>OX638141.1:64218164-65494217 GCA_951805005.1 Othius punctulatus | reverse complement strand
AAATCACATCTAAACTGGCAAAAATTGATCAACAATATAAAAAATCAAATACAACAAAGAAAACATAATTTTTTTGATACGTGATTTTTGTTTCTTTTTAAGTAATGATTTATTCCAACCTTGCTTATAAATGAGATTGCTAGGTTACAAAAAGTGTAACGGTGCTAATAATTTATTATAATTATTAAAATGTAGTGAAAAACATTTTCAGGGGGGGCTTCAATCAATAAATTTTCTAGTCGAATATCCCTCGAACATTGATAAATAGCTTATAATTTTATCACAACTTCCACAAGTACTTCCTCTTTGGCAATTTTGAAAGCAATGTGCTTTCGGCAATTGTGATAATATTATTTGGTAATCAATGCTATTATCAATATCAATATCAATATCAATATCAATATCAATGATCAATAATGGGTTATTTAATTATTGAATTTTTAAATACTAATTAAACTAAATTACTAAATAACATAACTCACACGTACGCATGTACGTATTTATTATATAAACTTTTATCATTAAAATATATAAATAATTCTCCAATTAAATGTTGATTTAGCTATTTTTAGTCTTCATTTAGCTGGAATTTCTTCCATTTTACTACTGAAAATATCTTGTTTTCATTTATTTATCATTGAAACTATGCAGGGTGTGTATAAATAGGCCAAAAAACTCCACGTGACGATGTTGGTAATAATATTCTGAGTCAAAAATCTTTATACCAAAAGCTGCCATTCTTCATGCTTCCTGAGTCTGCACGAGGTGCTCAAGGTTTTAAGTCGTTTAATGAGCGTTATTATTCGTTACTATTTTTTGTTTCTTATTATTTTTCTGTATGTGCTTTTTTAACACTTCATACTTCGCATAATTTTATAAAAAGTACACCCGCCAATGCAAAGGCGAAACTTCGCTTATATCAGTGTCAAATATTGACACTTAGGCTAACGAATTAATTTAAACTTTCAAGTTTGAATATTTCTGCAATTTTTTTCTTGTTTCAACAATTTGGTATACAGATTTTCGATTCAGAATTTTATGACCAACATCGCTACACGTAGTACTTTCACCAATTTATACACACCTTGTATATAAACAATCTTTCTTGGACCATGGACCCGATATGTCATTACATAATTATATTAATATACATTACATTACATTATATTGTGATTTATGAATGATTGTTTGATGAGAGTGTGTTATGAAGTGTAATATGATACACGAAGCATTTTTGTCGGGTGCTTTTTGTAGTTCGTTTGTCGTGTCTTTTAATACTTAATTCGTCAAGTATTGTTCTATTAGCTGTCTATGTTGGAATTTATTTCGTAGTTTTTCCAGTATTTGTTAAATGGATATGAATTTGATTATGTTGCATAAATTTATGTTTGATATGTTATGAAGATGATTGTCCTTCTGCTTAGGCTTGGTGATAAATCTCAGTGTCTACCATTAAATCCATTAAAACTTACTGATAACTATATATTTTTTAGTAATTACATGATTGATATATGTTTATATTTTGACGTGATTCGCAATTTGTTTTTGAATAATGACGTGATTGATTTTTTTTAACTAATGATGTGATCGACATTTTGTTTTTCGGGTAATGACTTTATTGACGCTTGATTACGAGAACTACATTTTCTTTATCGCGTACCTAATGATGTGATTAATTAATTATTATTTCTTTACTAATGACGTGATCTGCAGTTTCTTTATCTTGGAATGGCTTTAATGAAATCTTTTTTAGGTAATGACTTAGCGACATTTTTTTATCGAGTAATGACGTGATAGAAATTTTTTTATAATGACGTGATCGTCATTATGTTTTGCGAGTAATGAAGTGATTCACATTTAATTAAATTTTTTGTGACAAACGATTACTTTATTTTCAGTATTGACTTGATTTGCATTGTTTTTTTTATTTCTTGTAATAACGTAAGTTACATTTCCTTTTTCAAGTAATGACATGTTTTCACTTTTTTTTAATAATGACGTGATTATATAAATTTTTCGATAAATGACGTGAACGATATTGTCTTTTTGATTATCTTAACTTTATAGACATTTCATCAGTAATCTCATTTTTTTAGTAACTACTTGGTTGTCTTATTTTTATTAGAGTAATGACTTGATTTTTTTACATTTTTCAACTTTTTTTTCGAGTTATGACAACTTGATATTTATTTTTCGAGTCTTGACGGAAATCACATTTTTTGCTTGTTTCAGTAATGACGTGATAGATATTATCTTGATCGCGTATTATTTATGGCCTCATGTACATTTTTTTTAATAATGTCTTGGTTGACATATTTGTTTTGGAGTAATGACGTGATCGACATTTGTTTTTAGAGTAATGACTGGTCGAAATTTTGGAGTGTACTTTATGACGTTGAATTTTGGGTTAATAATGACGTGATTTTTTTTAGTTATGAGGAGTCTACATTTTTTATTTCGAGTAATGACTGGATTGACATTCA
Organism: Othius punctulatus; assembly: GCA_951805005.1. NCBI lineage: Eukaryota > Metazoa > Arthropoda > Insecta > Coleoptera > Staphylinidae > Othius > Othius punctulatus. Next base: position 65,491,734 of record OX638141.1, on the reverse strand, counting down.
ATTACTAATTCTATGTTTTTGACTTTCCACTTGAATGACATACATTAATGACTTGCATGCCACTTTTTTAAGTAATGCGGTGATCAATATTTTCTTTATCGAGTGTTCTTTTGAAAATGTCAACAAATGTATTTTTTATAATAGTGATACATTTTTTTTTGCAGTAATCACTTGATTGACATATTTTTAATGATGACCTGATAGACAAAATGATACATTTAATAATTACAATTTTTAATCATTCTTAATGATCTGATGATCAGATGATGATCATGAAAATGATAATCTTAATCATTTTCACACCTTAGATAAGATTTTTTTGAAGCAAAAGATAATGGAAACTCCTATTTTAATTAATTTTGTAAATGACAAAAATACAGTACAGGTAGGCAACGAATTGATAAAACTTATGTTTTATTTTTTATTATGTCTTTGAACAAATTCTCCAGTAGGTCGCTTTTACATTATAAAAAAAAAACAAACGTAATGATTTGGTGGACATTTTCTTTTTCGAGTAATGACTTGAATGACATTTAATTACTAATCTAATTATTTTTTTTTAATACGTCTTGGTTATCTTATTTTTATTAGACCAATGACTTGATAGACATGTTTTTTCTTCGAGTACATATGACATTGTATTTTTGATTAATGATTCAGTTGCGTCCGTAATTTGTTTGCAGTTGTATCTTGCATTTTTCAGTATTATGATCTTACTATAATCATGAGCCTACATATGGATTTGTAGATTTATGTTGCAGATTAACGGATATCCCTCTTCCTTCATATGTCGGAATATTAAATGTTTATTCTCTATTATCTATTATCTCAACTTTATCTTTGAATGATATTCCCATACATACTATGATCATGTGGTAATTAAAAAAAACGTATAAGAAATATGTAGTTCAACAACTTTGAGTCGAAAATTTGTTGCCTGTAATATAAAAAAATATAATAATAAAAATAATAAAACATCCAATGAATTATTCAGAATTGCAGCCAACAAAGTAAAGATAGCCATGCTGGTCGCGGATATCCGAAACTGGATAAGCACCTGAAGAAGTTAAGAATTTTCCGGTGCAAACTCTGCATTGTGGGCTCACCATAGCCCCAAAATATAATGTAAATAAGCAGGTTGTTTTTTTTTTAATAGGTAATGGTATTGCAAATTTTACATGTAACTACTTATGGTTTATTCAAATATCAGAGGTTCGGGATTCGTAACAAGTCAAACACATTATAACAGAGTGGTCTTTACAAACATGCTTTTTACAATTTTCAAAAAAACAAGGCGCGGGGTAAAACTGACCCCAACAATGCACTCCGAAGGTTAAAATATTGTTTCTTCTTTCCTTTTGATAAATAATTACCACAGTTTTGGTACTGGTTTAGAATTTTATATTAATTGAAAAATTCGATTACATAGAGTTGTGTCATACCTAGTTTGTGGACAATCTTCATTTACTACTACGTCTGGCTATGAAAATGCATTATTTCTGGTATTTCTGGCCCGATTTTATTTGTCAAAAGATGTTGCTTTTAACGATTATTGCTATTATCCAATTGATTATAAAAATTTTACGCAAAGTAGAATTTACCGATACTAATACATATAGAAAGTCAGGCCAAACTATTATATATTTTCTATTAGGTTAATTTGAATTTAAACATAAGGTAGAACACAAACAAAAAGCATCACAATTACAACCAGTTAACATTAGAACTGTCAAATGTCATAACTTGCAGTTATGGAAAAGAACGAATAAAAAATAGTTGCTCTTATAATAGTTGCTAATAGAGAATGTTGCATTTACAGGAGTTGCATTTATCCCAGTTTTACTATATTATCATATTTCTTACTCAGAATTCTGATGTGATCTGCAGTAAAACTTTATCCGTTTTAAAATAATAAAATTACAAAAAATAAATTTTGTAGTTATTCACCGCAAAGCAAATAAGATATATAATTGTATTTCCAGGGGTAATATAATAAGTGGTGTTCTCATTATCGATTGTTGAGAACACCACGAATTATATTTAGGAAGGGAATACAATGGATTGATTGAATATACAGGGTATGCAATATAAGGATCAACAGCATGGGGGTCTCGCAAACCGTTAAAGTTACAAAGGCAGTTAGACTACAAAAAGTTGCGCATTTTAGTGGTCAGTAATATTCTGTTGAGAAAACCAGAAATATCCGCTTACTTCCGGAGATATTCGACAAAATCCGAAATTTTTCGATATCGTTTTTATGTTTTGCTGTAGTTATTTGAAAAGGTATAAAAAAACAAAAGGCACTTTCTCATTGCCAATTTTTTAGCTCTACATGAAATCGTTTATAATTTACAGTACAACGTTTCGTTTCGAAGAAATCATCATCAACTTTATATTTTTATATGGCCCGTAAATAAAGTACACGCTGTATTAAATAGCATTTCCTATTACGAATTCAACGATTTATATCACACTATGATTTCTCATGTTTTTATTCAGAAAAAAAAACTTGTTAATACATTTAGAATATTTTGTGTAGTAGGCGTTGAAATGAGCTACGAAGACAAAATGTATCACCTGATTTTATGATTTTAAGATAATTAAATTAACAGACAATTGTCATAATACCACAGTAAAAAAATAATAAGTGTGGTTCTGAATAACTATAATTCTAATTCTATGTTCTAATTTCTACGTTTGATGACTAATCGTGCTAAATTGTTTTAGTTACTATTTTGGTACCTATTCTGGCATAAAATTAAGTAATAATTGTTGTCTTCATCGTCATTAAATGTATAAATAAAATGTAATAAATCTCGTATCACAGTAAAAATATAATAGGTGTAGTTCTAAATATCTATAATGCTTCAATGTTTAACAACTATTCTTGTTAAATTATTTTCTGTTACTATTTCGGTACATATTCTGAGCTAAAATTAAGTAATAATTTTTGTCTTCCTCGCCTTTAAATGAATAGAACAATTCTAATATCACAGTAAACAAATAATAAGTGTGGTCCTAAATAGCTATAATATGTCAATGTTTAACAACTGTTCTATGTACATTATTTTTAGTTACTATTTTGGGACCTATTTTGGGTTAAAATTGGATAATATTTTTTTCTTCGTCGTCATTTCAACGCCTACTACAAGAAAATGTTCGAAATGTATCAACAAGCCTTTTTCTGAGTAAAAACATAAGAAACCATACTGTGATATAAATAGTTGAATTCGTAATAGGAAATGCTATCTAATAAAGGGTGTACATTTTTTACAGGCCATAAAAGAAAATAAAGTTAATGACGGTTTCTTCGAAACGAAATGTTGTACTGAAAATTTGTAAACGCTGTCTTGTAGAGCCAAAAATTTGGCAATCAGAAAGTGCCTTTGGTTTTCTTATACCTTTTTAAAGAACCTGGGAAAAAAATTAAAACGCAATCGCCAGATTTCGGATTTTGTCGAATATCTCCGAAACTAAGCGGTAATTTTTGGTTTTCGCAAAAGAATATTACTGAGCACCAATTTGGGTAACTTTTTTGTAATTTAACCGCCTTTGTAACTTTTACGGTTTCCGAGATCCCCATGCTGTTGATTATTATCTTGGACACCCTGTATAGTAAAGGAGAATAATGAAGAAGCTAAATATACTTTTTAAATGCCTATATTTATTTAGGTAATTTCAAATTTCAAACACCACACAGTAATTATGTACCCACTTGTACTGGGGACACACTGACAGATGGGGTTTTGTTTTTATTACCGGCCTACTAGAAATTGTTTGTGCGTAGCGGTATCGCGACCATTGTTTACAAGTTGCCCCAACCGATAAATAAGACGATCGCAACGGTTCGGATATCATCATGTCATACAGTTATTTTTTCGAATGCGGTCGTCGCCGTTACGATCGCTGTGTGGGATTCGAAATGATGTCAGCGGCCGACATTTTTTTGCGGGCGTAGAGTGCATTTCAATGATTATATCACTCATAATGCGTTTCTTCCCTATCCTACCGATCGCCTAATAGCTGATAATCAGAACTGGAAATGACTAATAAGTGATACTCACACTTAGTACTCTGCACATCTGGTGTGCTATGCGGTCACATAAATTGTCACATTTAGTCAAAATGTCGCTCTTCGGCGATTCTTCCTTAAAAATATTGAAGAAAACATACAAAACCACAAACCATCTAATACTGTAGTGTCTCAAAAGTATATTTGGACCCAATTTACCGAGTTATGTAATAATAAATAAATATCTATTTACAAAAGTATTAAATATTTCATTCGTGATATAATCTGACCAATGCGTATTACGTAATACGTAATATTATATATGATATATATGACGTATTATGTATGATAATGCAACTAGTTGCATTATCGGTTATTTATACATGCGTAACTATAGAAACCGCATTGTTATACATATTACATATTACGTAATATTATATATGATATATATGACGTATTATATATGATAATGCAACTAGTTGCATTAGTTATATTCCCTACAAAAGATATGCAGTTTTAGACTGTTTTTAACTTTTACTAAAATATATTTTATGATATATTTGATGATGTGATTTGTAACATTTTATTCGTTTTAAATTTATAAAATTTAAATTTCAATGTAGTTTTTCCGCAAAGCAAAGTAAGATATAAAATTGTATTTGCTACAAAATATATGCAGTTTTCCATTAGTTCAATTAGCTCGGCGACAAACTTGACGAATAATAGGTGATGTCATTCAGAGAAAAAAAAGTTATATGAACATAGGTCTGATTCTAAGGTCCGATCATCCTTTCTTTTGTTAAAGTTTGTCCCCGAGCTAATAATAATAATTTCGGTATTTGATTTTTCGATTATGGAGTATTAGTTTTACGTGGATAGTAGTGTATTTACAATTTGAATAAAAAAATTGTTGAAGAATATTGTGGCGTCTTATATTATTTTTTATTTTTGTAATCATTTTCTCGATGTTTTCACATTTTTTATACCCTTCAATATACTTTTACAACCTTAAAATGCTTATTTTTGGTGGGTTACTAAATTTGTGTCTTACTGCTCTCATCTTGCTTTGATAACGTTTGGTCATGCATCAACAATTATGTACGCATTCGCTTTTATTTAATATAATTTTCTCCAGCGCTTTAAGCTAATCCACTATCTTTTACGCCGCAATATTTTTGCTATTAGTATTGTGGCCGTTACAGGGTATTAATTTCCTTAATGAGTTTTCTGACTCGAGAGGGATGCCGTGAAGAATGAGCCCGAATTCGCGTCCTCGTAACATATTTAAAGCAATTAACGAAAGGTGCAGCGGATCCCTGACAAGCCTGGCGCCTGGATAATATAATGTTACAATTCTAGCAACGTCTGCTTAGAGCTTACGAGATGTATTTGAATTAATCTTGCCACCCGTGTAGTGCGCAGTGAATTACAGGTTCGTAGGAACCTAGGAGAACAAAGCCGTGCAGTTTTCAATATCTCGAACTGGAGGTTTTAAAAGTCAAGAATTCGTCGGTAGATTATTTTAAGATTCACCTTGGTGGTTTTATGATAAATGAAGCGTTATTACAGATGGATGTGAAAATTAAGTTACCTACATTTGAAAATAATTGAGAAAAACAAAAAGCATTTTCCAATGATTAGGATTAAAATTAGTAGTATTTTAAAAATCATTATCGATAATGAGAACACCGGTTATTATATTACCCCTGGAAATAATACTGAGAACAGCGTGCACCTGGCGGCAATGAATGGCAGTGACATTAGTGACATATTCCAGCAGGTAACCAATTTACGAATATGAAATATTCTATTTTTAGTGGCGTGAATTTCAAATACACTGCAATCATTCTAACCTGTCAATATGGTTGTGTACTTTGTATGAAGTAAAAATGTTAATATGACGTGTATCAAGCTTTTATGGCTCCAATTTATTGCAGGTAACATTGTACTTATTTTATCATTTGCAGGGACATAAAAGTGTCACATTAGATAATATAATATTTATATTTAATAATATACGATTAACTAAAAGACATAAATCATATAAATAATATATAGGTGGATATTCGCATATTTTGTGTTAAATATATACTTATACAGGGTGGTCACTTTTACGACGCCCACCATTAGGATCTATTAAACGGAAATATATACAGAGGTGTTCAAATAGGATAAAAGTTTCTTATTTTTGTGCCTTTCAATATACTGAAACGAAATCCGGGATATCTTGCACAGTTCCTGAAATATCGCTGAATAACTGAAAATGTGCACTTTCATTTTTCTTTTATAACTTTTTTACTTTTGAAGGAAATTTTACGAAACTTGGCACTCTTACATCTTTCGACGTGAGCTTTCTGAAGACCGTACCAAACATTTTCTGCGCCAACTAGATGCCCAAATTTTCATAGTCAACTTTTGATTTTCTTATGGGAGCAATATTGGATTTTAATAGCATTCAAAAGAGCGAAAAATTCCAATTGCAACCATCTATTACACATGGGTAATCTGATATTATTTACCACAAAAAATCGATAATTTAAAAATTTGTTGCAAAAATCAAACTGCTGTGGACTGCAAACTGTAGACACACAAGCTCACACACAGGCAGGAAGACATTTATCACAAATGATTTTAATGGCCATGTGGGGTTTGTGGGATATTTCCGTACAAATCTGGAATTCGTTTTTATTTTACAAAATCAATACTTTTCCATACGGTAATGTAAATGATAACAATAAATCATTTATAAATACTGCTAATTACACTACACCTGAATTTACCATTTACCATTTACCATTATAATGAAAAATGTAGTTTTAATAATAAATTAAATTAATGATGGTACACGCTAGCATTAGTAGGTATACTAATGAGGAACTAATGTTTGGAGTTAAATTCTTTCAGAATATCAACGCACTAAGTATTCCAACACCTTGGAGAGATTACCGCCCCCGGGTCACGGGGGCGGAAACGCCGCAGCGCGGAGTAATTAATGGCGGCAATGTAAGCAAAGTGGTCTTTCATTTGTGTAAATTGCAAAAATGTCACGTCTCCCCATGTTTTCGCACGTCGTTTTAAACCAAAGGACGTTCGCGATAAAGGACCTGAAGTATCGTAAAAGGTCCCTCGGTTCTACCGAAACTCACGCAAAGATTACTGCCAAACGACACGACACGAACGACCTTATTCACTCACTATGAACAGGGCGAACCAAACGTTACTTTCGTACAAATCATTATAAAAAGTACTCAAAACTCATGAACATTTTGTCTTGAAAATTAATAATGTTATAATAATTAGGCGATTTTACCTGTATTTTCATGTCATTTGAATTACTTGCTGAAAACGCATTGTGTAATATGCATTTTTATTTGTTACTACTCTCGTAATTTACATCTAATACAATGTATTATCGTAAATACCTCCAATCTGATATTTTTCTTCACAATATGGAATTTATGTACCTATCAATCAGTAAACTCGAATTTCTTGCATAAAAAAAGAAGGTTAGAAAATATCACGGGTATGTTCAAAAGCCGATAATCTGTAATTTAATAGGAAATATGGTTTTCTGGGGAGTGAGCATTTTTCAGATTTTTAATTCTAATAACACCTGTTACATAAGTTTTGGGATTTTTCTTAATGCTTTGCATAACATGGTAAAATTATTACATCTACTCAACTATGGAGAAACATGATAAAAATAGGATATAAGAATAGGCAATGCACAATAATATGAAAATATAAAAAAGTAACAGTATAAAGAAATTGGTACATAATATGGTATAAAATATGGTGTGTTGTATGGTCGGCTCATCAGACAGAAATTCTTCCGAGTGAAAATACGCTTTGTTAATTAATAGTTGTTTTATGTTTATCTTGAACCTTTTGGAAGAGAGACCTTTTATTGAAGTGGGGAGTGCATTAAAAAATTTTGGTCCCCTAAATCTAACCCCAGTTTGAGACTTGTTGAGACTCATTCTATTGGACCGTATATGATTGCACTTGCGAGTTTCATAACTGTGAACAGAATTACTTAAAATATAACCATACTCATGCTTCTTAATATAAATTAAGAATGTATATATGTAAAGGCAAGGTAGTATCATTAGGCCAAGAGATCTGAATAAAGGCTTAGTATCAGCCCTGTATTTAGCTCTTGCAATTATTCGAACTGCCCTGCGCTGAAGGCCAAATATACGATGCCTTCCTGCCCGAACAATTAAGCAGTAATACAATAAAGACTGACATGTGGAGAAGTAAGTGATCTTCAGTAATTTAGCAGACACCGAGTTAGCCAAGTTTCTTAACAAAAAAATGTTGCAAGAGAACCTGCTGGCGAGTTTGTCTCTGTGCTAGTTCCAATTCAACTCGTTATTCATATGAACTCCCAAAAAGTTACACGTTTGAGAAAGAGGTCTATTGTGAATATGTTGTTTTAATGTAAAAAGGATATTTACGGTCTTATTGGTGTTCAAGTGAAGCTGGTTAGCGTTGTACCAATCGTTGGCGCTTTTGACCACTTCAAGATTGCCATGTAAAGCCTCTTCGAGCACATCGCTAGTATTTACGAGGTCGTTTCGTCCGCGTAAATAGCGGTTGATGCATTCTCCAGGCATTCTGTGCAGTCATTGATATAAATTAAAAATAACAATGGGCCAAGTACAGACCCCTGAGGGACACCACTTTCAATAGGCAGAGGCATTGATACCTTACCATTGATCCTCACTACCTGGCTGCGATGGCTTAAGTAAGATTTCATGAGTTGGCAACTGAATGAGTCAAAACCGTTACGAATAAGTTTCTGAAGTAATATTTTGTGGGATATGCAATCAAAGGCCTTACTCAGATTTACTCATATCTAGGAACGAGATCATAGCAAAGGCTCTACTCTCAAACGTGTCCAAGATGATGTTATTTAAGTGCACGATTGAATCGGCTGTTGATAAACCTTTGCGGAACCCAAATTGTGCTAAATTTAATAACATCTCTTTATCCATATATTCCGAAATTTGGGTGTGTCAGATTTTTTCTAGAATTTTTGAAAATACTGGTAGGCCCGAAATTACTATAATTATTTACATCATCTTTACCTCCTTTTTTGAGAATAGGAAAAGGTATTTAAAATACCAACAGAACTTTATTTAAACATAGAAGATGGCTTTATATTCTTAACATTATATTCTTCATAGGCTTTACATGTCCATTGATGTATAGTTTCTTTGTTTCTTTTCTTTAAAGCTCCTGATATAGCTTTTTCTTCTCTTCGCCGTTTGCTGAAGTGACCTCTCTCGGTGAAGTGACCAACAGTAATCTCTAATCATGTTGGTGTTCCAGCGTCCCTGATAACGTTTTTCCATCACTTTTAAATCTTGATGAAAATGCTCACCTTCTACTTCACTTACATCACCTAAATTGTCCGGAAAAAATTGTAAATGACTATTTGAAAAGTGAACTTTGAGGCTCATTAAACATCCCAATTTTTTAAAGGCATCCAGCATATTGTCAACAATTGCTTGATAGTCTGGGTCTTTTTTGTTGCCTAGGAACTTATTTACAACATGTTTAAATGCTATCCACGCTTTCTTTTTCATTTACTGTCCTATGTAGTTCAAATTGGGGATCAAACATCATATTCTAATATCGGATCCAACGAAGATACCCTCTTTTAATTTAGGTTCAGACAATTCCGGAAACCTTTCACAAAGGTATTTGAAACACTGCCCATCTTTAGGTAAGGCCTTCACAAATTGTTTCATGATGCCTAATTTTATGTGGATTTTTTCTTCATGAGTACAGAATGTGCAACAGGTAATGATGCATAGGTGTTACCATTATTTAATAGAACTGTTTTTAAACTACGTTTAGAGGAATCGATAAACAGCCTCCATTCTTCTTTTTTGTATACAATTCCGAACTCATTCACCAGACCGGCAATATTCGAGCAATACACTAAATCATGTTCTTGTTAAAATGAGCAAATTGCTGCTCTCTTCTTCTGTACACACGAATTGAAGTTTCAGCTGCCAACAAGTTATTTTCCATGAGTCTGGAGTCAAGCAGTTCAGCTTTCTCCTTTGTTAAGGCCAAATCTCTGACCAAATCATTTAGCTCAGTTTGAGTAAACGACTGACGTTCCACACTGTTTACGGGACACTGAAACTTATCGTTAACTGATTCATCTTCATCGCAGGAAGATTCATCATTTGACATGTTATCCAGACTAACAGTTACCAATAGCCACTGGTGGTTGAGGAACAGGCAGATTCGAACTATGGCCTATTGGCCGAATTGCAGATGGTAGGTTAGGGTACTGAATTACTTTTTTGTTTTTTTGAATTGTAACCAGTAACATCTATGCAACAAAAGTTGCAATCATCTGAATGATTCATTGGCTCCCTCCATACCGTTGGAATAGCAAATCTAAAGGATGCTTCCTCCTTTCTTGTCCATTTTCTAAGGTCTTCTACACAAGAATAACATACCTTATGTGGCGCCCAAGATTTATCCTGATCACCAAGTTTAATTCCAAAAGATGAGAAATATACTTTTCTAACAAAGTCTGTAAATTTTCGTTGGTGTTTCTTAATCACAAATTCGCCACAAATATAACAAAAACTGTCAGGACTGTCCTCACAACCAGGACTAGCCATGACTGAACACTAACTGCTAAATTAGTATTTTATCTTGATAGCAACAATGCAAACAATTACTGCCTGCTTGTCAAATACAACTTGGACTGTGAAGCCGACGACAAGTGGACTGTGAAACCGCCACGACTATCGATGCGTGGTAGTGGAAGGGATCATCTCATACGATTCTAGAGAATCAGAGCTGCATTTGCCTAGCTATGCAGAGAAAATGTAAAAATGTGTACATATGGTGGGTGGTACAACATTTTTAATATTATTTATGGAATAAGCACACTTAAAACGATAAGAATTAAGTAAGTACACACAAAAAATTTTGTTGTGGTTGGCCTGTGTTATTTAAACAAAAAATTGGTTTGGATATTTGTGTAACTTCCAAGAAAACAAAAAGTAATGGCATTTTAATTTAGTTTGTTTCATTTAAATCTGATACCATTGAAGTTTTCTGAATAATTTTTTTTTAAATTGTAAGATTGTGAAAAAAATATAATTAAAAAATTAAAATAAATGTGAAATTTTTACCCCCTGTTCAACGCTGATTATGTATTTAGACAGATCAATGGACAGTTTAATATTTTACCTAACAGATATGCCTATGCCGTAATGCTCTTTATGGAACAATTATACTATTTAACATTAAAGAAGTAGTTAAATGCATCTCTTCAATAATATTCTATGCAAGGAATAGCATACGACATTAAATAAACATGCAAGAATCCCTATACTATGTGAACTGTTGATACAGCGCTGCTCATTCTTCATAGTAAACATTTATTAAATCGAACTCCGATGTGTAAATAAAAACCGCCCCCACACGCTTATTTGTGAAACGTGCCGCCGGCCTCGAGCATTCTACGTGAGAAAAACTCCAGCCTGCACGCGCACACCACCCCGCCGGCCCTCGCACCCCGGGGGCCGCGAACCCGGTCATGGCACCCGGGTAATGAAGCGGAAGCGCCCCCAGGGAGGCGGCATTAAACCCATGCAAATTGTGTACGTATACAGGGCCCGTGTCTGCAGGCAGAACGTAATGATGCCATTGATACGACGACACGGAAAATCGAAGCTGCATATATATATATTACACAGTATACATATATATATAGGTATATGTAGTCACACACACACACCGTCACTGTTTCAAAGAGGCGCTTTTGAAGTAGAACGATGCCTATTTTTGCCGCCCCCAACATTAAAAGCGCCTCTCCCGTGTAACTCTTTGGAGTGAGAGAAGAAGAAAAAAGGGAGTGGAATGAAAGCCTGCACGCTGGGGAATGCGGCGATTTTTTTTCTGAAAGCCGCCGAATACCATTAAAATATGTGCTTAAAATTTCGCCACCAGTGGATCGTTAGTTTAAAAACTCTCGTGGATGAAATAGTAAATAACATAGTAGCAATGTGTATTTAGTTTAAAAGAATTATGTGTGCTTTTGTCTAATATACGGGTAGTACGTTGGCAAAGTTTATTTAAAATTGGCTAATAAATATTAACTATTGTATATTAAACTGTGTGACCACAGAGTGACATGTGAATGGATGTCGAGGACCACAAGCAAGCGGAGCGTCAGGTTGTCAGGTGTAAGGGCTCAATTATGGTAGGTGGTGGAGGTGGTGGTGAGGCGTGGGGCCCTTGTAGACCATTACGACTGTCATGGCGATGGGGGTCATAGGCGGACTGGTTATTTTCCCTTGTAATCTGCATGTTGTACCCTGCAACTTTGCTCAGCAAGTCCCGAAGAACCGTCTCTGGTTCGGGATATGCCATATAAGGCCTGTTATACGAGACAGTGGCCTAACCCATAATAATGAAAGAAGCCGCTTTCAATGTACGTAGTAACATTAAAAATGTCAACAAATCATAAATTCATGTGAGTAATTTATTACTTCTAACCCTCTTCCGTCCAAGGGACGGATCATTTGAATTTTAAAATATGCTTGTCTCGAGATAGTAGCTCGAGAAGTTCGGTACTACGTAATTGTACTGCATACACATTGTACAGCTAGCAAAAATACCGGAATATTCGAGGCCGAATGGTAGAGCTCTTTCAATTTGATCTGCACTTTCGTATTATAATGTTATTTTTACATATAGTTTTACATTAACTTCACAGAATATACAGGGTGTTAATTAAGTACATAATAATATATATTTTCAACTTCTTTAAACTGTATTTTGAAAACGAAGCCGCTGAGACTCTATGTGTAAGAACCTAATAATATTAAATTCCATAATTTTACGAGTCCAAACAAAACGGCGTAAATATCGGTTCATGCCGCAGCCGACGTCGCGTTGGGACCCGAGTGAGGTCATGTGGGATTGCGTCACTTTACGGCGGCAAAACAGATTTAGCATGGGGCAGGGTTAAAAGAGTAAAGATTGGGGAACGGTATAAATATTACTGCTAAAATTTAATAAAACCATTTAGATGTACCGATCGATACAGAATGTCACGCTGCCCGACGACGGCACATATACTTTGAGCATTAGTTCCTCAGGTGAATATATTACACACGTTTATCAAATGTACGTCACACTAACAATTCTAAAGTCAATTTCATACTAATAATATAACCTATCTAGTGATATTACCGCGCCTTGTCGCTGGTAATGATGGAAAATTTAATAAGGGTATAAAATGTGGGTTCCTTACGCCAAAAACTGCGGAGTTGAACTTAACTGCATTTTATACTTTGTCCTGAAAATATTTTCGCACTGACGGGAGAATATTGTAACATGCCTTCCTTTCCTTCGTCGCAAAACATTTAATGGAACATATTTTCTACTACACTTCTAAAGTAAATTATCCATAATAATGTAACCTATCTAGTGATATTATGCGCCTTACCGCTGGTAATGAGCGAAGTTTAATAAGGGTATAAAATGTGGGTTCCTTACGCCGAAAACTGCGGAGTTGAACTTAACTGCATTTTATACTTTGTTGTGACAATATGTTCGTACTGACAGGAGAATATTGTAACATGCCTTCCTTTCCTTCGTCGCAATACATTTAATCGAACATATTTTCTACTACACTTCTAAAGTAAATTATCCATAATAATGTAACCTATCTAGTGATATTATGCGCCTTACCGCTGGTATTGAGCGAAGTTTAATAAGGGTATAAAATGTGGGTTCCTTACGCCCAAAACTGCGGAGTTGAACTTAACTGCATTTTATACTTTGTTCTGACAATATTTTCGTACTGACAGGAGAATATTGTAACATGCCTTCCTTTCCTTCGTAGCAAACATTTGATAAACATTGTGGCTTCGTAATCAAAGATGTAAAATATAGTTTTGATTCGGGAAGTTTATAATGATAACATATGATTTCTAAAAGCCGGTTGCAGATTTATTTTCAATCGGTAGTTAAATAAAAAGTTGCGTCAGGGGAACGTAACTTAATAATTTCAATATAAATAATTCAATGATATTCTGGGTAATTAAATCGCATAAATAAACTTCTTTAGCGTTCCGGTATTCAAGTAATCTCAGCATTATGACTGAATCAACTTAATGTATGCATGTGCTTAAGTAGTTAGAAAATTGGAAGTAGAATAGAGCTTTGTCATACTAATCTATAATCAATTTTGAATAACATTACGTATTCAAGTTTTTACGATCACATGGCTAATAATGTTGGTAGACACAGATACTAGCAATATCTCGCGATGAGGACCTACATTGGGGTGCATTACATGAAGTACTTTAATGTGTGAATTTATGTGATTCGTTCCTATCCACAAGGTGGCGTTGAAATGCATGGGTAGACTCAAATGCTAGTGAATTTCTATGCAGTGATGACATGTATCAAATAATTTCCTCGGCACAATTTGAAGATTTTGGTATGTGAAGTCGCTAATATCACTTTGCAATTCCAACAGTAGTATTAATACTTAACTCTTCACTCAGTTTTCAAAATAAAATAAATCATTCAAAGTCAAAGAATACAGGGTGTCTCTAAATTGTGCGGAAATGGCTTAACCACAGATTACTGGGATCAAAAAAAGACGATTTAAAAAAAATCTATATACAAATGCGTTTGGTTTAGGCTGAATTCAGCTTCAAAGTTAATTAAAAAAAATGTCATTAAAAATATGAATATATTAATGTTGGGCCACCCTTGTTTTGTACACAACCGGTCTACTGATAATAACAATATTATTTAAAAATATGAGTTATACCCGTATAGAGTGTCATACCAAACAACATCCAAATCAATGTAAACATTCTCATTTTATAAGCAAGTTTTTTTTAAAATTTACTTTGAAGCTGAATTCTGGCTAAACCAGATGCATTTGTATATAGATAAGTTTTGTTAAATCGTCTTTTTTTGATCCCAGTAATCTGTGGTTAAGCCATTTCCACAGAATTTAGAGACACCCTGTATAATAAAAATTCAATAATTATTAAATAAAATCTATTCCAAATTTTGAACAAATATAATTAATTGGTTGTATGGTTGTGGTATGTTGTGTGCTTCCTCGACTTTTAAATATTAAGGCAGTGCATAATGTGCCGCAGCTGGGCAACCAATACTTAAAATGAGAAACATTAAATAAATATAATTAAATGAATAACGTCCAATTTGAGTAACAAACCTGTCTTTTATTTACCTGTCGCTTGCATAACCTTTTAAAAAGAATAATTCATATAAAATCCATATATCTGTGTTTTACTTACTAACAAAAATTACTAACAGACATATTACCCATAAAACGAGCCAAATTGAGTTGTCACAATTTTGATTTAAAAGTCAAAGATAACGTAAAGTACTACCACTAAATCACGAGCTCAATCAATATTACAAATTATAAGAATTTGTAAATCACGAGCCAAACAAATATTACAAATTATGAGAATTTTTAAATCATGAGCCAAGCATATAAATTATGAGAATTTGTACAACACCTGGGTACAGATGTTTGTATGATTTTTTATATTAGAATTGATCAAGGAAAAATCTCTTTATTGAGTCTGAGTACACAATATCTCAAGTGTATGTAACAACATCGATAAGTAAATAAAATCTGGCGTAGAAAGCACATACATACGGGGTGTCCCGGAAGAAAGAAAATATTTTAAATATCTACAAATATATTATTTTTTTGCACAAACTCGCTGAAACTCATCAATTTTTAATTTAAGGGGGACAACTTATGGCAGGCTGCTCTTCAATTGTTTAACCCCCTTGCCACAGGTAATCCATTTTTTTTAATTAGAGAAGGAGTAGGTTGAGTGATAGCTCATTTGATAGCGTTTCCTTTCTCCCAGGAGACCCTGTAGGTATACAGTGTGGAAATTAAGTCGCGGATTAATTCGGTAACTCCGTTAAAATGTATGAGAGAGAAAAAATCTAAACGGGAGATAGCTATAGAAATTACTGCGCATACCATAATATTTCTTTCAGATTTAAATTTTAAATTCTTAATTTTAAATTCGGAGTTACCGAATTTATCCGCTACTTAATTTCCACAGTGTATAGAAACAGTATACGAGGTGTGGCAATTAAGTTCCGAGACTATTGCTATAACATCTGTATTTAGCAATTTTTTACAATTTTTAATTTTTCCCCTTCAATATACTCCCCTTTCGCATCCCTACACCTCTCCATGCGAATCTTCCCAAGGTCAAGGAATATATACAGATCTAAACCACGCCCGTTTCATTCTTCTCGCTACGCAGGTGTTAGTGAAAAAAATCAGTCTCGGAACTTAATTGCCACACCTCGTATAGATCTTGGATTTCCTTTTACATTTATTTTGTATTGACATAAAGTGTATACTGATGTATCATTATCATTATCATATCGTGAAAATATTTCATTAATTCATTAGTTAAGTCGATCAAATATTATTCATTAATAGTTATAAACAAACAATATACATTCAATTCCCACTTTATTTTCTCAGAAAACATAGAGTGCTATGAAATGCTGTTTCCTATATATGCAGTTTAAGATTATCTTAATAAAATAAAAGTCGAAAATTGATGAATGATTACAGAATGGCATTTTTTGCAATTTTTAACTCTGAATTGCATTCTAAATACTTAATTGTTCTCTTTTTCTTGGCGTTCCTTCTCCTACCAGAGCACAGTGTGGTATATTCACAAGCTAGCAGGACAAAATTATTTAACTCAATCTATGTATGTAAAATAACCTAAGTTACGGAAAATTGTATTTCATGAAATTTAAACACAGTGGGAAGGTTTTACACATATATTTATACATACAGGGTACGTTTAAATAAATACCCTGTATACGTACATAAAATATATAGCAAAGAAACAAATGCTCAAACTGAAATAGAAAATTCAGAAGCATAGTCACATAGATATCAGTCAGAATCGTTATCAGAATCGTTTTCAGAATAGTTATGGGAATAGTTATCAGAAACGTTATCGGAATTTTCTGATTCTCTGTGCGATTCTTCAGAATCATAATGTCCCAATTTTCCGTGTTCCGTTTGAGTTACTATCTCTAGAAGCTCGCATACTTCTGGAGTCATTTGGCCACGTTTCGGTTTTGTAGGAGCCCGTAAACTAGCAATTAATGGGTCCGATTACACGAGTAATCGTACCACTCTACAACGTACAATCTATTGATTAAGCCCCTGTTCGTATCAACTCTAGAATTTTTCTCGTAAATAATTGTCTAAATTTCTTGTGTTTCTTCCGAAAGATGGCCGATTAGAAGAACACATGCAGCAATGATATATTTTCCATGGAAAAGTATTTTGTGTACGCTTACAGCCATTGAGTACCACGAGTATTCCTTAATATACAATTCTCTGGTTGACTTTGGGTATTCATGGAATTTATTGACATTAATTGAGGCCCGCTATTTATACACTCTAATATAACACGAAATCGCTTGATAAGCTCGGCTCAAATTTCAGCATTTCTGAAAAAAACTTATGGGCCGCGTTCCATCATTAGTGCTTCCTGTGTTTTGTTTTGGCATGTCTACCAATAAGCTTAACACGCGCCTAAACTTTTCTTGTACACATTTCTTTTTTTCAGCTCCTTTTTTTTAATTCTCAATTCCTCGAGCATGCCATGTTTTTATATCAAGACGATAACATATATGTAAAACGCATTCAGAAAATCTAATTTCAGGAATGCAGAGGTGACAGGCCCTGAAAAAGAAGCTTGCTGTTTAGGATATTTTCTAAGAGTCTTTCGTTATTCATTTCCCTTGGTTTTGCACCACATAAATAACAAGTTTGTGTAGACGTACACAAAGCTACGTCATTGCAAATTTTGCCGTCAATCATACAGAATATTAATGTTGGCTTTACAAATACTTCCGTGTCATTTACAACTATTTTGGTAGGCGGCAGAGAAATTACGTGCTGATTAATTTTATCAACTTCCGCAACAATCAATATCACAGTTTCCCTGGCAAATAAAAACTTGATGGGTCTACAATATCCAGTAGAAGATGCGGACGGATTTTTGCCACACAATTTGTTTGATGCTGCGGCCATTCAATGCATACATTTGGATAGGCACCATCGAAATACTAAATAATCTAAAAATTGCATCACTGCAATGCTCTTCAGAAAGTTTTTGTTTGTATGTGGTCTGTTCCGCACCATCGCAACCACATTTCACAATTATATCCGGACTTCTCAGGTCAGTTAGAGTCTTCAGGTCCTCTGTTTTCACTTTGCATAGTCCTGTAATCGTGTGATCCATTAAAGGTTGTAGTTTGATTTCGGTGTGCATCTCTGTGATATTGATGTCACTTAGATTGCACATCTGTCTTGCAATTTTAACTTTACAATAAGGTGGATACATTTTTTTATCACTCCTTTATTTTGATGGGGTATAATATTGTATTGATGTATGAAGGGATTTGCATCGATCATTAATGCGAGAGCTTGATCTTCTGAACGTCCATCTTCTCTTTGCCGTGCTAAAACTTCCGGATCAGAACATGTTCTGCACGAAAGTCTTGTTGATCCACAAAAAATATTGTTACCTCCACTGCATATTAAACTAGGATTAATGAAACAATACGTTAAAGCTTTAAATGAAAATTGAGACTTTTTCGAATATCTTTGTAGAAAATTTCCTGCCATCTCAGATGCAAAATTAAAGGAGGGAACTTTTGTCGGTCCTCAAATAAGGAGATTAACGAAAGATCAAGAATTTGTTAATACCATGACCGAAACTGAAAAAGATGCATGGATTTCATTTGCTAATGTTATTGAACGTTTTTTGGGAAACAACAACTACAAGAAAATTGTGAAAAACATGCTACAGAAATTTATGGAATTGGGATGTAATATGAGCATAAAAGTTCACTTTGTACACTCGCATCTTGATTACTTCCCCGAAAATCTTGGTGATGTGAGTCAGGAGCAAGGTGAGAGGTTTTCACCAAGCATGAAAGAAATGGAACGCAGGTATCAAGATCGGTGGAAGGTTTCAATGATGGTTGATTACTGCTGGTCAATAAACTGTCCCTGTTTCCGGCCCTGGAATACAGAAGAAAATCCACTAAACGAAGTTTTTCATCCAAGAGGGAAATATCTTCCGGGAAAAAAATTAATTAAAGATTGTTTAAGACTTTTTTCAATTTATTTTACTATTTGTAATTTGTTTTTGTCTCTGTACCTATCAAAGTAGCGTTTATTTTGCTCATTTTTTTAAATTAATTTATATTCAACATTGACAAAAAACCTTACGTGATAGGGCAAAATGACACTCGGTTTTGAATTCAGCAGATCAAAATGATACAAAATCAGATGTCAGATCGAAGTCAACTTTCAAAAAGTCTAAAATTTGTTGGCCTGTGTAATTTTACCAAATTATGTTATTTGTACTGAAATAACCTTTGTACCTTTGAAATAACTGTACTGTAAACACTTTACTATTGGTCATGTAATTAAACATATTACATCCGGGAGTTATATTCTTTGCCATTATGTGTCTATTTTCGTCCTACAAAACCCTTCAGGCGCCTTCTCTCAAAGAACACTTTGATCTCTTTTATGCACACGGTGACACCACAGGACGAGAAACACGACCCTTGCTTTGCACTAATTAATTAAACTGAAAGCCGTAGAGCATTGCTCGATTTGACGAAAAATCAACACTCCACATTACTAGGCGCAGGTTTGAAGTGTTCGGGTGTTTAACGAGCGAGCAAACTGCATTGTGCCTGTAATCATCAGTTAATTCCAGTTTTATATGCCATCCTCGTCACAACCTGCACTGAAGTAGACTCTTGCCACGGTGTTTGTCTAAAGCGTATTGTGCCCCGAGATAATGGAGTTAAGGGCTCAATTACAGCTATGAATGTCTCACACGCATTTATAATTCCACTTATCGAATAATAAAAGGAATGATAGCAGAATATTATATTTATAAACGTATTTCAAAAACTTGTAATTATATACATTTACTGTTCGGATTTAAATTATATTTAAGCAATTGATTCGTTTGTTTAGAGAGATCTAGGATGAGAATTACACATATTTGTTGGCATTTTATTTATTTTTAAAGATTTAGTTGTATGTAAAGTAAAGATATAGCTATGGCACTTAAAGGGCACTATTTATAGGTATTAAAATAGTACAAAAGTGGATATATGTATTCAAGTAAACAAAAAAGTTTCACTATTTGAATACTACTCTAGGAAGGAGGCGGCCATCATTCTGTACAAATTGCTCGAGTCCCTTAAGGAAATTCAGACTTATACGTCGTAATATCGCGAGTTCCTCTATTGCCGGAGATTTTCTATTACCGGTAAAACGGTAAATTTGCTATTTCTTTACCGGTATTACCGTTATTACCGGTAATATGTGAAAAAATAAGTAAACAAAACACACCCTATTTTAAATTAAAGGAAAGCATTACAATACCGCCAATATATTTTATTAAATAAAAGCAAACAATATTCAATTTATAAACGGTAAAAAATAAATAAAACTAAAAACTTAGATCGTAAGGCTTGTTTCACACGTACGCGGTTGATTTCGGTTCGGTTCGTTTTCGGTTCTTTTTCGGTCGCTACCGACAAGTGTGAAACGGTGCTTCGGTTTCTATTGGGTACCTAATAGAAACAGTATAGCACGGAATACTCCCTCGACACGAACAGGTTTCATCTGGTTTTTATAAGGTGCGAACTCGTGCCCAGGAAACAGAAAGCAATCAAGGCGTTAACACACACAGGACTTAGTTTCTGTTTTAACCTGATTGGATCATTTGGATCTCTTTAAAATTGATACGTAAAGCAGTTTGGATATCTTTATTTGAAATTTTTAGTCATTCTACCTAAGTTAGTTTATAGTTAGTTTTATTATTACCTCTTATTTTTTGAAAATATTAGTCGCAGTTTTTCGGATAAAATGAGCGGTGAACCAGATGTTGATGTGGATCGGCTGATTTGTTCAGTGCAATCTAAAGTAGTGCTGAGGGACAAAACATGAGCAAAATGATAAATTGAAGACGCAGGAAACATGAAAAGACGTTTGTGTAGAAATTTTTGAAGACTTGACTTCTCTCCATGATCACTACTAAGCCTGTGCACGGAAGAAAACATAAAATCTAATATGAACCGTGTGAGAACCGTGTATGTGTGAAGGGGTTTTATTCGTTTTCGGTTGTAACCGAAAACGAACCGAACTGAAAGGAACCGCTTACGTGTGAAACAAGCCTAACCATTGCCTTCTCTACTATAATGTTGAATATGTTTTTATATTTTTTTGTTTTAAAAAGAAATATTCTAGAAAAACTATTACATATAGGTTTTCATCGGACAGCCTAGATCTGATTTTTGTGCAAACTAGGCTCGCAATGGAGAATGTTCGTTAGTGTTTTCTGTAGAAATGGGCTTAATAGTTTTTGCAGCTCCGAACAAAAGTGTGAGCGTGTGACTTTTTTTCCCCAGACACTTCAAAGAATGAAAACTCCTTGGCGAGAGATTGTCCCATTGGCTTAGCGGAATCCACACTGTTGAAATTGCATTTTCGAACTGATAATTCAAATAATTTATATCGTTTACATTTTCCTGGGCTTCACTTTGTTCTACTGGTATTGCTGATTCAACTTCTTCATCTGGTTTAAATAACCTTGCAATCAATTTTTTTGCCAAAGGTTACAGTCGCGCTTTTTGAACAGTAAGAAAGTGAAAATTGCGTGTAGTTAAATCTGTATGGTTAAGCATATATTTTGCAAGGGACAATAATACCGTATTTCGTCTTTTATTAATTTCATCTTTCAATAATACTAAAAAAATTAGATAAAATCGATGCCTCGTTGCTTTCTAACGTTGTGCATAATAATTCAATGACTCTTTCGGCTGAAAATATTGAAGCATCATTTCTGCCAAGTGCTTCTGCAGCAATTCGTACAATTGGTAATATTTTTTGTATGTTGCTCAAATATACGTCATCGATACAGGATATCAGATGAACACTATTGATATAGATTATAGTTTCTTTCACCTCTTCTTTTAATGGTAAATATCTCTCGATCATCGGATCAATAGAATTTCAACTGGTCTTTACATCCATATTTCATTCTTGTTCTTTGCCTTGTGTGCAGATTTTATTTTTGTTGTAAAAAATCGTTTTTAAAGGCTTCTCTCCTCAATTATTTTATACCGACTCTCATAGCTTGCAACTGAATAAACAAATTTGAATTTTTATCTGTTTCAGTATCCATGTTAAGTTCTTCAAAAATTGTATTGTCGTCATTCTCTGCTATCGTTAAGCTGTCGTCTTCACTTTTATTGTCACTATACTCTACTTTATGTTCACTCGAGTTTTGATCGGAATCTGATTCAACAATATTGTCAACATGTTTCTGATAGAAAAACTTAAAAAAAGTACTTAAAGAAAAAAAATGTATCCTGTTTCACAACGACATTTACTTCTCTAAATGTACATTTCAACCACTACGAGGTCATCTTCAGTAGACATTTGTACTGAAGATGACCACGTAGTGGTTGAAATGTACATTTAGCGAAATAAATGTCGTTGTGAAATAGGATAATTTGTTATTTTTCTTAAAGTGTTAATATTTCACAAGCTCCAACCGATTATTTTCCAAAAAGTACTTAAGAAATAAATGTGTGCATAAGCAAATACAACCGATACAGACAGCACAGTGTTCTCATTTTCACGTTAACGCTCACTGCTTAGTAGACAAACAGCAAAGCTAGGAATTCACGAGCGGTGAAAAAACACGGGCCGAACGCAAATAATTTGAAAATGACGATTAACACTGAAATACAAATTATCTGCAAAGCAGATTTTTTTCGAAATTACCGGTAAATTTCAAACACTTTTACCGGTAAACAGTCACGGTATTTACCGGCAGAGGAACTACAATCGCGCGTGAAATGGCACAAACTTCTTCATTAATTCTTACTTTTAAGTCCTGTATTGTTGCTGGGCAAGTCTCAAATACCTGTTTCTTGAGATATCCCCATAACAAGTAATTACAAGTGCTTCGGTCGGATCATGGAAGTCAGTTATGATCAGTTCATTCATGATTTATGATTGTCATGCTGGCTGTGTGACTCTTGTTAGAAATAAGTGTTCTCATTCACATTAAATCTTTGAAGTTCAGGAATCTGAGTTTCCAACATTTGAACACAATACGTTGAAGTTACTGTAAATCTATGATCATTATCTTCCTCGAAAAAAATAGAGGTGTAATTATTCAATTTGAAGAAATCGCAAACCAGATACTAACTTTCGCCGAGTGGAGGGGCCATTCGTACAGTTATTTTGCAAAGTGGGTTAGCTGCGGCCCAATAGCAGCCCATTATGTTTATTTAAGATGAGGACTGAGTAGAACTCGTATTATAGATATCTCTCGAATATCTCTCGTATTATAGATGTATACATCGCATTTCTTGTTCAGCACTCATTTTCACTATATTCGTTGAAAACGTCAATGTCAAATTTTGATGGATGTGATGACAGATGTTTGTTGTATCGGGTGTCTGGAAAAACCCGTACGCAAATTGTGTTGGTAGCACTCTAAAGTTTCCAATTACAGTTGTCAACACTGACGTTTTGGCGTTTGGCTGTCACTGTGACAGCTTGCAGTGGCGTTCCTATAGCATTATTAAAAACCGTCTTCTTGACCATCCCAAAATGTTTACACCAGGACAAGATGCGCACATCTTAATGGCCCATATTAGTAGTACAACTAAAAACCCAAACGGAGTTATTCTCGTCAATCCTGTTTTTATTTGACTCCCAAAATTTATTGGTTATGTAATTTGACCCCGTTGAAATGATCCCGCACGCAGCAGAATAGTATCAACTGAAGATAAATAAAATCCAAGATACTAACATAATTGGCGTACCGTCTTTTGCAGACAGCCGATATATTAATATTTAATTTTAAATGATTGTAATTGTTCTGGTAATGGAACAGATTGTATATACACCACAGTTGCGAATACTATTCTAGCCTTGGGTCATGTATCCCTCGGCGCTACTAATAAAAGTAAACTGTACACTATTATCATTGCTATTTAAAGTTTCTATTTGTTTGCCTCCCTTGGGATGAAAAGTAGGACTTTCCCCCTTCGTATCAGGAAGGAAAGTATGTACTTTCAATTAAGAGAGGAGAAAAATTTAATTTCACTTGTTCACTTCAAATTAAGTGAGATATATTTTCTTTTCCACACCGTTAATGGAAATGTGTTCTCTCGCATGGCGATCTTTTATATTGAAAATGCACATGTGTTTCTAATAAAGCCAATTATTAGATAAAAATATTCAAATTCGGCAAATGTAGGCAACTATGACAAAAATTGGCAAATGTGGCGCACAAAGAGACCTAAATATGACGTTTTAATATACGCCTGAAATAGGCAAAATAGGCAAAAGCAGATATGGCTTAAAATGTAGGGAAAATTATGACAGACACTTTTTTTACTGCCCGTTTGTTGATGTTGATTGCCCATAAAAAATGACTGATAGGTATATAGCCTACAATCCGCTTTATGTTATTAGATATTCTTTTGCTTACGTCATCTTGACGGCACAATTCGTACTTAAGGCAGAAAAGTCAAAAGTTCTGGAGTCGCTTGGGCGATTTAGATAATAATAATAATAATAATGATAATAATAATAATAATAATAGTAATAATAATAATAATAATAATAATAATAATAATCCGTATTGCTCCTCCACGTATGGAGGAGCTATAAACAGTTATCATTTTGTCAAAATATTGGATATTAAAAAATGTTTTCAATTATTCTGATGTCGTTTAAGAATGATTAGAAAAAGTCAAATATGTCGAAAGTAGGATGTTGTCAGATAGGACACTTTTATTACTAAGCGCGGCAGTACTGTCGACACTTTTCTCGTAATTGACAACAGATATCGTTATTTTAACATATGTAATTTAAGAACATACATTCATAATAGGCACATTTTTCATGAAGAACAGATATAATTAAACATTCACAAGTTATCAGCTCTGTGGCCGACGCGATTTTAGTTGAGAAAGTTCTGGTTTCACTTTGCTAAATCAGTAAGAGTAATCCGTCCTCCAAAATACCAGGTCTAATATCGCTTACCCGATTTCTCTTTAAGTAGTTACACATTCGGTTATGTCATATTATATGGGTCCAAAAAAAAGTTTGTAATAATTTAACGTAATACCTCCCAAGCGATGTATTTTCATAGCTGCTTGAAAATGTAAAAAATAAGTGATCACTTTATACTTTTGGCTCCCGAAAAAAGTTTCGAAAAAAGCGTAACTTTGCTGTGTAAGTAAGAGGTAAACTTTAAACCGTACTTTCGTACCTTTACAAATAAAACTGATTACAATTATTATTTTTAATCTTTATTATGTTATTTAACACAGTTTTGTAACAAAAAATATCACTTAAAAAATTGAATTAATTAAAATCTCTTTTTGAATTATATTTCGACATAACCTGCCTTGATATAAGTTTTAAAGAAATAAACCCTTCTCGTGCTTTATGACCAGCGACAGAACCTGAAGATGCAGTTGTCATTTTCACACACCTCTCGACTGATTGCGTGTGGTAACACTACGCAACATTGGTGGTTGAGTTAATACGAGTTTTTCGTCCTGCCAATCAATCATATTATAGTAATTTTTACTCTCAAAGTTTATTTGTGGAATTTCAAGAAATCTTAAATTTTCCTGTTGTGAAGCGCGAGATTTTATGATTCTCTGGTAACCTAATTCTCTTATGTGTTTTACGTCATCAGCAAGCATTGATAGCATAATATTTTCATGGTGGCCAAAATATGCATTACGATGAATTACTGGATCAATTATTGCATCAGGAAGGTACTTTTTTTTTTGTATCTTGAGGAGTTTATTATGAACCATTAATTCCTAGCTTCATCTTTACAGGAATTGTTGCAGTTTATTTGGAACCATGAATGAGCCTACACTTTAATAATACAGGTAGCTCTCAAGCTAAGTTTGCTTGTAGGATGTTCTGTAGAAACATAAAAAAGAAAAATTCTGTTCGCTTTCGTAAGCCATCTCGCGTGAGCCATTTTCCCGGGATTTCTTCGGGCTAAATCAGTGCTAACGTCTCCATTCGTCAGCTTAATGTTACAAGGTTGTATGTGCAAATTTGTAAATTTGGGAATATCAACTTTAAATATGTTTGTTATTATAGAAAATTATGTATTGTGCACTGTAATTAGATTTTTTATAATTAATTATCCTTAATCGTCCGATTTTAACCTTCCAACAAGTTAAAAAGTCCCGCTTTGAAATAATATAGCACTATAAAGCTATAGACCTAAAAATTGAAAAAATGTTACATGCAACCTTATAACACCAAGCTGACGATTTTACGCAGCCGAGGAAATATTGTATAAATATTTTTGATCTTACTTAAATTTGTTTTTGACAGTTTTGGTAATCATATTGCAATTGGTTTAAACAGTTTAACCGCCAAGTATTCACACTTTTTTAACATTTTTCCAATGGGGCCTGAAAAAACTGTCGGTCCTGTTGTGTTTCCATCTAAATGTTTCAATAAATGGCGTAATGGTAATACATTATCATGCAGTTGACAAATAAGCCAATTTAAAGGCGTTTCAAGCCACATTTGAGTCATATGACCAAGATAAATTGATCCCAGTTCTTGTACTAAAGTTATGTGTTCTTCGACCTTTATACGACGGTATAACTTTTTCCCATCTCGAATGCAATACATGGTTTTATCTTTCCGCCCATCGAAATATAAAGCTTTTATGTTTATATTCAAATATGAATTGTTAATTTCTTAATAACACGTTTCTGCTTCTTATTCTGTCACGTCTTAATTTACTGTGATCTATGACAATAGGCGGCAAGTCCATTAAAACAGCATTTACATCGTGTAGATTAGCTGAGGCAATAGCAGATCCTTCTCTGTATGAAATACCATATCGATCGCAAGTTTCAGAAAGTTTTTCGAACTGAAGTTTGGGTAATTTTTTATTTTTTCGCTTATTTGACAGATTAGGTTATCGAAGGAATTTTCACTTTGTACTCCTCATATTTTGGAATTTTCTGACTTTCTTGTCAATGTTACCCATAACCATTTGTCTTTGGTGGTCAAGGAATGCGCGTTCTTGAGCAGGAACCATTCTGTTCTTTCCACATTTACATTTACAGGTCTTCCGCCGATCATGTGTCATAATTATTGCATTTGCACGCAGCAATAACAAAAAGAAGTGTACTTTTTCTTCTAAAACTCTGCACTTTCGTTAAATATAAGTCACTTTTTTACGGTTTATTATAAATTTTCATTAATTGTCCAAATTCTCGAATATAACATAGAATAAGCTGACTCGCCCTTGCTTGAGTAACAGTGGGAATAGACGCTCTAATCCATATTTCGCTAATCGTATGAACCAATAAAGAAGTAATTTCTTTTGCGTGCGGTTCTAGTTTGTTTCTCAATTTTTTTCGAATGTTATATATTGAAAATGTCATGTTGTTGAAAACATAATAAAAAGTACTATCAAAATCAATAATAAAAAATATAGGTTATCATTTAAAAAAAATGGCTCTGACGTCATAACTTCAAAACGAAGAGAGATGGAAAATTGAAAATGGTTTCAAAATATTTGTTTGAAAGAAAATATCATTTTGACCTATTAAAGCGTTTTTCGAAAATTTATACAGGGGAAAAATAAAGCCAGGTCTTAATACTTTATGCGCTCTCTGTATACAGGGTGTCTACGCTAAACCGTTCGTTAAAAGTTTACGGGGTTGCCGTTGTACTAAAAAATTCAAAAAAATCCTCGTCACCCGGTTGGATCAGTTCTTCTCATGTGAAATATTTTCAACTATCTATCACTTCCGGTTTCACCGGAAGTAGCACCAACTTTCTTATTTTAAATGGAACACCCCATATATTACAGGGTGGTCAACTAAGGAATTCCGATTTAAAAGAGAAATAAAACAAAAACTATCAAGTCAATTATAATTTTTTTTTTACAAATAATGTTCAGCTCTTTGGAAATTCATTTCTTAAAAATTACGCTGTCCAAATGTCCACCGTTTTTCTGCTGGCACTCTTCGAGTCGAACCCCGACATTTAGAAAAACACGTCGCAAAGTTTCTGGACCGATGGCTTGAATTTCCTGGCGGATATTTTCCTTCAACGCAATTAGAGTGCGGGGATTGTTGCGGTAGACTACACTTTTGAGGTATCCCCATAAGTAAAAGTCGCAAGGTGTCAAGTCCGGGCTTCTGGGGGGCCATGGAAGGTCTCCACGCCGAGAAATCAATTTTTCAGGAAAAAGCGCCTGAATAACAGGTAAAGACCGATTTGAAGTGTGACAAGTGGCCCCGTCTTGCTGAAACCAAAAGTCTTGAAGGGCTGGTTCAAAAAAATTGTTCAACATGTCCACATAACGATCAGAATCCACTGTTACTGCTCGGCCGCGTCCGTCTTCGAAAAAGTACGGGCCAATAATGCCTTGTGCGTGTATTGCACACCAAACTGTGACCTTCAGACTATGCAATTGAATTTCATGTTGCTGTTTGGGGTTTTCTGAAGACCAATACCGGCAATTCTGTTTGTTTACATAGCCGTTCAGATGAAAATGGGCTTCATCAGAGAAAAAAAATGTTGTCGTACGCTTGAAATCGGTTCACCATTTCATTGACGTAATCAAGGCGTTGTTGATGGTCCCCTGGCTTTAATTCCTGCACTAATTGGATCTTGTAGGGGTGCATGTGTAAATCTTTATGAAGAATGTTTATCAATGACGATCTCTTCACATTTAGGGCTCTTACACACACCTCGTTTTTATTACTCGGCGGCGGCTCACTAAAACCGACTGACACTATACACACGGCACCAGTCGGCAGAGATTCAGCTTATCTCTTGCAGCCTCACACAGCGCGCGTTTCCAGTGACTTTGGAACGTAGAAAAGTGCATTTAAATGAATAAAAAATATTAAATTCATCTAACTTAATAAAAAAAAAATTAAATAAAATTTGTTCTGTTGACATTAATATTTAGCAAACAATTTTACTAGAAAAAGGTGTAATTAAAATTTAATATTTAGAAAACAATTGTGTGTTGAACCTGGGTTTATTAAAATTTGTTTCTTGTTTTGATCTGTACTATCACCTGTAAGAGCGTTGAAACTATTGTTATTAACCTCTTGTATATTTTATATTTCAGCTATAAGAGATAAATATAGATATAGATATATAGATAGATATTCAGCAAGAGGAGATAATGGTGAAACCATTGGTAGACCATCTTTTTGTATATAAACATCACGAAATAAATTAAAATTATATTGATCATTATAATTTATTGAATTTATGCATAATTAAAAAATATTTTAATTAATTTTATGATTTTTATATAAACACATGATCTGTCAATGGGTTCACCATTATCTAATAATTTAGGTGAAATATACATATTATGTCTTAAGATATAAATACAATTATACATTTACATATAAAGATCGCTTCTCTCTATTATGTTTAACTATGTAAAAATCCAATATGGAATCCATTTAATATAGCATTATAATATTTAAATAAGCAAGATGCTATAAGTACCTCAGAACCCGTCATATTGAATTTTGTTTTGACAACATTTTTGAGTGTGTTTAATAAAGTCAAGTAATTTTTGTCTGAAAAATGTATTTATAATGTTACAATTACCAAATTATTTCAGTTAAAATAAAGTTGCAATTTAATTTTTTTTTTAAATAAAATCCAAAGTTTTCGCAATTTTTAAAGTTTTTACCGGCATATGCTCAAACGCTCTAAACTGCACAACTTTGCCCAGTAGCCTAAAATGTTATATTTAAAACTAATTTGATATAAAAAAATAGTGTAATAAAAAAAATCGAAATTTAAAACAAAAATGGTTATCGGGATTTTTCCTGTAATAATAAGAAAGATACCCATGGTAGCCACTCGATTTGGGACACCGTGAATATATTCATACCGGTGTTTATTTAAAAACTAGCCAGTCTGAATATTTTTTAAATCCCAGTTATCTGGATTAACAGAAAAAACACGTCGATTTTGAATTAGAGAAGGGGGTCTAACCGCCTTCTCCCTAGCCACCACTGCTCATAAAGTTGAAATGGCCCAAACCCCCACCTTGCGATATCTCAATAATGTAGAGATTAAAAGATAAAAGGATAAAACATAATAAAAGATAGCAGATAAAGATAGAAATTAAAAGATTAAAGATAACAGATAATGTAGTATAGTAGAGATTAATAACCTGTTAATTGAAGTTGAAAAATTACCCCCTTCCCCCTAGCGACCCCAATTTGATATTTTAAATTACACCATGAACCATATTTTGAAAGCTTAAAACACATATAATCAAGAGGTGTAACGGAAATATATTTCCGTCAGTACATTTCCAAGGAAAAAAAATATTTAAAAAGCAATATTATAAAAAAAACATTTATTTAAAAAAAACCGTTTGTTTTGGAAACGTAGTTGAGAAAATATGTTTTCGTTTCAGTTCTTGATTGGATGTGTTTCAAACGATGTATCACAAGGCAACGGTGTAATTTCAAATTTCAAATTATTTTAAAATCAATAAACATGGTTATTACAAAACTACTGCGGCTTAACTTTTTTTAAGTTAAAATCACACATCACGGCATCACATAAATATATAAAAGTAATATTTTAAGGTTACCATTTGACGTTACG
Organism: Othius punctulatus; assembly: GCA_951805005.1. Classification (NCBI taxonomy): domain Eukaryota; kingdom Metazoa; phylum Arthropoda; class Insecta; order Coleoptera; family Staphylinidae; genus Othius; species Othius punctulatus. Next base: position 65,460,892 of record OX638141.1, on the reverse strand, counting down.
TAACTACGTAACTAGCAGAAAAATCCAGAAATAGACACGCTGTAGCATACAAAAACTTTGAAGCTTCGTGGGAACTGCAGTTAGGTAATGTCTTTACATAACTACATTACATAACTCTGTGTGACAGTTATGAAAAATTTGACGTTTCAAATGTCAGAAATGCCATATTGTATCATAATATAATACGATCGATGCGAAAATTATATCGTAAATAACTATTATGTACTGTAACCATTAATATTTGATGATCTGACGGTTCTTTATTAATTATTATAACATGTATTACATGGTAAATATGGAGAGAGTACCCAATAGGCAAGCAAATCAAAAAATTGAAAACACATCATGTTGTACGTTATCAAGCCACAGTTGTGAACGAATAAGTTACGCTTAAATTAACATAAATATTAAAATAGATCTAAATGAGATATTTTAGAAGCACTAGAAATTAAGGGGACTTGGGGCAAAAAAAAAATAGATAAGAACCCATAAAAACGCAGGCGGTTGCTCGTCCGGAGCAGGGTACGCGCGCGGTCCAAGCGGCGCTTAGAAATTCTGCCGCAGAACCATTAAATAACCCTCAGCCTGTCGTTATATATGTCATCGCCAAGCTAAAACCGCGCGTTTAAGACATGCGTTTTCGAAAAACCGCTTGTTGTGTATGAATACACCCTATACTTTGCATGAGACCATGTGCCGAGGCGGTGCCATTAAGCGGTGCGCCGCTCGCCGAAACCGCCTCGTGTGTAAGTAGGCTTAGCCTACTTACACACGACCTTTGCACACCTTTGCATGGTCTCATGCAAAGCATAGGGTGTATTCATACACAACAAGCGGTTTTTCGAAAACGCATGTCTTAAACGCGCGGTTTTAGCTTGGCGATGACATATATAACGACAGGCTGAGGGTTATTTAATGGTTCTGCGGCAGAATTTCTAAGCGCCGCTTGGGCCGCGCGCGTACCCTGCTCCGGACGAGCAACCGCCTGCGTTTTTATGGGTTCTTATCTATTTTTTTTTTGCCCCAAGTCCCCTTAATTTCTAGTGCTTCTAAAATATCTCATTTAGATCTATTTTAATATTTATGTTAATTTAAGCGTAACTTATTCGTTCACAACTGTGGCTTGATAACTTACAACATGATGTGTTTTCGATTTTTTGATTTGCTTGCCTATTGGGTACTCTCTCCATATTTACCATGCAATACATGTTATAATAATTAATAAAGAACCGTCAGACCATCAAATATTAATGGTTACAGTACATAATAGTTATTTTCGCATCGTATCGTATTATATTATGATACAATATGGCATTTCTGACATTTGAAACGTCAAATTTTTCATAACTGTCACACAGAGTTATGTAATGTAGTTATGTAAAGACATTACTTAACTGCAGTTCCCACGAAGCTTCAAAGTTTTTGTATGCTACAGCGTGTCAATTTCTGGATTTTTCTGCTAGTTACGTAGTTACGTAACGTCAAATGGTAACCTTAAAATATTACTTTTATATATTTATGTGATGCCGTGATGTGTGATTTTAACTTAAAAAAAGTTAAGCCGCAGTAGTTTTGTAATAACCATGTTTATTGATTTTAAAATAATTTGAAATTTGAAATTACACCGTTGCCTTGTGATACATCGTTTGAAACACATCCAATCAAGAACTGAAACGAAAACATATTTTCTCAACTACGTATCCAAAACAAACGTTTTTTTTTAAATAAATGTTTCTTTTATAATATTGCTTTTTAAATATTTTTTTTCCTTGGAAATGTACTGACGGAAATATATTTCCGTTACACCTCTTGATTATATGTGTTTTAAGCTTTCAAAATATGGTTCATGGTGTAATTTAAAATATCAAATTGGGGTCGCTAGGGGGAAGGGGGTAATTTTTCAACTTCAATTAACAGGTTATTAATCTCTACTATACTACATTATCTGTTATCTTTAATCTTTTAATTTCTATCTTTATCTGATATCTTTTATTATGTTTTATCCTTTTATCTTTTAATCTCTACATTATTGAGATATCGCAAGGTGGGGGTTTGGGCCATTTCAACTTTAAGAGCAGTGGTGGCTAGGGAGAAGGCGGTTAGACCCCCTTCTCTAATTCAAAATCGACGTGTTTTTTCTGTTAATCCAGATAACTGGGATTTAAAAAATATTCAGACTGGCTAGTTTTTAAATAAACACCGGTATGAATATATACACGGTGTCCCAAATCGAGTGGCTACCATGGGTATCTTTCTTATTATTACAGGAAAAATCCCGATAACCATTTTTGTTTTAAATTTCGATTTTTTTTATTACACTATTTTTTTATATCAAATTAGTTTCAAATATAACATTTTAGGCTACTGGGCAAAGTTGTGCAGTTTAGAGCGTCTGAGCATATGCCGGTAAAAACTTTAAAAATTGCGAAAACTTTGGATTTTATTAAAAAAAAAAATTAAATTGCAACTTTATTTTAACTGAAATAATTTGGTAATTGTAACATTATAAATACATTTTTCAGACAAAAATTACTTGACTTTATTAAACACACTCAAAAATGTTGTCAAAACAAAATTCAATATGACGGGTTCTGAGGTACTTATAGCATCTTGCTTATTTAAATATTATAATGCTATATTAAATGGATTCCATATTGGATTTTTACATAGTTAAACATAATAGAGAGAAGCGATCTTTATATGTAAATGTATAATTGTATTTATATCTTAAGACATAATATGTACATTTCACCTAAATTATTAGATAATGGTGAACCCATTGACAGATCATGTTTTTATATAAAAATCATAAAATTAATTAAAATATTTTTTAATTATGCATAAATTCAATAAATTATAATGATCAATATAATTTTAATTTATTTCGTGATGTTTATATACAAAAAGAAGGTCTACCAATGGTTTCACCATTATCTCCTCTTGCTGAATATCTATCTATATATCTATATCTATATTTATCTCTTATAGCTGAAATATAAAATATACAAGAGGTTAATAACAATAGTTTCAACGCTCTTACAGGTGATAGTACAGATCAAAACAAGAAACAAATTTTAATAAACCCAGGTTCAACACACAATTGTTTTCTAAATATTAAATTTTAATTACACCTTTTTCTAGTAAAATTGTTTGCTAAATATTAAAGTCAACAGAACAAATTTTATTTAATTTTTTTTTTATTAAGTTAGATGAATTTAATATTTTTTATTCATTTAAATGCACTTTTCTACGTTCCAAAGTCACTGGAAACGCGCGCTGTGTGAGGCTGCAAGAGATAAGCTGAATCTCTGCCGACTGGTGCCGTGTGTATAGTGTCAGTCGGTTTTAGTGAGCCGCCGCCGAGTAATAAAAACGAGGTGTGTGTAAGAGCCCTTAGAGTGGCCGCGCGCCGGCGTGTCGAGAGGCCCAGTTGGTTGCGAACAGATGCTCTCACTCGCTCTACGTTTGCATCGTTTCTCACAGACCGTCGACGGTTTATCACTCGCTGGGGCAATGTCGAACCAGTTTCTTCGAATGTTCTGACCCATTTCCGAATGAGTTGAGCACTCGGACATTGGTTAAGATTGTGCAAAGCATAATGTGCACGAAAACGACGACGCACAATAATGCAAGAATTTTGATTTTGGTAATAAGCGCGCACACAGAACGAACGCTCCTCACCCGTCCAGCGAACCATGGCGACTGAATTTCCATGAGCCCCTCCTTCGTTTAAGACCAACCCCACTTCTCTATTCCTATTCAAAACAATTTTAGAGCGCTTGTAAATCGAAATTCCTTAGTTGACCACCCTGTATTATATTTTTGAATTCCTCGCTTAAATTGGAACATATTTTGTAAAAAATGTATGTACACTTATCTCTTTAAGTTTTCAAGAAAAAAATGTTTTTCTAACATTTTGACATCTAAAAGGTAGCCTGAAATCTGTTTATAACTTCTCTTAGAATAAGATAAAATTATGAGTTATATTTCTAATTGTACCTAGAGGATGCCTCTATGAGTAAAATAATTGGAAACTGTCACTTTTGATAATAAGTGTTCATAAAATGTCAATATCTAGGTGCCCTCTTAAATATCCTGTAATTCAATTTTTTTAAATGGATTGACCCATTTTTTATCACATAGCACGATTGGGAGAAAAATTTACTACAAAAAAGTATAATGCAACCATACTCCTAAAGCAAGTATTTTTTGAATTATTTCGTGGATTACTTTTTCGTTGCATTTCTGCAGGGTATAATTTTGCATGTCACAAGTGCACTTTAGTAGGCATGTGATATGCTTTTGTTTTGTCGCTATTGTAATGCAAACTGTCAAATAATAAAACCATTTAGAATAAAGTATTACAGAAATCAAAATCAACAAAATGAATCATTACACAAATCAACAAATTATCAATTTATTCTTTATACATGGCAACTGCTATAGAATTGTTGCTCGAACATGTACAGTATTCAATGAAACTTATTCACATTTGCCGCCGATGAATAAAACAAGATAGAAAACACATCATATATTATTATATTTTTGAATTACTTGCTTAATTTGGAACATGTTTTGTAAGAACGTATGTACACTTATCTCTTCTAGTTTTCAAGAAAAAAAATGTTCTTCCAAAATTTGACCTCTAAAAGGTAGCCTGAAATATGTCTATAACTTCTCTTAGGAATAAGATAAAATTATGAGTTATATTTCTAATTGTACTTAGAGGATGCCTCTATGAGTAAAATAATTGGAAACTGTCAATTTTGATAATAAGTAATAATTGTGCATGGCATGTTTTTTTTTTAAATTTTCTGTACTGAAGATTTATTAACGCTTAAATCCTCTTGAGCACAGCGGATAGATGCTTGTGGATTAACTTGAAAATAGGTCGGCCAACACTATTTCTTGCACTTCCTCATTTTCCATAACTGGCTTTTGTCGATGTCTTATTGCATTCACTTGTCCAAACTGAACAACATTTGATTCTAATCTTCTAAATCTTGTTTTATTCATCGGCGGCTTATGTGGATAAGTTTTATTGAATACTCTACATGTTAGAGCAACAATTCTATCGCAGTTGCCATGTATAAAGAATAAATTGATAATTTGTTGATGTGTGTAATGATTCATTTTGTTGATGTTGATTTCTGTAATCCTTTATTCTAAATGGTTTTATTATTTGCTAGTTTGCATTACAATAGCGATAAAACAAAAGCATATCACATGCCTACTAAAGTGCACTTGTGACATGCAAAATTATACCCTGCAGAAATGCAACGAAAAAGTAATCCACGAAATAATTCAAAAAATACTTGCTTTAGGAGTATGGTTGCATTATACTTTTTTGTAGTAAATTTTTCTCCCAATCGTACTATGCGATAAAAAATGGATCATTCCATTTAAAAAAATTGAATTACGGGATATTTAAGAGGGCACTTAGATATTGACATTTTATGAACACGTATTACCAAAATTGACAGTTTAGAAATTATTTTACTCATAGAGGCATCCTCTAGGTATAATTAGAAATTTAATTCATAATTTTATCTTATTCCTGAGAGAAGTTATAGACAGATTTCAGGCTACCTTTTCGAGGTAAAAATTATAGAAAAACATTTTTTTCTTGAAAACTAGAAGAGATAAGTTTATATACGTTCTTACAAAATATGTTCCAATTTTAGCGAGGAATTCAAAAATATAATAATATATGGGGTGTTCCATTTAAAATAAGAAAGTTGGTGCTATTTCTGGTGGAACCGGAAGTGATAGAAAGTTTAAAATATTTCACATGAGGATAACTGATTCAACCGTATGACGAGGATTTTCTTGAAATTTTTAGGACAACGGCAACCCCGTAAACTGTTTAACGAACGGTTTAGCGTAGACACCCTGTATATATATACTCTAAAAGACTGCAATTTTTCCAGTTTTTTGTAAAATTTTAAGCAATTTTAGCGAGCCAAAAGTAGCAATGAAAATAAAGCTATAAACGAATTTCTCTTTACTACATAAAAATGCAACTTTTTGCAGGTATTACGTTTAAAAATTCAAGAGTTGAAAAAAGTGACACACACACTATTACACATTATGCAACAGATGTCACTGGTGTGATTCATGCTAGTTGCATATTTTATGCCCAAACTTTTGAATCTGATGTCATTTATTTGACAGGGAGTTGGAATTTGCTCAGACAGATGTTCTGACACATAGGTTCCCAAACATTGCGACCTACTTTTTAGGAACCCAATCTGTAACGTCCAACTTCATCCCCCGCGTTTTTTTGTATTTACTTTTGCCATCTATTATGAATTTTTATTTTTGAAACTTAAAAATTTAAAAAGAATACGTTCTAAATCTTGTCGCGACCCACCAAAAATCGACCCACAGTTTTTTTGAATTATTGAATATAAATAAATACACGAGTCTGTCCTTGCTGTTTGTGTTCCAACTAACATATTTTTGCTCACTCTGTATTTCTATTTCAAGTATTCTATCACTTTTATGCATCCTACAAATTAATAAATAAAATAAATAATACATTTCATGTGCACCCATGCATATGAAAACTGACAACAAAAGCTTCACAAGTTCTGTAACGGGATGACTCGTCAGTCCTCCGTCAGCCCAGACAAAACGTTGCTTCTCCTAAATACACCTAACTCTTCCATAATCCGAATATTCATTCCCACATTATCCCGCCGTTAATATCGCAGGAACTGGGCGTCCAGACGTCCGAGGTGTTTATTATTCACATTGTGCAATCTGTTGGCGGTTATTGTGATGGATATTTTAATGAAAGGGTATTTCGCAATTAAGGGCGATATCTGACGAGGGTCTCTGGCGACGTGACCAACGTGCGGCCAACGCACTCCTCATCCCGAAATTTATCCCTCTTCTCCTCGTCCAGCTATTCCCCCCAACCGTTTCCCGCGAAGTCCGCCGGAGTTAGCGGCCGGACAACTGCCACCCAAAGCTTAGTCAGCCGTTTCAATTTTAATTGCAAATCGGCCAGATCTAAAAGGGAATGGGGCAGAGTTGGGCAGACAGATGGACCGGAACACAGAGCGCAATCCGTCACGAATAAGAAAGAGCATTATGTAATTCCAGACAAGAATACGTTTATCTGGTGATGTAGGGTACGAAATTGTCAGTCTTTAGTTATAAAATATTATCTCATTACATAAAAAACAACAATTTTTGCATATAATATTGTAAGGCCCCGTGTTTGGACAATAATCTATAGACTCCGAAACATGACAATCACTAATAATATATACAGGGTTTTTTTTTCTTATTTTTTACATAACATTTCTATGTGTATACTCTGATTTTTCTAAACTGGCGTGCACGTCATCAAAATAATAATCATAATAATGACGACACAATTTTACAAGGTTGCCAGCTGTCCTGGGTATTTAAAAATGGCTGCAAGCAGCTGTTGCGCCCATGCAATCTTGTGCGACAGTGCGCGGTTCGTATCAAATTCGTCGACTTCTCTGCCGTTTTTCGTACAGATATCAATCTTGTGGTTATGGTTTAACATCTACAATGGCAAAATATAAAAGAGTGTGCACCGTATTCGGGTCCAACACTGACAGCGACAAAAATCTTGAGGTTAGATTCGATTCCCGGCTGCAGGCAAAAGAAACGTGAAATACGTAACGAAGTCAAATGTAACAAGTTATTATATAACAAAGAAGTTTGGTTATGCACACATGTATGAGCATGTGTTAGTGAATAAGATCTGGCATCGTCGCCGAAAAAATATCACGTCGGCCAACATAACATGATTTATTACATGATTGGCAGGCGAAAATTGTGACCGCGGTTAATACACCGATTACCTATTTATAACCACCGGTGATCAGTGTTATGTAACAAATCATCCTCAGATTAATTTCGATTCTTAAACTATTGTTATGCATATTCTCGAAATCAATCACGTTGGTACGAAAAAACCTCATCGCACAGCTGATTGATGACGTGCACGCCAGTTTAGAAAAATCAGAGTATATCTTAAAAAAGAAAAATTTTAATACACAGAACTACGTAGGTGTAGGCAACCAGTTATACACTGTCGCCCACTGTCACCTTTTTGGCATACACCGTTACACAGAAAGGTTATGCTTTTAACAATAACAAAAATCACAAAAATTCAGTTTTAAATGAAGAAATTAATTTATTCAAACAATTCTAACGGTAAACAAAACAACATGCAAGGTTAAGTGTGGTTGGATCCTGATGTGCCAGCAAGTTTTCAAAATGGCCTCCGGGTATTTTAGGGCAATACGCAAGGCGGGGTCTTGGAAGGAACGCAGAGTATTTGTAATGAATTGTGGGCTTATGCAGTACGTATGCGGCATTAGTTCATCCAAGTGACATATTTGCACGTTATTATAAATTTTACGGGATAAAACCAACCGTGTTTTAACGGAAGAGATGAAACTGAATATCCTATGTTGTGTACATGAATGACCCATAGGATCGTTTTTAGATTTAGCCAGACCGTTTGAAATATCATACAGTTAGAATTTCTTCATTAAAACTCATTTTTTTCGATTTCTTTATAACCTCTCTATGGTCTATGCCAGATTTAACGGTGTACAACTGGTTGCCTGCATCTGTATCTACGCGTTGACAATTTTTATTTTAAGTTACATATAGGAACATTCCTTACGCGTAGGTGCAGGCAACCAGTTATACATTGTCACTAGTAGGAATGTAATGTGTAATAAAGATAAAAAGCTCGGTATATGCTCCATATCATACAATCGTGACATTGTAGGTGCAAGGTTTAATTTTTGATTCTCTAATATTTATTGAATTTGTAAACCTCCTGGCGGATCGGGTTTCATGACCAATAAAAATAATAATTAACTCGATATTTCGTGATATGTAATAATTTGTTATGGCATTGTTTTTTAATTAGTTCAAAGAAACCAAGAAACATATTTTGTACATTACTAAGTACAAGTAAATGGACATTTAAATAGTTTAAATCTCAACTTTTTTTACATAATAATAACTAACAACTTTACAGAAATTTTCCCCGTACATAGTTATTATTTTCTATATACCTTTGATCAAGATATTGTGATGATTCTCAAACAGCATTTTTATGTATTAAAGAAGGATGTTATAAATACGAACCTCTCGTTTGATGATACGAACATAAGCGGCTCTAGCAAAGTGCTTCTCCCCACGTTATATATAGCTCAGAGTTGGAAAACTTTTTTTGTATTCGACATTAGAAGAACTTGATGTGTCGGTGCCATTCCCAGCCTGCATTTGTCATGCCTCGTCATTCGCCCCAAATTGATTGCCTGCTAACCGCCCTTCCGACGAGTCTTTTAGCAGGCCATTTGTAACTACACACATAGTTGCAAAAGCCAAGCGCCCAAGTTTTCACACAAAGTTAACAAAGGCATTAGATGATTTTGTAGAAGCTATAAGTAATATTATATAGCGTAAGTTTTTACACACACCCAACTAAATCATTAGTTAATCGTATGCGAGTTATAAATAATATACATATCAATAGAACCATCATCCGTTTGCTTATTAATATTCGCAGGGAATCTGGTTTTGCACATTCGATACTTCTATTTTTTTCCTATAATACTTTTACTACTTACGTTACGTTTCATTCGCTAGTATTTATGTGGGTTAAGTGAGTTATGAAGGTGATTAAGTTATTTCATGTCATAATTTGTGTTTACCAAAGTACGGGCGAGTTTTTTTACTAGTTAACCATTTTTTTATAACTTGTCCACCTAAAAATGCAACATGCAACAATATTTAAGACTTTTTCATTCGTGATATCTCCGAAAATGTTATTCTGCATAACAATATGTGCTTCATCCAAAACCAATTAATATCACAAAACAATTGTTCATTTCTTAATTTAAGTTGTATGTCATTTGTTTTGTATTTTAAATTGGTTTTGGATTCATGACTTATATCCACACTAAACATTTTTTGTTGTGCAAATATTGAAAATAAAGTTAATTCATAATATTACTTTTAGTACTGATGGTTAGTATTTAGTTTTAGTATTAAGGCACATTTTTGAAATTTTAATGTTAGTATGATTTGTACTCTTGAGATTGGTCGAGAGACCGAAACAATTGTAGATTATTTCTATAAATTCGTGAAACTAGCTAAGTGTGTTAATTGCCTTTTGTCATATATTACATTTGTTAATTAAAGTCATTTGTTTTGTGTTTTTCATTGGTTTTGGATGAAGCACACACTGAAGAATAAAATTTTCGGGGAAAACACGAGTAAAAAAGTTTTCCATGTGCTGAATACTTAGGTGGTCACGTTGTATACTATAATTTAAGCCGCTAAAAAATCAATCGTCCGAAGACGATTTTCGTAACCCTGCAATTATACTCGAGGTGTTTTCTGGATGATTCCTGGCATTGTACAGTTTTTTTAGTACATTTTTATGTAAATACCTTCTAAAATATAATCGGTTGGAGCTTGTGAAATATTAATACTTTAAGAAAAATACAAATTATCCTTTTTTCATAACGACATTTATTTCTCTAAATGTACATTTCAACCACTACTTGATCATCTTCTGTGGACATTTGTACTCAAATGTACAAATGACCACGTAGTGGTTGAAATGTACATTTAGAGAAATAAGTGTCGTTGTGAAAAAGGATAATTTGTATTTTTCTTTAATTACCTACTATAATATGTTTTATAGTTTTAACGAATTTTGCAAAATTTTGAGTATGAATGTTTTGTTATCTGTTTAAAATTCCTAATACTGAATATTGACTGATATGTCGAATTTCTATGTTCATGTAAGTCTTTTTATTTTTACTATATGTCAGGGTGTCCAAGATAAGGATCAACAGCATGGGGATCTCGGAAACCTTAAAAGTAACTGTTGTAACTTGTACAAACTAAATTATACTTCTTTAGGGATAGGTATAATAAATAAACTATCACGTTCAGAGTTCCAACTCAGACTGGCTTTATTTCTATGCTATCCATGAAACCTGGCATGGTTATAAAAACTATGTCACCTTGTATACCTTTGGATAAAATGTATCACATTGTCACACCCTCACCCTTAAAATTTAACACCGTTTTCAAATATAACACATAATGATTAAACTTAAAATTAATCATTTCTAAATAATTAATGATTAAATTACATTAAGTCCAATTGTACAATTTAAATTAAATTAAATACAAACAATAATTTCTAAATAATTAATAATTAAATTAACTAAAGATATACATCAAATAAAATTTATAATTAACAATTTCAAACCATTAAGATTAATACCAACATAGAAATAAAGACATAAAAACTAAATACTAATTATTTACATTTAGATCTCAAAAAATACGGTGCTATGTGTTTTGCTGAAACCTCGTCTTTGTCAACCTTCGTCTCCTCTATCACCGCACTCTCAGTCTCTATCGCATTTTCAGGCTGTTCTACAACAATTAGATCACTATCACTCGGCATCTGATTTTCCGAAAACCTTATTTGATTTGAATGCCTTTTTACCTTTTTATCTTCTCCGATCTTCACTTCGTACATCACTCTACCTAACTTCTCTACAATCTCCCCTTCACACCAAGTGGGTTTTGTAGGGTTTTTAAAATCACGCACTAACACCTTTTGTCCACAATGTAAATTTACCTTGTTATTCTTTTTTAGGCTTTTTTCATTATATGCATTTGACTCTATTATTCTCTTCGTATGAGGACGTAGTAAATCAAAACGTGTTCTCAATTCGCGTCCCAACATTAATTTAGCTGGACTTTCCTTAGTAGTTGTATGTTTGGACATTCTATAATTAAATAAAAAGTGCGATAGTGCAATATCTAAATCCCTTTTATTTAAATATGCCTTTTTTAAAGCTAATTTGATGGTCTTCACGTTTATCTCCGCTGCACCATTACTCGAAGGATGATATGGAGGTGAAAACTTATGCTTAACGCCATTTTTATTTAGAAAAAATTCAAATTCCATCGAGGTAAATGGTGGGCCGTTATCTGAAACCAACGTATCAACTATTCCGAAACGTGCAAAAAGTGATCTTAAACAAGCAATTACCGTTTGAGCGGTCGTTTTATCTAATTTAAAAACTTCCAACCACTTAGAAAACGCATCGGTGATAATCAAATATTTTTTACCATACAATGGTCCCAAAAAATCAACATGAATGCGTGACCATGGCCTTTCCGGTACTGGCCATGAAGCAAATATCTTTTCTGGGTTTGGTCTAAACGTCTTACATATGCTGCATTTTGAACAAAGATCAACAATTTCCTTGTCCATATTCGGCCACCAAAAATAGGATCTGGCAACTGATTTCATCTTGTTGCCACCTAAATGAGATGAATGTAAATCCTCTAAAACAGCATGCCGCAATTTGGTAGGAATTACTATTCGGTATCCCCACAGCAAACATCCATGTTCAATGTGCAATTGATCCTTTCTTATGAAATATGGTTTATCCGAATCAGTAGGCTCATTTGGCCATCCGTATAAACACCATCCATAAATTTTATTTAACATTACATCTTTTTGTATCTCCCGTGCTACCGTCTTATAATCGCAACTAATAGCATCGTTTAAATAAAGTAAATGTCCTAAATCACGTTTGTCCTTTTGAGCGATATTCAATGGTAACCTCGATAAAGCATCCGCACAATTATTACTGGAGCTAACATATTTAATTTCATATTGATAAGCTGCTAGTATAATTGACCATCGTTGCAATCGACTGGCTGCAATTGTGGGAATTCCCTTTTTACTACCGAAAATCGCCAATAATGGTTTATGATCGGTTAACAATGTGAAAAACCTACCATAGAGATATTGGTGAAATTTACGGATTCCAAAAATAATTGAAAGTGCCTCCTTATCAATCTGTGAGTAATTTGTCTCGCTCTTCGTTAAGGTTCTAGACGCATACGCAATTACTTTGCTAGACCCATCTGTATAGGTATGAGCTAACACTGCCCCTAGTCCATATGAACTCGCGTCGCACGATAGTGTTAATGGTAATGCTGCGTTATAATGTGCTAAAAAACTCGAGGATGCCATCTCCTTCTTAATATTTTTAAAAGCATTCTGGCAGTTATACGTCCACCACCATTTCATGTCTTTCTTCAACAACTGATGCATAGGCTGCAATTTTGAGCTAAGATTTGGGATAAATTTCGCGTAATAATTTACTAAACCCAAGAATGACTTTAATTCTGTAACATCTGTGGGACTTCTTGCCCTTAATATTGCTTCCACCTTTTCCTTGGACTTATGCAACCCGTGGGCGTCAATGATAAAACCCAAATACGAAATTTCTTTTTGAAAAAAATTACATTTGTCTCTGCGCACTCGCAACCCGTACTGTTTCAATTTATTTAACACAACATTTAGTCTTCTTAAATGTTCCTCGTCGTCTTTCCCCGTTACCAGAATATCATCTAAAAAAACTGCTACGCCTTTTATGCCCGAAAATAATTGATCAATAATTTTTTGAAAAATTCCCGGAGCCGATGCTATTCCGTACGGTAAACGATTATACACAAATAGTCCTTTGTGTGTGTTTATTGTTACCAATTTTTTTGATTCTTCCTTTAATTCAATCTGCGCGTACGCTTGCGATAAATCTATCTTGCTAAATAACGTTCCGCCGCTCAAGTTGGCAAAAATATTCTCAATTTTGGGTAATGGATATTTGTTAATGTGTAATCGAGGATTTAAAGTTACTCTAAAATCCCCACATAACCGAATGTTACCGTCTTTTTTAATAATGGGTACAATTGGCGTAGCCCACTCACTGTAATCTACCGGGGAAATTACTCCCTCAGTACGTAATCTCTCAATTTCGAGTTCCACTTTTTCTTGCATTGCAAAGGGTAATGGTCGTGCCCTACAAAATACTGGAGTAACTTCCTCTTTCAAAAATAACTCCGCCTTGCCGCCATTAAACGTACCTAGCTCGCTATTAAAAACTTCGGGATATTGCTTAATTACTTTATTTACTTCATCAGAAATCGAACATCTGGGCAAATTTAAAATTCTGGATTTAAAATCAATTGAAATTCTCAAAATTTTCATCCACTGGCGACCCAACAATGGTGGTCCGCCATTAGGAAAAATAAATAGCCTTAAATTAGGGAATTCTTCCTTTTTATAAATGATATTCACCGTTATGTAACCCAGTGTTGAAATTCTATGACCATTGTATGATTTAAAATTGCTGCAATCATTATTAATGAATCTTTGTTTAAAACACCTCTTATACATTTGTTCGGAAATCGCCGAAACACTAGAACCCGTGTCTATTTCCATAATTACTATTACCCCGTCTATCGCAATTTTTGCTTGAATTGGATCCAAATTATCCTTAATTTGAAATAAATTTAAATCTGAGTCTGAGCTTCTCGCGTCCGGCTCTGAACCAAGAAAATTATTTGATCTATTACGGTCCTCCTTTCGAGTCTTATTGCAAATCGATTTGATGTGCCCACTTTGGCCACAATTATGACAAATTGCCTTCTTAAAATAACAATCTGTAAATTTATGGTTTGTCCTGCCGCAATGTTTACATTTGGATAATACCTGCGTGCGCTGCTCTCGTCGCTCGGGTTTCGCCAGTGCCGTCGGTGGTCTGCTGTTGGCACCGCTTGTTCCTAGCTTCATTGTCGGTTCCGCGCGCCTCGTCCGCGTGCTTTCACCGCCCCTCGCACCTCTTCGCCGATCGAACTGCGTACCTGGTCGATGTTCCCAGTGATGAACAGCTGACGTTTTTTCTATCATCTGTGAATCGTTCTCGGCTCGCTCTAGATTGAGCGCAATTCCAATAGCCTTCTGATAAGTTAAAGTCTTATCTGAAAAAAGTCTTAATTTAATGGATTCGCTGCGAATTCCATACACGAATTGGTCTCGCAGATTTTCCTCCAACGTGGTCTTGAAATCACACGTCTTCGCCACACTTTTTAATGATGTTATATATTGGGAAATTGTTTCACCCTCTTCTTGCTTTCGTAATCGGAATTTGTACCTCTCTGCCATCGCTGATGGTGCCGGTTCCAAATGATCCTTTACCATTTTCACTAGTTGATTGTAGCTTTTGTCCTCTGGTTTATCGGGATCGCTTAAATCCGCCATTAATTCATACGTTTCGTCTCCAACGACTGTCAGTAATATCGCCACTTTGTTATCTTCTTGCACGTTATTTGCCTTGAAATACTGCTCTACACGTGCAATGTACGTTGACCAGCTCTTCACTCCAATTTCGAATTCCGTAACTCTTCCGATAGACATCTTTCCGGTTTTTAATGTTTTTAATCCTCGTCGCCAATTGTTGTAACTTGTACAAACTAAATTATACTTCTTTAGGGATAGGTATAATAAATAAACTATCACGTTCAGAGTTCCAACTCAGACTGGCTTTATTTCTATGCTATCCATGAAACCTGGCATGGTTATAAAAACTATGTCACCTTGTATACCTTTGGATAAAATGTATCACATTGTCACAGTAACAAAGGCGGTTAAATTACAAAAATGTTGCGCAATTTAGTGGTCAGCAATATTCTGTTGAGAGAACCAGAAATTTCTGTTTACTTTCGGAGATATTCGACAAAATCCGAAATCTTGCGATTTCGTTTTTATTGTTATTTTGTAACAGTAAATAACAGTAAGTTATTTACAAAGATATAAGAAAATAACAGGTACTTTCTCATTGCCACTTTTTTAGCTCTACAAGACAGCATTTACAAATTTTCAGTACAACGTTTCGTTTTGAAGAAACCATCATCAACTTTATTTTTTTATATGGTCCGTAAAAAATGTACACCCTGTATTAGATAGCATTTTTTATTATGAATTCAACAATTTATATCACAGTATGGATTCTTATGTTTGTATTCATAAAAAATGCTTCTTAATATATTTCGAAAATTTTCTTGTAGTAGACGTTGAAATGATGACGACGAAGAAACAATTATTATCTAATTTTAACCCAGAATAGGTAAGAAAATAAAAAATAATTTAGCAAGAATAGTTGTTAAACATTGAAACATTATACCTATTTAAAACCACTCTTTTTTTTTACTGTGATGTGAGAATGGTTCTGTTCATTTAATTGCGACGAAGACAAAACATATTGTATAATTTTAACCCAGAATATGTACCAAAATAGTAACAAAAAATAATTTAGCAAGAGTAGTTGTTAAACTTTGAAACATTATAGTTATTTAGAACCACACTTTTTTTTGTGGTATAAGAATTGTTCTGTTCATTTATTGACGACGAAGACAACAATTATTACCTAATTTTAGCCCAGAATAGGTACCAAAATAGTAACTAAAAACAATTTAGCAAGAATAGTTGTTAAATATTGAAACATTATAGTTATTGAGAACCACATTTTTTAGTGTGGTATTATGATAATTGCTCTGTTCATCTCTGTTATCTTAAAATCCCAAAATTAGGTGTAAAATTTTGTTTTCGTCGCTCATTTCAACGCTTACTACACGAGAATATTGGAAATGTATTAACAAGGCTATTTTCTGAATAAAAACATGATTAATCATACTGTGATATAAATTGTTTTATTCGTAATAGAAAATGCTATTTAATACAATGTGTACTTTATTTACGGGCCATATAAAAATATAAAGTTGATGATGGTTTCTTCGAAGCGAAACGTTGAACTGAGAATTTAAGAACGCTGTCTTCTAGAGCAAAAAAAAGTAGCAATGAGAAAGTGCCGTTTGTTTTTTCTTATACCTTTTCAAATAACTTCAGAAAAACGATATCGCAAAATTTCTGATTTTGTCGAATATCTCCGGAAGTAAGCGGAATTTTCCGGTTTTCTTAACAGAATACTACTACTACTATTACTACTAAATTGCGTTTTTTTTTTGTAATTTAACCGCCTTTGTAACTTTTACGGTTTTTGAGATCCCAATGCTCCTTATCTTGGACACCCTGTATTTGTATTGCAAATGTTTGTCTATTTGATGGTGTTAATATTTTGTAAAGCTTTGATAGATTTTTTACTAAGATATATGAACACCCACAGACCACCGAAGAAGACAGATCAGTGCAGCCGAAAGAAAATATCCATATCTTAATTATTACGAAGTTACCGAGTTGCCACTTATTTGATTGAAAAACACACCTCCTGATGCTTTTCATATTTGCAGACATGTTTTAGTAGTAATAATGCTGCTATTACTACGATAACTCTAGCTGTGGTATGATCCTGAAAATGTTTGCACTTAGGAATGTTCACGATATTTTCATTGATTATTTGGAATTCTAATAATAGTGATGCAATTTTATTGATTATTGCTATTTATTCTTCTTAAGTTTTTCTTCAACTTTTTGATAATGCATGAAATACACTGGATACACTCGGTTGGATTTTGATGAATTTTCCGATACGTTTAAACTGTATTGTTTTTTTTAAAGAAATTTAAACACTTAATTTTATCTTGTATTTGACTCATATTTAAGTATTTAGATTATTCAGTAAAAAAAAACGTGTACTTCTTTAATTAAAATTTTAAATTGCTTTTGCAACCGGTTTCGACCAATTAATTGGTTATCATCAGGAAAAACTAAAAGGAACAACAGATTACAATTTGTATATTCACAATTTAAAAAACACAAAAAAACTGATGAAATAAGATGTGTGATATTAATAAGTCACGTGTTTTTTATGAGAATAGATTATATTGATAAGTGTATTAGTGTTTTAATATTATTGATTTAATAAGTATCGCGGATGGCTAATATTGCCCGGCCTTGAAATAATATAAAAATGATAAAACAATTTAAATGTGAGGTTACAAATTCATGGCCATGTGGAGACTGGTGAATCTTATTATTATGAGAATGAGT
The DNA here is from genome assembly GCA_951805005.1 of Othius punctulatus. Classification (NCBI taxonomy): domain Eukaryota; kingdom Metazoa; phylum Arthropoda; class Insecta; order Coleoptera; family Staphylinidae; genus Othius; species Othius punctulatus. The sequence continues at coordinate 65,442,990 of OX638141.1, read as the reverse complement.
ATATGAAATTGTTTATAAAGGAAAACATTACTTATCTAAAACTAAAAACTATATTTTTCTGGTATGTGACATAATTGTAAATTAATTTGTACGCTTATGTGCGATACACGACGACGATAAAACTATATTTTTCTGGTATGTGACATAATTGTAAATTAATTTGTAGGCTTATGTGCGATACACTACGACGATACAGACGATACACAACAAATACACAGAAACCTACAAATTATTCAACAGTAAGAAAAATTCCTTGGATACCGGTGTAAATCCAATGGTAGTCACAAAAGCTAACCACAATGTCGCTTCATCACCACCTAGGTGTACTTGCTCCAGTTCCCTAAATAATCTATGGAATTTTCTGAAATTTTATTAAATCATTTATCATTTTCAGAAAATTTGATTCCTACTTTTAGATACCATTAGATGTTATAAATTTGCGTTGCTTAGAATCCCATTTCATTTCGTCGTGAATGTTATTGAATTTGATGTGTTACGTGGATTTTTAATATTTTTGTTCTTTAACGTTTCTCATATGTAACTAATTGTCTATGTCAGCGGATCCCAACCCGGAGTACGTGATAGATTCTTTACAAAAAAGGGGTACAAAAAAGGTATTATGGCTGCAGTAGTCGGGCACAGAGCTCGCACTAGACTCTAGTTATCAACTGGACAGCGGCACTTCGGTATTGTCATTATTTCCAAATGTGCACATGATATTGTCCTTTGTACCTCCACAAGACCAACGACAACAATTGCCGCTCAGGCTTTCAGTTTGATTACAAAATATATTACAAAAAGCAGTTTTTGTGATTTGGTTGTTAAAAACAATATAAAGGACAAACCAGTATCTCCGGATTTTCTCTACGTTCGGTAATTATTTTCATTATTTATTCATTATTTTTATTAGTTTTCCAGTGGTTGGAACACGGAACTAGAAAAGAGCTGAAATGTAATGTGGAAGTGTACAATTGGCAAGTAGCTACGAGGTTTGTTCAAAGAAATGGTGACTTTTCAAATTTCGCGGGCTACGTACATTCGATTCTCGTTTTTGTTTTAAGGTTGGTACACATGTTCCCAACCTATGTTGACATGATCAGCCATTTTGAATTTTTAGTTTGTTTTTGACAGATATAAGGTCAGACGTGATTTGGTGTGCTTGGCGATTTTTTGCTATCGAAACAAAATGGATCAAAGAATCTGTATTAAACTATGTGTGAAATATAAAATTAAGTGCTCCAACGCACTTGAAATATTGACTGTGGCATTTGGCGAGTCTAATTTCAGCAAAGAAAAAAAAATGTTTATAAGAGGTACAGGCTCTTCACAGAAGATCGTGGAGATGTTAATGATGATGCCAATCCTAAACGCCCTAGCACCTCAACAATCGATGAAAACGTTGAAGCAGCGAAGAAAATTGTAATCTTCGAGTTCAGAATCTTCGAATCACTATTAGAGAAGTTGCTGAAGATGTCGGCATATCGGTTGGCTCTGCCATGCAATTTTTTCGGGTATTTTGGGCATGAAACGTGTGGCAGCGAAGTTTGTTCCGAAATTGCTAAAACGGTTGACCAAAAGAACTGTCGCAAGAGCATTGCTCAGGAGCTGTGAATGACGTCAACGACGATCTGGGTCTGCTCAAAAGTGTCATAACTAGTGATGAAACATATCTACATGGTTATGACGTCGAAACCAATGGTCAATCATCCCAATGGAAGCTGCCATAACCGAAAAAAGTACTCCAAGTTCGGTTAAATGTGAAGGTTTTGCTCACTGTTTTCTTCGATTACAATGGCACGGTGCATGGTGAGTTCTTTGCCACAAGATCGCACGGTCAATAAGGAATATTACCTTCAAGTTATGCGCCGTTTGCGTGAAGCACTACGAAGAAACCACGAAGAAAACGCCTGTGTTTGTGGCAAAACAATTCATGGCTTTTGCATCACGATAATGCACTTGCTCACATATCGTTGTCCGTCATTTCTTGGCCAATAACAACACAGTAATCATGCCTCAACCATCGTATTCACCGGACTTTTTCCTGTTCCTACAACTGAAAAGACCCATGAAAGGACGGTGTTTTGCCACGATTGAGGAGATTAAGACTGCATCGCTGGAAGAGCTCAAGGTCATACCAAAAAGCGCATAAGTCAGAAGTGCTTCGAGGATTGGAAACAGCGCTGGCGCAAGTGTATCATATCTGGGGGGGACTATTTTGTAGGGGACAAAATAGATATTGACCAATAAATAAATATTTTTCGAAAAAAATAAAATCACCTTTTTTTTAACCATCCTCGTATTTTTTAAGACAGTAGCACAAAACACTGATAAGGCACATTCCTTATTTGCTCAAAGAGAGAAAAATATGAAGTACTGCGATGAATATATGGAATATGTATTTTCGTATATAGAAGATGAAAACTGTCGTAAACACAATGTATAGTATCTGGAGTTGCATTATTTTATGGATGCATGAAACATTTCCTACTTTTACGATATTTACAAACGAGACAAGGATTTAACAAATCAAAGACAATATATTTTTAAACGCTTGACGCAAACTAAGCATTTTCTAAGAATCGACTTTGACATCGTACATCCAGCCATCTAACCAAGATCTGGTCAAGAGTCAAAACGATGCTGTTTGATGTATGCTTGGAGAAAGACATGTATCGAAAATGAACAGCATTCATGTTTCGAAGAATACAATATCCTCAAGAATTCAGGTTATGTCTTATCATGTGATGTGCTATGCTGAGATGACAATAATTAGCACAATTCAAAATTGTAAATTTTTCGCAATTCAAGTTGATGAATTCGGGTATTCATTTCGAAACCAGCCAGTCTCAATCAGCTTTTGAATGCAAGTTAACTTTATATAAAAAATAGCAAGCCGATTGATATTTCGAAGGGGGAAGTTTAGAAATAACGTTAAATAGATTATAAGTGTAACTCCTCGACTTTGACATTTCAAATTGTACCCCCTACCTTGCAATACCACGTTTTAAAGCTTAAACAACAAGAAGAGTTTTGTCTATACCTTTTGGGATTTTTTTTAAATTACAAATAATTGGTATTGAACGAATTTAAGTTCCTCGTCCTATGTGATGAGATGATGAGTCTTCATTCTACGTTGCTGTTTCAAATTGTGAGAAGGCTATCTCGTGGTATCTACTTACCAGATTGTGTGAGGTTAGGCATAACGTACACGTTTTTTAATCTTACTTCTCACTTTTCATCAAAATTACACGACTATAAATGGCTCCAGCCTCTTGCATATTTATCAACTTTCTACTTATAAATAAGTTAGATACAATACTTCAAAATAGCTCAATAACGATATTTAGTTTGTCTGACAAAATTAAATCTATGGTTAAAAAAATTGATTGAATGATTGAAAATTGAAATTGAAGAAAAATGTCTTCTTAACATTTGGGCAGGCTTTAGCTACAAAATTCAGCTGCTATCTGATAAAACAATTAAGTTTATGTTACCATTTACAAATACAGAGGGAAGGGCTTTCTGTTCCTACAGTTTTATCAAAAATAAGTATCGCAATAGTCTGACAATAGTTCCAGATTTAAGAGACCTACTCTAAAATCTGGAACTGCAGTCAGACCTCGCATGACTCGAACCCGATATCAAAATATTATATGCTAAAACTTAACTGGCATTAACTTAACTTATGAAACTGGCATTCTTAGCAGGTGCCCGAACCATCCTAGTGGTCGTTTCTGTATTAATTTTTGCACACTTTGTATTTGTAGGTTTTCCCTGATCTGTTCGTTTCTTACTCTGTCTTATCTCGTGACTCCTTCAACTTTTCTTAAGTATCTCATTTCGGTTGCTTGTATTTTGTTCATTGTCTTTTCATTTGTTGTCCAGGTTTCGCTTCCATATAAGAATGTTGGTCTATAAATTGTCTTGAAGAGTGTCATTTTCGTGTTTTTAGAGATTCTTCTATTGTTTAGAATGTACTTGTTCATTGCACAGTAGGTTTTATTTGCGGCCATGATTCTGTTATTTATTTCGTTTTCCATGCTTCCTTATAATACGGCTCCTAGCGGCTAATACTCCGCTAGGAGTCTAAGGCCATATATATACATATATATATATATATATATATATATATATATATATATATATATATATATATATATATATATATATATATATATATGGCCTTAGACTCCTAGCGGAGTATTAGCCGCTCCTTTCCTGGAGCTCTTTCGATCCTTTTTTTTTGCGGTGGATCAGTCCACATTTTCTATTTTTCCTTCATAGGTTCTTGTGTGTTTTTGTTTCTTGTATTATTTTCTTCCATTCCTTTCTCTCTTGCACCTTCTTCTTCCATTCTGTGACTTTCATTATTCGCAAATTTTCATGTATTTGGTCCTGCCATCTTATCTTCGGTCTTCCTCTTGATCTGCTGAGTGGTGGTTTCCAGCTCGTAATTTTCTTCAATATGGGGTCTTGGCTCCTTTGTATGTGACCATACCAGCTGAGCCTCCGTGCTTTTATGAACTTTGCTATATCTTCCTCTTCTAGAATACTTTTTATTTCTTCGTTTCTTAGTAGTCTGTGCTCTTGGCCTTGTATTTTCTTAGGGCCCAGTGATCTTCTTATAATTCTTCTTTCCAATATTCTCAATCTTTCTGCGTCTCTTTTGGTCAGGCACATTGTCTCTGCTGCGTATGTTGTTACTGTTCTTATGTTGGTTTTGTAGATTTTTAATTTCGTTTTCGTGCTGAGGTTTTTATCTTTAAGCAGCTTCTGGTATTTCCAGAAGGCCATTTTCCCTGCCTTTATTCTTTCACTGATTTCGATAGATCTGTCGTTGCTTCCACTTACTGTGACTGCTAGATATTTGTAGCTGTTTACTCGTTGGAATGTGTACTGTGCTATTTGTATCTTTGCTGGTTTGTTTTCTTCATGTGTACGTGCACTGTGCATATATTTTGTTTTCTCCTCGTTGATGCTTAGTCCTCTTAGATGTTCCTCCTTGATAATTGTAGCCATAGTTTTGTCTAGGCTCTTTTTACTTGTTGTTACTAGTGCGAGGTCATCTGCGTAGCCAATTATCTATGTTTCGTTCTGTACTAGTGATTTGTTGTTTCCCACTTTGCTTATAATGCCTTCTAACATAATGTTAAAAAGCACTGTTGATAGCCCGTCTCCCTGTCTTACTCCTTTCCCTATGTTTACTTTATTTGTTTTACCGTCTCTTGTGATGATCTCTGCCGTTGAGTTGTTCATTGTCATTTTTGTTAGATTTATCAGCTTGTTCGGTATTCCCATTTCCACCATTTCCTTTACCAGTTGCTCTCTTATTACGCAGTCAAACACTTGTTTGAAATCTATAAATAGGATATGTAGCTCCATTCCGTACTCGTAGCATTTTTCTATTATTTGTGTCAATACGTGTATGGCGTCTATTGTTTATTTTCCTCTTCTGAACCCGTTCTGGTATGGGCCAATCTTGGCTTCCGTGTGCTGTGTTAGTCTGTTCCTTATTAGTTCTGTTAGTATTTTGTACTTGGTATTTAGTAGCATTATAGGCCTATAGTTCTCACATTTCGTTGTGTCTCCTTTTTTGTGTATTGGTGTTATTTGTCCGTTCTTCCATTCCGAGGGCATTTTCTCTTCTTTCCATACTTTGTTAATTAGACTGTATATTCTCTCCGTTAGTACTGCTCCTCCCTTCTTTATCAGTTCGTTGTTTATTTCGTCCGGCCCTGCTGTTTTGTGTAGTTTTAGCTTTTTTATCGTCTGCGTGAGTTCTTCGTAGTTGGGTGGTTCTTCGTCTTCCGCCCTGATTACTGCTACCTCGTCCTCTGTTTGTGTTTCCAGGTATATTTTCGTGAAATGTTCTTCCCATTCTTTCTTCCTGATTTTGGTGGCAGGCCTACTTTTATTATGTATTATTGTACCTAAATATTTGAAGGTTTCCACTTGTTCTATCCTTTTCAAATTTATTAGTATGTTTGCTTTTGTTTATCTTGTTTGCTGTTTGTTTTATGATTCTGTTATTTATTTCGTTTTCCATGGTTCCTTTATTATGTATTATTGTACCTAAATATTTGAAGGTTTCAACTAGTTCTGTCCTTTTCAAATTTATTAGTATTTTTGCTTTTGTTTCCTCTTTTGCTACTACCATTACTTTTGTTTTGTTTATATAAATTACCATGTTGTGTTTTTTCAGTTCCTCCTCCCATATGCTTATATTGTATCTGAAGAAGACCTGCATTCTTCGCTTCTGGCTAGCATGACTAAGTTATCAGCAAAAGCACATTCTGCTATCACTATTCTTTTAATTTTATAGTATCCTATTTCTGCTTTATTGATGTTATCCTTAATTTTGTTCATTATGTTGTCTAGGAATATAATAAAGAGCAGAGGGCTTAAAGCGCCCCCTTATCGAAGGCGTTGTGTTGTTGTGAAATTCTCACATGTTGAATTATTTGTCCTTACGTAGTTTTCTGTGGTTTTATACATACTCTTGATTGCTTTTATTAAATGCACTTTTATCTTCCTTTCTTCCTATCATGTATAGTTTGTTGTTTTGTCTTAATATTTTTTCTGTCATCTTTTTAATTGTGAAGATATGGTCTTGTGTTGAATGTCCTTTCATGAATCCACTTTGTGACTTTTCCATTGTTTTTTCAATTTCCTTTCTTAGTTTGTTCTCTTAGTATTGATTCATACAGTTTTGCCGCTGTGCACAGCAGGGATATTCCCCTAAAGTTGTTTTAATTTCTACTGTCTCTTTTTTTATATATTGGGAAGATCACTCTGCCAGTCGGCTGGTATATTTCCTGTTTCCCATATTCTATTTGTTAACTGTAGTCGTAGTTGTTGCCCATCCTTTCCTATGTATTTCAGCTGTTCAGATTTGATTTTGTCGTGACCTGGGGCTTTTCCGTTCTTTAACTTCTTTAGTGCGTTTTCTAACTTTTCTTCTGTTATAGATCCCTCTTCTTCTTTTTCTTCTTCTTCTTCTTCTTCTTCTTCTTCTTCTTCTTCTTCTTCTTCTTCTTCTTCTGTTTCGTTACTATTTTCTTGTTCCTCTTCGTTTTCATTTCCTTCATTGGTTGTCTCTTTTCCTGACAGAAGCTCTTGAAAGTGCTCTTTCCCTCTGTTCATGATTTCTTTATCTTCTTTCATTAGTACACCATGTTTATTTTTGAATAGCTTTAGGTTTGTTTCTTTTTCATTTCTGCAGCTTTTCAGTGTTCTGTAGAATAGTTTTTGATTTCCTTTAAAATGTTCCTCTAATTTGGTTCCGAATTTCTCATATTTTCTGCCTTTTTCCTTCCTTATTATTGCTTTTACTCTCGCTTTTTGCTGCTTCTATATTTTGTAGTCTTCTTCGTTTTTTGTGCTTAGCTATTTTTTCCACTTTTGTTTCTTTTTCCTGGCTTCTTCCTTCACTTCTTTGTTCCACCAGATTGTTTGTTTTTCGTTGGTGTACTTTTAGTTTTTCCACAGGCGTGTTTTGTTGCCTCTCTTACTATATGTTTGAAATTGACCCATAAATCTTCTACTTTTGTTTTTCCGCTTTTTTGGGTGCTTCTTATTAGTTCTTGTATTGATTCCTGGTAGTGTTCCCTTACTTGTTTGTCACTTAGCTTATATATTCTAAATTTCTGTATTCTTACTTCCTTATCGACTGTTTTCTGTGTTTGTTTCTGTTCCCTTCTTGTTGTTTTTATTCGTGCTGTTTGAAGATAGTGGTCACTGTCAATTTTGCTACCTCTTTTGACTTTAATATCCATTACTTCCTTCACTTGTGGTTTGTTTGTTAAAAAGTAGTCTATTGTGGACTTCTCGTTTCTCTTTCTTTCCTCTCTTGTGTATTTGTGTATTTCCTTGTGTGCAAATTTGGTGTTCAATATTGTTAGATCATTCAATATGCAGAAATCAATAAGTCTTCTTCCATTGTTGTTGATCTTCGTTTCTCCGTGTGTTCCCATTATGCTCTCCAGTAAGTTGTTTAGTTGTTTTTATTCTCTACACGGGCATTTAGGTCTCCTATTACATATGCTGGCTCTGTAAGCTTTTCGTATTCTTGTTGTACCTCTTCCCAGAACTGGTCTTTGTCGGTTTTGCTTTCAGCTTCATTTACTCCATATACTACCATAATATTTGCTTCAAACTTATCTTTCTCTTCTATTTTGACCGTCAGTATCCTTTCATTTATACAGTTCCATTCCGTAATTGTTTTTGTCATTTCCTTACTTATTATACTGCTGCTTTCGCTCTCTCATATATCACATATATAAATTAAAATAAATCATTTTACTAAATTAAGGAAGTACATATACAACCCTATTAAATATTTGTATTCTCTAATATTAGATACCTAACTATCTGACACAATAAGATGAAACGAAAGATATGAGGAAATGATAGTTTTCGTGAAAATTTTCGAACTCTATTTCAAATCACTCCTGCTTGGCTGAGAATACTACATTAGATTGTTATTTATGTTTTTTTTTAATTTGTATTCATAAAGACGTCATTAACGTCGTTATAACAAACAATCTAAACAACCGTTTATGTGCAATGCTACAATATTTTATAGCAACGGACGTTAAATTTTTTGTTTTATAGCAACGGACGTTAAAAACCGCCACAGCGGACTTTTCTGTTTAACGAGATAGAGAGAATGAGATACGAGAGGACGATATAACTAGAAGAACGAGATTGCGAATTAATTATTATTTAGTTAATAATAATAATCTAAACACATACAAATTATTTATCTTTCTTTACAATACTGAAATTAAACGTACATTTATTAAAGTGTCCACTAAGCGTAATTCTTCCGTCGTCACATATATCATTCATAATCGTTTGTTCATTGCTATTAGAGACGATTCCAGATGATGTAGATGGAATGTCATCAGCAGTTTTATTCGCCGAATTTGTAATTTTCTTTGCAATTTCCATTTTCTGGTACTCCGATTCCTCAATATATCCTTCCGCTACACTCGTTGAGCGCCATCAAACAACTTATACGTTTTTTCGTAAATGGCAGCCGACTTCACGGGCATCAATCGACTTTGTGCTTGTGCAGCTTGCTCGATAACTTCTGGTGGCAAATCATAATCTTCTTCGATATTATCTTCGATATCTGACATTTTGTCAAATTTAATTTGTCAACAACAACACTGTTGTTATGGTTGGAAATAACATATTTCAATATTATTTTCAAATCAATATGTGTACAAATTAAAAAAAAAGTTGTATGTTACACGTACGCTAAATGGTCTTTATGGACTTGGCCGGTTAAATGGCTCGGCTAACGCCTCGCCATTTAATCTTCCGGCCGCGTCCATAAACACCTATTTAGCGTACTTGTAACATAAATAACTATAATCAAATAAGTAAATATTTTGAGATAGGTAGACAAAATCAGCTTTGTATTACTGTAATAAATTGTAATGATGAAACATATATCATCTACACTGCATGCATACTAACAGACATCCAATACACAGTAGACTAAATAAGAACGTCATGTCACTCACGCCCCAACTGACTTTTAATCTTGCACACTTCAGAAGTCTCAAACTTCGTTCCTCCTCCGACGACACACACATCAAAGCTTGTCACACGTAATTCCCCCCATGCCTCATGGCGGCAACATTATCATAAGAACGGTGTGTATTCCTACAGTGCCCCCAACCCCCGGAGGCGGCGGGTCGATGCCGCCGCGCCGCTAATCCGTTTCCGATACACGGGCAGAGGGAGGGTGGCAAAAAACAGGGGGCACCTAATGACGTTCTCGGGGGCCGCAAAAACTGCAACGAATTTTCGCATTTTCAGCCGGCGACGAATACGTTTTATTCGACGCAATAAAATGACGATAAACGGGGGCAGATAAATCACCAGGGAGATGTAGTGCTGCGGGGGCGGCGGTGTTTTTATCATCACCCCCTTCCCTCTCCGGCCAGCGACCAGGTTATCAATCACAATTTATTGCGCGAGGCGATCGGGGATTGAATTTATCGAAATTGCATTCGCCGGCCGGGTGAATTTGCTGCAAATTAAATAGAAAGAGGATTTAAAATGTCCATTTGAAAGCGACATTACACACAGAATTTAAAAAAAAAATACGTGTAACATCAATCATTTAATAGAATTTAAATTGCTATAATGGGGCATGATGTAATTTATCGAATTATCCGCATAAACTGATGTGTTCACTACATGAGTTTAGCAAACTTGACACATCAATTATAACAATCATAATAAGTAAATTATTTAGATAAATCTGTTGTGGGCATCACATCCATTATTAAATTTGTGTTTCCAGGGGTAATATAATAGGTGGTGTTCTCATGATCGATAATGATTTTATAAATACTACGATTTTTAATCTCAATGACGAAAATGACTTTTCAAAGACTGGGATTATTATAAGAAGTACTTTTTCAGATCATTGTCGGTTTTTGAGAACACCACCATTATATTTAGAAAGGAAATGTAATGAATTGCTTGAGTTATACCGAGTGTCTGGAATAAGGGGCGAACATAGGAATTTATTATGTAAAATTAAATATGTGTAATTATTAGCTCCCCTATTAATTTTAGAAAAAAACCGCAAAGGAATATGTTTTAGAGTATTAAAAACTGTAACTGTATCATTAATTTAAGTTACGTTTATACCAGAATCCACCTCAGAAATAATAAAAATAAGTTAAACAATGTACCACAAAAACCCTTGTCAAGTGTTTGACAAATGTGATGTTATAGTGACTATATACCTCGTAGTTAAATGGATCATTCACAATATTGAATTTTCCTTAGTTACTTCGCATTACAGCGCTTATTACTAATTACCTGTTTGTCATGGGGCGTTTTTAGAATATATCGTTAGTTTGCGTATTTCGATGAGGTGTTAATAAACATCAAGTTGACATGAATCATAATATTTTTACCGAAAAGTCAAAATGACATAATATTTCTTGCATTCAGTATACAGGGTCCTGCAACTGTGCGTCGGGCTTTCCTAGCGCGTGTCCCGTAAAAGATAGAAAAAAATGTTTCGTACAAAAAGTTATTGGTTTGAAAATCTTTATGCCGTAAAATTATTTTGAAATATACAGGGTGTCCCAATTTTGCGGAATAACAAAAACAAACATTTTTTTAAATGGAACACCCTGTATGTATTCTAGTTTTCTGATTCTTACTTACATTTTGGCAGTTGTTTTGTCTCAGCATGACCTACTTCAGTGCATAGAAATGTAATTAAATGGTTACTTTTGTGAAAAATATTGAATATCTCAACAACTATAGGGTTTAGACATAAGATATGCACCATCAAATTAAAGAGACGAAAAAGACCTACCGAATAATGACATAAAATATGGGGCATTCCATTTAAAAATAAATGGGTTATACCGCTTTGAAATTTGCAAAGTTTGGCATTTTTTTCTGGACACCCTGTATTACTAAATTTAAATTTCTCATTACAAAAAGGTTGCTTATTAACCACACTGCGACTACTGCTAAAACTTTTTCTTGCCTTCAAAAAATGAGGTCGTTACGACTTTTTAAAGTTGAGCTTGCTTATGCATGATATTTTGGAAAAAAAAATTGTAAGTTGGTAACACTATAACATAATCCAAAACTAAATAGACAACATTGTAGAGGTTGAAATATGTCATCAGAAAACATGAATAAATACAGGGTGTTCTATTTAAAAAAATGTTTGATTTTGTTATTTCTCAAAATTGGGACACCCTGTATATTTGAAAATAATTTTACAGCATAAATATTTGTAAACCAATAACTTTTTGTACGAAACATTATTTTCTATCTTTCACGGGAAATGCGCTTGAAAAGCCCGACGCACTGTTGCAGGACCCTGTATAATAAGCGGTCAATATGAATCGATTTTGATCTGATGAGATTCATAAAATCGAAGAATCTGTCACATCCACAAACCCATTAATACAGTGCGAACAAAATGTTATGTTATAAAACAATTTGATCACTTCGGTTCAGAAAGAAATTATGATATAAAAGAAGAAAAGTCGGATGAAGAATTATGTAAAATTTTGGAAGACTGGTCTTATAATATGCGAAGAGTTAATGGTGAAGATTAGATAGATAGATTAGATAGATTTATTTTGGTGCATTAACAAATATCTGTTTTACACAAGTCAGTACATAATATAATATATATATAATACTAATAAATTTTTACAAAATACTTAAAATTATGAAAACTACTGAGATATAAAACTATAAATAAACAATTGGTACATCAATCAATAAAATTGGCCAAACGAAATACAATATAAAACATATTAAAACGTAAGTTATACCTATACGATACATTGCAGACATATAGGATCCCATTTCATTTGTTTATACTTTACAAAATCTTGTCACATTTAATTAGATCATCGACTGAAAAAAAAGCGTTGTCAATGAGGAATCGCTTGAGTGCCATCCTGAAACGGCTAAACGGAAGGTTCTTGGTATAGACAGTAAGTTTGTTATATAATTTTATGCCGTAATAGCCCGCACCCGTGTTGGACCTGTTCAGTCTGTGGTAGTCTATGCATAGGTCACTGCACTTTCTGGTACTGTAGTTATGAAGGTGGTCATGAGCTACATAGTTGATCAAATTCCTCTTTACGTAACATAGGCATTCCAGCATGTAAATGCATGGAAAAGTCAGGATCTGATTTGCTATGAAGTGGGACTTGCAGTCCTCCGTGTAACCTAACCCCGCAATGACACGTAGCGATCTTCTCTGGAGAGCAAATATTCGGTGCCTAGATGAGGAGTGGCCCCACACCAGGATGCCATACCGAATATAAGTCTCCACCAGAGAGTAGTAGGCCGTCCTTAGGGTGCCACGCGAGACCCGGCCCGATAAATTGCGCAAACAGTAGATGTTCTTAGAGATTTTTATGGCCAACTGATCACCATGTGACCGCCAGCTCAGAGCCGCGTCTAAATGCAGGCCCAGAAAACATGTCGCGGGAGCCCTCTCTGCAGTCTTGCACAAGGAGAAGTGAATATTCACCGTTTTGGCCTCATTTAAAAGTAATTTGTTCCGACTATATAAAGATTATAAAGGAGTACTGAAAACACTCTGGAATCTCACAGCTAAACATATTCAACTTACTTATTATAATAAATTCAAAAGAGTTATAGATCCTTTTAAAAGCGTTATATTTCAACAAGCAAGAGATGCTCGCAATTCAGAGGAAAATTTTACAACGCAATTTGGAATAAAGAAACGCAGTTCGTCGGTTTTAACCCATAAAGAACAAACAAGAATTATAAATTATTTTAATGGAAATACACCCGATGGTCTACAGCGAAAGTTTTACCATATAGCGTCTGTTGAACTTGCGTGGAGAGGAGGAGAAGCAAGTGCTTGCTTGACAGAATATTTCAAAGAAGAAATAAACCATCACTGTGTGCCAACAGGTCGGATGGAATACAACACAATTTTCTCCAAAACAGCACAAGGAGGTGATAAGAAATTTGCAGATAGTAAATGGATTACCCCAAATTCAAAACATATAGACATGTGCCCCGTTCGACTTCTAAAGAAAATGTTTTCTAAACGGACACCTAACATTGAAAAAACTAATCGCCTGTTTCTTACACTAAATAAAGATTGGGAAAAACATGAAAATAGCTATTGGTATAAAAACATGCCCTTAGGATACAATCAGATTAGCAAATGGACAAAAAGTGCTGCTAAAAGCATCGGAATAAATACCAAACTTGTAAAAATAACAAATTATTCTAACAGATTGTCTACAGTTAGTCAGTTATCAAGCACGGGTATTAACGCTGAAGAAATTATAAAAATAACTGGACACAACAATACTGTTTCAATTCAACCTTATTTGAATCTAACAGAAAATCATCATACAAATCTTATTTCAAATTTAAGAAGTGAATCAACGGAATCGGAATTTGAAAATTCTTCTATCAATAATTCTTCGTCAGTTTCTCTTGATTCATCTAATAATAATAATAATACCAGTGGGTCAGTAATTTATAATAATTGTACTTCTAATATCACATACCATAAATAAATCAAGTTCTTATAATCATAATTATGAATTTAATTTAATTTAGGTGTTAATAAAAATCGAGTGGCCGTGAATCATAATATGTATACACGAAAGTCAAATTGACAAAATATTTCTTGCATTTACATTTATTATTCGGTATATAGTCCTCCGAATATAACATCAAAAATAATCTGAATATAGCGACTACTGCTCGATGTGTTCCTTAATTCCTTATTCCTTATTCGATTATTTTTGACGCTCTTGTTATATTACTTCTGATTATTTCATTCAACGTGAATTAATGTATCTCAGTGTCGAAATTTGACGTATTACACCAGCAACCTTGTGATTAATAACATACGAAAAATCGATAATCCAGGGTTATCGATTTGGTGCTCCGCTTCCTATGAGCTTGTATAGTTCCATGGTTACAGGATCTAACAGTACCATAATAAAGTAATTTTAAAAAGTATATCAAAATGAGTTCCGACAAAAGGTTTGGAAACCACACCTTACAAGAGATCCAAAAGAATATTGTGAGTACTACATCATACAACACTATTAGGTCCAAAACATACGCTTGGAAGTTCAGGAATCTGGGAGCAGCAAATGATTAACATGACAGGTCATAGCACTGCTGAATCCGTCAAACCGTTTGTCAAATTATTATTAGTCACACCATGAAAAAAATGTAACCAATTTAAGAAACGAGAGTAATGCTGCATTTATATCTTTATCAAGTGAATATGCGACTTCCAATAATTGTACCAACTGTACTTTTGTAATTGTACCAATTGTAACTTTAATATTTATCAAAACAATTACTTCATTACCTTATGTTATCATAAATAGTTTCATGTAATAATCTCATTGAATACTACTTATGCATTAAAAATTATCACAAGTTTGCACTCTTCTTCCCAACAATCATGTTGCTTGGTTTCCATTGATTTGATGGAAGTAACCTCCACTTACCGATAAAGCTATGGTTACTATGAACAATGGGAAGTATGTAAAAAATGACATCCCTCAGGGAGGTAAGTGAAATAATTTCAATACCGTTCTACCTCTGGCACTACTATTTTAAAACCCATTCGACTCCACGGGCAGTAGGAAGGAACAGGCAGCATCTGCAGCCTCTTCAATTACCATTTCTTGTTAATTTTCATTGGAATTCATTTTACAACTGAACGAAGGCAATTTCTGACATTCACCTTTGTTTGAAAAATAGTCTTAGCAACCAAACTTATAGACTCAGACTTATAAGCAATTCGAGAGGTAAGTTTTGACTAGTCTCGGACTTTATTGCTAGCCCTCGCAGCCCCTCGGGCGCAAACTCGACCTCGACTGGTAAACAATATTTACCTCCCCTAATGCTTAAATAACAATTGCTAGTTAGATATCAATTACTATGAACAATAATCTGAGTTATTTCAATGAATGATCCAAGTCAGTTTACGCAGAATTCGTGACTTATTTTCGGTTAAATTTAACAATCGACCAATTCTGCCTGTATCAACAATTAGCAAGTTTGTAAAAGCAATTTTAGCGGATTGCAGATTGGCAGTTGGCTAATGTATGGCAGGCATTTGATAACGGATTGGGTTATTGTTTACACTAGAACAGAGAACTTTTTGAGTACTAGCTCTAACAACTCAAGTAGTTGGTTCAGCATTTATAAAACCCATAACGAAAAATCATGGACGTGAAAAAAAAATAAACAAAACCTTATTATAAGAGATCAATGAAAGAATCTGGGTATGCAAGTACCCAAGCAATGTATCAAAACATACACAATATTTGGAGTTACGTTGAATACACAGGGTGTTCTGAAACCAAGATCGATTTTTGCTATTTTCAAATGGCTAAAACTTATTGAGAATGATCCTTATTTACCTAATATAAAGTATTATTAGATTATAGTCCATATGCAACCATTCAATAGCCCATTAGATGAGCACTCAGAATATGAAGCTATATACTGGGTGTTCCATTTAAACAAAATGAGTTTTAGTCATTTGAAAATAGCAAAATTGTATCGTTGTTTCAGAACACCCTGTTTATTCTACGTGACTCAAAATATTGTGCATGGTTTGGCACATTGCTTGAGTACTTGCATACGCAAATTCTTTCATTTGTCTCTTATAATAAGGTTGTGTTGAATATTTTTCCACTTCCATGATTTTTCGTTAAATTTGATTAAAATGTGAATAACTTGGCAATGTTGCATCTGATCCCTGAAAATAAAGATGATTTGTGAAGCCCTCTTGAAGCAGATTCTAAAATTGAAAGAATATACAGGGTGATCCATTTTAAAAAGGGACACAATTTTGTGTCCCGGACTTATTGTACACTCTGTACACTCGAAAATAAAATTAAAATGTAGCACATCAAGTGTCTAATAACTTCCAATCAGATTTTATCCTCAATTTTCATTAGTCTAAGAGCAATGGTCCGAACGGGGATAGGTGGGCCACCCTGTATAATAATTCTTTCTTATGCGGTCATCGCCGTTACGATCGCTGTGTGGAACTTGAAATTGTGTCAGCAGCCGACAGCTGTTTGTTCGTCAACATTTTCGTCGTTCGGTTTAAAATTCGTGGTATGTATTTATAAAATCATCATCGATAATGACAACAAAACTTATTATATTACCCCTCGCAATAAATTGCACTAACGTAGGGCTATAAAATAAGGCTGATTTGATCGTTAGTGCTTCCACCTTTCGGTTCCACACACGTTCAAAGCAAGAGAGGAAAATCTTTTACGTTTTCTTATTAATAATTTTACAACGTGCGTTAAATAAATCTGTGCACAAATTTATGAAGTAAAACGAAATTTACCAAATAAAGATTTAATGTTTTTCTAAAACAAAACAACGGACTAATACAATATCTTTGATCTTGTGTATCGAAATTAATTTGTAGGTACTGATTACAGTATATACACTGTACAGGTTGTGTATTTTTAAATTAAAGTAAGGGTATTTTTACTGCTGCTAATATAAAAATAATTATAATTTTAAACTGAAGTTTCATGATTTAATTTCGTTGACAAGATACAGCTACCTGCAGGCTTTAAACTTTGACATTAATCTAGTAAATTGCAAGTCGCACAAACTACGCAAGAATTAAATTTTAAATTTTAATTATCTCAAAATGTTACGTGACCCGTGCGGCTCGGGCCTATTTTAATTTTGCCATGCTGTGCATTAAATAAATTAATCCCATCAGCGCAGCGGCGCCTCTGTTATTGTAAAACATAATCGTCGCCCATTTGACGTGCGTTTCGTCGCGTTAATTAGCGGAATTGCGGATTAATGGGAGTTTTATGTGTGTCGCGTGTGCAATTCGCAATGTATCGGTATGCACGGAATTGTGCATCAATTAACAAATTTGCTGATAAATCATATTGACTGTGTCATGCAATTGATAACGTAAATGTACATACATTGAACATATCATACAAAAAAATTACAAAATATATTCGGATGTATATTAATTAATAACCTGTTCTTGAAAGCAAACCTTGACCTCAATAAGTAAATGATGACTTTAGCAATTTTTATAAACATTTGTAGATTGGTTTGAATGTTTTGCTAGATTTCCTAGTAAATATAATGTACACACGTTACTAATTGTAACATCAAACTATGTATCTTCTCTTATACATCTCCTCATTCTTTGAAACAAAATTGGCATAACTTTGAGTATCAAGGTATGATTACGTGGAAATAGATGTGACTTATACTTGTTTAAACTCCATTATTATGACTGAGGAAAATAACGCACGTTTTGAGTTTAAAACGTTATTGTATTCTCTGCGACATGTTTCTACACACTCTCCCGTGTTTATATTATACTCCCCCACTACAAAACTGTTAGGTGTATTTTTAAGAATGTTGTACATTTATAAGATCATTATTCATCTGCCCGATGAAGACACTCGTTTGTCGTACATGTCGCAGACAATACAATATTTTTTAAACACAAAACGTGCGTTATTTACCTACGTATGATTATGAGTTTCTCAAATTTTGAAATAAATATTTTGTTAAACTAAAATTGAAGTTATGCCAGAATAGAAAAATGTGAACACCATTTGAAAACATAGAAACTTTTTCCTACAATAGTTATTGCAAGTTTTATGATCAATGGAAAAATAATGCTCACATTGTATGTCATAATATAAGTATTATTGTGAGAGATTGTAAACGGTTAACTGTAACCAACGTATTGAGGGTTTTGTAGTACCCGCATAAAATATATTATCTTAATATTTGCAACTAGGTCTTTCAGTCAGTACTTAGTGAACTGAATTAGTGTACTAGATTGCTATCGAACATTCTTTTCTAGACGTGAGTTGCAAGTTCTACCAAAATTGGTGTACGTATTTATCATTAAGTTAAACTTTTGCACGCGATGTTTGTACGCCTGCCGCCCCCGTCCCTTATACATTATTAATACGCACCCTAGGAATTTCGCTAATTGCCCGAACTGAACACCTCCGCCAGTACACTATCTCCAATTACCATCTAATTACTGCAATCACGCCACGTAACGAACCGGCGTCTCAACTCCAACCACCACCTGGAACAACCACCCCCCGAAAACCTCGCGAGCCTTTCCTTCTCCAACCACCCCTCGCGTGTAATCGCGTTTGCCACTTTCCGAATTGCCGCTGCGCTCGCCCGAATTAAACCAGCCACCCCCAGCACACCCCCGGAGCGCACGAAATCTCTTAATCCACTCTCCGCCCTCATTTGTGTACTGTGTGTGCACGTGTGTGGGTGTAAGCCGGAGATGTTTCGCTATTTGCCTTAGGTGCGCCCCTCTGTATGTGTGCGTCGGGGGTGTATTGAATCCGATGTTCATTTATTTAGTTAATAAGGCCCCGGCGTTACACGCTCGACATTGCGGCCCCTGGATTTTATAGGGCCTAAGCACGCGACTGAGGAACACCCTTTCCTCCATGAATTCCCTCGAAATCTCCTCGCACCCTTCAGATAGCTCTATTTGCATACGGCCCTTCGGCGGATATGTTCCCATCATCCTATCCCCGTATTACTTCGCTGCACGAGGGGATTTCGTTCTCACGGTTTAAACCAGATTTGTGTTTTGTTATAGGTTGAGTCCTGACACTAGTAGCCGCTCTGAACGTCTAAACTTGGTGAGTTTATATTTAAATCAGAAATTCGTATTTAACTATTTAATATAGACTAATCTCATAATATCATCGCACAATATAACATATTAGTGTAAAACAAATGAACGAACCCTTTCAAATAACAAATTACCATTAATAACTCCATATTTTACTGATTTGTAACTTAATTTAATTACTTTTTATATACAAAGTGTGCCAAAGCGTGGGGAACATTGATGCTGGATCCTTCATTATTAGTTTTTGGGGATAAATATTGAACAAAGGTTATATGACTTGATAAAACACAAAATTTAAATGGCAACATCTATACTTAACTGCACTGTCATAAGTTACCCACAAGAACAGTTTCAAGAAATACTATATTATGTATTGAAATTTTTAGTTAAAGTCTGTTTTTTATAAAGATCCACCAATTGCGGAATTTCTCTCAAAATTATACTGGTAAACCAAATTATAACTTTGTCGTGCCACATGGATTTTTTATGATATTTTTTGATTTAATAGGTGGTTGGCAGTAAAATAAACTTTAAAAAAAATCTGTTAGCCAAGAATTTCATTCTCTTAAGTAATTTAAAATATTTAAAACAACTATGACTTCCTAAACAAAAAATGTAAAAAACTTTGATTATGAAGTTACGCTCTAAGATGTTCTAGAAAATTTAGCTCCTGCTTGGTCCGTTTTGATTGTCCAGCAGTAATCTGCCAACATATTTGGTTTCCACTTGCCCTGGTAACGCTTTCCATCTTTGAAATGTTCTGATGGAACCTTTCTACATGGTCATCGCTCACAGACTCACAGTTGTGAGTCTAACAAATGAATCTTGAGTAACATGTTGCAACCCAATGGTAACCCGCTTAGCTCACTAACCAACTCTCTGCAGCTTTCACTGTTATAGTTACCCAAAAATTTGCACCAACATTCTTAAAAGATTTTCATGCTGGTTTTTCTAAATTGCTCAATTTTTTTTTCGAATACCGGATCTTTTAATAAATCCCTGATTTGAAATCTTACAAAATACCCTCTTATGCCTTTGCGTCACTTATTTTGGGGAATTTTTCTTTTAGATCAAAATCCAAATCCATTCAAAATCCATTCCCTTTGCGATTTATTGCCTTTACAAAATTTTTGATCAAAGTCATCGTCCTCATCAACACATTGGCTTGAAGAGGAGGATTGTGTATCGTCAATCTCAATGAACGCAGGTGCAAATTTTCACTTAGTCTGGTGGTTGAAGGTAAATTGAGGAAAATAACGTTGTGATTTTTCTTGACATTTATACCATTTTCGTCAGTGAGACAAAAATAGCAGTCCGAAATGTGATCTCTTGGTTTGATCCAAATTATGGGTACAGCAAACGGCATATGACGGGACCCTTTCTACCAATCGGTTAAATTCTTCACACACGTTATGCAATGTTATGCAATATGAGGGCCCAGGATTTGTCTTGATGAGCCACAGCGAAATCAGAATACCGGTGATAACTCTCCAAGACTAGTTTTGTGAAATTTCGTCTTTGTTTTTTGAAAGTCAGTGCGACACAAACATAACAAAACGAGTTAGGATCATGACTATACTTTTTCGACATGTTAACGCAGTTAATAAATCATAATACTTTGATGAAAACACAGACATATAGTTTTATGACTATTTCTTCGCGAACAACGTTCCTTTCCTTTTATTGCCGTACTACTTGTTGTTGTAAGTATTACCGTATTACAAGAAAACTGAGGCTCATTGAAATAAGACAACTGCAGTTTAATAAGAGGCTAGTTAGCTAAAACAGTATTAGCTATCAAAGTTTGTGTCGCATGACTAGTGTTGACCAGTGTTATTAGTGGCAAATGTTAGTGTCATCGTATTTCTCGAAAACGAGGTTACCGTTCAATATTTAGTGATTTTTGTAGCGATTTTTGTTTTGACCTAGATAAAGCAACAAGTGGTGGATCTTCCAGTTTCGCCTCTTGTGTAACACATTAGTACCTAACACATGTTACGAATATTGGTGTAAACGCAAATTTCAAATCAATTCATATGGATACCATATGCCAGTAGTGCCCAACCTTTTTTTGTCCGTGGGCCGGATTCATCATGACATACGATTTCGCGGGCCGGATTCTTTATAATTGCACACTTAGCGGCAAAATTCAACATTTTCAATGAATTCGCGAATATGTTTGTGCTGATTCATTTTTTTTAATATTCATAAATTTTATGAAAATGTTGCGTTTTTTAAAATGTTTAGAATTATTAGGATTATTAGAATTAGGACTCATAAATGATTAAAATTTCAAAAAAAACAAATCTAATTTATTAATTAGAAGTCTGATGTTGTTTTTCAGAAACTATTTTTTTAATATTTGGGTCAAATTGGGTGACGTTCATCCTTAATATGGAATGAAGGTGATCATCTGAAAGTCGAGCGCGAGATGCTGGTTTGGCTCGTTTTAAAGTTGAAAATGTTTGCTCACAAATGTACGTGCTTGCAAACGCCGTTGTCATTTTCATTCCGAGGTTCCTCAAATTCGGATAAGAATCTAACACTGCATAAAAATCTGGTAAGGACTTCTCGCGAAAAAGATCCTGTAATGGTGTTTGGCATTGCAATTCTATTAGTTCTAATTGTAAATCACCTGGGGCCGTAGAAACATCCACTGTAAAAGGATTTTCAAACAAGCGTATTTCATTTTTAATCCGGTGAAAATCTGCAAATCTATATTCAAAACTTTTGCTGAGTAATTGCAGCATCTTGGTATTTTTTTCATTTGGAAAATGATCATCTTTCCTTTCTTTGCGTAAAGCAGTGCAAGTCGGAAAGTGCGTCAACTGTCCTTTTTCCGTTTGCTGTATGAAAATCTTTAATTTTGTTTGAAACGCACATAAATCAGCATATACATGGGAAATAAGTTTGTCTTTGCATTGCAATTTGAGATTAAGTTCATTTACATACGCAGTTAAATCACATAGTATAGCTAAATCCCACAGCCACACAGGGTTACTTAGTTCGTGGAGCTGAGTTGATTTTTCAATAAAGAATATATCAATTTCATGTCTCAAATAAAAAAATCGCTGTAGTACCCTACCGCGGCTCAGCCAGCGGATTTCACTATGATAAACCACATCACCATATTCGGCTTCAATTTGTAAAAGAAAATCTTTGAATATTCTGTGATTCGTAGAATATGATCTTATTAAATTTACGGATTTGGTAACTACCTTCATAACATGATCTAAATTTTAAAAAAATCCACAAAGATTTTGTTGGTGAATGATACAATGTATATCCAACGGCGGTGATTCATTTGATTCTAGCACTTTTTTCTTTAATCTGGCTACTAGTCCATTGTGCCGACCAACCATAGATGGAGCGCCATCTGTAGTTATGGCCGTTAATTTATTCCAGTCAAGGTTAAGGTCATCAAAAATTTCGGATACTTCCCTAAATAAATCTGCACCCGTAGTAGTTGTTTTAATACTTTTCATTGCAGCAAGTTCCTCCGTAACTTCAAAACTATTATTTATTCCACGGATGAATACAAGCAATTGCGCAATATCAGTCACATCCGTAGATTCATCTGTAGCAATGGAAAACATTTTGAACTGACTTGCTTTTGATTTTGAATTGTACCATAAGATCACTTCCTAAATCTTCTATTCTTCGTGTGATTGTCATACGTGATAAACTTACAGATTCAAATGCAGTTTTTTTTCCGGACACACTTCTTCCACTACCGCCATTATGCACCTTTTAACAAATTCCCCATCTGAAAATGGATGAACTTCCTTGCCTATTATGTGACCTACTCGATAGCTAGCTCGCACAATCGACTCATTAATATTTTTCGCATTGTTAAAAAGTTTGGTTAATCCGCCAATTTCACATTGTAAATTCGTAATTTTATGTTCGCGACACACACCGATGTATTTGTTATATGTCTGCTTATGTTTGGAATCGTAATGTCGTTTGATGTTATGTTCTTTAAATACAGATAAACTTTCCTTGCAAATAAGGCACAAGCATTTTTCCCTTGCGCCACAAAAAAGTACATGTTTGTGTATGTAGCATGTGAGCATCTCGAATGAAATAATTACCACAACTAACTCCTGACTCCATGATTACACTAACTTCACTCTATCGGCCACTCGCGGCAGCACTAGTCGACATCAGATTGACACACAAGTGCCGTACCATATTTTGTTTTATACAAATACAAATTATTCAATCCAAATACATATAACAATATCAGAAATATTGTAGTTAATAAAATCCACAGAAAATACTTTAATAAATTTAAAAAATACACGGTAAATAGTCCATAATTTACGAATATCCGACTAGGAGCTCGCGGGCCGGATTGAGCTCCTTCGGACCTTCGGACTTCGGACTTCGGACTTCGGATTGAGCTCCTTCGGGGCCGGATCCGGCCCGCGGGCCGTAGGTTGGGCACCGCTGCCATATGCGGTGTGAGGATGATGAACTATGGTGCATGGGGCACCTGCAGAATAATAATAACATCCAGGTAGATGCAGATATTATGGTCAACACTGTCAACACAAATTGTATCGAGTGCGAATTTGCAACGTGGAGATGCCATGAAACTCTCGTCGCTGCAAAATGGCAATGTGGCCAATATTCGGATGTCCTAGTACAATTGTGTACCTGGATTATGAAAGGGGGCCCTGGTCAAGCCAATACCTGCAGTACGAAATATCCGATATTTTTCGGCAATGGCAGTGACATACAGCTCAATGACATCGATTTTAATTTCATGCATCTGAATCAAGTTAGGTCATACGTTTAAGTTGCCACAGCCGCTCCTGATGGACTTGTTTAATGTACATACGTTATATCACACACATTCACATTAGAACATTTTGACTGTCCCATTTTTTTGTCGCGCTTATTGCTCATTTTTAGAACAATAACGGGCATGGAAAGCGTAGAAGTGGAAGATTCCACTGAAACCCGATGGGTAGTAAAACCTACGTCACAGCAATTTGGCGCTGGGTACTACAACTAAAGCTGCATAATGTAATTCCACGAGTTTTATAATATTTACTACTACGATTTTCCTTCGCATACCTACCTATTAACTAATGTGAAGAATGATGGCACGTCACTCGCGCTTACGTTTTCAATAACGGATATTTGTTTTTTTTTATTATCGCGAAAATGCTTGTAGATAGATATTCTTAAAGCACGGTAATAAGAGGCGCTCAAAAAAATGTTTCATGCTTGTGGCAAAGTATTAAAATCCAACATTAAAATTGAATAAATATTAATAAAACATAGACACAATGAAGAAAAGTAGAACCGGAGTTTTTACATCATTTTGGGGACGTGTTCTAGTACAAAACCAAGTAAAAAATCATAATCAAACAAATTTATCGTGAACTTTCAAGAATAGTTTCTGCAGAAGAATTTTCTCCATTATTAGGTAGCGCGCTTTGAATACTTTCGGATACTACTTTCGCTTTCTGGAAATATATCTAACTTTTGGTAGTTAGAAAATAGTTTGTAAATAATCTTCTCTTACCATTCTAGAGTTAACATTATTTGTGCAAAAGTGCATCCAAGTCAAATATTTTATTTGAAAACTGGCCTGAAGTATTTAATCGAATTGGAATTTTGGCTAGTAGCAGATACGTATTCCTGTGTTTCTATGCCATCTTACTTGTAGATGACACGGTAAGTCGTAACAGCTCAAGATAATTTAGACATTTGGTATACATTTTTTACATCAAGATGTTTAGATTAAAATCTTTAGTTTTTGTTTCTATCATTTCGAAAATATGACAGATATTTTCATTGTCCTGTTTATATGCTCTAAAATATGAAACATACAAAAAAAAGTTTAATAAGAAACATGTCAAGCGCTACCTGGTCCATAAAATAGGGCAAAATTTGTTTTCCTTTGCATTCCTATTTTTCCGGAAATATATCTAACTTGTGGTAGTTAGAAAATATTTTGTAAATAATCTTTACTTACCATAGTCTAGTCTAATCAGGTATTTGCAATGTCAATGTCATGATAAACGTACCTGAAATAGAAACAAATATATGTATTAGTAGGGTTCTGCATCTACAACAAATACTCTTTTATACATTTTGTCATCTTGTACGAGAGAAAAATGAAAAACTATTTCACTGTCCTACTCTTATAAACATACAATTAATATGCCTAGTCTATGATTCCCTGTTCCACGTTCTAGTCCTATTAAGGCAATGATTGTTGTGTAGTATTGAATAAAATAATTTATAAACGGTACCACCTCACCGTGCCAACCTCTCTCTCTCTCTACAAGGTGACATTCCCTTGTATCGCCAGTTAAAACCTACTTAGCTAGCTTGTAATGTAAAATACTATTCCAGGTGCCAGCACGTATTTTTTCAAAAAATATCCCATGGACAGAGGTAAATAAAGAGTTCCTGATTATACAAATGCCCATACATTTTTTTAAAGGTGCTAGCACGTTTTGGGTCTCATAACCCCTAGAGACAGAGCTAAATAAACAGTTCTTTACTATTCAAATGCCCATAAAAAACAAAACGATGATCATTGAGAGACTACTGCTACTGTAACTGTAGTTAACGCCATTGATTTAGTCTTCATAGTATATTTTTAGAAGGTTGAAGAAATATTTACTTTTAACAAGATGGTTTATCGCTTCTAGTGAACTCTGACTATTTGTAATACTTTGCATGAGAAATTTGGCAAACAATGGGAAGAGGGATACTCACCAAAAGCTACTATGTTTCAAATAGCAACACATTTAATTACTTCTTTTAGAAGTATCACAGACTAGATAGACAAATAGCTTATATAATTACAGTAAAGATTTGATAAATTTAACTTTTCTAAATGCAACATTCCCTATTAACAACTCTCTATAAGAGCAACAGTGTTTGATTCATTATTTCCATAACTGTAACTTATGAGATTTGACAGATCTAACCTTACCTGGTTGTAATTGTGCGGCGCCTTGTTTGTGTTCTAAATTATGTTTATATTCAAATTAACTTAATAAAAAATATATAGTGCGTTTGGTCTTACTTTCTATATTTGTTAGCATCGGTAAATTCTGTACTTTGAGTTAATATTTTATAATCAATTCGATGATAGCAATACTCGTTAAAAGCTTTTTTTGATAAATAGAGTAAGGCCTGTTGCATTTATCGAATTTTTACTGCACATACATATTTGTATCCATCTGGTAAATGTTGCTATATAAACTGTCGTAGTGCACAGTGAAATTTATTTGGCCCTTCGAACCGGATAAACGCGACGACACCTGTAATCTCGGCAGCTTTAGATTGCCGCAACCTCGTTATCGTCAATCTGCACATGAATATGTGGCACCAACAAGATTAATCGGATACACACGCGACGTTTACGTGCCCTAATCTCGATTCGAGTGCATCGGGGCGTGCACTCGGGGGCGGCAGCGGTGGTGGGGGTTAATTAATGCACTAGCCCTGCACATCTGTCGCGTATGCTCGTTTTATTACCGGCACGTTAGGCAAACGTCCCGGAAAAATGTTTTCCCGCCCTCCGCGTTTTCCGGTTATGAAAACTGGTAGGAAAAGAGACGACAAAAAAAACGGGATTGCGGCGGGGGACGTGATTTACCTTGCCAGCAATAACGTCCGCGCGAATTCAGTTGAGTGTTGGAATTTTTTTTCTGGTTTACGACTGGGGTCGTGAACCATAGCGTACGCTCCATGGATTGTAGTTTGGCCGTAAACTATAAAATCGCTCGAGTGTTGGTAGGCATTGAGCCGATTGTAAGTGGTTTATGGTGCAATTTCGTTTTCCCGGGGACAAATTAAAGTCTAAAGTTATAAATCAACTTCACATATTATTCAGTAAGTTTAATAAAAGATAAAACAAAAGAGTTCAAACTGAACGCAGGTAAACAAGGTTCCTCTGCTTATAAGTCTACGTTAGAGCAATTATATAAACCCTATTATAAATATTATTAATACAATAGTAGTTTTATTATATCTTTGTATATAATCAGATTTATAACAGAATTTTGACAAGAGCAATTCAATATTCAAAATTTATTTTTACTCACTTTTCAGTTTATAGCTGCAGTTTCTGGTTTAGAAGGTATTATCTCCAGCGGCGATAAAAATGAAGAATGTGGTTTCTACGCAACTGCCGGAAACCCATCAAATACCCTCTTCGGCCCTTTCGCATTTGCAGCGACCGTAAGATCCACAACTCCGGATTCCAAATGCCCGAAACCCAAACTGAATATTTCATTCCAACCCCTCTTATCAATACTATTTACTGCTGAAAGTGATGGCAACCGCAAGTATACCTACTCATCAATGCATTGAATTTAAACTAAGCAATCAGTGATCCATTTGTAATATCCACTTTGTTCATCCGGAATGCCGAGTAAAAATAAGAAGGAGAATTCTTTAAATTATTGAGGGGCAAGTATTTAATACTGCAGCATCTTTACAAGGTGAGACATCACTATTTTGATGTATCACACATAAATAATGCATTCATTATGTACGTAACTACAGTAACATAATGTCTTCATAATTACACATGGTTGTATTATGAAAATAAAACACCAGAACTGTCATCACAACAATGTTTTACTGTTAAATGAAGTCATCATTCTGATAAAATACAACGTTCTTGCTTTTCTCAACACCTCTACTTTAAGGCGTATGGCCTCTTCAATTAAACTATGTGTAGTGCTTTTCACACCTCTTTATTTTTCGATTCCCTATGTACGCTATTCATTCTTGTCTTTCATTCACACCATGAACCACACTACATCATAAAATTTGTCAGTAAGAATTGTTTTATTTAAAAAGTCATAGATAAAACGTCGTATTTGAATCGTACACAATGGCTGTATTAGTTTTTGTATTACAAAAAATCTGTTAAAATGATTCATTTCATATCTTTCAAATAACTAATATCTATATTTGAACATACCCCTGCTATCTACTTTTAATTTTATTGTATTCCTTTTACTAATAAAAACTTTATGTACCTTAAAAATCTCTTTAATAGTTGATTATACCACGAGTCAATAATAATAGCCATTATTGCGGGTAGTATACTCAGAAGTAATATAACAAGAGCGTCAAAAGTAATCAAATATAGCTGACGTATGCGAAATGTGTTCTGAGAAATACTTTTTATTTTAAGGAACACACTGAGCAGTAGTCGCTATATTCATATTATTTTTGATGCTCCAGTTATATTCGGAGGATTATATCTTCTTCTTCTGTTGCCTTACACCAATGTGCGTTGGCGAATTATCATTTATTGTATAATTGTTAAAGTTTTGTTTATTGCAGCTTGGCATATGTCGCCAAACTTTCTTATTCCGGTCCAGTTCCTGATGTTCCTAAGCCATGATAGCTGTTTACGTCCGATGCCCCTTTTGCCTTCTATCTTTCCTTCGAGTATGAGCTGGGGAATTCGATATTTTGGCCCCCTTAGTATGTGACCCAGGTATCCTATCTTGCGCTGCTTTATGGTGTTGAATAGTAGTCTGTCCACACCCGCCCTTCTCAGCACTTCCTCGTTGGTAATGTGGTCTACCCATGGGATACGGAGCATTCTTCTGAATGTCCACATCTCGAACGCCTCGATCTTGTTAATGGATGCTGCTTTTATCGTCCAGGTTTCTGCTCCATACAGTAGAACTGGCCAGACGTAGCATTTGACCATTCTGTGGCGGATTTCTAAGTTAAGGTTTTTATCGCATAGCAAGGGACGTAATTTGTTGAATGCCTGTCTGGCTTGTTCCACCCTACTCTTGATCTCTTGTAGTGGGTCCCATTTGTCGTTTACTAGTGTGCCTAGGTATTTCGTGCTCGTAGTTCTTTCTATCGTTTCCCCCTCTACTGTGATGGACGCCCCTGCCTGATTATTACGGCTTATAACCATGAATTTTGTTTTGGATCTGTTGATTCTTAGTCCGGCTTCCGTCCCCTTTCTGTTTATGTTGTTCATTAGTAGCTGTAGGTCTTGTTGGTTGCTTGCTATGATCACTGTGTCGTCTGCGTATCTTATATTGTTTATTGTAGTCCCGTTCACCTTTATTCCGATTTCTATATCATCGAAGGCTTCTGAGAATATTTGTTCGACGTAGAGGTTGAATAGCATTGGTGACATTATGCATCCTTGACGGAGGATTATATACCGAATAATAAATGTAAATACAAGAAATATTTTGTCAATTTGACTTTCGTGTAAACGTATTATGGCAACTTGATTTTTATTAACACCTAAATTAAATTAAATTCATAATTATGACTTATAAGAACTTGATTTATTTATGGTATGCAATATTAAAAGTACAATTATTATAAATTTCTGAGCCACTGGAATTAATATTATTATTAGATGAATTATGAGAAACTGACGAAGAATTATTGATAGAAGAATTTTCAATTTCCGATTCCATTGATTCACTTCTTAAATTTGAAATAAGATTTTTATGATGATTTTCACTTAGATTCAAATAAGGTTGAATTGAAGCAGTATTGTTGTGTACAATTTTTATAATTTCTTCAGCGTTAATACCCCTACTTGATAACTGACTAACTGTAGACTGCCTAACTGTAGATGGGGACACGAGGTTCTTAGATTACCCCCATACCATTGTCAATATAATCCTATTGAAATGGCATGGAGGTTTTGTAAGCCATCTTATAACAAGGACATAAATGCCCAACTTTCATCCAAAGATAAGGTTGAGAAGTTATGGCTTGAGTCGATTTCAGAATGTACTCTAGAAATGTGATAAAATTATTGTTGACATTGCAAGGAACTTATTTTGGCCGATTGAAAAAAATACATGGGAAATTTGTCATTTGAAAGCATACCTCCTTTTACTATTTTGCTGGATGAATCTGATTCAGAAGCAGATGATGAACGTTATGACTCTGATTCGCTTGGCGAAATAATAGTGGACGAGTGAGTAAATGACACATACATGTTTAGGCAAAATTTTAAGTGATTGGGATTTATATTCATAAGATGTTTGCCAGAGGATGTTTTTTTTAACAATTTAACCAAAATTAGCAAGTATATTTATTTAAGTGAGGGTTTAGATTATACAGAGTGTCTCTATATTATGTGGACATGGCTTAACCACAGAATACTGGGATCAAAAGAAGACAATTTAACAAAACTTATTTATATACAAATGCGTTTGGTTTAGCCAGTATTCAGCTTCAAAGTTAATTTAAAAAAACAAAATTTGCTTATAAAAAGAGTTTGGTATGACACTTTATACGGGTATTACTCATATTTTGACATAATATTGTTATTATCAGTATACCGGTTGTGTATAAAACAAGTGAGGCCCAACATTAATACATTCATATTTTTTAATGACAAAAGCAAATAAATTTAAAAAAAATCAAATCAGACGCAGGCATTCATTATTAAGTTTTTTTTTGTATCTCCATAGTTTTTGATATCTGTTACAGTTTCGACACAAAAAAAAAATATGAGTGACTGCGCTACACTCGTTTGGAAACAAATGTAATCATGTTACAGGGTTTTGTTAAATAGTCTTTTTTTGATCCCAGTAATCTGTGGTTAAGCCATGTCCACGTAATTTAGAGACACCCTGTATATTGCAATTTGTTGGTCGACTCATTTCATCATCGTTCCATGGAGGCAATGTGAAATTATCTATAGTGCCTTAGGGAAAGACGTACTATCTGTACATTATTATTGAAACGAACTGTGTCAAAAATTGTACCTTCGTACACTAGAGACAAGTCAGTGAAAAGGAAAAGAAGCTTAGGAAGGCCCAAGAAAACTTTGAGTGGAAACCATGGCGTCACATGAGAAAAAACGTTGAAGAAAAATAGAAAAAAGGAGAATAAATTGACTTGTTTATTTTACCACACCAGTAATTAGGGCAGCATTTAGTACAAATTTGGCATACCTAAGTCTCCACACAATCCTTGTCCAAATAGAAAATAATTGAATGTTTTTCAATGCAGTACTGTTCATTTTCTTTCCTGCCGTTCCATTTTCTTCTCTAATAATTTAAACTTTACATCTGGCAACAATGTTATTTTTAATATATAACCACAAATTGAAAACAACTTAACCAAAAAAAAAAAAAAATGACAAGTTCCATTGGGGAATTCAGTTATTTCCGAAATACTACCAACAAAATTACTAGATATTCATAGACTCCCTGACGCAAAAATATCGTGAATGGAGAGTATGGGTAACTCCATCCTGGAACGCCCTATATGTAAGTTAAATATCATCTAATACACCATATGTTTTGCCGGAAATGAAATTTCATCACATTCTCGTTAACGGGCAAAATGCTTATTCAACTTAATTTTAAACTGGGAACTAAACTAAAAAAGTTTTCTCACATATTTCAGGGAATGTGTACTTCACTTATAGACAAGGTTTTGATTATCGTCAACGCCGCGAGATTTACAAAAAGCACTAAAAAGACCCACATTTAGTATATGTGCTAAGTACTACGTAATGAGCGAGCGTGGCTAGAGGCTTCAACTTTCGACTGGTGCACCGTTATCGCCGGTTCAAACCAGGTACGAAAAAAATATGATGTAGGATGCAATAATCGCATTTCTGACTAAGTAAGCAATTTAGACACCCACAACACGAACTTCATCAACCTGGCGACTTTATCAACTTGGGGGCTTACAGGGGATGAATTAATTGTGCTTACTCCGCAATTACATCATCTGTCAACCTTGGCTTAATATTTTAGCGTCCCACTTCCGCTCCGCTATACATGCAAACGGCCCGGTGAACTAAATTTTGCCACCCACCGCACCAGGCACACACTCCCACACTGCGCAATTAATCAATTACCCTGCTATAACGGCGTTATAAATATTTCATCGTGAACTTTAATTGAAACTTGAAATTTATTGTGCGCCCAGGGACGCGCCTAATTACACGGGCGTCCAATAAATAAACCTCCGGAATTGACGTGCTCGCGAGACTAATGAAAAAAAAATCAACACTACCATTATACTTCGGGCTCTGATGCGTTATCGATCACATCAAATCGTTTATTATGCGCGGGCTGGGATGTGGGTAATAATTACATCACCCTCCCCATGGATTTTGGCGTGTTAATATTCATGCAGTTTAATGCGCCATCGAACAGTTGCACACTTCGTCGGGGAACAGGAGACGCAAGGGTTTAATTATGCATTCAGTTAGCTGTGCACAATGCGGACTGGATTATAGAAATTTTACGGGATTCCATAGGGAGCGATAAAATTGGGACCGAGCGAGCCCGTATACACGGCAATAAACAATACCCGCAGTACAAGCTGATAAATGTAATATTTGCTCTGTGTAGGAACTGTAGGAAGTTTAGTTGCTACTAAAGTGGCTTACTATTTGTATAATCAAATAGTCATGCATTATATTATATTAGTTACATTTATTATTGCTGGGCAACAAACTTTTTATTTCTTATATGCATATCACAATTTTATCATACATTTTATAAATTTAGTAATAAATATCGTAATTAATTTATAATCATTGTCGTACATTGTACAACGTCTTATGTCGTACAACGTCTTATGGAAAACGTCCCATGTAAGGACTCCATCATTTACACAACAATTTTAATATTCATCAAATAAATGTAATCATTTCAACATTACAATAACCTGTATTTAGATTATATGAATCGGTAGTTAATACTTGGTAAAACATCTTTAAATTAGTATAAACAAAACAAAATTGATTAACCTGAAAAACAATCTAGTACAATTATGTGAAACAAATTATTTCCTACTCACAGTCAGATTGACGTTTCGTTCGATTCATCGTGTCACAAGTTAATTTCAAAATGGTTCGACGTTTTTCGGAGGCACAAAGAATTTAAATTCTTAGATTAGAGGTTGTGGTGATAGAATACATACCTATGAAGAAGTGTGCATTTATTTTAATAATAAATATCCACTTCAAGAACCTCTTCTTAAGACGTCTGTTAGTGCAATCATAAGAAAGTATGAGCAGTTGGGGCATATTAGAGATCGCCCGAAAAATGGACGACCGTCAGTTCATCAAACATCAAAAGTAAAGTATACTACAATTGGCCAGCCACTCTAATTTGTTTTTTTTTTCCTAACCAATATTTTTTTCGTTATTTTAATTATTATTGTGACTTCATATTATTTTAAAACTTAATTTAAAACAAGTCATTAGTATTTTTTCTCGATAAAATATTCTTTTGGTTTTACTGTTCTTATTTTTGTAATTGATGATATTGTAATAAGAATGTTTTTCAGGTTGATCAATTTTGTTTCATTCCAATATTTAAAATCCAAGCCTGTTTTCCTAATTTTGTTTCAACGTTGACGTTGTTTTGAATGGAAACTAGATGCATCTGCACATTGAAATAATAATTTAATAGTTTTACTTTAACGCACTTTTTCTATTTTATTTTTCAAATGTTACATATTGAAAATGTCATGTTGTTGAAAACATAATAAAAAGTACTATCAAACTCAATAATAAAGTATAAAGGTTGTCATTTAAACAAAAATGGCTCTGACGTCATAACTTCAAAACGGAGAGAGATGGAAAATTGAAAATGGTCTCAAAATATATAAAAAAAAAAAACATCAAAACACCTAAATATTTTTTTGAAAATAAATCATTTTGACCTGTTGAAGCGTTTTTTCGAAAATTTATACAGAGGAAAATATAAAGCCAGGTCTTAATACTTTATGCGCTCTCTGTATAATCTAAATACTTGTGCAACATTATTTAAGGTTTCCTAGATTTGCGAAATGAGGTGCTTTCTAAATTCCCATTGAACACCGGATTATTTTCGAAACAGATCTGGTCATTCACAATATTCCCCGTTAAACTGTATTTAGGTACATTAGGTAATGGACTACTTTATTTCTTTTTTTTTTGCGATAAATGTGTTCTAAACACCAAAGTTTTGAACATTATTGGATTTAGAAATAAAAACCTCCATCAGATACAATTACGAAAAATATACAGAGCCATTGAAAGGCCACCTTTTAACTTGAAGGCAATTTAAAAATAAAACAATATAAACTGAGTGACTCAAGTTATAGTTGTTTTTAGTGTTATTTCATTGATGTTTTGTTTGTTGAAGTTGGTCTATAAATAATTAACACCCGGTCATATACCGAGTGTCTGGGATAAGAGGCGAACATAGGAATTTAACATGTAAAATTAAATATGTGTAATTATTGGCTTCCCTATTAATTTTAGACAAAAATCGTAAAGGAATATATTTTTTTAAATGATAACATATAATTATTGATTCATCCTTGTCGTTGGGGATAAATCATAATAAAACGTAATTAGTGGAAGAATGATAATTTATTTATTACCAAAACATTTTACAGTGACGTCAGTTTAATATTTTTGAAATAATATTTGATGAAATTGGAGTATTAAAATACCTTTTGAATCATCTGCCGCTACACCTACTTTATTTTTAAACTCATTCACAAACTTGCTAATTGTTGATACAGACGGAATTGGTCAATTATTAAATTTAACCGAAAATAAGTCACAAACTCAGCGTAAACTGACGCCACTGTAAAATGTTTTAATAATGAGTACCATACCCTCTCTTCATTGGAATAACCCAGATTATTGTTCATAGTAATTCATATCTGACTAGCAATTTTTTTTCACTGTAACATGACATTTGTTAAACTCATGGCAATGGTTTTTATGGTTCCTTATTCAAATTATTTTTATTATTTCTGAGGTGCATTCTGGTAAAAACGTAAATTAAAGGGATGATACATTTACAGTTATTAATACTCTAAAAATTATTCCTTTACGATTTTTCTCTAAAATTAATAGGGGAGCTAATAGTAGTGACTGTATTTGTTAGGGATATTATCCCTAACTGGCTATCGACCAACGTGGGTCCTTCTGCCGTGTGATTAGTGTAAATGTGTGTATTGAGTTAGGGCTTGTTACTCTAGAAATTCGCCCCCGATCTCTAGAGCGCCGTTAATGAGGGGAGCTAATAATTACCCATATTTAATTTTACATGTTAAATTCCTATGTTCGCCCCTTATCCCAGACACTCGGTATAATGTGATAGAATACATCTCAGAAGGACTCACATATTTTGTCACTATTTTGACTGGTTTATAAGAATGACATTAAATTATTGTTGTCTATACGTTTTGCCAAGTCAATTTTTTTGTGGTTTTAAGGTAGAACTCCCTTAATCACTTAACAACATTTTAGTATCTGTTATATATTTGGTTAATAATTAATGCAATGCAATGCATTAATGCAATTAATTGAACACCTAAAAAAAAGACAAATTATAACTTTATCTGGATTCGAAGGTTAACAATCGCTGCTAGAGATAAAGTAAAATTCATATACTACTATAAATTTGGAGAAGGTTCAATTCTCGCCGGGGGCAATATTACAGTTGTTGTATTTCTCCCCAGATATGACTTTTCTGCGAGTTATTCTAAGAACTTGACCGTTCTAAGGTCAATGGTCATAGTCATGTAAGCCTTAAACAAAACAAGCAATACTAGCGATATTATAAGAATGACATTAATGTATTGGTAACAATAACAATAGGTTTGAAAAGTACCACCAGAATTGTGTGGTTTTAACACTCCTCATTCCTCAATCATTTGTGATTGAAATTTCATATTCATGACGAGTTCTTCTTGTTCTTGTGGTGCACATATCCATTAATGGATGTTCGCGACCATATATTCCATTTCTTTTCGATTCTTCGCTGTGAGGATTAAGCCTCGAATTGTACGTAATCCGTTCCATTGTCTAATGTTTCGCAGCCAAGACATTGTTTCCTTTCAAGTCTCCTTTTTCTTTCATTTTTTTTTTGCCGGACACCCGGCCATATATAATGTGATTGAATACATCTCACAAGGACTCACATAATTTTCACTATTTTGAATGGTTTATAAGAATGACATTAAATTATTGTTGCCCATTTGTTTTCCAAAGTCAAAACTTCTGTGGTTTCAAGGTAAAACTCCCTCAATCACTTAACAACATTTTAGTATCTGTTTGATATTTTGATTAATAGCACTGGTCAACACTAGTCATACCACACGAACTTTGATAGCTAATTCTGTTTTATCTAACTACTCTCATTATTAAACTGCAGTTGTTTTGTTTCAATTCGCCTCAGTTTTCTTGTGATACGGTAATACTTATAACTAGTACTACGGCAATAAAAGGAAAGTAACGTTCGCGAAGAAATAGTCATAAAACTATTTGGCTATTTGACAATATTTTAGTATCTGTTAGATACTTTGATTAATAATTAATGCAATGCATGAATGTAATTAATATAACACTTAAAAAGGGACCAATTATAACTTTTTTGGATTCGAAGGTTAACTGTCGCTGCTAGAGATAAGTTAAAATTCATATATTAATTTGGAGATGGTTCAATTCTCACCCTAGGCAATATTACAGTTGTTGTATTTCTCCCCACATGTTCCCCACTTTTCTGTGAGTTATTCAAAGTTATTCGAAGAAGCCAGCCTGAAGTGGAACTGGGCAGGCCACGTAGCACGAATGACGGATGACAGGTGGACAAAACGAATTGTCGAATGGAGGCCTAGACAAGAGGCCTATAGAAGTAGAGGACGACCTCCTACGAGATGGAGCGACGATTTAAAACGTATCACACCCAACTGGATACAAACAGCGCAACAACGGGAAGAATGGAAGAAACTAAGGGAGGCTTATGTCCAGCAGTGGACGCTACAAGCTGATTGATGATGATGATGATGATTCGAAGAACTTGACCGATCTAAGGTCAATGGTCATAGTCATATAGGCCTTAAAATAAAAACCCAATACTAGCGATATTATAAGAATGACATTGATGTATTTGTAACAATAGGTATGTAAAGTCAAGAATTGTGTGGTTTTAACACTTCCTCGATCATTTGTGATTGAAATTTCATACTCATGATGAGTTCTTCTTGTTCTTGTAGTGCATATATCCATTAATGGAAGTTCGTGACCATATCTTCCATTTCTTTTCGATTCTTCGCTGGATTAAGGATTAAGCTTCCAATGGTACGTAATTCGGTCCATTGTCTAATGTTTCGCAGCCAAGACATTGTTTACTTCCAATTATCCGTTTTCCTTCAATTTTGCCCTGTATTGATGAGTTTCAGTAGTGGGTACTTTAGGTTGCACACAACATGTCCTAGATGAGCTGTCTTAATGTATCCTTATTTACTCGTCGTAAAACTGCTCAATTTGTGATCCTTACTGCCCAGGACACATTTTCAGCCACGCCTCCAGGGGTTCTATTCTGTTCATTGATGTTCTTTTGAGCGTCCATCCTACCATACCACAGAGGAGTACTAACCATATGTAGCATTTATTTAATCACAGTCTAAGGTTAACATCGAAATCAGTGTTAGTAAACACTTTTCGGAAGTGAGGGTTCCATTATGTTCATTGATGTTCTTTTGAGCGTCCATCCTTCCATACCACAGAGGAGTACTAACCATATGTAGCATTTATTTAATCACAGTCTAAGGTTAACATCGAAATCAGTGTTAGTAAACACTTTTCGGAATTTAATATCGAGCTACTGAAATGATGAGTTAGACTTCTACAATTCTACGAACTCAGCGCCATATGTACTATGATATCATCAACTCGCGCATATACTCTTAAAACTACATTTAGTCTTAAAAGTGAATCAATAATGTACATAGAAACTACTGAAGCCTCAGGAGCAGATATATATATATATATATATATATATATATATATATATATTTATATAGATATATATATATATATATATATATATATATATATATATTGTGATGGTATTTGTAGTATTTATTTAGATTAATTAGAATAGATTTATTGTTATTATTATATAAGTTTTAGATAGAATTATAATCTTCAGGGCACAAGCTAACAAAATTTATTGTAAATATTGTAAATGTGAATATGAACAAGTATGCACAAATATACAAAGCAATCCGCGGATGAAGGTTGTTGATTGGTTACCACGGGTGACAGGTGACTTCGTGCATAGGCGCTTGGGGAATTAAATAATGGAAAGTCGAAAATAATCAACAACGAGTTTGACGAGTGGGAGAGACGCGCGTGGATCGCGGGTCGCGCGAATGCATTACAAAATATTAATGGGGTTTCAACGATTGGACATATTGCTGGAAGAAGACAGTCAACCAGGAGAGGAATTCAACGAGATAGGAGCCGTGACGGAGATATTCAAAGTCGCACACAAAAGTAGATGTTTACTTTTGTGGGAATCAACAACGGATCAGACGGGAAAGCAGGGACAACAGGACGACGTAATCAAGGAACCACAAGAAGATAACTGCAAGTAGAAAGTTTGCGTAAAGTGCAAGAGTCATATTATCACATAAGTTGGCTTGTGTATATAGGATTTATTTTGTTAATGTTGGTCATAGTTTATTATGTATTTAATAATTTTGTTTTCTATTGTTTTTGATTTGTTTGTTTAGTTCAGTTTATATTAGACGTTTTAATATTTGGTTATTTTCAATTCATTAAAGTATTTGAACAAAACTCTATTTAGTTATGATTGAACCTACTATTGAACCTGAGATAAGAGTAAATAAATAAAAACGTAACATTTTGTAGTCCCGAAAGTAGGGCAATGCAAAAACGTTACAATATATATATATATATATATATATATATATATATATATATATATATATATATATATATATATCCAGCAAAAATCCAATACAACAGCAATTTTGCTGGATGAGGCATTCTAAACTAGCTATGGCTCTTGTGAAAGCTTTTCGTTTTAAGTATTCGTAATTCCTGTTTTAACGGTTCAAACTTGGTTTATAAATTTGAGACGGCGTTTAAGACGACTACAATTAACAGGGTTTGTTGTGGGTTTATCCCTAATATAAGTACCTATTTTAATCGTTGCGTTGTTCAAATTATCTATTATCGCAGTTTTGGAATATCCTGTGTATAATTATGGTACTTGTATTTGCAATTATGGGGTTATAATTACTTGAGCATTTGTATGTTCTCCAACACAACGAACGTCGCCAAATCTTTTATGGCCGAGGCATTATGGAATCTTACGAACTCGAAATCGATTTATTAGGGCAGGGCGCTTTTAACTCCCAATTAAGGAAGTCATAGAAATTCGAATTTTGAATTTCAAATATCTCCGAAGAGAAATGTCAAAAGCGCTTGCGGCGGTGGACCAATTGACAAATCGAGGAAACTTCTTCAACCCACCCAAGGGCTTCCCACCTAAGGACAACTTTCACCCCGATGTGAAAATATTACAAAAATGCACTCTGACACCAACCTCCGTGGTAACAACATCATTATTACTTCACAACAATTTACAAGTTACTTCGTCATATAAGCGGTCCTTCGAACTTAGTGATAACATCACCAAACAGTTTGGTTCTTACAACTGCACACATAACAACGATCTTTTCGTAAATGTTGTCTTCTTTTGTTATTTTAATTAGTACTTCTCTTCTTAGAATTCTATCCCCGACTGGAGCTACTCATTGTTCACTTGTTTTTCATTTTGTTAATCTGATTTTCATAACTCTTCTATAGAACTACATTTCCTGACTCTCCAACTTTCTTCTTTTGTCTGCTTTTGTAGTGTTGAGTAATATAATATATAAAATATATAAAATTCATAATTGTGAGATGCGATTCTACATTATTCGTGCTCATTGTTATGATGCCATGGTGTGCGCATCGGATTAAATGCGTTTAACGTCTCGAGCATGCGAATTATTCGCATCCTTTAAAATAAAACGCAAAAAGCACTGGAACGCAGCACCAGAGCGAGAGGCATTAAATCCTCACAAAACTTTTCACTACTACTAGCACATCATAAACGAAACAGGCACACACAAATAGGATTGAAAAGCCGGACAAAAACGTCCCCGTGGCGGAATTCTATTATTAATATATTTAGCCAACCATGGCGGAAACTTGTGAGCGCCTCCCCCGGATGAAGCTTAATTCAGCGCGTAAAAATGCGGCAACTTCTTAGTCCGCGCCACTTCCGGAACGCGACCACCTGCGTCCCCCATAAACTGCCACTCGAAGCTGAAATACGTGGTTTTGCGGGGGCCGTGGGATGGAAAACTGTCTTACCGAATGCGCCGGGGTCGCTTGAAGATTGACCCAGAAGACCCCAGCGACCTCGGCCCGGAAAATGCGTCTCTGACGACATACAACTGAGGAATGAATATTTAACAAAATAAAAACACATACATACGTTCATGTACTGAAAACGTATCGGGTTGTTCGCCGCTTTGCATATAGATGAGACCCAGACTCTCATCAATTCGTTTGATATTTTTACATTTATAAGCGTATAGCTATACTGTCAGAATAAATCGATCGCTTACGCCTACGAGTCAGAGAAGACAAATTCAAGTTTTGCAGCGAGACATCCCAGCAGATTATACGCTTGAAATGAGAAAACTTTGGACAGATGATGCAGAAGCGCAGCTATTAATTAAAATGGAAAATCGATAATGTACTGAAGCGAAATCTATTAAACGTTTGATGTCTGAACATAGCGACACCCTCTCACATTGATTAGTTTCATCAAAGCGTATAATGCTCCAATCAACATTCGTTCGTATCGCATTCAATAGAATGTGGAATTAAATCAAACAAACATAATTTAATGTTTTATCATAGCGAAAACAGAATTGTTGTATTATATGAAGTATTTTTAACTATTTTAGCTTCTTACGTTATGCAATAATGATATATTGCGTGGTTAGTACAGGAAGTGATGTATTCTTAGCCGATGCGGCACTTGATTGAGTTTGCCGAAGAGCACGAGAAGGCACTTCATGTACGAACCGCACATACTATTTTTCTCCCATCGCAATATTTTTGCAAGTTTCGTAAAAATATGCAAGACGAAGAATTGGAAATTATATGCTGTAGACCTCCAGAAATATTGCATTGCAGGCTTAGGCCTAGGTTATAGTATATAACGGTATTAGGCCGATATGGGTTATATAACTATAACAGACGAAGTTGATATTTTATAATCAACCAAGTCTGTTATATCCATATCGACCGTATGTTGTTTTATAGTTTTAGTGATACTAAAATAAAAAGTATTAAATTTTGCGATATTATTTTCATAAATCATAATGAGATATTTCAAGTATGCTGTGATGGTTGTGTAGTCACGGTTATGAACACCAAAATAAATAAATGAACGAAATCTCAGATAAAAGTGTTTCTCCTAAATGTTATCAAGAAATTCTGGATGAAGCGGCTGCAGCGAGTCAAGAGTTACTGCCTGCGAAGACCAAAAATAGATACGAAAAAATATACGAACAATTTTCCGAATAGAGAAAAAACAGGAAAGTTGAAGGTGCCAACGAAGACAATTTACTATGCTATGTATCCTCACTATCAACAAATTTTGCCCCTAATAGTTTATAGTGTAAAATGTCAATGCTGAAAACCTGCTTGAAATTGTATGAAAATGTTGACATTTCTAGGTAAAATTCACACTCAAAATGTAATATAAGCGTATAGTGTATTATGGAAATTAATGATTTATAGATATCGAAAAGTATTCACCTTTTTATAACGAAAATCGGAGTCGTACAAATCCAAGAAGGCAAACGTGTTAACAGAGGAACAAATTGCGACTTTTTTTTATAGAAGCAGCAGATGAAGTTTTACTATTGGAGAAAATATTTTTATTATTTGGAATTATGGCGTTTGTAGACATGAAGAACTTGTCACATTGTCTATTGATAATACTGAGGATAGGGGCAAATTCATAATACACGATACACCTTGCAAGATACGAAAAACAAATCTTCACGAAGGTTTACAATTGCTGATGATGATACACCTTTCGAAGACGGCGAGTTATACAGGAAATATTCAGCGCTTAGACGTTCCGATTTACAAGGACGTCGTTTTTTTGTCCACTTCAGAAAAGGCAAGTGTACTAGACAATTCGTGGGTGTGCACAAAATAGGAAGAGTTCCTAGGAAGATAACAAAAATCTTAATGTTGGAAAGCCCTCAAAACTTTACAGGGCATACATTTCGAAGCTCGAGTGCTGTTATGTTGGCAAATAATGGTCGTGACCTCGTCACATTAAAGTAATTTGGGGGTTGGAAGTCCTCATCGGTAGCCGAACAATATGTGGTAGAATCGGTCAGTAAGAACATCAAAGTTTCTAAACAACTTTTTAACCACAAAATTCATAAATTACTTATTGTGCAAATAATGAAAAACGAAAAAAATCCGGACAAAATTATGCCAGGAAAATTGTCATTTCAGGAAATGCAAATTGTACTATAAATATTGTTTCATTTTCTTCAAATGTTATTTTGTAATATGTTTTTAAAATAAATAAGAATTTATAAAAACATTGTTGTGATAGCATTATTGTTAAAAAAATATTGTCCACAGCTGTTAAATTTTAACGGCCATGGCTGTTATCAGATAAATAATAACCATGGAGAGAGTACCGATAATATGTAATTACAATCAAGAATCACAAAATAGTATATTATGCAACGAGCTTTTAAT
This sequence comes from Othius punctulatus, assembly GCA_951805005.1. Taxonomy (NCBI): domain Eukaryota; kingdom Metazoa; phylum Arthropoda; class Insecta; order Coleoptera; family Staphylinidae; genus Othius; species Othius punctulatus. The sequence goes on along the minus strand of OX638141.1, from coordinate 65,400,145 downwards.
AACCATTAAATGTGAGTTGTGTACACTATTTTTTCTACGACAAAGATAATAATACCATAATATCAAATATACATACCACCTATGAAGAAATACAGTTTTCCATTACATGATAAACTAAGATGATTGTGCTTACGTAGGACAATAAATATTTAACAACTGGGGCGTCTGTAATAAATTGCTTGATTTCATTGGTCGCAAACGTTTTAGCTTTTTTAGGTTTATATCCTTCAGATTTTCTTTTTAATAAAGCATGTAATTTGGGATAGTTGGATATGTCCACATTATGTTTGACATCCAACGTTCAATTAATTTTGTTCATTGTGTTATTCGGATAAAATATTCAGCTTTTGTAAGGTTAAAGTATATATTTTAATATAGTCGAAATGTCTCATCATTTGTGTAAGTTTTATGATTTGTTTAGGCTTCTGCTTGAAAATGTAAACCGGCCGAACTATTATGAGCGTGGGCTCGTATATCCCATTCGAGAATGCAAAAGGCGCATTTCGCAATCGAGTATCAAACAACTTTATTTCAAAAACTGTAGCTCACATTAGTGGATACTGAAAGAAAAACTTCTGACATTTAATCCAGATCAATGTCTATCATCTTAAATATTACAATCATTTAAAACCATCTTAGATGTTCCAAATAATATCATTCAGTATTCATGCGATATAATAATCATATTTGCATGTTATTGTAGTACTCAATAAGATTTTAATCTGGGCTAAGAGCTGACCAGTCAATAACTGGGATCTTGTGTCCTCCAGGAAGTGTCTTGTCTATCTTGCATTATCATGCTGGAGCATAAATTCGGGACATATAAAGGCTCTAGCAGGTACCTACTATATGGTTTGTGAGGACATCCTATATGTATCGGGCAGGATTCATTCGTCCAGGAATGGAAACAAGATCTGTTCAAGTATTAAAAGATATGCCAGCCCATACCATGCCAGATCCTCCTGCAAACCTGTCTACATCCTGAACCAGTCCATCACGATGACGTTCACCTATGCGTGCCCAAATTCTAAGACGACCATTACAATGTGTCAACCGAAATCTGGACTCGTCGCTAAAGAGAACCGAAGACCTATTTGCCATCCCCCAATTTGCATGTTGTTGAGCCAACGTTAGTCTGTTCCTTTTGTGATCCACATAGTGCGTTCGTTTAATACATTTTTCGAGTGAGCAGACCAACGGGATTTTTATACCACGTGACTATCTAGGAAGCCGACGGCTTTTAGAATAATAGAACGCATCCCAGCTGTCAGAGCATTCGGTGAACTACATAACCTTATAATTCAAACTTTTATATATTTTTCTTTTGCAATGGAAATTAACGTTGCTGTAATTTCGTGCATTTTCATCAGTTTTCGTTGCAGAAATCTAACCGACTACTATGCTAATACTAATAAAGTTTAAATAGACGATTAGCATGGAGTGAATCCAATGCGCAAACGCGACGCTGATCTCGCTCCAGAAAATCGGAGGAGATCGATCACGCTCCATGAGCTCGCTGTGGAACAAAAGAACACGAGCAGACGTAGGTACATCTGTTTGCTCGATTCGGAATAAAAGAACGCAAAAGAGGCCCCCGATGTATCCGATGTAAAATAAGTACGCAGCAATAGTCAATCGTGGCTTCTGAACTGGCCTCCTGGATCTTAGACTGGTTCCTCGCAACATTTTTCTTATGGTTTCCGTACCAACTTGAACTCCGCAAGCTGTTTTGAGGTCATTTTGCAGGTCCCTAGCAGTATATGTGCGTCCTCTAAGCGCACAATTGCCCAAAAATCTGTCTTGTTGAAGGGTTACCGCACGCTTTCTACCCTGACCAGTTCGTCTACCGAACTTCCTATCTGTAAGTATTCCAAACCCTATATACAACATAAGGGCTTACTTAAATTTGTCTTGCAATGTGCCGATACTTGTGCCCTTCTTCAATCTATGTTACGACTTTTGAAGCTTTAACATCGCTTAGATACCTCATTTCAGTGTCACTGACTCTAATGACAATATAAATCGAAGAACACAAAATTATTTCGTAATTGCCTTAAAAATACAGCTGGAGATATTGCATACACGACTTCTTATCATGCTCATCATCATAATGCATTTTTATGGCACTATATTTTGTTGAAATAAAAAGTCGAATTTTTCAATATTTTCTTATCTTAAAAAAAATTACTAATGTTTTCAAACCTCTGAGTTTCAGTGTTTTTTGAATGTTTAAAGAGAAAATACAACCATTTTACTTAGTGCTCCGCTAATTTATTGGCGCAGTGTATTTTGATCTTTAAAATATTTTGTTCTGATTTAACTTGTTGTTTAACAAAAAAATATCCGGAAATGTTATCAACTACTAAATTTCTTATTATCATTTGCTCCCCTTGAAAAATTTTGCGCCAACTGTGCCCCACAGTTTGCTAAACACCGAATAAGATGATTGATGAATACATATCAAGTAAAAAATCTAATTAACTAAATGGGGAAACAACTCTCAGATAAATTGTGGCCATTGGCCACGGATTGCAAACTTTAGGCCCACATTTTTCGTACTTAATTTGCTTTCCTCGGCAATACAATTGATTGATCGTCGTGCTTATTCCAGTGTAAAGCAATATTCCTGGCAATTTCCCACCGCGACAATAACCCTAACTATACCCCCTAAATCCCTCAGGCGACCCTTTCGTCCTCACGGCATATGCTCCAAAGATCCGAAATGCGAATTTCACCTCCATTAAGATATGGCGACGCGGAGGAGGCAATAATTCGGATGACGGCCGCCGCAGCTCCCCATTGTCCTCGAGGGCGGAACGAGGTCAGGATCGGGGGGCGGGTGGCGGTGAAAAAAGTGAGCACCCCCAGCGGCCTCCGGGGAGTAATGGAGGGTGGCGCGTCCCCGACGTGTGCATGAATCACTGGGCGTGCAGGCTGCATTTCCCATCGCCGAGGGTGGCATTGTCTTGGATTGCTGGAGGATTGCATGGCGTGCCTGGGGATGAGTGGATGTTTAATCAACGGTGTCTACTGCGGCAAGGAGTGCAGTGACGTTTATTGCACGTTTTTGGGGTGATGCACAGATATAAAATGTACAAGAAGTTAGAGCAATTTATTTATAACTTTTACTGAAAATTATTTGTTGCAAAATCTGTTACGCTGTCAAGGTATCGATTATCAAATCAATCTTTGTTTTCTTATCCTTTTCCGCATGTAGATCCCAAAGGTTGTGAAAACTACACGTAAACAAATGCATTCCTGGCGGTGTTCTTAAAAGGGATCCAGCGCACGCATTTCCACCACCCGAAACCTCTGGGGGACTCTTGTGAGATATGCGACACTCCAGGCGGCCGCTTCGACGATGGGGAAAGTAGCGATACATTGGGGCCCCTGCCTCGTAAAAATCGTACGTGATTCTGGGGCACCAGGGGCGGCATTTTGAGGGTTATTTTGCTCTACTTTTTTCCAATGTGCGCCTGAGACGTCAGGTGCCCGCGCCCATTAAAATGATAAACCGGTACGAGTCCGGTCCACGACCGGGCCCAACTCAGCGCATAAATCAGCGGCAGGACCTTAAAGCTCACGACTGGTTTTTGCCGTTTAACCCAGATTCCAATTCACTAAAATGTGATAAAAAATCGAATATACAGGAAATAGAGAATTATGATGGAACCGTGGCTCATCGCAATTTGGTTAATACTCTGAAAATCGCTTGATAGCGATCTGAAATTTGATCTGGCGTTTCTAAGAAATTTACCATGGGAGAGCATGCGATAACAACAATCCACACTCGGAACCAAACAAAATTAAAGCACGGCAATTCGTGTTAATCTTGCAACTTTTATATATGTTTATTGATTTTATATTTTATAGCACCATTCTTTCTGAAACTCATTGTTCTATTGACTCAATGTAACATTAAACACCTTATTTCATGGGACTCATTGAATTCACACAAATTCTATGGTCAAGAATACCGAAATTTGTTAAACGATCTAACGATAATAATAATAATAATAATAATATATCTTCATTGGATTATACAGCATCCATGTACATAAAATAATAGAACAACAGGCGGACATACACCGTAAACCGACATCTTAAATAGGAGTATGCTATGCTACTGTAACGTAGCCCCCAGAAAGTCTTTAGTACTATAAGGCTCTAGAGAGTATAGGATATTATAAATGTCATTTTTGAACTTCGCGAAGGTAGAAGATGTATGAGTTCGTGGTGGTAGTTTATTATAAAAGTGCACACAAGCATAAAACGCACACCCCTCTGTGAAAGTCAGGCTGTGTTTGGTAAACAGCAGTAAACCGTGGTGCCTTGAGTCACTTCTTGATGACATGATAGTAAATTGGTGATGATATATGTGGCAAAATTTCAAAAATTCTAATATGTAAAGAGCGGGTGCTGTTAGAAGTTTCAGTTGTTTCAATTTTTTTTCTGCTGGATTCTCCTATCATCTCCTAAGATAGAGGGTGGTGTGAGCACAGAATGTAAACCGCGCGAATGGTTAAGGTATAATCCTTTCGAACTCAAACTGGCCCATCATCCGACTTGTAAACTGCGCCAATGCGCAGCGTTACGAGATACTTAATTGCAGCGCTTTTACCTGTTTCTGCGTAGCCCGACTTAAAACCTGAAATGGAAGAGTGTACGTGAATACTTGACAGAATAATAAATATGTAACACGCATGATTACTGCGATCTCTTTGTGGTATTGTTCTCGATTTTTTGCGGAAGAGGAAATGTGTGACTAGTTAGGTTTTCCGATTTTTTTTTAAACTTGTGATACAACTTAACAGTATTAAATTTACTTATATGTCTATGTGTACATACATATGCGTGCATATAACAGGAAGAAAACGCCTCTTCTTCGTCACGGATGGTGCTCTGTCGAGGGTATTTCCGGGCTGATGGTATGGGTGCTTCGCTGTTGGGGTGGATGTTGGACATCCTGTGTTTATTATACCCGAGTCTCAACATTGTAGAAATGATTCATCGGTAGTATCGGGACACAGTCTTTATGAGGCAGGTAGCAAGATAAATCCGGGTCCTGTTGATTTTAAATGCAAAAATGATTTCTTGATGATTCTTACTATTACTTAGTACATGCGGAGACTGTGCAAGTGTGCATCCCCGAGTCGAATCGATTGTTAACCTGCTATACCGCCCGAAAATACCCGATGCGTTATATTCGTCGTCGCGTAAAATAAAGCGAGTATCCCACATTCTTAGACGGGATCCATGGGCGGAGTATAGAAAAGGAATTATAATTCGTGATTATCAAATTTATGCAAATCTATCTTTTTGAAGACAAAATTTCGCAAAGTAAATTTAATTTCCGTAATTACATGACATTTATTTACAATTTATACACCGTAGATATAATACCATCAAACGAAATAATTCACCGAGCGCACGCCTATGGAATTTGCGTCCCCACCCGCTCACTCCCGCTGCGGCCCACCCTTACGATATGAGTCACTTCTACATTTGTCAAATCAGAGTATAGGTCTCTGCCTTTCTTATTATTCGTTTGAAGATGTTTATATGTGTGTTTTTGTGATGTCACTCAGTTTGTTATAGTGTTGTATCGATGTAGCTGTCAGTTCCAAGGTTCGATTTTTGTTTTTGCGTGTGTGTGTTAAGATTTCATTTACTGCTGTTGTAAGATGTCTATGCATTTCACTATTTCTCCTTAAGTTTATTGTGGTTGCTATATATAGTATGGTATATAAGTATCAGGTTTTCGGTTTTATGTTCAGTATTTTGGTTTTTTGAAGACTTCTGTTGTCGGGGTTCTGTAGAGTAGGTTGTGTATTAGTTTTAATACTTTATTTTGTTGTCTTTTGGTTTTTTCTGGTTTCTTTCCGTTGTGTTGAACCATCTCCTTGATAGGTATGTTATGTTTACGTTGAATAGACTATAGTATATGGTGTTTATCAGTTGTGTGGGTATCATTTTAGCTATAGCATCTTTCTTTAGTATCGTGTTAATGTGTCCGTCCCATTTCATGTTGTTAGTTATTGAATGGCCCAGATATTTGGTTTATGTGTTTTTTTATGGGTTTTCCGTTAATGCTTATCTGTATTTATCCGTTTTATTTGTTGTTTCCAAATATCTTGAATTCCGTATTTTCTTCATTTATGGTTAGGTCGTTCTCAGCGCACCAGTCATTGAGATTTCTTAAGTCATTGAGGTCTACTTGTAGGTCATGCTTCTGTTAGAGTGTACCATGCTTATGTCGTCTGCGTAGATAAACAGTATTCCTTTGATTGTTAATGATGTAATGTCGTTTGTATACATTATGTATAGGATTGGTGGCAAGTTGCCCCCGTGTGGTAGGCCGAATATGTTATTGCCGCTATGTGTCTCGTCGACTTGTGTGCTCTTTGGTCTGTCTTTTAGGTATGTTTTTGTTATTTCTATAAGTTTATCTGGTAGATTGTATATTTCCATTTTCCCGTTAGCTTGTTTCTGTTTATTCTATCTAACGCCTTTTTCACGTCGATAATAGTATTTTACAGTAGAAGTCCGTTAGGATAGCTCTTTCGGCCAAGCCAGAAGTTTGTGAGACGAGCTCGTAGAACGAGTCGAATAATACTGGCGAGGCAGTAAACGCCCTAACGGACGTGTACTGTACAATATTTTTTTATAATATCTCTATGATTCGTTCATTATTATTCTTTTTTAATTTAATATTTTTCATTAAAAAAAAAACGATTACGAGTAGGCGAGACGTTGTCATTATCAACCCTTGTTTATATAAACAAAAGTCATCAACCAAAATATTATTTGTTCAATTCATATATTCAACTGACCCTGAAAATAGTTTGAAACTGTTTGAAACGAATGGAATCAATAAGCAATTGCGATGAAGATATTCCTGAAGATGTTAGAGTAGCCCCAGAGCAAGTTTATTTATTTATTTATTTATTTCAAGCAATTAACCAATATACAATATACAATAGCAATATACAATATACTCTTCAGGGATATATTTACGATGTTATAGTGATTTGATGGCCGCTCTTTACGGCTTGGCGGCCGTAAAGACTGTTTGTTACATAATAATAATAATAATAATAATAAATTTATTCATTTCAGCCGCCCATACAGGCGGATATGTGTGTCAGGAACATTATAACAGTAATGTGTTACATATATTAAAGAATTACTTAATAACAGACTTAACTATCGTTAAAATAAAATGATTAAAATACACTACACTACTACATTATTAAATTATAGGATATTTTGCAGCATCTACCAGGACACACCAAACTATCGTTAAAATAAAATGATCAAAATTACACCACACTACTACATTACTAAATCAAACGATATTTTGCAGCATTTACCAGGACGCACCACCCCTGTTTAGGAATTCCCTAACAGAGTAGTACGGGTTTGTTATGCAATGGGTCTTTGTCATGAAATGGGTCTTTGTCATGAAATGGGAAGTTTTAAAGTTCGTTCTATTTCTTAGGTCTTTTATGCCTTCCGGCAACTGGTTAAAAACCTTGATACCAGTGTAGTGCGTCCCCCTCTGATACGCTGTCGTACTGTGTTTAGGTAGATATAATTTGGAGGCGTTGCGTGTTTGCAGATGGCTTACAAGTTGGTTCGTTGCGAAGGCTTCCAGGTTGTCATATACATGCAGGATTAGGTTATACAGGAAGAGAGAAAACATGGTCATGATTTTTAGTTGAGTGAATATCTCCTTACAGGATGCATCTCTAGGGGCTCCTGAAATTAGCCTTACTAGCTTTTTTTGAGTCACAAAGAGTTCTTTCGCATTGCCCCAGATGAGGATTCCGTATTGCAGATGGCTCTTGACATTGGCGTTATAGTATGTGATCAGGACGGCTCGGTTTGCCCATTTCCTCAAGTTTATGAGCGCATAGTGGTGGGTATTAATTTTTCTTTGAAGGTACAGTATATGTTCTTCCCATGTCAGTTGCGCATCTACCAGGATTCCAAGGAATTTAGTTACCTTTACCACCGGCAGTGACTTGACTGGGAACTTGACCAATATGCTGCTGGGACCAATATTATCCTTGTTTAAAGCGAACTGTACCACCATTGACTTGTTTGGGTTGAGCTCTAGTTGATTGGCATCTGACCAGGTTTTCATGTTGTTAGTTATGTCATTGCATGTTTGTGTTACTAACTCAACTGATTTTCCGGATACAATGAAGTTAGTATCGTCAGCATACTGTCCGAGCTTTATGTTGATTGCCTCCAGATTATTGCATCTGTGCAGGTCATTGCTGTAGATAAAAAAAAATGGCTGACAGTACGCCGCCCTGCGGATGTCCGACAGTAATGAATCTTTGTTTTGATTTGAAACTGGCATTTTTTAATTGGTCGGTGTCTTGTTTAATATGCACGTATTGGGATCTATTCGTCAGGTACGAGGCAAACCAGGACTTTACTGTGCCAGTCACCCCGTAAGTCTCCAGCTTGTTTAGTAACAGTTCGTGGCTAACAGTGTCAAATGCCTTACTGTAGTCAAAGAATGTACCAGCTACATTCTTATTTTGGGCTAGTCCTTCCAATATAAAGTGTATGGCCTCGTTTATGGCAGAGGTTGTATTTTTTCCGGGTCTAAAACCATGATGACAGTCCGCTATATATGAGTTTGTCTCCAAGTATTCCAGTAATTTGCAATACATTGTTTTGTCTATTATTTTGGCAAAAATTGACAAGTTGGATATGGCCCTGTAATTTTCGATATTGTTTTTTGAAGATTTTTTGTATATGGGGGTTACTCTGGCTATTTTGAGTGCATTTGGATACTCTCCCCTATTAAAAGACATGTTGATGAGGTCTAATAGTGGGGCAGCTATCTGCTCTGGAATAGTTCTTATTATGAAACCGGGAATCTCATCTGCTCCCGCTGATTTCTTTTTGGATACTGATTTGATTACTTTTACCAGCTCTTCTTCAGATAATTCGGGGATTGGCATATGTGTGCTTGCGTTGGTAGTAGGTGCATTAGATGCGGATCTAGACCCTTTAGAAGTGCAAGTGGTAAAATGTTCGTTAAACAAGTTGGCTATTTGTTCCGGCTCCTTTATGTCTTTTTTGTTGATCAATAGTGTTATCGGATTTTTGTCTGACTTCGCGTTTTGATTTAAATTTGTTTTTATTAGACTCCTAGTGGCTTTAGTTATATTACCTGAATTTACTAAAGTCTGCGTTGTGTGATTCCGTTTTGCCATATCAATTAATTTGTTATATGATTTCTTTTCGTTACTATAAAGCATTCTTATATTTATATCATTTGTATTCTTTGATAACCAATGCAGATTTTTAAGCTCATTTGATTTGATCATAATTTCCGTTGTTATCCAAGCGCTCGTTGATTTATTGGATTTGTATTGTGCGATTTTTTCAAGAAAAGCTAGGTTAATGTAATATTTGATGATAGTAATAATAGTGTTCGTATTTTTCATTTACATCCTTTGCTTGGAACACCTCGTTCCAATTCTCTTGTTTGATAAGATCCATAAAGTATTTTTTCTTATCCTCCGAGTAGCATCGATATTTTATTGATTTTTTTAAGGGTTTTAAATCGTCAGTCCGAATGTCTAATATGACTGAATCATGGTCAGAAAATTCTGTAAATACATTGTGACATTCTAACTTTCCCATGAAATTGGTGAAAATGTTGTCGAGTAGGGCATTTTGCCTTGTGGCATTAAGATTTGTTTGCGCAAGTCCGAATGATCTCATGAGATTTAGCAGTTTAGCTTTTTCTTTTCTTTTTTCTGGGACTTCCGCTAATAGGTCAACGTTAAAATCGCCCACAACGAATATGTATATATAGCCACCATATATCTGCGTTAGTAGTTGATTTAGTTTACATAGGAAAGGGGTTACATTGTTATCAGGCTCTTTTTACCATTGATTTTCAGGCTTAGTGCCGTGCACTCCATGGTCCCTTCTTCACATTCAATGGGAATATTTACTGGACAGGCTACAATATCGGATCTTGCATACAAAGCAACGCCTCCCCCTGCTTGGTGCGCTCTACAAAAATAATTTATCAACTTAAGTTTAACTTCTTATTGCGAATGCTTCTTCCATTTATCTGAATTAGTTTGATGGTATGTTGTCCCTTTGTGCCGCTAGTTTGGGCGAAGGAGTTGTCTTCAATTTTGGTCCTAAAATATTTTTTTTAAGGTTAAATTATATCGGTCGTATCCTACTCCCTCTGGCCCGAAATCAGTTTGGTATGCCTCTTGTTTCAGTTCCATAGGAAGTCCTATTTACAAGCTTCTGCTTCTGTAGTTGGTTTCAATTTCTTTTACTATGATCTCAGATTCTTCCGTTTTGGTTTTGTTCATTGTGTAGCCTGTAATGTCTTTTTCTGTCACTTCTTCTCTAATTCTGGTTATACACTTCCAAATCTTCTTTTTTGCTTCTTCTTTGCCTTGGAAATTAGTCAGGTTTCCAGTTTTCAGTTCAGATCCTATATTCTTTCTCTGCCTTTGGTTTCTTTGTATATTGTGTGTGACTTCACTATTTGTCCTGTCTGTTCTCTGTCTTCTTACTTGCTCTGAATGATCTACTCCGTCACTCTGTGGGCTATCCGTTTTTCTTATTAGATCTTTGTTTCCTATTAGTACTTGACTGTATTCTTTTCGTGTTTCTTGAGTGTTAGTTTGGTTGCTTACTTCATTTATCCGTTCGGGTTGTTTATTTATATTTCTCTCTAAACTTTTTTTATTATATTCTTGTATTGGCGTTTCTGTCTGTATGTTTTGGTTGTTTAATTTAGAGAATCTTGTATTTTACCTTGGGAGATTTGTTTGCCATCTTTTCACTATCGCCGCTTCCTTCGTTTGTTTTGGTTGTGTTTTTTGTCAGTTTGATACTTTTTATTTCGTTAATCATTTGGAGGTTCATTGCTGTCAGTTGGTTGATTTTATTTTCCAGGGGTTTAATTATTAACGGTAGCATTTCCCTAAATTCTTCTTCTATAATGAGTTTTATGTATTTTCCGTTCTTCTTTTCCATTGTCTTTTCAAATTCGCCTATCGCATTTGCGGTTATTGGTTTGAGGTTATCGGTTGTTGTGCATTCGCAGGTCCATATTTTAAGCTCACCTGAGTCTCTTAGTTTTACGAAACTATTCTCCGTCATTTTTATGCACTGTAGATGCTAAAAGGTAAGGCATTTTATATTCGTGCACTGTATATTGTCTCTCAGTCTATTGACTGTCTCTTTGCAACGTCCACATGGCGCCATATTGTAGTACTATTGTACTATTACATAGTAACAAACAATCCTTAAAACAGTCTTTAACAACTAGATATTACAAAAATGTCGTTATAACGTTACTGTTTTTCTCTAGCTGTTTGTTTACATCTAAAGTGAAGTCTATAGTTGCAATTATTGTGCCTTTCTTCTATGGGTACGCATGCTGATTCTTGTTTATTGTGTTATTTCTTTCGAGGTATTGTTCTATTCTTGCTTTCACTGGTGTGTCTAGGATTTTTGTTAATGCTGAGGTTACTGCTATAGATCTGTAGTTGCAAACTCTGTCCTTCTCTCCTTTCTTGTGTATTAATAATAATAATAATAATCTCTTTATTGTAGCTGGATTCGTTATAACGAATATTACACCGTTACATAGGTACTTTACTCAGAAAAATATTATTTAAAATCACAGCTGATTTGGTCAATAATTAAAATACGGTATATAAAACACACTGATACAATACATAGAACTTGCAACACAGTTTTAACATAAATGGATACTTAAAATGTGGCTTTCATGTAGTCCTTGACATCTTAATAACACCTCTCCAGTAGCAACTTCCCTAGTTCCATCTTGTATCTGGCAGATGGCAATGCTTTTATGTTCGCTGGCAACTTATTATAAAGTTTTTGGCCATAATAGCTTGGAGATCTCTCATATTTTGTCGAGTAGTGCTTTTCATTTGATAAATTATAACCGTTTCTTGTTTGGTAATTGTGTATATCGCAATTTATTTGATAACTATTTGTTTCTTCTAATTAATAACAAAGTTTTGTACATATATATATATATATATATATATATATATATATATATATATATATATATATATATATATATATATATACACATGGGACAGGTAAAATTTTATATTGCTTAAAGGTACTTTAAATTGAAGATTAATCTAATAACTCGTTTTTGTAAGATAAAAATTCGATGGCAGTAAACAGAGCTTCCCCAGAGAGAGATATTTAAGGCTAGATGGCACTAAATAATGCTATAATACAGGGTGATTCAGACCACCCGTCCCAGGCCTTTTTCTCGGTAATGTGACGTCTTAGAAGTTCCGGAAAAAATATCATAACAAAAGCCTACCTGAAGAATTTAATGGAGGTTGTTTCGATTTCCGAAAGTAACTGGAAGTAGGCGCAACTGCACTCAACTTCAGAATTTTAAATAGGAACCTAGGTCGTATGTGACATCGTTGGATTGGTATTTTAAAAAGAAACATATTTTGTAAGAAAAGTTTTTTTCCTAAATGATATACTTAACGGAATAAACATTAATGTGTCGGGCATCCAGCCTAGACCATTTTCCCGAAAGTATGACGTCATAAAGGTTCCGAAACAAAATAGCATGACTTAAGCCTACCCGATGAATTTAATGGCGGTAGTTCCGATTATCGAAAGTTACCGGAAGTAGGCATAACTGTACTCAAATTCAGAATTTTAAATGGGAACCTAAGCCATTCTAGAAGAAACTTTTATTTTTAAGAGAAACCAGAAATAAACGATTTTTATTGGAATAGTTTTTGTAAATAAAACGAATTAATCAATAAATTTTGATTACACTCACCCAGCACCATCAGCATATCAAACCCTTCCAAATTTGAGAACACCATATTGCATTATTGCCCAGCAACAACGTATTTTATTGAACTTGTCTACTTTGCATTCACTAAGCAAGCCTAAAAACACTACACTTCGACAGTGTTCGGAGGAGAAAAAGTATTTTATATACAAAAATACTTGAATGCTAAGTGCAGTTACGCCTACTTTCTGTGATTTTCGAGAAACAAAACTACTACCATTAAATTCATGGGGTAGGCTTGTGTTATGCATTTTTTTTGGCTGGTTGCCCGACACATTAATGTTTATTCCGTTAAGTATGTCATTTATAAAAAAACTTTTCTTACAAAATATGTTTCTTTTTAAAATACCTATCCAACGATGTCACATACGACCTAGGTACCCATTTAAAATTCTGAAGTTGAGTGCAGTTCCGGTTACTTCCGGAAATCGAAACAACCTCCAATAAATACTTCAGGTAGGCTTTTGTTATGATACTTTTTTTCCCGAATTTCTAAGACGTCACATTACCGAGAAAAAGGCCTGGGACGGGTGGTCTGAATCACCCTGTATATATTTATCAAGCAGTCGCGGTCAATAGTTAGCATTAGACGATTTATTATGTAATAGGTTTTGTTCAGTTTTTTAGCAATGTAGATTATATGTAGTCCCATCTAAGGAACGTATCAACTTGTAGACCAAGGAAGTTTGTCTTTTCTTGTAAATTAATTTGATGTTCACTACTCAGCATCTCTTTTAAGTCGTGATGACTGTAATTTGGGATGTTACGAAAAATTAAACCGACAGTTTTTCCAATATTAAGCTTTAAATTATTAGTATTGCATCAACTTTTGATGTCATTTATTGCTCTATTTAATTTGATTACTAAATTTTCTAGATTGTTTGCTTTAACCACGATGGAAATATCATCAGCAAACAAAGTAATAATATCGCACTCTATATAATTGCTCTTATCATAAATGAAAATCAATGGTCCCAAGACAGAACCTTGGGGTATCACAATTCTGGTATTATGTTGTGTGGACGTGCAATTTCTTTCTATTCTTACACATATATTTCGATCGCTAAGGAACGAATGTATTAAGTTAGATGTTGTACCTCTGATTTCCAATGCATTTAATTTATCAATTATAAATCCTTTATTTAGGCAGTCGAAGGCCTTTGACAGAACGAAGAAGAACCCAGCTACATGCTCACCGGTGTCCAGATGTTTATTATTGTTGGTTTGATTATTATCCTTTTTAAGTACTCTGCGTATTTTCCATCCGCCAGTACTGTGTTTATCAGTCTTGTTAATACTGGTGTTAGGGGCGTATCTATAGTCCGTACTAGAGCATGAGGTCGACTTAAGTCGTATATTTTTTTACGTATTTTCTGTAAACGTTTATGCACAAAACGCAACCAAATATCCGCAAATATACGACTTGCGTCGAACTTATGCTCAAGTACGGACTATAGATACGGGCCTTAGAGTGATGTGACTCTTAGGATGTCGTTAGTTATTCGGACGAAGCCCGGGGCCTTGTTGTTTTTGAGATTTTGTTTGATTAGTCTTACTTCTTCTGTGGCTTGTTGTATTTCGATGTTCTGCTTCGTTCCGTCTCTTTAGCTGTTATTTGTTGCGTTTATTTGTCGATGTCTATTTTGTGTTTGTTGCTAGTTTCATTCCTATTTCTGCGAAATATTTGTTTGCTATTTATTTATTTTTCTTTGGTGGTTTCGTTGTTTTTGTCCTTCATTTGTGTTATATTTGTTTTTCCGTTGTTGTTTCTGTTTGTTATAGAATTAATTGTCTTCCAAGTTTTTTTCCGGGTCGTATGATATTTTCGTTTTCTTTATTAGTCTGAAGGTAGCCTTTTTTAGGTTATAGTATTCTGTTTTCAATTTGTTGTTGTTTGGTTTGGCTCTGTATTTGTGGGGTACTCTGTTTCTATTTGTTACGTTTCTTATTATTTCGGCCGTTAGACATTTGTTCGTCGCTCTTCTTTTGAGAGTTGTTATTTCAAAGTTATTGCTATTATTTTGCTGATGCTTCTTGATAGTTCCTCAAAGGAATATTAGTTTGTTCCATTTGTTTCAGGTTCGGTTAGGTTAGGTAAAATTAGGTTAGGTTACCACAGGAAAGTTGCAAGCTACATATTTGATGATAGATAATTTACACGCAATTTACATCTACGATTAAGGAAAACTCTTGACCATTGGCGCCCCACGCGATACATGACCTTTCCTCCCTATCGGTAACCGATTTTATTTTCGGCGCAGTTTACATCTAAGATTCAGGAAATCTCTTAACCATTGGCGCAGTACGTACGTGGCCATGAGCACCACGTGTGAAATAAAGCGAGCTTATCCTTACCTAAAGAGCTAAAACGGCCGATAGTTATGAATTTGAGATCGTTAATAATATAGTCCCTTGATTGAGTGATATGGGGCCTAAAAAACCAAAAGGGCCACTCATTTCACAAATCACGCTTAATGGCGGTCGAAATCTCGGTATTTTACAATGGAAGCCCGATAGCTTGGGGAGGGGATATTGAATTAATTAGCGTGTCAAACGTTACAAACTGAATACAACTATGATATTATATAAAAATTATGAACAGATGACTAAAATTGATGATATATTTACTGGATAAAGATTTTAGGCCGTATCACAAAAAATAAATAATGACTACTGAATAAAAATATTATTTTATTTAAAATAATGAACAGATTATTGAAAATGATAATATATTTACTGGATAAAATATGAAGGGAAAACATTATTAATATATTTAATTAATTAATAATTTACCCGCACAATGCAAAATAAAATAGTAGAAATAATTCAAAGATTAATAAATACGTAAAGCATGTCGTAAAAACAAAATTGGAGCGCTAATAATGAACATAGATGGCGATCCGCTCGCCCTAACGCAAATAAATAAATAAAATATGTAGAATTGTATTTTGCCAGGCATAGTATCATCTGCCACTAGACAGATCAATACTTTAATTAATTTTTCTCTAAGCTTTTCTGGAAAACCGTTGTGCTTGTAGATATTATTCTGTTCTTATATTACATAAAATACATGAAAGCGGCTGCGGCACAATTGATGCGCGCATTTAATTAAGCCACTTATTTATGCCTGTAGATTTTATTGTGAGATCCGCCTTTATGCCGAGGCAAATCTTGATAATTCCACTTGAATTATGCCGATCACAGCCGGGAAACCCACTTTCTCGTCGCGTTACGAGTTCGGTAAGTTGCACCAAACTCGGGAGCCGCTCCCGGCCACCCAACTACTGCATTAGTTGCGTTAATAAACTCCTTAATTAACTTATTACATATATAAACAATTTACTCGGAAAATTGAACGTAACGACGTCGGCTGCTGCATTATTAAGGCCGACGCCCCAAATTATCCCTAATGGCGTTTAATTATCGCCGGCGCCGATTAATTTTTCAAGCGTCCTTCACCATTAATCCTCCAGGCGTCGCGGCGCTCGCGGATGATAGAATATCGGACTGATAATTGGGATTTAACTCGATGCGCCCGCAATGCGCACAGAATGGCGCGACGTGCGCAAGTACGTGCAGGGCGTCTAAAAAATCATTTCCGGCGCAAATTTATATGCAGGAATAAACCCCGTTCCTTACAGAGGGCTGTTTTGCATGAATTCATCAACCCCAAGCAAATTGTATTACATTACTGGCAGGTCGTTTTTCTGATGGAAATTTATTATCTACCATTGCAATGAAATACGAGTTAGCATTGACGCTCTGCATAGGACGGACAAGAAAACTCTTTATTATTACATAGGGTATTTAAATTAGTTGCGACTAAAATGTTAGCAAATTAAAAGTAAGTAAATATAAAGATAAAAGTAAGTAAAAATAGGAAGGAAGTAATTACATATAAATAGTTGCTAGGTGTGCGGTGGGAAATTTGATTTGTTATTTACGTAGATAGGTATACAAATGTGCATGCTATCGAAATGAGTCCAATAAAATTGTATTCTAATACGCTAAACGCTAAATAAGTTCGTTTATTTTTAAAGAAGCTTGATATAGCCGTCCAGGTACCTGTAAGTGATTGTAGGTAATATTTAAAAGGTTCACGTTGGAAAAACGTCTCAGTACAACTTCAGAATGATACTACATACAGAGAGCGCATAAAGTATTAAGACCTGGTTTTATTTTTTCCCCTGTATAAATTTTCGAAAAACGCTTCAACAGGTCGAACTGATTTTTTTTTCAAACAAATATTTTGAGACCATTTTCAATTTTCCATCTCTCTCCGTTTTGAAGTTATGACGGCAGAGCCATTTCTTTTAAATGATAACCTATATGTTTTATTATTGATTTTGATAGTACTTTTTATTATGTTTTCAACAACATGACATTTTCAATATGTAACATTTGAAAAAAAATGACAAAAAGTGCGCTATGTTAAAATAAATGTTACATATTAAAAATGTCATGTTGTTGAAAATATAATAAAACGTACTATCAAAATCAATAATAAAAAATATAGGTTGTCATTTAAAAAAAAAAGTTCTGACGTCATAACTTCAAAATTGAGAGAGATGGAAAAATTAAAATGGTCTCGAAATATTTGTTTGAAAAAAAATCATTTTGACCTGTTAACGCATTTTTCAAAAATGTATACAGGGGAAAAAATAATCCAGGTCTTTATACTTTATGCGCTCTGTGTACATTATTTAGCGTCGCAACTAACGCGTAAACGGCAATAGTAGGCAATTTAGGTACAATTCACCCGTATTTGGAAAGACAATACATTCTTTGCGACGCATATAGAAATTATCATCTTATAAATTAGATGTATGTGTCAGTATCATTATGATATTTTTAATTAATTACATATGGGCTAAATTCTCTTTTTGCTTCGTTAAAATTATTTTTAAAATTGCTGATAAACTGTAAATATTGTCAGAGCAATCATGTATTTTATCATCACGTACATTTTTCAGTTTAACAAGAATTTAGTTAATCTGAGCATATGTAATACATCAGGTGTCTCTAAACTTTTTGAGCGAATAGCCACTTGGGGTTTTGTAAATGTGTATAAATATATCAATTATACCTAATATTAATAGTTCAATTATTAAGGTAATTTAGATGTAAAGTTAATTATAATATCCTAGAATTATAATAAATACTAAAATTTCAGAAAATTAACCAGAAGGTGAAAACAAAATACGTAAACTGCGGAAAATGTATTAAAAATATTAAATTTTGCAAGTTTATAAATATAAAATAATTCTCGAATATTATGCTTAATGAAAATATAATCAAAACCGCGAAAATTTAATAAAAATATCACAACTTGCAAACTTAAACCCCTATAAATAAAAATAATATAAATTTCAGAAATGTTTGTATATTTTCTAAAATATGACAATAAATTTAGAAGAATCATACCAAAGAAACAAGAGAAAATTGAAGAAAATTTAATTATCTGAAAATCGAAATCTCGGAAATTATATATTCTAAGTTTGTTACTGCATTCGACACAATAAGCTAGATAAATGACAACTAAAATTACACAACCGAAACGTCAATAGACCATTAGAGTCGCGGCCCCCTAAAAAACCAAAACTGAAGGAAATAACCGCACTGGTCTATAAATAAAAAGAAATAATTGACTGGAAAAGAGGAGGATGTTTTCCAAGTAATTTGGGTGCGTAGAATTCAAATTTACCACCACAATTGCGCTATCAGGTCTAGTTATTTTTATGTCGCATGGATGACGCTACTGTAAAGTAATTTGAAGGAAACCCATATATATTCTCTATCTTCATAATAATAGTGCTTAAATATGTCAAGTAGATCGTGTGTTACTAATTCAAGCTATTTCTGCTTTGTTTGTATTAAATATATGGTTGGAAAAAAAGGAAATGCAATAACATAACCGTTAAAATATGCATATTTACATTAATTTGGTCTTGCTGTCAGAAATTTAGACAAAACGTGGACACCGACATTGTTTTGCAATAGTTGCAGAGCTATTTTATATAATAATAATAATAATAATATTTATTCATGCCAGTATCCAAAAGGATTTACATATGTCAAATTAAAGTATACTAGTATACAAGTATACAAAATTATACAAGTGATCGAATGGCGAGAGGAAATATTTCGACTTTTCAGTTCCAGTATTATGGAGAGAGCAAAGTAATTACCAAACCGATTGTTATTTTTGTTTATCAAAAGTTGTTGGGATCAATATGAAAAATCGAACAAGTGTGCAATACGCAAATGTTCCATCTGTTTCAAAACCAGTTCAACGTCTTTCCTCATACTACAAACAGTGATTCGGAATCATCTTTCAATGACATTGTTCCCAGAAGTGGTAGTTTGTATGAGTCTAATGAATGCCTTTTAGTAACTCAAGCTGAACTTAATGATCTAGTTCGTGATTTATATTTATCAAACCAAGACAAAGCAGAATTATTGGCTTCATGTATGCAACAATGGAAACATCTTGCAGTTGGGACATAAGTATCAGTTTATAGAGAAAGAAGCTTGGAATTAGCTGCATATTTTGAGAAGAAAAACACTATTCTGTACTGTAACGACATTCAAGGTTTATTTCAAAAAATGAACATACCATATGAAAAAAATGAATGAAGATTATTCATTGACGGCTCTAAGTACAGTTTAAAGGCTCTTATTTTACACAATGGGAATAAAAAACCATCCGTACCAATTGCTCATGCTGTTAATACTAAGGAAAATTACAAATCAATGACTCAAATTTTAACTTTACTCAAATGCGAAGATCATAAATGGAAGATATGTGGTGATTTAAAGGATGTGATTGAATGTTCTAATTATATCGTAAATTCCAAGTTTTAATTAAATCAAATTTATTTAGGTCCTTGGTTTGTTAACTGGCATGCAAGGAGGTTTCACAAAATTATGTTATTTCCTCTGTGTATGGGATAGTCGAGCTACAAGTGATCATTACACCAGAACAGATTGGCCACAGACAACAGAGTATTCTCCTGGAAAACCAAACATTTCAAATAATCCATTAATTGATCCAAATGACGTTCTATTTCCACAGCTGCATATAAAATTAGGTCTCTTCAAAAATTTTGTCCAGGCTCTGAATAAATATGGTGCTCCTTTTAAATATTTGATAGCCGTTTTTCCTATACTTTCATATGCTAAAATTAAAGAAGGCATATTTGTTCGTCCTCAGATCAGGAAGTTATTGAATGATGATTATTTCTCACAATGGTTATCAGAGAAAGAATCTGCAGCCTGGCAATCTTCCAAAAGCATCGTAGATGGTTTCCTAGGAAACAAGAAAAGTGATAACTATAGACAAATTGTTACTGAATTATTGAAAAAATAATTTTGTGAATTTGGTGCACGGATGTCACTCAAGATGCATTTTTCGCATTTACATTTGAACTTTTTTCCACAAAACCTGAGTGCGGTGAGTGATGAACAAGGAGAACGTGCTCATCAAGATTTAATGAAAATTGAAAGAAATTATCAAGGAGTTTGGGACAAAAGTATACTGGGAGATTATTGCTGGACTCTAATACGTGAAACTGACCGAGATAATTACAAACGATGTTTAAACACTGCCATTTACTTTTGAAAATTCATTTATTTTTGAATAAATTAACGATTTTTTATTAAAAACATACGAAAACAATGATATTTTATACCTCGCAAACCTGATATCTTTTAGTATCTTGAGATCTGTGTTTATTTTTCAGAAAATCCAAATTATCTCCCAAACTACCAACTTTTGAGACAAAATCTAAGGCTTGAAAGAGATGTAAAATGAGACGCTGAATACAGCTAAATAATAAAATATAGGGCGATCTGACGTGTGTCAATCTGACATCTGTCAAATTGACGTCTGTGAAATTGACGTCTGTGAAATTGACGCCTGTGAAATTGACGTTTGTCATATCAAACTGACGTATGTCAAACTGACGTGTGTCAATCTGACATCTGTCAAATTGACATCTGTCAAATTGAATTAAAAAAATCAAGTTATGGCCCTTCAAAATTTACCAAAATTAATGTGTCACAGCAAGATGATGCCACAATGCAAATAAACGGTCTTGACGCCAAAAGATACCTTAAGCAATTGTTTAGACACAGCTAAGTCCCAACCTGATATTCCTAAAATCAAGTGCCCTGCAAATTTTTGAATAAATGCCTGCAAACGCATAAAAAAACTTAATAATTTCTGAACGGTTAGAGCGAATTTCAAAAACGAAACGGATTTATAAAGCCTAAAAGGGGGCAAATTCAAACATGCAAAGTTATACAGGGGGTTCCATTTAAAAAAACAAAACTTTGATACTTTTAGGGCTCTTAGGATACCCTGTATAATTTGAAATTAATTTTAAAAAGTAACCATAATGAACCCCGACATATCCCAGAAGTTAAACTTTTTGAAAGTCACGTATTTTGGCCACAATATTCCGTGCCGTATAACGTGAATAACCCTGTATATTAACCAGGGCTTCGAACCGGAACTGAACCAAAAACCGGAAAGCGGAAAAAACCGTTATTATTCTCGGAACGAAGGTCTAACCGGTAAATATTCTTACTAATTTTGGTTCAATTTAAAAAAAAAAACATCCTCTGACAAACACCTTATGATTTTAAATAGTCACTTAAAATGTTGCCTAAATATGTATGTGCTATTTACTCGTCCTCTATTATTACGCCAAGCGAATCGGAGCCATACTTTTCATCATCTGATTCTGAATCAGATTCACCCAGCGAAATAATAAAAGGAGGTATGCTTTCTAACGACAAATATCCCATATATTTTTTTCCAATCGGCCAAAATAAGTTCTTTGCAATATCTAACATAACATTTGGAAATGGACTCAGGCCATAACTTTTCAACCTTATCCTTGGATGAAGTTTGAGCATTTATGTCCTTGTTACAAGATGGTTTACAAAACCCCTATGTCATTTCAATAGGATTATATTGACAATGGTATGAGGATAATCTAAGAACCTCAGGTCCCTGTTCCCGCAATGTCTCGTCTACTAAATATCATTTTTGTCTATTATTCCGTAAAGGTTTGATTAAATCCCACAATTGTTTCTTCGTATATTTTGAGTTAAATTCAATACTGTGATTACGTAACCATTCATGCATTTTACCTTTTTTTATTAGATAATGTGGGTGGTTTATCCAATTGCATGGAATGATGAGGTGCATTAACCATGACCACAACACATTTTTCTTTCACATTGCCCTAAGCAGGAATAAGTTGTTCAACCACCCAATTTTGAAAAAGTTCGCCATCCATTGTCTTATGATAATCTCTATTGTTATTTTTAAAATTTAAAATAAATTTTACATGCATCCCACATGTAAAACTGTAAATCTTGGCCCTTAACTTTTAATTTTGGTACGATTACTTTTTAAATCTGTCTCGTGTATTCAACGGCGGATTGACAAACCATTTTGGTAGATCCAGGTTTCGTCAAGATACACAAACGTAAGATTTTCACTAGAACCTATTAATTATAATTTTTTTCTCAAAAACGTAATTTTGGCTGCTACGACATGCATTCGGTTTACATAAAATTTTGCGACCGTCTACCTTCCTATGTTTGTAACCCATGACTTAATAATTTTGAATAATGTTGTACGTTTCCCTTGAAATTCTAATATATTTTCTAGAATATTTTCTAGATTTTTTAATTTTTTGGTTAGGGTGAGCGCCCATCTATGGGCGATTATTAGACATTGTAAGTTAATGTTCCAGCTTCTAATCAATTCTGGAGTTCGTTTCTGATCTCCGACAATTCTTAAATCATGCCACTTTTAATGCCCTCAAACTATGGGATTCATTTTCATTGCAAGTATCACCGCATGCTAAATGCTGGTCACAAAATACTCGTTTGAAATTTTTTCTCGGCCCTTTGTTTGAGCACCGTAATGAGAGAATAGTGCATTCGATTGTAGGCAAAAAGGATCCGCACTTCCACAAAACGCCACGAATTCAATTTTAATCATCCGCGACTCCCCGCCCTTGTTCCCCATGCGCTTCAATTTCCGCGCTTGTTTCCATTTAGTTCACCGCTTTCCTTTTGTGCGGCGCAATCGGCACGGCTTCGCTCCAAAAATGGGAGAGACGGGCGAAAAAAGCCAGAGCCGATATTTCGCAAGTCCGCGCCACGGCCTTTAATTTCGTAACTCATTAATTTTCTTTTGTCAATTATTCATTGCCCAAGCGCAGCGGCCTCCGGGGATTTCTTTTTCAATTTGCTGCCATGACGGGAGAGGCCACGTTCCACCAGGATTCCTGATAAAGGCAGCGTCCGCCCCTGTGTTAATTTCGAGATGAATTAGTTAGGTGCGCTGTTCATTGTTGTCAATGCCGTTGTATCGTTAGGTGAATCGAAACGATTAATGAGGTCTGTTCTGGCACCAAAGTCGCGGGTTCAGTCATTGTATTGAAGTTTTCTGTGAAATTTAGCGGTGAATAATGTATGTGATTGGTTTTGGAATTGAATTCGGTCGATAATTGAACACTGTCCTTTATTTACTTTAAAATATATGAAACCCATTAAAACCAGATGAATACTGTAATCGCTATACACAAATATGACGAATTTTATATTACAATAAAATTCATGCCACCTATACGATCGTCAACACGCATATAAAATCTTGAAATTGTAAGTCATAAACAATTCAGATGGCTGATACTGTAATAAAACCAACGAGACGTGCGCGATTTAATCATAAACATGCAATGACATTTTAAAACCAAACATTCGCGAAGTGTGATTAATTGTAGATTCCAGCGAACGCATCTTCAATGGGCACACTCACCCCAAAACTGCACGTCACTAAACATTTAAGATTGATGATTTTGTAACTCAATAAACTCCTTGGCACTTTGTAACCAACCAGGGCCTGGTTAAAGCGCTGCGACTCGTGCATCTGTCACCTGTATTCAAAATTTGCAAATGTACCTTTTGTTGTAACTTTGAACAACATAATTATACAGGGTGTTACAGAAGTCGTCCGAAAAATGTCTAGGGTTTAATTCAACCCGAATTCGCAAAATGAATTCGAATATTCCTTTACCATTTTTTGTTTAAATGGATGGTTTCCTTATAATAATAATAATAATAACTTTTATTTAGCTCTTACAGCTATACACTTACATATCAAATGGGTTGTTACATTTAATAGGTATACAATCATTTATTAGTTATTCTTATTTGTTATTTACCTGCGAAGTATATTTTCTTAATTCTAAGCTAAAATTGTAAAACATTGCACTCCCTTAATTCTAGGCTTAACTTATTGTACACTAGTAGTGTCCTGAAAAATAGTTAATTCTGGCAATGTGCAGTTTTCCTATGATCTAATATAAAGTCATCCTTATATCTGGTACCGTAGTTATGATTAAATGCTTGTGCTTAAATGCTATGATTAAGATACTCCAGCATTGGTCTTAGTTTAACTCTGTGCACAAAAATTAGCGCTTTCATTTCCAAGAAACCTATAATATTTAGCCACTGTAATCTATGTAGCCCATTCCCAATTTTTGTGTATATATTCTGTCTCAATATTATCCTCAGCGCCCAATTCTGTAATAGTTGCAATCTATATATGCATGTCTTGTTTAATAGATAAAGCACAATGGCTCCATAATGAAAATGTGGAAGAACTATAGTGTTATATATTTTCTTTATTGTCTCTTTCGACAGATATCGAGCCCACCTACTTAGGAACCCCAGCTTCTTTGATATTTTCTTGCATATATTAGTCACAATGCATGTCGAACTTACATTATACATTATCCACAATGAAGCCCATATACATCATCCTTTTAACCACTTCTAATTTACGTATCCCTATATTAATACACAAATGTCTATTCAGATCAGAAGTATAATACTTTGCGCCAATTATCATTGTTTTACATTTTTCAATATTCAGTTTTAACTTGTTAGCATTGAGATAGCCCATCAGGGCACTCAAATGTTCCTCAACCTTTAATTTATCTCCCTTGTCGTTATTGCTTACAAAATACATAATTGTATCATCATTATAAATGACTCTTGAAATTGGTGCCAAAAATATTTAAAACTGCTGAAATTAGATAATGCACGTTTTTTTAATCTAGCATGTGTAGTAGGTACGAATAATTATACATGCCAATGGCAAAATTGAAGGGTCGGCCAATTCCAGTGAGGTTGATTAGAAGGTCGTAGTAGGTATCCAAATTAATTCGTTGTTAATAATCCAACGAAATTTCGTTGTGGAACGGCGGCCATCTAGAAAAAACCGTTACCCTCGATATCTCACCTCTTATTGGTTTCATTTGATAAAATTTTATTTTGTTTTGTAAGTAAACATATTCCCTAAAACTTTTATGTAAGACATATTTCAATAGTTATTCAGAAAATAAAAATTTGAACAAAAATTGTGTTTTTACGATAATTTAGATTTAGACTAAGATAACTGCAGTGACTTTGAATTATCCTTCGTTGATGTCAACTAAGACTTTGCCTACGATTCTGGAAGTGAGAAGTCACAGAACAAATCGACGATAATATCTAATGATAAAATGAATATGCCTGGCCGTTCGGCAAAAACGCAGAAATTCGGATAATTTGTCATCAGAAGTCCAGGAGCCACTAACGCCTCCTCCTCGAACATTATTATTATAATTAGGATTTAAACCTACTGTATTCCCTGTAAAAAATAAATTGTTGTAATTGTTTTCCGTGGCAGCTATTGAATATTTTTCTCTACAATATAAAAATAAATAATAAAATGATTGATCGACCAATAGTCGGCAAGATATTGAGGGTAGCAGTTTTTTCAAGACGACCGTCCTTTCACATGGAAATATTGTTGGATTAACATGCGTTTGGATACCTACGATGACCTTCTAATCAACCTCACAAGAATTGGCTGGCCCTTCCGTTTTGTAGATATTAGGTGTTTTTTGCAGGTGTAGATATTAGTGGTCTAGTGAGAAGGGATGTGAAAACATGGATCGATATGTTTTTTTTTTGTTGTTGCTATAAAGCCGAACTGCAGAAATTGCATTCTCCATACACAAAAAGGGTTTAAAAAGTTTTTTACTTACAGTGTATCTCAGTGACTACCAGACATAGCAAAATTAACATTGGGAAATTGTATATGGACCAACTATTGCCATGAGCTCTACAGGGTGTCTCTAAATTATGTGGAAATGGCTTAACCACGGATTACTGGGAACCAAAGAAGTCGATTTAACAAAAGTTATCTATATACAAATGCGTTTGGTTTAGCCAGAATTCAGCTTCAAAGTAAATTTTAAAAAAACAAATATTGCTTATAAAATGAGAATGTTTACATTGATTTGGTATGACACTCTATACGGGTATAACTCATATTTTCAAATAATATTGTTATTATCATTAGACCGGTTATGTACAAAATAAGGGTGGCCCAACATTAATATATTCATATTTTTTAATGACAAAGCAAATAACTTAATAAAACTAATAAAACAAATAACTAATAAAAAAAATCGGACGCAGGCATTCATTATTAAGTTTTTTTGTATCTTTACGCATTTGTATATAGATAACTTTCTTAAATCGACTTCTTTGGATCCCAGTAATCTGTGGTTAAGTCATTTCCACATAATTTAGAGGCACCCTGTTTATTCTAGCTGAGTGACCAAAACAAAATATTTAAAACAAACATAAATTTACTTCTGTCAAATAATTTTCATATTACACAATTATTGGAAACACATCACATTATAAAAAGGAATAGTGATAATGAAATGGTGAAGATGGTTGTATTAAGTCAGCAAATTCTAAAAATAACAGCATTCTGACAGTAAACTTGATTAATTCAACTTCCTGCTGTTTCATTTGTAATAGACACATTTGATCCTTACATAATTTACCGATGTCAATTTTGCTATGTCTAGTAGTCACTGAGACTACAATGTATAAAGAAAATATTTACCGTTCATGAATGATACAAATACATGGGTGAACCTCGAATATACAGGGTGAGTCGAGAGGAACGGACCAAACTCCAGGAGTGTATTGTACACGTGAAAATAATTTTAAAAAAATCATATGTTGTTATCCGATCTTCATTTGTTTTCAAGTTATAGTTTCAAATCTTGAATATGCAAATGTGGTGTTTGTCTATGGTTTTTGTAGTAGGAGTGCTACAGCTGCTGTTGAAAGATATCGTCAACGGTTTCCACATCAGAAAACTCTGGACAAAAATGCATTTATCCGACTTTTCAACAAACTGTTCGAAACTATAACTTGAAAACAAATGAAAATCGGATAACAACATTTGAGTTTTTAAAAATTATTTTTACGTGTACAATACACTCCTGAAGTTTGGTCCGATCCTCCCGACTTACCCTGTATAACCATGATAAGTATGGGTGAAATTCAAATTAGTAATAATCAAACATATGGCCTTATTATGATGTCTCGGCGTCCGTTAATATCCAGCGCCTCGCTCCACCTCGGTCATTCACGGGTTCCTCATGTTTCACGGGAACAATGTTCCAGGTCGGAATTAAGGTATTAAGAGCAGAATCAAGGTCCGAAATAAGGTCGGAAGTAAGATCTGTAGTAAGGCCGGTGGGCAATTATATCACAGTGAGTACGACCACGTGATTTAAGGAGTAATCAAAACCTTACCCTGTAGGCTATAGTCGGGCCACGGAATCTAAATATTCTCCGGCTTGCTTGTACTTCTACTCGGAAGTCCCCAGAGGGTTAAAAACTAATGCTCCTTGGAAAGTCCCTTAAAATTACTATGAGATAGGCCGATTAAAAATCAATCCACATGTGTAACTGTACGTCTCGTCGGAACAGAATAATGAATAATGCTGCCGCCGATTAAAAATCACTAGATGTACCGTTCTATATAATCGTTATTACGCCACTCAAAATAGACTTCACAGATTACCAGCCTCTGCGGGCAAGCGATGGCGCACGGTGTATGCTCGTGAGACATTGTTTAAAACTCAAAACCGGGGCACACAACAAGTTCACTATTTAATACTTTGAATAATGAATAAATTGATAAATAATGAATAATTGAATAAATAATGATTCGAAACAGAAAAGAAAAAAAATGGCCATAATTTAATTATTTATAAAAATAACTATGTAATATGGAATATCATTAGAATCGTTGAAAGGCCTTTTTTATAAAGTCATGGCCGACTATGGTTTCCATTACATAAAACTCAACTTTGTGTCATAACTCAAAAATTATAGCTTAAATAAAATAATCGGTTAGACTGCATTATTAAGCACATAATTACGTACAACTTTTTCCTTTACACAGTTTTTCTAAAGTCAATAATAACAGATCCATAGGCACCGAACAAAATAACAAAAAATATATTTTTTCGAAATATCTAGTTAGCCATGCAATTTTTCCAAAAAACGAAAACCTCATGAAATTGATCTCGTAAAACTGCAATTCTTTCCCCATTTAATCGTCCCTCTATCTCCGCTAGTTTCCGGGATCCCCATACTAAACAGCCGAAATAACTCACCCTGTATATGATTACCAGGATATTGCATATGTAATTCCGCAGTACATAAATGTTTAAGGCGATTATAACAGGGGGCTCAATTTCAACATTCTTATTTTCTAAACGCTGTGAGATCTTTCCATGTATGGTTTAATTTTTTTTTTCAATTGCATAGTTTCGCAGATATCTCAAACTAAATTTGTAAAACGTATTATTTTTTTAAATTACAACATACGCGGATAGCTAGTTTTTAAATTTTTAATTTCACCACCATGTATGAAAAAGTATACATTTTCCATCTGCCATTCATCTTTCCATTTCCAGTACTGTTCCTAGCGGACATTATTCGCCATATTTACTAGAAAGCGGTGTTCTGCCAACTTCAATCGATGGTCATAAATTACCCACTCTTAAAATGTAAAGGCATGCTATTATGGCCTTTTTTTGAATATTGACGTTCTCACCAACACATCTGCTGACATGAATCGCTATACTCCTTTTAAATCATGAAACTGGATTACTCAAAAAAATCAGACCCAAATCATTTTCTTTTGTTTTTCACATTTTGTCAATTGAGTATCATAATTTGTCAAATCACTTCCCAGTTTATCAAATGTCAAGCGTTTTGTTGTATTGCATTCCTTTCCCATATTTAAATGACATATTACATATTAATATGGCAAAAGAACGTGATATACAGTGTGCCAGACATAGCAAATATAATATTGCTAATGATAAGATTGGAAAATTATATAATAATCAACTATTGCTATGAGGTATACAAGATGTCCCACAACTTCGTGGCATAAATCTAGGAGCATGCTAACAAAGGCAAAATTAAATGAAAATGGTTTTTTTTCTTCTATTATTACTTAGCAAATCAGTTTTCTTACTAACATTTCCACTAGAGTAGACTTAAAAATCTGATATTTTGGGATAAGTTATCCACTAGCAATATACACATTCACAAATAATTACAATCATCTGACCACACACAGTGCCGTAGAAACAGGGGTTCTTCTGTGCTTATTGCTACATAAAAACAGTTACCCCTCGTCGTTATGTTTGGATGCACTTATTTAATGATTTACTGAGATACACAATTTAATAAACTTACTCTTTATTCGACCGCTTGGGCCAGCGTCATCTGTAGTATATGCGTATTCGCACAGGTGTTTAATTACAAAAACGTAATACAAGAATAAAAATATTTAACCTGTGCAACTTAATGTGCGTTATTAATTCAGGATATCACAAAAACTTTGATGTTAAGATTTTTTTAAATCATATAATATCATTTTTCGGTGAATTAGCTGTATTGTCATAAAAAATGTATACTTCTTCAACTTCGAAAAACGACGTGTTTTTCAGATATTCGAGGTTAAACTAGGCAGAACACATGATACACTGTGTTTAAGACTGAAACACTGGAAAGTGAATGTTAATTTGATATTCTTCTTCTGCAAGTGCCTATCCGTTCCGGATGTTGGCTATCATATTGGCTATCTTAACATTGTTCACAGCTGCCCGGAAGAGGCCTGTGGTTGTCGTGGAGAACCAACTTCTCAAGTTTTTAAGCCACGAGATTTGTCTTCTCCCTATGTTTATTTTTCCTTCAACTTTGCCTTGTAGTATGCACTGAAGGAGTCCGTATCTACTAGAGTTGCGCATGATGTGTCCCAGGTATTGTAGTTTCCTGGTTTTAATCGTGGTCAGGATTTATGTCGTTTTGTCCATTCTTCTTAGTATTTCGGCATTGGTAATACGGTCTTTCCATGATGTCCTTAATATCCTTCTGTAGAGCCACATTTCATATGCTTCTAGTTTTTTTGTTATATTTTTTTATATATCGAGCGTTTAACAAATATCGACGACGTAGCCTTGGCGTTGGCAATCTCTAGTCATGTCTGCACTTGGATCAAATTTGATATGTAAACATGGCCAACTTCGCCGTCGATATTTGTTGAACGCTCGATATAACCTGCAGTTTATGGATTTGAGAGACAAAAATAAGAAAAAAGTGATAAAAAAAAATTGTATGCAACTCATATTTAATGGCCATTAAAACACTTGTATTGTGCCCTTATGATCTTGCATTCTGCAATCATCTACACGCGCTCAGAATCCACATATGTACCTTTGGCATACGATATTCCAATAGTTTGAAAATACTCCCCTATAATGGTGGCTTCATTGCCGCGCACAAACACAATACACATTCTGTATTAAGCCCGTATGAGTCTATCGTATTTACCGAATTGATCAAATTTTGCGATAATATATTTTTCGATGAATAGACACATATTGTTGGATAAAACTTTTAATCTACGAGTAATTTATAACGTAAGTATTATACTTGAAGTTTTTGCAGTATAATGCTATATATTATTCCCTTAGGGAACAATGACTAGGGAGTAATAGTCCTTATTCCCTCTTGCACTCCGATTACAAAATTACTCAAATTAAATAATACCATGGAAACTAAATACACTAACTCAAAAGTATCACTGTCAAACGTGGCACTTGAACACAAAATGAAAATGAAGAGTCTTTTACTAGTACACCTCCAGGCAACAAGTTTTATTCAAATTTAAGTTTATTTGAATTTTTGTTTTGAAAACAAAAATGTCGGTCAATGTCACTAAAAAACTACAATTCAAATAAACTTAAATTTGAATAAAACGAATTATAAATATATAAATTAGTCTCTGAAGATAGCCATAATCGGCTGAAACTAATCAGGCAAACAAATAAATAAAAACATTAAAAAACTGTAAGAACATATTACTTTACCAGGAAGTACGAAAAAGAAACATAATTCAATGTATAGGTACACAACTGGCATAATGGATGAAAAATGTAATAAAAATAATTATTTATTATAATGAATTCCATACCAGTGTGTGCGATGATAACATCGCATATGGTACAAAAGCCACAAGCCATAAAGCAATTAATAAATAATTCTAAATATTCGTTCATTAAAAACAATTCTAGGTTCACATTTTACACGCAATTTATTATGTGAGATTGCTATTCTAGTTTCGATAGAAGTAGGTCAAACGATTCTAGATGTGTGACACAATCATTGGTAAGACAGTAACTCATTATTCATTGAAAATACGAACCCCTTTTTATAAGATAATGAGATTTTCGCTAAATTAGACATCATAATACATACAAATTGCGTAGTACATAAATAATATATCACATTATACGCTTATCAATTTCGCACAGTTAATCGTACACAAAGGGTGAACTCAAAACTATAATGCAATTTACATCATCCGATCGCGCTGAAGCAATCGCTTAATATTCATTAAGCATTCCATTAGCTGTCGTGTCCACCCCCAACCCCATGCGGCCCCGACGCCGACGTTTAATCCACATATAAATGGGGATATTGTTGCTCCCTCACCGACGGGCGTTTCACGCCATCCCCGCAATCGCCATCATTATTATGTGATTGCGGTGTTTACCTTTCATCCGTCTCGCCCCGGACTACCGCCGCACACGCAAACCATGGCGAATTTGGGGGGTGGGAAACGGTGCTGTCTGCGCCCTCATTAAATAATAACGGGGCGAGAACATAACTCCGACAGTTGAGGAATTTCGACGTGTAAATGAACGTCGGCGTGTTTTGGATGGATTGGTTTTGATTGGGATTGCCGTGATGGGGTGGATTCAAATAGCGCCTAATGAGAGAGCGGATAAGAGAATTAAGGCAATTGCCCACTTAATAAGTTTATTGTAATAATTTAGTTACAAATAAATTCCACCCAAAACTGTTAGCGTATTCAACACGACTCTTAAATCAAGACACAAAACATTATATTGAATATAACAGAAAAATATTAAATTGTTAAATGTTTTTTTTTTGTTTTTTTTTATTAGATGTTAAACTTGGAAAAAGATGATTATTTTTCAATAAATTAATATTACATATAAAATACACAAATAATAATCAATTACACTGGTCGACAAATTTTGACGAATGTGCTGTCCGAAAAGTACATACTATGCATATATACAAAATGCAATAAAAAATGAAGGAGGTCATTTAAAAAAAATGCATAGTTTTTCCACTATTTACTTACAAAAACACGGTCTCAGTTAAAGATAGGTTACAAAAGTGATACCAGTAAATGCCAAACTGTAATTTGAATCCAGTATTCCCATAAAAAAAATATCGTAATCTAACACTCCAAAAAAAAAAACACATTTTGCAAATA
Source organism: Othius punctulatus (assembly GCA_951805005.1). Taxonomy (NCBI): domain Eukaryota; kingdom Metazoa; phylum Arthropoda; class Insecta; order Coleoptera; family Staphylinidae; genus Othius; species Othius punctulatus. The sequence goes on along the minus strand of OX638141.1, from coordinate 65,367,494 downwards.
TTAAAATATTTCAAAAACCTGACGTCCTAGAATGTTTCTGAAATCAGCAAAAAAAAAATTCTATCGGAATCAGCTGTTTATGTCTAAGGGACAAACATTGTGTTGACCAGTGTTATTTGTGTTGATCGTTTTTGGGATAAATTTTATGAAGGTTTCTAAAGATTATACACTATGCTTTATAAAAGTATTCAGTAATCCAAAAAAGTTACAAGCAATTGAACGTTCTGAATTCTTATAGTACAATTTGGTTCGTCATACGCCATACTAAATTAACTAAATATGATGCAACATTTACTACACAAAAATTCATATTGTCAATTTCCTGGTTATTTAAGAGATGTAGAATCGAGCCATATTATAAATAATGCTCGGCGCGTTTCCCACCGAGTGGACGGACAGCTTATCGTATTCATTACAAAACAAGTACTAAATTGAATTTTTCGCTAATGTTTTGAAACGTCAATGCAAGAATGCAAACTTTCGATGCTAGGAAATCGTGTGTCAACTTGTATTTTATATAGGGGTCGCAGAAAAAAATACTTTTACATCTAGTGAACAATAAATAGTCACTTTGACAACTGATTTATGTCACGTAAATGTCAATTTTTTTATTCGTTTTCGAAAAAGGTAATTTTGTGTATGCGCAATGCTAACATTTATCGATAATGAATTTAGTTCAGAATAAAATGAGGGATTGGTTTATAAAAATACTTCACATAAAGCATCAGCTTCTAGTATTTGCTAGTTTTGTGACAATAATATAATAATATTAATTATGTTTTCCGATTCAGTGTTACAATCTACTAAAAAATGCATATTGTTAATTGCAAATTAATTTATGTTTTACAGTTTATACATGTACTCTCCATTCACGACATTTTTGCGTCAGGGGAGTCTATGAATATCTAGTAATTTAGTTGGTAGTGTTTCGGAAATAAGTAAGTTTCCCAATGAAACTTGTCAAATTTTTAAGTTGTTTTCAATTTGAGGTTATATTTTTTAAATCACATTGTTGCCAGATGTAAACTTTAAATTATTAGAGATGATAGATAGTCGGGAAAAAAATTATAAATCTGACATTGTGGTAGGAAGCAAAAGTCTAATAGACATCGACACAAAAAAATAATTAACTTCTGTTGCTTAATTACTGAATCAGTTTGTCCAATATGACAAATAAAAAACCTAGCCAACTCGGTTGCAAAAAGGTCGTGAATGTATAATATTTCATATAAAACTGTTTGAGTATAAGCATCCATGGGGACGTTACTATGATCGGTATAAAAAAAAATGACTCATTGAGGTCATTGAGGTGGCACCAGGCGTTAAGAATACGTATCGGCAGAAGTAAACATGCCTGAAGTGAACGAATTTTCGTTCAAGAAAACTTTACTTATGTGATGGTAATAAATTAAATAAAGTTTGGAAAGCAATGAATAGAGGCTGCTCTAATATTAGTTCTGTAGTAAATACTGTTAGCAGTTAACTGTTGGGGAAAGGGATGTCTGCAATTATTTCGATAATTTGTGATGTAGTCATCCATTTATATTATACCGGGTGTACATTTCAAAACTAGCCAGTCTCAATAACGTTTGAATGCAAGCAAACTTGATAAAACAAAAAAAACGCGTCGATTGTTGTTTGGAGGGGGTATTTAAAATTTCAAAGTGGTGGTGGCTGGGGAGGAGGGGGTGACACTTAAAATTTATTTGACGTTGTTTTTAAAGTTCCCCCTCCAAAAATCAATCGACTTTTTATTTTTGTTTCATCAAGTTAGCTTGCATTAAAAAGATATTGAGACTGGGTAGTTTTGAAATGTACACCCGGTATATCTTTAGGGTGGAATTGGGTTAAGGTGCACCCCCAGGGTAGTAAAGTTCGGTATACAACCTATAGAACAAGTTTTGGCCTGCAAGCCGCTTTCAGCAATACATCTTTCAGCATTTTTTTATGTATAACACATATAACAATACAACATACATATACAACAAATGTATACAGGGTGTCCAAGATAAGGATCAACAGCAGGGAGATCTCGGAAACCGTAAAAGATACAAAAGCGGTTAAATTACAAAAAAATTGCTCAATTTAGTGGACAGTAATATTCTATTGAGAAAACCAGACATTTTCTCTTACTTCCGGAGATATTTGACAAAATGCGAAATCTTGCATTTTCGTGTTTATTTATTTTTTCTGAAGTTAATTGAGAAGGTATAAGAAAACAATAAGCACTTCCTCATTGCCACCGTTGCAGTTTATTATATCAAGTTTTGTTGATTTTTGTAAATGATAAATTTATTTTGGATAGATTAATTAACCCAATTCACACCAAATAAATACCCGGATGGATCCAAACATGTACCAATAAAACAATTATTTCTTAGTTATCTTGTGTTAGAGTAATTATGATGATTGTTATTAAGAATATTAAAACAAATAATAAACAAATATAATTTCTTTAAGAAACTGCCGTAAATCTTTGTGAAATTCTTCAATCTGACACCATTAGCGCGGAAGTGAATATTTCGCTGGGGGAAGAAGCAGTGAAAAAAAAAATTAGCATAACCCTCGCCAGCCTCGTAGACGACGATAATGACGGAAGCGATGATAGACGCGAACGTAAACTCCTGGCTCACCCTTTCCTTCCCCTCGCCCGTTCTCCGGCGATCGCGAAGTTTCCTCCGGAGTTATTTATCTGCCGTCTGGTTTCGTTGCGCGCGCTTTACATAGAGAGCGAGTGATAATGCGGGGCAAAAAAAAACTTTGTCCTCGCAAAAATAATTTATCTTTGTGCACAGTGCAAGTCTTCGGAGAGTCCGCGCGCTTTTTCGCCGCCCCTGATTGCAAACAGGCCCGGGCAAATTAAACAGCCCGGGGACAGGACGTCCCGCAACTCGAGGATCCGAGACAGCGGCGTAAATAATTATGGCCGGATTAAAGCTGCGAACTTTTCCGGTTTGCGCGCGTGCAAGTCGGCACCATTTTTCATGAGGCTCGTGCATACCGGATTTGGCCCGTTCTGTTTCATTTTTCGCCGGCCGTGCGGTTTACAGCATTAATTCAATCCGAAAGTTGAGCGGGATATTACATTTTTCGCAACTCCCCTCGCCCCATCATCGTGTGCATGCCACTGCGAAAGTGTACAGCGGCGTAATAACGTAATAACTAATTGCGCGCAATCAGCGCTCTCGCTCCACGGAGGAATCCTTTTCGCTATTTAATTAATTAAATTTGCGAGAGCAAACACCGGCGCGCATTCCGATGCTTTACTCCGTGTGATGTCATTCAGCTTCACCTAAAATGAACGCAACAAATGTAAAATAGCATTAATTAAGATGATTCTCGTGTTAACATCAAATTAATATTATATCCACCTGACATCTACTAAATCAGTTATAAATTTATGATATTATTTATTTAAACGCATAGGTAATACAATAAAGAATAATCATGATTATTATTATTATAGTACTATTACTTATTACGTAAAATAATTTAATGGAATAGATTTAAACGCAATTCAAAATCTGAAATAATTCTGTTTGTATTATCATATTCCCGGGTGATGCGTATGAAGAAACGTTAACAGTAACGTGTACAGTGAATCGAATTTCTTTTGACAGTGCCCGTGCGAGAAGGATCTTTCTTTTCCTATATGCTCAGTGCACTCGGTGGTAAGTACTGTTCATAAAGTATGTTCCTTCTGAAATCGGTCGGCATCGGTCACCTTTCTGACCATGCTCGGCCACCGTTGGCCCACTGTACAATATTTTAACATTTCTTACATGAGAGGAAATTAACTATCAAGCTTAAATATATTTTATAGTTTTAATTCTCTTTGAAATTGTAATATGATATGCGTGCTTAAAAATTTATAATCAGTTCAATTCGAAAAAGTTTTTATTTACTTACGCAATACTTTTTTTTCAATATTAACACAAAATCGTTGAAAGAGGATCTTTGTTCTGAATGACTTTGTCTGGCCCCACATCTGGCGATATATTTGCACAAGATCAAGGAAATCAAAAAACAGTGTGGGATAATAAAGCGCCGATGGGAATTGCATATATGCAGATCACTGCATATATGAAAACCATTTTATAAACAAAGAAGACCTTTCCATTCCCCACTCAGGTAGTAAAGAATGAAGACTAGGCGGCCTACTTGGAAATTTTTGTGATTAGAAAAACGAAAACATTTTTTTTGGAAATACCCTGGTGTTTAAACGGATAAAATTAAAAGTGACTACGATTAATCAGTATTGGAAACCCTGATAGGATACTAATTATGCACCTGTATTTATACTATATACAGTCTGTTTCATTTATTGTGACACAGCAAAAATGTCGGATTAGTATAGATACAAAAATAGTTGAAGAAAAAAGTTTTAGTACTTTTTGTTGTCTATTTAATCCTAATGTCAGAAGAACAATTGAAAATCAAATAAACACGCGAAAGCTATAAAATTAATATTCTTTAATGAAACACCATGTATATTTTGATTATTTCTAATAGGCAATAACATTAGCTTTATAATGATACCACATAAGTACCCATCTTTATTATACAAATAACGCGACAATTGCCAATAAATAAATTTTATCAGTTGGCATGAAATACAATAGCACGCTGACGTAATAAAATTTGCTGTTTCTTCAATGTCAAAGTGGCTGAGTAACTTCCCGTCCTGCGTATTGTTGCTTCACATCTTGATAGATGGGTGATAATTATTATACTAATGATGAAAACAATGGATCTGATGAAGGTCTTCGTTAGATGCAACGATAATTCTAGAGAAGCTAGTATAACTTCTAGGAAACATGTATACAGAAAGAAGACAACCACATTATCGCACTTTTGCAAGACTTGAATAAAATTTACGGAGAAATGCCTGTTTTAATAATAAATTACGAATGACAAGAAATGAACGTGAAGAAAATAATGAAGTTTTGATATTGGTCTATTTTAGAGCATATCCACGAAAATCAATACGTGAAGCAGTGGCTGCCTTAGGATTAAGTCTGTATAAAATATTTTCTATTCTAAGAAAATGAAATGACAAAATTAAATTAATACAAGGTTTAAGAGATGGTGATTCTGACAGAAGGATAATATTTTGTAATTGGCTTAACAATTATCGACATTTATTAAATTTATTTCTTTGAAGCGATGAAACGACCATTACTGGAATTCTGAGATTCCACGTCACATGTGGGAATTTAGATTACAACACAGATTTGCAGTTATGCTAATTTATATTAATTATTTAATGAATTAACAATATCTGTATATCTGATTGATAATATAGATAGAAATAATAAATATTAAGAGATTAATAAATAATCTTTAATTGATATTGATATTGAAAATTAAATATTATTTCCATATACTATTTACATCACTGAAAATTTGAAATTATTTATTATTACATGAGATAAATTTAACTATCTAGCTTAAATATATTTTACATTTTTAATTTTCTGCAATATTGTAATATGATATTGATGCTCAAACATTTATAATTAGTTCAATTCGAAATTTAGAATAGTTTATTTACGCAATACTTTTTGTCAATATTAACACAAAATCGTAGAAAGAGGATATATTTTCTAATTGACGTTATGTTATTGTAATCTAATTAAAAGAAGATTATAAACTTCGTAAGTTGAAATATTTTCTTACAATAATTTTAGTTGAGAGGAATTAATTATTAAATCCAGATACCGGTTTAATTTTGTATATTCATAAATATCACGACAATTCAAGATTACTAGGGCTACTAAATATGTAAGTTATTTATTCCTATTAATTAACAATATTTTTAAAAATTATTTAAAATATTTATTGGGTAATTTATTACTAATTACAATTTAAATAATGACCGTACAAGGTGAAGGTCTTTCTCCCGTAAAATAAGGCGTATAGAAGGCAGAATTTAGGTCTTTCTCCCGCAAAATAAGCCCGCTTACCTGCCTTCGCTAACAGTGGCACGGTCTGAAACGTGACCGATACTGACCGATTTCAGAAGGGGCATACATTATAAACAGTACTTACCGCCGAGAGGACTATCGGAAAAGAAATATCCTTCTCGCACGGGCACTGTCAAAACAAATTCGATTCACTGTACGTTACTTGACAGCATCACAATCGAATCGAGTTTATGACATAAATGCATCTGACATTCGAACTTGATTAATGATTATTATATCGTGCGATCAATAATTATTTAGATAAGGGGCGGCTTTGACTGTGTCAGTATTATGAAACCTGCCAAATAAAAATTGAAGAAGTACTTGGATATGGATCCCTTCAAAATACAGGCCTATCATGAATTGCTGCCACCAGATTTTAACACGCCGTAGCAGATACTTCCAACCTCTCAAGGGCTTCTTTTATCTAAATAATTGTTGATCGCACGGCATTATTAACGGAAATAAAGAGTGATATTTTGTAAGCTACAAAATTGAAAGAATCTTCATCCGTTCCTGGCCGTTCTCCAGTAGTTATTGCAACAATTGAAATCTTCACGTTGGAGTTCTGGAAGCAAGTTTGCTGGATTTATTTCAGGCCACGACTTGCAACCCATGGCCATGCATAGACGCGTATTAGTGTTCTCTTACACAAGTATTACAGCTGCCCAACAAAATATGCATTTTGTACTGAACTACTAGTCCAGTCCAGCTTCACTTGGCCCACCGGATAAAATTTCAGTTATTGGCGTGTATTGAAGATCATTTAAACTAATAGAGGTATAATTATCCATTTTTATTTTGATAATAACATATTGAGAACATATTGCACAAAAATAATGGAACTAATTACAACCATTGGAACTGGATTAGGATTAAATCAGAAATATCTCTCTTCCCATTATTGACAATAGTTGCACTATGAATGAACTGTTTAAAATCGAAACCTAAGTCACTGTCATTTCCGTCGAAAAAAAAACGTTGTTTCTCGTTAGCTGAACTTTTGCCACTTCTGATATTGTTAACCCAATTCAGATATTGTTAGGCCGGCTAATTACCTTTAGCTTAATACTGACCATTTTTAATCCATAAAAACAGTTTCAATACTAATTCTGCTGTATTATTCTTATGATAAGTAATTATTTGTATTGTCAAGACGTCGATTAATAAACAATGGGATTTGCATCAATGAAACTTATTCATTTAATACAAACTAATGATACAAAAATATAAAAGGTTATATAATCGTATAATAAAATATGGCAATCGCTCTCTTCTTTTGCTCCTTCCAACGACCGTCATTCTGTAACAATTAGAAAATGATCGTGAGTTTACAACTCAGTGAGACAATTGTATTTCTGTTGACCGGAGTAATAATTGGTCAACCCAACATCCTTGGTTAATTACGGTGAAACAATTATCCTTGGTCAATTGCTTATCATCTGGGACAATGGGACAACGATGGGTCAACCTCAACTCTTCACAACCATACAATGACTCACTATACTTGTTGACCCGAGTTCAAGTCTCCACAACCATACAATGACTCACTATATTTGTTGACCCGAGTTCAACTCTCCACAACCATACAATGACTCACTATACTTGTTGACCCCAGTTCAACTCTCCACAACCATACAATGACTCACTGTACTTGTTGACCCGAGTTCAACTCTCCACAACCATACAATGACTCACTATACTTGTTGACCCGAGTTCAACTCTCCACAACCATACAATGACTCACTATATTTGTTGACCCAAGTAATAATTGGTCAACCCAACATCCTTGTTATCATCTGGGACAATGGGACAACGATGGGTCAACCTCAACTCTCCACAACCATACAATGACTCACCCTTAATTTATCCATACGGACACTAAACAATAAAACTTTACTGAAACTATTCTATTAATTCGTCACGGCCGGCTTCGCTAGGTGACATTCACTTAATGCGCTCCAAACGCGTCTGTTCCCTTCGAAAGGGTCGAGTGGTAACTTGGCCTTGAATTTATAAACAGAACTGCGACATCGGCCCGTACTTATACGCCCGAACGAAAATATATGATTTACCATTTTAATAAATTGGGTGGTATAACATTCTATAGCCACCTAAATTCCCGCCTTTAGCAATACTTAGTAGAATCCAACAAAACTATTTTTTTAAATATTTTCCATTTTGTGCACGCTCCATTGAACTCGGATCTCTTTTATATTTCTCTAAATAGCATATTTTGCCTTAGATATTACATTGTAGCCGCAGGTTTTGCTTCTTGAGCAATAATTGCCAACACTATATATTTTATTTTATATTTTGTGTGTGGGCCAACTGAACCTGGACGGGACTCGTACTAGTAAAACTTTTGTTACAGTGTGTTATGACTTTAAAATTCAAAAAAGAAATACTTAAAATAATTAAAATAAATCCTATAAAATATTTGATGGTCACCTAAGTTATATTTATTTCGACTTTATTTTGAAGCATTGTGCTCTGCGGAATGGTCCGTTACAGTCCACAGGTGCAAAGGAAGCGGGAATCTTGCAATAACGAAATGTTCTGTTTAAAATTCCTCGTTTATATTTTTTTGCACCGCCCTCCTTATTGCGAGTAATGGAACTTCAGAACTTGCTGTTGAATGTTAGGGAGAGAATATCAGGAAATGGCTGGCTGAAATAGCTGTAAAGAGAAGCACAGGTGTGCTTGGAGAACACGACATCGCGTCCTGTTATTTTACGGATGGGTAATACACCCGGCTCGAGATGAATTCTGGAAGCGTAGATTAGTCGGGTAAGGGAGGGATAGCTGCAAAACGCTCGTTAATTTTTAATGAAGCCTCGGCTACGAGTATCTAATTGGTAATTATTGATTTACATCCGCTGCTAGGAGGTTGGCGGAGAGACAATACAAACAGCACATTTAAAAATGTAGCCCTGGAGTCAATTCTTCTCGTAACTGGTGATGGGTTAATTCGAATTATAATAATCGAATAATTCGATTATTGGTATCATTCGGAATAATTCCATTATTAAAATCATTCGGATTAGCATTTGTGAAAATAAACCATTCGGATTATCATTCGGTAAAATCATTTAGATTATCATTCGTGAAAATAATTCGGTTAAATGTCAGAAGGAGATTCGATAAATTTGACTACGGATCATCCTTGTAACGTTACAAATTTAACGTACAGCGGTGGTCGCTTGATTGCCTACGATAGCACCCTGTCGGGACAATTAATTCAACCACCCCTCCCTAATACTGTCAGTTTTCATGTTCGTGTTCATGTTCATCGCATTAATAATTTATAGGCCGCACAGGTGGGTTGGTCAGATATTTGTTTGCGACAAAGACATTAAAATACTGGAATTGGGATGTCCAGTGAAGCGTGTTTTGTGGTTTGAGTGGCCCGTGTAGTTTGTGGTCTTACTACTATTAGTCAAGCACTGGATCAAAGCGGCCTAGATTACAACTTATGTAGGCCGTTATAGATCTCTTAGGTCGTTTCTTGCTGGTTCACCTTTACGGATTACATCCGCACATCACACCTCCAAGTACAAATGGAGTCCAAGGAACCACGAGGTGGCTTGTGAACGACCCCATGAAACTGACCCCATGAAAATTCTCGGCTCTGTGAATACACAGTTCTATCACCTTGTCTCAATATCAACATAAGTGAAGTGTATGAAGTATTACAATCTCTTGATCCGCTTAAAGGCCCGGGCCCAGATTTGGTTCCCCCAATTATTTTGCGACATTGTGCATTTATTTTGAGCAGGCCTCTTTGGATAATTTTTAATAATTTCCTAAAGACTGGTATTTTCCCTGATTTGTGAAAGCCTTATTTTGTCTGTCCCATCCATAAAGCTAGTGATACGTCGAGTATTACTAATTACCGACCTATATCCATGTTATCCACAACGCCAAAAATCTTTGAGAAATTGGTGATAAAGAATATCTCTTCTCAACTGCGGAATATTATCATACCTGAACAACATGACTTCTCTGCTGGTAAGTCAACTTCTTCCAACTTACTTCTTTATCATAATTATATTGTAAAATCTCTAGAGGCTGGCTCAAAGGTGGACGTTGTTTACACCGATCTAGCTAAAGCTTTCGACACAGTTAATCATCATTTATTGGTATCTAAGCTATCGGAACTAGGCGTTGCGGGCAGTTTACTGCAATGGTTTGAATCATATTTAAGTCAAAGAATTCAACGAGTTAGAGTTAATGGTTTTAGTTCAAACGAAATTTTGGTCACAACTGGCGTTCCACAAGGATTACATCTAGGTCCCCTCTTATTTAATATTTTTATCAATGATGTTGTCAAATGCTTTAGCTACTGCAGAATTTTGATTTTCGCTGATGATATGAAAATTTTCCGGAACAGCTCACATGGTAGTCACCAAACATTAATGCAAAACGACCTCGGTAACTTTTTCAAATGGTGCAACATCAACGGGTTATCTCTGAACATCAGCAAATGCGTTCAGATCCAATTTTCAAAATCAAGATTGCTTTTATTGAACAACTTCAAGCTGAATGGAATTGATATTGTGCGAAGGCACAGCACTAAGGATTTGGGTATCACATTTAACGATAATCTATCATTTTCCACTCATATCAATACTATATTCAGCAAGGCACTCCAACTGCTAGGTTTTATTAAACATAATACTCGTGACTTTTTTTATATCAACTGTATTAAAGCGTTATATTGTAGTTTAGTCAGACCTCACCTAGAGTATGCGTCTTGTATTTGGAGTCTTTACCAGAATGTATATAAAGATAAGCTTGAACGTGTGCAAAGGAAGTTTCTAAAGCATATAGCTTATAAGCTAGGCATTCCGAAGGAACATATAGTTTATTCCGACTTGTTATCACGTATGTCTCTTAAACCTATTTGTCAAAGACATTGCGATGCTAATGTTTGCTTTATACATAAATTGTTAAACTTTAAAATTGATTGCCCAGATTTGTTGGAGTTGGTTAAAATTGCTTGTCCGCCGAGAAGTTTGCATTACACGAACAAGTTTAAATTTACACACACAAGACAACATACGGTCAGTGCCTGGGGATGGATGGTGTGCTCCGGCGCTGCAATAACTTCGACGAGCGGATCAATTTTTTTAATATGTCTACATCACAACTAAAATTATTTCTCAAACAAAATTATAAATATTGATTATTTTGTAAATTATGTATATTTATTGTATATTGGGAGGTCTTCCCGTCGATAAATAAATAGATAAATAAATATATTGTCACAACATCCTGGATGAAAAACCTGCGCCAATGGTTTGGCAAAATTTCAGTTGAACTTTTCCGAGCAGCTACTAACAAGATTATGATCATAAATATGCTAGCCAACATGAGAGTTAACGATCGTTCATGGTCATGACAAAACAACAAGAAGAAGAAATATACTGTATTTTTATTGGTCAGGATCCTCAGGCTAAATATTGAACTCGTACCGGAGGTGGCATTGGCTCCAAATGATTTCCCTACATATAAAGAGTATTCTTTTAATAATATATATATATATATATCAACTATACTTGGAAGGACTTACCGGGGGAGCATTTCCTTTTCCCCGGCCGGTTGTTCTCTCTCTTACCGGATCCCTAAAATTCACCGCTTCGTTCCTTGATTTATGCAAGTACTGCGATTACCTCCATATGTACTAACACTCATTCTATATGTGAATTATGCAGCTCACCTTTATGTGGAAAGACATTTCTCCATGAGTACTCCATGAGTACTCCATGAGTACTTCAGTTTTCACTTTCATGTAAGGACTCTTATCCTTCACATGAGTACTCCAGTTCTCACTTTCATGTAAGGACGCTTTTCCTTCATATGAGTACCGTAATTATAAAGAACACACCTCTCCTTAATGCAAGTACTGTAGTTATAAAGGACTCAAGGACATACTTCTCCTTAATGCAATTACTGTAGTTACAAAGGATCACACCGTTCCATAATGTGAACATTATAATCTAATTGCATATGTCGCAGCACCTCTCTTTGATATACATATTGTAGTTTAGGTACTGACCTTTGATCCATTCCAACACCTAATCCATAATTGCTTAAACGCCATCCATATCACCCCCATCGAAACACTACCCAACCGCACACACCATATACACATGAATGCAGCCTACGCACTGATTATTTCAATCCGTATACATGCCGAGAGTGCTTTGTCGCGAGCGTTTAATATCATATATATATATATATATATATATATATATATATATATATATATATATATATATATATATATATATATATATATATATATATCCAATGATACAATTTGCAATGATAACTATCATTATCTTTTGCGCTTATTATTTTTTTTGTCTGTCAAGTCATTTTGTAACATTATACGGGCATGTGTCGGCCGGTTTATTGCCGGTCCAGATCCAGCCGACATACCGCCATTTCCGGTTCGAAGCGTGCGCATGTTATCACATTCATCCAGCGTCGAGCGTTTTTGCGGAAAATTGCGTTGCGGCCTTAGATCGTCCAACGCTCTTATGTTATTTTATACGAGTCGCTTTGTTCTTTATTTAAATAAAATTTACATTGTTACGTGTAAATTACGTGGAGCCGCAACCCTAACTAGTCAAGGCCGAAGAACTTCACACGCCGTCTTCACTCAGGTGACCAGGGACATAAACAACACGATATTGGAGATCAAAGAGAGAAAAAGGGGGTTGCACCCTTCTCGATCGTCCTGTGTTTATTTTTTCTTGTTGTCTCTTTGAGTCTCTCTCATCATATGCAGTGCAAGTTCTGCTTATTGCTAAGGTCTATTACTTCTCGTCCCGTACAGACTAATACAACTCTTTAAAATGCGGTTTATCATTTAATACCTAGACACTGGTGCTTCAGGCCTATTGTATTATACCCACCGCCTATCGGTGTTACCGGCACTTTCCTTTCTGCTTGCAGTATTGGCAACTTCGGGGATCTTACAGAACCGAGCTTGCAGAATTTGCTGAATTTGAAACCACAGATTTCTGCGATGTTTGGCGCAGCAGTTAGATGCCTAGACGTGTGCCATGCTTCCGTCTTGTGTATCCTCGTAAATGAGTTTGGTTAGGCTATGACGAAAACTTGCAAAAGTTCTGTTTTCGATGGCGAATGTAATTTAGGAGTCGGCCATTACTCCTCCAACAGCCGGTTAAATGCAATCTCGCCATCGCCTACATAATTGACGTAGACCTCCTCTGAGCAAACATAAACTTTTTTATCTTTTGATTTGTTGATTTGAGCAGAGTTTTATGATTACCCTAAAAACGTACCGCAGAATTAATTTCCCGCCATTTGGTCCGCAATTAAACATTTTTTTGTATTCAGCAATTATAACTCGCTGCAGCGATCGCCGCCCCCAACCCCCAAACACTCTATGTAGCTGTGAGAGAGTCTTTCACGCGCCATAAAGTTAAAACTTCAGTAATAATTGCGCCATTCAAAAAACCGGCGCAACTTCGCCCCCCATCCGCCGCTCACGCAGCCGTCCCGGGGGCCGCAGCACAGACGGCGGTATCGATTGAGCCCCGAGCCCCCGGGGGTGGGGATTCCCCGATTCGCCTCCGTCATCGCCCCCATACGCTCAACGATCACGTACCCTAATGGGTGACACGCCGGCGGGGGGAATGCCGGAGCTCCTCCGTCGGGCGGCATCCTGGGGGCGGTTTGTGCAACCCCCGTGCTTGAATTCGGACGCCTCTGGCCCGTAGGGAAATCCGCGACTCGAATTTGCATGGCTCCGCCGAGCGAGGGGTTTAATGAAGATGGATTTAATCAATTTTAAATTACAAGACGGAACGGCGACACGATTACAGCACCATTCGATTCATTAAGATTCGAATTTGTGAAATAACAACCATCAAAGACAATCGGGAAGAAGACTACCTAATTTAATAATTAAAATGAGCCCCATAAAAATATCTCTACTATCATTACTAAATACTTGTACCTACTATAAAGCGAGCTCAAAGACAGCAATATATTCCTAGGCAACAAAATTCTTAAATCTTTTTTCTGAAATCGACTGTAAAGTGAAATAAATTAGTGCCAAAGTGGGCAGTAAAGTAGCGCATTATTGCACGATTATGTGCAAATTGATCGTCCAAGCTTATGAGTATATATTATTATGTTTTTGATGTGGGTTTTTATTTTGATTACTTGGTTGTTAATTCATTTTGTTTTGTTGGGCGCCAGATGATGTTGTGTCATTTATTATGGTTAATTTGCCCTAGATTCGGGTGACAAAAGTGCAAATGTTTGTATTTAACCTAACTTTTGTTTGTAAAATTAAATGTTATGTTGGGTTCACTCTTAATCTCAGGGTCTCGAGTAGGTTCCAATAAATTAGATAGACAAGTAGGTTAAATTTTAAATAAATTTATTATAATATTAATATAAAAGTAAACAAACAAACAAGAATTAAATTTAATATGAAAATCGCGCAACAAAAGAAAATAAACACTATCGCTAATCAACAACTTATAACACCTAATTAAATTACACCACTTCCCTAATAACCCTACTTTGCACAATTAATTTATTGATTGAGTTATATAAACGGTATAATTCTACCTTGCAATTATTTCTTCCCGGAACTTTATATGTACCGGAAACTTGTAGTGGCAGTTGGTCCTCCTGGCTGCTGTCTTTTCAATTCCTCAGTGTTGCAAACTCCAACGATGGTGATGTTCAGCGCTCGTTATTCCTGTGTTGATGATCTGGCTGCGGTTTCCTCTTCCAGAAATATGTCCTCGGTAATCCCCTGCAATATCCTCAGCAAGTTCTCCTTGACGACGATGCTCTTGCAGAATTCCTCACTGATGTTAGATCAGTTGTTCCGTATTTCCTTCGCGTACTCGCGAAAATGTTCGTTGCACTACTGTTGTATTTACAATGTTTCCTTAATTGACGTCAGATGCGGATATATGCTCGGATGCGACTGATAACTGTTTATAAATTGTTTGGTTGTGTGTACCTAAACACTCGCGTAGCAATTTATTGGGACGCTTAAAAACGTAAATAACTATAGGCTTGACAATCCTTGTTTCAATACTTTCTTCTTTTGCTATCGCATAACGAAGTGGGTCCGCCGGGAAAATAACGCAACTCTAGGCGTCCCGTGCTTCCGGTCCTTATATAACCTCTGGTCAGACAGTCAATTATTGTTTGTTGATTCTGCAATCGTCGTTCTTCAAAACTTTGAGGCTGCGGTGGAGTGAGCGTTAACGCGTTCGCTTCTAGACCGCAAGGTCCCGGGTTCGATTCCCGGGTCTGCATTTCTGGGGTGGTTTTTCTGTAGTTTTCCCATTTCCTTGCAACAAATGTTGGAGATGTGCCTCTACCATCTATAAGTCGCATGCAGGCGCAGATGGGCAATAATAATAATGCCCCTCTCTCTTAACGTCCGCATAACTAGTAATAGTTCAGGGGCCTATGGTAAAATAAAATGTAATTGGGTCAGAGTTGTCTGTCAAATAATGACAGTAACCAATTACGCCATAGGTGGAGGAGTAATTATTATTATTATTATTATTATTATTAGGAATTATTAAAACTTGAAATTTTACGGCGTCGGCCGGCAAATCCGGATCGTATCCATAACAACGATTCAACAATGTATAATTGCTAATCTAATTTTTCATATTATCGCAAATCTAAATGTCCAATCATAATTTTAATGCGATATAATAATGCTCCTGATAATGTTCCGCTTCCAATGAAATGTCGCACGTCCGTGTACGTCGTATTTGAGATTTTTATTGCAATAACGCATATTCATTTACTCATTACATTAATTATTTATTAATTGTGCCCTACTTATTTATAATATCAGCTATGAAAACACTATCTAATTAACTATCGAACTCTATAACTACCAAACTAACCCTACTGCTACTCTATTAAATTAAATACAAATATCAACAAATTCCTATATAACTTATCAACTAACACTAACAAATAACATCACAATATATATACAGGGTGTCTCAAAATTGACGCCCGTCCTCTTGGGATTTGATCCAGGAGGCTTATAGAAATTGAAAATTAAGAGTGGAAGATTTTCAGGTTACCCTTTGTTTAAGAGTTATTTATAAAAAAAAACAAACACTTTTCAACTTTAAACTTTATTAAATGCTAATAATATTAAAAACAGGATATTCTCCACATCTTTTTTCACAAAATGTGTTCAAATAGGCCGCCTCCTACATCAAGACAAATATTCACATGATTTATCATGGAAGCACGAACTGTGGCATATTTTCATCTATTAACGCCACAGCAGCGTGAAACCGAGCTACCACATCTTCAGGATTCAGAACAGGTTCGCGGTGAACTTGTTCTTTCAAATAGCCCCAGAAAAAGTAATCCAGCGGATTCAGATCCGGCGATCTAGGAGGCCTTGGTATGGGCCCACCTCTTCCAATCCACCTCCCACGGAATTTTATATTCAGATTATTCCATAATGTGCCGGTGCACCATCATGTTCGAACCAATAATTTAATCTACCTGCTGATGGAACTTCATCAAGCAATGGATGTGGTAAATTTTCATTTAAAAATTCTACACTCAGGTGCAAATAAACCGGGTCATTGGGTCGTTGTTTGCAAAAAACCCATTTTTTTAAATTTTGATGTTGGTATAGTCCTTAGAATGAAACGTTTAGTGTTTTACAATCAAAGAGACCATCAGGATGTAGAAAAAAACAACATATGATACTTATCAGTTCATTTAATAAGCGAAAATAACATTTAAAGCTATGCGTTCTTCACTACCTATTACTCATTCGGCGTTATGCATAGAGGATCAAGGTGGCTACTGGGTTTAGAATTGTTTGTTTTCGATTAACTGTCATTTTCATTTATTATTCTCTGTTAAGTTTATTTTGCAGAAATGCATTTTTTTCGTGTATACGTACATTATCGTTTTCGCTTATTAATGTTCATTAAATAAATAATAAGTACCATATGTTGCTTCTTTTTACATCCTGACGGTCTCTTTGATTGTAAAACACTAAAAAAAATATTCTAAGGACTATACCAACATCAAAATTTTAAAAAAATATGGTTCTTTTGCAAACAATAACCCAATGACCCGGTTTCTTTGCACCTGAGTGTAGATACAATGCTGAATTAAGTCGGTTAGGTAGAATGCATGTAGCAATCACATTGTTATTACTAAGGCAGCCCAAATGTTAATTGACCATCGTCTTTGAGAAGATCTTTGGCGTATTAAGCAGAGGTTTTCATCCCTCAATTCATGCAGGTTATAAGTATTTATGATACCTGTCTCGGTAAATGTGGATTCATCACTCCACAGAATATTTTCAATGAAATATGGATTATTGTTTACGATGAAGCAACCATCTACAAAAATTGATTCGAAGCTCCCTATCTCCGTCATGCAAAGCTTGAACTTTTAGGGGCCTAAATGGATGAAAACCATTTCTCCTTATTAATCTATGAATTGTATCTTTTTGGGCATGTGTTTGGGACGATATAATTCGAAGGCTTGTACTTGGTTCCGCCTCAACCAATTCAAGAATTTGCTGTTCTTGATCGATGCTTAGCTTAGATCGACGTCTGCCTGATTTTGTCTAGGATTCAAATTACCCGTTTCCAGTAATCATTGTTCTGAACGTCTAATAGTTTTTGCATCAGGGTAGCGACGATGTGGAAACTTCTCTGCATACGCCCTAGCCGCAGCATTGGCATTGTCATTGCATGCACCTAACGCTTTCAACATATCGACACAATCTCGATTACTGTAGTATTGTTCCATAATACACAAAATACGAGACACAAAAGCAAAATACTTATCAATTGAACCTAATTGAATTATATTACACAACTAATTATCAAATCTGACAGTTATGTCTCTAGATTTGATAAAATGAATCAATCAAAATATGTTTTGAGTAGTAGTGGCCGTAGAAAAAAGTTATTGTTTACATTTTTATCATTAATTCTATAACAAAGGACAAACGGAAAAAAAAATTTCACTCTTAATTTTCACGTTTTTTTAGCCTACTTGATCAAATCTCAAGAGGACGGGCGTCAAGTTTGAGACACCCTGTATATATATATACAGGGTGAGTTTTTTCGGATGTTTTTAGTATGGGGATCTCGGAAACTATCGGCGATAGAGGTACGATTAAATGGGGAAAGAATTGCAGATTTACGAGCTCAACTTCATGAGCTTTTTGTTTTTTTTTTTTAAATAGCCATGCACGTCATAACTCAAACATTATAGCTTACATAAAATAATCGGGTAGACTGTATTATTAAGCACATAATTACCTATAACTTTTTCCTTTACACATTTTTTCTAAAGTCAATAATAACATAGCCATATGCACCGAACAAAATAATAAAAAATATCTTTTTTCGAGATATCTAGTTGCCATGCAATTTTTCCAAAAAACAAAAAGCTCATGAAATTGAGTGTGTAAAACTGCAATTCTTTCCCCATTTAATCGTCCCTCTATCTCCGCTAGTTTCCGAGATCCCCATGCTAAACATCCGAAAAAACTCACCCTGTATATACGTACAGGTCATCTATGTATTTATATATATATACATAGATGACGAGACCAAAATGACGCATACAAGAAGTGCGCTTCTGCGCCATAACCATAACGTGCACAACATGCACACAATGCACAATGATGGGTGCGTTTCTCTACAGACTTGTGTACAGTCTCCCGTCGATAGCTGACAGTTACTCACAGCTCCATATGGCAAGAATTCGCCATACGTTTCTTATTTCATTTAATTATATTACATTCACCTTAAGGATGCGAACGAGCATAGAAAAAGCGATTCTTTGTTCGAAACCCTGAGTCATAGTCAGCTCTCATCGGACGACTACAGTGATACAATTTTATTATGTCTAATGAGTATTCACTACCCCTGAAAATTTAATTTTTACCCTATTTGGGGTAATTTATCTCCGGTTTGACGGCCTCGGAAGCAGACGCATGGTCTCAAGTTGATATATTGTGTTCTGTAGATACGGGGACATGTTTTGTACATCTTCAGCGTTATTCATTAAAATCGAAACCGTAGTTTACTAAGATTATTATTTCAAAATTTATAAAGAGTTTAGTTAATTTTTAAATAATCCATGTAATATATAAAACAACAAAAACAATTAACTTAAACTTGAAACACATATCTGTAACTTTCAAATATCAAAATTCAAATTAATAAGAAATATTTGTCAAAAAATAAAATCAGGATATGTAAATATTAAAATACGTAAGTAAAAAACTCTAAATATATTGTAATGTTATTTAGCCCAGGTTTTCGGTGTCAAATTTAGGTAATGTTATTTATTATTATTATTGCAGTAGTAGGATATTTACTCTTTGGACTACTTACGCTGTTCTCGGGGCTCAGGCGGGTTCACTTAGGTTTTGTGAAGAGGATTATGCTAATTAAAGCCGGCAAGTACAAAGGAATAGGCATATAATAAACAAAGGTTTGAATTTAATAACCATAAAGATAATTCACAAAATTATAACAAACTAATAATTACAATTGATCTAGATATTACGGCGCTAAGCGGTTCGGCGATTGATATTTTTATTTCTACGTCTAACGGTAAAGATCTCCTTCGGGTTTTTCCATCCACCAATTAATATGTATAGTTTGCGTTTTGGTCGCCTTAAGGTGGGATTTCGTTGCGACGGCCAGCGTTCGCGGCCCGCTTCGACGTTCGGCAGTGACGGTCAGCCGTTACGATCGCACGATTTGGTAGAAACGTCTGGCGTTTGCGTTTCGGCAGTCGTTTTTAAAAGTTATGAAATAAAAAGTACTTATAAAAATGAATCCGGAAACCTTTGCGGCATTGGTTGTGATAGGAGATGAAGCAGATGATGATATTCTGATTCATATGAAAAGAAACCCACAAATTATACAGATCTAGGACCCGAGAAGGATATTACAGATACTTATTGAAACTCATCTTGATGCCTACGTTTCATGGCTTGTTTAGACTCAATGAAGAACAATTTGATTTTATTTTCAATCTCATTCATGTAAATTTGAAAAAGTAATCTACAAATACTTTGCTAGTTTTGCCATCCTTAAAGTCCTTATTTTCATGGTCGTATAAACACGGGAATTCACGAATTAACCTATTAACAGTTCATCATTAATATCAGATCGTTTTTTTTTAGACATTTTTTGTTTGACGATATTATCTAGGTTAATATTAAACAAAATTACTATGCGCTCACACAATGGAAACTCCTGGCGTTCGCGTCTCGACTTGTTTTTGAGCAGTCGAGACGTAGCCGTCGACGGCGGGCCGTTGCGTCTTTAAGACGAGCCGCGTTAACAAAATCATTGCAATTGATAAACCATTGTAGCAGTGCTTGACGGCTGGACGCTGCGGCGGGCCGCGAACGCTGGACGTCGCAACGAAATCACACCTTTACGTTTCGAAAACCCCAACTTTGTTCTCGCGTCTCTCGCGCTTCGAATAAGAACTTGTTTTTTTTCACGTCACGGCTTCACTTTTGTCCTGCATACTATGATTATCAACTTATCCGTATTCACTGTTAATATGTTTAACTACTGACCAATAGTTTATCACTAAACTAACCTAATATAACTAATTAAATTAAACTAACAGTAAAAATATCATTACAATATACACATAAAATAACTAATTTAAGAATTGATTTTACTTTCAATTACCAAAATTAATACCCCAAAAAAGATAATTTCACACATTTTAATTCATCTCCTCAGTAACAAATCACATAAATACTAAATAATGTATACATACTATATCAATAAACGCATAACAAATATTATTATAATTTATATTTAAACATTTTTTTATAATAAAGTTAACTCTAATTTATATGTAACCTAATTATTGTATTCTTCGTAGACACCATGCCTCTGATGATGGTTTTTTTAAAAAACCGAAACTAGTCAGGCGAAATAAAATAAATAAATAATAAAATAAAATAAAAATAATTATTTACCAGTAAGTACAAAACACTAATATAACAACCTTATACTAGTATTTATCATAAAACTTTTATGATACATAACTGGTATTTCATGGATAAAACATTAAACTTAAATTTTAGTTGTTCTGATAGTAATACAAACTAATGTGAAAGGATTAAAACAACTTCTTTCATTAACTAGAGATTGAAAATGAATCTATAAAAGTTTAGTCTTTTGGTAAGCTCCGATTCGATGGTCAGAATTGACACATCTTTCAGGCGTTCTTCGGTCATTGTAGACTAGAGCTTGTATAATTTTGTATTCTTTTCAATGCGGAAAACGTCCTTTCTGCTGAAGTTAGACGCAAGCATCGTCAAAAAAAATCTCAATGCGATGTCAACGTAACGGTAGTTTGTTATAATGTAGCACTTCGCAAATATTTAAGTACCTATTGTTTTTGGACATGTTTTGTTCCATTCCTTAAAAAAAAAAATGTATACACTTCAGGGGTGAAACTAAGCTGTAATAATTGTACGTACTTAATCTTATTCCTTATATTATAGAATTAAAGAAACTTAATATGAGACATATCACAGAAATAAAATTTAGTTCGAACTGCAGTTAAATGAAAGAGGTAAAACAGCGTCAAGAGAGCAAAACCGTCCAAAAACATTACAATTATTCCTTCGTCATTTATTTATTTATTTGTGTATTTATTTTTTATTCTAACTTGTGTCTTTCGTATTTTTTCACAAATTTGCCGCTCTTGAATTTTGCCGCCCTAGGCTATAGGTCTCATACCCCCCACCCCCCTATATCCGCCAATGGGCAAAAGCCAGACGAATATGCATTGTTTTGCCATTTGAATGTGTGAGTTGAAAAGGGGACAGATTCCTCCAGAGTAAGATTTTGGGAACCTAAAAAAACTTTTTTTTTTGCAAATAGCTATAGTTGATTCACACTCACCGATCAAATATACATCATTTGATATAACTGACAGTTAATATATAAATAAAAAAGTGGTGAAGTTTATGTTTAATATTTTTGGACTAAGTTCTATTTCTAACTCACTTATTCAATTATGCTAACTACTCGATTACTTTAATTTTTACAGACACGTCTATACAAAGTGCCATAACTTACAACAAGCTTAAATAATTGGACGTTTTCAATCACGTTAACACCGAATCCGGCTCTAAAGTGACGGTAACGATCCGAAACCCGCCATTTCCCCCCGACAACAAGTTAGTCCATTCCGGACAAAGAACGGGATCTGGAGAGAAAAAAAAACACCCCCTCGCTCGGGGAACCCCATCATTTCAAAGGCCCTCGAAACACGTCGCCATTTTTTATCGCTTGCTTTCATCCGGCGCCGCCGCCCCCGACCCACGCCGTTCAGACACCGGAGCATTCCGGAGTGTCCGCCGAGTGGAGCAGGGGGATGGGGGACGAGCGTCCGGGCAATGGGAAAATGTCAATCACACGCGAGTTATCTCTTAATAAAACGCACGTCGCCGGAAACGGAGCGGCTGCCATTTTTTCACGGCGACCGTACTGGGGGCGGGCATCGATCAAATGGGGTGGAGATGAAGGATTGTGACGAGAACGAGAATAGAACGTTTGTTATCACGTGTGTCACCTGGATGTCTAGTCTTGAGAAATCTTAGAATAAATAGTGCGTGTATCATAAGTGTGTATCATAAAATACAATTTGAATTTTGGACCGAGATGAAACTGCTATGTACAAAAATTTTGCATCCACGGTATAAATTCAACAAATTTTTATCTCCATAAAACTGACACCACATTAGTTTAACTGCATAAATAAGCCAAGCACTGCGTAAATCAAGCTTGTCGAGTGCCTCATCCGTCCGAAATCGAATGGACATCATGTATCATAATACATGTAATAGCATACATTATATAGATCGGATAAACGAGGAATTTATTTCTGCACAAACATTTGAAATATTTCATTCTGCCGAATGATACGTCACTGCGAGCGATGGGGCGTCCGGATACGTTCGCACACAAAACATCAACACTCGAAAATATCAACAATTTCCATTCACAACCAAAAAATTAAAAAAATGAACGCGTCAGACACATCGGGACGCAAAAAAGTGGAACGTATTTACAGCAATTCATCATAGGCCCTTATGCGAGACGGGCCGAATTTTGAATTTATTAACTCAGAAGTTGATGGTTTCCGCAGGGGACCATCCAGTTTCCACTGGGACGCCTAAATTGAAATTTGCAGGGGCGGCTTCAAGTGCACGCGCCTCTACGATTTAACGGTGCGTTATTAAAATCCGTTCATCACTTTTCCATTCCGGAAACGGAACCAAGCCATTTCTAAGCAGTTTATAATCAAGTCTGCCTCCTAATTGATTGATAATTGTTTGTGAATGTGGTTCATTAATTGAGGCATCTTTCTCTTCCTCCAGTAGTAATATCAGTGACTGTATTTGTTAAGGATATTATCCCTAACTGGCTATCGACCAACTTCTTCTGTGCGATTAGTGTTAGTGTGTGTATTGAGTTAGGGCTTGTTACTCTAAAAATTCGCCCCCGATCTCTAGAGCGCCGTTAATGAGCTCCCAACGGCGAATGGCACTAGTTTTTCAGTACAATTGTACTACCTATACTGGAGCTCGAACCTAGGTCTTCGTGCATGCTAAGGAAGCGTTCTAACCTATTAGGTTAGTATCATATAACGCCGCAATTTGCTTTACAAAAATTTACAAATTGGATCTTGAAAATATTATCTCTGACTTATTCTTCTTATTATTCTTATTCTTATTCTTATTCTGTTATCTTAGTTATCAACTCTCCCGGCAATTCCTTAAACCACAGCTAACTTAAATACATTAGAAAAAACATTCGTATTAAGAAGTAATACAAGAATGAGCTGTCACATAAGCCGTATCTAAAGTCCGCACTTGAGCATGAGTTCGATTCAAGTCGTATAATTAGTTGCGTACGTGCATAAACGTTTACAGAATATATACAACCAAATATAGTCAATAAATAACTCATGCTCAAGCACGGACTATAGATACAGGCCATAGAGCATCATGTTAGTTTTAATGTAAATCGTTTTTGTTTATTATTTTATATGTATAGTAGCAAGTCCCCGTGAATTCTTTCACTGTAGTTGAAGTCACGTGGTGGCGTCACTCATAACACGTCCGGTGATCGTAATTACCGGGAGTGAATGGATTGCCCTGCCTGGACGTATGCGCGGCTAGTCGAATCGTCGGTGAGCTTATCGTGTTTTAGGCCACAGGGCAGCTCGTGTTTCGGGCCACAGGGCAGCGTAGCAAGATGAGGAGGCAGAAGTCAATGAATAATCGAGTATAATGGCATTTATTGGTGTTCACCGAATATATTTACAGAGATAGATTTGTCAATGTTGGGGGCATCTACTTCGTGATACATGATGAAATTAGATTAATGTTCTCACTCTAAGTTTAATAATAATCAGAAAGTGATCGAAACTCTAGTCAATAAACAGTTTGATATAAACAAAGAAAAGTGTTTGTTTTATTTAATTACAGTGATAGGTTTATCTATCAAGGGCGACCAAGGAACATACAATGTGCGTTGGATAGCGAGTTAAGTCGTGAACGGTTACGAAGTTGATTTAAGTCTTGATTGGCGGGGCGAACTGGAACAGTCAGTGTCGCGGCGGCGCTTGCACCTTACCTTTACACGGGGCGAACTGGCATTGTCAATGCCGCTACTTACTTGCACTTTCAGAATACCTTGGCGAAGGCGAACTGGTTGGTCCTGGACTCTGAGAATACACAAAGAGCTTAAGGCAAGAGACAGGAGTGTAGTCAGTGCCAGTTCTTAACTGCCGGTTTTCAGGGGGCTGATGTTCCCCGTAACCTCGAGACGCCGTCCCCACTTAGTTACGGGGTGCTTCTGGAAGTAGGGGATAAGTCGTGCCCTCCTTTGAGGCTCTGCGTCTATGACTCACCTCCGATGGTGAACCGGGGCGTCACGAACCGTCGAGCGCGTTACATACGGTTTATACTATGGTGTATGCTAGTAGATTTGTTTTTGGATGTTTTCATAGTTTATCACGCATGTTGATGGATGTAGAATGTTTTTTTTTTTAAATATAATAAATATAGTCTCAGAGCCATAATATAACTATTTGGTGCAACTGATGATGACGGCCATCATTCCGAAACATGTCTAACATAACATGTGACACAAACATTTCATCAAAGCGTGCCTTGAATAAAATTACGTAAGTCTGAATTACCTTTTTGCTGAATTTATCAAAGTGAACGACCACTTCAGGAAAAGTTTCTTGGAAAGCTTCTGATGCATTACGTGTAGAATAAACCCACTGCCCATCATTTTTTACACCGTTTCTAAAATACATTTCCAGCATTCAGAGTTTTTGGTGATCGGTGAAAGCCATAAAGTTTAGATCAATAAGATTTCACATTCACAAATTCGAACTCTGACAAATCTATCAGATTTGACACCTGTAAGCCGTATACTGTCATGTATACATCTGATGTACTGTAATGTATGTCTACATTTTATATCCTTCCTTTTTTTATGGCAACTCTGATCAAAGTTTTTTTGAATCACTGGATACAATGAAAGCATAAATTGTTTCAAATTTAACTCAGTTATGGATCCTAACACATACCAACATAAATATATATATTCCATAAAGTAACCAACAACTGTAGATGAACAATCAGAGCCGATAGACAGGCTTAACTGGTTATAGCTCAATAGAAGTGTCGAAAATACTGCCAAAACGTCTCTCCCACTCTATGGGTTTTCTCTAGCACCCATATTTTCCAGTTGCCCTCATATGTTTTTTTTAAATTTTAACCCACCTTAATGTAATAATTGTAATGTAATTATGTAATAAGTATCAAGTTCCACCGGTTGATGATGTTAATTAGCAATGCACTAGTGTATAGCATACTCGGGAGAATTTTGTCAGCGAAACTTCTGGGAGGACGATTCGTCTCATAGCCACGTAAATGTAGAGATGATTTTGGTAACGGTTATATATTTTTTTTATTTTTGTCTTCTATTGTAATTTAATCACGCTCTATATCTTCCCACCCTTCCAAACATATTTGGGCGATGAATACAATTTGATTTTCAAATGATTATTTGATTATTGGGTCCAAAACAAACCGATGGGGGCGCTGCGAAAGTACTTGTTTCACCTGTTTTTATTTCTGCCGCTGCTGAAAATAAATGTGAAAGTGGCGCTGTTGTCGCGCGATCACTGCTGCATTATATTTGTTTCGCTAGTTCCATTTCTACCACTAGACGCCGTACCGCAATCGCATCGAGCTCTATAATTGTTTGAATTCTGATTCAGGTATGCATTAGTATAGGTTATTATTGGTGTAATTAACACTTTGGTTATTCTTCCATTTACTTTGTTTATCTTTTGAATTGGAGGGTGTGTGATATATGATATATGATGCCGGCTCATAACCAGTCGGCTGCACATTGAAATTATAATCAATCTTCATAATTCAACGTAAAACAGTTTTCGGCTATACGTAATGATAATTATTTTCAACTTCCAGATCCTCCTCACGTTATCATCATATCAAATGTTATTAAAATCTACTTCGCAGCTATCCTCGCACGTGCTCCGTTTACTCCTCCTCACCTGTTCACCAATCCTACCCTCTCCCAGTACAAAATTTTACGACAACAACAAAATGGAGTAGTCGTGCTCGAAATCTTGAACTTTTGGCACTAGGAACAGGTTCAAGCCGTCATTGACTATAGACTACAGACTTTATCGAAATGATGACCTTTGTGTGCGTTTGGCCGTACGGTTCTGCAAGAGAACGTGCACAGGAGTGGTGAGATTGAAGGAGGCCAGGTGTTGGTGGGGCACAAACGGAGCTTGCCTAGAAATAGGAAATCTCAGTTTGTCTCGTCGAAAATTGATATTTTAGCTAATCTCTCTAAATCTGCAATACAAAAAAAATAATATATGCGTGATATGTTTAACTTTTTAATGCACGAGCTTCAAGGTTATCACCAAGCTCAAGTAGTATCTTAATCCAAATTCTATAAGTAGTATACAGGATGTCGTTAATAGAGTAGGATTGCATGGGTATCTTTCTTATTCTTAAAGCTAGAGATCTGGTTAAATAGGCAATGTTGTGCAGTTTTATATGCTGGTTCAGATTAAGTTGAATTTTTTTTTTCAAAAGTCCGAGCAGTTTTGAGGTTATTCTAAAAAAACTAAAATTCGCGATGTTCTAAAAATTCCGACATATTCATAATTATTAGAGATGCGGAAAAAATTTAAAACGAAAGTTACTTGATTCGATAGCACAAACTTGAGAATCAAGTCAGAACTAAAGCCAAGATGGCGGTTTCCGAGATATTATAACGATGTACAACAACCTATGTCAAAATAAGAAATATGGAAAATATTAATTATTCCAATTTTTGTTTTTTTTTTAATTATTTTTAAAACAGTAGTAAAATAACAATAAATTATAAAAAAATGTTCATAAGTTTCACCGTTATAAATTGCAGATTTCTCACACTCTACAAGCAAATGATAACATCCGTAGATTCACATTTTGCAGAAGGTTAATGAACAAAATTACCGAAAATGGTGATTTTATAAATACAATTTTATGGATAGATCCATCCTACTTTTCTAATTGTGAATTATTTAATCATCATAACGAACTCTATTTGGCTCGGGACAATCCACACATACTGATTCCACATCGAAACAAAGTGCAGTTCGACTTTAATGTTTTTTGTGGCATGTTGGGAAATGATTTACATGGTGCTATAATATTTCTAACTGCACAACATCATTTGAAAATTATTCAAACAACCTTATAAGATTTATTGGATGATTTACCTTTGGCACAAAATATTTAAATATAGTACCAGTAAGATGGCGCCCCTCCACTCAATACTAGATATGTTATTACTTATTTAAATGGCCGTTTTAATAACAAAGTGATAGCGACTAATACAACTATTGGTCAACAGTGGCTAGACAGATCTGCATACTTGACGCCTGTTGACTTTTATTTGTAGGGTACTTTAAAACACAAAATGTATGGAAGTTACTTCAATTATAATAATGTAGATGAACTTCGTGAAGCAATGACAGGGTCAATAAAAGGCGGTATTCGCAACAAATTGCGATAAGTAACTGGCAATATTCTAAAACGCTGTCAATTGTGTTTAGCTTCTTTTTGGCCATTAAGCCAAGAGCATTTTGAGCATTTTTTTATATATTTTTGTTATTTTACTACTTAGTTGTATTATGTTTTTTTTAATTTCTTTTACATTTGTTTTATAAATAGTTTATAGAATAAAAATAAAAATTGGAACAATTGATATTTCCCAATTTTTTTTTTTCGACATAGGTTGTTATACATCGTCGAAAAAAAAGATCAATTTAGACGTGTAACAAACAAATATGACGGCCATTTAAAATAAGGAACTTGCTATTAATATCTCGGAAACCGCCATCTTGACTTTTGTTTTGACTTGATTCTTAAGTTTGTGCGATAGAATCAAGGAACTTTTATTTTAAAACTTATTTCCGCATCTTTAATAATTATGGAAATATCAAGGTTTTTAGAATATCACAATTTTTAGTTTTTTTAGAATAACTTCTAAACTACGCGGAAATTTTTTAATCATAATCTGAACCAGCATACAAAATTGCATAACATTGCCCATTTAACCAGATCTCTAGCTTTCAAAATAAGAAAGATACACATGCAACCTATCTATATTTAGGGCACCTTATATTTGTGGTACATTTATTGTATGTGTGTTTCAAATGTATCAAATAGTATAGAGACATCTAAAACACTTCATAGACGTCTGCGATCATCCACATTGTTCAGTGGAATAAAAACATATTTAGTTCCAGAATTTACGAAATAATACAAAAAAACTTTAAACATAGCTACTGGAGGGCTCTTTGGCGTAAACTGGGTATTCCCCTATACCAGTTCCATCTCGGTCTTGCGCCAGCTGTTCCATCTCATGTAGACCCTTGTTAATTAGCGTCTTTGTTCGGCCTGAGCTCAGGAAATTCGTACTGATTATAAATTTGTATTTTTTAAGATGGTTATGGCCTGGTAAAGCTATCAAATGTTTTGAATGAGCCAAACGCTATCAGCTGCTATCTGTT
Source organism: Othius punctulatus (assembly GCA_951805005.1). Lineage (NCBI taxonomy): Eukaryota > Metazoa > Arthropoda > Insecta > Coleoptera > Staphylinidae > Othius > Othius punctulatus. Next base: position 65,338,320 of record OX638141.1, on the reverse strand, counting down.
TTCTGATTTTTGTGCCAGCTGAGATTTGTACATACAAGGATTAATTTTTAACACCTGGGGATATATAGTTACAATTTATGTTTACTGAAATTTTTACATACTGTCACATGTGTTGAAATCTGGCATTTGTGCTATTTGGGATATGTACATATCTATAACGGCGTTTTTACACCAATGTTAATAAATGTTGTTAACAAATCTATATTTCACAGCGAATAAGGAAGGCGAGACTGGTGATTTCTGGCATAAATAAGCCCTCAAACAAAGAAATATGTAAACATTCCTTCCTCAAACCTCCCGCATTCTCAGTATCCTTAGCCGTACTCTGTGTACTCAAACGTATCAAGCTATCCATGTATGTATTTCTGAACATCCAGTCTAACATTAGTTCATTACAGGTCTTTTTCTTCTCTACTCCTAATTAGACAATACGCGGACTAGGACTGAGGAAAGATGGAAGAAAATGCAGAGTGTGATATAGGAGTCAGTCAAATTGATAGCACGTGCAGAAACGGAGAAAAAGAAGAAATGGTTCGATGCGGAATGCGAAAATTTAGTAAAACAAAAGAATAATGCGATAGCAATATGGCTGCAGGAAAACACACAAGCTAACAAACAAATTTATAAAGATCTTAGATGCCAACAAAAACAAATGTGCAGAAGAAAGAAAAGAGAAGACAACGACGAGAGAATAGAACAAATAGAGGAGCATTACACAAAGAGATTTGAAACTTGTATCAAAAAGTAAAGAGATAAAAAACAGGATATACGACAAAACCCATATACGTCAGAAATAAAGCCGGGGAACTGACTGGAGAGCTGGAAGAGAAATTAAAGGTATGGGAAGAGTACTTTGTAGATTTATTGAATGTAGAAACGAAACTTTCTGAAAATAACGAAGTTAGAAATACGGAAGCTAGAAATGTAGCTGAACTCCAAGAACTGGAAGTCAGAGAAGTGCTAACTAACCTTAAAAACAACAAAAGTCCCGGAGACAATGAAATAACTGCAGAAATGCCAAAAAAACCGGGGCCCAAAACTTCCAGAACAAATTTATGAATTAATTAAGACAGTGTGGAAGGAAGAAAAAATGCCGGCAGACTAGGGAAAAGCAGTAATACAACCAAAATTAAAAAAAGGAGACCCAATGAAGTGCAAAAATTACCGACGAATTGCTTTATTGGATGTGATATTCAAGATATTTGCAACAATACTGAAAAATCGACTAACAGCTCACTCAGAAAAGATAACTCAGAAAAGATAAGACAACCAATGCGGATTTAGACCTAATAGATATGTAACCTATCAAATTTTTACTCTTAACGAAATACAGAGAAACTGCTACGAGTATAAGATTCCTCTATTACTATTCATAGATTTCAAACAAGCATATGATTCGGTAAACCGTCCAGAAATGTACAGAGCATTGAGAATATTGAAAGTACCGGAAAAAATAGTGAAAGTGGTTGAAATGACTCTTAGAGACACAACCAACACAATTAGAGTAGAGGGTACGCAAACAAATACTTTCCGGACCAGCAACGAGCTGAGACAAGGAAATCCATTATCATGTTCGCTGTTCAATTTGGTGCTGGAAATAGTTATAAGAAGAGGGGGCCTAAATAGAAATAAATTAATATACAGTGAAGAGCATCAGTGCATAGCTTATGCAGATAACTTAACAGTTATTGCAAGATCTAGAAAAGAGTTGATCAGAACAATCAGAAAACTAGAAAAGGAAGCAAATATTTTAGAATTACATATAAATCAAGAGAAGACAAAGTACATGATGTTAGGAACTACAGGAGAAACTGAAAGTGAACTAACAGTCGAATGTAATGGGAAAGTGTACAATTTTGACTACGTGAATAAGTTCACATTCCTTGGTGTGACCATTAATGAAAAAGGAATAGAGGAAGAAGAGATACGAGCCTGGATATCAAAAGGGAATAAAGGTATTGGAATGCTCCACTATTTAGTGCGATCTAAAAGTATGTGTCTGCAGTTAAATTTATATAAATCGGTGATGAGACCGGTTGTAATGTACTCCTGTGAAACTTGGGTCCTGAACACCAAGGAAAAATCGATGCTGGAGAGATGGGAGCGGAAAGTGCTGAGGAAGATTTTAGGGGGGGGGGGGATACAGTATGGTGAAGTGTGGAGGCGGAGAACGAATGAAGAAATAAAACACCTGTCCGATAGCCCTGGAATAATAAACTTGTTAAATGCCCAAAGAATCAGGTGGATAGTGCACTTAAGGGTACCAAAGATGGCATTGAGAAACTCCCCGATAGGTAAGAAACGAAGAGGAAGACCCAGAATAAGATGGCTCGACTCGGTAATGGAAGACCTAAAGCTTTTTGAAGGGAAAATTGGAGAACTATGGCTCAAACACGAACTGTCTGGCGAAGGAGTTGTGCAAGTCTAGGGCCTTGAAAGCCTGTAGTGCATTTATATATATATATATATATATATATATATATATATATATATATATATATATATATATATATATATATATATACAACTTTCTTATTCTGTGTTCTTTCTCTGCTTTGTGTATGTGCAATGTGTAGTTATTAATTATTATGTCGACCTGGCTAGTCCGCACGTGTAGTACGATTCACTGTGTCGTACCTTCGGTGCGTTTATCTCAGCTAACATCAAACAAGCATATCCTATCTTCCATCCATCATCTTTTCTTTGGAAATATTGTAGCGTTTTATTTTCTTGTTATCTATAGCTACCCATTCTCCTTCCTCGCTTTATTTAGAATCAATAACTTGCGTTTCGAACATTGTAGTTATCATCTAGGCTCCATAACTGTATTCGTAAAAGTTTGTTCTTAAAACCCCAGTATACCAGGAGTATTTAATTTTATAAGGATCAGACACATTTGTGTGTAAAGACCTGTGACCTGTGTATGTACACCATATAGGTGGTGTCCTTTTTTATGTACTCAGAGACCCACAAACACCGTTATTCAAGAGCCTCACTGTACGTGACAAAATAATAAGCGCCAAATGACCACTGCAGATTTTGTTCATCGAATGCAAGCGTTTATACATGGAAAATTATTCGCTCTTCGCCCATAAGTAACTTACGATAGTAACTATTGATGTTAGAGAACGTATTCAGTTTCTATTGAAAATAAAAAATAAACTTGGTTCCATCAGATCTGTAATGGTACCTGTATACAGAAAAAACAGCTATGTACTAAAGAGTATAAACGTTTTCACTTTCGTCAAAGTGCCCGCGGTTTCCATCTGCTTAAAAAGAAGTCGCAGTATATCAAGATCCCGGAAGCGTTTACAAAAATAGATCTCTCATACATATCAGAATCGTTTGCAGTAATCGCATTTCACATACGACCACATTAACGGAAGCTCTTGCAAAGTTTATAATATCTCACAGATCATATGTGACCTGGATAGATCATTTCAGAAGACCGAACATGAACTTATCCGGGACTGAACCCAATTCTGCGTTCCCCGTCCCTCTGTCTTCCTCTCTCGGGCTGTGTTTGTATGTCAACTTCCGGGGACGGATTCAATTCGCCGGATTTAATAGATTACTGCCGTCGCCGCCGGTCCATTTCGCGAGAAGAATTACGGCCGTAATCACTGGCGAGCGGAGATTTAATTAAATAAACATAAAAGGCTGGGGGAGGGAGAAGGGAAGTCGTCCGTCCCAGAGATAATGATATTCCTGGGGGAGATATCTTTTGGCGAGATATTTGCGACTAATGAATTGGAAGTAAATAATGCAAATGCATGTAAAGTGAAGCGAGCAACTACTACGAGAATAAATTACTGTGATTTGTGATGAGTTTACAGGGGCGATGATATCATTTCAATTATCAGCATTTCCGATTCTCTGCCTATATGCCTATATGTCTAAAATACCAAATGTTCCTACGACTGTTTACTGTCTGCCTATCTATTTGATGTTAAGGTCACTACTAATTTGACCATGAAAAGCATGTCTGTGTATCCATCTTAAAGTTTGCTATCTGCCCACCTATTTATTTAGGTTAGGTACTTTGTCTTTGTATCCCTGTATACGTATACGAACTACAAAAAAGGGCGATAATTAAAACATGATTTCACATTTATAAGTAATGCAAGTAACATGCTAGATTTAACAAAAAAAAACAATGTATTCAGATTTATTTAGCAGTTCGAAACATATGTGGTGTCAATTTTAACACTGATTTAGGGGGGAAACTATGCATCTTTGCCAAAAGTGGCAAATGAATATTCGAATTAATTTTGCGCCCTGATTCAGCCTTAGAAAGGTTTCGGTCGACATTTATAAAAAAATAAATGCTTTAAATTGAATTCATTGTTCTATCTATAACTCGACGCTCTTTCAGTCAATACTTTCTTCAACTGTCCTGTGTTATGGACAAAAAATAAAATTCACATCCATAATCTAGGTTACTTTTTACTACTTTTTTAAAATAAATTTTTAAAATAAACATTTTTTTAAATTTTGTTTGTGTGTTAGCAATTTTTTGTGCTTTTTTCATCTAAATTTATGCCTTTTTGCGTATATTAATGATTTTTTTTTTCAAAAAATATGTGTTTTTTTTTAGTGCTTTTTTATGTTTTTTAATGCTTTTTATCCGGTCTTTAGTAATGATAATGTTTTTTTTTGACGCATTAGATGTAACAACGCATTCGATAGGATCGAATTCCTATTTTAGTAGGAACAGCCATCACTGTACAGAATGATTTTTCATCCCCAATATTAATATCAATTTTATCGTCAATAACATGATATAATATTGAAGCAAATTCATTAGAGGTGACACCACCTTCTGCCTCGTGCCACATAAAACAGAAACCGTCGTTGGTTTTACAGTGAAATAGTGTGAAATTAAGTACGACCAACTTTTTCTTGTAATATATGACCGAAGCTTTTAACATCGGATAAAGCAATGCAGATTGGTGATCCATCCTGAAAATATGTTTCGATTAATCTTTATCTTCTTCTTTTTACCTCCGAGCTTATTTTTTTTCTGGAAATATGTTGCATTTATCTTCTGAAGTATTACCTGCTTTGAAGCTGACACAAAGATCACATTGATCTTTTTTAGACTTTAGATCTTGATTAGATTCAATTTGATGTCACGGAATTCATCATGAAAAGTTTTGATAGACAATGGTGCAATATTCTTTGTACGATAACTTTGCAAATATTCTTGAATTAAGGATTGCTTGGTCGTCCAGATCGGCTTCAAATATGGCTTGGCAGAGGACGCTCTACAATAGTAAGACTCCATTTTTGGCAATTGGTTAAAAAAGTCTGTCAGACAACTTTTCTCATTCTCCAATCTAACGTTTATTCTTTTACTTTCTCTATTATCGACAGAAGATTCTGGTTGTTTAGTAGAAGTTACCCAATTCTGTAAACTCCAACTACCAATGCAGAGTATTAATAAATATCGCCTTACATACTCTGTTCAGTTCAGTTCAGTTCAGTTTATTCATCCTTAAACAGCAACTTACATTGTTGATTGGATAAGTCAGGTACAATATATTATAAAAATATACATATAGAAAAACATAATACAAAATTATAATACTTAAAAAAATGGATACTTTGATACATACATTCAAACTGAGAGTATGAGTAGAGACACTTGATGTTGATTTTTAAAAACATTGGTATTTTGATTTGCCTTTATATGGTTTGGGATTTTGTTTTATATAGATATACATGAATACATTGTTGATTTTTCGTACAGTGTAGTATTGTGCGGCGTGATACGAAAGTTATCACCGTATCTGGTATGGTATCCATGTGTATCCCGATTCTTATGAAATTTTACCCCATTTCTAAATGCAATTATGCACATTTATAAATATAAAGCCCAGTTATTGTCAGGATGTTGTTCTTTTTAAATACTGGGCGACATGAATCTCTTCCACGTAGATTAACAATTAAACATATAACCTTTTTCTATAGGACAAACAATCTAGCCAAGTTGCCTTTTGTCGTCTTTCCCTATACTTGTATGTTGTAAGTCAAATGCGGAAAAACAATCGCGTAGTATATACTCATTAGAGTGCTTGTATTGAAATAACGTCTCAATTTCAGGAGAACAAAGTAAGCCCTAGACAGCTTTGTAGATATATAGTCCACTTGTTGGTTCCACGATAGCCTTTCATCTAGAAAGCTGCCCAGAAACATTGTGCTCCCTGAGACGCTTGCCAGTAGATGGTTGGGTTCTTTTTTGATATAGATTTTTTTTTTCTGTTTTATCCGCATTCAACACATCATTATTTTTCTTGCAAGTTCATGTTCACTTTCCGCTTCAACAATAATACTTGTGTCATCCGAAAAAGTTGACAACATGCCCACCCTTTACGTGGCACATCCTGTCGTTTATAAACAACAAGAAGAGGATTGGACACAACGTAGATCCTTGCACCACACCCTTCTTGAGTTCACAAGTATCCGATATATTGTCATTTACGTAAACATACATTTTTCTTTCAGTTAGAAAGGACACTATAAGGTTTAGAGCACTTCCACCCACGCCAATTGCAAAAAGTTTTTCGCGCATAAACTGCAAACTGACCGTGTCAAATGCCGCTGAAAAGTCATAAAATAACACGGCTACGAATTTACCGTTGTCCATGCTTATAGCAACCTTCTCAACCAGGTCGATAGTTGCTGTATCGGTCGATTTATTTGTTTAAAAATGTCCACAATTTCTCAGCGATTAGTTTTTCAATAACCTTTGAAAAGGTGTTGAGAACTGAAATTGGTCTGTAGTTAGTGAAGTCTTCTTTTGGGCCCTCTTGAGAATTGGAAGAACCTTAGCTACTTTTAGTGAATTGGGAAAGACTCCAGTTTCAAATGAAAGGTTTATCAGTTGTGCCAAAAGGTCCGAAATTTCGTGTGCTACTTCTTTTAATATCTTAGCCGGGATTTAGTCTTTTCCTGCACAATAGTTATTTTTTATTGATCTTATTGTGTTAACAACATCATGAGGTGATACAGGTGTCAAATATAGTGTATTGGGCATAATGGAGTCGTTGTACATAGTTCTGACCTGCGAACACCGAATTGATTGGTCAACTTTTCTTCTGCAATAGTTGAGAAGTGGTTCCCGAAGATGTTTGCAACTTCCTTCACACTCTTTATAGGATCGCCCTTTATATTTTTTATTACTATAGGCTTGTGTGCTGTTGAACGTCCCATTTCCTCACCTACTAGTTGCCATATTTTCTTTGGCTTGTTTGGTGCAACACATATTGCGTTACCATAGAAGTTGCGTTTGGTTTCTTGAATCAATTTTTTATGCTGTGTTTATTCGTCCTTATATTTCTGTTTCAACTGTGAAGTGTTGATCTAACACAGATTCCATTTTTCTTCAAGTGGTAAATGAAAGTATGTGATCTACGTGATACTTCATTCGCCTGATTTTTCTTATCTTTGGGAGGGAGAATGTCTACAAGGCTTGCAACATAAACTTTTCTCTATGGCCAATTCATCTGAGGCCAAACATTATTGAGAATATTCTGTCGGTTTTCCTCAGTAAACATTCCACATTTAATTTTTGTATCTCGCGCTCTGTTTACAATTACATCTAGCTCTTATTTTACGACCTGCTCTGTCTTTGTTTACGATCCATTTTCCGCTTTCATCTATAGTTAGTCATCACCTTTTTCTCTATTAAACTGATTTATTTTCTTAGTCCTGGAGTTGATGTCAGGCTTGCGTTTCCTTCCCCTCTTACAACTTTCTTTGACATCTAAAGTTTCCTCTACATCTAGATTTCCTTCTTCTTCATTCATATCTTCATTAGCTTCTCCGTTCACAACAGCTTCATTTTCGAATTCTTCTGGATCACTTTACTCGTAGTTACTTGGTTCACAGAGTTCATCACCTTTATTTTTCTCTTATTCACACATTTCTTCCTCATTCTTTTCTTTAGTTTCTGTACGATTGACATCCATAGCAGGATTAAAAATTAAATAATATCCAGTCTCACTTCGATTTGACATATTCGATTTTGACTACCACACACTAGTTCTTGTAAAATGTTATCAACAAGGTCAGTAGACATGATACGTGTTGATATGTTGGTAGTATTATCAACCAAGCTGCTCCCTACGCTGTCATGTGAAAGTACATGAGCGGCTATTTCCATTTCTTTTTCTAATTCAATCATAACTTCTCTGTAGCTCTCTTCAGGAACACGATTCTCTTGAAATTCTCCATGGTTTTCCGAATTTTCTTTTGTAGCCAGGGAAACAATATCCTCCAGAGGCAATGTTAACCTTTAACAACGTAATAATATGTATAAGGCAGACTGACTGATATCTAACTAATTGAAATCATTTTTTTATCATCATCATGAATTTATAATAATTGAATGCGATTATTAAAAACTCTTATATTGCTACAAAAATAACCAATACCTTTATATCAAAACCTTCTAAGTCTATTGAACACAATTGGCCATAAAATAAAAACACAATTTAATGGTTGGTGTAAACTCTTTATACATAACATAAGAATGCCCTTATTCTGATCTACCACCCAATATAAGGAAGTTACCAACAGATTCTTTCAAACGCCAGCTAAAATAATATCTAATCCGCTCTGCACTCTATTCAACCGATGAATTCTGTGCCGCAAAACTATCTATAGTGTAACAATACTGACTGTTATTATACATGTAGCATAACTGCCTTATTCTGTAAACCGGACATAAAAAAAATGTAAAGTTTTTTTCTAACATGCAAATAAATATTGTTATTATTATCATCTTATTTTTAATAAATTTGTCCATTTTCGTCAAATATTTTTCAAACAAATCGAAAGAAAAAAGGAGCACAACTTCAGTGAGGTTATACCAGACATAGGAGGTTTTGATTGCAAAAAGCAATTGCAGCGACATAGAAGGTTTTAATAAATGCCGCTGAGGTGGATACAATCGTGCTGGATTTAGGAGGTTTCGCAAGGTTGTGTGTCTGTATTTCAGGAACATGAATGATTCAAAACCCACCAAGTCTCAAAATACAGACTTAGGAGGTTTCGATAGTAAGCCGACAATATATGAGCCCATATAAACCGAAAACTTGATTTAATGTATTCTCGACAGTCACATATTAATTCATATGTTCGCTTATTCATCGCCTTCAGCATACTATTCATAATAACCTTTTGTTGAACGTAATCTAAGCAATATATGAGATGCCCATTCTACTGTTGTTGCTTTTATTTATTTAACGAGTGGACATTTCGATTTATAAGACCAATTTCTATGGGGACTGAGCAATCTACCCGACTTTATTATTACCCATAATAATCTTCGCATCTCACACATCCTCTAGCGCACTATCGTCTCCATCCCGTACCTCCCAACCCCCCAAGTTAACATTAATCCCTCGTGACTCCCCAATTACTGGCCATTAACGCTAATTTGATTGCAGCATCCTGTGGCGCATCTGCTCGATTCGCCATCAGACCCGACGTGATCCCCCATTCTGCTTTCGTTTTATTACCACGAAGACGCACAGGCGTCGCATGATAACGACGACAAAGAGGGAGACTTTTCACCTGCGCCTCCCTCAGAAACACCTTAATTAAAGCCGCGATTAAAAACACCTCCCGTTAATTACAAAAACAAACGCGCGGGGCTTGGTAATTCCTGAATTAATTACTAATTAAAAAGTAAATAAATGTTCATAATTTGTATACGAAACGTTCATCTTACTAAAGAGTCGTGAGTACATGGTTTTTAATAATACTCTACTTTATCTTGTAAATTTTGGAATGCAAAGCCGAAAAAATATCGCTGATGTTCGCCATATGCGGTGCACAAAAAGACGTGTCGCCACGTGCTGGTTGTTGCGGGCGGATAAACGTAGGCCAAGGCAGCAATTGTGCCCCGTAATTAAAGCCTGGGAAAGTACACACAATCAACTTAAGATTAACTTAAGATCTCTTAAGGTGGTGCAAAGATCAGAAAAGCTAAAAACCAGACCTGTTAAAACCATCTAATCGACTAAAACGGGTCAGTTGCTTTATCACTTAGTAGAGATGTATGCCTTCGTGGTTCGCGTTTCTTTATTCTTTATTATTCACTATTGCTTTCAGCACTCGAATTACGGAATTGCAGACTGAAATTAATGTCGCTTGAATTTCAGTGAATCCGAATCGCTCCACTACACATCCATAGCCACATTACGTTATAAACCAGGTTTTTTTTTCGATATAATTTTTTTGAGAATTCTAACTTATAAGTAGGTAATCAGCCTACTTATGTACTACTTCTGAGTTAAATTCTGACAACGTTTCTGAGTGTTTAAATTTCTTCGTGTATTAAGGAAGTTTTTCCACCTTCGCGGATTTGTGCTTTGGCCCGAGGCCGGCGGGGTGACATCAAACATCACGTAACCGGATTGGAAAAGGGATAATGCAAGTTAGATAACAACTCCATGAAATATTCCTGTGCTCTCACCTCCTCCCAGCCGAAACGCGGCGAGGATGAATAATATATGAGGGCGCTGGTCCTGGTTTGTGTGCGCTGGCGAGATTCGCAGTGGAAAATCCGAAACTTTCCACGAGCCCTGGCGAGAAAATTGAAAAAGTGTAATTGAAGCTGGCGACGTCCGAGGAGCTCACGCAGGGGTGGAAAGGGGATTAATAAATATGCAAATCGACGTCGGTGATGGCAGACGGATGGGGGGATGAAGGTGGCGAGCGTCGCACGTTGACAGCACGAATTTTATTCATCCCTTCGACGGGGGTTAGCGCGAATATTGAATTAGGGGTAATTCCATCAATCTTTTCTTTCGGATGGCGTTATAAGATTCAATCTTGCGTTCACTGTATCACAGATGATCGCTTATATGATTCAACAGATAGTATCTAATACACTTTAACTGACGACGGTTAATATAGTCTAAAGGCTGGTTACATTTGTGTACATTTTTCTACAAAATTGACACGTTGATATTATTATTTTTTTAATATACCTATAGCTATATTAAACTTATTATAGTTATATTATAGTAGCATACACGTCGTTTCGTGTGTTAATTTATGCGCGAAGAAGATCTTGGGTCCAACACAATTATTGCAACATAACTTACAAACAAAATGTAGTGACAATTATTTTACAAAAGGTTTGACTTGAAAAACTTTCAGATCATTATTTATTTATTTATTTCCAAGAATGAATAGGAAAGTATCTGGTTTAGTATCATTCAGGAGTGGGATCCGGCAATAATTGAATCCACAAGTAGTGCTTGGAAGTAGCCCTATTTAAGTTCCACGGTCAAATATAAGCCATTTTATTTACTCAATATATATTTTTTAACATAACTGCATAAAAATCTCTCTTTATCGAACTAATAAGCGTGCGAAAATCCGTCGTTTTAGCACGGCGTGTTTTAAAGTTGCCTAGTAACAGCACATTTATTGACCTACTTTTAACGACAATAAATGTCTGGCAGTACTAATTTTTAATTGAAGTAAATATTAAATGGACACTTACTATTGGGGGAAATCCAAAACCCAGAAACCAGAACTTCATACCATTTATTATTGGTTATTTGGACACTTTTCATTGACAACGGTAATAATGTTTATTGATTAATAAATATAAATAAATGGATACTAGCATTTTCAACTTTCAGAATTTCGTTTATAATATTAACATCTATAGCATATGACATTGATACAATAAATGCCAATCCTCCCTATGTTAACGATTCAAAATGACATCCTCGCTTATCTAGCTCGTAAAATGAATCTAAATGTTTCTTATTTTCTCTTTAATCATCAGAATGGTTTCGACCTTTACTACGTGGTAGTCCATATTAAAAAACAGAGAAACAACTTACTATGTTTTTACCAACAAAGGTAAAATGTGGTACATATAATACATATAATACTTATAATACATTGGTACATTATGTGGTAACATTGTGGTGTACATTTTGTGGTAAAAACATAGCAAGTTGTTTCTTTGTATTTTCTTTTTATTTCCACACTGTGGAAATATCGCTTCGCATCTGCTCTTAAACCCAGCAAGCTGCTTCCGAGGCTCTCTTATGCACTTGTATCATAATGTGCTATTATTTTATTGTAGAATTATCGGATCGGCTCCAAAACTACGATAATTATAGTGTGTTCAGGTTCGGTGCTAAACCTTGCAACTGGGTAGTATGATATGGGATCTTGGGAATCGAATTTGTTTATCAAATGTATACATTATTCATCTCCATACTTGCATGACAGTATGTGATAATACCATACATCACCATAACTTACCAAACTCGTTATACTTTCTTTGTATAAGTATATGACAAAGTTTTCGTTCATTTAGAATTTTAAATCATTTTCACTCGTCAGAGAGGATTTGTAGATATGATAAGTCAAAAAGGATGAAGATAATAGAATCTAATTTTGAAACTAAAATTTGAACCGAAATTATATCTTTTATTTTGTCAATAATTTTACGTTTTGAGAAATATTTTAATAAAAGTTAAAGGTAATCTAAAACTGCATTATTTTGCAAGATAAACTCATAGTGCTATAGTTTTATGGACACGGTATTATTATTTCAATATTCAATTGACATTATTATGGAGACAGTCACGTGCTGTGCACTTCGAATGGAAGTAAGACTTACAGATGACAAATATATACTTTGGTAATCACACCTCATTTTTATTTAAATTAAGTATTTTTAAATAGCATACAGGGCGAGTCAATATTCACTCCCCAACCCTCGGATATGTGTTCAGTAATAATAATTAAATAAAAAAGAAAATGAAGAATTCTGAAATCTCGGTTTCAGGTACTGTTTTCAGGTAAAATTGAATTGAAAACTTAAATTTAAATATTGGACTGTTTTGTGATCTGGATGACGGTGGTTCGGAAATGGTTCCCTGTACAAACGCTCGGCAGCACAAGCGCCTAATCATTATTCATACTTTCTAATCATACTTTTGTCATATCGTATTCGTTCTTTTTTTTTAAATTTGAAAAATCTTCTGAAGCTTTCTATGATTTCAATATCAAAAGTCAAATAAACATAATAACCTCAAAGTCGAAGTTGACTACATTTAAGACGCAAATTGGCGTGGTTTTAAAGTTCAATTTTACCTAAAAACGGCCCTGCCTTCGAGATTTTGACATCCTTCATTTTTGTTTTATTTTTAATTGTAGAGCACATCCGAGGGCTGGGGAGTGAATCTTGACTCACCCTGTATATCGTGGGCTTACAAGAAAAAGTGACCAAGCCAAAATTTGACAATGATCAGTTGAAATGGCGGATACCATAAAAAATGTTGTATTTTGTAAAAAAAAAATATATACAGGGTGCCTCCGGATGGTATACCACATTTCAAAATATCACTGTAGGATCACATAACCAGGTAGAGGTAGGTCGGTTGAACAATGCCGTTTTCTGTCATCTCTATGTTTTGATTGGTGAACGTCATGGTTTTATTGTTTTTTTTTTAATACAGCCATTTACTGATACATGAAAATTCCCAGAACATTCTTCTTTCAAAACATCCATCTTTCTGGCCATTCTTTTAAAACTTACAAAAAAAACTGCATTATATATGCTTCCAATGTATTAAAAGGCTGTTTTCGTATCTTGTACCGTTTTTTTCAGAATTCACCTTCGAAATGAGGTATTCCATTTTGCCGCACCCTGTTGTCTAATGGTTCACTGAAATGTTAATAAAAACTTTGCAAAAATTATAATTATTGAAAACTAAGTAAAAATTCATCATAAAGATGAAAAAGAATTTTAAAATGCATTTATCTCGAAACTGTCTTTTTTGACTTGGTCACTTTTTGTAAGCCCACGATATTTGGATTTTTCGCTGTCTGTCTAGATTGTGTAGTCACCACTCCTCTTCTTTGATCTATTTTTTTTAGCGTTAGTACACTTTTACAATTTTGTGAAAATTATATAGTTATTTTATATTTTGCTGATATGTATTTGGATATATTTGGCATACATGTCATTCATAAGATTATAAAATATCGTGAAACAGTTATTCATGTTATTCTAAGTATCGTGTGTTATGTTTTTAGAAGAAACAAATTTGTAGTAAAATCAGTAGTGTCATAAAATTATATATTTGGAGAATATCATTAGAATTTGTATTTTTTAATTGTTTTGAATTTTAGATACTTCTTTATACAGTGGATAAATCGGTAACTCCGTTAATAGGTATTAGAGAGAAAAAATCTAAAAGGGAGATAGCGATAGAAATTACTGCGCATACGATAATATTTTTTTCAGATTTAAAAAAACAAAGTTTTAAAAGTTGTGACATCATCAAAGTTTTTTTTTTAAATGACAACCTATATTTTTTATTTCGGTAGTTTTTTAATCTGTTTTCAACTATACAATATTTTGGATATGTTACATAAGAAAAAAATTAAAGAAAAACGGCCTTAAAGGTAAAAAAGTAAAGATGAATGCAAGTAACAGACCAATCCTAGTTATCAGGGTTTAAAACAAATAAATATATATTAAGGCTTCGACAATTACTGTAAATGTTCAAACTGATGAACTTGCACCATTTAACAATACCCAAGACGGTAATAAAATGCATTCACCACATTTTGAAGCATTCGAGACGTTATTAACGTACACTCATGCCGAATTCTTTCTGCAAGCTCCTCTAAATTATTGGGTCAGTTTTTGTATGCCATGTTTTTTAAGTGCCCCCATAGAAAAAAGTCTAATGGCGTTAGATCAGGGAACCTAGCCGGCCATTCCACTGGACCCCTTCTTCCTATCGATCTCCCTGGCAACACTCAATTCATCTTTAGTATTTTAACTTTAAGGCCGCCTTTCTTTTTTTTTTTCTTATGTAACCTATTCAAAATGTTGTATGGTTGAAAACAGATTAAAAAGTCTACCGAAATAGAAAATAAAAAAATATGGGATGTCATTTAAAAAAACATTAATGACGTCACAACTTTTAAAATGTTGTTTTATTAAATCTGAAAAATAATATTTTCATATGCGGAGTAATTTATATCGCTATCTCCCTTTTAGATTTTTTCTCTCTCATACACATTAACGAAGTTCCCGAATTTATCCGCTACCTAATTTTCACACTGTATAAAGATTATAAAGTATTTTGAAATTTTAGTTTTTTTTTTATTTACAGCATAACTTTTATGTTGCAAATTCTTATAGTAGACGTTAATTTATTCTATCAAATTTCTAACATTTAGACGCTGGACAAAAATCTATAATAAACATTGAAAATAAGCCAATACATTTTTATACAAGGAGTGTAATCGTTTTAACGTTATAAATTAATGTTACGATTATGGTCACAAAATTTTGCGTCAAACATCTTAATACCAAAATGTTGGTAAATTGTTTTTATACTTAAAAAAAACGCACATGAAAAACAAATGAACCGACTTCATTTTCTATGGAGATCTCATGCATACCGAGCAATCGTAGTACAATATTTTGATTTTGATTTTCAAGATTAAGATAAGCCAATAATGAAAACAAAAATAACATAAAAATATACAAAGACAATGTACTAGCACTATTCTAAAGTATTTCTCTATACAGGGTGAATGAAAAGTAAGGAACCACCTCTTCTGAGCCTTTATTATTATTTTTAGAAAAAAATGTTTTCAACACAAGTTTTATGGCTAGATATTTGCCACAATTTGTTAGTTTCAATTTTTTTTGTGATGCTTCAATATTTGAAAATTACGTCGATACTTTTTTTAAATGGTAATCTAATTTGTTCTATAGACAAATTTGATAACATTTGTTTTTATCTTCACTAATATCTAAAAATGCCATGAGGTTCTATAAGAATAATATCTGACAAAATCGAGTTTAATACCTGATGATAAATGTGAAAAATTAAAGACTGCTTTGGAAAACAAATGATACAAAGTTAAGCAAATATGAATTACCAACGTTAGTTTGTCTTTATCATTTTAGGTTGTAAATTAAAGTGTATTAGGTGGTGTTTCTGAATAATTATGGTAAGTCTAACAGTAACAAAACGCATCGACATTTTGACGATGAACGAAGATTGATCGAAATTAGAACAAAAATGTAAAAAATAAAGAAAAAAAGTTCGTATTTTTAACACAAAAAATAAAACAAACTACTTGATTAAAATCATTACAAACAAAATTTAACAATACTAGTTCATCACAAAAGATGCTCACATTGTTGTCCATTAACTACGGACAACAATATGCATTCCGTTTTTGTTAAACGAATTAAACGTACCATAATTATTGAGAAACACTTTTCAATACAGTTTAATTTACAATCTTATTTTGGTCATTATTATAACCTAACTAGAAACTGGCATTAGTAAATCTTATTTTTTAAACTTGTATCTTTTGTTTTCCAAAGCAGTCTTCATTTTTCACATTTTTGTCATCAGGCATTAAACTCGATTTTCTCAGATGCAACGTCATGGTATTTTTAGATATTCGAGGAGAGAAACACAATTGCTATCAAATTTGTTTATAGAAAAAATTAGGTTACCATTTAAAAAAAGTATCGATGACGTCCTTTTCAAAAAGTGAGGCGTTACAAAAAAAAAATGAAACTATGATATTGGGGCAAATTTCTAGCCATCAAACTTTTTTTCTAAAAATAATGATACAGCCTCCAGAGAGGTGGTTCCTTACTTTTTACTCACCCTGTATATGAAAACCTGTCACATTTCTTAGTGAGCCAGTTATATTTTCATGACAAACACTAATTCGACATTTAGATCTTTTCCAAGTGAAGTATTCACTTTGTATCAACCTGCAAAGTATAATTAGCAAATCGTGATTTGTTTTTGAGGTATGATTTTCTAACATTAAAACTGCGGCAAATTTATTTACACAAATCATTATGAAAAGCTTTATATTTTTCATCTAGGAAAACCAACATGGAAAGTTTTGTTTTAATCTTTTTTAATATTTGCTGGATTACCATTTATTATCAGTTCAACAATTTTAAAGTCCTCTACAGATTTTTCTTTCTTATAACCCCTTACAGATTGAGAGTGTTCCACTTCGCTAAACTTCTTTTTTTTTATAGACCTTACCATTCTTACTATATCTAACCTTATAATCATTTGATACATTCAAATTATTTGTTTTTATTATACTGCCTGAAGTGCCCGAAACTGGAAAAATCTTCCTAGTGTCTTTTGAAAAACATCTACTTCTGTTTTTACAAGTAGTGTCATGAATCCTTATTTCTTCGGTATTTTTCATGTTGCAAGGAATAACACATTTTGTTAATAAACTGCGTGTCAATGCATCACGACAAACAACATGTTTACGTATTTATTGGTTACACAGTCGTAAACGTAATTTAAATCAGGCAGTACACTAACTTGATAAGTTGACTTTTACAAGCTACAAGCTTGTAAAACTGGCACGGGAGAGTGTAAAGATTTTACACTCTTCCGTGTCAAATTTACACTCTGCCGTGTCAAATTTACACTCTCCCATGTCATTTTTATATTGTTTTAATTCATTTATTGTTCAATTATGAATTGTTGTTTGGTATTTTGGTTTCAACTTTGCCATCGTTCGATTTAAATATAAAAGTGTAAATTGTTATACACACTGACAGGTGATAGTTTTTATTGTTGCGATTACTGCCGTTTTATTTATCATAATTTAACTGTTTAACAAATAAAATATTGTACATTATACGCCGGATAATGATTTATATTGGCTCTACAAGGTGACAGGCTCGCAAACTGCGAGCTTGTCACCTTGCGACTTGACAGTTATTTCCTTGTATCGGCAGAAAAAATCCTTTTACCCGACATATACTGTAATATACTATTATTTGTTTCACACGCGTAAATGTCACTCTAACCAGTCTATACAGTTGCCTGTTAACCTTTACATGCACCGTATACAGGGTGTCTACGCTAAACCGTTCGTTAAAACTTTACGGGGTTTCCGTTGTCCTAAAAATTTCAAAAAAATCCTCGTCACACGGTTGAATCAGTTATCCTCATGTGAAATATTTTCAACTTTCTATCACTTCCGGTTTCACTGGAAGTAGCACCAACCTTCTTATTTTAAATAGAACACCCCATATATTATTATATTTTTGAATTTCTCGCTTAAATTAGAACATATTTTGTAAGAACGTATGTACACTTATCTCTTCTAGTTTTCAAGAAAAAAAATGTTTTTCTAAAATTTTGACCTCTAAAAGGTAACGTGAAATCTGTCTATAACTTCTCTTAGGAATAAGGTAAAATTATGAGTTAAATTTCTAATTTTACATAGAGGATGCCTCTATGAGTAATATAATTGGAAACTGTCAATTTTGATAATAAGTGTTCATAAAATGTCAATATCTAAGTGCCCTCTTAAATATCCTGTAATTCAATTTTTTTAAATGGAATGACCCATTTTTTATCGCATAACACGATTGGGACAAAAAATTACTACAAAAAGGTATAATACAACCATACACCTAAAACAAGTATTTTTTTAATTATTTCGAGGATTACTTTTTCGTCGCATTTCTGCAGGGTATAATTTTGCATGTAACAAGTGCACTTTAGTAGGCATGTGATATGCTTTTATTTCGTTCCCATTGTAATACAAACTGTCAAATAATAAAACCATTTAGAATAAAGTATTACAGAAATCAAAATCAACAAAATGAATCATTATACAAATCAACAAATTATCAATTTATTCTTTATACATGTAAAATGTTTTGATAATGAATACACTCTCTTCATTGGATTAACTCAGATTATTGGTCATAGTAATTGATATCTGACTAGAAAAAATATTTTCACTATTACATAGCATTTGTCAAACTCATGGCAAGGGATTTTATGGTGCATTGTTTTACTTTTTTTAAATTATTTCTGTGGTGGATTCTGGTACAAACGTAAATTAATTGCATGATACATTTACAGTTTTTAGTACTATAAAAAATATTCCTTTGCGATTTTTGTCTAAAATTAATAGGGCAGCTAATAATTACACATATTTAATTTTAAGTTACGTATGTTTAATTCTTATGTTCGCCCCTTATCCCAGACACTCGGTATATAAGTTATGGCACTTAGCCGACTTTTTTTTCAAAAAAGTTTCTGACGTGATGACACTGATGACACATGATGACACTGTGTGTCATCTACAAATTAAATCGGAACTAACAATGTGGTGTTTGGAACTCAGCTCGTATTAGGGTTCATGGCTCATGTAGGTGTACCAAACCGCATTTTTTTAAATTTTGCCCTGTACCGACTTATCCATACAATTGATTATACAATACACCCAGTGATAGTTTTCATTGTTATCCTTTATTATTATAAAACATCATACCTGGTAATGTAAAACGTACCTATACTAAGAATATAAACATTGTGGAATAAAACTTTTGATAAAATCAAAAACTCAACAAAAAATTACAATTAACTAAAATAAAATTTAGTGAAAATTTATCAACCTATATAAAATAAACATCGCACACATACTCGTAATTATGAAAAAAAAAATGAACAAGTTTAATAAACTTGTAATGATGGTGACCGTATCACCTTCTCTCTGCCATTCTAATTTGTTGGTTCAGTTTTGTGATACCCTGTATATTAGTTAAACACACAATTTTAGGATCAATCGATTCGAAATTGAATTTGCATTCTTAGGGCCTTAGTTTTTGCCGTTGTATTGTTGTATTTATATATTTATATTAATTATAAATTATTTAGATGCGTATGTTGGCATGTCAAGGCAATTTTAGTTAAAGTATGCTAACTTATATCATTCTATAGAAGGTTTCATGGAAATAAACCACTCCTAAATATCCAAGCACAAACAAAATTTTCTTATAGCTATTAAATCAATAATTTCCATCGTGCATCATCATTTCCAACAACGTTATGTGCACATACAGTCACATTACGGCAATCTTCGCTCGCTCCATTTAATGCATCCCTTTGTCATTAGCCATAAAACATTTATCGCTTTTAACGGCACACCGAGGAACCCTTTATTGTCTTCGACATATTCGGGCTTACGTGAGTCGTGCTGGATGCAACGAAAGGTGCGATGGTAATGTAATTAGCTGTGCTCTTTATAGACGCCGCGACGCCCGCCGGGTGATAAAACGATTCCAGGTTTTATTGTGATTGACCTGGAATGGAAGGTGATTTGGAGCGACGAGAATGACGTAATTCTATTGTGGCGCTCGTTGCAAGAATGAAAATGTGTCGAAAATTGGGTCGTTTGGTTATTGATTATACTGGTGTTGTGTGGATGATTAGAGTAAGCGTATTTGGTCGCATATTTGTGATGTATAAGTATAAATATTTACAAATCTAGGTACTTTTTGGGGTTAAATGATAATTATATCCATTTTGTGAACATCTTACAAAGTTGCAATTCTTGTTCATTGTGCATCATCTTTTAGTGCCATATCTCGTGCGAAGGATTTTTTATTTAAGCTCTAGTAGTAATAAAATATAAATCACAATAAGCAGAAGATAGAGATGTCATTTGAAATATCGTTTTTCCAGTGATTTATATTCTTTAGTCTGACGCAATCTGTTACTTTCACACATTTTTCAACTTGAGGTAAATATTTTCTTACTCTTAATGTTTTGTTGACTGCGTGAGGTTGAAACGCGAAATCGTGTTTTCTCAGCCCTCACCCCAGTCGACTTTATTAATCCCTCGTGGGATGCATTAAGGTGGATTTAGTGTTTGCGGCGTGAGTTAGGTATAATGTTCATTAGGAACCGGCCAAAAATAAATCATGGTCGTCTGACGTAATCGCGCGCAGTTTCGGTTTTGGGGGAAAACTGAAAGCTTACACTTTACTCAGAGGGACGAAGCTCACGAATTAGGTACCCAAACTGGACCTCAGACTAAACCGTGCCGTAAGTGGTGGATTTGTTTATTTATTTGCGTACCCAACGCAATTGCGGTGTGGTTAGAATATATGGTTTGACGCTGGAATTGATCCATATGTTAGCACTTGCTTGCAAATTAACTCCTAAGGAACGGAGACGTACGGCATATATCTACGCATGCTAACACACGCCCTTCGAGCATTCATCACCCTGAGACGTCTGCGTGCAGACGAGTAAACTGGAGCAGAGGCTATAAAACACGCGATTAAATTACGCCCCGGTTTGAATTTTGATGCTTCATGAAGTAGGTACATGCTACAAAATAAGCAAATATGCTGAAATTTGAAGTAATTGAAATATGCTCGGTTAAATAATTCAGTGCCTATCTAACAAAATATTTAATACAATAGCTACAATAATAATAATAATAATAATAATAATAATATTAATTGTGTTTAGAACTATACAGCATACACAAGTCAAAGTAGGTACATAGTTTGTAAAGTAAGTTAGTGAAGAAAAATATCACAGTTTTGACATCTGGAAACACTAATATAGTAACATACGAAAACTGTTTTAACATAAAAATAGTAGATAAACACGCATACAGTACATAACAGACATATAAAAAACCAGAAAATAATATAATGTATAGATATGACTATACATCGAGCAATCTATCGGACAACACTAAGTATAGTTACACAGTTAGTATAGATATCACAGATAACTAGTCACAGCATATGATCACAGTAGGTCAATGAAATCATTATTTAAATAGTCTGAATAGCTATAGAACGCTTTGCTTAGAAGGTATAGCTTGATTTAACTTTTAAACTGCTTTGATGGTAGATATCTTATACTCCGAGGGAGTGCATTGAAGAAACCTACCCCATAATAATTCATACTAGTGCGAGACCTATTTAAGCGGAGTGGTTCCAGGACTAAATCGTCTCTGTTCCTCGTATAGTGGTCATGAATCCCTGAGTGGCTTGCATATGTATTCATGTTAAGCTTAATGTGATTAAGGCTCTCCAGGATGAATGGTGATGGTACTGTTAGTATACTTAAGTCTATGAAACATTTCCTGCAGCCATCTCTGTATCCTATCCCAGCAATAATTCTGATACATTTTCGTTGTAGACCAAATATGCGACCTACAATTGGAGAATTGCCCCATATTTTAATGCCATATGTAAATATTGATTGGCACAGTGCAAAGTAAGCCGTGCGCAGAACATTTTGCGAGATGTTTTGAGATAAATTCCTCAAGAGGAAGATATTCTTTGCAGCTTTATGGGATAGAACTTCACCTTGACTATGCCAATTTAGTTTGCTGTCCAGATGTAAGCCAAGATATCTCACTGTATCTGCATATGCATAGGTGTTCTTGTCGTAGGGCCTTAGAGTAAATATTATATGTACTGACTTATCTTTGTTTAGGCTTAACTGATTATCAGTGAACCAGTTATATGCCGCATCTTGTGCAATGCAGTTATTGTCTTGGGCAGATTCAATACTTGTACCTTTATTTGTTATATTTGAGTCATCTACATATAAAATTGTGTTCCCGTCTATATTTTGATATTTTGGGCTAAGTCGTTAATGAATATTAGAAATAGTACAGGACCTAGTATTGACCCCTGCGGAACACCAAAGAGCATAAGTAATTCAGTTGTTAGAGTATCATTATGGCTCACTGACTGGGTTCGATTTTTTAGATTGTCTGAGATTAAGGGACATGCATTTGGACTGAAGTTATAGTAGTATTATTTTCGGATCAGTATGTCATGGGAGACACAGTCAAACGCCTTGCTTAGGTCAAGGAAGGATGAAATTGCAAAGGATTTACTCTCAAAACACTTAAGAATTTCCCCAATAAACGATGAGACAGCATCTACTGTAGATTTAATTTTTCTAAAGCCAAATTGGCTGTCTGACAGCTAATCATTTATTTCCAGAAAATCAATCATTTGGGTGGCTATAATCTTCTGAAGTATCTTTGAGAAGACTGGGAGAATTGATATGGGTCTTTGGTTATTCATGTCTGTTCTGGAGCCTTTGTTTTTATGGATTGGTATTACACTTGCCTTTTTCAAACAGTCTGGAAAGCAATGAGTTGTGAGACATCTATTAATTAAGTTAGTTAATGGTGCAATTAGTTGATCAGTGGCGGATTTAATTACATGTGTGCTTATACCATAGATGTCCTTACTGTGGCCATTCTTGAGTGCTCCATATACTTCGCGCACCTTCGCTTGGGATACTGGTTTGAAGTGAAAATAGTTATTGCTGAGGATATTTACATTGTGACGTACCTGAAGGGCAATCAGCGCGTTAGGCCGTGGAGCGAGTGGAGGGTCCCTTCGAAGTAGTGACGAGGGCCAGGCTCTCGGTGTCAGAGAGTGGGGGGGTTAAAAAGGCTCCACGTAATTTTAACCTCGTTGCTACTTCGTCGCAAAGGGTGGCTCCACCCTACCTGCGTGGGTGGACGGCAGACAGTCAGCGAAGTTCAGAAATCACGAACTGTCACAACGCTGACCATTTGGCGCCAACACCACCAGATTTAAATCTCGCAGTGAGAATAAAAAAAACTGAAACTGAAATAAATGCTCGATCGAGAAAACGTGGGGGGAACAAAAAATAACAGGTGTGAGTTTTGTAGTGTAAAATATCGGCGTTTATTCACACAAACGACGGACACCGTGTCTGCGCTCCTGAAATAAATACCTCCGCACGCAACCCTTTCACGCAGGGTTCACTCTATTCGGCCGAATATAGCAGCTCCTGATCGCGCGATTCAAAGGGCCGACGGAGCAACCTTTCTCTTACACAAGCGCAAAGCACGTACGGCACGCAACACGTAAACGCAACTCTTACACAAAAGAATAAACAATATGTCAATAAGGAATTAAACGGAGGTCTGGCTCAATTGAGACCACAAAAAAATGTATCAATATCTATATATATATATATCTCTGGATATCTGGCATGTGTTCCTGGTGGTCGTCGCTGGCGGCTGGCTACAGCTCCTGAATGGCGGCGGTTTGCGTCGTGGACGCTGATCACCCGATTCTGGCCTCAGCGCAGGATGATCGCGGCCTCCAGCCAAGAATGGTTTGGCCGAGCTACTTAGCCCGTAACAAAACGCCTGCAAAGCACATGGCCTTAGTAACAATGGCCGGACACGTGGCTTCACGAAAATGAAAAAAAATAATCTCGAGCTTAACTACTTACTCAGGTGTTATGGGCGTTTTAGTCCTTTGCCCTGTACTTGGTGCCTCAATCCCCTCAAGGGTGGTTAACTGAGTCCCCGTTGGTTATCCCGTAAACCGGATGGTGGTACACCTTATCTCAACGGTTCTTCTGGCACACCGTACTGGGCACGAGTCAGCTGAAGTCTGCTCATGGCGGCTCCTCGCCGGCGAATTTAAAAATCGCCCACAGGGGAAACGTGTCACCACAACAAAAAAGTGCGAGCACGGTTGTCTACAGTGCAGGTCCATGCGCCAATTAATTATTAAAATGCAGTTTCTGCCAAAGCCGTTTTCGGACCGTTACAACATTATGTAAATAAGTAATAGGGTCGTATGTGGCTTGAGGAAGTTTGTTATTTATTTCGGTTGCTATTTTTGAAAAATAGTCATTCAGGGCGGAAGGATCGATATTTTCAGAAAACTGACTCTGGTTGATTTTTCTGAAGGAGTTTATGATATTCCACGAAGTCTTAACAATATTATTAGAGTTGTTTATTCGTTTGTCATTACAATTTTGTTTTGCCAGTTTTATATTAGTTCTATATCGTGCTCTAAGTTGTTTGTACTCATTTTGGAATTCAGTAGAGTTTATCCTTTGCAACGCATCCCTGACAAGCCCGAGTGACTCGCGCAGCCGCCTGAGGTCTTCAGAGAACCAATCAGATCCAGAACTTATGCTATCTTTAGTCTTTGCAGATCTTATAGGAAAATACTTTTCGAAAGTTTGTACAACTATTGATTGATATTTCATAAATGCATCATCAACATTTGGGATATATTCTACGAAGCTCCAGTCAATGCCACCGAGCAAATGGTAGAAGGTGTGTTTGCCTTTATTAGTAATTGTTCTATATAATTTGACCACTGGTGATCTCTTGGCAGTACTGAATTGAACTTCTATGTCCTACCTTCATGGTCCGGCAGTGCAGTGTGTTGAAGACATATTGTGATGTATGATTTAATGCAATAAGTGAATACGTTATCTAGTCGACTGTCCAGTCTTGTATTGAAATTCACCATTTCGTCCAAACCATATCCGGTTAATAAGTCTCGCACTGTATTTACATTGTTGTCCTTTGGCCTTTCAAAGTGGACGTTAAAGTCGGCTCCTAGGATTACATACTTATTAAAACAGTTTATATTTTCTAGCATTTGTTTTAGACGATTCATAAACACATTAAAATAAGAGTTTGGTGTATGGTATATCACAGCTATGACTAGTTTGTACTAAGGAATGTAGTCCACAGATATTTCACAGAAGAGTTCAATGAACATATTGTTAATGTTGTGCAGAATAGTACTGAATACCTCTCGTTAATTGTATGACGCCACCGTTTTTGGAGTTTTCCCTTGAAAAATGGGATGCCGTTTTGAAATAATTGATTTTAAATATCTCAGATTCTTGTTTAGTTAGCCAATGTTCACATAGGCAGATAGTATCATATTTGTTATTTTCTTTTAAGAGGAATGCTTCCATTTCATTAATTTTGTTTCTTACCGATTGTATATTCAGGAATAGGATATTAAATTTGTTTACTTGAATATTTTTTTTTGTTATTTGTTACTTAATTAGAAATGCTGGTTACGCCAATGAATTGCTATATTGCGTTACCATAGTCAGTCTTTTTTTTATTTTTTCTACTATGTTTCTATAACATGAATAATTTGCATCGAAGGAGCTGTGATTTGCATCTACATTTAGGTTAAATTTTGAGTTAGCTCTGGTACAGTTTATACATTTAAAATGATTTATTTTACAATTGTTAGTTGGGTGTTTTTTTGAACATTTTCCACAGATTTCGTCATTATTACAAGTAGTTGACTTATGTCCATATTCGCAGCATTTATAGTACCTAGTTACACTGAAATGATTATTTTGAATCTGATTGATTGATCTGAATAGTTCATTTGACATAATGATTGTGTTGGTTTACCATTCAGGTCAAAATTTGAAATTATGTTAGCATTAATGTATAATTCACAAATATTGCATTCTTATACTGGCGTATTGTAATGTATTGATACGCCTAGCATCCTGATTAGCTAGAATAATAACTGTAACAATATATTACGTTATATTTATTTAAACACTAAACATTGTATAAAATTATTTCATTCAAAAATGAATCACTACGTAAAAGCACACATTATTGGTCTAGATTCTGTGTATATGTATCGGTCTGTAGATACATATTTGCATTGAATTGGAATACAAATGAGAAAGTTTTTTATTGGAATGCTTTAGAATGAAGCAAGTCCTGATTTTGGAATTGTTATATTCACAACTTCCCTATTCACTACATATAGTAATTATATAGAACATAATTTAATTGCTATTTACTTCAATTATTAATGGTATAATTGCTATCGAAACTATCCAAAAATTGTATTGTTAACGCCTCAGGGTGTCAGTTAATGAAATTCCCAACTGGGAAGTGAGGAAGCTAGGAGACTGTTACAAGATGAATACAAGAGAAGCAGCCTGGGAGTCGATTCCTTGCGGAAATCTGCTACGTCTAGGCATCAATCAGTTCTGATAATTACACTTGTGCACGGAACTGCAACCGATGGAATGGGCGCATTCCTTGGGGGGTGTGTTTATGGCATTGGTAGCGATCAAATCGCCCCTAGTTTCGCGTAAATAGGCGACCCACATACGGTGAAATATAGCGCGCCGGTGTGCTTCTGTAAATCACTTAGGCGCGTGCACACATCTGAACTTCTGGCCATATTTTCCATATCGTGCCAAATGGGGGTGGGAAATGTCAGTGTGGTGCCTCCCGACAGGGTGCAGGTCGCTCATTTTTCATCATTATTTCGCTCCCCCCGATGCGAGAAAAGTTGTGTAATGGAATTGCACGACACTTCGGAGTTTGGAGCTACGCAATTTTCTTGAATTTTAAAATAAGAAAAAAAAATCATTCGTCATCATTACCATGAATTGTAACTCAATGAGCAGTGCGCTCCAGAGAGTAAAGGATCCGTTTTGCAAACTTTTAAACCGAAACTGATATCTCATTTCTCTAGTCGTAGGAATTCGCCGCTATGCCATCAAAATGGCGAATTAAATCATAACTATGATAAGATTAAATACCCAGCCCCGGATGTTGATTTTTTTTGTAATACCTTCTCATACATAGACACACATGTACATTTGTTAAACATATTAGAAATGAACACTGTATACCTGATAACAGATATTTTTGTGAAATTAGAAAAAAAATATTTTTCCGCAAACTTCCGAATTCTTAACATGAGGAATGTTTCAAATGGAACAAAACAATAGCGTTCAAAGGCTTCGATTTAAATTCAGATATAACACTTAATGAGTTAAAATGGTCAATATTAGGCAGACCTCTCCAATTACTAATCTTGCATTCACCTGGGGTGGTTTAAATGGCTATGCGAAATGCGGTTGCTAATGAAAGTGGTGAAGCATAATGAGGTGTTGGTGTTCTGAACTTACACAACTCAATATTGAAGGCATTGAGATAAAAATTTAATTAATAAGTACTATATCTTATTAGATTTTGTTTGTATTTTACAAGGTTTCAGGATATATTTTTGAAGTGGATAAATATAATTTCTCTGAATCAAATTATTTAAATAATATGGTAAACAAGTGGTAATTTTAATTATAAACTATATAGTGTCACTTAGAATCAGGTATGTATTTATGTAAAGCTTTCAAATTGTCCAAATATTTGCAAAGACAATCCATGACGATAAAAAACGGCAAAAATCGAAGATTTCATGAAATTTCACAGAAAAACGTAAATAATCGAAAAACTAACTGTATAGTGACACGTAGTATTTATCTTGATAATTTATGGTACAGAAAATATAACGTGAAAGTGATTTAAGTTGAAAAACACATTTACACCCTAAAACCGCGCTCTTAAGGACAATTTATTCTGCGCTGCGAATTGCTATATTGAAATGCATGCGCCAAGTAAGTTGCATATTATTTACCTTCCCAAGAATCGATTTGGTAGCGATGTCCAAAATGTTTTGTATACACACAAATGCGCCGGGCATGTGTGTTTAATTTAATTTAACCCATACATCCCAAGAACGAATCTGATACCAGAGTATGTTTTCAGTATAAATGGTGGATGCGCCGGAAACTTCATTTAATATATTATTAGATATGGATGTTCATTAAGCTCAAATCATATGTGTGTGTAGGTGTAGGTGTGTCTGTGCCTGTGTGTTTGTAGGTATACTCTCAGTTTCGTGCGTGTGGATTCAACGAGTTAATTAAATATTTATTAAGGAAATCCAATACCAATGCCCTGGTGTATTGGGCGAGCCGCAAACGCAATTTCCGAGTCGTCTGCAGAAATTCAGGAGGAAAACTCGTCCTCGGCCTTCGCCTCTTATTGCACCTCAAGGACTCCAGACCAGATTTTGCTATACATTTTCTTGTTACGGCTCAGTTAGTCTAGACAAAATTACTTCTTTTATAAGCTTCTGTAATTGGAGAAGTAAAATCACATCCCATTGCGAATTTGATATTTTCTTGGCCCTCATTTGTAACGGCGGGCCAATTTACAAAGCAACTGCCAGTTCAAAACGGGAAATAATTATAAATGATTAAATTTATTTATACAGGGTGGTCCAATTAAAGTGTTACAATGCGATATTTAAGAAACTGCTGATTTAAACAAAATTAAATTTGGGATAATGCACTTTGACGTTGAGAGACACTACTTGACATTATAAGAAACTTTGTAACCCTCCTCACTTTTATAGGGGTAGGGGTGACCTTTGAAAGTTAAATAGAAAGGTACGAATTTGTTTTCCAATTCTTAACCTACACGAAAAAGTATGTTATAACCATTACATAATTTAGTATTTTATTTTATTTTAATAGATGTTCAAAGTGATGGCCACCTTGCTGTAAACATTTATTAACCATATTCTGTCTACGCCACATCTTCATTTGTTTTGGGCTTTTTTCCGTTGGGTTTCTTAGGTGGCAATTGGCCTGTTTGACGACTTCAAGACTCTAGCCTTTTGATCGCCATGTGGATTTTTGGTGGTAACTGAAGGGGGTAAGGGGGAGAATTAATAACATATCCACTTGACTTTCTTTCAATTTAAAACAAATTGAAAAGAAAGTAATTAATAAATATTGACATTGACATTAAATTATGTCATGGTTATAACGTACTTTTTCTTGGAAGTTAAGAATCGGAAAACAAAATTTGTACCTTTCCATTTTACTTTCAAAAGTTTTGGACAAAATTGTATAAGGCATTTTCGACTAAAAATTGCCCAAGAAATATGCTCTTAAACTATGCACATCGTATCACGGGACACCATGTATATTTATGATTGTATATGCGTATACAGGGTTTTAGGGAAGTTGGCCAATAAATTTCTAGGGGTGAATCAGGGAATCGGCAAATTGTAGTGGAATATTACTTTCCATTTTTTGATTAGATAGATTTTTTTATAAGTTTCAAACGTTCAATTTGACTCTTTTAACAAAAATGTTAAAAGGGTCACATTTAAAAGTAATGCAAGTAACAATCTAGATTTAAAAAAAACAATGCAGTATCGAGATTTATTAAGCAGTTCCAAACATATGCGGTACCAATTTTAACATAGATTTAAAGGGAAACTATGCATCCAGGCCAAAAGTGGAAAAAAATATTTGACTTCTGTTTGCACCCTGATGCAACCAGAGCAAGATTTCGGTCGACTTCCCTAACACCCTGTATATCACTAAATGAATTGTTGTAAAAACATAGTTAGTGTGTTATTCTCTATTATGAAAAGTTAATAACAATCCTTCGTGATTTTTTTTAGTATTTTCCAATTTATTACAAATTCATTACAAATTTGTTTTTGAAACAAAAAACTATAAAAATAGTAATGAACAAAAAAAATCAAAAACATAGAGCGACACGATGTTTTGCGTTGTGATATAATTAAGTTTTAGCAGTCTTAAAATAAAACAATTGTAACAATCATTTTATGCATTTATTGCATTTACAAAAAAACTTGTAAAAATTTTATTTCTATTCATTATATTTATTTTTGAATCATTTTTAAGTGTTATGTTTTTAGGATTGAAGAAACTATCTGTATCTGAATGCCATATCTAAACACGAATGTAAATGTATTTTGTGTGTTTATCATCGTCCATTATTAGAGAAATTATTTAGAGTTAAAATAAGTCAAAAGACTTAAATTTTACAAAATGAAATGATGAATAGTTTAGTGAAACTCATCCTTATTGGATAAGTATTTTAATAGTATATTTCATTACGAGTCTGAAACTAAGGATTTGTCCGTGCGTGCGTTCCAATCCCAGTGTGAGGCGAATCCGAACACTGGAAGTCATGCAAGCACGGGAAACCCCGTTTTTGAACGTATAATGAACGATGTATTTTATCGTACTTTATTATTTTTATTATAATTATTACTTTTTTAACGCACGGAAAACATCGGAGATCGGAACAAGTTTTCCGTACGCTGTTCTGAAATTATTTTGCGCATGGAAAAAAATCGGTGATCGGGAAAAGTTTTCCGTGGGTTGTTCTGAAAATGTTTCCTTTCCGTCAGTGTTAAAACGGATACAAACAAGGTGTTTTCAGATAAGTATAATAAAAAAGTTATTAATCGTTATGAACCTTGGTGTTACTCTATATTTTTGGCTCATTTTTGACTTCAAGTAAAATATGTAATATTTGAGCAACCGAACGCGAAAAAATATAATAAAAACTGGTATAACTGATGGATGAAACTATAACAAAAATATATTAAACATTTTAAAATTTCTAGATTAATTACACTGGTCAACAAAATGAAACTTTTTTGGGGTAACAGAAGGTTTGATATAAGATTGTAGTTATACTTTTCATGTAGAATCCAAATATGTTTTCAGTTTAGGCGTACCACCCAAGGTTTTTAAGTAATACACAAGCAATGTTTCAGAAAAAATCATATATTTGGCATAAATATATCATAATATATCATATAACAAATCATACAATTACTATAAAAAAAATTCTGGCTCATTTTTTTAAACTTTTTGGGTGGATTTGACTTGGGTAACATCTATCCTCCGTGTATAGTATGAATGGACCACCATATGCCAACTCCTCTTGTCCTTGTAGCGTACATTCCCAATTCAGTCAGAATTTGAGTCACTGCTATACAAAATTTTAAAAAATGTAAAAAAAGGTTTAATATGAGACTCTAACCATATTAGGCATGCAAAATTCAAAAATGTTATTGGTTTTGCTGAATCATGAGGATGGAATTATAAGTAGATATGGGGCCTAACTACACCTTGCTCGAGTAAAGGGCTTTATTTTACCCTGATCTTCTGCTATAACTATAATTTTGTAAAGTTTAAGGTTTTATCCACTTAGTCTGGCGAAATAAAGTAAATTAATAATAAAATAAAATAAAAATAATTTTACCAGTAAATAAAAATAAATACCGTTAGTTTGGCTGACAGGTTAGAACGCTTGGTTAGCATGCACGAAGACCTGGGTTCGAGCCCTAGTACAGGTAGTACATTTGTACTGAGAAACAAGTGCCATTCGCTATTGGGAGCTCATTAACGGCGCTCTAGAGATCGGGGGCGAATTTGCAGAGTAACAGGCCCTAACTGAATACACACATTTACACAAATCACACGGCAGAAGGACCCAAGTTGGTCGATAACCAGTTAGGGATAATATCCCTAACAAATATAGTCACTACTACTTAAAATCAATAAATACCTATAACTTTTGTAATAGAAAAAAATAGTTCTAGAAAAAAGTGTGGGTGATCGACAATTTCTGGTTGAAGATTTGAATTCAGCGTGAAACAGTATATCAAACACACCATCAAAGATCCCTGTTACACAAATCGTGTTGACCAGTGTTAATAATTTAAAGAATTAGGCTTGTAAAGCCTAGTTCATGCACTGGCGATTTGCGATTTGCGATTTTTGTTCTGATTGGTACAGTATAAGTTTCCGCGTAAAATGCTTTGAAATTTAACCAATCAGAACAAAAATCGCAAATCGCAAAACGCTTGTGCCTGAACTAGGCTTAAGATTACCTAAATTTCCAGGTAGAAAGTTGAAATTAGAGAGAAATTCTAATTATTTAAGTGAACGTTGTTGCAATGAAAATAGTAGATTTTGTGCTAATAGCTCCCCTTCCGTCTGCGAAATCCAATTTCTCGACCGTTACTTTAGCAACGGCCGTTATTGTTATTAACGTCATTAGGCCGATATGCAGCAAATAACGGACGCAGGTTGAAGTTTTTAAACCGAGGCGAATCGGAGCGTAGTGTAGCGCAGCCGAGGTTGATAAACTTCAACCAAGTCTGTTATTTGCATATTGGCCGTGTGCCGTTCAAGATTTTTCGTAATACAAATATTTTCGCAATATTTAGTCCACATAGATGTAGGAGAATACATTTCTTATTTTCCATTTACGTAGGCTGGTAGTATATCTTCACTCACCAATTTAATCTGTTTATTTTTGCGCCACTGTAAAAATCTTCATACTCTTTCTGGTATCGTTTAATTCTTTTTTTTGGGCAGCAAGTGAAAACTTGCAGCCGATGCTGCCTCCAATATCTCGGCAGAAATTTCAAAGTTTTCTTTATCCATTATCCATTTTGACGGACCGGCAACTAACAATGCAACTCTTTACTTACTATGGCCGACAGGCATCTGTCAGTCATAGCCTGAGCAATTTTAAATCTGAATTGAATTGTTTAACCATGGTAGGCATGCGTTCCCCTTAACGGCCGGCGTCCGTTAAGAATTCTTAACGGCCGCTGACCGTTTAGCATGACATTACAGCGCTCTTTTAGTTCTGATAAAACGGTATAACAGTACAGTATTACGAAAAAGTAATGGTGGCCGTTCATGGCACAAAAGCTGACATAAAGCGAACTTTCACTGACACAAAAGTGTTGTATTACTTCAATCCTTGAGATGTCCTGCCTCGGCCGCAACTCTGCCTCGGCGACAATTCTTCTCTCGACATGTTAAATAATGATATAATTTTGAAGACCGCGAAATTTCGCGGCCTTCTCACCCCCTTCCCCCAACCCCCCTGTTTCACTTAGGGCTTCGCCGTATTTTCTTTGAGCCTCTTTCTTTTTTCTACGTATGTCGACCAAATATGAACAATCTGCGATAACGGGAACCTCTTTAGTCCCAAAAGATAAAACCTCACCCAGATTACTATTGTGATACCTATTTTGACTGTAAATCTTCTTTGATTATAAGTAGTTTCGTCATGACTGTTGAGTTTTCTTGAATTTTCTCACGTTAAAATGATATTTTCCACAATTTGCTTGCGTTGTAAAGAAAATATTAACTAATTTGAAATTTTCTTTGACGTTTAATTATATTTATGGAAAATTCTTTTATTTTTACAAAGTTTCCGCAAGTCCGCAAGGGTTTATTGTGATTTTCTTAAAGTTTTCCTAATTTCAGCTGAATTTCTCAATTTATTTATACAATTTAATAAATCTATTCAAAGGTTCCGTGATTAATTAATTTTCTATATTCATTTATTTGTTAAAATATTAAATATTTTTTTCATTTTCATGAAGTTAACGTAGTTTAAAATTAAATAAATTTTTTTTTTTATAGTTTTCGTTCAATTTTTAAAGACAGCTTAATTTTTAGCTACTTTTTTATTTCTTTTATAGAAATTCCCATTCATTGCCGTCGGTGTTTTGGTAGTGATAATGGTAATGGTTGCATTGCAAAAATATACTTACTATACATTTTTAATTTTTTTTTATTAATCATTGAAATGTTTCGTAGTTGACTTAGGGCTGGTCTTTACATCTTTCGTTAAAGTTGCCGATAGTTATCCGCGGGTTTAAGATACAGGTAATGAGATTAAAAACTCATTGATCAGATAATAGTTTCTAATCTCCGTACGAGTATTTCTCAGGCAGAAACCTTATCCTCAACTACCGAAAGACTGTATACACTGTATCACAAAGTGTAATTGTTGCCCTGCAGATAATGCTTCATAATCTTTCATTTTAATAAGTGCTTTTTATTCCGGGTCTATTTTTGCTCAGTGCTTAGATATGAATGCAGTTTTTCGCTCCACTTTGTACATTGTTTTTTACATACGTGTTCGGTTCAATTATATTTAATTTTTGCTCTGTAACTATGCAGGATGTTTTTTATTTCTTTCTATTTTCTGGTTTTCTGGCAGCTGATTTTCTTCACTGAATAGACACAATAACCCTGTAAGTGAAATTGCAGGATATATCAGGACTTACCCATATTCCTCGAAGCCTTGTGGAGTCAGCAGGCCATCACTCTTCGCTTACTCGTTGTGGTTCTTCTAGTGCGTGGAGGACATGGCGAATCACAGCACTGCTAGCACCATTAATAATCCGCGAGATCGGAGCCCATGACCTATATACCGCTTTTCGTGCACAGAGTCCTGGGTCAGTGGGGTGCGAGCGTGTACGTGTGTGAATTCGGAAGGATGTTCCGGGGGTGGGCGACTATCGAAAAATTTATAGCCACTTCCTGTAAGTAACCGGCCCGAGCGAGCCACTCACATAACACGAATTCCGCGCGCTTGTCGCGTACGGCCCTTGCATCCTATTGCTTACTAATTACCTAAGTCCCTAGAGATATATTGAAGATTGCAGCTACACTAATTTAAATTTACTAGCTTATCACTCGGTAAAATCTAAATGCTAGAACACGTATTAATTGATAAACTTTATTTGATAATTGCTTATTTATTTGTATTTGCCTCTCGGTGCAGCTTTTTTTCTGAGCTATTTGCTGGGGGGTGGGAGATACGAAACACGAACGAT
This sequence comes from Othius punctulatus, assembly GCA_951805005.1. Lineage (NCBI taxonomy): Eukaryota > Metazoa > Arthropoda > Insecta > Coleoptera > Staphylinidae > Othius > Othius punctulatus. The sequence goes on along the minus strand of OX638141.1, from coordinate 65,303,342 downwards.
GAGCGAACACGGAGGTGGGCAGTGTGTGTATCCGTGAAGAACACAATTTGTGGGAGCCGGGAGGTTCAGTTCACTCCGGAACGTTCGACACTCGACTGCGGGCCGAGGTCAGTCCTGCCGCTGCTGGAGGTACTAAAGGCGGGGGTGGTTTTCTGATCGATACACCCCCAGTACGCAGGCCTACCACACTAACCGCCCCTGCATCTGCAGCCCCCGTGCAAGGCCTGAAGGGGGGAAAGAACCGAAACGCTAATTGCCGAATGTGTCGCGCTCCCGTGTTGCCTCAGAGATTATCGGCGATGTGCAGTTCAGGAAACCACCCCGCCCAACTGGCCCGGACTGCTAGGCGGCCCATCAACTAGACCTACTAACACCACTATCGGAGGCATGCAGAGCGACCAGACAACAAAAGCCCGCCGCCCCACGAAAACTGCCACTCGCGTATAAATTAACATCTTATATGCTTGGAATTACCAGTATCTCCCCCAAGCAACCCCACCCAAACCGCCAACATTCAACATTATCTCCGCTGAGGGAGTTGAACGTGCGCATCATCGGAATTAAAGATAACGGTTTGTTTATTCCAAGTGTGGTGCGCGGGGTGGCAGCCCCCGGATTATTTACTGTATGGCGCTGCGGAATGAATGGGGGCCTTCCAAGGCCGCCCCTGGGAAAAAAATTGCGGACTATTTGCTGCAGTATGTAAAACCCGAAGGTTCAGTTTGAGGATTTTTGTACTGCAAAAGCTGTGCCGTCAGTAAATCAAGCAAGACAATTTACATTACTGCAGGATAAAACCGCAAGAAAATCACATTAAACGTTAAATAATACTACGATTAAAAAAATACCACTAAGTTAGTTTCATTTTCGCATTTTTCTGAGGAAGCGATTAATCACAATCGTCTACTTATATCCACGGCCAGTCTGTTTCCGTAAATGTTCCAAGTGTGGCGAGAGAAACCAAAGCACAAATCTACATATTAAAGATTTCCCTAATCCAAAATCTTCTCCGATTATTATCAAAAATAGTGTACATGCACCAATCAGTATTCTTCAGAATAGGACATGTTAAGATAATTTTAGAATATCTCTCAAAAGTTATGACATGAACTTTGATCTCAGTAATGCTTCAATAAAATATATTTTCTTCATTTCAAAGTATAGAAACAAATGGTTAAATCTGGCCAAAGGGAACATTCATCACTCGTTTGTTTTTCACACGAGAGCAACCGCTACCCCGAAGGGATAACGTCAACGAAGGAAAATAACCAAGCTTTCAATACAAGCATTATCCATCAAAACGCCCAATCAATTGGCAATTCGCAGAATATGTTACAACAAATGGTAACAGAACACACAGATTGTAAATTTCTATGCATAACAGAACATTGGAAGATCAATCAGCAATTTATGCTCTACACAACTTGATTTTTTTCCTGAGGTCAAGCACTGCAACATTTTGCAGAAATGGTATGGCATGCACCGAACGGAGAGACTGTCTACCCCTTTTTCATTTGAATGTGCGGCTGTGGAGTGTAACATAGCCAATAAGAAAATGATTGTATTATCTATATATACCGGGCAATTCAAGTTTTATTACCATGGGTTTCTTAGGCATTTGGAGTTGCCCAAAAAATATAAAAATTTGGATTTATATAGGTCTGATACTAATCTACGGAAAGCTAGTTTGACTTTTTCGATATAATTATATAGACGATTATAAAATTAAAAAAAACTCTTTCCGTGCAAAATTCTCTATCGTTATTTTTGCCATAAACTGTTTTATTTTATTCATATAACCCATTTATGAAATCAAAAATTAACGAAAATGTTTAGATTTCAAATTAAAGCATTTTTACATTACTGGCCAACTTTCCTCGGTATGATTTATGATTTTGTAAGTCAAGAGACCTATAAAGCATTGACCGCGCCGGTGCAGTTGGAACGTTTTATGACTTTTTATTATTCCGTCAGTCGCCCGTGGGTTGAACAGGCTTTGCAGCTCCGGTTCTGAAGAAATCCTTGCGTCGGTATCCACCCAGCAGGCTGAGAGATTAGGTAAGGCCTAGGATGGACCTCATTTTTGGACTTTGAAATTATTGTCACGATGCCTCCTAGAAGTATGCCACTAGGTGAAAAAATAATGTGTGCAAAATTTGAGATCGATTAAGCAACGGGAAGACGTGGCACATCCAATTTGAAAATATGAATTTTTAAAATTCCATCAAACTGTATGTTTTAATATGCTTCAGAATTTTTATTTTTCTGCTTTTTATGAATATTAAAAACAAAATTATTTCATTAAAAAAATCTTAAAATCTTTCAAATGTACAGAAATGACTTTGAAATAAAAATATTATTTATGGCAATATATTTGTCACTTCGAATCTTGCATTTTATCCTTGAGAATTTTTCACTTTCAATTGTCATTTACTCGAAATATTTCTTATGTAACATGGCAACATTTTTATACTGTCACTTTTACAATAAAAAGATCTCTGAAAATTAAGAACAAAAATAGGGCGTTGTTATTTAAAAAAAACAATGGATGACGTCATTACTCAAAAACAAATGATGGTTGAAGATCGACTGTCATACAAAAATGTGTATGTTTACAAAGAAAATCGACCTGTTCGAGGATTTTTTTCCATTTTTTTTAATTTCGGTTTTAATGAATTTATTTCTTACTTTGGGCGCACACTGTATATCATATATACAGTGTATTACACAATGTGTAAGTTCTTACCTATTTTTATTAATATACTTTTTTCCGTTGATTTTTTTGTTTCGAAAAACCTACCGTTAAAATCCGTTATTAACGGTGACTTTGATTTTAAGGCATCATAATTATTGCGTAACTACGATACATTTCAAATTTGTTTGCGTTGGAAGTCAGATTAAATAAATTTATGAGCAGTTGTCATAGTGCTAATGTTTTAAAATCAACGGGAAAATATTGCAATCAACACTAATATTAATGGCGATTAACAATCTCGGCTATTATCTAGATTATTAATAGCAATCATTAAGTCTTGTTGCTTAACTAACTATATTTTGGTTAAACTCTATTGCAAGTTCAGTTTGGGAGATGGAGAAACTGGAATTAGAGACATTTGCATTTTTTAGCCCATTTATACGTTCAAGCCTAGTCGTTAGCCCCTAATGCTATAAAAGCACCATGCCAAGATTTGCAATTTATGCAAAATCTTCAGGCGTACGCCAAAATTGAGGAAAATACAAGTCGAACAGCGTTAAAAAACAAATTGTAACCATCTGTGGTATTTAGTACCAGAAACAGCTGCGATTATTTTTTATCATTTTTTGTCATTTTTTAACAGTCAAATATCTGTAGACACAAAATGGCGAATGGTGCTTGGTCTCAAATACAATGATATTTTCAAAGAACCAGGGAAGAAATGTGCAATGCTACTGAAAGATGTTGGCGAATACACAAATCGAACGAAAACTCGAAATCGAAATGAAAGGGGATCGAAAACTTCATTTCTAAAGAATCTCTGAAACTTTTTGAACAATTTTCATGGCCAACGGAATTCTTTGAGATGGATCCTTCTATATGGGAGAATTATGACGGATTTAAAAGTGAGGCGCTGAAATTGTAAAAAGACAAGGTTGTTTATGATGTTGCAGAATGAGGAGTTAAACTCATGCAGGATTATAATGAAGTTCTAACTAAAAACGAGGAGGATAAACAATGTATACTTCAAATCGTTGCGGACTATCAACGGCTCTTCCCAGATACAAACAAAAGTACATTATCGAAAAAATTGTAAATATGTTACTTACTTATTGTAATACAAAATAAATCTAGTTATTACAACGGGAGTTTCACTATTCTATATAAATTTTCATGTTTCTTAATTTTTTTGCGGGCTTGTGCCACGTGTTCCTGTTATATTTCAGTCGTGAGAATTTTCATAGAACATTTTCTTAACAAACACAACGAATTCTGGAGGGATCCTAAAAAAAATCGCTATACAAGGTTGGGTTTTCAAAATTTCAAAGTCAATGTGCCACGTCTTCTCGTTGCCCGATCGATTTCAAACTTGGCACACATTATTTTTTCATCAAGTGATATAATACCAGGGGGCGTCGTGAAATATATAACAAAAAAAAACAAATCACCAGGTACAGATAAGGTTCACCCTATACGGCCCTATCATAAAACCCATAAAATCCATTATAGGGACTATTACTGGAAGCTCCGTCATTTTACTATTTAGTAATAAATATTACTGCTGCAATATCAAAATTCATTTAATTCATAATTGGTGCAATTTTTTTGACTTGGATTACACTGGAATGTTTGGAATAGCATTAAAGTATGTTCTGACAAAAACTATAAAAATAAAATTACGAATTCTTTGTGAAATAACGTATAAACTACCGGATGGTAAATTTTTTTTATCGTCAAATTGGGTTTCATCAATTTCTAAACATGTGTACTTATTTTGGATTTTTTATTTCAATTAGAAGTTGCCATTTTTGGCCTGGTAATAAAACTTGAATCACCCGGTATATAGAAATGATGGCCCCATTGAAGTTCTGCTTAGTAACATGGATGAGTTGCTTAGCAGAATTTCAGTGGAGAACTGTTTAGTTTTTATAGCAGGGGACTTCAACGTTGATATGAGGGCCGAAAATAGGGATTCCTCAGATTTTAAACTTCTTCTGGGCTCATATGGACTGTATCCATCAGTAAATGATTTCACAAGAATTACAACCGCGTCGAGAACAGGTATTGATAATAAATTCACAAATTACGATAACGAATTGTACAAAACCCAGATACTGAATTATCATGTATCGGATAATTTTGCCCTAAAAATATCAATTAATTATTTGACAAACAGGTGAACAATTCAAATTATAAAATAATTTTTAGTGTCAAGAATAAACATAAATTCAAAGCCTCTCTTAATGCACAGGAGGGGATCAGTGTCTATGAATGTGAGGAAAATACTGTCAACGAACAATGGGCTGAGTTTATGAAGACCTTAACTCCCCTGTTCGATGAAAATTTTCCAAAAATGTTAGTAAAAAGCAAAAAAGGAGGGATAGTCATTTTCAGTGTCCTGAAATGGTAGAATGCAAACGCAACTTAGACCTACTAAACTATTTTGCTAATTGTGATAATAGAGAGAGGTACAATAAAGCAAGAAAGTGATACAATCAGCTACTGGAAAGCAAAAGAAAAGAAGCATATTGCCAAAGGATAGTACAATCGACAAATGTATCTAAAACGGTATGGCAAGTTATAGAAGAAATTAAGGGTAGTAATGGTGGTAAGGAGACTGTCCCAACCAAATAATAATAATAATAATAATAATCTTTATTTCGCTTCGAACAAAAGAAGATAATGTACAATATATATATATATATATATATATATATATATATATATATATATATATATATATATGCAATACAATAAAGTAAAACCAACATGAAACCCAACCCAACCCAACCCAAATGAATTGTCCCAACCAAATGAAACCTTTGAACACTGCAAATGAATTTAATCAATATTTTACTTGTATTACCCACTCGTTAGTAAAAAAAATGCCCACTGTGGAATTCCAATCTAAGATACAAGTAAACCAAAATTCCATTTATCTGGAACCGGTTAGTCCAAACGAAATCATAAATATAATAAGTAAATTACACGCCAAATTGAGTAGTGTTTATAACGAAATACCCGCAAATATAATAAAAGTGTGTTCGTTTGTACTAGTAGAGCCTCTAACATTCATTATAAATAATATGCTCAAACATGAAATATTTCCTGACAAGTTAAAAATAGCTGTGGTAACTCCATTATATAAGCACGAAGACCCGGATATTCTCACGAACGATAAGCCTGTTAGTAGGTTTCAATAAAAAATTTGAACATGTTATCAATTCACGATTAATAACTTTTTAAGAAAGCTTAATTTATTAAGCGCACATCAACGTGGCTATAGAAAAGGAAAATCTATTGATACCGCAGTGCACTTGATGCAGTATGTTCTGGAGGCATTTGTGAATGGAAAATTAACAGTAGGTCTGTTCTTAGATCTTTCAAAGGCATATGACTGCATGAACTATGAAATCCTGTTTCATAAGATCGAGAAATAAGGCGCACGCGGTCACGCTCCGGAGTTATGCAGGTCGTCCTTTCAAACCGCAAACAAATGGCCTAAATTAAAACAAATAAAAAAATATACTTTTCAGAGTTGTTACTAATTAAGATGGGAATCCCACAGGGAAGCATATTGGGGCTTACTTTTTTATCATTTATGCAAATGACATGTGACTTGAGATCACTAATGGTGAAGCATGGCTAATAAATTATGCTGATGATACTATTTTTTTTTGTTATAAACAAAGACGTAAATAGGAAGGAAAGGGAAATAAATGAAATATATCAACAAGTAGCCAATTGGTTTATCACAAAGCGTCTTATCATTAATAAGAGTAAAACTGTAAGTATAATTTTTAAAACGAAAAGAGCCACAGTAGTGGTGCCCTCCAGTCTCAAACTAAATGTCCAAGAGCTACAGCCTTCAGACTGTAGATACGGCCTTGGTTGATACGGCAACGATACGGCCTGGGTTGAATATAAACCTCGGCTGCGCTCCGCTCCGCTTCGCTTCGCCTCGGTTTACAAACTTCAACCCGCGCCTGTTATTTGCTACATATCGGCCTAATGGCGTTATATACTATAACAGTAACGTATTCATTATGTGAGAACATCACGTTCAAATGTCAAATGTTATTATGTATAATGTCACAAATGCATCTCATATTCGAATGTAATACTGTCAAGCAACGTACACATTACTGTTACTGTTTTTTGATACGTAGTACACCTGAGTAGCTATTTACAAAATCAAGTATAAAAAGCAATATTGCTTTTCATCATACCATTATATTTTTCATAATAGAAATGTGCTTTAATAGTTTTTTACGCTCAATCGATATGACTCATAGAACGGCTTAGACCGGTTAAATTATAACAGCCTATGATATCTATGGTATTTCATAATACCGTATTCTTAAATGTTCTTTAACAGTACTTTATGCTTAATCGATATGGGTGTTAAAATAGCCATGGCCTTTAAATGGCCCCACGGCTATATCTATTAACGATATTCTGAAGAACCGATGCTACGGTATTACAGAAATTAGTAACAGATAACTCGTAAATTTTAGTTATACTGAAAAAATAGTAAAATTTACGAATTAACCTCAAATATTAAATATTCATGGCATTATGAAAATTAGGTAATAAACGCCATATGGCCGATACGCAAATAACACATTTCATATTCCATATTGATGTTCCATATATCATGTAACACATCATTTATCATATATCAATGTTGTTATGTACATTATATTATTATATCTATTAAATATGCTGTAGATATGTATATGGAATAAATATTTATATTACAGACTCGGTTCATTATAGTTACTACGATATTACGATATTATTATCTACGATATTAGAATCGTAACGTATCATATTACGATACTGCCCACCAGATTTAAAAGAAAACGATCTACTGGACTTCTACATCACAACAAAAATATTGTCAAATTTCATCGAAGTACAAGTACAAGATAACTTTGACCTCAGCTCGGACCACTTACCTGTCATACTAGCCCTTAACGAAATAATATTTAGGAAAGAGACACAGCATAGCTTGGTAAATAAAACCACAGATTGGGAAGCATTCAGAACTTCAATTGAAAATAATATAAAGCTTAAGAGTTAACCTTAAAACCAAGGAACAACTGCACAAAGAAGCAGAAAACCTAATAAAAATTACATAAGAAGCTGTGAATTGTGACACTAGAAACATAACCTATGTAACGAAAGGGAACAACTACCCCAAGGAAATCAGAAAAATGCTCAGTGAGAAAAGGAAAACAAGAAGAAAATGGTAACAAACGTGAAGTTCAATGGATAAAACCTAGCTGTATAATAAAACCCAGAAACTTAAAAGATAAATGAAAACAAAAATAGAAGAAGAAAGCATAAGCAGGTATTTGAGGGACCTTTTAGCAGATGCGGAAAAGGACTACTCATTGTGGAAGGTGCCCAAAATTATCAAATGACCGGTTACAACTATACCACCAATCAGAATGGAAGATGTGACGTGGGTTCGTGATAATAAATAAAATACCGAATTCGCTGAACATTTAGTATACACCTTCAAACGAAACCAAACACATCCAGATATAGTACTCGAAGAAATACAAAATCCTTACATAGAAAAATTCCACTGGCCACGACAAAGGAAGTGGACCCAGAAATTAAAACTAACTTAAACCCAACAATCTCCTGGTATTACATGTGAGATACTAAAGCAGCTTTCAAAAAAGGAATAGTAATGATAACATACTTGTTTAGTGCAGCAATACGACTGAAGTATTTTCCAAATGTATCGAAAATAAATAAGTCAAAATCTGGTAAGCCGCCCAATGATGTCAAGTCATATATACCGAACTCTCTACTCCCATTTATCTCTAAAATATTTGAAAAGCTGCTCCTGAAAAGAATGAGGCCAATAACAGAGAAGAATAAGCTAATTGCAGACCACCAATTTGGATGTCGCCAAAACACTCAACTATCTATCAGGTGCACAGACTCACTAACATCATATAAAATGCCCTTTAAGAAAAGTCCATCTATGCAGCTGTCTTCTTAGAGGATGAACAGGCATTTGACAAAGTATGGCACGGAGAACTAATACACAAACTAGGGAAAATGTTACCCAAAGATTATGTTGAAATACTATCATCATACCTAACAGGCAGATTATTTTGCATAAAGCAAGAAGATGAACACTCTGATTTAAAAGAAATAGGTGCAGGGACGTTCTAGGACCAATTCTATACCTCCTTGGCACGTCAGATATACCTGAGACAGAAGGAGTAACCAAGACAACATTCGCTGAGGATACTTTCATACGGAAGAAATGTAAAGAGCGCCACCACAAAGCTCCAAAATACATGCAAAGAAATATACACATGGACAACAAAATGGAAAATTAAACTAAATGAGAGTAAATAAATACACATAAACTTTACCATCCAGAGATCAACAAATAACTTCAGAATCAGTATAAATACCTTTCATAATAAAGTGCTTCGGAATATGATGGATGTCCCATAGTTGCAATCAAGTAACTACATCGGGACCTCGGGTCAAAAAAATTAGAAAAATAAAAAAAAATTATATTGTTCGAATTTAAGTTCTTTTCAAAGAAACAAGAAACAAAAAACCTCGAGACATCAGGCAAAAAAATAAAAAACAATTCATATTGAACGAATTTAAGTTCTTTTCAAAGAAACAAACAAACAAGTCGACAAACAGTTTTCGTGACAAATGTTAAAAACCATGTTAATTGAATTTGAAATGCAAACCCCCGTCCCTATTTTGCTGTAATATAATAATGACATTTAATAACAACATGCTTAGTTTTTAAAATGCTTTTAAATTGAATTTAATAACATAACGTCAATTCTATTAATTCTATAAAATTAATAATTTATTTTCAAAATTGAATATGCTAACAAAAAAGAGTCAGATTCTAATTCTAATAGCTCAACGATATCGAAGAAGCCGCACAAAGTGACTTCTTCTGTGACTCCCCTCTGTAACAGTGAAAAAAAAAGTATGATTTGGCTTACAATAAATTTGAGAAATGGTGTGCAGAGAAAACTGTCTCGTATATTAGCGCAAAGATCATGCTGGCTTATTTTCAGGTAATTAGGATGCTAAAAGCCTCCACATTATAGTCTTTGTTACGATGCGACCTATCTATACTGCGCGTTTTTTATCTCTGAACATAGACAATATTCAGTTTTAAAACGATAGGATCAATTGCATTGCTAAAATGCAATGGTTATGGAACCAACATTGCAAGCGCTTGAAACTTGATCATTTCAAATGTCAAAATTTTGAATAGAAAATTTATTCATCGCAAGAAAGTATTCAAACAGGGCTATAGCGCTCAGCTAGCACTAGTACAAGGATTGTACGAGATTTATTTTCATGTATTATCCTGAGTAATGCAATGCAATTGGTTCTATCGTTTTAAAACTGAGCTTAGCCTATGTTCAGAAATGCGCGGTATAACAGAATATTGACATTAAAATGTATACGAGTTTGGTGCCATTTTTACGAAATACTCTTCTCTAAAGAAACTATTTCCATGCTTTCCACAGAAGTTTTGTCTGATAAGGCAAGAGATGCAAAATCTTGATATTCTTTTTCGTACCTGCTAGCAGTCTTCGTAGCCATAATCCGCTTCATTAAGCAGCCGCAATAATTAATCATTCATTTTCCGGAATTTCACAAAACGCAACACTGGAAGTCATAACTTGGGTTATATGTTTGTAATACAATCATTGTAAGAAATTACGCCCGGGCCAGTCGTTTTTAAACTTTATTTTTGAAAATCAATATTTTGACACTGAAATTGCTATGAACGTAAGTTTAAATATGGAACAATATTTAACTCTAATCTGTTAAAGCGATTTGATACTTAAAATTGAATATTTATGTAAATGTACGATCTTCTGACCTACTTAAATTCAACAAAATACGACCGGCTAATTTATATAAATAGACAAGTAAAAACTAGTCAACTAGCTTCGGTCTCTCCTGTATGTGTATACAAACAGGTGTAATTAATATTACGTTATATTAATTAGTTCGTGATGACTTACACTATTTTACTTAAAACCCAAATTCATTGAATTGATTTTATGCTCGTTACAAATACAATATTTAATTGTGTTTAATATAACAATTACGAAACCAATTCAAGGCTGGTATATTTTGAACAATATGGCCGGGAAATAATTCCTGGCTTTCAAAATAATGCAGGATATCATAAATGCATGAGAGTGCAATTAATTATTCACCAGGTTGTGATTTATTTGCGTTTTATTAAATATAAATAATTACGCATTGCTGTGCTATTAATATGTTCCAAATGTAAATGAATTATTTGCAGTGTAATTCATTTTCGATTAATATATCATTAGCGGATTCGTGTTTTAACATTTGTATTGCGATTCATATCGAATGGAATAATTTTGTCAATCATTAATATCCATTTAATCAATTTAATGAACCTATAAAAGACACATAATGAAATATAATTTATGAAAATTACAGCCCATGACTTTCTCTATACATAAACTTATTTGATGAGTTATTTGTGATTTGTATTATTATGGTATGATATTAATTTTGGCAGCAATTATATCTTCACAAAATCGCATTATTTGTACAAGATAGTTTGATTCCATTGATTATCCGTTGATAAAATAGTTATTAAACATTTTAATATTCTATCGATCTGATAAACGGAACTTCAAGAACTATTCGCGATAATTAGTTGAAAAAAAAAATACTGCATAAATTGCATTAATTGAATATAATATATTATCACAGTTAACTTATTATATTATATAAGTGAAACTAAATCTAGAATAATTTAATCGAGAATGATTCCGACAAGTGATATGATATATTATAGCTGACAACCCCGTCAATTCTCATTATTTTAGCTGTTGATGCTTTAATAATACCTGAAACTGTAAAGAACGATGATCGTTTAAAAAATTACAAGGCATTAGTCGGTAGTACAAAAACAAAATTAAATCTTTTCTAGTTATTGAAGATTGTATTTAACATTGGCAATTCGTCTAAAATGTTAAGTATATTATTGTAATAGACGTACACACTCATGTTTTATTAATAATAGTCTTAATAGACCTAAATTACTACAAAACCAATATTTCTGTTCTAGAAATCTAGAATTCGCCAAATTTCACGGAAACAAAACTTTCCGATATATCTACTTATTGTATTTTTATAAGAGGGAAAAAATACTGAAACCAGTTTTATCGCTGTTGAAGCAGTCGTCGGAGCTTCTGTAATGTGTCCATATAGCCTGAATACCCAAAGGGATCCCCATCTCCAATAAAATACTGAATCAATATAAAATGATATAATTAATATATATTAATTAATATATGATATAATTTTCTAATATTACTCTCTACGTCTATTTTATTAAAGCAGTACACATTTTTAAGTATCTGGGGCACTGCATATTGCGGAACTTAGGTGGCAATCCGGATATTGTGGGACACAACTAGTGTCTGTGTATTCGTGCAAACATGAAGGCGAGGCGATGTTATAAGTGCAGCACTGAAGTTAAAACTTTACTTTTTAAAACTTATTGCGGGTTCATGTACATGGCTGAACTGCGGACTAATCACCCTGATATAGACGTAACTGCTAAGAGTTTGCTATAATTATTCTTTTCGACTTCTGCACTTTTCGCCCAGATACAGCAGGTAAAATTTAGATTTTGTCAATTGATCAATTGTGAGCATTTATTTTAGAAACAATGATTGCGCCAGAATATATGTCGCGTCTACAGTCAAAATAATCCTCATAAAAATTTCACTCGCTCTTCACTGGAATAATATACACCAAGATTGTGAAGTATACTACTATAGGCGTGGTATGTTGAATCTCGAGGCGTATATCGCCGAGCGATTTCTGGCTATAATACAATTCACACCCGTGGTGCATACAGTGTGTCCAAGATAAGGATCAACAGCATGGGGATCTCGGAAACCGTAAAAGTTATAAAGGCGGTTAAATTACAAAAAAGGTGGGCAATTTAGATATTCGAGATATTCGACAAAATCTGAAATCTTGCGATTTCGTTTAATTTTTTTTCTGAAGTTGTTTGAAAAGCTATAACAAACCAAAGGCACTTTATCATTGCCAAATTTTTAGCTCCGCAAGACAGCGTTTACAAATTTTCAGTATGTAACACGTTAGGGTGTAATTTATTTACTGGCCATATAAAAATATAAAGTTCGTGGTGGTTTCTTTGAAACGAAATATTGTACTAAAAATTTATAAACGCTGTCTTGTTGAGCTAAAAAAGTGGCAATCAAAAAATGCCTTTTGTTTTTTTTTATACCTTTTTAAATAACTTCAGAAAAATCAATGCTGTTGATCCCTATCTTGGACACCCTGTATACTATTTATTGCACTACTATAACAATTACAATCATTTAAAACTAAATGTTAAAATAAACAAACATCTGCCAACTTCTGTTATTGCTGGCTAAGGCCGCAAAACTAACAAGATCATCAGTCGATAAGATGGCTGAAATAATGAGTTGCGTATGCGGTTGTCGGCTGTCGGAATTGGGTTGTCGCAAACTGCGATGGCCTGTGGGAGGAGCTTACGAGGCCGTGGGGCTTGAGATAGACGCAGCCTGAATTTTTATTACCTAGGGGGCAAAAGTAAAATTTATAACCTAGTCATATAAATCAACTTCACAGTGCTTTGATACGTGACATAATGATGTGTTCTTTGACTAGTAGTGCAAAAATCATCTTGTAGTCTCAAACAGTCTCAATACTGTCAAATTGACCGTTTTGTAGTTTGTACTTTTGTTGCTGGATACATTCTTGTTGCTGGATTGTCATGTTTATTTTGTATTTTGCTCACCTTAAAACTGTAATCTCTTGCAAACTAATCGACAGAGAAGCTGCTGTATTGCAAGCTAGGTAAGGTAAGTTAGGGCTTGAGATAGGCGCAGCCTCGGAATTTTTATTACCTAGGGGGCAAAAGTAAAATTTATAACCTAGTCATATAAATCAACTTCACAGTGCTTTGATTCATGACATAATGATGTGTTCTTTGACTGGTAGTGCAAAAATCATCTTGTTGTCTCAGACAGTCTCAATACTGTCAAATTGACGGTTTTGTAGTTTGTACTTTTGTTACTGGATACATTTTTGTTGCTGGATTGTCATGTTTATTTTGTACTTTGCTGACCTTAAAAATGTAATCTCCTGCAAACTAATCGACAGAGAAGCTGCTGTATTGCAAGTTAGGTAGGCTTTCAAATTACCTAACTTAACCCCACATCCAATAAAAAAAAAGTCTTATCTTTCTTGCGGCAAGGCATTATAAAATTGAAAATAATTTCCTTGGTAAAAGTTTTCCCTCTTTAATTAAAAATTGATGTATTACAGCGATTTTGCTATAAAATAAGTGGTAGTTCTGGGGAACTTTTTTTAGCAAAATGTGCATTGTCAAAATTAGAAATCGAATTGTTCGAGGTTTCCTTCCAGTACCTATTTATCATTTTGAATAAAAACATCCTTAGTTTTGTCCTTTGTTTTGAGACATCCTGAATATACGAGTGCATGCTGTGTGTAAGTGTTGATTTATTAGTTTTGCAACATTTGCCATATTTTTTTGATTAATAATAATTTTTTTGAATAAAACATAATTTTGATATTTTTGCAATTTGCTTCATAATAAGTGGTAGTTCTGGGGATTTTTTTTTAGCAAAATGTGTATCGTCAAAATTAGAAATCGACTTGTTCGAGGTTTTTTTTTCCAGTAACTATTATCATTTTGAATAAAACATCCTTAGTTTTGTCCTTAGTTTTGGGACATCCTGTATATACGAGTGCATGCTGTGTGTAAATGTTGATTTATTAGTTTAGCAAAATTTCTAATGAAATTTATGTCTTCGACTGACTTGTCATTTAAACGTAATTTGACAACACAACTACGACATTTTATTGGCCTAAATTATTGATAACAATAATGTTTACTGGTAAATTGTTTATAAATAATAGTTTTTGAGAAATCCTATGAGAATGAAGGATCACCCATGGCCCATAGCCTAATAAAGGTTAACGATGAGGTGGAGCTTGTGAAAGTATCGAAGAAAATAAATACGGAACACCTTTTTCATAAAAAAGCATGTATGGGCTAAATGTATATTTCGGCCGCAATGCAGCCATCTTTAGTTGCAAACAAGTACTGATGGGAAAAATTTTCTGCAGGTTCTTAAATATGAGTCCTAAATTACACATAGTAATTAACTATTAATATATAAAATTAGACTACTGCCTATAACATGATCTTATAATAACAAACACGTTTTTCCAATACAAGGATATCCACAAGTACACAAAAGAACAACACATCAGAACAGAGAATTCAATAATAGATTATGTAATAGTCGAAAGAACAAGGGAAAATAAAATAAAAGATGTAAGAGTGAAAAGTGGATTTGATATAGAAAGTGATCATTACCTGCTATTAGCAGAAATAGTACAGGAAGAACCAAATAGAAAAGAAGTTGAAGAAAATAGAAAAACAAATGTAGAAATAATAAAATCATATAAATTAAAGGAAACAGAGGTAGCTCAAAACTATGAAGATGAAATAGCAAAGGCAACAAATGAGCTACCAAAGATGAAAAACATATAGACAACAGTATGGACGAAGAATAGGAAACGATAAAGAAAATAATAATAGAAGCAGCTAAATGAGTATGCGAAACGAACAAACAAAGCAAATACAAAAGACAAAATCCGTGGTGGACGCAAGAAATAAAGGATCAAGTAAAGAAAAAGAAAGAGAGATGGCTGAAATACTTAAATATGAGAACACAAAACAACTATGAAGAATATAAGAAGGTGAGATCAAAAGTCAAGAAAATGATACTAAAAGAAAAACAAAGAACATGGGAAGAACTAGGATGCCGCATGGAAGAAAATGCAAAGGGTAATAAGAAGATATTCTACATATCACTAAAAAAATATAAAGAAAGGAAAAAAGAAGAATATGTGAGAATAAAAGACAAATCGGGGAAACTACTAGCGACAAAAGAAGAGACAATGGAAAGATGGAGGTCATACAACCATGAACTTTTGAACCAAGAATATGAATCAGACGGTGATGAAGACTCCCTAATAAATAAAGACACAAAAACGAACTATGACAAGATAACCAAAGAGGAAATAGAACAAGCAATTAAAGAACTAAGAAATGGGAAAGCTTCAAGAACTGATAATATAATAGCCGAAATGATTAAATGCCTTGGTAACGAAGGAAAACACCTATTAGGAAATCTAATCAACAGAATATGGGAAGAAGAGAAAATGCCAAAGGAATGAGAAATAGGGATGATAGTGCCAATATACAAAACAGGGGATAAAACAGAATGTAGCAATTATAGAGGCATTACTCTAATAGGCAGTGTCACAAAAATATACGAAAAAATAATAGAAAAAAGGATTAGACGAGAAGTAGAAAATAAAATGGATGAGGCTCAAAGCGGGTTGAGACCAAAGAGAAGCATACATGACCATATATTTACAATAAAGACGTTAATTAACAATACACTTGAAAAGCAGAAATCAATGTACATAGCATATATGGACTTAGAGAAAGCATTTGATTAAGTGCCGCGAAGAAAAATCTGGGAAGGACTCGAAAAAATGGAAGTCAACAAAAAACTAATCAGAAGAACCCAAAGCATATACAAAGAGACACGAAATGTAATAAAAGCACAAAACAGAAGATCAGAAGAATTTGACACCAAACAAGGAGTGAGGCAAGGTGGAGTTTAAGCCCATTGGTGTTCATAATATACATAGACCAAATAATTAAAGAAGTAAATAACGAAACGAGACCAGCAAACATTGGACACAGAAATATGAACATAGTACAAATACAACAATGTACATTTGCAGATGATATTTCAATAATAGCAAACAAACAGGAAGAACTACAAGAAAAACTAAATGTGTGGAACAAAGTGCTTACAAAATAAGCAATGACAATGAATATAAAGAAAACTAAAGTAATGGCAATATCAAATAATGAAGCAAAATTAAATATAAAACTAGAAAATAGTACAATTGAACAAGTAAAGCAGTATAAAGATCTGGGAGTAGTTATACAAGATACAGAACAACAAGATGCAGACATCAACAACAGAATAAGTAATACAAACAGACTATACTACCCGCTGAACATATAAATAACAGGGGAAAAGGAAATAAGCCAAAATGCAAAAATTAGAGTATACAAAGCTATATACAGACCGGTACTAACATTTGGCAGCGAAACATGGGTACTAAATGACAGACAAAAAAGCTGAATATAAGCAATAGAGATGAAATACCTCAGAATAACATACTGAGTAACACTACTTGACAAGGTGAGAAATGAATAAATAAGAGATAAATTACAAGTTAAAACTGTGAGTGAATATATCGAAGAGAGACAACTCGGATGGTGGGGACACATACAACGGATGGACAAGAACACCCAACAAAGATAATATGGGAAGCAAAAATGCAAGGAAAGAGGAAAAGAAGGAGACCGAGAAAGACATGGGAGGAAACAGTCACGGAAGTGCTTAAGAAGAAAATAAACAACAGGGAAGAAGTAAATAAGCTAGCAAAGGATCGTAAAGCATGGAAAGAATACATAAGCAAATGAAGGCAACTACAACCCAACACCCTAACGGGTAAAAGGGTCTTCGAATATTTATATAATATATATATATATATATATATATATATATATATATATATATATATATATATATATATATAATATTAAAAACAACCTAACAAAAACGAACATGGCACTAACATATAATAAACAATTCCATCAACACAATACAAAAATAAAGTCAGATCTGGAACAGAAAAATTTACAACAACAAAACATACACAAAACTTAACAACGAAAACAATAAATAAATATAAAAACCTGAACGAACACATAAGAAAACTAAAATACATACCTTTTAAACGAAAACTAAATACCTAATTTTAAACAACAAGATCTAAACAAGAGGAATGAAGAAGACCGACAACATCCTTCAATACCATTAACCCAGGAGGGGAGAGAAATCCCACAACTCCCGAGGTGAAGACAGAAGGAAGAAAATATGCAATATTTTAAACAGTATTGTTAATGATATTATATAGAATGTTATTTATATGAGCTATTTATTGTACTGGTATAAATTTAAAAGAAACTATTATCATTAAAAAAAAAATTGAACGTTATACAATATTGATAATATCTTAAACTGAATGGGGATTTAAATTTTACAACAAATACTTTATACTATACAATGTAATGGGATGTCTCCAAAAACGTAAATACTTAATGGTTGACCCATTAAGAGAAATACTTTCCTGAAAGGACTTTTGGAAGGACTTCTTTCCTGGAAGGAAGGGATCTGGGATTGTATGAGTGAATTCCAGAAATAGATTACTTAGCGCTGATTTATCAAAGTTTAGTAACGTACATTTATTCTTTTTCGTGTAAATCCCTTCATAAATGTACAAATTGTTGCCTTTAAGGTTTTTTTTTTGTAATTTTACATCTTCTAATATAAAGGTATGCCCGGTAGTAAAAGGATGTGCAGCCACTGCACTATGTGTTTTTGCGTGATGCATGTGTCTTTATATCTGGTAAATAAGTTCCGTTTCGTCTGCCCTATGTAGCAATCTTTACAATTCTGACATTGAATTTTATATATGCCTGATTTGTGTAATAAACGTTGATCACTCTCTCTGATCGAATTAATATGCTTCTCATATATGGTGCATGCGCCTGGTTGGCATACATTTTAAGTAGTATATACTAAGTGTTACTGTGATGAACTGTAAACAAATTTTACATTAGTTAGTGCCAATATATTATATAAAAAATAACACTTCTAATCCTAATTCTTGTATAAACAATTTTTTACGGGTCATAGTTTTAATAGATTGCATATAAGCTATTACATATAGTTGCAATGGATCATATGAAATATGGTATGTATATTAACTCCTATATCGCTTACAATTTTCTCGTCCACGGGCGTGTGTTCCTGCAATTCAGCAAAATTCCCCATGAAGAAATCTCTCTGTACAATTTTACCGATTTGCTCATACGTACATAAATTATCCGCTTCATTACACCCCAATCATTTTATTGCTGGAATATGTATGCGTACGTTTTAAATCGATACCCCACCCCTCGCCTCACCCATACTCCGCACGATTTAAAACGCATCACACGCATGACTCACCGCACGTTCTACTCACCGCATCAATGTATCACCGTAGGGATCACCAATGTTTGCGGTTCGCATTTTGCTCGGTACGTTTATTGGATAGTTGATGTAACTTAGGTGGACATTGAGGGGTCATTGAAATAAATAAATAAAACTTATATCCCAATTCTATTATTTGATACTTGATGTACTACGCATGACAAAAAAAAAACTGGAATAACTCATAGATTTTAGAAATATTTTATTAGATTGGACGAGGCTTTAAATATTTTTTTTTCACTCCCTACATGGTAAGTACACTGTTGTGACATTGATTTGATGGAAGTGAAGCCCACTTACCGATAAAGGTTTGGTTACTATGAATAACGGGATGTAATTAAACACTCCCTCAGGGAGGTAAGTAAAAAGTTTTCTGTAGCGTTCTTTCTCTGGCACCACTCAATAAAACACTTATACGCATTTTGATAACGCTCATTCGACTTCTTCGGCAGTAGGAAGGAACAGGCAGCGTCTGCAGCATCTTATTTTGCCATTTGTTGTTTATTATCATTGGAATTCATTTTACAACTGAACGAATGCAATTTCTGACACTCGCACTTCGTTTGAAAAATAATCTTGGCAACCAAAGCCGCACGGATATTTTGTTCAAGTTGCGAAAAGAAATTAATCGAACACAGACAATTAAACCGACTTCAAGAGTGGAAAAAAAGTTATTAGCAATTCGAGAGGTAAGTTTTGACCGGTCTCGGACTGCATTGCTAGCTTTCGCTGTCGCTCCGGCGCAAATTACACCTCGACTGCTAAACAATACTTACCTCCATTAATGCTTAATAGTTATTTAAGCATTAAGAGAGGTAAGTATCTTTTACCAGTCGAGATCGAGTTTGCTCCCGAGCGACAGCGAGTTCTAGCAATAAAGTCAAAAACTGGTCAAAACTTCCCTCTCGAATAGCTCATAACTGTTTTTCCACCCCTGAAGTTGATTTGATTGTTTGTGTTTGATTAATTTATTTTCGCAACATGAACAAAATGTCAGTACGGCTTTGGTTGCTAAGACTATTTTTTAAACAAAGTTTGAATGTCAGAAATTGCATTCGTTCAGTTGTAAAATGAATTCCAATGAAAATAAACAAGAAATGGCAATTGAAGAAGCTGCAGATGCTGCCTGTTCCTTCCTACTGTCGGAGGAGTCGAAGGGGTGTTATCAAAAGTGTTTTAAAGACAGGTTCCAGAGAAAAAACGCTATTGAAATTATTCCCTGAGGGAAGTAAGTGATTACTTACTTCCCGTTGCTCATAGTAACCAAAGCTTTATCGGTAAGTGGGACTTGCTTCCACTAAATCAATGTTATAACAGTGTACATACCATGCAGGGAGTGGAAAAATAACTATTAACAGATAAATAAGACATCTTTCAAATTAATTAATAGGGTATCCATAGTAATATCAGACACATTTACGTTAGAACATATTAACAGTCCCAGTGTTTTGTGTCGCGCGTTTTCTATTACCTAGAAAAAACACTACAGTAGAAAAAATGTCTGTACAGAGAGGGCATTACAATAAATTATAATAAATATATAATTCTAAATAAAATAAATGTTGTAATAATATCACATTAATAATAGATATGTGTTATGGTGACTTTGTAATTAGTTATTTCGCAAATTATGAATATCATATTACTTTATATGAGCAATAATTTATATATTTAAAATATTACATTGAATGTGTGTGTGGTAGCCATTTGGCAAATCATTTTAAATGAAGGTAAATACTTGGTACATTATTCATTTTTTATAGTAAACTTCTCTCGGTCTCATAAACATTTTCATGAAAATAGCCATATGACCGAAATAACTGTTGAGTTTTATATAAAATTTGGTAACGTACACCAAGATTTTAATTATCTTAATATGAAATATTGTTGTTGCTAATTTGAGCTTAGTGATGCGCTCTTTGTTAACAACGTTTGAATCTCTAGAACAGACTAACTCAAGATATACTCCATTTGGAATACTTTCAAGCAAGTAGTAACAAGATACCTACTTACTAAATAATTGCATGCAACCTCGACGGCCGGTAATATTGATTCAATCGATTTTTCTTTGATGCATCCTCCTTCAGATAGTTGCCACCATATTTAGTGTTTATAAATTTCATCCGCTTGTACTAGAACAAACAAATTTATTAATATTATTGTTCAATGATCTTGATGCTGCTTTTGTCAAGAAGACATTAATTTTTCTGCGTTATTTTGTAACTTTATTTATTTATTTTTGTCAGATGTTTACATATGCAAATATTTATGATACGTTTAACTATACAGTGAGCGCATACAGTATTAAGACCTGGCTTTATTTTTACCCTGTATACATTTTTGAAAAACACTTCATCAGGTCCAAGTGATTTTTTTTCAAACAAATATTTTGAGACATTTTCAATTTTACATCTCTCTCCGTTTTGAAGTTATGACGTCGAGCCATTTTTTTTAAATGACAACCTATATTTTTTGTTATTGATTTTGATAGTACCTTTTATATGTTTTCAACAACATGACATTTTCAATATGTAACATTTGAAAAAAATGAGAAAAAGTGCGTTAAAGTAAAACTATTAAAGTATTATTTCAATGTGCAGAATTCATCTAGTTACCATTCTAAACAACGTCAGTTAAAACAAAATTAGGAAAACAGGCTTGGATTTTAAATATTAGAATGAAACAAAATCGATACATCGATTGGCACACTGTCAAGAACAAAATGGTCAATAATTTGAACATCTAATCTGATTTTTTTCCCTAACCAATATTTTTTCGTTATTTTGATTATTTTTGTGACTTCATGTTATTTTAAAACTTATCTTAAAACAAGTCATTAGTATTTTTTCTCCATAAAAATTTCTTTTGGTTTTTCTGTTCTTATTTTTGCAATTGATGATACTGTAATAATAATGTTTTTCAAGTTAATCAATTTTGTTTTATTCCCATATTTAAAATCCAAATCTGTTATCCTAATTTTGTTTTAACTGACGTTGTTTTGAATTGTAACTACACTGCTCAACAAAATTAGGGGAATACCTATAAAAAAGGGTTAAAATAGAGTTTTAACAACTATACGGAATTAATTAAAGCTGATTAATCTTCATTCATGTTTATTTAAACAGAAAAGAGGTATTTTAAAACCATGTGCTTAAAATGAACAACAAAAAAATCGAAAACCCAAAAATGAACAAAAAGGAAAAACACTGAAATGTAATTCTACAACGTTATTTAAGAAATTAATAATGTGTGTGGCCTCCACGCGCTTGAATGACAGCCGCACGTCTTCGAGGCTAACTTGCAATCAAAGTTTGGATATATTATTGAGGTATGTTGTCTTATTCTTCAAGAAGAGCGTCGAACAGTTGTTGATGGTTAAGTGGGGGCTCTGGGCGGTTTCTGAGCATCCGATCAAGATAATCCCATAAGTGCTCAATGGGATTGAGGTCTGGACTAAGAGTTTGCCAATTGAGCACTGGGATATTATGCTCTAGCAAAAACATTGTCACCTGGAGAGCAACATGAGGTCTTGCATTATCGTGTTGGAGGCAAAACTGAAGTCCAAACCAGCAGCAGCAGGTACAATATGTTCCCTAAGGATGTCGCCAACATAGCAAACAGCATTCATCGTTCCCTGCACAAGAACAAGGTCGGTACGATTGTCGTACGTTATACCTGCCCATACCATATCTTATGCAGCACCAAATCTGTCAATTTCCTGAACAACGCCGTCTAAATATCGTTCTCCTAGTCATGCCCAGACTTGCACACGTCCGTCACAACTTCTTACATGAAATCTTGATTCATCGGTAAACATAATTGAGGACCACTGCTGCATTCCCCAGTTTCGGTAACGTGTTGCAAATTCAAGTCTGTTTCTTCTGTGGGCTAATGTTAGACGAGGCTTTTTAACAGGCCATTTGGGGTTTAAACCACGTTCACCAAGCCTTCTATGCACTGTTTGGTCCGAAATAACCATGCTCGTTACTATCCTAAAATCTTTTTTAACATCTTTTGCGGTTGATGAGTGATTTCGCAAAGCCAAAGTCACCATCATTCTGTCTTGACGAGCTGTTGTTACCCGATTTCGCCTTTGTCCTGGCCTTCTCTTATATCGTCCAGTCTCTTGATGCCTGTGCCATACTCGGCATACCACAGAGGGACTTACGTTTAAAATTATTGCAACAAATCGCATTGATCGTCCATCTTGGACTAAAGCAACAGCCTGTGACACTTCTACTTCGCTCAAATCCCTCATCTTGGATGTATAGGCTTGATACCGACTTTAGAATGACATGTTTAGTGTATTACTATGGTTATTAAATTTTTTCAGCCATTATCAAAGCACTTCGTTGTTAGTGGAAATTCAATTTTAGGCAATATAAGGTGGTATAAGCATTACGTACTGCCACAAATAGCCCTGTAATGTTCAAATCCATCTTTTAATTATTATCAATAGCAAACACTACCTATACCGCCTACTATAAAAAGAAAACAACCGTTTTTAACCCTTTTTATAGGTGTTCCCCTAATTTTGTTGAGCAGTGTAGATGCATTCTGCACATTGAAATAATAATTTAATAGTTTTACTTTAACGCACTTTTTACCAATTTTTTTTTCAAATGTTACATATTGAAAATGTTATGTTGTTGAAAACATAATAAAAAGTACTATCAAAATCAATAATAAAAAAAATGGTGTCAAAATATTGGTTTTAAAAAAATCATTTTGACCTGTTAAAGCATTTTTCAAAAATTTATACAGGGGAAAAATAAAGCCAGGTCTTAATACTTTATGCGCTCTCTGTATAGTCCAGTAAAATAATACATTTTGGTATAGAATAAGTCGGGTAGTTCTGATTGTTTTATATGTTATTAGTCTTGGGTCTGTAATGTAAAATCCAAATTTGCGACCTCGGCGCGTCACCGCGCGCTGCCTGGTTTCGAATAAACATCAACATTTTTGATCTAATCTTTATTTTTTCAGAATATCTCCTAAACGGTTAGTTTTACTGAAAAAAATATGATTTCCAAATATAAACTACGTTAAATTTGCTACAGTTTTAGCCTAAAACTAGCTCTCTAGCCCAAATAGTCACTGAGATAAAGCTTAGAAAAAACTGTTCTTTCAAAAAGTTGCAAAAATTGTGATTTTCTGTCGGTTTTTGTTGAATATCGCGTAAACTAAAATGTTGAGAGAAAAAAGTCGTATAGATCAACGAAAGATGAATACTTGCTCTAAACCAAACACAACAGTTCAGTAAGATGTTTAAATAGATTAAATAAATTATCTACTCAAACATTATTTTAGTTAATTTAATTTAAATTCCATTTAACATTCATTATCATTACAAATTTAAATGATCAATAATGAGAATTTATAAACAAAAATTATCAAACCAAACTAGCTGGACAAATATTAGGACATAAGAAGTGTTAACATAAATCAGTTTTTCACAGTTTTATTTTCCGTTTTTACGGGCCAGCAGGGACCTCTTCAACCTATGTCTGCTGTTCCATGTCCTTTTCATGCAATTGCAAAACTAAATCTTCCATCTCTTCGAACATAAATTCATTTGTGGACGATAGAGTATCTTCTTCATCGTCAATGATGTCAAGTCGAGTGATGTCTGGCACTTTTTTACAGGCTTCTCCCAGGGAACAGATACACAGGGAAGAACATATAAGACCTGCTTTCCGGCATCCGCATGCTCTCTTGTACCCTTTCTTGCAGTAGCATAGCAGTAGTATAATTTTAAGGATGCATTCAGGAGCTGAATTCCTTTTCATTTTACGGGGACAGAGGGCACCCCCGATCGAGTGGGTACCCAGCCCCATTCGATAGGATTTTTCTCATGCCCTAGCCATTTCTGTATCTGAAGGTGACATCGTAAGACATGAACTCGTGCTGCGTCTACGGTAGGGGGTAAGCGTGCAAGACTGGACGTTGCTTTCGTTGCTGATTTGGCAAATAGTTGGTAACGCAAATCATTGTGGTCACGTGCAGAGTTTTTAAAATTACCTCTGTATAAATAAATCAGGAATTCTTCGCCACAAAATATTGTTCTCTATTAGAAAAAAAAACCACACCTGAACGAAGAAGTCCAAGTGTTCTTTAATCCTGCAGCTACCGTTGACCAAGTGACCAACACTTTTTATTTCAGGTGTGGGTTTTTTTCTAGAGAACAAACTTTTGTCGTCCCGTGACCGAAGAGGGCACTTGTTGTATCACACCCACTGAATCCATGAATGAATAAAATCATTTCGCTGCACTTATACTTAAAAGACGTTGTGAAGTACAGCACATCAGGTGTTCTCCCTTTGCCACATTTTCGGAAGTACACATTGCATATCCTTGAAGCTAACGCCGTTAAAAGGACTAACACGTCAATGTCTTTACCAACCACAACAATGTTGCCATATTTAGGTCCAATAGAAACAGCAGTTTCCACAATTAATAGGTCTGCATCCTATACTGCTTGTTTCACTTATATGTCTGCTTCTTGCAGAACCTTTTTCAGCAGGTCAATAAAGCGCACCTTGTTGCTTTCGATTGCTAAAAATGTTTCTTGAGAAACCTCTGGATAAGTGACTTCATTGAAGATGATCTCATGTGAAGATATATTTAGGCCCGTATTTATAGTCCGTACTTGAGCATGAGTTCTAGTCAAGTCGTATATTTGGTTGCGGTTTTTCTGTGACCGGTTATGTACCAAACGCAACCAAATATACGCAACATATACGAATTGAGTCGAACTCATGCTCAAGTACGGACTATAGATACGGACCTAAGTTTCTTCGTCGAATGCGTTCTGCACTTTTGGTGCTTGTAATTACATCAGAAGGGTATCCATTAAACACTACAGCAACGTTAGAGCTATAATGTGCTTGTAAGTACGTTAGATAATTATTTTTATCCTTAGTAATGCACCCGAAAGTCACATTCCGCTGCCAAACAACTTTGTGAAGTATGTTTTAAAATTATTTTTTTAATTATTTTTATTCTTTTACGATATCAAATTTTAAATTTGTAATGATAATGAATGTAAAATGAAAAATAAATTAAATGAACTAAAACAGTGTTCGCGTAGATGATTTTTTTAACCCATGCTATCTTTCAGCACATACTACTGGTTGCTGCTACGCTTGATATATAACAAATTTTATCTTTCGTTGATCTATACTAACTATACTACTTTTTCCTCTAAACATCTTAGTTTAGGATATATTCAACCAAAACCGACAAAAATCATAATTTTTGCAACGTTTTGAAAAAATATTTTTTTTAAAAATACTTTATCTCCGTGACTATTTGGGCTAGAGATAGTTTTAGGCTCCAACTGTAGCGAATTTACCGTAGTTTATATTTGGGAAGAATATTTTGTTCAGTAAAACTCACCGTTCAGAAGATATTCTGAAATAAACAGGATAGGTAAAAAATGTTGATGTTTTTTTCGACACTAGGTGGCGCGCGGTGGTGCGCCGAGGTTGCAAATTTGGATTTTACATCACAAGTCCAATACTAATAACATCAAAAAATCAAAACTACCCGACCTTCTTTTTTTCGACAGATTTACTGGACTAATAGGTATATAATGTGCCACGAATATGGATTCAATTTAATTATTATAAATAGCACTCATCAAATAGCATTCATTTTCTTTTATATATTAAGTTTCTATAACCTTAATATGGCGCATTTAAAACACGTGTGAAATTCTTGCTGATATTACATAACTAGCAACAATAATTTTGTAGTATATGCAGTCTATTAATGTAGTTGTAATTAATTATTATTTATTAACCAGCGGACTTTTCGGTAGCTTGGAAAATAATGCCCGAATTTTAAATCGTTACATATTTGATTTTATATTCCTTTGCTATGGATACATACAAAGCGTTCAAGAAAGTGGTGTCCACTTTTCCATTTAGTGCCAACAGATTGACATAAAAAACTTGACATAAAATATTTGTGATATATAGCAACATCAGAAAACAGTGTCCATGTAAATTCTAAATTAGGTTAAATCTGGTTATATGATATTCTTGTATCCTAGGAAACATTTCAGAAATGTTCCAAGACGTATTTATTTTGCATCTTGAACAGCGCCATCTATTAGTATCCATCGTAAAAGTGGACACCACTTTCTTGAACGCTCTGTAGTTATTTCCGATCTTTGCAACTTTGCAAGTTGTTTGTTATCCCACATTTCGAGTAATATTTTCGTTCATAGTTACATTAAATAATGATGTTATCGGATACTCATCTCCTGTATTTATATTGATTGCGATGAATGAAGCGCTGCTAGATTGTGGATGAACATAATCCCCGGAGGTGAGGTGGAAAAAAACTGGAGCAAAAAGTGTGCAGTACAGCGAGCGGTCAATGAATTTATTCGAATCACTGCCGATATGGATGGGGGCAAAAACGTGGCTTTACAGGCAGTCGATTCCAGTTAATCCCCCCCTGGGCGAAAGGGAAACCCGATCGGACATAGCCAATCAATAACCACGCCAGTGTTTTCGTTGTTCTCCACGATTCGCGAAGTTTGCGAGGAACTCGCGGTTATTTACATCATAAAGCCGCTGTTTGCCGGGAGTTGCAGGAAGGAAAACAAGGAGAAAATGGGGAAAACACGGGAAAGGGGGGCGTTCAACCCGGCGACTGAACCAGGGAGCATTAGCGTTATTACGTATCGACGCGACGGGAAACTGAAAACTGTTTCATTTCCACAAAAGCGCACCATCCCAATTACACGCCAACCTCCTAACAAACGTAATCGATGATGGTAGTATTCGAGTAACGAATGCACAAACGCATTCCTGCGTCCTCTAGTATGCTTTGTGTGTTGTGTGCTACATCGATCCACATACAAAAGCACAAACACCCAGTTAAAGCCTGGGATTGATTCAGTTAGAATAACTCTATCAATCACCCCCTAAAAGCAGCAAGCTAACATTTTCATATACATACCTATACAATATGCGTCAACCTGAACGTATTCAAACTGGGACAGTTATTATGTTTACATATAGCTTACAATTATAGTTACTTTTTTTTTGTTATAATAATTTTAATTAATTTTAAAATGCAAGATAATGAGTGGCATGAGTTACAAATAAGAAACACTTTTTTATTTTTTGTGTCACAAAAATTTTCATTTCTTACAAAACGGGCTGGTTTTCAAAAGATCAAAAACCAAATTTATGTTTTTAGATGTGTCACGATGGTTGAAACAAACATTTGCAGTGAAAATTTGCACTTGCACTTTCCAATAATTGCAGGGATTAGTATTTAATTCGGTATATTGAAGCATGCCGAGTACAATGATGCAATGTGCAAAAATTTGTGTTGAAAATTTGCGGTTCGGGATTAGTATTTAATTCGGTATATTGAAGTATGCCGAGTTCAATGGAGCAAATAACAGGCATTTTTCAACATTTTAAAATCACTTTCGTAGCAGAAATCGACCTAAAGTCAGTACATAAAGGCTAAATTATTTCGACTTCTACGGATCAAATACTTCAAATACAGATCAAAAGCCGCTCGATATTCGAAAAAAATTCAAATCATAATTTCCATTACCTGAAGTAGAAAATATTCAAAAATAATTTGCCATCCGATTGATCTGAAAATAATGCCCTTGGTGATAATACACTCAGATGCAAAGAAACCGGGTTATTGGGTTATTGTTTGCAAAAGAACCATCTTTTTTTTAAATTTTGATGTTGGTATACTCCTTAGAATAGCATTTTTAGTGTTTTACAATCAAAGAGACCGTCAGGATGTAGAAAGAAGCAACATATGGTACTTATTATTTAATTAATAAACATTAATAAGTGAAAACGATAATGTACGTATACACGAAAAAAATGCATTTCTGCAAAATAAACTTAACAGAGAATAATAAATGAAAATGACAGTTAATCGAAAACAAACAAAATAAAACCCAGTAGCCACCTTGATCCTCAATGCATAACACCGAATGAGCAATAGGTAGTGAAGAACGCATCGCTTTAAATGTTATTTTCGCTTATTAAATAAACTCATAAGCATCATATGTTGTTTTTTTCTACATCCTGGTGGTCTTTTTGATTGTAAAACACTAAAACTTTTATTCTAAGGACTATACCAACATCAATATTTAAAAAAATGGGGTTTTTGCAAACAACGACCCAATGACCCGGTTTCTTTGCATCTGAGTGTATATGAATAAAGATGTTGAATAGAGCCCCTCCTTTTCTCAATTTAAGTTGATGTCTACCTTTCCACCAAATGACCAAATCTGAGGAAGAATCAGTACAATATCTTGGGGGAAAATATTTTTTGGTGTTAACTATGGTGTTAACTGTTCAATAATACAAAGTAAGAATAATAGTAAGAATAAGGCATATCAAATCTTATAATTTTGAGATGTTTTGTAAATAATTGTTGAATTTTGAATAGTTGGTGTCTTCCAGAATGCATTATGCGAAGTAAGATATAGAGAATTTTGCACTTAGAATTTTGTAGAACATTTGTTCAGTTGCAAATTATCTATCGATTTTTAATCGAAAATTTTAGCTATTTAAGTAATTAATACAAAAACAATACTGATAAAGTTTATAAATCCAGCACTTTTACAATCAATTTATAGGACTTCTAAAACAATATTAATTTGCCCTTCGATCAAAATTTGATGGAATTGAGAAAATTCTTCCGGTTTTGGTAATTATTCATGAAATGGATGTTCATGGAATAATGAAAACTTTTTATGTTTGCAATTATCCTTAGAACATAATTGCAAAAATAATGCAAGTTTGTGAATTTGAGATCTTATGGCATCACTGTTGCACTTTGATGACATTTTTAAGTAACACTGAGAATTTCCGCTTGTTTTTTCAAACATTGACATATGTTTTCCTAGAATTTTAATGGTATCCCCTAACTGTTTAAGAAATATTCATAGCATTATGCGTAAAATTTGAATGAAATCTAATTTATATGCACTTTGCAGTTATACCTTCACGCCATTATCATGTTAGGTATTTTCTATTTCTATTTTTATCTGTCTGATTTAATCCGCATAATCAACTGGAGCAGTGTTGTCTAGATACATGAATCTACATTCTTGCTTGAGTACCTAAAATTGTATCTAGATACATTTTCCAAGTATCTCAGATACTCAGATACTCAGATACTCAGATACACCTTTCGCATCAAACACAAATGCTGTTGATATCGAGTATTATCAGTACATGTATGATAAGTCCCACGATTTATCAAGTCTGAAAAACTACCGCATTGTTTGCTCAGCTTTCAAAAAATATAACACTGTTTTGCGTTCCTCCAGTGGAACGCCGTCGAAATCGTCTGCCAGACGAACGTTTTGAAACGTTATTAATTTTACAAAATTAGACATCTATCAAATTAAAATTACATTTCAAATAAATTCAAGATATATCGTCATTTAATGAGTTAAGAATTTGGAAGTTCGGCTACAGGATCCTTTACTAGACGCCTACTGAGCTTGAGATTTGTTACAATTTAGTAAACCATCAATTTAAAACTTAACTAAAAACAGCCAAAAATTGACTTAGTGTATTTCACTTGTAAGCCGACGATATAAACATTAAATACATATGCCTCTGAAGATGGTTTTTCATAACCGAAATTAGACAGGCTAAAGAAATAAATCATAAAATAAAATAAAAATAAATATTACTTATCACTAAGTACTAAATATAATAACCTTAAATTAAGTTCAACTTTAGTATCTCTCATTATTTAAGAATAATAAATAGTTTGAACATTATATTTTGCCTATGATTAAATTTATTTCAGTTTAAGTTTCATAAAGAAAACAATTTTTGCTTTGGTTTTCCATGTATCTGAAATGTATCTAGAAGTATCTATATACTTTTCAAATGTATCTGTAGCTATAGCTAGATACATTTTCAAATTTGTATCTAGATACAAAAAATGTATCTGTTACAATACTGAAGTGAAGGAAACCGAAGTGTTAATTCGCAGACATTATACCGTGACATTTTATTAACTCTGAACAACGTCCCTGCGTTCAATTTAAAAAAAACACAATTTGCGAGTATTAGCTATGCAACCAATTATACCGCAAACCTGTCAAAAAAACTGTCGATTCTGTCGAAAATGATATTGAAGAACTAAAAGATCGGTTAAGGCATGCGGGTTTTTACAATAGGCAGGCATATTGTCTAGAACGTGAAGGTGGCAATTTCGAATATTTATTAAAATAACGTATCATTCCTTACCTGTTCCTGTTACCTGGTTAATTATTTGTTCTAATTCATGTGTGGTGTTTATACTCAACCGGTTGTTAATTTTTGAAATAATATTAAAAATTCTATTGAGATAAATGACTGAAAAAACGTCCCGCACATTTCGTATGCTCTGATTTGCATGGTATAAATGCATTATTTGTATCTTTTCTTCTGTTTAATACATTTATTTAATGTATTTTAGCACAATAATAGTTTAAACAACTTGACAATTCTATTTATTTTGATTACCCATCAAATAGTTATTTTGACTTTACCTTGGTCACTTGATAACATCCACGCATTTTTTTTTAATAGAAAAAGGGACGTTGTATTGACTATGTTCAGAGTTAAAAAAATGTCACGGTATGTTTTATTAAGAATTTAAATTTTAGTTTTTGTTTACAGAAATTTTCTCTTGAGTTCTGGTATGCAGGTGATTTATTGATATACGTGCTTGTATAACTATTTAGCAGCAATATTTGTTAATACGAACGATTTGATAATCCTAATCACTTCTGGTTTCTGCATCTGTAAAGACTATTGTTGTTATAAATATCTGAACTACTTGACTTTTCTACTTCATGGGAGACCATAAATCATAGAAAAAATAAATTAAATGTGCGATTTAATTACAACCCAATAAATGTTTTTATACGCCTATTTCATAATTGGGTCCTTATATTAATGAATTGAAAGGATCATTTTAATCCCAATTAGTTCGGATTATCGAGTGTATTATTATTTTAGCTGAAATACAACTTCACTTTCCTAATTTTTATTTCGCGTCGTTGGTGTAAGGAATGGCAATTAAATGTCCGATGGTGCAACTTTGCGCATTAAACACGGAGTTTTGTACGTGAAAATGTCTGCAGTAGTTTTTCTTTCCCCGAGAAGTTGCCTGATATTCCCAGAAGAATTAAAAAATACAACACGATGTTCACCGTTCGGACAGAGAATTTATTGCCAGACTTCGCCGTAACGAACGGATAGTTGGAGTTCCGCCGATTCGACGATTCGTCATTGTTGTGGTTTGTTAAACCAATTTTGGAAGACAAACAATAAAGAAGTATATTTCTTTGCTGGTATCTAGAAATAAATAGTTGTCTCTAGTTAAATACATATAAAACTTTTTTTTCCGAAATGGCCAGAAAGCACTATATTCAGCCGAGATTGTCACTAAAATAGCCTAAATTTCATTTAGACCACATCACTCCAACGTAACCCCTGGGCTTTCAACAACTTCTTCGCCTTCGTCAGACAGCAATCTACGAATCTTGCCAGTAAAGGTTATCACAAAACGCCACAGCACCACCGACCTCAGCCTTCGATCAACTCAACCCCCGCGAAGTATACGCAAATAACGTTCACCTCCCGGCGTTATGACGCTCCTTCTTTGTGCTTCCCACCCCTTCAACCACCCCCATCGCTCCGGATTTTAAAGCAATTTGGGCGAACGCTAATGCGAAAATGTAACTTTAATTGGTGGACTTAATTCAGAGCAGTGGGGCGGTTGCGTCTCAGGGTGACCACGTGATCTGCATACGAATGCAGAATATTGTAGGATTGCAAGAGCAACGGATGCACACGGCGAGGATTAAAAAGGATCACGGACGTTGTATATGGTTACTGCATAACTACCGCAGATCTACGCGATTTACAAGAGAAACTGAGTTCTCCCAATTACTCTAGAAGTCTAGAATATACGAATTTTGCACTATAAATGAAAATGGGTTAGTAAAGTAAGTAAGTAACGTATCATAAAATGTTTTTGTCTTCCTCCCTCGTTTCTCTGTGTTTTACATATCGTCATATCGAATCACGAATGGCCGGATCGCCAAATATCGAGGTTATATAACCTAACCTAACGTAACCTAAATTAAATTAATATGCACCATCGCGATTGGTCCGCAGTCACAAACAGGTGAATGCTCGTGTCAATGAATCTCCCAGGCGCACTTTCATGGTCTATCTACGAGACTTTTTTTAAGTTAGTGCCGTTTCGATATAGAAAAATAAACTATTAGTTTATTTACAATCTAATTTTTATATGAAAACGTCGAAAGTTTATAAATTTTGTATCACGTTGTCACATTGTCGCACGTTGTGAGGTCCGGTGAACGAGGAGGCCAGGTGATGTCCCCATTTCGAGAAATCACATGATTTGGAAATAACCCATTGATAATATTCATGCTTACTCTCGCTGAATGGCATTTCAGTTTGGCGGAACATTTTTATATTTATTTAATCAAGATGAGGACATTGTAAATCATTTATGGATGAGTGACGAAGCCCATTTCCATTTGTCCGGTTATGTAAACAAGCAGAACTTTAGATATTGGAGTTCCTTAAATCCGTTCACCGGACCTCACAACGTGCGACTTTTTCTTGACGATTACTTGAAGACTAAAGCGTTTCAAGATAACCCACCACAAACAGTTCAAGCCTTGAATGAACGGACCCGACAGGAAGTGGACCAAATTAAGCAAGCAATGCTGCGGAACGTAATGAATAATTTCAGATCACGATTGGAAGAATGTGTAAGCCTAAACGGACGTCATCTTACCGGAGTTATTTTCAAAAAATAAAATCATTAATGCTTTCTTATGTTCTTCAACTAGAAAAAAAAAATATTTGAAAAAAACAAAAATCTGCTTTGTAACAGACTTTTTAAAATCGCTCGTTATTCTGCCCCACCCTGTATTACGACGTATTTGTACGGAGGGTTTCATCCAAATAATCTTCGAATTCTGTCCTAAGAAAGTTGGCCCTCCGCATTCAACTTTCCTTGATAAAAACAGGTCCTATTCTAGTACCACTTAACACACCAAGCCTAACTGCAAATCTGTGTTGGAATTTGCATTCCCGAATTTGACGTGGGTTCTCAGTATCCCAGTAATGGTCGTTTTTTCGGTTGGAGATTCCATTGTTGTTGAAATTAGATTCATCGCTCCTAAGAATAAAATTTATTAAATGTTGATTATTGTTAAGCCAATTACAAAATATTATCCTCCTATCAGAATCACTATCTCTTAAACTTTCTAATAATTTAATTTTATACTGTCTCATTCTAAGTTTTCTTAGAATAGAAAATATTTTATACAGACTTATTCCTAAGGCAGCCACTGCTTCACGTATTGAATTTCCTAGATGTGCTCTAAAATAGGCCAATATCAAAACTTCATTATTTTCTTCACGTTCTTTTCTTGCCATTCATAACTTATTATTAAAACAGCCATTTCTCCGTAAAGTGTTGTGTTGTAAAGTGTTTCAAAAGTGTGATAATGTGGTTGTCTTCTTTCTGTATACATGTTTCCATAAGTGATGTTAGCTTCTCTAGAATTATCGTTGCATCTAACGAAGACCTTCAGCATATCCATTTTTTCATCATTAGTATAATAATTATCACCCATCTCTAAAGATGTGAATCAACAATACGCAGGACGGGAAGTTACTAAGCCACTTTGACATTAAAGCGATAGCAAATTGTTTTATGTCAGCGTGCAATTGTAATTTATGGCAACTGATAAATTTCATTTATTGGCAATTGTCGCGTAATGTGTATAATAAAGGGGTACTTATGTGGTATCATTATAAAGCTAATGTTATTGCCTATTTAAAATAACCAAAATATACAGGGTGTTTCAATAAAGACAACTAAGGTTATAGCTTTCACATTTGATTTTCAATTGTTCTTCTGACATTAGGATTAAATAGACGAGAAAAAGTACTAACACTTTTTCTTCAACTTTTCTATATAAAAAAAATCTATACTAATAACCCACATATGTACTGTGTCACAATAAATTAAACAGATTGTATATAGTATAAATACAGGTGCATAATTATTATCCCATTAGGGTCTCCACGAAAAGTTAACCATAGTCACTTTCAATTATATCCTTTTAAACACCGGGGTATTTGCCAAAGCAAATGTTTTCGTTTACAAACTTCTCCGTTGTTTTTCTAATCACAAACATTTCCAAATAGGCCATTCAGTCTTCGTCATTTATTACCTGAGTCGGGAATGGAAAGATCTTCTTTGGTTATAAAATGGTTTTCATATGTGCAGTGATCTGCATCGTGATTATAAATTTTTAAGCACGAATATCATATTACAATATTGAAGGGAATTAAAACTGTGAAATATATTTAAGCTAGATAGTTACTTTCCTCTCATGTAAGAAATATTGTACAGTTTTTAATGTAGTTTAAATTAAGGTATACAGGGTGCTCACTTTTACGATGCCCACCATTAGGATCTATTAAACGGAAATTTATGGTGAGTTGGTCAAATGAGATAAAAGTTTCTCATTTTTGTGCCTTTCAATATACTGAATCTAAATCCAGGATATCTTGCACAGTTCCTGAAATATCGCCGAAAAACTGAAAAAGTACACTTTCATTTTCCTCTTATAACGTTTTTACTTTTAAAGGAAATTTTACGAAACTTGGCACGCTTACATTTTTCGACGTCAGCTTTCGGATGACATTACTAAAAAATGTTTGCGCCAACTAGATGCCCAAATTTTCATAGTCAACTTTTGATTTTCTTATGGTCGCAATATTTTATATTAATAGCATTAAAAAAAACGAAAAATGCCAATTTCAACCCTTTATTACACATGGGTAATCCGATATTATTTACCACCAAAAATCGATAATTTAAAAATGCAAAATCAAACTGCTGTGTACTACTCTAAAAATCAAGTGCCATGGAATAACAAATTACCATTTTGACATTTCTTCATACAAAGAAAATAACTTCTGAGTAATTTTATTGTGTATAAAGTGCAAAAAAGAGATGGTATCTTTGATTAGTAAAAATGGTAAGATATTATCTTCAAAATGAAAAAAATGACATGTACAATCTCTATAATATAATTTCTTACATTATATTTCCCTGGCCGAGATTGCAAGTCATAAATCATATTGTATTCATTAAATAATCTGATCAAATACCATTCTTGAATTAAAATTTAGGACATTTAATTATTGCCATTTTTACTAATTAAAGATATTATCTCCTTTTTTGCACTTTATACGCATGCCATAAAATTACTCAGAAGTTATTTTCTTTGTAACAAGAAATAAGAAATTTGTTATTTCATGGCAACTTGATTTTTAGAGCAGTCTACCACAGCTGTTTGATTTTTGCAACAAATTTTTAAATTATCGTTTTTTGGTAGTAAATCATGTCAGATTACCCATGTGTTATACATGGTTGAAATCGGAAGTTTTCGCTCTTTTGAATGCCATTAAAATCCAATATTGCGACCATAAGAAAATGAAAAGTTGACTATGAAAATTTGGGCATCTAGTTGGCGCAGAAAATGTTCACTGTGATCAGAAAACTGACGTCGAAAAAAATCGACAAATGTAAGAATGTCAAGTTTCGTAAAATTCGTTTCTGCATATTGAGAGGCACAAAAATGAGAAACTTTTATCCCATTTGACCAACTCTGTATATATTTCCGTTTAATAGATCCTAATGGTGGGCGTCGTAAAAGTAACCACCCTGTATACCAAGCAATATCTGTAATGTCATTTTTTTTTCGATGTTAGTTATTATGTGATCTAGTATTGAGTTTTCACCATTTTGGTTTGTTGTCTTGTAGTGTTTTTTCAATGTCTTGCTTATTACTCCACATTCCTTGAAGAGTGTTCTATAATCTTTAGTTACGTGGTGTTTTCATGTTAGGTCAATATTCACCAATAAGTCGTCTATTATTATATGTTGTTTTATTATGTTTATAACGTTGTTTTGTAATACATGTTTTAGTATATTTAAGTTTATGTGACCAACTCTGTATATATTTCCGTTTAATAGATCCTAATGGTGGGCGTCGTAAAAGTAACCACCCTGTATACCAAGCAATATCTGTAATGTCATTTTTTTTTCGATGTTAGTTATTATGTGATCTAGTATTGAGTTTTCACCATTTTGGTTTGTTGTCTTGTAGTGTTTTTTCAATGTCTTGCTTATTACTCCACATTCCTTGAAGAGTGTTCTATAATCTTTAGTTACGTGGTGTTTTCATGTTAGGTCAATATTCACCAATAAGTCGTCTATTATTATATGTTGTTTTATTATGTTTATAACGTTGTTTTGTAATACATGTTTTAGTATATTTAAGTTTATGTGCGGTGGTTTGTAAATTATTGTGAGGTGAGTTTGTTCTGATTGAATATTTATGATCATTAGTTCAATTTCGTTAATGATATTTTTCGTGTGACCTCATATTCGATATTGGATTGAATATATATAGCTAAACCTCCTCCTGTGGTAAGTCTTGAAAGAAATTATGCTTTGCAGTTAGGTATAAAATGTAAATGTCCGATGGATGGTGTCAGCCAAGTTTCTGTCAAAGCTATTATCTGAGGGTAATTTTCGAGTTGAGGAATAAGTTGCACTTATTAATACATAATTATTCCCCAGCTACCTTTTTCTGATATACAACTAATCACATAGTTTTGTTAAGTATAATTAAACAAATTATTAATTATTATTTATTGTTACATTAAATATTTCAAAGGCATTTAGTTAGTTGAGAAGACCTTTCATTTCCTATTTTTCATCGAAATATTACAAAAGTTGATTGACAATTGTTATGGTTATTAGGTATGATAATTTAACTTAAAATTTTATTTTAGATAATATTAATTATCTGGGAAAGTATTATGCGTTTGTCCTTGTATAACTTAATAAAGTAACTTATTTATATTAATTAATTAATTGATAATACATATCTGTATATTTGAGGTAAATCAATAATCTTTAATTGAAATATATTTCCATATTTATTGGCTGAAAATTGACAATGATGAATAATTATATATTTCAACTTGTATTTAATTTTAGACTGCATTGAAAAGTGTACAATATTTTATCATGTTTTACATGTGAGAATATGAACTATCGAGCTTAAACATAGGTAAATATACCTGCCTTCGCTAACAGTGGCCCAGCACGGTCAGAAACGTGACCGATGCCAACCAATTTCAGAAGGGACATATGTTATGAACAGTACTTACCGCCGATAGAACTGAGCATATTAGAAAAGAACGATCCTTCTCGCATGGACACTGTCAAAACAAATTCGATTCACTGTACAGGGTGGCCCAATTTGGATGTTTCTGTAAGGGATCTCGGTAACTAGAAGAGATAGAGAAAATCGGATGGTGTATCCTCGATCTCTCTTTTCAAGACAAACTGAATGGAGAAAATAAAAATTGGCTATCATCTTTTGTTTTCAAGTTATGGCCAAAAACTCATTATATTCCATTTTCGATTTTTATCCATATTTCATGTATTTATCATATTATTAAGATACGAGTTGCATATTCTTGAGGCACTTTTTTACGGTAAATTAAATGAGTTTTACAGAACTTTAATATCTTCGTTAATAACCAAGATACAATACAGAGTTTTGTTTTTTTTAAATAGAAGTCTTAGTTGGCTTTGATCTTAATAAATAGGTTATTTTTTCTCTTTTCGATGATGTATCACATGTGGATGTAATAATTGCATTTTTGTTGAAATCTATTAAAATTCTATCAAAACGTCATATGTTCTCTTATTAGGTGTAGTAGGCTTGTTTTGTTTAAATTGTTTTATTGTCAAGCTAACACATTTGGCGTGATCTTTATATTTCGAAGTGTTTAACAATGCCGTATTTAAAGCAATGACAAATCACTAATTGACATAGAAACATATTTTAATCTTTATCTAGAAAGAAAACAACCGGATA
Organism: Othius punctulatus; assembly: GCA_951805005.1. Taxonomy (NCBI): domain Eukaryota; kingdom Metazoa; phylum Arthropoda; class Insecta; order Coleoptera; family Staphylinidae; genus Othius; species Othius punctulatus. The sequence goes on along the minus strand of OX638141.1, from coordinate 65,264,326 downwards.
AATCAATATTTCAAACCCTAAAAGAAAATCTTATCAACCACGGATCTTTCAAGTAGCGAAGATCAAGGTCTTACAATATTGTAGACGCCGAAGAAACTGCTACTAATGTAATGTCAGCTGTAATAGTGAATCCATCAATTTCCAGCCGGCATATTGAGGATGAATCCGGAATTTCGAACAATCCAGCACTTAGAATTTTGAAGAAACATAAATTTTGACCATACATTATTCGAAAAAGACACCATTTGAACGACCAAGATATAGAACGACAAATTACTTAAAATGAGAAATGATAATATTAATAATTTACGACAACATTTTATTGATTGTATAAATTCAATTTCAAATGTTCACATTCATAATGCTTACAGAAGTATTATTAAAAGATGCATTTTGAATAATGGACATCAATTGGAACATTTATTGTAATTTAAATATTGTGTCTATGCTTTTCAATGCTTCATTGAAGGGTTTTTCTATTAATCTTTGAAAAATCAATTTATAGGGTTGTCTGCCTTTTAGATGATAGAGCCTGTAATGTTTCTAAGGCAATACGATAATTGTTATTTATTTAATAAACCTTTCAAACATGTATAATATTGTATTAACATGGTATTTTATAATTTACAGATGTCAAATTTGTGCATTTTCAATAAATAATTTTACTCTAACCAAGCCTACTACCAGTCTACTACGCCCAATAAGAGAACATATGAGGTGTTGACACAATTTTAATAGATTTCAACAAAAAATGCAATTATAACATTCACATGTGATATATCATTGAAAAGAGAAAATAATAACCTATTTATTAAGGCTAAAGCCAACTACGATTTGTATTTAAAAAACACAACTTTGTATTGTATCTTGTTTATTAACGAATATATTAAAATTCTGTAAAACTTATTCAATTCACCGTAAAAAAGTGAAGAACGTGTAACTCTTATTTTAATAAAATGAGAAATAAATGAAATATTGATAAAAATCGAAAATGGAAAATAATGAGTTTTTGGCCATAACTTCAAAACGATAAACGATAGAAAAAAAATGTTTTCAACTTTGAGTTGGTCTTGAAAAAAGAGATCGAGGATACGCCATCCGATTTTCTCTATCTCTTCAAGTTACCGAGATCCCCTATAGAAACATCCAAATTGGGCCACCCTGTACATTCGCTTAATCGCAATAATCGTTAATTACACAGGGCGCACAGTTTTCGCCTTAAAATAGAACAACCAATCGACTTTAAAATAGTGACACCATATACTGTAACCAAAATGTTTATCAGCATTAAAATTACCTATTTTTGCACTTTAACTTGTTTCTCCCCAAAAACTCCAACATTATTGTTTAAACCCGCGTTTTCGCCAGATGAAAGTTATCTGCGGCATCCCTACAAGAAAGTCACGAATGTAAGTTCCACCGCAAGCCGATTACGAAGTCTCGCAGTTATTCCTGGCGCAAATCAGCTTTGCGTGGCTTTTCTAAGTTGCCGTTTACCTTTTCACGTCCTATTCAGGTGAAGAACGCGGTCCTTTGTAAGGCCTCACCCCATCAATATATTTCTTATACGTAGCTTGTTGTTACTGTAGGGTTGTCTTTCCACCTACATCTAACCAGCACGAAATTAAAACCAGATTAACCCAGTTCTACAAAGTAAATAACCACGAAGAATTATACAGGTAAAAAGGGAAAAGTTTTAATTACTGAATGCGTAAGAACATTGCGGGAACGATAAAGTTAAAGGTATCATGGGGAAAGTATTTCGGCAATTATCGGACGCTTGTTATTCCAATACACACTCACTTAATTAATAATTATTAATGGATTTTTTTTTATATTGAGCTGCCTATCATTCAATTGCGATAAAATAATGTAATAATTACAATTATGAATCGTTATGTAGATATGGTATTGAATTGGAAGACTAAACGGCCGAACATGTGTTAGCAACTGTCCCGTTCTCGACCACCTAAAAACATGCTAAATATTTATAAATCTGATGCAACCATTGTTCCAATGGAAATAATTCGAAGTTACTATTGTTCCTTCTTTCTCAATAAGATTAAAATTCTTATCGCAAAAAAAAATCTTTGCAGTCCGAAATTAAAACATTTCGGAAAGCAATATCAAAGACATAATAACGCCGCTCACTTCCCCGGCTCACAGCAGCACCCCACCTCAGGGGGTGGAAGATGCTATTCAAATAGCCGCCACGGCGAAGTTTGCGTTTCGCGGAATGTCCTCGAGTGTTTCAGTTCCATTTGAAGTTGTTCACGAAAGAGGAACTTTGCGACTTCCCCGATGCCTTTTCAATGACCCCCTCTCTTCGTGCCGCCTCTACGCCGCCCCCGACGGCGGCACAGTCCTTGTTTGCACAGGATCCAGCCGTCTTCTTTCGCACAATCGCGACTATAACAGTCGTCTCTGGTGTTTACTCAATCATTTGCCCCTGCAACTTTTGGCAATTAGAGAGATTTGGAGGAACTTTCCAGTACTTTGGGTCGGATGATACGTTCTTTAGTGTGTGTTTTAAGAATAAGATTATTTAATAGTCACACACCTTTCTGATTGTAATAATCGTAATAGTATAATTTATTCAGCTCACACATAAGAAAATATTATTGATATTATTGTATCCATGGTGGTATCCAATTAACTAACAAATACAAGTTAATTTTGATTAAGGGAAGATTGTAAGGCAACAAGACTCTTTCACTCAATGATTCCAGTCATGCAATTTATGTTTTTATAGTTTTTCAAGAACATAAATAAATCTTTAAGGTATTATTATTAGGTACTTACTGGTAAAATAATTTTTATTTTATTTTATTATTTATTTATTTTATTTCGCCCGACTAGTTTCTATTTAAAAAAAACATCATCAGAGGCATGCTATCTACGAAGAATACAATAATTAGGTTAAATATAAATAAGAGTTAAGTTTGTTATAAAAATGTTAAATATAAATTATAATAATATTTGTTATGTGTATTGTTATAGTATGTACAAATTATTTAGTATTTATGTAATTGTTATGAGATAAATTAAAATGTGTGAAACTATCTTTTTTTGGGGGTATTAATTTTAGAAATATAAAGTAAAATCCATTCTTAAATAAGTGTCTTAGTTATTTTATATGTATATATTTAGAGTTATTTACTTACGTATTTTAATATGTATATATGGTGATCTTATTTCTATGATACATAATTGTAATCAATTTGAATTTTGAAATAAATTTGAAAGTTACAGTTTACTTTTTGACGTTTAAGTTAATTGTTTTTGTTGTTTTATATGTTAAATGAATTATTTAAAAATTTATACAGAGGTTTAAATGTTAATTGAGTCATTAGCATACTACGAATGAATCCTATTACTAGTTCCTAAATTTTACGGTCCACCTAAATTACATAAAAAAGGCAACCCAATTTGACCAATTATATCCTCTATCAACTCTCCAATACATAAATTAGCTACAATTTTAAATAACATAATTAAAAACAGTATAAATTACAAAAGAAACACACAATAAATAACAGAAGCGAACTTATTCAACACATAAAGAATTCAAAATTACCACCAAAATCCACTTTAGCCTCATTCGACATCACAAATTTATACACAAATATACCAATTAATAATACACTTACTTATACACGCAATATAATTATAAAAAACACATACTAAATCAAACGTAGATATTCGTAGATATTGCCTCTGATGATAGTTTAAAAAACACAGAAACTAGACGAAATAAAATAAATAAATAATAAAACAAAATAAAAATAATTTTATAAATATTGTCTTGTCGCTTACTCTATTGTCTCCTAGAATTTCCTATATTTTTTTCCCTTTTAACACAGTCGAAAGTTTTCTCTAAATCGATGAATCCCAAACATACATTTTTTTTCTGTACTCTGGTTTTCTCTATTATCTGTTGTATTGATAAGATATGGTCTTGTATGCTTCTTCCTGTTCTGAACCCGCTTTGCGATTCCTCTAGTCTTGGGTCTATGATTTTCCTGATTTTTTTGTCTATAAAGCACACAAATATTTTCATCACCGTGTTCGTTAACGTTATCCCTCGGTAGTTTGTGCATTCCTTTCTGTGTCCCTCTTTGTAAATAGGTACTATGAGTGCTTCGGGCCATTATTTTGGAATTATTTCGTCACTCTATGATTTGTTGTATATTTCTAGCAGTAGTTCCTTTCCCTTTGTTCCCATCTTTTTCGCCATTTCTGCAATTATTTTATCCGGCCCTGGTGCTTTACCGTTTTGTTTTTGTTTCTTAGTACTTCAATTAGTTCTTCTATCGTTATTTGTTTTTCCGTTTTCTCCTGTCTTGTTGGATTTTGTTGTGTGATTTCTGTTGTTATTTCTGTTTTTTTCCAAGAGCTCTTCAAAGTATTCCCTCCATCTCTGCATAATTTTTCTTCCATCTGTTAACCGGTTTTCTTTCTTGTTTTTTATCTGGTTTGAGTTGTATACCTTTTCTTTTCTGTGTGCTTTGAGTACTTTGTAGAAGAGTTTTTAGTTTTCTTTACTGTCAGTCTCCATTTTTTTCTCCAAATTCTGTCCATGCCTTTCGTTTTGCTTCTATTGCTAGTTCCTTTACTCTCTTCCTATTTTCTTTGTATATACATACTTGTTATCTGTTTTATGCGTATTGTTCCCAGGCTTTTTTCTCTATTTTTGTTGCGTCTCCGATTTCTCTCGTCCACCATGCTGTTTGTTTCTTTTCCACATTCCTCTTTTTGTTCACGCCACATATTGTTCTTGTTGTTCGTAGTATGATATGTTTAAGTATGTCCCACTTTTCTTCTGTGCTGCTGTTTTGAAGTTTTTGTTCTTCATTTTCTATTTGTTTCTTGATCATTTCTTCGTATTCCTTGCTTGTTCCTTCGTTTCTTAATTTATATGCTTTTATCTGTTCATACTGTATGTTATTAACAATAAACAATTAACTTAAACTTCAAACAGACATCTGTAACTTTCAAATTTCAAAATTCAAATTGATTACAAATATTTATCATAAAAATAAGATCAAGATATCATACATATTAAAATACGTATGTAAATAACTCTAAATATACTTTCTATTACCAAAATTAATACCCCCAAAAAAGATAGTTACATACATTTTAATTTATCTCAACACGAACAAATTACATAAATACTAAATAATTTATACATTCTATAACAATAAACACATAACAAATATTATTATAATTTATATTTACACATTTTTATAAGAAACTTAACTCTAATTTATATTTAACCTAATTATTGTATTCTTCGTACATATCATGCCTCTGTTGATGTTTTTTTTTAAAAAACAGAAACTAGTCAGGCGAATTAAAATAAATAAATATTAAAACAAAATAAAAATATTTTTACCAGTAAGTACCTAATAATAATACCTTAAATATATAAATAAGTAACTGGTAATTTGTGGATAAAACCTTAAACTTAATAAATAAATCTGTACGGGCCGGAGTTTGTGCTCCGATATTCAATCTATAGACCTTGGTGCAATTCTGAATATTATTTGAATCTCATTTGACTTGACTAATACATATTCTAGAAATTTAAAATGATGTGGCAAAAGTGCTTTCTTTCTTGTACAAATGTGCAGTTTTAGATTATCTTATTTTTTAATTAATTTAAGTTTTCAAGTATTTGTCACGTTTTCAAAATAATTGAAAAACCAAAGATAAGATCCACTTTCAGATATTGTTTTTGACTTTCAAAACCTTTACAATTCTTCATGTTATACAAAAAGTCTTGATTTCAAAATTTTTCTTCATTTGTCTGAGGCCTCCTTCTTTTGTCACTCAAGGGTGCATCGTTCATCAGAGATTAAAGATTCAGGGAATATAAAATCCGATATTATATTTATAAATTTGAATGTGTAAATTTAAATGAAAACTATACTTTCCCCATATTTATATGCAATGTTAAAGTCGTTTTTATATGAAAGAAAAAATGTTACTATATTTCTGAATTACTTATATGAACTTGTTATGTTTCATTAATTTTATTTAAAGTTAATATGTAAATCTGTACACGATATGTGTGATATATCGAAATACATATTGTGTCTTTTCGGTCTCATAGTGGAATGGACGCTGACAATCCAGGCCACTTGAATGCGTGAATCGCAGCATTGTTCATGGTACATATTTGGGAAAGCCTGGGTACTCGAAAAGGACATCAATACGTCGAACAGAGTGGAAGTATATTTCTCTCTGTACATCAAATCGCAACTCGGCACAATAGTCAAAGCGATCAAAGGCAATTTCACGAGCACCGAGTGCATTCTACTCCTTCATTGCGTTTTCTATTTGAACGTTCAAATGAACAACTCTTCTAATGAAATAAAAAGGATCAATGTAGTGTTGTATTATAGTCACTTTCCACTTTAACAATTACTCAATATGGCGAAATATGGTATAAAAAGTAATTTTATTCGACGAACCGAGATAAATAATATTGGCTTGAATATTGACTATTTTGTAATGCAACATTTCAAAATTAAGTTTCATTAAATTGAAAATACTTAATTTATCATATAAATATAATAATTGCAAATACTCTTGTAATGCAAGATATCAAAATTAAGTTTCATAAAATTGAAAATACTTAATTTATCATATAAATATAATAATTGCAAATGCTGTGTAACATACTAAATTGCAGCATATTTGCATTTACAATTATCACGCTGTGAGGTGTGTGAAAATAATACAATTTTCTTCATATTACTTATTACTTATTTGTATCAAATAGTATAGCTATGTACTTGAGATTGAATTATTTCGTGCCTTTTAAAAATACTAAAGAAGTGTTATGATGTATACTACTGAACTAATCACTAGTTATAATATAAATAGTGTTCCTATTAAAACCACAGATAAGATTATACATATATGTATTCTATTTAATAAGAAACTGAATTTCGATTTTTGCAAACTGACAGGTTTATTACTTGGCCTTATCGAACGAAATAACATTGAATGAAAAATTGTTAATACGTGGTAGAGTCAATTTTCAGGAAAAATTCTTTGGTGATAGTTTGACCCTCTGGAATGAATAAAGATTTTATTTAATAATTATTGAATCTTTATTGATATTCTCTGACTTTGAATGATTTAATATACATAATAATTATAATATATGTATGTTAAAAATGGGTTACAAGTTAATTATTAATACTTCTATTGGAATTACATAGTGATACCAGCGACTTCATGTACCAAATTCTCTTCAAATTGTGCAGAGGAGATCCTTTAATGCATGTCATCACTGCATAGAAATTCATTGACATGCGTGTCTACCAATGGATTTCAACGCCACTTTTTGTATAGGAACGAATAACATAAATTAATTCGTACTCTAAAATACTTCAAATTGTGCAAAGAAGGTTAGGAACCTTCCAGAAGAAGGCTTTAATGTAAGCCAACATCGCGTGACATTATTAGCATTTGTGTCTACCAATAATTTCAGCCCTGTGATACGTACAAACTTTACGAGGTAATGTTATTCAAAACTGAATAACATTATGAAACTGATTATTTATTTAGTATGATAAAGTTCTATTCTACTTCTAATTATTCATGCACATACAATCGATTGGTTTAAATTTATTACTGAGATTGTTTGAATATCGTTGATGTAGAAGTGTTGAACAATTTTATTTATGAAATTAAAATGATCCGGAATATCATCGAATTATTTATATTGAAAAAAAATTCCCCGTGAAGTGACCGAAAATACCTTTGACCCTGATCTTATATATATATATATATATATATATATATATATATATATATATATATATATATATATATATATATATATTTGATTAAATAGTTTGTGATGAAGGCATTGAACGAATTTTACAATATTCTCCTGTCAGTACGAAAAAATTATCAGGACAAGGTATAAAATGCAGTCAAGTTCTGAAACACCGCAGTTTTCCGCGTAAGGAACCCACATGTTATACCTTTATATTAGACCTCGATCTTTACCATCGACAAGGCGTGGTAATATCACTAGAAAGGTTACATTATTATGGCTAATTAACTTTAGTATTTTTGGTGTGGTGTACATTTGATTTCGTTTTGTACCCAAGAAATTAATGCTCAAAATCGGAGCCTTCGTAGAGCGGAGTAACGTTCGACGTCGCGATAAGTGGAAATTCTAACTATAATTAAACTAATTTCTGCACTCGTATTTATAGTGTTTCTCAGTTTACACTCTTCTACCCCGGTAAATATGCGAATCTGTTTTCGCCACATAATGACGAAATTCCCCTATGAATCATCTATATTCATATCGCATATTGCTCGGTAATGTATGATGATGTAAAAGACTACACTGTAGTGAGCATAATCTCACGCGTTCCGAAATGTGTGAAATGTGCAGCATAATTTGCATGGGGATCTCGGAAACCGTAAAAGTTACAAAGGCGGTTAAAGTAGAACACAGCTGCGCAATTTAGTGGTCAGTAATATTCTGTTGCGAAAACCAGAAAATTCGGCTTACTTTTGGAGATATTCGACAAAATCCGAAATTTTGCGATATCGTTTTTATGATTTGCCGAAGTTATTTGAAAAGGTATGAAAAAACAAAAGGCACTTTCTCATTGCCACTTTTTCAGCGTTTATAAATTTTCAGTACAACGATTCGTTTCGAAGAAATCATCTTTGGTTTTCTAATACCTTTTCAAATAACTTCAGAAAAAACTGAAACGAAATCGCAAGATTTCTGATTTTGTCGAATATCTCCGGAAGGTTCTGGTTTTCTCAAAAGAATGTTACTGACCATTAAATTGTGCAACTTTTTTCTAACTTAAACGCTTTGGTAAATTTTACGGTTTCCGAGATCTCCATGCTGTTGATCCTTATCTTGGACACCGTGTATACATGTGTTTGCATGCCATTTCGAAACTTTATTTACGCTTATTTGTTTTTAATTATAGAAATTAACAATACATATTAACAATACATATTAGGACATATGGTCCTAATTTTTATTCAAATAAATATTAAATGTATTTTTATTATTGATGGAAATTCGAAAACCTGAAAAACCTATTCTTCTCTAATTCCACATTGCAGTGTAGGTATAATCAAAATAACATATAATATGTCTCTCCAAGATGTATTTTTTTAGATTAACCTAGATTAACTCTAGATATCGATTTTTACCCGGCGCTCATGATTTGCTCTTATACAATTGTAGACTCTGCTGCAGAAATAAGAAAATTAGCCAATTTTCAACAAATTGGGATAAGACCGGGAATAATATAATAAATAGTGCTTCACCGTTTGGTCCAACCACGGGACACAACTTCTGTATTCCGCGTTGTATAATTTTTTTTAACCGGGAAAAAAAGTATTATCGTTAATAGTTACAAGCTGAAAAGTGTTTCTTTCAATTACCTAAAATTCGCATTTTTGACTTATCCCCTTATTGAAGGAGTCTTGTCGAGTCAATTGTATTCTAATATACCAGGAGTATTTATTTTTACTATTGAAATTATTATTTTTTATTTGTTATAAAGTTTTTTTTTTGTGATTTGTAAAGTCAAAACTGTCAGGATGCCGCAAAATATATGTATTTTATTTTTGTAAAATAGCTTTTTATTACTAATTAATATTTGTAGTAATTTATTGATTAAATGTTAATGAGGGTTAAATGAAACGAAAAATTCTTGGTTAACATTGTATCCTGTTATGCACAATTTATTTTGTTTAAAAAACTCGGTGAATGTGAAGTGTTATCGCCACTTACTCTCTTTGATTATGGATCCATACACGAATGCACAAATGTGTTAAGCCCTCATATGTGTTACGCTTTAGTGTATGTAAATCTCATTCAAATCGTGGAAGACCTTTTGATCGCATTACTAATAACTAATAACTAAAGCACGGACAAATATGCACGAAAAAAAACTAAAATATGCGCATATATATGCACGCAAAATTAAAGAAATATGCACCAACATTTCAAATATATGCCAATATATGCAAATATATTTAATACAAATCACGTTTAAACATTAAAAATACTGCATTTATATTACATACACTGTGTATCAGCCAAATGGAATAAAATCGATAATAAATAAATGGGGGCGTGTTCGAAAAAACGCTCGGACACGTCGATTGTTATTTTTAGTTGCGCATTTTTTTCAACAAAAACTTTTTATACAGCGTGTGTCATGTGACCGTGGCCAATACCAACTTTCTTATTTTAAATGCAACACCTGGTATATTATTCAATTTTTGGATTCTTCAGAAAATTCTAGACATATTTCATGTACAATGTCCTATACCTATCGTCAACTGTTTCGGAAATATTAAGTGTTTTCAGATTTATTGCAAAAATTAACATTAAAAAAAGAAAATTATTTGATTACAGAAATTCGTTACAACACACTCAAAAACTAATAAGTAATACTGTTTATTTCTTGATAATGTAAAAAAACAAAAAAAAAACAATAAATTTCAATTGAGGAGATGTTCAAAATGCCCGCGTGAACGTCTTGGCAACATCCTAATCTTAAATAGAAATTTCTTCTAGAGACATGCCTTGTTCTTCTAATTTTTTTAAAGTATCGCTAATTATATTAAAATTCTTTTTTATGAAAGCCAATTCTTGTGGAATCTTGGGATCATTAAAACATGTTTTGCAATCCTTAATAGATATCGAATCGTTGAAAAAACTGAGAACCAAATCCTTAATGGCCAAAAAATGGTTAGCGTAGAAGACAGCAGCATCAATCCAAGTACCCCATCTTGTGATAATTGGCTGTGGTGGCAATGGCACATTTGGTAATGTGTCTTGATACACTTGTACTCTTAATGGAGCTTTGAGAAATATATGTTTTACGTTGTTAACAATATTATTTACCATGGGAAAATTAATTCTAACTTCTGCCGCGACTCTATTGACTTCATGGGCTAAGCAGGTAGTGTGATTAAGGTTTTTATAAAATATTTTAAAATGTTGTCCAGCTTTCACCATGTATGATGCTGCGTCTAAAAGCATTAACAACACTTTTTCTTCTGGCACTATCTCAGGCAAATAAAAATTAGCCAATCCTTCATGTACGAATCTAGATATGGTGGCATTGTTTGTTTTGTCAAGTTCTTTTGTACTAATTAAATACGAGTCGCCTGGTTTATTCTCGTTTAAACTTCCAATTAATAAATTTGCGATGTAACGTCCACAGCAATCCGACGTTTCGTCGACAATGTAGTATATATAGCTATTTCCAATCATTGTTCTTATAGTAAGCATTGTATCATATCATAGTAACAGATTTTTTCCTTAAATAGCTCTCGTCTGGTATTTCAATTTTACAATATTTTTGCAAGAACGTCTTCACTTTTGAGTTATTCAGTTTGCTAAACGGAATATTGGCAGATATTAGAGCATTACATAATTCAAAATTAAAAGCGCCCTTCTCTTTCATTTTCAAGTTTGAACTTAAGCTTTCATGTAGCGTTTGTTGTTTTTTTTGATGTTTGGTTTTTGACATTATTTTCGTGTAAACTTGTTTTAATGTGTAGTATTATTTGAATTTTTTTTCACATGGAATCTGATGTAACATGGAAATAAAAAAAGCAAATGTCTACAAACTATGCAGCGGCACAGTAGAAAAATAAAACTTACGGTTTTACTGCAGGGCCTGCAAAACACAACACCATTCTCCAAAATTAGATCTTTATAATCTCTAATCCATTGAGACACGATTCCCTTGTCCTTTACTTTCGGCATTATACACACACAATTTTAAATATTACCACACACAATCGCAGATGGTTTATGCTACCTAGGCACTGAACTACGAAATGATCTACTATTTGCTGACAACACAAAATGAATAGTGAACAAGATAAATAGGGTAATCCCCGAAATAATAATATTGTATTCGATTATTAATCATTTACTTTTCATACTATTTGAATAAATTTGATTTTTTTTTTCATTGCACACTAAATTTTAGGTACTTTATTAAAAACTTTTTTATTAAAAAAAAAATCAGTCACAAATATCCAATTATTTGACCAAATATGCAATTATTGATGAAATATGCATTGAATACATAAAATATGCATTATATACAAAAACAAAAAATGGTTAATTCGCTCTGTTTCTTTATGATTCGTGTAGATCTATTGAAATTTCCGTAGTCATATAATTAATTGAGGATATGCATTTTGCATATAGTCCGTGCTTTACTACCTCGCTCGGACCATTGCTGCTAGACTAATGAAAATTGAGGAAAACATCGGATTGGAAGTTAATGGACACTTGATGTGCTACTTTCTAAAATTATTTTCGAGTATACAGAGTGTACCATAAATCCGGGACACTAAATTTGGTCTCTTTTTTTAGATGAATCACCCTGTATATTCTTTTATTTTTAGAATCTGCTTTATGTGAGATTCACAAATCATTTTTATTTTTGAGAGTAGATGCAACGTTGCCAGGTTATTCACGTTTTAATCAAATTAAACGATAAATCATGGACGTGGAAAAAAATTCAAAAAAAAAAACTTTATTATAAGAGATCAATAATAGAATCTGCGTATGCAAGTACCCAAGTAATGTACCAAAACATACACAATGTTATGAGTCACGTAGAATACACAGGGTGTTCTGAAACAACGACACAATTTTGCTGTCTTCAAATGGCAAACTATTAAAAAGTATTATTAGATTATAGTCCATATGCTACCATTGAATAGCTCATTAGATAAGTACTTAGAATATGATGCTATATACAGGGTGTGCCATTTGACAAACATTAGTTTTAGTCATTTGAATATAGCAAAATTGTATCGTTGTTTCAGAACACCCTGTGTACTCTACGTGACTCAAAATATTATGTATGTTTTGGCACATTGCATAGGTACTTGCATACGCAGATTCTTTCATTGATCTCTTATAATAAGGTTTTGTTGAATTTTCTTCTAGGTCCATGATTTTTCGTTAAATATGATTAAAATGTGAATAACTTTGCAACATTGTATCTGATCCCTGAAAATAAAGATGATTTGTGAAGCCCACATGAAGCAGATTCCAAAAATTAAAGAATATACGGAGTGTACCATAAATCCGGGACAGAACATTTGATCTTGTTTCTAAATGGAACATCTTGCATATTCTTTCATTTTCGGAATCTACTTCATGTGGGCTTCACAAATCAGTTGTTACAATTTACGTTGTTAATATCGATCTTACATAGTTTTTAAAGTATTTTTGTGATGTTCGTAACTATTTAATTTTAAATCACGATACATAAAGTAAAATATTGGAGTTGTATTTCACGGAAAATATTGGCAGATTTGTATTCATTTATTTATTTAGATTCCAACATTAAATTAGTCATTTTAAATAAGTAATGTACAGCATGCAGTATGTTATATATGTTATATACATGCATTTCTGAACCATTTTGATTAACAATTCAACAATCAATTTCAATATAATAAAATAACCTTGTGCATGAATATCCAATTGCTTCAATTTGCAGAACCGATTGATTGAAATTTTAATTTTGGCACTACCAAACGATGCGGAATAGCTTGCAAATTGTTTTTCGCGGTCATTAAGCTTTGCATAAATTGCCCGCCGCATTGGAGATTAGTTTATTCGATTGCATCGTACAATAGGTCATCAAGAGTATTATTCATTTGAATAATTCCGAAACATCAATGAATTTCAATTTAAAACGCACACTGCTCGAAAATTGTTGAAGATGCCTTATAATCCATCTTCCCGCTTCCGCTGCACAGACACACTAAATAAACTCACCGAGGACGATCGATCTCTGCGCTTTTCCCTGAGTCCCAGAACTGGAAAAAGACCTGTATTATACAAATACTTTTCCGAAACAGTTCTACTCCTTTTTTATTAAATTCTGAAATTCCGTGCGTTCCTGAAAATCCCCCAGCAAGGATCGATACTCCAATTTACATCCTCCTACACACACACACACCACACACATACATTTATATATTTATAAACGTTAGGAAAGTTCGGGTCTGTAGAACGGCCCTCTTTGCTGCCCTCTTTCACCATGATCTCAGACAACGTCGCGCGTCGTTGTGATTAATTCTCTTACCGTGCCCGATTCACCACGGGACGCCTCGGAAATGGATGACTTGCAAGTAACGTGTAAGTGAAGAGTAAACAAGAGGGGCTTAAATTTGAAAAGTTATCTTGGTTTGAATTACGCAATTTGTAAAATAACTTTAGAAGTAATTTACAAATAAGCGGAAATAATTTTATTGCAGTAATAATAATCAAATCGCTGTATTTTTGTTATATTGGTTATAGCTTTGTCGATATTGTAATTATCACTTGATGATACCAATTTATGATGCATTGAAATCTATATTTCAATGCATCAAACAAAGAGGGAATCAAACTAAGAGGGGAAATTATGAAGCATTTCAATTGTCTTCTATTTTGAAAAAAAGATTGAATACATTTTTTTTTTCTCATTAAACCTCTTATGATTGCCGAAAATTAGGACTAGTTTTATTTTCATATGTGAATAAAATAAAAATAGATGAAGAAAAACATACTAAAATAAGAATGGGCACATGAAATATACGAAGCATTAAAGGTAGAGTAGAAGAATTAGTAGAAGAAATGGAAATGCTGGGAATAACCGAAACAAAAAAGAAAGGTAAAGGAATCCAGATAATCCATAAAGGGTACTGGCTCACATGGACAGGAGTAGAAGAAAATGAAAGAGCAAGCGGAGGGGTAGGAATAATAATAGCACCGGAAAGAATAAAAGACATGATAAAGGAAAAACATATAAACGAGAGGATGATGACTATAAAAATTAACTTGACAGAAGACGAGACATGGACATTAATTATAGCATATGGAGTAAGACGCAAGGAAAGAGGAAAAATATAAGTTCTACGAGAGCCTACAAATAGAAATAGCTGAGGGAACTGAAAACATATTAATAATGGGAGACCTAAATGGAAGAGTTGGAAATCAGAACGTACTACTATATGAAATCCTGGGAAAAGATGGAGAATATACCATAAACAATAATGCTGAAAGAATAATTGAATTATGCGTAGAAAACAACAAATTAATAGCAAACACAAAATTCAAACACAAAGATATACATAAATTCATGAGAAGTCAACCATCTAGAAATGAGAGATCCATAATTGACTATGTCCTAATAAACAAAAATAACTGGAGCAAAATAAAGGACATAAAGGTGTCAAGACAACAAAAAATCGGAAGTGACCACCACTTGCTAAGAATGGACATGCAATGGAAACATAAACTAAGACCAGACAAAAGAAGAAAAAAAGTGAAAGAGAAGATAAGATCTTACAAACTAAAAGAAACATAAACACAAGAAAAATATCGGTATATATTACAATGAAAGTTCAAAGAAAAAGAGAAAGAAAAACGACTGGACATAGAAAAGAAATATGAGGCATTTAAAAATATTATATTGGATGCTGCAAGGGAGTGTGGTGGAACAACAAAAATAGGAAACAAAAAGGTGAAGAAAACAGAATGGTGGACAGAGGAACTAAAGAACAAAATTAAAGACAAAAAAGGATAAATGGAGAAAATAGTTGCAGGTAGAAGATTGAATAGAAGAGAGTACTATGAAGAATACAAAGAAAAATGAAACGAAGTAAAACAACAAGTAAAACAAGCAAAACAAAAATGATAGACACAATCTGGAAAAACAATGAATGAGAACTACAGAGAAAATAAAAAACTATTTTACGGAACATTAAAACAACTAAAACAAAGAAAAGAGCACAACATGATGAATATAAAAGACAAAGACGGAAGAATAATTACAAACGATGATAAAATCTTGGAAAGATGGCGACAATATTTCGAAGAGCTTACCAAAGAGGAAATAGAAGAGAACGAACCGCAAGAAGGTAAAGAAGAGAAACAAGATAAGTTGAATAAGCTGAAGATGGAGAAGATAAAAGGAAAGGATGTAAAAGAAGCAATAAGAAAACTAAAAAACGGAAAGGCGCCAGGAGTAGACGAAGTAACAGCAGAAATGTTGAAGTACATGGGAAAGGAAGGAATAACACAATTAACAGAACTACAGAATGAAATAATAGAGAACGAAAAAACACCAAGAGAATGGAACTCGGGAATAATACTCCCTATTTATAAAAAAGGAGACAAAATAAACTGCACAAATTAGAGAGGAATTACATTAACAAGCATACCGAGCAAGATCCTGACAAGAATCTTAGAAATAAGGCTAAGAAACAAACTAGAAGAAATAATAGAAGATAATCGGGGGGGTTCAGAAGAGGCACTCATGACCAGATCTTCATATTAAGACAACATAGCGAGAAACAAATTAAAAAGAACAGAAAAATCCACATTTGCTTTGTGGACTTGGAAAAGGCATTCGACAGGATTAACAGAGAGCACATTAGAAAGAACTAGATGAGAGAGGAGTGGAAGAGGCAATGATAAATGTAATAAAAAACATGTATAGTGAAAACAAAAACCAAGTGAGAACAAACAATGAAGAATCAAGAACATTCGCCACAAAAAAGGACTAAAACAGGGATGCGTGCTGAGCCCATTGCTATTTACAATAGTACTGGACAAGGCCTCTACAGATCGGATTCTGTAAAATGGAAAGAATACGGCTAGCAGAGTTATTATTCGCTGACGACATGGCTTTAATTGCAGAAACATAGGAGGACCTTCAACACAACATGGAAATATTGCACAAACAACTAACGGAAATTAACATTACTATAAACCTTGACAAAACGAAGACCATGATAATAACAAAGGAGAAGGAAAAACACGAAATAAAGTTACAAGGAAAGAAGTTAGAACAAGTTGAACACTACAGATATCTAGGGACTATAATAGAGAGTACCGGAAAAATAGAAAAAGAAATAGACGACAAAGTAAGCAAAACGGGAAAGATTTTTAATATGCTGAAAAATACATTTTTTAACAGGAAAGAAATAGCAAGCAACACAAAAATAGAAATCGTCAAAAAAGTTATAAGACCAACACTTACGTATAGCAGCGAATCGTGGACAATGACAGGAAAGCAAAAAAATCGGATTAACGCGATGGAAATGAGATTTCTCAGAAAAATTGAAAATAAGACCAGAAGGGACAGAATAAAAAACGAGACATACCGAAATAACCTAAAGATAAGACCAATCAATTATAAAATAAGAGAAGGACAGATGAGATGGTTTGGACATATCTGCAGAATGAACGAGGAAAGAATTACCAAGATAGTATATGAGGCAAGAGGAACAGGGAGAAATCATAGAGGAAGACCAAGAAAAGAGTGAATAACACAATAAGAGAAGAGGCGAGGAGAAAAGGGAGTTCCTGGGAAGAGCTAAATGAACGGACAAAAGATAGGAAGAAGTAGACTATCGAACAGAATAAATGTAAATGTAAATACTATGATGTAAAAGAAAGCCTTACATCGAAAGGTGGAAAAGTGGCTGAATAAATAAATAAATAAAAATAAAGTTTTATTTTCATCATTCTGAAAAACGATATTTTCTATGTAAGTAAAAATGACCCGATACATCTGATACGGGCTAATAAGGTTTTTAGATAAGCACAAATTAATGCCGCAAAAAAGGTTTTTTGGAAAATCATGTCAAGTTTTCTATATGATGCCGACTTTTTGGCCGTCACTGTATCAAATATACGTAGTGCATTTGATTCTTTACATAAAAGCATTAAATATTGATTTTTGTAATTTTATGGGTTAATATATTTTATACGAAATTGTACGACTCAATTAATTAATAATTTTATTTTGGTACCGTGTGTAAACACAAATTTCGGATGGATTACTTTGTTATTGTTTGACGAACTAAGCCGGGGTTGTACTGTGCCAAGAGGCTTAGCTGTCGATTTGCATATATGTACTCACGAATACACTAGACACACATGCATAATTAGCAACCTAATCATTTACACAGTCGACATATCGGTATGTAAATTTTAATCAAACCACGTTGATTACACAACCGCCAACGTTTTGCCTGGAGCAAATATCAGGATTGCCCTAGAACCCTTTAGCGTTCAAAAGCCCGCATGTGGGCGCATTGGCTCCACGAAGCTCTTGTTATTAGTTAACGATTTCGCGATTTAATATTTTCTTTTTTAACTGATAGTTTTATTCGCACGGTGCGCTGCAAGATACGAACATTTCTAGAGCTAGAAAGGTCACCAGGTCGATCGAAGGATACTCAATCAGCGAGATGTGGAAAAGGGGTGCACGGATTTTCCACACCGTAACAAAATTGCTTCATTACTGATATAAAGCTTTCATCTTCACGTCCAATAGAATTATAACCAGGAATGTAATATTAAGAACTAAGTCAAATGAATCAAATGTTATTATCATTTTTGCAAAACGTAATTGTTCTTGCACAGCATTTATATTATTCACATTTTTATTTAAATGTGTGAGGGTGTGTGTTTGTTTGTATGTGTCTGTAGGCTTCGCTGTTTAACCTAGTTAATATTAGAAAATCTGGTTTTATTTTTTCTGCTTTGATTTTTATTTGAAATTCTGAAAATACATTCTCATTGTAACTTTTTATTCTACATTCCAGAAAGTGCTTAATTTTTTCAGCTCGATTTTCTTATATTGATGTCAACAATAGCAAAGATACAATAATAGCAATTGTTTCTTTCAATTTCGTGACAGTTTAGAATTGTTTTAACTAAGGTTTTTATAGAAATCGCAAAATTTTGTATAATTGTATTTCAAGTTTATTTCATCAAAAAAAATTAATTTAAAGCTAACTTTAAGTTTTTTTTAATTTATGATTTTGTATTTTAGCGTCATCAAAATCGTGCCTTTTTCATAAAGAAAACATTAATTAACTGTCATTCATCACATATCGTTTAATTTTAATAAACAAATGCTACGTAGCTATGAGTCTTTCCACGTAGCATTTGCTAGAGCCTATGGTGTCGATAACCCAATAAAATAAATAAAGATCTGTGTAATGATTCATTTTGTTGATGTTGATTTCTGTAATACTTTATTCTAAATGGTTTTATTATTTGACAGTTTGCATTACAATAGCGACAAAACAAAAGCATATCACATGCCTACTAAAGTGCACTTGTGACATGCATAATTATACCCTGTAGAAATGCGACGAAAAAGTAATCTTCGAAATAATTTAAAAAATACTTACTTTAGGAGTATGGTTGCATTATAGCTTTTTGTAGTAATTTTTTCTCCCAATCGTGCTATGCGATAAAAAATGGGTCATTCCATTAAAAAAAATAAAAAATAACGGGATATTTAAGAGGGCACTTAGATATTGACATTTTATGAACATGTATTACCAAAATTGACAGTTTCCAATTATTTTACTCATAGAGGCATCCTCTAGGTACAATTAGAAATATAACTCATAATGTTATCTTATTCCTAAGAGAAGTTATAGACAGATTTCAGGCTACCTTTTAGAGGTCAAAATTTTAGAAAAACATTTTTTTCTTGAAAAATTGAAGAGATAAATGTACATACATTCTTACAAAATATGTTCCAATTTAAGCGAGGAATTCAAAAATATAACAATATATGGGGTGTTCTATTTAAAATAAGAAAGTTGGTGCTACTTCCGGTGGAACCGGAAGTGACAGATAGTTGAAAATATTTCACATGAGAATAACTGATCCAAACGTGTGACGAGGATTTTTTTAAATATTTTTAGTACAACGGCAAGCCCGTAAACTTTTAACGAACGGTTTAGCGTAGACACCCTGTATACAAATTAGGGCTTGCAACCCCGGGGATCCCCGTCCCCGGGGCTCCGGGGATTCGATTATATTAGACGGGGATTTATCCCCGGGGTTTGTCAACCGTCCCCGGGGTTGAAAAAAAACTTATAAAAGTTTTGTACCCACGGTTAACGATGAAGAGGCTTCATCTTCATGTCAATCAGAGATTGAAAAGCAAGCGGCAGAAAATCTCCCTTCTGTGGATGAAGTCATTCATTCAGGTCCAGGTGACGATCACGACTCATCTTCTGAAGATGACGAGGAATCACAAGATGATCAACTTGTGATTGAAAAAATGGCACACAAGAAGGCAGAAATTTCATTTGAAGAATATTGTACCGTCATTGCTAAGGTTCGGAAAATCGTTAAATCCTTCCGCAAATCTCCCAACAAAGAATGGCGCTGTCCTTCAAAAACATGTGAAAAATAACATTGAAGGACGCGAGTGTTCACTCATCGTGGATGCTAAGACTAGATGGGAGTAGTCTCGTTCTAATGCTAGAGCGCTCCCTGAAATTGAAACATTCTATAAAGAAGGCTCTGATCGACATCAAGTATGAGGATTCCTTCAGTAACGAAGAATTTGCAAAAATTCCTGAGGTCGTCGACTGCCTAACACCCATTAGAGCAACAGTTGTTGTGTCAACGAGATTGTACCCTGATTGACGCTGAAACCGCACTGTCCATGATGTTTTCAACCTTGGCAGGTTTTACATCTAATCTTGCCAAGACACTGGTCAATGCCCTTTCAGTGCAAATGCAGGAAAGAAGAAGATATTTATCCGCATTATACGTTTACTTGGAGAAGACACGCGAAGAGAGGACCCTAACGAGTGAGACACTAAGCAAAATCTTTTATACACTTTCAAAGCCGAAACTCCGCTCTTTAATTGTCAGAACGATAAAACGTATTTACCCGCCCCAAATGACGGAGGTGTCAGTGGTAGCAGAACTTCAAACAGCTTCTACCAACGTCGAGGACGAACAGAATCCACCCATAAAAAATCCCAAGACCCACCCGTCCGAAGCAGGAAGAAACTATCATTTCAAATTAAAAGGCCATTAAAATATTCCGGAAATATGCCCAGACTACAACACCAGCATCTACTCCAGAAACCAAATCATTGGTGACTATTATCAAACAAGAGATGACTTTGTTTGAGAAGGGTGGAAACAAAGGTATCTGATGCTGATTTGACAAGCGTTGAATCCGAAAGTGCATTTTCAGCTGCTGGGTATGTGTCCGAAAATAAGGTCAACATGAATGATAAAACCCTGGATGCCCTTTGTCACATTCGGGGTCACTTTTAGTTCCAATTTACTCCAACTTCAGCATCGAACTCTACACGTAATTGAATGTGGACGTACTGAATTAAATGTTGTGAATATAATGTTCCTTACCTCCAGCATGTAAAATTAACACGCAGTCAGCTAGAATTATGTATAAATAATTAAAAGTTATATTATTACAAGTTTCCCCGGGGAACCCCGGGGACCCCGGGGACAGATCAAATCCGGGGACGATTCCCCGGGGACGAAAAGTGTCCGGGGTTGCAAGCCCTAATACAAATGCTATTGAAATTCAAATAATAGTGTTCCAGCAGCTTTACTTAGCTCTGGTGCTGATTTTTATGTAAAAATTCAAAGATAAATTGTAGTTTTGCAAGCTAGTCTATAAACAAATGTGTGTCTTTATTTACTGAATCTGTTTTATTGAGGTTTACAGAAATTGGAAGTCCTGTATTTGTATTTACTGAATTAATATTTTCTTTGATTGTACGCTGCTGTCTTTGTATAAAATTTAAAGACGCAACCTTTTCGAAAAGTAATTTTGAAAATAATAAATAATAAAAACAAATTTCAACTTGGTGAGGAAAATATAGCAATATATTTAGTTATTTATTAAAATATGCATTTGTTTGAAACTCCATCGGTAAAAATTTTTAAATGTTACATTTATTTAAAAAATGAATACTAAGAAATAGTTTTAACTCAAAATTGGGTTTGGACATTTTTTTTATACATGAGGCATGGTTTGGCGGAATGTGTGTCACTCATATCTATTTTTTTGTGTCGAAACTGTAATAGATATCAAAAACTATAAAGATACAAAAAAACTTAATATTGAATGCCTGGGTCCGATTTGATTTTTTTTTTAAATTATTTGCTTTTGTCCTTAAAAAATATGAATGTATTAATGTTGGGCCTCACTTGTTTTATACACAACCGGTCTACTGATAATAACAATATTATGTCAAAATATGAGTTAAACCCGTATAAAGTGTCATACCAAACAACATCAAAATCAATGTAAACGTTCTCTTTTTATAAGCAAATTTTGTTTTTTTTTTAATTAACTTTAAAGCTGAATACTGGCTAAACCAAACGCATTTGTATATATGAGTTTTGTTAAATTGTCTTCTTTTGATCCCAGTAATCTGTGGTTAAGCCATGCCCATATGATTTAGAAACACCCTGTATATAATGTGCACTATTTAAATTTCAGATTTCCATCTCGAAACGTTTAGAAAGTATGATGTTTTAAAAATTCAGACTCCTTATAATCCCCTTAAAAACAAATATCGCGCCCAGAAGAAATACACCATTGTGTTAATGAAATCTAATGGAATTAACTATATTTGATCTAAATTAACCAGCGATATTTTCAATATCATTGCAGAATTTCTTTGTAAAGTTTAAGAAATAATTAAAATCGTTATAATTTTTCATCGTAGAGCCTGCTACCTGAAAGGCTTCGATAACGTATGTGAACTCTTAAACAATCATCCCAAACTCCCTAACGTGTGTAGTTTCCTCATACTATTTCTTATTCCTATTTCTTATCTTTTAACACCATTTCACAAACGAATTACGAATAGTTAAAAATAAATTATTGTCAATACTTTAGAAGTACTTTATATTTTATTCGTTTAATTATAGAAATTAATATTGAATGTGGATTGGTCCTTACAATTTATTAATTTTAAATTTTTTTTGAGGTAGGTAAAATACTTTTCTTTCGTTCCATTTCTGTATATGTAAATGTAATATATGTAAGTCGCTTCAAAACTATTTATTTTTTTCAAGCACGATTACAAAACTTACAAAATTGCAAAAACTATACAGCAGTGTGATAAAATAAAATAAATGAATAAATAAAAAAATAATTATTTTAATAAATCATATGGTGTACATTGTGATATTAATTAATTCATTTCACATCTACTCTGGCAGAAACTGATCAGAAACGCAAAAAAAAATCATGATTTAAGTACGGTCGCGGCGAAAAAAAACTGGGAGAAGTCTAAAGTGAATTTGTTTAAAGTTAAGCTGTGTAATGAAATCACTCGTCCCTGCAAAGAAAAATCAAGTAACATGTCATTATCACAATGATAAACATGTACATGTTACTTAATAAAAAGCCACATTTTGGAATGGTACCTCAAGTTAGTGCTTTTAATAAAACAATAATAATAGATACATTGAAAATGGATGGTATACAGAGTGTCCAAGATAAGGATCAACAGCATGGGAATCTCGGAAACCGTAAAAATTACAAAGGCGGTTACATTACAAAAAAAATGCCCAATTTTGTGGTCAGTAATATACTGTTGAGAAAACCAGAAAATTCCGCTTACTGCCGGAGATATTCGACAAAATTCGAAATTTTGCGATATTGTTTTTATTTTTTTTGTTTTTCTAAAGTTATTTGAAGAGATACAAAAAAAAAACAAAAGTCACTTTCTCATTGCCACTTTTTTAGCTCTACAAGACTGCGTTTATAAATATTTTGAACAACTATTCTGGCTCAATTATTTTCAGTTACTATTTAGGTACCTATTTTGGGTTCAAATTAATTAATAATTGTTGCCTTCGTCGCCATTAAATGAACAGAACAATTCTCATACCACAGTAAAAAGTTAATAAGTGTGGTTCTAAATAACTATAATATTTCAATGTTTAGTAACTATTCTTGCTAAATTATTTTTTGTTACTATTTTCTTAAACAATCTCGGTTAAAATTAGATAATAATTTATTTCTTCGTCGTCAACGCTTGGTACAAGAAAATGTTCGAAATGTATCAATATGCTTTTTTTCTGAATAAAAACATGAGAAACTATACTGCAATATAAATCGTTGAATTCGTAATATGCTATCTAATACAGGGTGTACCTTTCTTACGAGCCATATAAAAAATAAAGTTGATGATGGTTTCTTCAAAACGAAACGTTGTACTGCAAATTTGTAAACGCTATCTTGTAGAGCTAAAAATGTGGCAATGAGAAAGTACCTTTGTTTTTTTATACCATTTCAAATAACTTCAGAAGACATTAAAAACGAAATCGCACGATTTCTGATTTTGTCGAATATCTCCGGAAGTAAGCGGACATTTCTGGATTTCTCAACAGAATATTACTGACTAAATTGCGCAACTTTGTTTGTAATTTAACCGCCTTTGAAACTTTTACGGTTTCCGAGATACCCATGATGGTTGATCCTTATCTTGGTCACCCTGCATAAAGCAAGTCGCACAATTTTTTGACATCTTCACCTAAACCAAATTCGCACTAGGCAAAAAACCTATCCCACTTTTTTATGGCCGCCACCATGCATTTTTGATTTTTGATTTTTTTAAATTATTATTTAACCTTGTTATGTACTGAAACTTGTACAGAAAGCAATTAAAAAAACCAAATCAATATAAAAGTTTATCATATATTGCAGACTTTATGTCGGTCACTTTACGTGTACATATATATGTACAATATGAGTAACTATTAGTTACGCCAAATCTATTATAATTATCATTATTTGTAATTTCGATTTGATTATACGTATAGTTTTTAACTGGAGCTGATGTTTCTGGACATTGGACTGGAGATAATGGTTTCTGTACCAATGACAATCATATATTGTTGAGTTTAGAGTATGCAAAATTGCTTGAAATGTTTTCAAAGTTTTTTTTTCCTTTTTCCAGTTTTCAGTTGCTACCTACGACACAGTTATCTTTATTTTAATGATTACATGTAAAGTTTATTCAAATCAAGTTTCCAACAAACGATTTCTGATAAATTTCATCGTGCTGCTAATTATCTCGTTCTCTGCTACTGTAAATGCTCGTCATGTTCATCCCAAATTCATAAACACCCCGTAAAAGTGCACGTAAATATCCCCCAGTTCCGAGACGTCCATTAAAAAAGTTTTCATTGCTACAATTAAATGCCATTTGTGAAAGTTTTAATTCTTAAAAAGAGAACAGCGAAGCGCACTTAGCAGAAACGAAATCGCGACATGCAAGAAATTCATCTAATGCTGTAAAAGCGGGCGTGCCTTGGAAGAAAATACGATACGCGTTTTTACGGGTTCGTTTTTGCGACACGAATAAAAGACGTTTGATGAAAAACGAAATGTAAGCTACCTTGAACTTATGTCGTGATACGTACGATTTTGTGTTGTTTAAATTTTCATGTATATTTGTTGTCTCATATTTAATACATTACCCATTAGTTGTAATATTAATGTATTAGTTTGAATATGTGTGGAACCTTGCGAGGTATTTTTGTATACAGGGTATCCCTGAACGGTCTGTGCAAACTTTGAGAGCAAGTACCTGGGATCCAAAGAAGCAAAAAATATCCCATGAACATAGGGACGCAAACTCTTCCTTCTGGAGTTTGAGAAACCATTGTTTTTTTTTCACGGAACAGAACAGTACTTATGCTAAAGTACATGCTCTAAATACCCTCTGCACAAGTTGTCACAACTGTTTTGGTTAAAGAAACTCCAGAAGGAAGCGTTTGCGACCCTATATTCATGGGACATATTTTGCTTCTTTGGGTCCCTGGAAGTTACTGTCAATGTTTGTACAGACCGTTCAGGGACACCCTGCATACACGATTTGATGTTTACGTGCTAATAATTAATACATATTATTTTAACCTGCACCTACTGATTCACACAGCCGAGTTCTATGTAAATTGGTTACTTAGTGAACGACCAGGAATCATTAAATCCGTACTTTTAATAGGTTTGATTTATATACAAATGTTATATGTGTAATGAAGTCTAGTTGTAGAGTTTTTTTTAATCTACTATACTCTACAATTCAACTACATTAAGAACATTTCTGAATCTTAAGAAGCTAAATTAATAACTTTCATCAACACTAACACATTATATCACGGCGGTTTAGAGCGTAGCCACGATACTAAAAAAAATACTCGGTATTTAGAAAAATAACGAAAATCCAATCAAGCTGAGGCTTATAAATCTAATTGATCGGGAAAATATTATTAACATTATAATTATCTATAGGCAAAAAAACAATTGGGATTAAATGACAAATTTTTATTGGAACAGGAGTTAAAAATCGGCTCGGTGATTATATCGGTTTGTTGGTAACTTTGGGTGGGGTTGAATTTATGGGGTTTACCGCCCTTGCTCCGCAACACCCCGGGTTAATTGCTATGGAATTTAATCCCTCGTCCCCCTCATTAAAGCAACCCCGTTTCTGTTCCAGGGTCATAGGATGGACGACCTCATGAAGCGCTTCCCCGGCCGTGAGGCACAGATCGAAAAGCTGCATGGATTCCTGGGCTACCACGAGACCGAGCACTTGGTGGACTCTCTTTTCATCAGCGGAGGCCCAAGCGTAGGTAAAACAACAATCACCAAACAGCTTTTGGACACAGTTGGATTGCACCACGCGTTCGTGAACCTAATCGAATGCTACACCACTAAAATCCTCCTGGAATCGATTCTCAACCAACTGGCCAAACACAGGGTTAGCATGGATCACCCAGAGCCTTATGCAAAATGCGATAATATGATGGAGTTCATAGAGAACCTTCAGAAATGCTCGAAAGAATTTAAATTAAATAAAGCTGTAATAGTTCTTGATAAAGCAGAGCAAATTCGCGACATGGACTCCAATCTCCTCCCATGTTTTATGAAGATGCATGAGTTTACAGGACTGAATATCTGCGTGGTACTTATAACACAAATCGTGTTTCAGAAATTCTACACCAAAGGCTATATTCGTGAACCCATAAAAATTAAATTCAGTCAATACAATAAAGACGAAATCCTAGACATCCTCACACAGGACTACGAAAACGCACACGAAACAATCTCAAACAACTACTCAGGCGATTTTGGCATAGATTTAGATTTCTACAAAAACTACTTAAACGTGTTCCTTTCAGTGTTCTACAGAGTTTGTCGTGATTTGTCGGAGCTCCGCTACATGTCGCGCATCAATTTCGTAAAATATTGCCAACCGGTGTTCAAAAACGAATGCAAAACCACCGACTCCATGGTTTTATGGAGGAACATATCACCAGTACTAAAATCATCACTGGAAGTACTGTATCTACGAATTAGCGACGAATGCGCGTTCACTAAAGAAAATTTAGCGCAATCACTAGAACTCCCATTTTATGCAAAATATCTTCTAATAGCCGCTTATTTGGGTAGCTACAATCCTGCCAAAGACGACAAACGATTATTCGTAAAGTACCACGGGAAGAAAACCAAGAGCATAAGAGATGTAAAGTCAAAGAGCAAAGTGTCCGAGCTGTTGAACACACAGTTGGGCCCCAAGCCATTCTCCTTCGACCGCCTCTTGGCAATATTCTATGCCATCTTGGATGAAAAGATCGGCTTCAACAATAACCTGTTGGTCCAGGTTTCTAGCTTGGTCCAGCTGCAATTGCTCACCGCAGTTTCAGATAACTGCAATCTGGATGGGCAGAAGTATAAGTGCGCGGTTGGGTTTGAATTCATTCAGACTGTTTCGAAGATGGTGGGATTCAATATACGAAAGTACTTGTCTGATTTTAGCCACATGTAAAAGTCGAACGTTAATAAAGTTGCAGAATTTTTGAAATAAAAATATTCAAAAACCACTAAATTCACTATTCAAGATCTGAAAAATTGTTCTCCAACACGTCATTGTGCAACTAAAATTGTATCAGCTTATCTGAGTTTAGCCATTTCTGGAGCGCAGTTAAAAACATATAATTCTTTAATACAAATCAATCAATTAGCATATCGTCGGCTTACAAATGAAATACACTAAGTCAATGTTGGGCTGTTTTTAGCTCAGATTCACAAAACTTAGGCTCAGTAGAGGTATAGTAAAGGGTCCTGTAGCCCAACTACCAAATTCTTAACTCATTAAATGACTGAGTAGGAAAGGTAACAGCAGAATATAAAACTTTAATTGCAGTTTCTCATTTTTATTTTATACTTTTTGACTTCAGTGATTTTACTTGTAAGCCGACTATATGTTCTGAAGTAAGTAGTAAGCAACACATATAAACTAGTGTCCTTGACATATGACAGCACGTAATTAAGTTATATAAATTAGGTAATTAAGGCACGTAATTAAGGAATACAAAATTGTATTCCATATTTGACCAATGGCTTCTGATTATTCACAAATTATACTGACTGATGACAAATTAAAGCTAGTTCAATTAAGAAGTTCGTCCAGAATTGTACAATAAATGCAAATTAATAAATAGGAGCTAAATATTTTCTGAATTGATCCATATTTATAAGTTATGCATGTCTAAAGGTATAAAATTTAAAAATACAATATAACCCATGGGTCGGCAATGCATTTTTAGGACATACAGAAATGCATGTATTTTCATGTGTTTTTCACATGTGTTTCACATGCCATTTCGTAAGTGTAAACAGTATGAGTTGTGCTAAGTAATCAGCAAAAGCCAGCTGTGACAACATTTTTAAGGGTACAATGCTATATTTGTGCTGTTTTAAGACATTGTGAACATTTACGACCCCACTTGAATTTAAGATAAGCGTCATTAATGACATAAAACAGACGCATGTAGAACTATGCCTTTTATGTAAAAGCGAATCATATGTCTACAAAACTTACTTATTGTCAAGAACGTTTTCAATTAATCACCCATTATTAGTGGCACAAATTATTTGCGTATTTCGAACCTCATCTTCAACTTAAATGAGCTTCATCACTAATAGCTGAGTTGTACTAAGTAGTCAGCAAAGCCTGTGACAACATTTTTAAGGGTACAATGCTATGTTTGTGCTGTTTTAAGACATTGTGAACATTTACGACCCCACTTGAATTTAAGATATGCATCATTAATGACATAAAACAGACGCATGTAGAACTATGTCTTTTATGTAAAAGCGAATCATATGTTTACAAAACTTACTTAATGTCAAGAACGTTTTCAATTAATAACCCATTATTAGTGCCACAAATTATTTTCGTATTTAGAACCTCATCTTCAACTTAAATAAGCTTCATCACTAATAGCTGAGTTGTGCTTAGAAGTCAACAAAGCCACCAGTGACAACATTTTTATGGGTACAATGCTATGTTTGTGCTGTTTTAAGACATTGTGAACATTTACCACCCCACTTGAATTTAAGATATGCATCATTAATGACATAAAACAGAAGCATGTTGAACAATGTCTTTTATATAAAAGCGAATCATATGTCTACAAAACCTACTTATTGTCAAGAACGTTTTTAATTAATCATCCATTATTAGTGGTACACATTATTTGCGTATTTAGAGCCTCATCTTCAACTTAAATGAGCTTCATCACTAATAGCTGATGACTGACTCATGTAATGAGCCGAATAGCTGAGTTCTTTAGGAAATCGTCGAGACGAATTATTAACGCCATAAAACTCACATGTTTCCAAGAGCAGCTCAAGTCGAAATGCACTAATTAGTAACACACAACCCTCATATATATATATATAATGTCTTTCAGTTTAAAGGAATATCTTTAGTGCATCAGACAGCCTAATTATGTCTAAGTCTTAAACTTAGAATTCTCTCAAAATAACATATTTACGTTAACAGAAATATCATTAAGAATACTGAACTCACTCATTTAAAAGAACGTCATTAAATTATAAGACGAATTAATAGTGACAGAAAACTCAATTATTTTAAAGAACATGTTTAAGTTAAATCCATGACATGTATTAGAACTTATTTAGAAAACGCATTTAACCGAAGGCATAAAATTCACGTATTTAGAAGGACTTCTTTAAGTCGAAGACTTGTCTTTGGCAATACAGATCTTTTGTATTTAGAAACTTGCTTTCAAAGCAGTTGGACACTTTATAACAGGGTTGGAATACATCATGATTTAAAAAAAACAAAAAAATTGTTTATTTTTAAATTTCTGATCAGTTTTTTCCTGGGTAAATGTGATTTATATCAATTGATCTAAATCACGATTTAAATCTTATGATATTTTTTAAATAATTTTTTTAATTTATCTCCACTCTTAAAGCTGGAATAGTTCAAGAATGAAAAACATCTGCTGCAGTCACTATTATTCGAATTTGGGAGTTATAAGGGACTGCGATACGATTATCAACAAGTATTAAACTTAGAATACGCTTATCAATATTTCTTCACGTATTTTGAAAAATGTTTTTAATGTAAATTCGTGGCAAAAAACAAACTCACGTAGTTAAAGAAATATCTTTAAATTAAAACAAAAAGGCAGTCCTTAATGATACAACAGAACATAAATAACATTCAGAATACTAAACCCACTCATTTAAAACAAAGTCATTAAATTAAAAGACGAATTAATAGTGACCGAAAACTCAATTATTTTAAAGAATATGTTTAAGTTACATCCATGACATGGATTATAACTTATTTAGAAAACGTATTTAAGACTAAGGCAATCAATTCACATATTTAGAAGAACTTCTTCAAGTTGAAGACTTGTCTTTGGCAATGCAGATCTCCTGTATTTAGAAACTTGCTTTCAAAGCAGTTGGTCACCTTATAACAGGGTTGGAATATATCATGATTTAAAAGAAAATATGAAAAATCAATGATTTTTTTTATATTTCTGATCAGTTTTTGCCAGGGTAGATGTGATCAATGGATTTAAATCACGATTTATCATATGTTTTTTTATAAATTTTTGAATTTGAAGAAGAATTGATGATTAAAATAAATTTCTGTGTATCTGTACCATGTGCTGGACCTAAAAATAGAAATATATTTTACTTACTTAAGTGATATATTTCACTTACTTAAAATTATCTACTTAAAAGCATGCTAACTCTATTGTTATATTATATTTTTAATTTTTCACTTATTGGAATGTACAAACATTGCAAATACAATGATTAATTTAAAAAAATAATCAATTTTGATTTAAATCAATTATTTATTAAAAGAAATCAGATGATTTCATTCAAGATTTAAATCAATTGATTTAAATCACACCAACAACCCTGGTTTATAGTAACAATAGTTTTTCAATTTTCAAGCAGTTCAACGCTATTCCAAACATAAGCATTGTATGTAACTAATAACGTATTTTCTAGCTTATAAACAAATTTAAAAATGTAACACTTTTTTACAAGCGCTTTCTTTATGCCTTTTTATCTTTGAACGTGTTGTTGCCATTGCTTATATGCCCTTCTTACCATGACACCACATACTAACTATTTACAGCCACGAAATATTCATATATTTCATATATTAGCGTTATTTGTAGACATGCTGCAAAAACCGTTTGCCAGTAGTGGTATTACATTTGAATATTCAAGAATAGTAGATGGCTTTTAACAATGGTTTCACAAATTTGCTGGATGCATCCGCGTGTTTTAAATGCTGAATAAATTATAAACTTTGTATATTGTGCACACTAATATTAGTATGCAAAATTTGTCGACAATTCAAACGAGATAAATTAAATTTCTCGCTGTCTATTATTATTATTATTTTGAATTAATATTTAAGTTTTTCAGTTTTTTAATGTACACACCTGATCAAAAGAATTATTATAATTCATAAAATGCCCTGTAAAATTGAACATACTGACGTCAATAACAACTGATAAATTAGTATATTCCATAAATGAAATGCAATTATCAATAAAAACAAAACTATAATAAATAATTAAAAGAAATTTACAAATTATGTGTTTAATGAATATATGTGTTTAATGAATATTGTTTCTAAAATTATTTAGATGTAATTATATAAATAATAAAATTCAATTGTGTTTTTAATAATATGTAGCGTATAAAAATATACAGATTTCAATACATTGTTATTTCTTACCTACCCCTCATTTACTTTATATTAATAATTCATATAACAATTAATTAAAAATAAATTATATATGGAATAAATAAATATTTTTGTTAATATTTTTTTAAAATTAATTATGCTGCTCAAAAATATATTTTTTTTAACTAAATTATTATCGTTGTATCGTTCTTTGCTAGTATGGAACTCAAAATCAAATGATTTTTTAACGAGGCCATAATTAATAATAGTGGTATTACTTGTACTTTAATATACCGTTTGTTCATAAAAAAAGTCAATCGAAGTGGCTGTGGAAACTAAAACGTTTGCCCGAACTTGACTCAGATGCACAAATTTCAAATCGAATGTAGGACTGCACTTATGCCCACATACTATGGACATGACACAAAGGTCTGAGCTACAATACGAGCGGTGAGTGGCTACGGCGAGTGGTAGAATGTCAAAACAAACGTTTTGTTTACGTTTTGAATGCAGCGTGCTGGGAAAACTTGACTGCTGCTGCTCCTTCACGTTAATATTCGCCACTTCTCACCGCTCGTATTGTACCCAGGGCCTTAACGTGCCCAGATAGGTAACACCGGGATTCCGCCCAAATAAAGGTTAAATCCAATAAATCGTCAGTGTGCATCAGATTGCATTGCATCAGATGCATTATACATCCAACAAATCGTAATTGTGCAACAGTTCTAGCCGATGCACTCAGTAGTAGATCTGTGAACTACGAGTGATTATTGTAACGTTAAAATAAGTGTGTAAAAGTGTAACACAATAGTCTATATTATTAATTAAAGCCTAAACTAACAACAGAAGCCGCAAGTCGCAACATTTTGGTCCTTCATTACCGCATAGTGTAAGGCCTCAGGTAAGATACCAGCGGTGAGTGGCGGCGAATAATGATGCCTTGGAGCAGCGATTTGGGGCCTCTGTAGATGACATACAGGTAGGTCAACATTGTCAACATAAATGGTATCCATCGCGAATTTGCAACGTGCCATAAAACTCTCACAGCTAGAAATTGGCAATAGCGGGCAATATTCGGACGTCCTTCCAATACATGTGTGGTCCACGATTACGAAATGTGCCCCCCGTCAAGCCAATACGTGGCGTGCAAAGTGTCGAGGAAGATAAGACCACAAACCTATGCATAACCTGCATCTATATCGTATCTTTGTTATCTAATCAAGCCAATCCATTTCACAGGCCGACATGATTTTTGGTGTTTTGAATTTGATAAGTGTCCTTAGCTAATACGGGTACGTTGATTCTGAATGTGAATTTGGTTTGAGCCCATCACTTCAAGACGTTTCACAAAATTTAAAAAACCTTGTGAGATATTTTGTACTAGAGCAAAGAAGTACCTTTATGATATTTCCTAAATTGCATTAAAATTATTTCTTTAAAATACTTGATACATCGATAGAAAATATTTTAGTATAATATTATGTTTGTTTCATTTCAATGACAACACTGTTTCATTTTCGCATCTGTCAAGGTCAACTTGATGGCATCAGCAGTTGTTTACGAAATAGTTAGTTAGCGTCAGTTGTTTGTTTCATCGAGTTGTGTTTTGTTTTCTGAGTGTTTAGTACGTCATAATGTCATCAAGAAAGTGCAAAAACAGTCCTGATATATTTTGTTACGTGTGTGGTGATTTAACGATAGCAAAGCATCAACGAAACATAACAGAATTTATCAAAAAAGCTTATCACGCTCACTTCGGTGTAAAGCTTGGTGATCAGGACTAACCTTGGGCTCCACATAAAGTGTGCTTTCAGTGTGTCGAGCTACTGAGAAAATGGACAAAAGGTACACGTAGCTCTTTACCCTTTGGTATTCCGATGGTATGGAGGGAACAAAAAAAAACCATGGAGACGACTGTTACTTTTCCTCTTGGTTTCAATTCGAAAAATAAACATACTATTCAGTATCCTGATTTACCGTCTGCTAAACGACCTGTACCTCATGGACCAGAAATTCCCATTCGTAAAAACATGTGTTGGCTCCAGGAACCACATTTTCGTGGTATAGGCATCGTGAAAAAGAGTTCGCGGAATATTTCTCTCAAGAGGGTTCACTGGTGTATTGTAAAATTTCAAACACACTTTTTCTGAAAACCTGACGTTCTGGAAAAAAAACTAAGCACTGATTCGTGATGAGCACACCCCATTTACTACAGGACACCTATTAAATTTGAACCACTTTTTCATGAAAAAAAAATGTGGGCCTGTGTTACCCATAGACCCTGGTTCAAACAGGTTATGGGCCTAGGCCAGGCTAATTAATAATAAAGAATATAAAATAAAAGTGATAGTATTTGCCACAAATAATGAACGCCACAACGAGGATTTGACCGTTGACTAAAACCAACTACGACACGTGGAAAATCCAAGCAGAAGCGTTGCTGATCGAGACCGTAGGCTGGGACTACGTAAACGGCACCAAACAAAGACCTATCTAAGAAGCTGAAACTGCATCATCGTGGAAAAGCAACGACCAAAAAGCTAAGTCCTACTTTATTCTATCTATTGAAGTATCACAGTTACAAGAAATCAGACTTCTAGAGAAGTATGGTTAAAACTAAATACCATACATGAATCCCGATGACCAGCAAGAAAGGCCTGTTTGTTGAAACAGCTCCTGTTCACTAAGACGAATGAAGGACAAGATGTTCATAAGCACCTCGCCAAACTAGAAACCACCGTAGACAAACTACGAAATATGCATTTACAGATCAATGAGGAATTGCTCACAATCATATTGCTCTATAGTTTACGAGATTCATTCGACAATTTCCGAATCGCAATTGAGAGCTGAGATATATTACCATCCATGGAAGGTTTAAAGGTCAAAATCATTGAAGAAAATAACTCACGTCATGAAAGGAATTATGCTGAGCCACCAAACAGTGCACTGGCTGGGTGGAGACCAAAGAAAGCATCGTATCAAAACCATCCTAAAGAAAAATCGTCAAAATCGTCAAAAAGTGAAAACAAGAAAATCCTAAAATGTCAAAAATGCAAAAAGAAAGGGCACTTAATATCAGACTGTTGGTTTAACCAAAACAATGACGAGTCCTACTTTGTCCTACGAACAATGCACATCAGTAAATGAAAGCACAACCAAAAAGGAATGGATACTAGAGAGCGGGTACACATCGCATATGTGCAACAGAAGCTTTGAAGATATGAAATCATCAGTCAAACATGTCAACATGACCAATGAGAGCAACTCACAATCCGAAGGAATTGGTTTCGTTAAGATGACACATACCTTGGCAATACAAGAAACGTATGTAACTTATCAAACACACCGTACATCCCAAAATTAAATATGAATTTAATGTCTGAGTCAAAGATAACCGAGAAAGGCTACAACTTTACCTTCTACAAAGATAAAGCAATTGTCAGAAACCATAAAGGATTGCCGACAACAGTAGCTGACCGAAAAGAAAACTTGTATACAATCAGAAACCAAATTGATGACCAAGTCAATATATGCAAGACAAACTCAAACAACTTTGATCTACGGCATAATAGATTTGGACACGTAAATGCAAAAACATTACGAGAAATGATCATACACAAGTCCATACCTGGAATAAAACCAATGCCAATGAACGCAACTACCGATTGCGAAGTTTGTATCCAAGGTAAAATGACCAGAGAAAAGTTTCCCAAGTCATCAGAAACTAATGCAACTGAACTACTAGAAATTGTGCACATAGATGTATGTAGACCATTTGCACAAGTTTCAATACTTGGAATAAAACCAATGCCAATGAATGCAACTACCGATTGCGAAGTTTGTATCCAATGTAGAATGACCAGAGAAAAGTTTCACAAGTCATCGGAAACTAATGCAACTGAACTACTAGAAATTGTGCATATAGATGTATGTGGACCATTTTCACAAGTTTCCAACGGAGGAGCTCATTACATAGTAACTTTTACCGACGAAAAGTCAAGATATAGTATTGTTAAATTTCATAAACAAAAGTCAGATGTATTCAATGCATTTGCATAATTTCATAACATGGCAGAATTAACAACCGGAAGAAAATGAAGTATCTTCAATCCGACAATGGGTTAGAAGTAACAAATAAATGACCTATCGCAATAAGGCATACAAAGAAGATTGAGTGCTCCATATACGCCACAGCAAAATGGCATCGCAGAGCGTAAAAACAGAACACTAATAGAAATGTTAAAATGTATGCTAATACAATCAAATTGTCCAGACAGTTTTTGGGCAGAGGTCATAAGTACTGCAAATTACATAAGAAATAGATGCGTACGAAATACAACAACATTATCCAAGTTTACGCTCCGAACTAACTTCGGCTCTCAGAGCAACCAAAAACCATAAAGTAACAATTATTTTAGAACTTTAACGTCAAAGTCGGACAAGGAGCAATATGGAATATGGAATATGGATTGGGTGTACGTAATGAGAGAGGCGACAGACTCGTTTAATTCTGCCTGAATGAAGAATTTACCGTCATGAATACCATGTACCAGTTGCCAAAACGAAGACTGTACACATGGAAATCTCCTGCGGATGGGGTAAATGGTGTAGTGAGAAATCAAATAGACTACATCCTCATTAGAGACAGATATAAAAATTCGATCAAATCTGTCAAGACATACCCGGGAGCCGACATCTGCTCAGACCACAATCCCGTGATAGCAATACTGAAAACAAAATTTAAGAAACTGATCCCCAAAAGAAAGCAACCCGAAATTGACATCAGTAGATTAAAAGACACGTACATCTATCAAAAAACAAAGGAAAAAATTAACCACAACATCCGAAATATTGACAACGTAGGTACTACAGATATAGATAATACGTATAATAAGGATAATACGTATACGGACGTACTAATAACATCCAGGCAGCCCTATTAAGTGCTGGTAAGGAGACCTTAAGGCCAGCAGGAACACCGAAACAAAGATGGATGACGGATGAAATTTTAGATCTTATGAAAGAAAGAAGATTATTTAAGAGCAAAAATACGACAATGTACAAAACGACAAACCGTGACATCAAAAGCAAAATTAAACAGGCTAAGGAAAACTGGCTGATGGAAAAGTGTAAGGAAGTAGAAGAATGTGAAACGAAATATGATACTTTTAATAAGCACAAAAAGATAAAGGAAATGACGGGTACAAAAAGAAAACAGCAAACAAATGTACTGAATGATACTAACGGCAATGTAATCACATGCATGAATGAAAAATTAGAGAGATGGACGGAGTATATTACCGCGTTATTCGAAGATGATAGACCAGAACCGGTGGTTAATGATGACAGCGAAAGTGGACCAGAAATACTAAGAGCAGAGGTGGTACACGCCATAAAGCAAACCAAAGGACGTAAAGCCACTGGACCTGACGCTATGCCAATAGAACTCGTAAAACTTATCGACAAGGAAGAAATAGATATCTTGGTTGAACTATATAACCAAATCTACAGCACATGACAGATACCACAATAGTGGCTAGAATCTACATTTGTTACCTTACCTAAAAAGTATAGGACCAAGAAATGCGCTGATTACAGAACACTAGCATTAATGAGTCATGCCCTGAAGGCGTTTTTAAGAATTATCCATAACCGCATCTACAGAAAGATGGACTATAAAATAAGTGACAACCAAATGGGCTTCAGAAATGGACTGGGCACTAGAGAAGCATTATTTGGTACAAATGTTCTGATGCAGCGATGCCTAGATATGAATCAAAACTATATGCGTCTTTTATTGACTTTGAAAAAGCATTTGACAAGGTTCACCACGCAAAGCTAATAGACATCTTGAAGAAGAAAAACATCGACAGCCAAGATATCGGAATTATAAGCAATCTCTATTGGAACCAAAAGATCAGGGTTAAAGTTGGCGATGAACTAATGGAGGAAATAGACATTCTTGGTGGAGTTCGCCGTTGCTGCTTTTTATCACCTATACTGTTTAACGTTTATAGTGAGGCTATTTTTCAAGAATGCATGGAAAACGTCTCAGAAGGCATTGTGATAAACCGCGAAGTTGTCAATAATCTGAGATTTGCGGACGATACAGTAATATTTACAGATAGCGTACCAGATCTTAAAAACGTAGTAGAAAACCTTAATACTGTGTGCAACAACTACGGTCTAAAAATGAATCTAACAAAAACAAAATTCATGATCATCACCAAAAATTCCATAGGTAACGAAAATCTGTATATATCTGAAAAACGAGTGGAAAAGGTAGCGCAGCATAAGTACCTTGGGACGCGGGTCACCCAAAACGCAGAACAAAGTAAAGAAGTAAAAGCTCGTATAGAAATTGCTAGAGCTACATTTGCACTTTGCAACCGTGACATAAAATTAGAACTAAAGCTGCGAACTTAAAACCTACAGATACGAACAAATTAGTAGCATTCGAAAGATGGTGTTACAGAAGAATTCTAAAGATATCGTGGGTGGACCGAGTTACAAATATCGAGGGACTACAAAGACTTGATAAAGAAGAGGAACTTATAAACACCATTAAAAAGCGTAAACTGCAATCAATATCTCGGTCATATAATGAGGGAAACGCTACAGGTTGCTGCGACTGATTATGGAAGGAAAAATAAAGGAGAAAAGAACCATAGGAAGAAGAAGGATTTCCAAGCTCAGAAATTTAAGAGAATGGTTGGGATTAACATCAAGCCAACTATTTAGAACAGTTGTTAATAAAGTTAGGATTGCCATGATGATTTCCAACCTCCGATAGGAGATGGGACTTTAAGAAGAAGAAACACAACATCTACCAAAAACACCGTTTGAAATTTGGTTTGGAAGAAAACCAGTGGTATCGCACTTAAGAATGTTTGGTTCAAAAGTTTAGGTTCTCAACAAAAAAACAAATCGAACCAAGATGCAAGTCAAATCAAAACTTGGAATGTTCGTTGGATACAGCGAGGAAAGTAAAGCATATAGAATTTGGATGGAAAAAGAACAAACGATATTCATTAGTCGAGATGTAAAATTCTTAGAGGTAATATTTTGCACTAAAAATGAAACGGATAACACTAACAAAAGCATATAATTAATCTTTTATCACAAAATGAAATATCTGAAGAAAAGGAAACAATTATAAATTACCATAATGATGAAGATGGGGAACGATCATACCTTGAATCTCAAAACGAAGATTAACCTCAAGATAAAGATTCACACCATAAAGAAAGTTGAGAAAATGATCCAGACTACCAACCAAGTGACGACCAAAACTCTTACCATATTTGAATTGAAACAATGGGATGACTACTATTGCAACGCAACAATTGATGAGAAACCGTACACTTATGTAGATGCCTTAAAATGTCACAACAAGAATGAGTGGTCCCAGGCGATGAAAAACGAAACTGAAGCCTTGAGAAACAACAAACGTTGACCCTGGTGGACAAGCCGAAACACAAAAAAAATCAAGACAAGGCTAGATGCTAAAGGATGGTCCCAAACTTGTGGAGTAAACAATATTGAAACGTATTCTCCAGTTTTAAGACACGAATCTATAAGAATCGTATTCGCCCTCGCAGCCAAGCTAGAGCCGAAAATACATCAGATGGGCGTAGAAACAGAATATTTACAACGCAATTTAAATGACGAAGTATACAGGCATCAACCTGAAGGGTTTATCAACAAAGATTGCCCACAAAAGGTATGTAAGCTACAAAAACCTATTTATGGCATAAAGCAAGGGGGGAGAGAGTGGAATCTTAAACTAAATGAAGAATTGTCCAAAATGGGTTACAAACGCAGCAAAGTCGAATGAGTCGACTAAGCATGGGGCTTATATTTCCAAAATGTAACGAACGAATTTGTTATTATAGTAATTTATGTAGATGACATACTCACTATTATACTTATTATATTTATTAGACTTACTATTATCTAAAAATGAAAAACACATCGTTGATTGCAAATAAAAATTCTAGCGTATTTAAGATAAAAGATCTAGGGCTAGTCGATACATTCTTAGGAATAAGAATCCAACAAAATATGGAGAGAGGAACTATCAGTCTAGACCAAAACGAATACATAAATTCAATCCTTGAAAGATTTGGATTATCAGACTGCAATGCTGTCAAGATACCAATGCCAGTAGGAACCAAGCTCGAAGAAACTATCGGAAAAGAAGTTGACATAAAACAATATCAAGAAATGGTTGGATGTCTAATGTACTTTTCATGTATCACCAGACCAGATATTGCATATGCAACTACATATATGAGTAGATTTTGCAAGAAACCAACGAAAGAACACTTGAATGCAGTAAAGAGATAGCAGATAATCATATGGTATTTGCATCATCGTAAATCATTTATTAATAATCAATTAAATGAAACTGTTATTGAATGTACCCAAATTATTATTCATTGGGGTGTAAAGTTAATTCGCCTCCTCGTGGTATACCCTGTATAACACTAAATGAACTAACAAATACTTACAGTCGGACAATTTTAGGATCTCCTAACTAAGACACATTCTGCTACATATAGATAAATCCAATGGAATGCTATAAGTAAGAAATGCAACCATCTTGATATTTACTACGGAAATACATCTCATCCGATACTTGACTTAACTCTCGACGACTATGGAAATTACCACTTGCAATGCAGTTTAATATCATTATGCCATAAGCTATATAAATATGATTCGTTACCACGACTGAGAATTAAAAATCAAGTCCTTGCCTTAAATCGGCATGTGACCAATATAACTTTAATTACAACAACAAAATTATTTTAGTTATTAACGAGCCATGCGCAATAGTTCATATTTTTTTAACACAAAAGAAATTTTATCTCGGGTTAAACGCCGAGTAACTGCATAAACAAATCCTATTCTTGGTTGAAGCAGAACAGCCTCGGCTCCAACCGTCTAGAACTAGCCGCGTGAGAGCTAAGAACAGCAGTCTTCACTCTATTTTTGTCTCGACGGGTAGGTAAGTATCTGCAAGTTGAAAATAATTACGTTATTCCTTTTTCTCACTTTCTCCTCATTGTAGGAGATATGTTAGTCTTTCCATGAATGTATTATTCTATTTTCTATTATGTATTTTTAAAACGAGTTTCACTGCTATTATTTATATACCACGAGTTTAGATTTGAAGTCAGAATATCAACTCACAACGCCAAGTATTCAAATCTACTGTTTGAAATAATTATGTACTGTACGCAATATTAATTTATAAAATCTGTGCATTCTAATACGATTCGTTGAATTCGATGTGATAATGAGTATTCGTTGTAAAGTCAGCAACAACTTTTTAAAGATTCGATTTCAAGAACTTCGTGTTTATTTATGAACCCATTTTGTGCTCATTACGAAAGTTTAATGCGTTGTGTGCTTGTGTATGAAATTCTATTTTCAGAAGAGAGCACGGAGTTGGTTTGTCCGCAGTTTGCCAACTGTGCCATCAATTTTCACGCACATGTGGCCGTAATTGTTAAGTTAATTTCGCATAGCAGCCGGTCGCCGCATTTGGCGTTCCCTAATGTAGTTTTTTAAATTAGATTTACCTGCAGCAATGTTGAGTTTGTTTCATTTGTTTTGAAAAATGAAAATTCCAATGCATATTGAAAAGAAAGATGAAAATTAGTCATACGTTGCAAGAATAACAATTTGTATAACATAACATAATAACATAATGTAACTTTTCAGCGAGTGAGGTGGCTAAAAGTCTATGGAATAATTGCAATATTCAATAATAATTAAACTTTCAATAGCGTGAGCAAATTCATTTTAATCATATTTATCTGACTTTTCTTCATCTACTTTTAAATTTATATTCAACTTTAAACCAAGCTTTAATTTTTAATCAAGTAGTTACATTTAAGTAAAACTGCACTGGTATTAGATGAATGTGAATATGGAAAAACAGGCGTTGAAAGTAATCCAATAGCCATTATTGCATAATTATACCTCCTCAAAAGCTTCCTTTTTAATGTGAAAAAGTTGAATTTGAAATTTGATGTGAAGTTAATGAATATTTTATATTGATACAGAAAGCTCGAAAATATAGAAAGCTCTATAAAAATGTAAAGCAAAGTCGAATTTAGAAATATGCAGTTTTGAAACTTCGTAAAATGTCGTAAATGGCTCCTATACAGGGTTGCCAACTGTACGGTATTTCACCGAACTGTTCGGTAAATTTATCATGTGTTCGGTGTTCGGTGACGGATGCAAAATGTTAATGAAATTATTAAAGCAGTTTCGGCTATTCCATGCAGTAATGCGTATGTCGAGAGATTTTCAGTTTAATGAATAATTTGTGGACAGTAACAAGTTACACTTAGATATGGTAAAAATTGAACATTGTTTGAATAAGGTATAAATTTAAATTGTAGAATCGTTTACAATAAAACTGTCATAAGTGCAACTGAAAATTCTAAGAAACATGATTTTATGAATATATTTAGTTATATAATGCAGAAATATTCATACGAAGCAATAGTTTTAATACAGGTTGTTAGGGAAGTCGACCAAAATCTTCGAAGGGACATCATTTTGCACCCTGATTCACCCTAGACATTTTCGGTCGACTTCCCTAACACCCTGTATAATAAATCCTCTTCCTCGCCAGTAACCGAATGTTTAGGTATTGTTCGGTATTTTTTCAATGTAGAGATATCAACCCTACTCCTATGATGGTAATTATCATAGGAACATAAATCGCTAAAGCCATTTAAATGTGAAAATACTTGTAATTGTAATGTAAAATTTAAAAACCCCTGAAATTGTTTTGTAAAGTTCTTCAAGATTGAACTAGTTATAGTATTTTCTGCACAATTTAATTATTGATCTAATTTACTAATTATATAATCGATATTGGTGATTGTGATCAATCACTGGCAAAGACATGTAACATTGTAAATATTACGTAACTGTTGACCGAGTATATGATAAAATCACATAAATGCATATATTTCGATAAACTCGCTCATTAATTCCACTTACACAAATATTTCAATGCAGTTGCATTTATACTAAATCCAGCCCGCTGCACGGAAATTAAATATTTGTATGCATGTTTATCAGTTGAAATAAATTTCTGTTTTTATAATTCATTTGCGTACATCTCTACAGTGTGTGCAGAATATTAATTCATGTTATTATTAATGCAGATACCTGTTCTATACTGTAATGTAAATTCTGTGTTAATTTCTGGTGTAAATCTACTGTATTGCTTTTTTTATTTGCAGAAGAACTGCAGTTGGCGATCTAGTTTGTTGTTAAATTGCGGCATATTAATAAACCCAATAGGAAAAGCGAAAGGTATGCAGACAAAATTTTGAAGAGTTAATTGATAAAGCTAAATTATTTAGAAATTCGATATATAATCTAGTTTTCATAACTGTCATGTTCCTTGTCTGTATTTTTAATAACTTGAGATGGCATTTTATCATTAAATAAGTCTTATCTTAACAAATTAAGTAATAATACTATTCAAGTTTTATTAAATACATGTGATAATGTTACATCATCTTTTTAATTTATTTATGCTTCAACTATTTTAAATCAAATAGATATTAAGATGACACTACCTTGAGTTGTCAAATACCAGAAAAATAGACCCACCGATCGTACACAAAATCATTTTCCTGAAGAGTTTTATCGGATTTATATATATATATATATATATATATATATATATATACGAGGGGTGTTCAAATGAAAAGGTACGAAACGTCGTATTCTTCAAAATAAGATAATAGAGTATATTGTACCTCAAGGGCGGAAAATAGGTTTTAGCAGCCCTCGGTGCTTTTAGCAGCCCTCGGAAGAAACGAAGAGCGGCTAAAGCCTTTCGGTCTACGGGACACCCGCTATTTTGCCGCCTACCTACAATATCTGACTTTTTTGCTCTATTATCAACCGAATTTCGTTTCAGGTAAGGCTGCCCTTTGATGAGTTTTCTTATGTCAATATTTTGTTTGATTTTAAGAACCGACTTCAATATTGAATGTTCAGCCACAATGTAGCACTATTTCATTCTTTCTGCGCCAAATTCGCCAATACTGTATTTTCTGTATTTTTTTTTAACTTTTTGGCCGTTTCCAACAGCAATACTTATTATATTGGAGTTCATACCGAGTCTAAGATTTTATTGGTTAATTAGGTTAGCGGTACGGCCCCGGCCCGGTTAGACTATTAAGCACATAATTTCCTATAACTTTTTCCTTTACACATTTTTTCTAAAGTCAATATAACAGAGCAATATGCTCCGAACAAAATAACAAACATTTTTTTTTTCGAGATATCTAGTAAGCCATACAATTTTTCCTAAAAACAAAAAGCTCATGAAATTGAACTCGTAAAACTACAATTATTTCCCCATTTAATCGTCCCTCTATCTCCACTTCCGAGATCTCCATACTAAACATCCGAAAAAACTCTCCCTGTATATACACTCAGATGCAAAAAAAAACAGGTCATTGGGTCGTTGTTTGCAAAAAACCCATTTTTTTAAATTTTGATGTTGGTATAGTCCTTAGAATGAAAGTTTTAGTGTTTTACAATCAAAGAGACCATCAGGATGTAGAAAAAAACAACATATGATAC
Organism: Othius punctulatus; assembly: GCA_951805005.1. Lineage (NCBI taxonomy): Eukaryota > Metazoa > Arthropoda > Insecta > Coleoptera > Staphylinidae > Othius > Othius punctulatus. The sequence goes on along the minus strand of OX638141.1, from coordinate 65,219,779 downwards.
TTATCAGTTTATTTAATAAGCGAAAATAACATTTAAAGCTATGCGTTCTGCACTACCTATTGCTCATTCGGCGTTTTTCATAGAGGATCAAGGTTGCTACTGGGTTTTGATTTGTTTGTTTTTGATTAACTGTCATTTTAATTTATTATTCTCGGTTAAGTTTATTTTGCAGAAATGCAATTAATTATTAATGTTCATTAGATAAATAATAAGTACCATATGTTGCTTCTTTTTACATCCTGGCGGTCTCTTAGATTGTAAAACACTAAAAATTTTATTCTAAGGACTATACCAACATCAAAATTTAAAAAAAATATGGTTCTTTTGCAAAAAATAACCCAATGACCCGGTTTCTTTGCATCTGAGTGTATATATATATATATATATATATATATATATATATATATTTCTGAAAAATTTTAGAGGCCCTAGATCCTCTAAATCTCATTTTCCGCCCGAAAAAAAATGAACATTCAGAGCAAGTAAGCGGAAAAAGACTTTTGCAATGATATATTTAACGTCTCCTTCTTCATACCATTCTACAAATTTACTGTAAGACATACAGTTGCTTTGAATTTTAGGTGGAATTACTGATGAAAGCGCATGTTGTGCAGCTTCTTCGATATCGCTAGGGACATTATCCGGGTCTGAATTGAACCTTTCCACTTTTTAACGACTGTCAACATGAAACTTCAAACTGAAAGGCAGAATAATGTCATATAAGACTTCTTCATTTTCAATGGAAATCATCGAATTTAGTCGGTTTCCTCCACATTAGAAAATAATCTTGTATGTACCACTATGTATAATACCTAATAAAATGCCATTTTGTGAAACTCATGTAATTTTGATGACGTCAGATACACAAAATGATGCATATCATAACTGGTTAAATAAATTGCTATTATAAAATGGTTGTTGAGAATAGTGTCAATCATATGAAAATGGTTAGCAAAAAACAATAGAAGCCTTTTGAAAGAATTTTTGTAAGAAGATTACTCATATTTTAACTGGCAAGTGGTAATTTGAGAGACAAAACTTGTTTGCTTTTAGGCATAAGGTGAGACAAAGGAATAATATATTCCTTACTCAATGGCAAACTTATTGCTTATGATACGAGATTACTAGTGACCCAGTGACGTCAGGCAGTGGGGGTACATGCGCATGCGCGAAAGACGGTTGGACGACGAACTGATGGACACAGTGGAGGACTGCTTCCTGTCACAGCCAAAGGAATTCTGAGAACAAGGAATCCTTCGGCTCGTGAAATAGTGGAATAGTTGTGTTCAGGCCTCTTGTGATTGTTTCTGAATAAAGACTTCAATTATACCCACAGTATCGTTTCGTACCTTTTCATTTGAACACCCCTCGTATATTTACTGCTGTTAGATAGTGTCAGTGCAGATGTGCAGCAGAGATTTAATAACGATACTATGAAATTGAGGGGTTTATTTTAAAAAGTGAACATGTCCAACTATCAGTTTCATGGGAAATTTAAAAAAAAAACTTCCACGTAGTTCCTAATGTATTTATTTCAACTTATTTAAAAATAAAAATGATTTTAAATAAGAACTGTGAAATAAGAAAAAAACGGGGAAGAAAGTTGGACTTGTGTTGTTTTTAGGTGGGCATTTTTTAATACGAGCAAATAAAAATACAAAATAAAGTTTAAATACAAAATGAACTTTACTTTTTCAAAAAAATTAAATGTAAATTAAAACTCTTCATAACCACTACTGTTGTCATCCTCGTCCAGTTCGGGTTCCTCATCAACAACACTTCAATATTGCGCAGCAATATACGGTTCATAAAATGATATCTTTTTGGGGGTTCCTCTAAGAAACCCTTTAAGTCCTTAAGATTCTTGAATTTTCCTGATGATTTTTCCTGCTTTTTGTTTAAATATTGACACTGAAGAAAGAAACCCCATGGACATGTGTCGTTTTTGAAGAATTGCTATATTTTTATTGGCCTGTTACACGCGTCTTGTATTGTTTTTCGAGAAAACGGGTTTGTTAGTGCATAGACATTGGTCTTCAGAGCCGTTTACTATTAATAACTCGATTTGTGCATTTTTGGACTTGTGTTGTTTTTAAAATAAACGCCTCAATTGTTCTATTTCAATTTTGTAACACCATTTGTTTTATTAGCAACGTGGGACAAATATTTATATAATTTCATTAAATCTATAGTAAAATATAGACATAGCGTTAAAAGAGGAAATTGAATTTTGAACATTGCAATGCCAAAAAATCTATTAAAAGAAAATATACCTGAAAATGATGTCTAAGCATATGTAACGCCGATGTCCATCAAATATCAAAAATAATCTTGCAAATTTTATGTACTTTGCCTATTAGCGCTGCTTCTGCAAAAAGTAGTAGGGGAGAGGTAGCATGAAAGGGACACGTATTGAAAGGGAGAATTCAAATTACGCGACAATTACAAATCTCCCCGAAACATAAGAATTTATGTTGTATGGTTACACCAATTTATATCAATTTGCACCTAATTACATGCTTCTCTTATTTCAAAGACGGCGACTTCATTATGTTTGTGATTTTATTCGTGCTCCAAAGTAAAATTTTTGTGATTCTTACCAAACGTTTTTATGTAATGTTGTTAATGGCTTATTGAACGGTTTATGATTCAATTATTGGAGAACGAAAAGTCAGTACCTTTTAGAAAAAATTATAGCGTTAGAAGGTATGTTTTCAATTTGTGTATGATATTTATGAAAGTGACACACACGGTTATGAAAGGAAACCCATCAAATACTGGTTTTCACTTGATAAATGATACAAACTCTGAGACTCTGAGTGAATTTACTACTGAATCTCTTACACATACAAAATATGTGGAAGTGTTAATTTCATTGAATTATCTTCAAGAAAATAATATAGGACTGAATTCCAATTATTTTTAAAAATACTGTTCTTCTTGCAGTCCTTCTCCTACCGGAGGTTGGACACCATCATAACTATTCTTATCTTATTCACCGCTGCTCTAAATAGCTCCGCTCCTGTTACAGCTGAATTTTCCCCTGCAGAAGTCTCCTAAGTCTCCTAAGTCTCAGAAGACTATATTTGGGGCCTCTCATGACGTGGCCTAGATACTCCAGTTTTCTTTTCTTAATGGTCAGTACAACTTCACGTTCCTTTTTTACCTTTTCTAGTACCTGTTTGTTGGTGACTTTATCTTTCCAGGATATTCGAAACATTCTGCGATAACACCACATCTCGAACGCTTCCAACCTTTTTAGTTCAGGTTTCTTTAGGGTCCAGGCTTCAACTCCGTATAGCAGGGTGGAGAACACATAACAGCGTAATATTCTTACTCGTAGTTATATACTAGTGTCTCTGTTACAAATAAACTTTTTCATTTTCATGAACGCCGATCTTGCTTTCTCCACCCTTCTTCTTCACCTGCCTGGTCGCTTGTTTTGTCTAGCATGGTTTCAAGATATTTGTAGGAATCTACTCTTTCAATTATGGTATTGTTGATATTTAGTTGCACTTGTTGGTTATGTGACTTAGATACTACCATACACTTAGTTTTTGAAACATTCATTTGCAGTCCATATGCTTCATATTGGTGGTTTACTCGTTCGAGTATGTGTTGTAGTTCTGCTTCGCTACTTGACAATAATGTGTACTATTACGTATACTAGTTACTTAGTATGTGTTACGTAAAATACCAGTAGATACAAGGTGATTTTCCTTGTTATTACGCACTGTCCCTTTCATAAATTATTGTGTCCCTTTCAATACAGTCTAGTGATGAAAGGGACAAAATCCACTTTTTTTTAAATAAAGAAATATACAACTAAGAATAAAATAAGGTTTAGTATTAAAGTTTCCTTCAGTAGTGAACAAATTGAAGTTTTCAATTCTAGTCGTAAATGTTCAAATTATTTACTGATTAATTTACTAGACTCTTTCAAACAAAAATGTCCCTTTCATGTCACTACTCCCCTAACAGTTTTTCTGCTTTGAAAAAAGTAAAAATGCTTGCCACGAGCAACTATGTCTAAAAAAATACTTCCTCCCTCTCACCAGATATGCTTGCTTACTAATACATCAAGTGATCTTTTAACTGTGTTAAACATACTGCATATAATGCCTACAATAAATTCTTAAAATATTATTATCGTGGATACATTAATACCATTGATTATAATATCCTTATAATATCAATGGTAATACCACAGATGACTTATACAGATAGCTCATGCAATGTAATTATTAGAAGTTCTGAGGGCTGCCTACGATACGGTTAATTTTTATGAGAATTGGTCTATCAGCGCGTGTAGGCGTAGACACTTCGCGCTGTCGTGTGGCCTCGGTACTAGTCGTGTATACGCGATTTCTCCCACCATAAAATTCACAAGCGACGATTTTGAACGTGGGTCGTCGATCAGCAGATTTGCTAAATTGCATTTATTGGATAAAATCTGTTTGTAACTCGAACGATAAATTAAATATACAAGAAAGTGAAAACAGTACAATATTTAATTATATTTTATTAATTTTTTTTAATCGAGCCTTACTAGACACTGTTCGAGTATAATAATCACTTTGGTTGTTTTATTTCATACAGGGAGATTTTATTTTCTTCTTCTTTTCTTCAGTAAATAAACGCAAACTGTAATATTTATTTAAAATTCAAGTGTAAATACATTTATTCAAAGCTGATAATACATTAATAATAAATGTAACAATTTTTAACAAAATACTGTATATGAAATTCTAAACTCTAAATTAAGAACATGATTTATAAGATAATAATCCATATACCGCGTGTCCTTTTTCAAACGCGAACATAGGGATTTAACATTATTTTTAGAATTTTCGGCAATTCCTGCTCGCCGGATTAACCTACAGAAAATGTTTTGGTATCAATAGAATGAAGAATTGATTACGTATATAATGATATTAACTATTCAATATTTTTTTATTGAAACATGAATTCTGCATTGAGCTGTCTGTCCGTGCTTCTTTGAAGATTGTTAAAAAAATCATGGCAACTTATATTTAAAAACAGATTTTTTTAAAATGATTATGTTTCGTTCAAATAATTCACTATTTAATATCATTAGATCCGTAATCATTTTGTCGTTCCATTGATACCAAAATATTTTTATAGGTTGAACCGGGGAGCAAGAATTGCCAAAAATGTTAAAAACAATGTTCAATTCTTATGCTCGCGTTTAAAAACGGACACACGGTATATAACAGAAATGTAAATAGTAAAAATAATTACAAATAATATTATAATATTAATTAAAAATTTTGTAATATTTTCAATTTTGGAACATTTGATGATACCCCCACCTTGCTCCATTTAGACTCCTTATATAATTTGACATTGAGCAGATGGTCTAAAAAGTATTCGCCGTGTTCTTTATCGGAACAAAATATATTAATTTTGCATTTTTCTAAAATTCGTGATTTCATGGTTGATTTTATATTAGAAATGGACTTATCTTTATCAAAAATTTGATGAAAATATTTTAAGATATTTTTAACATAATTGACAATCATTTTAGTCGGTGTTCTCAGCCCGTTAGAAAATTGTTGCTTATTCGCATACATTTTTTGCAAAATAAAAAGTTCATCTTTTTCTTCTAAGGTTGACTCTTTATTTATAATTTGGTTTTCGCATTTACTGCACTGATATTTTTTTATTAGTTTGTGGCATATATAACCTGCAAGGTAAACTACTGCACAGTCCTCTAACTGCTGCAATTCGTTTTGACCATCACCATCTTCACTACTTGAATTTTGACAAAGAATTTCATCAAATTGGATAGGAGATGAACCGCCTGTAATTGATGGAGAACTCGGTAATTCTGGGTTATTATTTTCTATTGGCAAATCTAAATATAGGTCCTCATCTTCTTCACAATTTGCATTTTCAGATGGCTTCATCAAATCATTGATAACTTTGAGTCGAAATGATGTTCTAAATGTACGTGCAGTGGGGTTACGGTTGCACCCACCTCTTGAACGAACAATAGAAAAAAAAATTTCAAGGACGTCTTGGTTGAGTCTTGATGTTAGTATAAACAAACTTGTATTTGAAACATCTTCCAAAAGCTGTTCAAGAGCACTTATTGTTTGCAATATACCATCGAAGCATGGCGGCCTGCTTATTCTCCCTTTCTTATCAATCTTTACAATATTTTGAAAGACATTTTTGGCTTGATTAACAATATTTAATGCAGTTTCATTATGTCTGCCGAAAGAGCATTTATAGGGGTTCCTATGGTTTTTATATCTGCTATTTAGTATATCAAACAATTTATCGGTCAACTCGATAAATTCGGCTGTATGTGCAGCACTACTGCTTTTTAAATTTCCTAACTGTATGTTAGTTTTTATAGCAGATGCTACAGTATGACTTAAAACCTGTACTGCAGTTTTTACACTCATACGTTGAAACGTATTCGGGTTAAGATGGACATCAGTTAATCTCGGCATTAATCTAGCTGTCTTGAGGCTCTTATCAAGTTCGTACGTTGTTAATACGTCTTGAAAATGAATTTCCTTGTCACTGTCATTATATTTAAAATGTCCGTTCAAAAGATTGTTTCGTATGCTTTTAAATAGATGAGGTGCATCATAAAAAACAAACACTCTTTCCTTCCCTACAGTAAAATATGGATTTGTTATTGTTACACCTAATGATTTTATGGCAGACACATTCGAGGTCCCTTGATCACATACCATCGCTTTGACAATGATTCCACACCTTTCGAGCTTCTTTATTGTCTTTTTGATTATAGAAATCAAATTAAGCTTTGGTATTCCGGTTTCACTTAGAAAATAAGCCACTTGTAATTTCCACTTTGAAAAGAGACCTCGAATCATTAAAACTGTCGCTTTTTTTGCAGGTTTATCTTTTCTTCCTAGGTATCCTAGATCCTGTACCCCTTCTATTACATCAAGGGCTTTAGAATACTCATAGCACTGCTTAATTGCAACTTCGTCGAAACATAACACTGCAATTTTTTCAGCATCTTGCATTCCTGCAGCCTTCATTTTAATATGATTAAAAAGTTCCCTATTGAACCCAGGTACATAGGCAGAGTTTCCGATCCATTTTTTGACGGTACTCAGTCCTGGTAGCACAATTTTTTGCCTCCGCATACTTTTATATGCAGCAGGCGATGTGTAGAATAGAGATATTGCCAAATCTTTTTCCTGCTTAGTCCAACGAGTTTTTCTTCTATGTGTCTGCATTTGGCCCAGTATTCTCGCTTGTAGTGAAGGATAATTCGTTGATGTTTGTACGATTTTGTACTTTGTTTTAGATGCTCGCAACTGTGCTTTTAATCTACTAATCTGTGCGGTTTTTATTTTCAATAAGTTTGACTGCTTTTGTAGTTGCTCAGCCATCTTTTTTATTTTATTAGCACTTATACTCTCCGGATCTGTATCTGATTTTCTTTTTGTTCCTCTTGGAGATGGGAAATTAATAATGGCACTCATTTGCTCTTCATCGAATAGATGCGGCGATGATGTTGATGGACTATCTAGGTTTATCCTTCGCACCTTTGATGAATGCTCTGAATGTGAACATAACTTTCTTTTTGGTGTTGTTAAATACTTAAAGACACTAGTTACCTCTGCATCGATTAAATGCTTCGATGATGTGGATGGGCTTTCTAGGTCGTTATTCTGCAATTTTGCAGAATAGCTACTAGTATCATATTTTATTTTGGGCGTTAGCACTCTTAATGGTGGCGAAGATGATGCATACATCAGAGGAACTGCATCCTTTGACAACCGTCCTGACTTCAGGATGCTTTCTGGTTTGAAATGGAATTGGCAAACAAACTTATTTCTTAGTGTAGTAGGAGATGAAATAACAAGGTCTGAATTGCCTGGAATTAAGAAAGAAGAAAAATGAATAAGGATGTCATAGAAACGTGTACGTATTTTCCCTTAGCCATGTTTATGTGATTTTTTCTTAAAATTTTTATTCCATCAGGAACCCGATAAAATTATAACCAACGTATTGCGTTTTTTTTTAAAATTATTGATACTTGAATACTTAATAAAATATTTGTTTTTATGATTTGTTCTATATTGTTTCATCAAATTATGAAATATTTAAATGAAGTAAATAACAATTTGTTAGTGTTTTCTTTGAAATATTTGTTTTTTAATTAACGTTTTCTCTAATTCATAAATAATTAAAGTGGTGCAAGTTCATTTGGGGGTAATAATTCTTTTTAATTTTAACCAGTACCTATACACATGGCAGCATAATAAATTTACATTATTTAACAAACCAAAATAATTAAAGTTTGTCTTCTATTGTATACCAATAATTTTTAATACATAAACGCAAATGTATATTTGCGTTTATGTACGCAAATATACATAATTATGTATATTTAATCTTAAAATCGCAAAATCGAAAAATCTTTAAATTGCAAAAAGTGAACTTGCACGTGTTTAAGTGAAGTAAGTGAATTTAAACTGTTTATAAGTTTTTTTATAATGGAACAATTATTGTTTACTTACCGCAGTTGTTTACCCATTGTTGGCATCTTTCAGGATTGGTTGTTGGGAAACGAAATAACTTTAAATTAATAACACTTCTACGTGTCCTATCACAGTTTATAAAAACTTGTTTCCACCTTTTAATGTTGACATAATTCACTTGCACTGGAATTCACTAAAGATGACCGTGTTACCAGATGCACGATAATTATCGTTTTGTACGATAATTTGTTAATCGATACGATATACGATAATGAGAGTACGATAATGACAAAATGTACGATAACTTATAGCTCTACTGTGGTCTCGATTCGTGTACAATATACACACGCCGGGGATTCACAAGACCAGTCGCCATAATGTGAGCGGTTCACGTTGAACGAAGGGGATTCCCCTGTAAATATAGTTTGTGTTTCATGTTTCATTTCAATTTCGTTTGGCCATTGACTTTAATGCGCATTGTTATATGTGCTGTAACACATTAATTAAAGGATAATAAAATGTCGGATAGCGACAGTGTCAATCACATAAACAATCACAATCACTGTCAATCACATAAATGACATGTCAATCACATAAATGACAATCACATAAAATTTTGCGACCTGCACAAACTAGGTGGTTATCACTGTTATCCGTTGTTAGTCGAATTTTGAATCAATGACAGCCCTTGAAATTATATTTTTCAGCAAATTATGTGGAACATCATCTATTTCCGAGAAATTTACAATGTTCTCCATAATGCAGAAATAAGATTTTTAGATTTGATGTTATCAAAATTTGTAGAATTAAATAAATATATTCAAAGCGTGAAACTAGTTATATTAAATTTGCACAACAGAATGGTGATTACTTTGAAAGAACTATTACTTGCTTACATGAACCCAAACTACATAAGGCATGGAGATTTAAATAAAATTGATCCTGAGAATATTTCACAATTTGTATCACACCACCAAATGTAATTTGGGATTGGTGTTTACCAAAACATAAATTGTTTGGAGAACATTGATATTAAAAATGATTTTTATGAAAGATGGAGACGTTTTTTAATTACATCCTGTGTTGAAATTAAATAAAGGTACAATCATAACGATCCAATCTTGAGTAAAGTAGACATTTTAAGTAAATCAATTATTGCATAACTTTTCATGACTTTTTTAGACTATAGAGAGCAATTTGATTTTATTTTGAATCTCATTCATGTAAATTTGAAGAAGCAATCTACAAATACTTCGCAAATTTGGCAATCCTCAAAGTCCTTACTTTCATGTTCGTATAAACACGGGAATTCATGAACTTGATCAAATAACAATTAATTAAAATCATTGCCATTGATAAAGCATTGTCGAAAGTTGGACGTCGCGATGTCCAGCGTTCGCAACGAACGCAACTCGCAACAAAATCCCTCATTAAACGACACGCTCCACGCAGCGTTTTCCTTACAACTGACGACAGCGCCAAGCCTTGCATCGAAATCGTTTCCACATTAAATGAATTTCGTTTCCATTTCAAGCGTATCGCGACAACACATTCGCGCATAAGCATTAGCCATCTGTATAAGTCATCTGTGGTAATACTTAAAAACTGGTAAATACACTATCAATATTGATGTATTGATGTTATACCATTTCTCCCCGAGTTGTTGCAATAATCTTGTGTGAATTACAGTTCAGAAGTTTGCCTAGAGGGAACGAGGTGTTAAACTGACAGACATTTTACTACACCCCCTCAAAGTAATTACGTACAAATTAACTGTAGCCATTACAGGTTGCATGTACTATTATAAAATTTCACTCTGCACTTTCAAACTGTATTTTCTAGTGAGTACTCAAATAAAATTATTAGTTTCTTAAATGGCAGCAATTTATTCTGCTCATTTTTTCTTTATGAATCTTGTTTCATTCATATATATTTTTTTCAAGATATATATTTATTGCAAATATAAGATAATATAACGTCAGTTATACATTTACTAATAAATACGTCTTCGGGACTACTGTCTCCTGCTGTCTCGGATCACCCTCTACTTCGTCATGGCGTGTTGCACGACTGCTAATTCCAGACTAGTGGTATTGGGGTGTCTCTCCGGGTATCAGTTTTCTATTGTTTTCGGTTGTGTTTGATGTTCTTTATGAATAATTTAATGTTTAATGTTTTTGTTGATTCGGGTAGTCTGTTGTATTGTTGGATAGCTTTCTCGGTTATTTGTAGAGTTAGTTTTTTCGGTTTGTGTTTGTTCATTCTAATTGTGTTCTGTTTTCTTGTGTTGTGTTTATGTATGACTTTGTAAGTTGTTAGATGTATGTTACATTTGGATATGTTTGTTTTCATTTTGTGTATTTGTATTAGATTCTGCAGCTTTATTTGTTGTTGGGCATTTATTTGTTCTGTCTGCTCGAAGACTGTTTCTGTTGGTGTTCGATGTGGTATGTCATACAGGATCTTTAGCAGTTTATTTTGTTGTCTATTTAGTTTATTTATGTTTTTTGGGTAGTATTGCGCCATGTGTTTATAAGGTGGGTTGTGTTTGCACTGAACAGGGAGTGATACATGATTTTCTTAAGATGTGTTGGTATTATCTTATTGATTTTCTGCGGGTCATGTATATTTTTTAGCTTTTTTTTATTATGTTATTTATGCGGTCGTTCCATGTCAATTTATTCGTGATCGTTAGGCCTAGGTATTTTGTTTTCTTTGTTTCCTTTAATTGTTCGCCGTTTATGTTTAGTCTTGTTTTTATGTTTTCTTTATTTCTTCCTAATATTATGTATTCTGATTTTTGTTCGTTTATCGTTAGTTTGTTCTTTTCACACTATGTAGTGATTTTTTTCGAGATCTTCGTTGGCTAGTTTTTCTAATTCGCTTATGTCTTTATGCGAGTGAGTGATACAGATGTCATATGCGTACATGTAGAGGTTTCCTTTCAGGTTTAGATTGACTATATCATTTGTGTATATTATATACAGCAAAGGTGGTAAGTTTTCTCCCTGGGGAAAACCGTATTCGGGTTCTAGGGTTTCATTTATGTCCTCTTCAATGCGAGTTTGTTGTTGGCGAGTTTGTAGGTAGGAGTTTAAAATGTTTGTTAATTTTGTTGGTGTATTTATGGATGTGAGTTTGTTTATTAGTATATCTCTACTTATTGTGTCAAAAGCTTTTTTCATGTCTATATAAGTTGTTATTGCTGTTTTGTTATTGTCCAGTTGTTGTGTGAGGTCTATTAGGTACTCAGTTATTGCGGTCAAGGTTCCTTTGCCGTTCTGGTATGCGTGTTGGCGATCGTTAATTATGTTGTGACTTTCTAGATGCTGTTCTAATCTGTTTTTTATTATGTTATCTAGTACTTTTGTTAGTGCTGATGTAAGTGCTATTGGTCTGTAGTTGCTGGCGTCCCCAGTGTCTCCTTTTTTGTGCATTGGTTTAAATATAGTTTGTTTTAAGTATTCTGGATATTTTTCCTCTTTCAGTATTTTGTTAATTAATCTCGTTAATATTGGTGTCAGAGTTGTGCTGTTTTGTTTTATTATGATGCTTGTTATCTTGTCAAAGCCGGGGGCTTTATTGTTTTTCAGTTTTTGGATAGTTTTTATTTTACTTCATTTTTGGTTTTGGTTCATTTTGGATTCGATGCGTTGGTACGTTGCGTAATTTAGCGGCCAGGTTTCCTCCGATTTCTGCAAAATATTTGTTAATTATGTTTGCTATGTCCTTCTTGTTCGTTTTCGTTTTGTCGAAAATACGTCTTTCATTTGTTGGATGTCCGTGTATTTGTTTGTTTTCCTGTTTGTGATTTCGTTTATGATGTTCCATCATCCATGTTCATTTTTGCAGGGTCTTGGCTGATTTATTTCATTTTGTTTTTTTAATATTCCTTTTTTGCTTCTTTTTATTAGTTTCGTTGTTGTTTTCTTCTGTGAGTGATATTCTGTTTTTATTCGGGTATTTTCGATAGCTGTCTGGTATTTACTATAAGTTCATTTCTTGTCCTGATGCTTTTTATTATCTCTTTTGTTAGCCAAGGGTTTTCTTGTCTTCTTTTGGTTTCGAGTGTTACTTGGGATTTCTGTATTATTTTTGTATTTCCGTGGACAGGTCTTTGAAGTTCTCTATTTGGTTTTCCTTGTTGTTCGTGATGTGCATTTCTCTCGCTCGTCTGGTTTTCTGGTTTATCTTCTGTTGTTTACCTCTTTCCATATTTCAGTTTTCTCTGGTTGTGTTTGTGTGTCACTTTGTTTATGATAGGTTGAGTTATCTTTATTCTTGAGCTTTTCGCTGTATGTTTCTGTCTCGTTATAAGTGTTTTTTTGGTTGCTTCTCTCAATTTGCTGATTGTTATGGGGTTTACTGGATTCTTTTAAATTTGTCTCTATTATTTTTGACGATTGCTTATTTTGGTTATGTGGTTTGGTTTGGGTTACTTGATCATTGTTAGTATTATTATCCGCTATATTTACATAACTTACTGTTTGTTTTTTGGGTTCTTGCTCCATTTTGGTTATTTTTTGGATCTCTATTGTTAGTTTTTGGTTTTCTGTGATGAGTTTGTTAATTTTTTCTTCTAGTGGTTTTACCATTTTCTCTATTATTGCAATTATAGTAGCTTCAATCTTGGTGTGTTTGTTTTCGGTTAATTTCCTGGTTTCTTCAAATCAATATTGGGTATATTTATAGGTGAGCACAAAAGATCTTCCAGGTCGCAGTGCAGGATGGCCTAGCTGGCCTATCGCCCCCGAAATACAATACAATACAATACAAAATTTATATGTATATTAACATATTACTCATATTTACTATTATTTATTTACTCATATTACTCGTATTTTTTTTTTTCAGATGATCTTTTCTAGTAAACCAAATATTAGTTGTTTCTTCCGACCAGTTATCGACAATCGACACCTACTATACTAATTTAATCCCAGAGAGAATGAAATATCCCGTTTCCCTTGCGAATAAAGTGAACCACGGGTAGTTTATTTCATTATTGTGTAATAGTAACAGTAACATTAGATGAATCCACAATATTTACTTACAGACAATCATCTGATATCTTGGAGGTTCGATGTTACTTCAGGTAATGGGTACGAGGCATGGGATGTGTGTGGTAGTGGGTTGATACTCAGCTTTTCAATATCATAGATATGAATGTATTTGATATTAAATGGTTATCAAGATGACAAATCAGATGTTACAGCTGTCGCTAGGAAAATTTTCAACGAGCGTTCAACTATCTGAAACTGATTATTATTTTTCCCGAATAATTTTATGAAGTTATAATTTTGATTGGTATTTTCATAGCATAATATTATCCAGCGTTTCGAGGAACCAGTCAACTTTCATCTGTATTTATTGGCAGCTCATGGAAACCGATAGGGATTCATTTGAATCAGACAAATTTATTATCCCCAATAACTTTGATCTATTATCTATCGGGGGCGGTGGGCACGTCGATATTTCAGGCCCGTGGGCCCCCGTCGGGGGGCGAACGGGCGACTCCGGGCCGCTCGTATATAAACTGAAGGCTGCTATTGACATTTCGATTCTTATGTAAGCCACCGCGCGTTCTTCCCGGTGTGCCGCCCCCGGGAGCCACCCCCAGCCCCCAATAATCCCATAAACTTTCCCATTTTGTTCTCGCTCGCGCCACCTCAGGAAAACCCGCCGCCTCCAATACCGGCCCGATTGATACTTACGACTGTGAGAAATCGCTGTTTCGAGGCCGCCCCGTCAGCTGATTTATTCATGTAGTACATAAGCACAAGATGATATAATTTGTTTAATTTCACAAACACATCAGGTTCGAAATTAAACATTTTTATTACTGTCTTGCCTGGGAATTGTGAATTGAATCCATGGTTATAGTTATAAGTTGAAGCAGTGGCGTGTTCGCCCTTGGGGGGGCTTGTATCGAACCTTTATAAGAAAATTAATTAAAAAAACGATAAAACGCATAAACAAAATATATTTAAATATAACATAACCAACAATATACAGGGTGCCCAAGATCAATCAACAGCAAGGGGCCAAAAAGGGCCAAAAAACCCCAGAAAATTCCGCTTACTTCCGGAGATAATTCGTAATAGGAAATGCTATCTAATACAGGATGTACATTTTTTAAGGGCCATTCAAAATTCTACTAAGTAATTCTGATAAGTTTCTTCGTAACGAAACGTTGCACTGAAAATTGGCAAACGCTGTCTTGTAGACCAAAAAATGTGGCAATGAGAAAGTGCCTTTTGTTTTTTTATGCATTTTCAAATCACTTTAGAAAAACATAAAACGATATCGCAAAATTTCGGAGTTGGTCGAATATCTCCGGAAGTAAGCTGAATTTTCTGGTTTTCTCAACAGAATATTACTGACCACTAAAATGCGCAACTTTTTTATAATTTAACCACCTTCGTAACTGTTACGGTTTACGAGAACCCCGTGCTGTTGAGCTGATCCTTATCTTGGACACCTTGTATATCAAAAAACTTTACTCAAAGAAGAAAAAATATTGTGGTGGTTACACATGTACTTTTCTTTTTTTTTCGGCGAACGAATTTATAAGATCGTCAATAGTTGAAGATTTTAATTTCATAAGTTCTTCTTTTTCTGTAGACAATACTGATAAGTCTGATAGCCTTCCTTGCCCCATAGACGTTCTAAGATGTTTTTTTTTATTAGTTTAAGTTTGGAAAAGCTTGTTTCAGCTGTCGCGGTTATAACTGCAAGGGTCAAAAATAATAAACATCCTGTTATAACCTCCGGTATTCTGAATTTCAGATATCAAGCAGTTTTTCATCTTTTAAGTTATTTTGATATTTTATAGCCAGTTTTGTTGCACCAATTTTTATGTGTTCGTTTGAAAAGGAATGAAGTTTATCGAGGACACCGAGGACACATAATTATGTAAACTGCAGCTGGGATTCTTACCTGTTAGTCGTAGGGATCATAAGCACACACATAAGGGGATGTTTAGGTACTTCAATAATATTTTGAACATGTTACTATAATGTGTTTTTATTTACCCCGACAATATTTATAAACATGGTGCAACTAATTTTCATTTGCAAAATAATGGCACACTTGCTTCACAAATTGTAATCTGGTTATTTGTTCAGCATCATAAAACTTTAATCTTACATTTAAGAAATTCATTTTCTTTAAAGTTTGGGAGATTGGAACCCTACGAGTTTCAGCAGTGTTTAGTTTAATATAAGTATCTATTTCGAACTCTAACAATGTTTCAATAAAGATGTACGAAGACGGATGGCTATTACTAAAATCTTCATTAAAGTGAGAAGGAGCAAGAAGCGAGGTATATATCAGTTCGGTCTGGCCTTTGTTTCTGTTAATTCCAGGGCCTCCAGCAAATGTGCCTTTTTCCGCAAAGTGGAGTATCTCCAGTACGTCTCTATCGAAAGTGGATTATCTCCAGTACGTCTCTATCGAAAGTGGATTATCTCCAGTACGTCTCTATCGAAAGTGGATTATCTCCAGTACGTCTCTATCGAAAGTATATTATCGAAAGTGGATTATCTTCAGTACGTCTCTATCAAAAGTGGATTATCTCCAGTACGTCTCTATCGAACGTGGATTATCTCCAGTACGTCTCTATCGAAAGTGGCCTATCTCCAGTATGTCTATACCGAAAGTGGATTATCTCCAGTACGTCTGTATCGAAGGTGGATTATCTCCAGCACGTCTCTGTCGAAAGTGGATTATCTCCAGTACGTCTCTATCGAACGTGGATTATCTCCAGTACGTCTGTATCGAAAGTGGATTATCTCCAGTACTTCTCTATCGAAAGTGGATTATCTCCAGTACGTCTCTATCGAAAGTGGATTATCTCCAGTACGTCTCTATCGAAAGTGACCTATCTCCAGTATGTCTATATCGCAAGTGGATTATCTCCAGTACGTCTCTATCAAAAGTAGATTAGCTCTAGTACGTCTCTATCGAAAGTGGATTATTTCCAGTACGTCTCTATCGAAAGTGGATTATCTTCAGTACGTCTCTATCGAAAGTGGATTATCTCCAGTACGTTTCTATCGAAAGTGGATTATCTCCAGTACGTCTCTATCGAAAGTATATTATCGAAAGTGGATTATCTTCAGTACGTCTCTATCAAAAGTGGATTATCTCCAGTACGTCACTATCGAACGTGGATTATCTCCAGTACGTCTCTAACAAAAGTGGCCTATCTCCAGTATGTCTATACCGAAAGTGGATTACCTCCAGTACGTCTGTATCGAAGGTCGATTATCTCCAGCACGTCTCTGTCGAAAGTGGATTATCTCCAGTACGTCTCTATCGAACGTGGATTATCTCCAGTACGTCTCTATCGAAAGTGGCCTATCTCCTGTATGTCTATATCGGAAGTGGATTATCTCCAGTACGTCTCTATCAAAAGTGGATTAGCTCCAGTACGTCTCTGTCGAAAGTGGATTATTTCCAGTACGTCTCTATCGAAAGTGGATTATCTCCAGTACGTCTCTATCGAAAGTGGATTATCTCCAGTACGTCTCTATCGAAAGTGGAGTATCTCTAGTACGTCTCTATCGAAAGTGGATTATCCCCAGTACGTCTCTATCGAAAGTGGATTATCTCCAGTACGTCTCTATCGAAAGTGGATTATTTCCAGTACGTCTCTATCGAAAGTGGATTATCTCCAGTACGTCTCTATCGAAAGTGGATTATCTCCAGTACGTCTCTATCGAAAGTATATTATCGAAAGTGGATTATCTTCAGTACGTCTCTATCAAAAGTGGATTATCTCCAGTACGTCTCTATCGAACGTGGATTATCTCCAGTACGTCTCTATCGAAAGTGGCCTATCTCCAGTATGTCTATACCGAAAGTGGATTATCTCCAGTACGTCTGTATCGAAGGTGGATTATCTCCAGCACGTCTCTGTCGAAAGTGGATTATCTCCAGTACGTCTCTATCGAACGTGGATTATCTCCAGTACGTCTGTATCGAAAGTGGATTATCTCCAGTACTTCTCTATCGAAAGTGGATTATCTCCAGTACGTCTCTATCGAAAGTGGATTATCTCCAGTACGTCTCTATCGAAAGTGGCCTATCTCCAGTATGTCTATACCGAAAGTGGATTATCTCCAGTACGTCTGTATCGAAGGTGGATTATCTCCAGCACGTCTCTGTCGAAAGTGGATTATCTCCAGTACGTCTCTATCGAAAGTGGATTATCCCCAGTACGTCTCTATCGAAAGTGGATTATCTCCAGTACGTCTCTATCGAAAGTGGATTATTTCCAGTACGTCTCTATCGAAAGTGGATTATCTCCAGTACGTATTTATCGAAAGTGGATTATCTCCAGTACTTCTATATCGAAAGTGGATTATCTCTAGTACGTCTCTATCGAAGGTAGATTATCGCCAGTACGTCTCTATCTAAAGTGGATTATCTCCAGTACGTCTCTATCGAAAGTGGATTATCTCCAGTATGTCTCTATCGAAAGTGGATTATCTCCAATACGTCTCTATCGAAAGTGGAGTATCTCTAGTACGTCTCTATCGAAAGTGGATTTTCCCAGTACGTCTCTATCGAAAGTATATTATCGAAAGTGGATTATCTTCAGTACGTCTCTATCAAAAGTGGATTATCTCCAGTACGTCTCTATCGAACGTGGACTATCTCCAGTACGCCTCTATCGAAAGTGGCCTATCTCCAGTATGTCTATACCGAAAGTGGATTATCTCCAGTACGTCTGTATCGAAGGTGGATTATCTCCAGCACGTCTCTGTCGAAAATGGATTATCTCCAGTACGTCTCTATCGAACGTGGATTATCTCCAGTACGTCTGTATCGAAAGTGGATTATCTCCAGTACTTCTCTATCGAAAGTGGATTATCTCCAGTACGTCTCTATCGAAAGTGGATTATCTCCAGTACGTCTCTATCGAAAGTGGCCTATCTCCAGTATGTCTATACCGAAAGTGGATTATCTCCAGTACGTCTGTATCGAAGGTGGATTATCTCCAGCACGTCTCTGTCGAAAGTGGATTATCTCCAGTACGTCTCTATCGAAAGTGGATTATTTCCAGTACGTCTCTATCGAAAGTGGATTATCTCCAGTACGTATTTATCGAAAGTGGATTATCTCCAGTACTTCTATATCGAAAGTGGATTATCTCTAGTACGTCTCTATCGAAGGTAGATTATCGCCAGTACGTCTCTATCTAAAGTGGATTATCTCCAGTACGTCTCTATCGAAAGTGGATTATCTCCAGTATGTCTCTATCGAAAGTGGATTATCTCCAATACGTCTCTATCGAAAGTGGAGTATCTCTAGTACGTCTCTATCGAAAGTGGATTTTCCCAGTACGTCTCTATCGAAAGTGGATTATCTCCAGTACGTCTCTATCGAAAGTGGATTATCTCCAGTACGTCTCTATCAAAAGTGGATTATCTCCAGTACGTCTCTATCGACAGTGGATTATCTCCAGTACGTTCCCACACCAATAATTCACCTACACGGTGGGCAGGGCAGTTAAATGAGGATAGGGCCAGATGGGCCTCTATCCTGACAGGGCGAGCGAACTGGGCTGGCCAACACCTTCACCAAGGGCGGACCTGGCTAGTCCAGTGGAGAGGGGAGGGGTTAAGGGCGCCACGCAGATATCTCCTCCCCTGGCGAATAGGCTGTCGCTGCGATGACAGCTGGTGTCGCTACTCGACAAAACAAGAAAACAATGGGTACACAAAACAGTTTATTGATACGCTCCTAAGCGGAACCACAGGATTGCGTCGTCCGGTGGCCACGCGAACGCGATTGCGCTGAACTCTTAAATGCTAGATGATTAAATGGATGGGGTGATTAACAATGATAGACACAAAAGCCTAAAACCGACGAGATCCTAAGACCGTCAACGTCACGCTACACGTGATGGCGCGCGCGCCGGCTTAACTTAAGCCGGAAGTGCTTTGCGGCCACGAGGCGTACTATCGCGAGATAAGTATGTTAGTACGTATATACTGGGTGGAGCTTATCTGATGATGAATCCGGATGGTCCAGGATTTCCGGGCGGCGGAAGTACACCGTCGAGCTGGCCACGCCGTCGGGGCTGTAGGGTTTAGGTCGAGGGTTACGAACAGATGGACCCAGACGAACAACAGGAAGGAGACGAACCACAAGACAGTATATAATAGAATAGAACCTACGAATCGAAGATAAGCATTCGAACGACGAGGAATTGATTAGGCTTACCTTTTAGAGCTCATGAACGAATATCCGGCACTGCCGTTTTAGGCGTTCCCTCACTGGGGCAATCCCTATAGTTGTATTCACTAATCCCGCTATCACGCGGTCGCTATCAAGCGATTATCGTGAAGATACAAATTCTCGTCCGCATCAATTGAACTCTGATCGGAGAGTGTCCAGTACCGCTAATCCACCGAGGCAGCACAATCAATCAATCAATTCCCCGCGTATTTTGAATGTAACAACGTCTTTGTAGAAAGTGGATTATCTCCAGTACGTCTCTATAGAAAGTGGATTATCTCCAGTACGTCTCTGTCCAAAGTGGATTATCTCCAGTACGTCTCTATCGAAAGTGGATTATCTCCAGTATATCTCTATCGAACGTGGATTATGTCTCTATCGAAAGTGGATTATTTTCCAGAACGTCTCTCTTGAAAGTGGAGTATCTCCAGTACGTCTCTATTGAAAGTGGATTATCTCCTATACGTCTCTATTGAAAGTGGATTATCTCCAGTACGTCTCTATCGAAAGTGGATTATCTCCAGTACGACTTTATCGAATGTGGATTATCTCCAGCACGTCTCTATCGAAAGTGTATTATCTCCAGTACGTCTCTATCGGATATGGATTATCTCCAGTACGTCTCTATGGAAAGTGGATTATCTCCAGTACGTCTCTATATGTCTCTATCGAAAGTGGATTATCTCCAGTACGTCTCTATTGAAAGTGGATTATCTCATGTACGTCTCCATTGAAAGTGGATTATCTCCAGTACGTCTCTATCGAAAATGGATTATCTCGAGTACGACTCTATCGAAAGTGGATTATCTCCAGCACGTCTCTATCGAAAGTGGATTATCTCCAATACGTCTCTATCGTATATGGATTATCTCCAGTACGTCTCTATGGAAAGTGGAATATCTCCAGGACGTCTCTATCGAACGTGGATTATGTCTCTATCGAAAGTGGATTATTTTCCAGAACGTCTCTCTTGAAAGTGGAGTATCTCCAGTACGTCTCTATTGAAAGTGGATTATCTCCGATACGTCTCTATTGAAAGTGGATTATCTCGAGTACGTCTCTATCGAAAGTGGATTATCTCCAGTACGACTTTATCGAATGTAGATTTCTCCAGCACGTCTCTATCGAAAGTGTATTATCTCCAGTACGTCTCTATCGGATATGGATTATCTCCAGTACGTCTCTATGGAAAGTGGATTATCTCCAGTACGTCTCTATATGTCTCTATCGAAAGTGGATTATCTCCAGTACGTCTCTATTGAAAGTGGATTATCTCATGTACGTCTCTATTGAAAATGGATTATCTCCAGTACGACTCTATCGAAAGTGGATTATCTCCAGCACGTCTCTATCGAAAGTGGATTATCTCCAATACGTCTCTATCGTATATGGATTATCTCCAGTACGTCTCTATGGAAAGTGGAATATCTCCAGGACGTCTCTATCGAAAGTGGATTATCTCCAGTACGTCCCTAACAAAAGTGGATTAGCTCCAGTACATATGCATCGAAAGTGAAATATCTACAGTACGTCTCTATCGAAATTGGATTATCTCCAGTACGTCTCTATCGAAAGTGTATTATCTCCAGTACGTCTCTATTCAAAGTGGATTATCTCCAGTACGTTTCTATCGAAAGGGGATTATCTCCAGTACGTCTCTATCGAAAGTGAATTATCTCCAGTACGTCTCTATCGGATATGGATTATCTCCAGTACGTCTCTATCGAAAGTGAATTATCTCCAGTACGTCTCTATCGAAAGTGGATTATCTCCAGTACGTCTCTATCGAAAGTATATTATCGAAAGTGGATTATCTCCTGTACGTCTCTATCGGATATGGATTATCTCCAGTACGTCTCTATCGGATATGGATTATCTCCAGTACGTCTCTATGGAAAGTGGAATATCTCCAGTACGTCTCTATCGAAAGTGAATTATCTCCAGTACGTCCCTAACAAAAGTGGATTAGCTCCAGTACATATGCATCGAAAGTGAAATATCTACAGTACGTCTCTATCGAAAGTGGATTATCTCCAGTACGTCTCCATCGAAAGTGGATTATCTCCAGTACGTCTCTATTCAAAGTGGATTATCTCCAGTACGTCTCTATCGAAAGTGGAGTATCTCCAGTACGTCTCTATCGAAAGTGAATTATCTCCAGTACGTCTCTATCGAAAGTGAATTATCTCCAGTACGTCTCTATCGAAAGTTACTTGTATAACTAGTAGAATTACTAGTAAACGACAAGATAAAAACTTTCTAAATCAGTTCTCCGATTGTAATTCTGGTAACCCGTTCATGAATTATTTGGCTGTCGCTTATTAATAATGTCGTATACTAGCTGGGGTAGAGAAGCATCTTAATTTAAAAGAAGAGATCTTAGAAACAACGGAGATAGTTTTGCGTAGAATACTATGACAAACATTAAGAGACAGACAAAAAACCAATTCGGCGGAACATTCGGCGGATATGCAATATTAACAATATCAACGGTTAGCTCCGTAACTTTGGCCCGGTAAACTCTGAATTTGCAAAAAAAAAGTTGTTGGGCTCGCTTAATGCTCCGATGTGCTCCGCCTTTTTTTTGCACCACTTACTATAATTTAGTTATTACCCAGATGACTTTCTGGCCTGGGATTATGTCATTTCAGCCTGGTAAATACTGATTATCATATTTCATTTTATATAATAATTTTTTAGTCAGCTGAACTCTAATGGGTTGGGCTGCTTGCCCACAACTAGTGGAGACAGCGGAGTTCGGATGTTAAATTTATTTAGGGGCGCCACACAATTTACCGCCCCAGTAGAACGTGAATATGTCCAAGCCTCTAAACTGTGAAGGTTGATAATTCTTAATGTACTCCGCTAACGAGTGAAATAAAATAAAGGATGTCAGACTTCGACAGGTTAGATTTATTCATTATCGAAAAAGATACAATTGATCGATGTACAAATCAAGTTGTAATGATGGTTTTGTAATTTGGAATGTTCTAACTGCATGCCACGGAAAGGCGAGGAAAGTTGCTAGGGGAAAAGGAAGACAAGATGAAGGAGTTTGAAAGAAAAAAAAAGTATTACCTTTTGTAAAAGAATTTTGTATAGAAAAACTTAATTACATACAAGAAAGGTTCGTCATCAACAATCAACCTACAACGCTAAACTCTAATCGGGCATGCGCGAAATTCGGATGTCCTCTTGAAAATCACCTGCAAAGTACGGCACTAGCTAAACTTCGCCCCAATACTTGCTACTTCGGCCCAGCACTAGCGTAACTCTTACCCAGCACTAAAGCCCTGAGATAAAACAATGACAATGACACGGGGCGGGTAATACGAGGGAGTTTAAACTTACCCTTGCCAAGGGGCTCGAATGGCACGGTGCACACAAGCACACATCTCCTACAAGGGCGACTGCTCCCGCTGATGCTCAACGATAAAGGTACCAGAAGTCCTCCTTGTAGCGGATTTGATTACATAAAAATCAAATGGCACTTCCTCCAGAGCTAGTGCAAACGTTTATCTCTGACTCCCGTCTGCACGCGAAATATAGAAAGCCGCCAAGCGCATATGCGACCGCGAAACACATGACCGGCGTGGTTAATCCAGAGGGTTAACGGCGAGCAGTGGCGTGTAAAGAAAACATCATGCTTCAAACACTGACTCGACTAAGTTTGTCAACAAGGTTGAATGGTTTGTATGAAAAATGGTTTAATAAAAATTGAAAACTTTTATGCATATTTGAAAACTCAGTTACCGAATTAAAATGCGTATCTTTTTTTTGTTTACCACTAACTTTAAATAAATGATTCCATTTAATGCTGCATGAAAGCTTATATCGGAATCGCGAGAAAAGTCCCGTTAGGTATGTCATATCCTTGAATTAGCGATGCTTAAGTAAAGTGAGTGTGAACTAAGATGATGAGGTGATTATATAGTTCATATAAGTAATCCTAGAAATATTTGCACATTTATTTGGTTGAATTGGATAAATATTAAAATACTTGAAAATGTTCAATAAAAATAAGTTAAAACATTTGATAATAATAATAATAATATTTATTGTGTTTAGAACTATACACCAAACACAAGTCAAAGTAGGTACATAGTTTGTAAAGTATGTTAGTGAAGAAAAACATCACAGTTTTGACATCTGGAAACACTAATATAGTAACATACGAAAACTGTTTTAACATAAAAACAGTAGATAAACACACATATAGTACATAACAGAAATATTTAAAAAAACAGGAAATAATATAATGTATAGATATGACTATAGATCGAGCAGTCTATCGGACAACACTCAGTATAGTTACCACAGTTAGTATAGGTATCACAGATAACTAGTCACAGCTTATGATCACAGTAGGTCAATGAAATCAGTATTTACATAGTCTGAATAGGTATAGAACGCTTTGCTTAGAAGGTATTGCTTGATTTTACTTTTAAACTGCTTTGATGGTAGATGTCTTATACTCCGAGGGAGTGCATTGAAGAAACTTACCCCATAATAATTTACCCTAATGCGAGACCTATTTAAGCGGAGTGGGTACAGGACTAAAACGCCTCTGTTCCTCGTATAGTGGTCATGAATCTCCGAGTGGCTTGCATATGTATCGATGTTTAGCTTAATGTGATTATGGCTCTTCAGGATGAATAGTGATGGTACTGTTAATATACTTAAGTCTATGAAACATTTCCTGCAGTCATCTCTGTATCCTATCCCAGCAATAATT
The DNA here is from genome assembly GCA_951805005.1 of Othius punctulatus. NCBI lineage: Eukaryota > Metazoa > Arthropoda > Insecta > Coleoptera > Staphylinidae > Othius > Othius punctulatus. Next base: position 65,195,302 of record OX638141.1, on the reverse strand, counting down.
CTGATACATTTTCGTTGCAGGCCAAATATGCGACCTACAATTGGAGAATTGCTCATATTTTAATGCCATATGCAAACATCGATTGGCACACTGAAAAGTAAGCCGTGCGCAGAATATGTTGCGAGATGTTTTGAGATAAATTCCTCAAGAGGAAGATTTTTTTTGCAGGTATATGGGATAGAGCTTCACCTTGACTGTGCCAATTTAGTTTGCTGTCCGGATGTAAGCCAAGAAATCTGACTGTATCTGCATATGGTGTTCTTGTCGTAGGGCCTTAGAGTAAGGATCATATGTACTGACTTATCTTTGTTTAGGCTTAACCGATTATCAGTGAACCAGTTATATGCAGCATCTTGTGCTATGCAGTTATTTTCCAAGGCAGATTCAATACTTGTACCTTTAGTTATTATATTGGAGTCGTCTACATATAAAATTGTTTTCCCGTCTATATTTTGGGCTAAATCGTTAAAGAATGATAGAAATAGTAGAGGACCTAATATTGACCCCCGTGTAACCCCCACCAAAGAGCATAAGTAATTCAGTTATTAGGGTATCATTATGGCTCACTGACTGGGTTCGATTTTTGAGATGGTCTGAGATTAAGCGACATGCATTTGGACTGAAGTTATAGTAGTATAATTTTCGGATCAGTATGTCATGGGAGACACAGTCAAACGCCTTGCTTAGGTCAAGGAAGGATGCCACTGCAAAGGATTTACTCTCAAAATCTGGTGGCTATAATCTTTTCAAGTATCTTTGAGAAGACTGGGAGAATTAATATGGGTCTTTGGTTATTCATGTCTGTTTAGCTTTTGTTTTTATAGATTGGTATTACCTTTGCCTTTTTCAAACAGTCTGGAAAGCAATGAGTTGTGAGACATCTATTAATTAAGTTAGTTAATGGTGCAATTAGTTGATCAGTGGCGGGTTTAATTACATGTGTGCTTAAACCATAGATGTCCTTGCTGTGGCCATTCCTGAGTGCTCCATATACTTCGCGCACCTTCGCTTAGAATACTGGTTTGAGGTGAAAATAGTCATTGCTGGGGATATTTACATTATATAGATAAGTAATAGGGTCGTATGTGTCTTGAGGAAGTTCGTTATTTATTTTGGTTGCTATTTTTGAAAAATAGTCATTCAGGGCGGAAGGATCGATATTTTCAGAAAACTGACTCTGGTTGATTTTTCTAAAGGAGTTTATGATATTCCACGAAGTCTTAACAATATTATTTGAGTTGTTTATTCGTTTGTCATTAAAATTTTATTTTGCCAGTTTTATATTGGTTCTATATCGTGCTCTAAGTTGTTTGTACTCATTTTGTAATTCGGGAGAGTTTATCCTTTGCAAAGCATCCCTAACATGCCCCAGTGACTCGCGCAGCTCATTTTGTAATTCATGAGAGTTTATCCTTTGCAAAGCATCCCAAACATGCCCCAGTGACTCGCGCAGCCGCCTGAGGTCTTCAGAGAACCAGTCAGATCCAGAACTTATGCTATCTTTAGTCTTTGCAGATCTTATAGAAAAAGACTTTTCGAAAGTTTGTACTATTACTATTGATTGATATTTCATAAATGCATCATCAACATTTGGGATATATTCTAGGAAGCTCCAGTCAGTGCCACCGAGCAAGTGGTAGAAGGTGTGTTTGCTTCGTTAGTAATTGGTCTATATAATTTTACCACAGGTGATCTCTCGGCAGTACTGAATTGGACCTCTATGTCAATACCTTCATGGTCCGACAGTGCAGTGCGTTGAAGACATATTGTGATGTTTGATTTTATGCAATTAGTGAATGCGGTATCTAGTCGACTGTCCAGTCTTGAATTGAAATCCACCATTTCGTCCAAGCCAGATGCTGGAAATAACCTAAAAATAATCTGCTATACCTATAAATAATACTAATAGATAATCAGTTGATATTTAGTTCCCTTTAATGCATCGATATCGTCCCTATTCGTCTCTAAAAAGCATTTATATGTATTTCAAATGAATTATAAACGGATATCCTGATTTCCACAAAATAAATCAATCGAGACTACAGAAACGTAATCTCTAATAACGATGTACCCCTGGGAGTAAAACTTTGAATGCAATACGCTAAAAAATGTTTTGTAAATCTGAAAATCTCTTAATCCTCGTTTCATCGTTTCAACCACCCCTCGGCACGTGAAATAACACTAAAGTCCTGGCATTCGGGGGAGGAGGCGTAGGACGACAACCCCTCGACCACGGCCAGCTTAAAATTCCTTTGCGGACACCGGCGTTATTAAAACTACGCGTCCAATGGGTTGCATACTAATTACGCCGGTGGCGGTATCTTTGACCCGGCGCGACGTTAATTAAAGGCGGTGCAAAAATAAAATTAAAGCTGTCGAGTGAAGGGGTGGAAAACTGGGGGGTGGCCACGAATGACAATTACCACCGACGTCGCAATTAGCCGCTGGCTCGGTGAGGCAGCGGGGAAACGTGCGGTTTTCCATCGGCCGAGTTAATGAGACAAGTGAAATTTGTTTAATCGACAGGAAAAATACCTACAGACCCAACATGAATTTTAAGCAAGTATAAGCACAATACGAATTTTACAACGTACCAATTGAATTTGTTCCAGCTATTCTAATAACTTGATTATAAGAGAATATATAACTGCTACGTCCTCGATTTATGTAATTTTTTTATGCGCCGAGCTAATGTAATCATTAGTCATTTTCTGCAAAAGACAATACAATAGTGATTAACATGTTTAGAGGAACGTATTATTCTTTCAAATTGTACAGTTTACAAAACCGTTTGAAATTTTCAATTGAAATTAGCATTTAAACGCATCAAATTAGAATATATTTTCTCAAAATTCACGTTAATTTAGAATTATAAGTTGAAATTTTGAAACAACCCGTAAGAAGGAAAAATTCTGAAAAAATTATTAATAAAAGTAGTTTATTTTCTTGGGATTCTGGGTTTAGAAAAATTAAACCCCCGAGTTTTAATACGTCTATTTCCAATCAATTTTGTAGTGTGACTACATATAATATCGAACACTCTCCGCTTCATGAGTACCTCATAAAAAATGTTTACTCAGCCAGTGTTTACATACACTGGCCTATATAAGGCGTAGAATGTTAACCTTTTAAATTGATAATGTGACATATACTTTTGTACGCATAATATAATTACAACACTCCCACTCAAAAATATTTAAAAAAATGTAATTCAAAAAAATTATAAAAACAAAAAATTATCCAATCTTCATTCTTATCTTTCGTAATTTTTCACCACGTAATTTGTTCTCTTGAAAAATGATATTTAATATTTATTTTTGTTCTTTTATGACTTGTTGGATTATTTGCAATGCAAATACATCTATTATTATGCTCGTATATAGGTATAGGATTTAAGATTTTTATATGAATACTAGTTAATGTGATTTTAACCACAAGGCTTCTATTATACCTTTGAAAAGAGCCATATATTCAGCTTCTGTAGATGATGCAGCTACTGAATTTTGTTTTCTAGAAATCCATGATATTGTACAATTATTAAAAAACCATGAATATATGTATAGCCACTTGTACTTTTTCTATCATTATCAGATCGTCCCCAATCTGAATCCTGTTATTATATTGTCATAATTGCTTCTTTCATATTTTAGTCTAAGATCAAGAGAACCTTTTATATATCGTAATATCCTTTTTAGGTTTTTCCACAGTTCTGTGTTATTTTTACTTTGATATCTACTAAGTAAATTTACAGCTATAAATAAATCAGGACGTGTACATAGCATTGCATACATTAAACAACCAATTAGGTTTCTACAAGGAGCATTGCAAACTTCAACACTATTTAATGCTTCCTAATCTAATTTTGTAGGAAGAGGTGTATCTATAGCATTACAGTCAGTCATTTTGAATTTATTCGTAAGATTTAACTTAAAATGTTTAATGATATTGTCATTTTGTGTACATATTAAAATGTCATCAACATACAAAATAACATATATATTATGTTTAATATAAACTTTGTTTAAATAATATAAACATGGATCAACACTAGAATTTTCAAAATTACATTGTTTCGTTGTTTTGTCAAAAACCTGAAACCAACATCTCTACTGATTAATCCGTAAATTGATTTTTGTAATTTACAGACTTAATTCTTTTCTGCCTTTACACCTTCTGGGATTTTCATGTAAGTATTCTCTTTTAGAATACCATTTAGAATTACAGTTTTAACATCCATATGATGCATTAGTAAATAAACCTGATTCGCAAACGCTAATAAAAATCTAAATGTGGTTATTCGAGCAACTGGCGCAAATGTTTCGTCATAGTCAAATAAATATTGTTGACTAAAGCCTCTTGCTACCAGTCTTGCTTTGTACTTACTGGGTGTCCGTTTTCATTTACTTTCATTGAAAATATCCATTTACTGTCTACAATATTTGTATTTTCAGGTTTCCTAATTAGTAACCAGGTGTTGTTTTCGTTTAGTGAATTTATCTCTTCTTTTATAGCTATCTTCCACTGATCTCTATCATCCCAATCCTTAATTTCTCTGTATGTTTTCGGAATATTATTAGTACTAATTTTAGTTGATATAATAATAATATTAATATCGTGATCAAGGTCTTCATGATAAGAGATCATTGGAAGAATTTAAATTCGATCACTTCTTCTGATATTTATACAGGGTTATTCAAATTCGATTACCACTATAGGGATATCGGAAACGCTAAGAGATACGAAGTCGGTTAAATTGGGGCAAAGTTGCGTTATGATATGGGGAACAATATTCAATAAAGATAATTAAAAAAAAATCAATGATTGCTGAGATTTTTTTTAAAATAGAAATTTTGCAGAATCTGATTTATTTTTTCCTGTCGTTACTTGAAGAGATATTATAAAAATATAAATACATCTTCATTTCCATTTCTCATCTACAGCATGGGAATTTTAGATTTTGGATCAGACGTTTCGTGGGAGTGCAACCGTCATCAAGATTAAATTTTTAAATACGGACCTCCACTTTTTATTTTTATTTTGAGTTATACTCGTCTATACTGTTATAATGATGTGCAACACTTGAGGTTTTAATAACGTTTTAGTATGAAAATAAATCAAAATTACAATTATATACAATATATATACAATAAGGTATATAGCTGTTAATACTGCTTCACCCCAAAATACGTTATTTAAATCTGCACTTATTATCTTCGTACGACCTTTTCCGGTTATTGTACGATTCATCCTTTCAGCTACACCATTTTGTTGAGGTGTATAAGGAATAGTCAAATGGAACGTTATGCCATGTGTAACACAAAAATCTTTATATTCATTATATAAATATTCTCCACCGGTATCACAGTACACATTAACAATTTTCAGATTAAAGTGTGCTTCACTTTTTACTGTATAATCTTTAAAGACGTTTATAACATCAGATTTGTATGTTAATAAGTAAATCACGGTATAATGAGTATATTCATCTATAAAAGTAACAAAATAATTTTTAATTGAGATGATAGAGTGCATGGGTCCTCACTGCTGCTTAACTCGTCGTTCTCTTTCTCAAGGTATGTAAATTATGCCCAGCCATTAAAAAAAAATCGGTGACGTCACAAGAAATAAATGGAGGGGTTTAAAAATATTTTTTTGTTTAATCTTGTAGCTAATATTGCCTTATTTAATATTATATATGTTTGTTGATAGTTACGTAATAATTGAAGTCGCTATAGTCTTGGGCGCTTTGTGTAGAACACAGTGTATATGAGTTTCGTTGTAGATTGTAATTGCCAGTTCCTTGTTATACTATTGCCCTAAAGTTGTCCTCTGTAGCTCTTTTTGGGCCACTTAACTTTGAATTTTATCAGATGTGCCAGTAATATTGAGGAAAATAGATTTGCAACAGCAATACCTTCCTGGCACTTCGCAACTACCACAATTAATTAAGATTTTCGGTGAAGTTGAGCTAAACCTGTCGCGGTATTATAGATCATGATTTCGTGTTGAGTCCAATAAGGTTCAAATTCCGTGTTGAGTCCAATTAAGAGTTCTTGCTGCACTTAGGCTTATTAAGTTGATACCGTTGATCGCAATCAAGTTCTTCTTCTTCTGTAGCTCTGTGAAGTCTTGTCAGTTCCTATTGTTAGTCATTTGCTCCTCTTAATTCTGATTTTTATTAGTTGGGCCAGTTTGGAGTTATTCCATAGACTCCAAGTACCCATAATTGTGCGGTCCGTATTCAAAGTCACTTTAAAGGTCGTAATGGATATGGGAACGCCTGACTCCTGATTCATATGTTTGTGCGATGCGTATAATACGTCAAATTCACGAGCCTCCATTGTTTCTTCGTCGAGAACACATTGAACACACAAGTGCTAGTTAATTCAGTGCCATGGCCACAAAAAGTAAGTATTTTTATTTTCAATTATTGGTTTAGCTTATTTACTCCAGATTGTAGATTACGTTTGTTGATTAGTTTTACTTTCATTGTAAACTTTAAAACATGTAGATTGAGGTTACGTTACCATGTAATTAAGTATACCATTTGATTTTCACAATTGTGAGCTCCAGGAGCCTACTTGTTTCGTTTTTCCGTCATAGTCAACAAAAAATATTTTTAATTCTGCAGAAACCAGTGGTAAGATTGATTTGGAGCATCTCGCAAACAACCCCGAAGAGCTCTACATGTTGTTGGACGAGATTGGTTCAGATTTTAATGTCGATGAGTAAAAATACGACTGTCTTTGGGAAATAGATGGCCAAGAAAATTACGAAGGCGAAAGTGATACTGCAATAATTGATGACAAAAATGGATACTTGCCAGAAAATGAAGACGAAAGTGAAGAAGAAACTTGGTGTAACGATGATGAAATATCTCTGTCAACAATGTTCCGTTGGGTAAGAGGTTCCTTCCAGAGTCTGACCGCACCATCAGATGCCGATTCTGTTCAAGGCGAAGTACTCACTCCATGGAAATATTTTTCTAAATATTTGAATGATGACCTTTTTGAACTTGGTGCTCAATGCACAGCCCAGTACTATCTACAGCAAAATGGAAAGTCGATTGTTGTAACTGCCCAAGAGATAAAAAAGTTTTTTTTGTTTACACGCTTTCATGGGCTGCTTAAAATTACCGAAAATTCATATGTACTGGGATTCAAAATATCAATGTCCGATGGTTGCAAATATTATGCCTCGCGACAGATTTTATTCGTTAAGGGTCAATTTTCACGTGGTTGACAATCTTAGCTTCTCTGATGAAGAGCAAAAAAATAACAGGTTGTCGAAGGTTCAGCCTATGATTGATGTAGTCAGAAATCGATGTTATGCTATTGTCAGAAAGCAGAATTCAGCATTTTCTGTTCATGAGCAAATGATACCATTCTTGGGTAAATGCCAAGTGCGTCAATATGTAAAGAATAAACCAAGGCCGGTAGGACTTGAGAATTGTGTCGTAACTACATCTGATGGCACAGTTTTGGATTTTGAAATATATCAAGGTATAACCACCCCACAAATAAAAAGAGAGTTAGGATTAGGTCCATCGGTGAACATTAGACTCTCACAGACTTTGCCTGAAAATAGTTTTTTTTTTTTTGACCGATATTTCTCAACTTTAGGTCTAATGAATTAATTGAGCAATTTAAAAATTTATAGAACTGGCACTATTATGGGCAACAGAATAAAATGATTAAATTTCAAGAAAGATACCGAAATGAAAAGAGGGGAATCTGAAGAAATTATGAGCAGTGATAGAAAAATTTGCCCCAACAAAATGGAAGGACAACAAAACTGTGCTGACGATTTCAACAGCTTTTGGCAAAGAGCCTGAGTGTCTTGTAAAAAGATGGGATAAGACACAAAAACAGCGGGTAGAAGTAACTTACCCTAGAGTAGTGAACATGTACAATCGACGGATTGGTGGAGTGGACATCTGCGATCAGATGATAGAATATTATCGAACATTCTTTAGAACGAGAAAATGGACATTCAAAGTAATATTGCATCTCTTTGATCTATCCATTGTAAACAGTTGAATGGAATACAAGCGAAATTATAAAAATACTAAAACCAAACCTATGAAACTTCTCGATTTCCGACTTAAGCTTGCGGAATACTTGACTACTTTGTCCAAGAAAAGATTAACTGAAGACGAGGCAGATACCGGAGATGAAGAAGAACAAATTGCAGCGGAAAACGAAAGAAAGAAAAGAAAAAAGCCTGCAGTTTTGCCATGCAAAGATAAGCGTTACGACGGGTTTGAGCATTGGCCTATTGCCGATTACCTCAAAAATCCTGTTAGCTGCCGAATGGAAAATTGTACAAGTCGATCAAGAGTTCGCTGTAAGAAGTGTAATGTATACTTATGTTTTGGCACGCATCAGAATTGTTTTCTGAACTTCCATTGTAATAAATAATTTAATGTCACATTTGTGACTATGACTATTTGACTCCAAAGACACACAATTGAGACTATGCTTAAAAACCCAGTAAAAATCCTTAAAAAAATAATCAAAAAATTCAATGACGTTTTTAAACCATTTAATCGCGAAAAAGTTGACCAGTAACTTTTAATTTTTAGATGTATTCATGTAGAGTATTTTAAGTACGTTTCATCGGTCTAGATTTTTAATAGGGTTATACTATGAAATGTTTGCAAAAAACGTAAAAAAATGGTTTGAGCTAGTGGGCTGTTAAATTCGAATTTCTCTGGAACAAACACTTGGTGATAATAATAAGTAATAAGTAAAACTGGATCAACTCATCTAATAGTACATTTGTATTTCTGTAACTGACATGTACATTTTTCAAGTGTTTTAATACTAGGTCAACTCAACACTGAGTGAAATAGTAAAAGTTCATTGCGCGATCTCTCGGTTTCGATATAAAATTCCACGTAGCAAATACCCCATAAATGGAATAATTTATTTAAAGTTCGTAGTAAGCGATACACATTTCAATTCTAGATATCGTTATTTATATTATGCACGATGTGTGCACCGCTGCAGTTTCATATATACGTACAACGTACATGCATCACCATCCAGACTCGCGAACCGTTTATCAAGTCTCAATGTGCAAAGGGATGTGTTTATGCAGCGAGACATTAGTCGAGCCGGTGAATAAGGAGACGCTCGTGCATCTTCATGTTTAATGGGTTTGCATAGTGGGCGGCCACCCCAGGCGGCTGAAAATTAAGACGCTGGTGGAGGAGTAACTTGTATGGTGGAGGCGCCAGGTGCATTATGCAACGTTACTGCAGCATTCATACGTGCATTATACATCGTTACTGCAGCGTTTGCAGCTTTATTATGCACGAGTTTGGTATTCATAAAGTAATTGGATTAATTGCGTATTTGAATAGTAAGTTGTGTGCATCTATTCAATTAGTGGGTTTACGGATTCACTTACCTACAACTGAATTAATAAGCAGTTTACCAGAAATGCAGAGAGACAGTACACATTTGGTCTCGGAATAATCATTTTGTAAATGAAACTTAAATAATGCATTACCTACTCCTGAAATGGGAAGCAAAATTTTATTGCAAAAAAATGCAAATACTTTTGCACATTTTACAATATGGAATAAAATTTATAAAAGCGAATATTTTTTTACGCCCTTGCAGTAATTTTACTAGCCCCTTACTAGCCTCCATTAATGCATTTTTTCCTATAATGTTTAATACTGTTTTTATTCTACATTTGTAGTCATACTTTTGTTTTTAATATTTAATTTATTGATCTGGTCTGTAGAGTCCATTTTACAATATTGTTTACAAAAAGAATAACATGTAAATATATTGATGCCGCAAAGGTAATCGTTAAAGTTTCAAAAATATCCATTGCATCACTTGGTTGGTAGATTACAACCAGTGTTCTTATGACTGGACTAGCCTATGGGACAAGTCCGCAGGCTTTTTCCTCTTAACTCGTCTTAGTTGTCCCCGTATGTTCAGGAGATCGGAGGCTTCGATGTTGTCGTGGCTTTGGAGTCGTTCTTCGTGCTTCTTAGCCACGTTGGTTCGTTCTTCACACACGGAATTCATCTTGAGGTCACGATGAATGTCCGTACCATGGAGCGTTGACAACACTGCGAAGCACTTTGTGTTGAAATATTTGTACAGTCTTGATATTTGAGTCCCTGCTGCATCCCCATAATTGGATATGATAAGTCCACACGGCTTTAAAAATTTGCTTATACAAGAGCAACTTGTTGTGGATTGATAACTTTGATTTTCTCCCGATCAGCCATTCCATCTTAGATCGCACCTTTTTTAATTGCTTGATTTTTATTTTAATATGGTCTTTCCAGCCCAACTTAGCGTGGAGTGTTATGCCCAGGTATTTGGCTGAGTTAGCATAGGGGACAGTTCTGTGGTTAATTGACACTGGTAGTGGATGCTCTTTGCCGTTAGTAAAGTTTATATGTTGTGACTTAGTTTCATTCAGATGAATGCGCCACTTTTTAGTCCAGTCACTTGTTTAAAGCAGATTGCAGTTTCATAGTAGTATATCGGGTGATATTTCCGGTTGCTAGAATTGCATTATCATCGGCGAAGGTTCCAAGTTTTGTGCCTGGGCATTTTGGAATATCAGCTTTATAGAGCAGGTACAGGGTAGGTCCGAGGACACTGCCCTGTGGAACACCCGCTGCTATCCTACGGAAAGTTGAGTGAGACTCTTCATAGCGGATGCGGAAACATCGGTCTTCCAGGTTTGATTTCAATAGAAGGTTATGCGGCTTCGGTAGTACCTTATTGAGCTTATAATTGAGTCCTTCATGCCAGACCTTATCAAAAGCCTTAGTGTACGTGCACACTGCCCGCTACTCGATGCGATGCTATGCGATGCGATGCGATGCTATAATAGAAAATGCTATGATAGAAAACAAAGAGAAAACTACAGACCGATAGCTTTAACATCAGCCATAGGGAAGATACTAGAATGTATAATAAAAAATAGACTGGAAAAACATCTAACAGACAACTCCATAATCAGCAAAAAACAATACGCCTACAAACGAAAGACTGGAACAACAACAGCAGTATGTGACTACCTCGTTGAACTCACAAACCAAATCCAAGAGAACACCAACGCAACGACTACCTTCATCGATATGAGCAAAGCATTCGACACCATCAACAGAGACACCCTGTATATAAAGCTACAGGAAAAAAACACCCCAATCAAACTTATAAACCTAATAAGATCCTACCTAGAAAATCGACCGCAAGTAACAACAATAGAAGGAACAAGCAGTAAAATAAACACCAGCAAATATGGATTTCCGCAAGGCGGTATAATTCCACCACTACTGTTCAATATCTACACAAACAACATACACAAACTAGAAATAACAGGAAATCTATTCATGTATGCGGACGACATCTGCCTAATAAACTCGCACAATAACACAGAAGAACTAGCCAAAACAGTAAATAGAGACCTCGAGAAATTAAGCAACTGGTGTATAGAAAACACCCTCACAATAAATGATACAAAAACAGAATATATGCAATTTGGGAAGAATAGACATAACTCCGACCTACAGATAACACTAAAAAACCGGCCACTAAAAGAAACACAGCAACTCACGTACCTCGGGCTAACAATAAATAACAACCTAAAATGGGATCAACACATCAACAAAATAACCACAAGAAACTTAAAGACCTTATACATGCTAGGTAAAATCAAAAATTATATACCCAACCATCTAAAAAAAAACCCTATACCATACACTTTTCATGGCAAACATAAATTACGCAATAAACATTTGGAGCTACACAACAACCAAGAATATAAGTAAACTACAGACCCAGCAAAACAAGGCACTAAAAATAATTTACAAACTACCACACACAACAAGCACAACACAAATATATAAACAAACGAACGAACTAAACATAAAACAGCTCATAAGGTTTAACAATATACTCCAAATACACAAAATAAAACATGAAGAAACATACAGCAGCATCATTCTAAAAACGAACAACGAGATACATACACACGATACAAGAAACAATCAGCACATAAGAACCTACAGCTGTAAGCAACAACAACACAAACTAGGAATAACAAGCATTGCAATACAACAATACAACCAGTTAGATGACACAATCAAAGCCCTAAATCTGGCAACCTACAAAAAACAATTAAAGGAAAAAATCCTCCTGGAATCCTAAGCATCACCGCCCTCAGACCACTAGTACAGAGACCAGCGGATCATCTGATACGAAGAAGAGGACGAAGTACCCCACCCCCCGCCTTTTATTTGCTGTAATTATGACATGACTTGTGACCTTGTTGCAACAAATAAAGAAAACATCGAAAAAAAAAAAATAATAAAAACAAACACACGGGGACGAATATGAGCGTTCACATTGCGCGCTACTAGCGCTACTAGCGCACAATGTGAACGCTCGTATTCGTCCTTGTGTGTTTGTTTTTATAGCATCGCATCGCATCGCATAGCATAGCATCGCATAGCGGGCAGTGTGCACGTACACTTAGCAACGTCCAAGAAGATAGCGGCACACACTTTTTTCTCTTCAAGAGCTTTTTCAACGTTGGCTGCTGTACGCTGTACTTGTTCAATGGTGGAGTGTTTATCTCTGAATCCAAACTGATGAGAGTGAATTAAGTTTTTTTCCTTAATTATAGTCTTTAGTTGGTTCAGAAATAGCTTTTCGAATAATTTGAATACTGCCGAGAGAAGCGAGATGGGTCTGTAGGATGACACTTCTTCTGGTGGTTTTCCGGGCTTAGGGAGTGTTATGATCTCTGCAATTTTCCACTGCTCCGGGACATAATTAAACCTATGCGCAGCATTAAAAATATGCGTTAGTTTTATGATCCCTTTGTTTGGCAATTCCTTGAGCATCTGGGCTGTAATGAGGTCGTACCCAGGGGATTTCTTCAGATTCAGGAATTTGTTTTTTTTTACTTGTTTCACAGTTACAGTTTTGGTGGTAATATCATCATTGTTTGTGTCTAAGACTAGCTCTTGAGAAATTATAGTACTTGGGTGAGGCTGCAACACGGTTTCAAGATAATCGGCATGTGTGTTAGCTTTCTCTTGACTACTTCGTGCCCAACTGTTGTCTGCTTTGCGGGTAGGCAGCGTATTCGCATTATACCTTTTTCCAGAGGGAGTAGTTGGTTTCCTTCTCAGCAGTTAACGCTTTGAGAAACTCTGCTATTCCTTCATTTTTTATTTCCTGGATTACTCTTTTTAGGTGTTGACTCAACCGATTATATATTGTTCTTCGTTCAGGGTTTCTGGTTTCCTGCCATCTTTTCCGTGCTTTATGCTTTTCATTGATTAAATCTTTTACTTCCAAGGGATAGCTCTTGGTCATTGTTTTTATTTTTGTTAATTCAGGGGTGTTGTTTTTTGCTGCAATTTGTAGTTGCTCCACAAAAAGTTCTGCTTCAGTTTCAAGTTGGTATTTTGTCTTAAGTGGGGTATTTAGTACAATTGATTCTTCTAGCTGTTCTCCGAATCCATCCCAATTGGTTCGTCCATTGGTAAGGCCAAGGGTTAGAGGTTTTGTAATAACTGTGTCACTTAAGGTCAGGATCACTGGTGAGTGATCTGAGCTATGGTCCAGGCAGCCGTCAACTTTGATATAATTTGTCGATAGGCCCTTAACAATGAAGATGTTGATTATATCCGGGTACTTTTTAGTGTCAGTTGGCCAGTAGCTAGGGCTTCCGCTTGGCGGGAACTCGCACTTCAATAATTTCCCTGCTTCATAAAGTTCACGTCCCTTGGTCGGGGTATATCTGCTGGACCAATGAGTGTGTTTCACATCAAAATCTCCGCCAATGATGAAGATTGCGCCCAGATATTGGAGAAATTTGAAGTATTAATCTTCTTTAATGTTGTGCCTAGGAGTGCTATAAATTGAGCAGTGAAATCTTGAAGTTTGTATTTTGACTGTTGCAGCTTCAATACTTTCTGTTGAGTGTTTGAGTTCTTCATAGTATTTAATATGTTCACGTATAATAACAGCTGAACCACCTCTCGCTTTGTTGGAAGGGTGTATTGTGTCGTAGGATTTATATCCTCTTATTCTAATTATAGACTGGTTTGTGAAATGTGTTTACGAATTCAGGCAGATATCATTGTTTTTGGTTGCGAGGAATAATTCTAGTTCCGTTATATGATGGTGCAAACCGTTCGCATTCCAGGTAGCAATCCTAATGGATCCTGGCATTTGAGAAGGTTAATGGTTGAGTAGATTTCTGGATTTTAAGAGCGGGGTTTTGACGAGAAAACTGGTCTCTGGTTGTTGATAAATCCGCCAGGATTCGATTTAAAAGCGCTCTGTAATATGTTTTGCACTCCTTACTAAAGAAATTTGCGTGCACATTAGCAAAAAAAACAGTAAGATGTTGCCATGTGTTTAATTTGTATTGCTTGCGGGAAATGATTTTTTGCGGCGCCGCACAGTGTGCCATTTGCCGAATCTGGCGGTACTTTATTCAAAAATCTTACTTTACATAACTTACAAAATATTGTCATAAACAGGTAACTAAAACCCCAATGCTATGTTAACACCATAAAATTATAAAATTATAATAACGCCCTAGGGCTGGGAGCGAGGGAAAGTTGCAGTATTTAAGTACGTGTCATCATGACGATTATTTAGTTATATTTCTAACTGATGCTGTGTTCTCTCGAACAACTAGTAAAATTATTTGAGATATCTAGCATTTTCTTTGTGCTTTGTTCTAATGGGTGCCGCAAATGCAAGTAAGAAATTCAATACACAACACATTTTAAATGTATTTTTGTATCTCGTTGATTTTTAAAGTAAATTTTAAGTTTGGGTAGGTCTTTAAAAATGTATCCGCCTGTATCCAGTTTTATTTCACCATACTTCGAAAGTTAATACATTTGTGCGATAAGTTAGCAAAAATTTAGGTGCGGAGGTGTGCGCCAACTATTTTTATGTTTTTTTTATATAGGACGGTGCATCATCACCTGCAAAATGATATTCGATATTTGGCATTATTCGAAAGAAGAAGACTATGCTAAGAAAATAACTAGTCGTGTAATATTGGTGCAATGTTGTAGAGTGTGACGAACCAACAATGCGTACATTAGAAACATATATTTGTTCATTATGTAGCAAATTTAGGAACAAATGGAACGAGTCGTTAGGCACCTTGAAATATATTTAAAAAATAATACAAACTGGCTTGAGACAGAAATCACTTTGCTGATAGATTTTCGGAATACTATTCCATCGTCCAGCTCTGCAAGTAATTCTTCTACAAAGAACTGCAGGACGTTCAGAAGATGAAAGTGAAGAAGTTGCTTAAAGAAAAATCTCCTTGTGAAATATAAGTGGCTGTTATTCGATGCATAACATGCATAACACGCATAACGAAAAATTCGATGAATATGACGAAGAAACAAAAACAATATTTTTGGAAAATTATGGATAGTTCTACATGCCAGTGAGCATACACAAACACCTCGTTTACGGGGAAGAAATCATAGAAAATTGCATCTTACCTAGTGGACAGTTGTCCAAAGAGGCACAAGAGGCCAGAAATAAGAACTATAGACGGTTTCGTGAACAGTTTATTTAAAAGACCTCAAGACATGACACTAATCGCGACATAATGAACAGATTTTTACTTTCATCGGATCAGGTCATTTACAATTTTGAAAAAAAATTACAAAAAAATCTCAAAAATGCTGCAGTGTCACTCTACAGTTATTCAAGTGCGCGGAAATTAATCGATTCTGATCTGATTGACATCGAGAGTGATTGATCTGTTTTTTATATTCATTAATTTTTAATAACAATAACATTTAATTTATTACAAAGTTTTATAGGTTTCGATATAATTACAGGCCCATAGATATCCCACAGAGATAAGTCTTGTTTGAATTATTACCTTACACAATTGTATAGAAACTGGTCAAAATAATATTTAATAAATTTAATGAGTTTTGTTTCAAAATATGTACTTTTTAATATACACGATTCTAAATATCACTTGTATAGCTTATAATAAATATATTTATGTAAGTATGTATGTAAAAAACCGAAACTATTTCAAAAATCCAACCGAATAATAAAGTACCGTTAGATTGTGAAAATGACACACTGTGCGCCGGCGGGCGCGAGACTTTTTTCGATGCCTGCTAATTTAAGAGTCATCACTTTATTTCCGATACATTATATTATGTAATTGGGTCAGAATTATCTTTCAAACAATGACAGTAACCAATTACGCCATAGGTGGAGGAGTAGTAGGGATTATTATTATTATTATTATTATTATTATTTTTATTATTATTATTATTATTATTATTATTATTATATTATATATTTTAAGAACCCTCTTCACCCAAAGGCGGTATAGAGAATTGCAATTGTATTGCAATTACGGTTATTAATGATATGCAAAAATTCTATTTGGAAAAGTTATTTAGAACTGACACTAGATATAAAATGCGAAATTAGTACCACCCACGACCAAAATATTTTTCCGGTACAGAATTGGGTTTTCTATTTTGCAAAGTCGGTTTAACCCAATAAGATCGCTAATCAAATAACTTAAATATTTTGATATATACATACATATACATACAGAACATACAGAACAAAGTTCTAAAGAACTTTCCTAAATAACATGTTTGCATAAAATTAATGGCAGTAGTTATTACTCTCAAATTGTTTTAAAAAAAAATAATACAAAGGGGTGACAAGCAAATAATCTCACTTTGGTGATTGCTTTTTAGATTGAAAATAATGCTGAAAATTATTGTAAGAATTAATTTTTTTGAGAAGATACTAATAAAACATTTTTTCATATTTGTCCAACTTTCTGCCGGAACCTGTATATCCATATTGTATAACATTCAATCAATGTCTAATACTATTTCAACAAACTTTTTAGGTACAAGGGGTCTTCATATCAGTGAAAGAAAATCTGCTTATTTCATCGTTTTCACAGGAGAAAATGAGCCCCTTTTTGTGCCCCTTTTTGTGGAACATATTGCCAGAGATGATAATTTATGGCAAGATATCATGTTACATAAATTAGTGCAATTTTATACATTTTGCAATCTTCCGGAAATTGTACGAGGCAACATCAATAAAGGATTGCGTTGTGTTGATTCGGAATACATAAAAGAACATCAAACACTTCAAACAATTAAACGAATTTAACCCAAAAACTGAGCATTAACCCGTGGCTGCTTGTTCAATAACTAGATACAGTAAAGCCTTAGTTATTAATCTTCAGTTCTTTTTTTATCAACTAATAGTTTCTTTGAATACCAGCACGAGAACAATTTAATCCAATCAAAGCAAATATATAAGGTAACTGGAGATAGGAAATGTGAAAAAAAAGTTATCTTACGGCTCATTATTGTTAGACAAATTCTACCCAATTTTTTTTTCTTCAGTTAAATTATTTGACCAGTGGTACGCACAATATGATACATACATTGTTCCAATTCAATTTGATATTGAATAGCATTTGATAAAAAGGGGTAGAAATCAAACAAATGTTACTTATTCCTCATGTGTTATTTCTAATATAGTCTATGTAGCACCCGAGTATGTATATATATATTTTTTTTGTATATTTGAATCTATTGGCTGCTTCAGTTGCCAAAATATATCTTCATTATTTGTCACAATTTAATTCGTGTTCACTTGTATTAAAATATCTATAAATTGATATACAGTTGGCGCAGAAAGAAGTGAGGTACACTGTTTAGCCTAGCTTGATTTTGTGTTTTTCTCTCAAATTATAAAGATGAGACGTAGACGCAGAAAAAAAATAGAACATATTGTTTAGCCGAATTTACACCACTAGACTGATCATTTTTAGGACTGGGATGATTTCACCGATCATGTAAAATTCACTTTTGTTCCTACACATATCATTTTCTCTAATTGTCTATTCACATGACTTTTAAATCAACGTTTTTTTTCAATCTATTTTCAAGACTTGTTACAATTGATATAATCTTGTAACCATCAATAGTTTTTTGTAATTTTAGAGAGAAATATGTCTTTGTATATTGTATATTTCCCTTATAGTGCCGACTTTTTGGCGGTCACTGTATACAGGGTGATTCAGACCACCCGTCCCATAAATTAATGTTTATTCCGTTAAGTATGTCATTTATAAAAAAACTTTTCATACAATATATGTTTCTTTTTAAAATACCTATCCAACGATGTCACGTACAACCTAGGTTCCCATTTAAAATTCTGAAGTTGAGTGCAGTTACGCCTACTTCCGGTTACTTCCGGAAATCGAAACAACCTCCATTAAATTCTTCAGGTAGGCTTTTGCTATGATATTTTTTTCCCCGAACTTCTAAGACGTCACATTACCGAGAAAAAAGGCCTGGGACGGGTGGTCTGAATCACCCTGTATATACATATTTTATACTGTGATTTATGATTTGCACCTAATTCTCCAAAGTATCATCTAATAATAACGTATTTGCTATTTGCTGTTATAACTGATTATAATTTTAGTTGAAAATATATGATGTGTTAAAAATTAAAGAAACTGTAGGTAATTACCAAATCTTCCTTATGATAGTAAAACATGCATATAGTAATGTACATATTTATTACACGTATGTCTCATTATGCAATGATAACAGGGTCCTAAAGAGTAACAAAACTGAGGCTATACCAGACATTGATAGTATTTCTTCGAGCATTGGTATCATTACTTCTGAGGTTGTTTGACATGTGTAATGGGCCCAAATATACGCCCAGTATAATACGCATTTACGCAATAAAGTGACTCATATTTTAAAAATCATGAATACAACAAAAGTATTAAATTAATTCATTTACAAATAATCCCAGGGTGAAATGTGAGAAATAGCCATCGCAAGTCGCGATAGAGTTGTCGCCAAATATCTCAAGAACCGAGGCCTGCATATGAACGGGTCTGGAAGATTCCATATCGTGGTGTCACATAAACAATTTGGGTATCAGCACCCCTTAGAAATGAACAAGCGCCAGCCACATGAAAAGCACCTCGAATGGCAACGCTTTAAGTTAAGTGTAAAACTCTGCGCTAAAAACGCATTAATACCACACGCACACTCAAGATTAATAATCACCATGATAACTAAGGGATGGGGGCGAATGTTTAGCAGTAGATATGTGAGGGGAGTGGAGATTTGAAGCTGAAAAAACCTATTTAAGCATCAGCCACACACGAGCGAGATCAGTAAGAAAGTTGCGTCGGCCACGAGCAACCCACACGACATTCGCGGTTTTGAGTATATAAATTTACGTCGGTTTATAATTAAATTAACGAATGCATATAACGTTGTAAAAAACGCAAAGTGGAATAAAAATTTGAATAAGTCGAAAAACGTACAATTCTAGGTACAGAGCATTTTTTTTTAAATTATTAACGATAATATAAAGTTGTTAAACCAGTCTCATTATAAATTCACGGGAATGCTTATTCCTTTCAATCAACCCTAAGTTACCTATAAATACCAAATACCGATTACCTATTCCTATCAATAAACAAAGGCGGCTCGAATGCTATTCGTGTTTACGAATCACTAGAGGAAGCAATAACAGGTGTAATTGACGCCCACCAGCGCAACCGGTTTGTTGGCAAGAGTATTTGGCAACACGGCATCGATGTCCTTTCGTTGCACCATCTCGTAACAAACACACGAACTGCTAAGAACCAATTTTGTGCATTTTTATGGCGGGGAATTCAATTTAGGTACATTTTAAATAAATAATAAAACCATAAAAACATCTGTTATTTAATAAGTACTATATCTTATTAGATACAGTATTTTACAAGGTTTCAGGATATATTTTTGGATTGGAAAAGTATAATTTCTCTGAATCAAATTTTTTAAATAATATGGTAAACAATTGGTAATTTTAATTATAAACTACGAGGTGTGGCAATTAAGTTCCGAGACTGATTTTTTTTTAACGAACACCTGCATAGCGAGACGAATGAAACGGGCGTGGTTTAGATCTGTACATATCCCTTGACCTTGGGTAAAAATTTCAAGCACCTGCAACAAATAGTCTCGGTGTAATCGTCAAATAACGAAGGTAAAAAAACTGATCGCGCCGAAAAAATGTTGGATACAAAAATTGAGCAAATAGTGAATTTAAAGTTTTTGGTAAAACTCGGGAAGTCCGCGACCGAAAGCTATGTAACTTTACAGAGGGTTTACAGGGATGATTGCCTTTCCCATGCCAGAGTTTTTGAGTGGTACAAACGTTTTCAGGAGGGGAGGGAGAATGTTGAAGATGACGAGCGCCCCGGGCAGCCTGTGACTTCAAAAAGTGACTTGAACGTTCAAAAAGTGACCCATATGGTTCGAAAAGACCGTCGATTAAGTGTTAGGGCCATTGCTGAATATGTGGACATTAATAAAGAAACTGTAAGACAAATTTTGCACGAGGAACTAAACATGAGGCCCGAAATGTGGAAAGAGAACTCCTGGATCCTCCATCAAGACAACGCGCCGGCTCACAACGCGCACTCTGTCAAGGACTATTTGGCCAAAAACCAGGTCACAGTAATGGAGCACCCACTTTATTCGCCAGATTTAGCATCCTGCGACTTCTACCTGTTCCCAAAAATCAAATCTTGCTTAAAATGAATCTGCCACGAGTCATTAGAGGACGTAAAACAAAAATCGGCGCAGGTACACAAGAGCCTGTCGGAAGATGACCTGCAGCACTGCTTCGCACAGTGGAAGATTCGCATGGTGAGGTGTAGGGATGCGGAAGGGGAGTATATTGAAGGGGAAAAATTAAAAATTGTAAAAAATTGCGAAATACAGATGTTATAGCAACAGTCTCGGAACTTAATTGCCACACCTCGTATATAGTGTCACCTGGAATCAGGTCTATATTCATGTAAAGCTTTAAAATTGTGCAAATATTTGCAAATACGATCCATGAAGATGAAATACGGCAAAATCGAAGATTTAATGAAATTTCACAGAAAAACGTAAATAATCGAAAAACTTACTATATAGCGACACGTAGTATTTATTTTGATAATTTATGGTACAGAAAATATAACGTGAAAGTGATTATTAACAGCGTTTAAGTTGAAAACCACTTTTACACCCGAAAAACCGCGCTCTTAAGCGTTTTCAGCTCACTTATAAGCATTTGGTTAAATTGTTCTTGTTGGTTGAAACGTTTTTCCAGCATCGCTATCATAGTCCCGATTGGGCTGGTAATGGTGGCATAATTATGCTTGGGGTTTGTTTGTCCCTGTACTTCTTGCGTCTGTGTAGGATAGGCGGGGTATTCGCATTATGCCTTTTTATGAAATATGTTGCCTTCTAGAGGGAGTAGTTGGTTTCCTTCTTACTTTCAGCTTGGTTTTTGGTTTCAGTTAAATTTCCGGTTAGCTGTCTGTGTCCCGGTTCTCGCTTTTTATTATTACTTCGATTTCTTAGAATTTGAAGCCCTTTTGCCTACTCGCATCCTCGATAGTTGGCAGTATGCCCTTTTCCACAATGGACACATTTTGTTGGCCCGTCTCTTGATAGGGTGCATTTGGAGGAATCGTGATCTCCTGCGCATTTAACACATGGTGGTGATTTATGGCAGTAGGTTCGCACATGGTTATATCCCTGGCAGTTTTTTCCCTGTACTATACAATTCTAAGGTTTGCATAGCTCTTAACAGTTTGATAGAAGATAGTTTTGACTTCGAATACCTTTTTAGCATCTTCGTCATTGCTGAACGAGAGCATGAATAGATTTAGTGGCTTTTTGGTTTCATTGTAGAGAATGTTAACAGCATCAGTAGCTGTCAATCATTTGGCTCGCAGATCATTGATAGTGTCTACTTTGCAGTAGAAATATACAGGGGCGGTCATATGTATTTCTTAAGGGGGGTGGTGGCAATAAATCGAAAGAAAAAAACTATAATTTTCCAACCATATTTTAATCTCAATTACTATCACACAATAAACACAAAAAAATATATATCCAACTTTTAGACAATAAATTCCAAATTACGTTTGACTCCCGTAGTAGCAAATCTATTTATAATATTTTCTCCATTAATATCTATATCTCTGTGGACATGTAGTAATGCCAGTACTACTAGCCTATCTTCGCACATTGTAGATCTTGTCCGAGATTTTAAACGTCGCAAAGCCGAAGAACTTTTCTCTGATGAAGCAACAGAAATGGGTAAGGTGGCCAAAATTCGTAAAAAGGTATTGATATAAATATACAATATGTTCCCGGATTGAGTTTACAAGAGGAAAAACTTTTTTTCTTTTATTTTACGCCAAAACTTCAAAGGAATACATTTTTTTTGCTTGTCCTGAAACCAGCAAATCTCTAATTAAAACATAATTATTGTGACTCAGTGGAAAGAAAAGTTCATTTTTTTTTTATTTCGGACTTTCTCTGCTTTTTAAATCCCATCACATCGGCCGTTTTATATTTTGACGATGTCACTTTGACAAATGAGTTTATTAAATGACTCTTTTATGTTAAAGCTGTTTCTTTGAGTTGCTGTTTATCAAAATTATGTTTTTCAGAAACATTTTTGTTATTTAACTTGCGTAAACTCATTTGTCAAAGTGACATCGTCAAAAAAATAAAACGGCCAATGTGGTGGGATTTAAAAAGCAGAGAAAGTCCGAAATCAAAAGAAAAATGAACTTTTCTTTCCACTGAGTCAGAATAATTAAGTTTGAATTAGATATTTGCTGGTTTCAGGACAAGCACAAAATCTTATTCCTTTGCAGTTTTGGCGTAAAATAAAAGAAAAAAGTTTTTCTTCGTGTTAACTCAATCCGGGGACATACTGTGTATATACAGGGTGTAACAGAAATACGTGTGTTAATTTTAAATATTGGTAGAACTCGTTATATAAAACATTTTTTCTATATGGTTTTTTTCAAAATTTGCAGTTTTTTTTAATATTTTTTTGCCCACTAATTTTGACCGAACGAGCCGTTCTCAGGTACTGTCACTATAATTGTCAAGTGAAGTTTATTTCAAAATGCCAAATTTTGCTAATCAAGAATTTACAGATATTGTGTTGGTATATGGCCGAGCTTTTGGAAATGCCGCAGAAGCCCGAAGATTGTACAGTGCACAATATCTTAAACGTGTTTTGATTAACAAGTAATGATGTACCTTTATGACACCGTTGCCATCACAACAAAATATTTTATCGCTGCACACCTTTAACCATAGGCGGGTACGCGTTTTAGTAGATAAACTAGAACATATTTTAAATCAGTTTAACGTTGCTTTTTGAAAAAAAAAACATATAGAAAAAATGTTTTATTTAACGAGTTCTACCAATGTTTAAAATTAACACACGTATTTCTGTTACACCCTGTATATATATATATATATACTGCGTTTCAAAAAAAATGTACCACCTAGAAGGAGTTGACGTAGAACTCTGAAATTATGTAAAAATAGTTAGTATGTGTTGAGAAACAATTGATTAAATTTTCATCGAAAAATAATAATATTTATTAAGAAAATAATTAATAATGTGTTGCATCTCCGCGCACTCTTATGCATTCAGCAACCCTTCTGGGCATGCTGGAAATCAAATGGTCCAATGCATCTTGAGGCGCATCCTCCCAACAATTTAAATGAATTAAGACACCATCTTCAGATTGCCTGGGATGAGCTGCCTCAAGATGCATTGGACCATTTGATTTCCAGCATGCCCAGAAGGGTTGCTGAATGCATAAGAGTGCGCGGAGATGCAACACATTATTAATTATTTTCTTAATAAATATTATTATTTTTCGATGAAAATTTAATCAATTGTTTCTCAACACATACTAACTATTTTCACATAATTTCAGAGTTCTACGTCAACTCCTTCTAGGTGGTACATTTTTTTTGAAACGCAGTGTGTATATATATATATATATATATATATATATATATATATATATATATATATATAGCATGGACAATGTTCAAGAGCAATTAGTGCAGTCGGTGGAATTTCCCCGCTATCCTCATTTTTCCACTTCTTCTTCCAAATTTCTAGTTCTGACACAAATTGTTGCTTGCTTATATTTTCATTAATTTAGCCTATAATTGCAGAAGTATTTATATCTTTTTTATCCAATCTAATAATTTCAGACAGAATTATATTTTTAAGATCGAATATATTCAGAGTATCTGATGAAAATTTTCTTGTAAATCAGATATAATGTGATCTAAAATTGGAATATAAATTAAAATTTTATAATAGTCGGAAGGAGAATGTACTGTAGGGTTCGATCCTTTCGTCATATGTTTGACAACCCTTGCTGTTTCAAATTCAACGTTCAACTATATATCGACATTTATTCTCTTTTCTCTAAGTAATAATAATTTATTTTCAACGATACCATTGACTTGCTTTATATCGATATTTTTAGTCTGAAGAATTTACCACTTAGTGGTAAATTCACACCTAATATACTATTTAGACAATGCAAGGTTACAATAAATTCACAACTTGTTACAGAAAATATTGAGTTTTAGCTTTGCTTAGAGATTCTGATTCTTTCTAATAGCTTATTTATACATTAAAGAGCAGAAATAATATGGTTTTTAAGGTTCTCTAAACTGTAATACAGCATTATGCCTCTCAATCCATCTAGTTTCGCATAAATGAGTCAACTTTCCTTCTAATTTTGTCTCCAATACAAAATTTCTTTAGGAAAATGATGAGAAAAATGCTATGGTTTGTTTCATTATAGCCATGGCATTACGAACTTGAAGCTTTAGATATGCTCAAATTTAGAGCGTGGTTATAACATGTAGTTTTTGTAGCAAATTTAAAAAAAAGCGGAAATTGTTTCACAGCACCTCTTTGCTCAGAAGTAATTACAGAACATCCATCGGTGCAAACTCCAATACAATGTATTTGTGATAAATTGATATGATTTAAATAATTAGTGACTGTGTCCCCAATAACCGTTCCACTCAATATAGTTATCTTCGTGACAATCCACAAAACCAATAAAATCCTCCCTGATGCTGGAATCTTTATCAATATAGCGTAATATGATTGACATTTGGGAAATGTTGGAAACATCTGTAGTTTCATCAAATATAACACTGTAGTATTATATCATCATATAATCGGGTTTATCGGTGATATTTTTTCAATGGGGGGGGGGGGGGGCATGGCCCCCATATATTGGTCGTATTGCAAACAACCAATAAGCACCAACGTGTTAACAGAAATGTCCATAATTTCTAATGAAAAATAAATATATGTTAAAGAATGGTTTCAAATAAAATCAAATTGAAGAATTTAACTATACGACAATATTAAAATAGTAAATCTAGTCTTAACAATCCTAAATCTCTAAATTTCTGAAACAAAACCTGCACAAATTATTTTCAATATATAGTTTTCACCCAAACAATTATTTGGAGAACGTGAATTGCTGCCTATATCCGTATTTTTATATTTCTCTGCTTGCTGTAGTTGCGGTTTTGTGGCAGTGATATGCAATGTAGTAATAGTACTATATAGATAGTGCACAGTGCTGGATTTTGATGGACTGTGGCTGGCCGATAATTAACAGTGTTTAATTACGTGCATATAAACAGCCATTGGGATTAATTCATGCTCTATCAATTCAAGCAATTACCAATTAAGCCTAGGATGGTTTTCAATGTCACTGTATTCATTTGCCTAACCTGGAAGGCAACTATGAGGCAATTTTTAACACAAATTAATTCTGCCCTGAAAAGCCAGTGGCTTCATTTTATTACTTATTGATCGCTCAATGCATTAATAACATCTCGCCGCACTAACACCGACTTTACATAAACTATGACAATAACAGTTTATTTATTTATCATTTGAATTATCTTCATTCGACATCCATCATTGTTGCACCGGTAAACACGTCTCAGCGCTTTTCATGCACACATACGCGTGTGACGTATTGAAAACGGGCGCTTTTGTTGCGTTTTTCCGAAAATACACTGGCATGCAGGGCGCACAAAAAGCGCATGCCAAATAAATTATGACCCACGGTCATAAATCAAAGAGCGAGAGGCGTGTGCTAGTCAAGCGCTCTGCACTGATGGCGAAATTATGTCATTAGGACTTTCCGGGGTTCCTGTGCCGATCGATGCCATTGTTCACAGCCACATCCAACCCCCCAATAACAGGAGAATTACTAACACGGGGGTGCGAGCCCCCCATCGCCCCTCTTCAGGCTCGCAAGGAAAACAAGCACATGTGCAGGAATGCGAGCAGGTATCGATTGGCGGCAAAGAAATGGGACAGGTAGGAAAACTTCATGAAAATAACATTTGTGATATTCAAGGTGCTTTTAGCTCAACGCTAATGTTTGATAGATGAAACCTCAAGCGATAGTGCAAAACAGTCCGCCCGGATTCCTTTTATCTAAGTCGATCATCAAGTCGAATTATAATTAAAAATCGTGAAATTTTTAAAGAAAATATGTCACCAAACCAATGAGAAATTGAACTTTATGAATACTATTTCTGTATTTACCAATGGCTAGTTTCTCCAGCTGTGACTAATTATTGTCGCCAAGGAGTAAACCATCACACCTGGAAATTATATCCGCAATATTTCTAATTATTTCATCAGAGATCATGCCAGTATCGTTATTAATATGAATTTCGGAAAACTAACTAACATACACGTATTTATATAAAAATCATATTTTTATAAATTTTTCATGATATGGCCCTATATTTTGGAAAATTATTACTTTATCATTTATCATATTATTATCATATCGCACCCCGGCGAGAAAAGTGTCACACCTGCCCCGTTTGAGATTATGTTAGTGTTAAATACGTATGGTGTGTCCCCTCATGCTAAAAAAACATCACATCTCTAACTCGCATTTTAACTGCCAAAGGGCAGTGTGTCAGTTTTCTTTTAGGCTAGTTTATTATTCATCATTGCAAGAATTGTCATAGTCAAGAAATGATTTACAGATTTGTAATATTCTTCCATAGTATATAATAACATTTACCGCAACAAAGGGTTATCTGAAATTTAAAAGAAGCTTATACAATGCAATATAAGTTTGCAAGACGATTTTCTTTTTTCGTTATGTTTCATAAACTGCATTTTTGAGTTATGTCTCAGTAACATGTCACTTTTCTTGTCGGGGTGCGATATATCACATCATATATTAATTTGTATTATTATATTAATATTATTACATTATATTTATTTAAATATTTCTGGGCGAAATCTATATAGTTGTATTATACCATCGGAGCAGGGGTTCAACTTGTGGATTTCCGAGACCACTATCTGCAAGAAGTTATCGGCCATTCTACTGGAATATGTTTGAAAGTTTGGCGAGGCATGCCGCGGGTAGTCACACGCTCCTGATGCTGACGGGATTATGCCAGACTTAAAAAGTCAGCACAACAATCGTAGTTCGTCTTTGGAAGGTTTAGGCCTACGACAAGTATGTTTTATGAGCAAAGCGCGTATTTATATGCATAAAAAATTACGAAATAAGCCCTTAAAAATGAATAATATTCTTAGAAAATAAGAATATAAAATAGCATAAAGATTAGAAAAAGCATGAAAAGGCATATTTTATTTTTTATGAAAATACAGAGAAACAAAACAAAACATAATTTTATTAACAAAAACACACTATAAGTAGATAAAAGTAATATTTTAATAACATAGGTTTTAGTGATTAATATTAATAACATTAATAATTAATAACAAATAATGATTACTGCTCATTTTTAAATGAACTAATAATTAAATATTTTTCTAAATTTTCAACGGAAAATCCCATTCTCCTATCACTGAGCACATTTTTTAAGTGTGAAAAGCTTCTATCCACATCCACACTTTTAATCGGTGCATATTTAAATTTGGGAACAATTGTAATATTTATCAGCAAATCTTCCACGAAATCTCCTTTTAAAACTGTTCATATTTTTTGTAACTCGCCAAACCCTTCATTTTTTGACAGAACTACATCACATATGTTTTTTATAATCTCTCCTATAGATCCCCATACGTTTGAGGCGTCGTTCCTAAAATCTTTAACTATTTGAACCGCATCTGCCAAAGTTGGTCCTTTGCTTGGAGTTTATCAATCGCTTTGCTTACGAAACTGTAGTTGTTTTTTAGGAATGCTAAATTTTGTACAACCCTCCTATCTTTAAGAACTTTGCGGCATTCTTTAATTGCCTCTGACACATTTTCGGGAAACTCTAACACAAGCTCCTTAAATGAATCGAAATGGTCGGCATAATAGCAGGCAGCATCTAGCCACGTACCCCTTCTAGTTATAACCGGTGCCGGAGGAAGAGGTACATTTGGCATTCTTTCCATAAACATTTCAACCCTCAGTGGAGCTTTTAGAGAAATTTTCTTCTCGGTTTTTATCAAATCATTGACCAGGGGAAATTGCAGTCTAATCGTTTCAGCAACTCGATTAAAACCATGTGCCAAACAGGTGCAATGCATTAATTACTCATAAAATACCGACATTAATTTTTGTTGTCCGGCCATTTATTCTTTGTTAGATCCACTATCATTAGTTTAATGTACTGTTATGTTTTTGGAATTCTGAAATATTGACAACGGGGTTGCTTTTATAATTATTCACAACACATTCTTATTTCTAGCACGTCCGTATTCCTGCCCTGTAGTTCCAAATTTATTTTAACGTGAAGATTTGGATTAATTTTTGTCATGCGTTTCTCATTTGTTTTAACAGGTTTAACTTTTCTACAATTTTATAAAAACATCTTTATCAACCGTCTGTTCTATATTAAAGAAAAGTTTAGTATTACTACTGAATAGACAGAGAGCGTGTAAAGTTTCAAAACCTGAATTTATTTTTTCCCACGTAGGAATTTGCGTAAAACGCTGGAACAGGTCAAAAAGATTTTTTTTTAAATAACTATTTTGAGACATTTTTCCTTTTTTCACCTCTCTCCGTTTTGCAGTGATGATGTCAAAGCATTTGTTTTTAAATCTCTGGAACTGTTGTCCTGAAAGCTAAACATGTGCATATCTTAAATCAGAATGCTATGATCTATCCAAATCCACAAAAAAAGGAAGTGGGTTACATTAAAAAAAATGGCTCTGACGTCATAACTTTAAAATGGAGACGTAGAAATATTAAAATGGTTAAAAATATTTATTAAAAGAAAAACCCTTTGACCAAATTCAAATGGTTTTTGCATAATTCCTATTGAGGAAAAAATAAATCCAGGTTTTAAAACTTTATACACTCTCTGTATTTTTTCCATGAGAAAATATTTTAATTTCACCATAAAGTGGTTTAGATGTTGCATGTGGCCTAACATGCTGTCAATAGAGCGCATTTTGTCTAACAATTTGATTCGGAAATTATTAGTTTTTTTTTATATTTCATTAAGATAACTTATTCATTTTTTTTAATTTTATGGTGATGAAGGTAATGATGGTGAGACGTTCACCTAGCAATTTCAAGGTCACTCAAGCTCACGATATTATCACCAATAAATATAATTTTTCAAGCCCTACAATTTTTGTCTGAAACAAATTTCATGAAACCGTTTTTTCAGAGATTTCAGAGATTCCGAGATTCCGTGGTTGAGGTATGGGTCCATTATTCTTTGACCGGATGCATATGGACGAGGTCAAGACCGTCAAAATAAAAAAATAAACAATCATTTCGATAAAAAATATATTTGTTTTATTTTTATTTATTTATTTATTTATTAATTTTTTCAAGTCTTGGCCTCGTCTACACGAATCCGGGCAAAAACCTAAAGGTGCCTACTTGAAATTTGTAGTTGACCTCACCTAGCAATTTCCAGGTCATTCAATGTCACAAAAATATCACAACTAAGGAGATTTTTTCAAGCCCTGCAAAGTTTATCTGAAACATTTTTCACAAAAGCACCCTGTACATTACGTAACAGTTCGGGAGGAATTATTTGTATAAGTATTGGCAATATTGCGACATTTACATTTGAAAATGTAATAATAATCATATGACGGTCCATATCACATATTTTCATGAGTATCTGACAGAACAAAAATGTATTAATTTGTGCTTATTTTTGTTATTCCATGTCATCTTGATTTTTAGAGCAGTCCACAGCAGTTTGATTTTTGCAACAAATTTTTAAATGATCGATTTTTGGTGGTTATAATATCAGATTTCCCATGTGTAATACATGGTTGAAATTGGAATTTTTCGCACTTTTGAATACTATTAAAATCCAATATTGCGGCCGTAAGAAAATCAAAAGTTGACTTTGAAAATTTTGGCCTCTAGTTCGCGCAAAAAAAAAATTGTACTGTCATCAGAAAGCTCACGTCGAAAAATGTAAGCGTGCCAAGTTTCGTAAAATTTGATTCAAATGTAAAAAAGTTATAAGAGGAAACTGAAAGTGCACTTTTTCAGTTTTTTAGCGATTTCCAGGAACTGTGAAAGATGTCCCAGATTTCGTTTTAGTATATTGAAAGACACAAAAATAAGAAACTTTTATCCCATTTGACCAAGTCTGTATGTGTTTCCGTTTAATATATCCTAACGATGGGCATCGTAAAAGTGACCACCCTGTATATACACTCAGTTTAGCCAAACTATGCAGAGATTTTCGCAAAATATTCGCAAAATATCCAAATATATGCATTTTCTTTACATTTTCTCTAATCATGCAGAAAGTATGTTTTAATATGATAATAATTGTAATTTTTTTAATGATGTATTTATTGCATTTATTACCAAAATAAAAGGTGATCTTTACAAATAATAATCAATATTTCAAAAAATAAGGAAAACAAATTCCATTCGCAAAAAATTTACTCGCTTCCCTATAGTTAAGCACTAAAGCTGGTTATATTTTATTTGCTAAACAACTGTAAATTCGGATAATAAGATGCTTTTCTAAATTATATTTAAAAACAATTTTCCTCGATTCCGACAATATATGCTCATATCAAACTTATTTCTACATCTACTGATGTATTTGGTGTAAATTTATATTTGCTAATGGTTGATGGGTAAATTTCCATTCTTCGAAGTTTGCTTACAACTAATTATAAGATTTTGTTAGACGCTCATATCCTGTATTTTGTTTAAAACTTTATGAATTTTGTTTTTAAGCAATAAAAATCTCCAATGGTTCCGTTGACTTTGCTTATTTTGTTTTCAAAGCTTTCGATCAATTGAATAGATTCAAAAAGTTCCACAGCTTGTGCTTCAACTTTTGTAATAGTTTTGCTAATAAAACTGTAATTAGATTAAAGCTAATTCAACTAAGCATTCATTAGACCTAATTCATGACTTAATAGCGGATTTTTTAGTAATTTTTTGCAATCTCTAAATGCAGCCTCGTCATCATAAAGAGAAAGCACCACGTTTTCTGCTTCAATAATCGGCAAAAATTAAAAGCAGCGTCTCATCTAGTAATTGAATCGTTTATTTCACAAACGCGCTAAGCCTTTTCAAATTTTCGGAAAACAAAGAAAAACCTCTATATCTTTCACATTTAATATATTGTAATTAAATATCCCATTAAACGGAATGTCAGTTGACGGGATAATGCAGAAAAATATGCATTCTGATTACTGATATACTCATGTTTTAAACTTTATTATTGAATTAGTTTTATGCAAAGCGTGTCTAAATGCTGTACTATTTATTTTTTTTATCTCTTGAAATCTAAAACTAAAAATTACGCTAAAAATCGAAGTGTTCAAATATCCATCGATATGCAACATTTAACATGCTCAGAAACATCAAAATATGCATAAATGCAATAAAAGTGGAACATTTACAATTATCTTGTCCTAATTAGCGTAGAAATAAAATGATATGTGTCATAGGCATATTATAGGATATGCATTTTGTTTATAATCCCAACTCTAGTCATCATTAATTTGATCTACTTATTGTGCGATTGTGTCCTATATTTTCCTCGTGCTTTGGCTATTATATTCTAGCATAGAGTTTCCCAAAGTGTGGGTCGCGACCCGGCACCGGGTCGTAGAAACATTTTGCCGGGTCAAAATAAATGGATACTTTTTCTTATAAATCATCACTAACAAAAATCTTGTTATAAAAGTTTCCGACGAAAATGGATAAATGGTTAATTAACAAAACCAGAAATTTAAATTATGATCAAGCAAGTTCGAACAAAGCTAAACATTAAGATTATGAAGATACTTTGTCTGAAGCCCCTAACGGCAGATATACAGCGCCAAAACAACAAGCGTAAAACTAATTGGAGTCGCAAATATTGTGACGAATATTTACGGTTTGGTTTCATTGCTAATTTGCCTCTATGTGTTATTTTCAATTCGCAACTTTCAAATAAAAGTATGAAACCGTCAAAGTTGAAACCGCATTTAGACACATTTCATTCTTAGCTTTTTAAATTTCCAAATTAATAGCTGAGACTGGGTATCCTCATAGTGCTGGAGAAAAAATAATACATCCCGCTTTAAAAATTGTCGCAAATAATTTATGCGGAATAAAGGAAACAAGTTTATTTTCGGCGATACCATTATCAAATAAGGCAGTTAAACGGAGAATTTACGATATTGCGATACATTTAGCAGAAGAACTAGTTGCTAAAGTAAAAATAATCATATGTTTTATCCTTGCAAGTAGATACCAGCACAGATATCGAGGATAATGCAAATCTAATGTGTTTTATCAGATATATTGACGAAGACATGATACAAGATTTTGTTTTGTTTTGTAATAGGCTTCCGACAAGAAAGACCTCAGATCGGATTTTTAACTACCAATGATTTTGTCACTGGTCACGGTATTGATTGGATGAAGTGTGTTGGTCTAAGTAGCGACGGAGCACGAGCAATGGCAGGTTGTCATAAAGGTTTGTTTAAACAAATTCAAGAATTAGAAATTAATTGTGTATGTATGCACTGTTGTATCCATAGACAAGCGTTGGCTTGCCTTTAAATTTAAACATAACTGAACAGAATGTGTCATGTTTGTAAGCTACATAAAATCTGGTCCATTAAAAAGCAGACTTTTAACAGAGTTATGCAAGGAAATGGGGAGTGATCATAAACACCTCATTTTGTATTGTAATTCACGATGGCTTCAAAAGCAAATGTTTTAAAACGTCTGTTGGAGCTAAAAGGCGAAGCTTTGCTATTTATCAATGGACACCCACCATCTAAAGAAGATGCTATTTTTCCTTTTAAGGATAGATTATACGATTTTGAGTGGTTAATAAAAGTGGCTTATTAGTGCGACATATTTGCTACATTCAATGAATTGAATTTAATTTTGCATGGCTTTGGTAGAATCCATTTAAAAAGGAGACCAAATTTTGTGCCCCGAATTTATGGTAGACTCTGTACACTCGAAAATACTATTAAAAAGTAGCACATCAAGTGTCCATTAACTTCCCATCAGATTTTTTCCTCAATTTGCATTAGTCTAGCAGCAATGCTCCGAGCGAGGATACGTGGGCCACCCTGTACATATATAAATTTAAAAAATGACTTACAAATATTCTTCTTCTTCTACTTCTTCTCCGTCTCCTTTTTCTCCTTCTCCATCTTCTCCTTCTTCCGATTCTTCTTCTTCTTCTTCTTATTCTTCTTCTTGTGCAGCTCCATTTCTAATCTTTGGCGACATCTACGCTAGATAATTGCCGTGATAATTGCGCGTGAAAAATCATGAGTAAAAAGGAATCGGTAAAAATAGTAAAAAGAATTCAACATTTGGCTGGTTGATACACGGAACCGGTATGACCAATATAAAGCGAACCCCATTCCGAAATAATTGACAAACTTCGCGGTGTGTAATTAATATGGTGGCTATTAACTCAGTTTTATTAATGCGTCATCATGTATGCACTATGCATGGACCAATCAAAGCGTATTCTTGTAAATTTATGAACCACTTGCATTTGATTTTCGTGAATAAAAATCACGTTGCTAACGTATCATGCGAAAATATCGAGCGTACAACAATAATCGACGACGAAGTAGGCGTTGGCAATCTCAAGTCATGTCTGCACTTGAGATTGCCAACGCCACTTGGCAATTTTGTTGAACGCACGATAGTAAGTGTACGCTATGTTCTATTATTCTTTAGATTTATGGACAATGTTTTGACTGACTTCCAACATCACCTACAAGGTACAGTCTGCAAAATAAATGCTTGATTTGCACCTTCAACTAAAACATTATATAGTGTAGAGTTCTTCAGATAAATGGTTTTCACTTATAAAAAATATTTGTTTTTCATATGGCAATCTTTAAAACATATGTGAAACACCATGCATCATAGAACAATTATCAAAAGGTTTACATTTATAACCATGATTCAGTGACGGTGATTTGTAGTTACTAAATAGTATCATTTACTATTTATTACAAATTACAAAATTAAGTTGATTAATGTTGCAAATCAGGAATTCAATTTACTGATGCCGTTATCTTTTTATTTTATACATGAGAGATATCGCCTGGAGCCCTATTATACTCATGTATACTCAAAGAAATTGCGAGATTTTGAAATGAAGATATTGGATATGAAAATCCATATTTCTGGCCCATCTGAATGATAAGGACCCAAAGAATTAGAAACTGACAAGACTCCAAAGTAGACTCCTGAAGAAGACCTGATTGAGTGCAACAGTGTATATGAACGCTCAATTGCAATCTACAATGTAACTCTATAGTAATCTATAAGCTAAGATGCAGCAGAGAACTCTGAACTGGGCTCAAAAGGACCTCCCATTTGGCCTCAATGAGGAACTCCCAATAACGTTCTACAATGTTGCACCAGAACTCAATGAGTTACTACAGTGTCACAGAGAAATCCCAGTCTGGCTCATCACAAGAACTTAATCAGGTTTAGTGCAGCTACTCAGGAAACTTAGTCAAGTGAAGAATTGTGAGATGTTGAAAGGAAAATAATGGGTGTGAAAACCCTTTTCCGCAACATCTGGCCCATCAGAATGAATAGGACCCAAAGAACTAAGACAGGGACTGACAAGACTCCAAAGAGCTGAAGAAGACTTAATCGAGTTCAACAGTGTCTATGAACGCTCAATTGTAATATACAATGTAACTCTATAGTACTCAATAAGCTTAGATGCAGCAGAGAACTCTGAAATGGGCTCAAAAGGACCTCCCATTTGGCCTCAACGAGGAACTCCCAATAACGTTCTACAATGCTGCACCAGAACTCAATGAGTTACTACAGTGTCACAGAGAAATCCCAATCTGGCTCATCACAAGAACTTAATCAGGTTTAGTGCAACTACTAAGGAAACTTAGTCAAGTGAAGAATTGTGAGATGTTGAAAGGAAAATAATGGGTATGAAAACCCTTTTCCTCAACATCTGGCCCATCAGAATGAAAAAGGATCCAAAGTTCTAAGACAGGGACTGACAAGACTCCAAAGAGGTGAAGAAGACTTAATTGAGTTCAACAGTGTATATAAACGCTAAATTGTAATCTACAATGTAACTCTATAGTACTCAATAAGCTTTGATGCAACAGAGAACTCTGAACTGGGCTCAAAAGGACCTCCCATTTGGCCTCAACGAGGAACTCCCAATAACGTTCTACAAGGCTGCACCAGAACTCAATGAGTTACTACAGTGTCACAGAGAAATCACAATCTGGCTCATCACAAGAACTTAATCAGGTTTAGTGCAACTACTCTGGAAACTTAGTCAAGTGTAGAATTGTGAGATGTTGAAAGGAAAATAACGGGTATGAAAACCCTTTTCCTCAACATCTGGCCCATCAGAATGAAAAGGTTCCAAAGTTCTAAGACAGGGACTGACAAGACTCCAAAGAGGTGAAGAAGACTTAATTGAGTTCAACAGTGTATATAAACGCTAAATTGTAATCTACAATGTAACTCTATAGTACTCAATAAGCTTTGATGCAACAGAGAACTCTGAACTGGGCTCAAAAGGACCTCCCATTTGGCCTCAACGAGGAACTCCCAATAACGTTCTACAATGCTGCACCAGAACTCAATGAGTTACTACAGTGTCACAGAGAAATCCCAATCTGGCTCATCACAAGAACTTAATCAGGTTTAGTGCAACTACTAAGGAAACTTAGTCAAGTGAAGAATTGTGAGATGTTGAAAGGAAAATAATGGGTATGAAAACCCTTTTCCTCAACATCTGGCCCATCAGAATGAAAAGGATCCAAAGTTCTAAGACAGGGACTGACAAGACTCCAAAGAGCTGAAGAAGACTTAATTGAGTCCAACAGTGTATATAAACGCTTAATTGTAATCTACAGTGTAACTCTAGTACTCAATAAGCTTAGATGCAACACAGAACTTTTAATTGGGCACAAAAGGACCTCCCATTTGGCCTCAACGAGGAACTCCCAATAACGTTCTACAATGCTGCACCAAAACTCAATGATTTATACAGTGTCACAGAGAAATCCCAATCTGGCTCATCACAAGAACTTAATCAGGTTTAGTGCAGCTACTCAGGAAACTTAGTCAAGTGAAGAATTGTGAGATGTTGAAAGGAAAATAATGAGTGTGAAAACCCTTTTCCGCAACATCTGGCCCATCAGAATGAATAGGACCCAAAGAACTAAGACAGGGACTGACAAGACTCCAAAGAGCTGAAGAAGACTTAATCGAGTTCAACAGTGTCTATGAACGCTCAATTGTAATATACAATGTAACTCTATAGTACTCAATAAGCTTAGATGCAGCAGAGATCAGGTTTAATGCAACTACACTGGAAATCTTAGTCAAATGGAGAAATTGCGAGGTTTTGAAAGAAAGCATATTGGATATGAAAATCCATACTAAACTGGCCTAGCAGAATCTTTGCAGAATTGCAAGATATTGAAAGAGGATATGAAAATCCATCTTCCATACACAAGCACAGACATTTGTATAAATGATCGCTTCATGATATAGGTGCCCCAAAATCTAGGCATTGGTGAAAATCTGATTTTTTTTGCACGGTTATAATTCACAGCAAAATCTGTGTTTTTTGAAAATTGGGAACTCCAATAAAAATACCTCTCCAATACTTGATCTCGTAGACATCTTAAACCTCAAGATACGTAACACAATTATATAAATGAATGCAAATTAATTGCATAATATTCAAATTTATATGCAGTAATATCTAAGTTGCAGTAGTAATTGTGTAAAATGCTGAAATTAGTAGAAGTCGTAACATTTTTAGACCGCCGTAAATGATCTTGACTTGCTATCTATATTGGGAGCTTCTATAAGCTATGCTTTGAACTAGTGAATGTACTATATGATCATTTTTTTTTGGAAAACTTATTTAAATTATATTAATTTGATTACAGATTAATCAACTTATTTGATAAAACATTGTATGGACGCAGTGTGCATTTGAGAGAAACTTGAAGAAGTTTCTATTGTGCATATATTTTAGTGGTGTTTTGTTCTCAAGTTGTAGCAACGTAAAAATAAAACAGTACTAAAATATGTGCAAGAAGTTTCTTCTAGTTGCTTGTAATTGCTCATTGAGTGTTGATAGTGTTTTACCTATTAAGTTGATTGATCAATAATATAGAATTAATACAATTCGGTTATAGTTTTCTAAAGAATTTGATACATATAGTACATATACCAGTTTAAAGTATAGCTTATGAAAGCTCCGAGTGTAAGATATAAATCAAGAACATTTTAGCAGTGCCAAGTGAAAGCAGTTGCAAGTGGCCAATGCACGCGTAAATATTTGTCGTGGAAAAATTTCTCATCATTATAAGGACTACAACTAAGACTAAGCAAGAAGATTTGCCTCAAGGCGAGAGTACATATCTCAGCACAATAACTTCGACTCATCTCTGATCTATCGACAACACACACCACTGCCAATTTTTGTCGTTTTGCGCCCCAATTTTACGCCCCCGCGATTTCGAATGTCGGCCGAAATTATTTTTACGTCTCACCGGATATGGATCCCGATTTCCGGAAGTACTATACTTCCCTTCATCCGCCCCAAGCTCCAATGCCTACCCGCTTTTGACGTATTGCAGCGAATTTTACTTTGCTGGCACACGAGTTCCATGGGGAACTTGGACGTTTCCTATTTCCTGGGATAAAATTTTCTTTTGGATAAAGCAATTTTAGCTATTATAACCTTACAATATTTTATCTTGGGTGTGTATTCAAAACTTCGGAAAAGCTGGTGCTCATGGATCATAGACATCAGGTTTTTCCACCTGAATGTCCTGATGTAGTGAGATACCATTGAAGAAAATGGCGCTCATGAATCATAGACACTAGGCTTTTCCACCTAAATGTCCTGATGTAGTGAGATACCATAAGAAAAGCTGGCGCTCATAAATCAAAAACAGTAGGCTTTTCCACCTAAATGTCCTGATGTAGTGAGATACCATAGAAGAAAAACTGGCGCTCATGAATCATAGACAGCAGGCTTTTCCACCTGAATGTCCTGATCTAGTGAGATACCATAGAAGAAAAACTGGTGCTCATGAATCAGACAGTAGGCCTTTCCACCTAAATGTCTTGATGTAGTGAGATACCATAGAAGAAAAACTGGCGCTCATGAATCATAGGCAGCAGGTTTTTCCACCTAAATGTCCTGATGTAGTGAGATACCATAAGATTGAGAAGAAAATTTTGGCGCTCATTATTCATAGACAGCAGGCTTTTCCACCTGAATGTCCTGATGTAGTGAGATACCATAGAAGAAAAACTAGCGCTCATGAACACATACAGTAGGCTTTTCCACATACATGTGCTGATCTAGTGAGATACCATAGAAGAAAGACTGGCGCTCATGAGTCATAGGCAGCAGGTTTTTCCACCTGAATGCCCTGATGTAGTGAGACACCATAAGATTGAGAAGAAATCTTTGGCGTTCATGAATCCAGACAGCAGGCTTTTCCACCTGAATATCAAGATGTAGTAAGACCCCATAGAATTTCGAAGAAAAATTTTTATAAGTTCAAATACACACTTCGATATATTTTCATGGTAAAAAAAAAGTAAAAAGACGAAACAAACACACAAAGGAAACGTCCGTAAAGTATCCCCACCGCTTATACCTCATGCGCCATAACAAATTCGCCGCAATATGCCCATTCTGTGGGGGTCAGGCATGAAGTTGGAGGGATGAGAGGAAATATTTCGATCCGAAAAGCGCAATCCATTTCCAGTCGGAGACTATAATTCCAGCCAACTATCAAAAACGTAGGATGGCAGAATTACGGCGCGAAACGGGTAAAAAGGCAGTACTGCAGGGATGAGGAAAACTGCAAAGTGTGTCTTGGTTGCTATGCTTGGATATTATCGTCACATTGAAGCCAATATTCGCGCCAAAAATTTGGAAACGTTTCGTTTCTCTGAAGACAAACAAGATGATGATTTAATTGGTTACCACGAAAGATATGTAAAATGAAAAAATATATACAGGGTGTCCCATGAGAAAGGCAACGTCCTAAATATCTACGGATACAATTTTGTTTCGCGAAATCGTGAAATACGCCAATTTTTAAATGAGGGGCATAGTTTGGCGAGCAAATGATCTCCAATATTTGAACCCCCTTACAGCAGCGGAAGTAAGCCGATATATCGTCGGTGTTCTGGCAAAAGTCGCCAAGCCCAATAACGTAACTTTACAGTACACATTTTAAAAGTCTAACTGGGTACGAAAAATCGATTATTTAAGATTATAGGAACATTCTGTGCATCATACGTATATGTATGGTGTACAGAGTGTTCTGTACACTATACATATATGTATGGTATACATAACGATCCTATAATCTTAAATAAGCGATTTTTCGTACCTGCTAGACCTTTAAAATGTGTACTGTAAAGTGACGTTATTGGGCTTGGCGACTTTTGCCAGAACACCGACGATATCTAAATTGCAGTAGGGGTTGAGTGATAGTTCATTTGAAACCTTACATAATTTACAATACAACGGTGTAGCTTTATAAATTCTTGCGATTTCAAAAGTAATACACCGTTGCATTGCAAATTATGCTTTCAAATGAACCATCACTCAACCACTACTCCAAAAAAAAAATTGGCTTACCTCCCCTTCGGCAAGGGAGTTAAAACATTTTAAGATAACTTGCTTAACACAAGTTGGCCTCCTGTAATTAAAAATTGACGCATTTTTGCGATTTTGCGACAAAAAAATCGTAGATATTTAAGGCGTTTCATTTCTCCTGGAACACCGTGTATATACAGAGAGATTTTTTATCGTGCAACATAGGGTAAACTATTTTAATAGTTACACACTTCAGTTGCAATGACAACTATGTATCAAAGCGTCTTTTTCAAAATGCAACATAGAAGTAATTCTCTGTCAGGCAAATATTACAGTTTATGAAGTGAACAATGTTAAGCTGAAGTTTGCAGCATCATTCATTTGAATAACAGAGCTCTTTCTTCAGTTGAATACATTGTACAGCCACGGACTCTAAGAATGTCGCGACCGTCCGTCCGAGCAGTCTGCTACCCTTGTCTGCTCCCGCACGGTAGGAGCACGGTAGACAGGGATAGAAGCCTGCTACGACATACGGACGCGTCATTCTTACAGTCCATGGCTGTACAATGTATTCAACTGAAGAAAGAGCTCTGTTATTCAGATGAGTAATACTGCAAACCTCAGCTTAACATTATTCACTTCATAAACTGTAATATTTACCTCACATACACTTGTATGTTGTATTAAAAATAAAACGTTTTGCTACATTGGTGCCATTGTGAAAGAAGTGTATAACTGAAAATGGTTAAACCTATGTTGCACGATAAACAAAAACTCTCTGTATGTGTATATTCAGACTTCTACATGTAATAAGCATATATTGCGGCCGAAAAGCCCCAAAATTATGATTAATTAATACTGCAACCGATAAAGCAGCAAACAAATCAAGAACATAATTCATTTACTTAACTACTGCATTTTGTTGCCAAGCACTAGAAATAAAGTAATTTCGATTGCATTTTATTGTAGCATACACGGTAAAGATAAAAATA
Organism: Othius punctulatus; assembly: GCA_951805005.1. Classification (NCBI taxonomy): domain Eukaryota; kingdom Metazoa; phylum Arthropoda; class Insecta; order Coleoptera; family Staphylinidae; genus Othius; species Othius punctulatus. The sequence goes on along the minus strand of OX638141.1, from coordinate 65,154,277 downwards.
TTATAACCATGCTAGAAAAACACATTTAAAATTTTATGAAGTGACCAATTATTTATGTTTGGCGTGTGTATGTTTGTAAAAGCTAAGAATATTGTCGTAACGACAATTTTGGAAAGCGTGGGAGAATTTTGGGGGCGAGCATAATTCGACGGATAGCACGAAATCTGCTTCATGATATGAAAATCATTTGGAATATTCAAAATCTAAGAAATAAGCGAAAACCCTAACTTTACGTCGTTGCAGTGCGAGCTGGCGCTGAAATTAAAATAAGTCTAAGTACTGATTCGTCTTTAAATGTTTCGTTATTATAGTTGCAGCATGGAAATGCATTTCAAGCAAATGCAGAGTTAAACTGTTCCATTTTTATTTTTAACTAAGTTGGCTCTGTTAGGGTGACAGCATTGTTGGCCAATGTAAAATGTCACTAGACTTGGAAAAAATAGGTTATGTTTAAAAAAAAGAGGTTATATTTTAGGACAGTGGGCAATGTTACCATCAAATTCAGTAACTATTGAGTACAGAATTTATATGCTATTTTAATTTTACAAAAGCAAATCAGTCAAATTATAATATAGGATATGCGTGATGATTAGTTTACTTACTAATAATTGAAGGAACCAGCACACTTGAATGATTGAAGCAATCATTTAATTATTTGAATATATGAATTAGGCAACGTTGTTAGAAATCTGACATTTAATTTTTTTTTCACTGTCAGATCATTTCTGTTGGTATTCATGTGTAAAACTTTACAAAATGAAACCACAGCCTACATAAAAATGGAACAGATTATTGGTATGTCAGTAAAATATTGAATAAAATATTCAAATATTCAAGTTAAATTGAAGCCGAACAACAATAAGAAGTAGCCACAAATTATTTACGAAATTGAACATGCAATAAAAAAAATGCAAATAATAAAAAGTGTACAATTTAAATCTTTATATTATCATTATTGTTAAACAATAATAGGTAATGATTAAAGGTGCATTTTCACGAATCAAGTTCACCAATCAAGTTAATTGATCGATTGTAGTTGATCGACAAAGTTGAACAAATACAATAGTACCATGCGAGCAAAAAATATTATCATCAACGTTTGCTTTGCATCTCAGGCCATACAGCCTAAAATAAGTTTTGATCGCACAGTACAAAGTTGATCAACTCTATTGAAACAAAATGTTCTATAGTCACTACATCACTATCACTATATGACTAGTCAGTATAGTTACTCTAGCACCTATAGTTATCATTCAAGTTTTGTTGATCAACTACAATCGATCAATTAAACTTGATACGATTTCGAAAAATTGGTTTGGCAGTGCAACTATTTGATTTTGGCTTGAATTTACAAACATATCCTAAGAGTTAAAGTTGTAGCGATTTCGTAAAATTGTTTTACATTTTGTGCCCAGTAACTGTTTGATTTTGGCTTAAATTTACAAACATGTCCATGCTTACTTTGCAGAGTGATGTAAGCAAACACATACACCTGCACTTACAGGTACGTCCTAGAAATATTGCAAATTGTAAGGTAAAATATATTTTAAACTATGGTACTATTTCGGCACTAAGCGTTACTACGACGTTACTTACGTTACATTGCAAACACACATTGATACTTGAAATACTTGAGTGACGTAAGCAACCACCTACACCTGCACTTACATGTACCTTCTAGAAATATTGCAAATTTTGAGGTAAAAATATATTTTCGACGATGGTACTATTTCGGCACTAAGCGTTACTACGGCGTTACTTACGTTACTTTGCAATCACACATTTATACTTGAAATACATGAGTGACGTAAGCAACTACCTGCACCTGCACTTACAGGTACGTTCTAGAAATTTTGCAAATTGTGAGATAAAAATATATTTTAAATGATGGTACTATTTCGGCACTAAGCGTTGCTACGGCGTTACTTACTTACGTTACTTTGTAAACACTCATTGATACTTGAAATACATGAGTGACGTAAGCAACCACCTGCACCAGCACTTACCGGTATATTCTAGAAATATTGCAAATTTTGAGGTAAAAATATAGTTTAGACGATGGGACTATTTCGGCACTAAGCGTTACTACGGCGTTATTTACGTTACTTTGCAAACACACATTGATACTTGGAATAGTAAAACACCTAAAATTGCACTCACTTTGCAAGGAGCGCTGAAGCGTTCTACCCAAGGTAAGGCGCCAACTCGACTGAACTGATATGCGCGCAGAACATCGCCGCTCACCAATGTACTTTTATCTCGATCTATTTACAATAAAAACGTCCGGCGATGGGATTTGAACTTGAGGTTCTCGCCTTGGAGAAGACAGCGGAGAATTGCAGCGCGTGCGAAGGTTATTGTGCGTAAAGTATCGATCGGCAAAATACATCTATGTCAACTCTTCGACATTTCACTAGTTCAAAATACACGTAATATCACACATCATAATACATATAATAATAACCAAATATATATATAACATATTTCAATAACATCAATGTTGCAAATTCTTTGCCATAGAATCTGTGTACTACATCATAATATAATAAGATGGCCTATAAAAGTGTGAAAAGTAATAAACCATCGTAATTTGAAAGCATATTTTGGTAAGTAAAGATTTTCGATTTGTCTCACTTATTTATTTGTAACTTATTGAATTACTTGTGACTTATTTTTTGGGCAAAGTTGGACAACATTTTAGCATAAAATTTATTCCAAAAGGTACTCTCTGGAAGTGTTTTGAAAATTATGGTGGTACAGCAACTTGCAAAAAACTTGCTCAAGAAAACATAATACTTCTGGGATTGTACATCAAATCAAAAATGCTACTTACACAGCTTACACGCTGATATTTTGAATAAATCTTACCAAGCTACTAGTAGTAGTAGTACAAGCAGTCTGGCTATCAGTAGTACTACAATTATAAATATTAAAGTAGCTTAGCTTCTGGGAGTACATTAAATCTTAAGTGCCACTTAAATAGCTTACACTCAGACATTTTCAAGAAACCATACCAAGCTACTACTAGTAGTAGTAGTACAAGTAGTCAGGCTATCAGTAGTACTACAACTATAAATATTAAATGAAGTAAAATAAAACGCTTGGTTGAGTTTCACTGACTTACTCTCTCTGACTTTTTGAATTATATGAAATCAAAGAAAACACTAGGTTGAGTTTCATTGACTTAAGTCAGTTGGTGAGTGTCAGTGACCAACTGACGTAACTCAGTGAAACTCAACCTACTGTTTTATTTCATTTCATATAATTCAAAAATATTTTGTTCGCACTGTAAAAAGTTGATTAACTGTATTGAAACAAAATGTACTATAGTCACTAGATCACTATCACTATATAGTGTAGTCTAGTCAGTATAAAAGAGCTTACAACTTAATTATAAATATTAGATGTGCTAGTGATACTGCAGATACAAATATAGACAAGTGGGCATCGCCTACTCATATTTTAAACATTTTCAATCAAGTGCATAAGCCACAAAAAGCAAATAACCAATCAATTTCGAATACGAGATCATTGAAGGAAAGCCATCTTAAAATCACCAGAAGTTTTCATCATGCTTCATCATACGAGTCCAATGCACTTCAAGGATATGTCAAACAAAAGAGTTTTCAATCAAAATTTACGGTTCTGAGTGATAATAATAATAATATAATCGGTTGGAGCTTGTGAAATATTAATACTTAAAGAGAAATAACAAATTATTCTTTTTCACAACGACATTTATTTCTCTAAAAGTACATTTTAACCATTACGTGATCATCTTCAGTAGACATTTGTACAAATACAGTAAACTTTTGATAGTTTAACAGATTTGAACAGGTGCAATTGAAACTATACCAGATTTGAAAAATTGTAATTGTTAATTTATCTGTACGAAAAATGTATGGAAATTAATGTTTTAGTTTCATAGCTAGTGTTCAAAATCAGACGGATATTAGCAGTCTCATTTGAAAACTTGACGAAGCTGCAAATTTAAAAACAAATTTAAAGACTTAAATCAGAATATATGGAAAATTTTGACAGGCAAAGTAGAAAATTTACAGATTTTGCAACATGCAATTGAAAATTGGACAGATGATCACTTCTGAAGCCAAGTATTTGATAGATTGGACAAGTTGCAAACATACGAGACTGTGACAGTTTTAGTTGAAATTTTGCCCGATTCGGGCAGTTACAATTGAAAATTTGACAAGTTTGCACAGTTTCAATAAAAAAAGTGCTAATTAGTGAGATTAGATTATAGTGGTACTAATTACCAAACAAAATACCATATAGCATAACTTAGACCAGGTAATTTTTTTAAGATTATATATCTGCACCTTGGAAGTTAAAAGATAGGAAATTCATTTTACAACGTGCAAAACATTACAATTTTACAAAGTACTTACGTTATACGCGTGAGCATTGTCAATCTATAACACCACTGTGTGAAATGGGTTGTCTATCTCTGAACATCTATGTATGTTTCGGATTGAGAAGTTCACTCGGTATAACACCCAATTTTTTTTATTAAAAAATGAGAGCGAAACAAGCAGTCTTCCTAGGGCTATCGACCTCTCGTGGGGTCTTTTCATCTGAGGAACTGAATTTCATAATATTCTTAAAAGTTGATATGAATTTTTATGTTTTTTTAATTTTTTATATACAGGATGTTTCAGATAACCCGACCCAGATGCCTAATTTGACGTCTCATATGTTCAGAGAAAAAAAATTGCATAACATAAACCCACCTGAAGAATATAATACAGGTAGTTTAAATTTCCGGAAGTTGCCGGGAGTAGGCGTAACTGCACTTAACTTCAGAATTTTAAATAGGAACCTAGGTCATATATGGAATCGTTGGATAAGTATTTGAAACAAAAACAACTTTTGTAAGAAACGTTTTTATGTAAATTATATGCTTAACGAAATAAAATTAATGTTTCAGACAATCAGTCCTGCCATTTTCTCGAAATTATGACGTCATAGAGGTCCAGGAAACAAAAATTGCATCACATAAGCCTGCCTAAAGAATGTAATAGTGATAGTTTCTGTTTTTGGAAATAACCAAAAGTAGGCGTAACTGCTCTCAGCTTTCAAGTATGTTTGTAAACACTAGACTTTGTCTCCGATTACTGTCAAAGTGTCTGTTTTAGGCATGCTTTCGCTTGAAAAAATTTACAATTGCGGTACAATACGTTGTTGCTAGGCAGTTAGACTCAATTGTACTGAAATGTTCGTTCCGGCCTAACCACATATTTTTCTGACAATTCAGGCAGTAAACACGCCTAAAAATAGTCACTTTGAGACCAATCGGAGGAAAAGTATAATATTTACAAAAATTCTTAATACCTGAGTGCAGTTACGCCTACTTCCGGTAATTTCCAAGGGTCGAAACTATCACAATTTAATTCTGTAGGTATGCTTCTGTTATGCTATTTTTTCCCGAACCTCTATGACATGATACTTCCGAGAAAATGGCGAGCCTGGTTGTCAGAAACATTAATTTTTATTTCGTTAAGCAAATCATTTATAAAAAAACATTTTTAACAAAAGTTGATTCTGTTTTAAATACCTATCGAACGATGCTATACATGATATAGGTTGCCATTTAAAAATCGGAAGTTGAGTTTACTTACGCCTACTTCCGGTAACTTACGGAAATCTAAACTACCTCTATTATATTCCTCAGGTGGGCTTATGTTGCGCTACTTTTCCGCCTGAACCTCTACGACGTCAAATTACCAAGAAAAAGGCCTGGGACGGGTAGTGTGAAACACCCTGTATACCTACCAAAGAATCATTTGAAAATTTATTTGTTGTAATGAAAATTCTGTTTTAGTTTATTTTTATCTAAAAAATGTCATTTTCCTGGCAGTAGACAATCAGATACTGATGAAAGGATAATTGTCGGGTGTGAGGTCGCTATCGCGACTCCAGATAACATAATGAGCAGTTCAAGCACTGAACAATCAAACAGTATCAGTACTGATGTCGCTGACGTGATTTCAGTTGGAACTATATTCGATTAGTAATTGATAAAAGGAAAATCCTTAGGTTAGGATTTAGTTAGACTCCAATTGTGCAGACCCTGAATAATCAAAAATTATCAGGTCTGATTGCCTCAGCGACAAGTTTCGATTTTTTCAGTGTCTGGTTGCTCATTATTCCAACTTGGAATCTTCTCAGCAACATCAGAACCGATAAATTTTTTGAAGACTCGTCAGTTCTCATGTCGCTGAAGCAATCAGACCTGACTATTTTCGATTGTGCAGTGTATGATTGCTCATTATTCCAACTGGAGTCCCCTTAGCGATGTTAGAATCGATAAATTTGGAGTTTTCTGGCATGATTGCCCACTATTCTATCTCGACTTGGCAATTTTCGATTTATCAGTATCTGATTCAATTGAAGTCGCGTCAACGATATCAGACCTGTTAATTTCCGACTTATCATTTGCAAATCGTTCGTTGTTCCAACTGAAATTGCTTCATAAATATAAATAAATATAGTGTAGGCCAGAGTTCCCCAAAGTAAGGGTCGCGACCTGGCACCTGGTCGTAGAAAAATTTTGCTTGGTCACCCAAAATAAATGGATACTTCTTTTATAAATAATCACTAAAAAAAATCAATATGATAAATGGTTAATCAACAAAACCAGAAATTTAAATGATGATCAACCAAGTTCGAGCAAAGCTAAACTCATTATTATGAAGATACTTTGTCTGAAGCCCCTAAAGTCAGATATACAGCGCCAAAACAACAAGCGTAAAACTAATTGCACTCGCAAATATTGTAACGAATATTTACGGTTTGGGTTCATTGCCGGAAGCAGTCAAAATAATTTGCCTCTATGTGTTATATTCAATTCGCAACTTTCAAATAAAAGTATGAAATCGTCAAAGTTGAAACCGCATTTAGACACATTTCATTCTGAGTACGTACTCTGATAAGCCAATTAACTTTTTTGTTGATAGAAAAAGGAATCGAGTGCTGCTGAAAAAAAAAGAAAAATGCACTCTTTCCTCGCGAGTCAAATAAAAAGTTCACTTTGATAGCTTTTTAAATTTCCAAATTAATAGCTGAGAGTGGGTATCCTCATAGTGCTGGAGAAAAAATAATACTTCCCGCTTTAAAAATAGTAGCAAATAATTTATGCGGAATAAAGGAATAGAGTTATATTGAGATATAGAGATAGATATATATTGACGAAGACAAGATACAAGATTTTGTTTTGTTTTGTAAAAGGCTTCCGACAAGAAAGACCTCAGATCAGATTTTTAAACTACCAATGCTTTTGTCACTGGTCACGGTATTGACAGGATTGATAGGATTGGTCACGGTGTGTTGGTCTAAGTAGCGACGGAGCAGGTGCAATGGCAGGTTGTCATAAAGGTTTGTTTAAACAAATTCAAGAAATAGCCATTAATTGTGTATGTATGCACTGTTATATCCATAGACACGCGTTGGCTTGCCTTTAAATTTAATCATAACTTTGGAAGAATGTGACACATGTGTAAATAGCAGACTTTTTACCGAGTTATGCAAGGAAATGGGGAGTGATCATAAACACCTCATTTTGTATTGTAATTCACGATGGCTTCAAAAGCAAACGTTTGAAAACGTCTGTTGGAGCTAATGGACGAAGCTTTGTAATTTCTGAATGGACACCCACCATCTAAAGAAGGTACTATTTTTCTATTTACGGATAGATTATACGATTTTGAGTGGTTAATAAAAGTGGCTTATTAGTGCGACATATTTGCTACATTCAATGAATTTAATTTAATTTTGCATGGCTTTGGTTTAAATATTTGCAAAGTATCAGAAAAAGTCGCAGCAATAATTAAAAAAAATACTCTGTGGAAACAACGACTTTCTGTCGACGTTTTGTACTATCACATTAAGCAGATTCTAAAAATACAAGAATCCATTTAAAAAAGAGACCAAATTTTGTGCCCCGGGTTCATGGTAGACTCTGTACACTCGAAAATACTTTTAAAAAGTAGCACATCAAGTGTCCAATAACTTCCCATCAGATTTTTTCCTTAATTTGCATTAGTCTGGCAGCAATGCTCCGAGCGAGGATAGGTGGGCCACCATGTACATATATAAATTAAAAAAATGACTTGAAAATATTCTTCTTCTTCTACTTCTTCTCCTTCTCCTTTTTCTCCTTCTCCATCTTCTCCTTCTTCCGATTCTTCTTCTTTTTCCTATTCTTTTTCTTCTTCTTCTTCTTCTTCTTCTTCTTCTTTTTCTTCTTGTGCAGCTCCATTTCTAATCTTTGGCGACAACTACGCTAGATAATTGCCGTGATAATTGCGCGTGAAAAATCATGAGTAAAAAGGAATCGGTAAAAATAGTAAAAAGAATTCAACATTTGGCTGGTTGATACACGGAACCGGTATGACAAATATAAAACGACCCTTATTCCGAAATAATTGACAAACCTCGCGGTGTGTAATTAATATGGTGGCTATTAATTCAGTTTTATTAATGCGTCATCATGTATGCACTATGCATGGACCAATCAAAGTGTATTTTTGTAAGTTTATGAACCAATTGCATTTGATTTTCGTGAATAAAAATCACGTTGCTAATGTGTAATGCGAAACTATCGAGCGTTCAACAAAAATCGGCGACGAAGTTGGCGTTGGCAATCTCAAGTCATGTCTGCACTAAGATGACTAGAGAGTGCCAACGCCAATAGGCAATTTTGTTGAACGCACAATAGTAAGTTTACGCTATGTTCTTTTATCCTTTAGAATTATGGACAATGTTTTGACTGATTTCCAACATCACCTACAAGGTACAGTCTGCAAAATGAATGTTTGATTTGCACCCTCAACTAAAACATGATTTACTGCAAAAATCTTCAGTTGCATAGTTTTTCCTTATAAACAAATGTTTGATTTTCATATGGCAATCCTTAAAATAACTGTACAACACCATGCATCATAGAACAAATATAAAATGATTTTTATTTATAACCACGATTCTGTGATGGTGATTTGTAGTCATTAAATAGTATTTGCTATTTATAACAAATTAATATATTACGAAATCAAATTAATTAATGATGCAAATCAAGTGTTCAATTCACTGATGCCGCTATCTTTTTATTTTATACATGAGAGATATCGCCAGGAGCCCTATTATACTCATGTAGTTAAGTACTCAAAGAAATTGCGAGATTTTGAAATGAAGATGTTGGATATGAAAATCAATATTTCTGGCCCATCAGAATGATAGGGACCCAAGGAATTAGGAACGGGGACTGACAAGACTCCAAAAAAGCTGAAGAAGACTTGATTGAGTCCAACAGTGTATACATAAACGCTCAATTGCAATCTCAAAGAACTCGCAACTGGGCTCAAAAGGACCTCCCATTTGGCCTCAATGAGGAACTCCCAATAACGTTCTACAATATTGCACCAATACTCAATGCTTTATACAGAGTTACAGAGAAATCCCAATTTGGCTCATCACAAGAACTTAATCAGGTTTAGTGCAACTATTCTGGAAACTTAGTCTAATAAAGAATTGTGAGCCGTTGAAAGGAAGATAATGGGTATGAAAACCCATTTTCCTGAACAACTAACCCATCACAATGAAAGGGCCTAAAGAACTAAAAACAGGGATTGACAAGACTCCAAAGAGCTGAAGAAGACTTAATTGAGTTCAACAGTATATATGAACGCTTAATTGTAATCCATTGTAACTCTAGTACTCAATAAGTTTGGATGCAACAGATAACTATTTAACTGGGCTCAAAATGACCTCCCATTTGACCTCAACGAGGAACTCCCAATAACGTTCTACAATGTTGCACCAATGCCCAATGATTTATACAGTGTTAGAGAGAAATCCCAATCTGGCTCATCACAAGAACTTCATCAGGTTTAATGCAACTAGTCTGGAAACTTAGTCAAATAAAGAATTGTGAGGCATTGACAGGAAGATAAGGGGTATGAAAACCCATTTTCCTCAACCACTAGCTCATCAGAATCAAAAGGGCCTAAAGAACTTCTAACAAAAACTGACAAGACTCCAAAGAGCTGAAGAAGACGTAATTGAGTTCAACAGTGTTTATGAACGCTCAATTGTAATCTACAATGTAACTCTAGTACTCAATAAGCTTAGATGCAACAAAGAACCCTTAACTGGGCTCAGAAGAACCTCCCAATTGGCCTCAACGAGGAACTCCCAATAACGTTCTACAATGCTGCACCAGAACTCAACGAGTTATTAGTGTTACAAAGAAATCACAATCTGGTTCACCACAAGAACTTAATCAGGTTTAGGGTAACTACTCTGAAAACCTTAGTCAAATGAAAAAGGTGCGAAATTTTGAACGAAAGTATATTGGATATGAAAATCCATACTAAACTGGCCTAACAGAATTTTTGCAGAATTGCAAGATGTTAAAAGAAAACTAATGGACATGAAAATCCATATTCCATACACAAGCACAGACATTTGTATAAATAGTCACTTCATGATAAAGGAGCCCCCAAGATCTGGGAATTCGTGAGAATCTTTTTTCTTTTTGCAAAATTGGGATCTTAAATAAAAATACCTCTCCAATACTTGATCTCGTAGGTATTTTAAACCTCAAGATACATGTCGCAATTATATAAATGAATGCAAATTAATTTGCATAATATTCAAATTTAGTTGCAGTAATGTTTAAATTTAGTAAATTAGTAGAAGTCGTAACATTGTTAGACCGCCGTAAATGTTCTTGACTTTTGTTTATATTGTGAGCTTGTATAAGCTATATTTTGAACTAGTGTATGTACTATGTAACCAAATTCTTTGGAAAACTTATTTAAATTATATTAATTCTATTACAGATTAATAACTAAATTGGTAAAACATTGTATGCACGCAGTGTGCATTTATAAGAAACTCGAAGGAAATTCTGATCTGCATATTTTAGTGGTGTTTTGCTCTCAGGTTGTAGCAACTTAAAATACAACATCATTAAAATATGTGCAAGAAATTTCTTCTTGTTTCTCATAAATGCTCATCAAGTGTCGACAGTGTTTTACCTATTAAGTTGAATAATCTATAATGTAGAATTTATACAATTCGATTATAGTTTTCTAAAGAATATGACCAAATTCTTTGGAAAACTTATTTAAATTATATTGATTCTGTTACAGATTAATAACTTAATTGGTAAAACATTGTATGCACGCAGTGTGCATTTATAAGAAACTCGAAGGAAATACTGATCTGCATATTTTAGTGGTGTTTTGCTCTCAGGTTGTAGCAACTTAAAATACAATCATTAAAATATGTGCTAGAAATTTCTTCTTGTTTCTCATAAATGCTCATCAAGTGTCGACAGTGTTTTACCTATTAAGTTGAATAATCTATAATGTAGAATTTATACAATTCGATTATAGTTTTCTAAAGAATATGACCAAATTCTTTGAAAAACTTATTTAAATTATATTGATTCTGTTACAGATTAATAACTTAATTGGTAAAACAAACATTGTATGCACGCAGTGTGCATTTATAAGAAACTCGAAGGAAATTCTGATCTGCATATTTTAGTGGTGTTTTGCTCTCAGGTTGTAGCAACTTAAAATACAATCATTAAAATATGTGCAAGAAATTTCTTCTTGTTTCTCATAAATGCTCATCAAGTGTCGACAGTGTTTTACCTATTAAGTTGATTAATCTATAATGTAGAATTAATACAATTCGGTTATAGTTTTCTAAGGAATATGACCAAATTCTTTGGAAAACTTATTTAAATTATTTTGATTCTGTTACAGATTAATAACTTAATTGGTAAAACATTGTATGCACGCAGTGTGCATTTATAAGAAACTCGAAGGAATTTCTGATCTGCATATTTTAGTGGTGTTTTGCTTTAAAGTTGTACCAACTTAAAAATAAAACATCATTAAAATATGTGCAAGAAATTTCTTCTAGTTTCTCATAAATGCTCATCAAGTGTCGATAGTGTTTTACCTATTAAGTTGATTAATCTATAATGTAGCATTAATACAATTCGATTATAGTTTCTAAAGAATTTGATACACATAGTACATAAATAAGTTTAAAGTATAGCTTATGAAAGCTCCCAATATGAGAAGTAAGACAAGAACATTTTAGCAGTGGCAAGTGAAAGCATTTGTAAGTGGAAAATGCTGGCGTAAATATTTGTCGTGGCAAAAAAATGCTCATAATTATAAAGACTTAGACTATAACTAAGCATGAAGATCCGCCTCAAGGCGAGAGTACACATCTCAGCACAATAACTTCGACTCATCTCTGAGCTATCGACAAGTCACATCACGGCCAATTTTTTGCCTTTTGCCCCCCAATTTTACGCCCCCGCGATTTCGAATGTCGGCCGAATTTATTTTTACGTCTCACCGGATATGGTCCCCGATTTTCGGAAGTACTATACTTCCCTTCATCCACCCCAAGCTTCAGTGCCTACCCGCTTTTGACATATTGTAGTGAATTTTACTTTGCTGGCACACGAGTTCCATGGGGAACTTGGACGTTTCCTATTTCCTGGGATAAAATTTCCTTTGATGTAAGCAATTTTTATTATTGCTATTATAACCATACAATCTTGGATTTGTATTTAAAACTTCGGAAAAGCTGGTGCTCATTCATCATAGACATCAGGTTTTTCTACCTGAATGTCCTGATGTAGTGAGATTCAACAAAAGAAAAAGTGGCGCTCGTGAATTGTAGACAGCAGGCTTTTCCACCTGAATGTCCTGATCTGCTGAGATACCATAGAGGAAAAACTTGCACTCATGAATCATAGGCAGCAGGCTGTTCCACCTGAATGTCCTGATCAAATGATATACCATAGAAGAAAAAAATGGGGCTCATGAATCATATACAGCAGAATTTTCCACCTGAATATCCTGATCTAGTGAGATACCATAGAAGAAAACTGGTGCTCATGAATCATAGACAGCAGGATTTTCCACCTAAATATCCTGATCTAGTGAGGTACCATAGATGAAAAACTGGCACTCATGAATCATAGACAGTAGGCTTTTCCACCTGAATGTCTTGATGTAGTGAGATACCATAGAAGTGCGAAGAAAAACTGCCATATGTTCAAATACATACTTTGATATTCTTGTATGGTTAAAAAAATTAAAAAGACAAGACAAACATAAAAAGGAAACGTCCGTAAAGTATCCCCACCGCTTATGCCTCATGCGCCATAACAAATTTACCGCAATGTACCCATTCTGTGGGGGTCAGGCATGAAGTTGGAGGGATGAGAGGAAATATTTCGTTCCGAAAAGCGAAATCCATTTCCAGTCGGAGACAATAATTCCAGCCAACTATCAAAAACGTGAGGTCTCAGAATTGCGGCGCGAAAAGAGTAAAAAGGCAGTGCTGCAAAGATGTGGAAAACTGCAAAGTGCATCTTGGTTGCGATACTTGGATATCGTCACATTGAAGCCAATTTTCGCTTTTCGTTTCCAAAAATTTGAAACATTTCGTTTCTTTGAAGACAAAAAAATATATGATTTAATTGTTTACTACGAAAAATATTTGAAAAGAAATAAATGTACAGGGTGTCCCGTGATAAAGGCAACACCTTAAATATCTACGAATATAATTTTGTTTCACGAAATCTGTGAAATGCGTCGGTTTTTAAATAAAGGGGTACAATGTTTGGCAGTCAAATTATCTCCAATATTTTAACCCCGTTTCCGTAGCGGAAGTAAGCCCATATTTGTAAATTGCAGTAGGGGTTGAGTGATTATTCATTTGAAAGCCTACATAATTTACAATCCACATTTATAATGAAGTATCACTCAATCACTACTCCAATTCAAAAAAAAATGCTTTCCTCCACTTTGGAAAGAGAGTTAAATATTTGAAGACAATTTGCTTGACAAAAATTGGTCTCCTTTAATTAAAAATTGACGCATTTTGGCGAGTTTTCGAAAAAAAAATGTTCGTAGATATTTACGGCGTTTCCTTTGTCCCGGGCCACTGTGCATATGTATATTAAGACTTCTACATGTAACATGCATATATTGGGCCGAAAATCCCCAATAATTGATTTGATTAATTAATACTGCAACCGATAAAGCAGCATACAAATCAAGAACACAATTAATTTATTTCATTACTGTATTTTGTTGCTAAGCACTAGAAATTAAGTAATTTTTGATTGAATTTTATTATAGCATGGGCGGTGAAAATAAAAGTATTGTAAACAAGCCAAAAAACACATTTAAAATTTTATGAATTGACCGATTATTTATATTTGTGCGTGTGTATGCTTGTAAATGCTAAGGATATTGTCCTAACGACAAATTAGAAAGCGTGGTTTTGGGGGTGAGCACAATTCGGCGGATGGCACGAAATTTGCTTTATGATATGAAAATCATTTAGAATGTAAAAAATCTAAGAAATAAGCAAAAACCCTAACTTTACGAAGGCGTAGTCCGAGACGGCACTGAAATTAAAATAAGTCTAAGTACTTATTCATCATAAATGTTTCGTTATCACAGATGCTGCATATAAATTATTTTCAAGCAAGTACAGAGTTACAATTTTAATCGAATCGATTTATTATCATTATTGTTGTACAATAATAGATACTTATTAAAGGCGCGTTCTTACGAATAAAGTTAATTGATCGATTGTAGTTGATCGAGAAAAGTTGAATGAAAACTATAGTCTAAGGTTCATCGCTAAAAGTTAAATGAAAACTGTATAAAGTTGATTAACTCTATTGAAACGAAGGTTCTGACTATGGTTTTCATTGAAGTTTTGTTGATCAACTACAATTCACCAATTAAACTTTTCGAAAAATTGATTTATATTTTCGTGCAACAATTTGATTTTGGCTTGCATTTACAAACATGTCCACGCTTATTTTGCAGAGTGACGTAAGCAACCAGCTCCAGATACACTTACGTTCTAGAAATAATTTTGAGATAAACATATATTTTAGGCGAATGTACTATTTTGACACTAAGCGTTACTACGGCGTTATTTACGTACGTTACTTTGCTAAACACATTGATGCCACACTAAAACACCCAAAACTTAGCACTTACTTTGCACACAGCGCTAGGTGTACTGGTCGGGACTGCCGGCTTGACTGAACCGATATGCGCGCGGAGTATCTGTTTATATATATATATATATATATATATATATATATATATATATATATATATATATATATATATATATATATATATATATATATATATATATAACATATATAGTATAACAATCTACTTTTTTCACTATCTTTCAAGTACAATAGAAACGTCCGGCGATGGGATTTGAACTTGAAATTTTCGCCTTTTAGATTGGACGGAGGAGAATTGCAGCGCGTGCGAAGGTTATTGTGTGCAGAGGAGGCGACTTTTGAAAATCGTCTTGAGTGCTAAAGTCAAACAGTCTTAATATTCTTAGCTTCTACACCAAAAATTAACTTTTATTCAACATCGAGGTCGCAAATTCGCACTTCCTATCTAATAATTATATTATTATACCAAAAGTAATACCACTCATAAACTTCTTCGTATGACAAAACAATTGAAATCACACAATTAGAAATTCAGAAAAATCAGTCCGGTCCTGTTCCAAACGTTGCCATGTGCATATGAATCGAAAGTATTTTCGATTTCGAATTACTACTTAGCATCTATGTACTAATGTACTAATCTATGTATCTATGTATATTGGGAATTATAAATGCTCAAAGAATAAGATAGCTAAGCCACGTAACGCGAATGGAGGAAGCAAGAACACCAAAGCAGATTCTTCAAAAAACGAAGAGGGAGACCAAGAAGCCCCTGGAAAAGCGATGTAGAAAAGGATCTGGAAGAGATGAAAATCACGGATTGGAAGACGAAAGCGAAAGATAGGATGCTATGGAAACACGGTCAATCAAGTCATGGGCCAATTTTTCTCGTAGTGCTACTACTAATAATAATAATGGTAGTAACTTGCAACACCGCTGTTGTTGTGAACGCGGAGGTCACGATGGACGAGAGAGAGATGAAAGAAATAGCCAAGAGATACCCCGGGGTCGATACTCTGATAAAAGAAGGACTCGAGGAAGGAAAAATCGAATATGTCAAAACAAGCACGGAGATAACAGTAAGCAAAGGAAGAAACGTTGAAAATACAAATCTGTTGTATGTTATTCCAGTAAAAGTAGGAAACAAAGATATAAGCGACGTTGAAACCATGTTCAAAGCATTAAACGAACTAAAAAAAGAGATGGTCATACACAAAACAGATGTAATCAAATTCCCAAACAGAGAAAATATAAAACTAAAATATCTTCGAAAAAGCCTAGAATACCTTTTTCAAGGCACCGGGATTGAAGTAAATATTCTAGGAAACAAGGAAGAGAACGGGGGAGAGACAAATAGAAAAGCAGGGAGGCGCAAATCCTCGGACTGGCAAAATATACCCACGGAGAAAGTGATTATAAAAGTGGCTGAAGGAAAGTCATACGCGGATACACTCCGGGATATAAAAATGAACGTAGACATAAAGAACATAGATATCAGGGTGAAAAATATTAAGAAAACAGATAAAGGGGATCTAATGCTAGAAGTAGATGGAGACAAAGGTAAAGCAAAAACTCTGAGAGATGTGATAAAAAGCAAAACACAGAACACGGAAGTGGTGATTCAAAATAATACCGCTGTAGTCCACATACTGGACTTAGATGGGGACACAACAGAGGAGGAAGTAAAAAACGCCATTATGAAAAATGGGACCAACATCAAAGAAGAGCACATCCAGATAGTAGCAATGAGGCAGAAACAAAATGGCAGCCAAATAGCCACGGTCATACTCCCAAAAGGGAAAGAGTTGGATCTCATCAACCAACGTCAAATTGAAATAGGCTGGGCAGCTTGCAGAGTAAAGGGAAAGATAATCATCCAGAGGTGTTACAGATGCCTAGACTTTGGACACAGAAAAGATGTATGTCAAGGGGAAGACAGGTCCCAAAAGTGCTTAAAGTGCGGGGAAGAAGGGCACAATAGAAAGGAATGTACCAATACAGCGCAGTGCACTGCATGTAATATTAGTGGTCACAGTGCAGAACAGTTTAGTTGCCCCAATTTTAGGAGACTGGTCCGAGAGAAGGAAAAGGCGATCGAGAAGAAATCCAAGACTAGAAATAGACTGAAAAGTATCTCGCAATGAAGCTGAAAATACTGCAAATAAATGTAGGGCGGGGGAAAGCTACACAGGATCTAGCATATGCTACTGCAATGCAGATGCAAATAGACATACTAGTGCTATGTGAACCAAATAAAAAGATGGTGGAAAATAACAGGTTTATAAAAGACAACAGAAGCGACGTGGCTGTGACGTTTCTAAACAGGGGAGTGGGAGTGTGCGGCATAATTAGAGGTGATGGTTGTATATGTGTCAAGACAAGCCAGTTTAATCTGATGGGATGCTATATCTCTCCGAACTTATCACAAGAAACATACAAGAAAGAAGTGGAGAAAATAATGGGACAAATCAGGACCACAAAAGATGAAACGATCCTTGTAGGAGACATCAACGCAAAATCCACAGCCTGGGGGGCACCCAACACAAATTCAAGGGGAGAACTATGGATGGACCACTTCTCTTCTGTCGACATGGTTGCCGCAAATACCGGCGGTACACCTACATTCGTCAGAGGTAGAAGCGAATCGCACATTGACGTAACAGTAACAACGGAAAAAATAGCACGCAGAATAAAAAACTGGGAGGTCTTGGATATTGACAGCCATACCGAGCATAAATATATATACTTCGAAATTTCAAAGATAAAATATCAAAAGAGGAGACAGGTAGCTGAAACCGCCATTGACTGGGGCGCGTTCAAGGCCTCCATGGAATTGCGGATGTGCTGCGGTGAAGGAAACACCCCACACAACATCATAAGACAAGCTTACAAGGATAGCATAGGTGAAAACAAGCACACATCACAAATAAGACAACCGTACTGGTGGAATCCCGAGATAGCGCAAAAACGTGAAATATGCAATAATATTAGAAGGAAACTCTTCAGACTAAGGGCAAAACAAAGGGTAAACGATAACCAAGTTGAAGAACTAGACTCCCAACTCGGAGAAAAAAGAAAAGAGCTAAGAAATAGTATTCGGACCTCCAAAAGAATCCTATGGAGAAAGCTCTGCAACGACCCAGAAGAAGATATTTGGGGAAATGGCTTTAAAATAGTGATGAACAGTCTAAGATACAAATTACCGTCCAAACTGGACAGCGAAACAAAAAAGAAAGCGGTGAAAGAACTTTTTCCAGCAGTCGTCGATAGTTGGACAGAAGAAAAAGGGACCACACAGATAGCACCCTTCAGCACGGAAGAATTGATGCAAGCCACCGAAAGGATGAAAAATAAAAAAGCACCAGGGCTGGATGGAATACCCAATGAGGTTATTAAGGAAGTAGCAAAACAGTGACCCCTATGGCTTTTGGAGGAACTTAATAGAATTTTAATATTGCAGAAATTCCCAACGGAGTGGAAAGTGGCCAAATTAATTTTACTGCCAAAAGGAGCAAGGAGCATGGAAACTCTTTCATTCAGACCAATATGCCTGCTGAACTCACTAAGCAAACTGTACGAGATCATGATAAGAGAAAGACTAATTAGAGAAATCGGGAGCGGGGAAGTACTGCATGAAAACCAGTACGGTTTTCGAAGGGGGAGGTCAACTGTCCAAGCAATTGAGAAGATCATAGAAATTGTAAACAGTGAAGACAAGGGCTGGTGCGTCTTGGCGCTGCTTGACGTGAAGAACGCATTCAATACTGCAAGCCACAGCTTAATTATCAAAGAAATGCGACGGAGAAAGATACCCACATATCTAGTAAATACAATATCTGAGTACCTGAAAGATCGAAAGGTAAGATATAATGGAAAAGACGAACTTAATATCCAAGCTGGTGTCCCACAGGGATCAGTTCTTGGACCGATATTATGGAATCTGCTATATGACGGAGTTCTGAAGGTACAGCTGATGGGAAATGCCACGACGATCGCTTTTGCAGACGACTGGCGTTACTGGTAAAAGCAGAGGACAAAGAAGATCTAGTAACCTGCACAAATGAATGCCTATACAGAATAAACAATTGGATGACTGAAAATAGACTGGCCTTGGCCCCACAAAAAACAGAGGCACTAATGCTTAAAGGCAAAAGGGGAAAAGAGGACATCGTATTTAAACTGGGCGACACCGAAATAAAGCCTACAAAATCGGTAAGGTACCTAGGAGTACACCTGGACAGTCGGGGGAAGTTCGATATCCACATTAGAGAGGCTGTAAAAAAGGCAGAGCAACGACTTGCAGTTTTGACCAGACTACTACCAAGTACCGAGGGGCCTACTAGCGCAAAGCGGGAAATTTTATGCTCTGTAGGACACAACATTATTTTATATGGAGCGCCAATATGGTACAAGGCAATGGAGACAAAAAAATACATAAGCATGTTAAACTCTGTACATAGGAAAATGCTACTTAGAGTAGCCTCCGCGTACAGAACTACATCTACCGTGGCATTAAAGGTAGTAACGGGCGTACCACCTATAGATCTTCTGGTGATGGAAAGGAAACAGATACACCAAAACCCCGACACAGACAAAAAGGCAGCAAAAAATAGGACAAGAGAGAGTTTCATAAATCTATGGCAAGAGCAATGGAATAAAAATGTGGAAAAAGGACAATGGACAAAAGCTTATCCCAAACATCAAGGCGTGGGTGGAATGTAAGCACAGAAACCTTGATTTCTGGCTCACACAGGCGCTGACTGGCCATGGATCATTTGGAACTTATAAGAAAAAAATGCAAATTACCGAGGAAGACAGATGTGCATACTGTGGAGAGGAGGATAGTCCCGAGCATGCGCTGTTCACATGTCAGAGATGGCAAGAAATAAGAAGAATGACGGAAGAGGAAATCGACGATGACGTAACACCAGACAATATAGTGTCAAAAATGATTGCGTCAAAGGAAAACTGGAAGACCCTGCAACACATGATTGTGCACATAATGCAAGAACGCAAAAACGAGGAATATCATTAAGAGCCTGCTTTTCTTCCCGTTGAAGATATCGGAAACGGTGGTCCGGGAAAAACTGTAAGAGGCAAAAGAGGGGTTTTAGCCGGTAAGAGTCCGGCACTACTGGTTCGCGGCAGAACAAAGCGCCCAGTGCTCATGATGAGTTTCCCCTCAACAACAACAACAAAAAAAAAAAAAAACTTGCAAACTTTGCTCAAGAAAAAAATACAACTTCTGAGAACACAAATCTAAAATTCTACTTGAAAAGTTTATACCTGGACATTTTGAAGAAATAGTACTTGTAATAGTACAAGCAGTCAGGCTATCAGTAGTACTACAACTATAAATATTAGTTGTGTTAGTGATACTGAAGATAAAAATATAGACGGCATCTCGTCATATTTTAAACATTTCCAATCAAGTGCACAAGCGACAAAAAACATTTAGCGAAACACTTTCGAAGATGAAATCATGGAAGGAAAGCCATCTTAAAACTAACATAAGTTTTCAGGCATAAATTTACACTTTTCCAGTTTTGAGTTTTGCAACTGCCACATTGATGTGCTTCATCGTGCGAGTTTAATGTCCTTTAAGAGTATGTCAAACTCTTCTCTTAAAACGATGAAGAGTTTTCAATAAAAATTTACAGTCATCATGCGAGTTTAATGTCCTTTAAGGATGTGTCAAACTCTTCTCTCAAAACGATGAAGAGTTTTCAATCAAATTTGACAGTCATCATGTGAGTTTAATATCGTTTAAGGATATGTCAAACTCTTTTCTTAAAACGATCAAGAGTTTTCAATCAAAATTGACAGTCATCATGTGAGTTTGATCATGCCCTTCAAGGGTATAATAAACTCTTCTCTTAAAACGATGAACAGTTTTCAAGATATGCTTTTGTTTTTGAAAACAAAACATTGTTTTTGAAATGTAAGATTATGTAAGAGGTTAAAGTATGTAAGATGTAAGAGGTTGTAAGAGGTAAAGATTATTATTCATCTGCCCGATGAAGACACTGTGTGTCGAAACATGTCGCAGACAATACAATTTTTTTTTAACTCAAAACGTGCGTTATTTATCCAGTCATTATAAGAAAGCACAGATTTATGGGTTGATGTAATTTGGTCAATTATAAAGGGTGAGTTTTTATTTTCATTTTTAGCTTTGGGATCTCGGAAACCATTAGACATAAAGATTCGGTTAAATCAGGAAAGAGTTGTCGTTCTAAGAGTAGTTTCTTTCAAAAAAGACCACAGTTTTTCAGTTGTAATACAAACTTTATTTTTCTTAAATAGCAGTCATAGTTGGCTAAACATTTTGAAAACGACATTTTTTTAGCGATACAAGGTTTGCTATACTAACTTTGATAAATAAAGGCCATCTTTGAAAATTAACTTTATGATAATTATTACTTACTTTGACAAATAACCACGATGCAGTACTATTTGTATTATAGAAAGTAGCAAAAACAGAGTTTGCCATGGACATTTTTTTCCTCCTACTACGAGAATTCTATTAATTGTTCTATTCTCATTACACTAAATTCTATTCAAATTATACAACGAAAATGCCTGCATCTCGTTTATTTATGAAAGTAAGTATAGCACCTTATATCGTTGTTCACGCGAGCTCTTCCGCGCTGCTCCTTTCTATGGTAAATAAAACGCACGGGCTTTGTTCCACAGAAAGTGTATAATTTGGTATAAAAAGTGGACTGTATAAAAAATAATGATGACAAAAATGAAAACGGGTGAAAAAAAAATTGTTTTGTAAATGGTATTACATTTACGTGGGTCGCGAAAAATATTAGAACCTCGTACCGGGCCGCGGTCAAAAGATCATTTAAGTTTTCGGCGTTTATCACTCTCTTGTTGTTAGATGTCTTCCAATCCTACTTTACTTGCCTCTGATACATTCTTTTAAGACTTAAATATTGATTCTTAGAATTAGCGCTATTGTAGCATTTGGGAATACGGGCCATTTTCTTCAGCAGCATTGATAGTTCACATTACTGTGGAGACACGATGAAACTTTCTAGGTTTATATGGAATAATAATTTAATTATTGATACAAAAATATCAATACAATTTCCTTGCCATTACTTACTAGATGCATAACTCTAATTAAAAACTCATACCTAGTTAGAGTACAAAAAATGTAAATTGATTTTTTTAACTTATACACCATACTTTACATCTTATTTGCCCGGTTGATGGAACATCTAATATAGGTACAAAATGTTGATATAAAAGTACTGCATATCTTTTGATGATTTTTTTAATGATGAAGAACCTTGTTAACACGACTTTCGCATTTTGCCACTTTACAGTTTAACTATACAAATAACGTAAGCGTTGGAAGTATTTTGCAAGTTGCGGTGAAAAAGATTAAAATACGCAGATTTTGTGCGATTTCAAAATATCCATGCTTTGTATGCATTTTGTTTGCGTTTTTGTTTTTTTTTTTTGCTTTACAGTATTAATTGTATTATTATTAATTTTTGAGAAACTAAAATAATGTTTTGGTACGTCTCTGAAAAGACCAATAGGGTTGTGTAGGTTGCTCGTTTAGAAGCTGTGGCTAGCTTCATGTAAGCATAAAAATAAATGAAAATATTATTATGGACATATTTTAATGTTTGCACTGTGAATTTAAATAACATTAGTATTTCATCCACTTCATTTCAGCTTTGAACAAGAAAAAAAAACTATTCGCATCTGCAATAACCTCATCATGTTCAATTTTGTATCAGGTACATTTTGTGTAAATTTGTTCATAAAATATTTTACAATCCGTTCCGTGCCTACAACAAAACGTAAATTTATATATCATGTGCTATTTGCTTTATCCGAAGCCTGGCACTCGGAACCTTGGTTTTCGCGTCGATCCAACCCTAATGGGCCCCGGTATCAGAGTCGGAGGTGCAATACCCGATACGTTTGTGTAATCAATTACAATTACCCTAATGTGGCCGGAATTTCGCCGGCTGGGGCCCACCTCGAATTGACGGAGCCTCCGGCCACCCTGTGACACCCGATAGGGTGGGGAGGCAGACACAATCGACGCTCAAATTAATCCGCAGGGGTAGACATTGTGAGGCGCCCGATTAATTGGAGAAGTTTCTGGCTGGAGTTGCAATTTGGTATTCGATTAAACCGCATACTGCCTTTTAATAACTGACTTGCCATATGAGTTACACCCAGTAATAATTGATTATAAATCTGCCATTCATTAATACGAAAACATTGTTATATTTTCTTCAATATGAACCTTTATTCGGGGCGTCCCAAAAGTAAGGAATAAATTCAGTGCATTAGAAATGAAATATATTGTAAATATTAACTTTCCAAATTTCCAAATTTGAAAATACACATTTCAGCATAATTCTAAAATAGATACTCTCACTTATCATGTACGTGTGATGTCATCATTATTTTTTGAAACTGGATATTTTTTTCTCGATATTTCTCTCATGAAAGGTGACAAATTGTATACATAGTTGTATCTACAGCTTTTCCAATTGTAATTTAGAAATCATCAATTGGAATTCAGAAAGCATCAAATGTAATTCAGATTAGTCAATTGTAATTTAGAAAGTGTGAAATGTAATTCGGATTAGTCAATTGTAATTCAGAAAGCGTCAAATGTAATTCAGATTAGTAAATTGTAATTCAGAAGGCGTCAAATGTAATTTAGAAAGCGTCAAATGTAATTCAGATTAGTCCATTGTAATTCAGATAGCCCTAAATATAATTCAGAAACCGTCAAATGTATTTCACAAAGCGTTAAATGTAATTCATGGTAATGATGAAACCTTTCCCAACATTATAATGCGTGTCTAAACGGGATGTGGAATTCTGAATTTCGTGCCATTTTTGCTGTGGAAATTTCGCTTTATAATAATAATAATAATAACTGCTCCTCCGCCTATGGCGTATTTGTTAACTGTCATTATTTCACAAAGAATTCTGACCCAATTACATTTTATTTTACCATGGGCCTCTGAACTATTACTAGGGGTATTACCTGAGAGGGGCATTATTATTATTGCCTGCAAGCGACTTATAGATGGTAGAGGCACATTTCAAACATTTGTTGCA
Source organism: Othius punctulatus (assembly GCA_951805005.1). Lineage (NCBI taxonomy): Eukaryota > Metazoa > Arthropoda > Insecta > Coleoptera > Staphylinidae > Othius > Othius punctulatus. The sequence goes on along the minus strand of OX638141.1, from coordinate 65,130,111 downwards.
AGGAAATGGAAAAACTGCAGAAAAACCACCCCAAAAATGCAGACCCGGGAATCGAGCCCTCCCTACCCTCTTTTTGAAATGAATTATTTAAATTAGAAAAATAAAGTAGTAATGATTAACTTTATCTGTCAAATTTCTGTTGTTTGCACTTCTACGGTAGCTAAAATATCGTTTCGGATAAGGTGTAGGTGATCTAAGTTACAATTGACTTTCATTTTAATTACATTGGATACTTTCTATATTATATTTGTAGCTTTCTCAGTACATTTATTTTATTTATTCCTTTGCCTTTCTACCTTTCTGTGGAAGGCATACATTATTAATTTTATAATATTCTCTCCACTTCCTCCTATCTTTTGTTAATTCCTTTATTTCTTCCCATGTGTTCCCTTTTCTTGTTGCCTCTTCTTTTATTGCGCTGTTCCGCCCTTTTCTTGTTTTCCTCTGTGTTGTTTTCCTGTTGCTCTTGTCTCGTATGTTTTCTTAGTGTTTCGTTCGTCTCTCAATCGTCTCATGTGTCCATACCACCTCATTTGGCCTTCTGTTATTTTTTCCTGTATTGATTTTATTTTTAAGTTTTTCCTGTGCGTCTGGTTCCTTATCCTGTCTCTTCTTGTTTTGTTTTCTATTTTTCTTAGGAATCTCATCTCCATGGAATTAATTCTTTTTATTTGTTTTCCTGTCATCGTCCACGTTTCGCTGCTGTAAGTTAGCGTTGGTCTAATTACTTTTTTGACTATTTCTGTTTTTGTACCTCTTGATATCACCTTCTTGCTAAAAAAGGTGTTTTTTAACATGTTATATAGGTTTGCTGTTTTTCCTATTTTATCTTCCATTTCATTATCTAATTTACCATTGATCTGTACGATTGTTCCTAAATATCTCTATTGTTCGAATTTATTTTCCTTGTATTTTTATCTCGTGTTTTTCTTGTCTTTGGCACTTCGTAGTTTATTTTCATGTTTATTTTCTTAATCTCTTTCACAATTATTTCCTTGATGTATTGCAGTTCTTCCTCTGTTTCTGCAATTATTGCCCTGTCATCCGCGAATAGTAGTTCTGCTATTTTTGTTATCTCTATTTTCCACTATCCAATTTTTAGCATTTTAATTTTTTGCTTTGCTTTCTTCATCGCCTTATCCAATACAATTGTGAAAAGCAAAGCGGTTAGCACGCATTCTTGTTTTACTCCTTTCTTTGTTTCGAATTCTTTTGATTCCTCATTCCTCATTGTTCTCACAATATTTCTGTTTTCTCTGTACATGTATTTTATTACATTTGTTATTTCCTCCTCTATTCCTCTCTCTGCTAGTTCGTTCCATATGGCATCTCTCCTTATCCTGTCGAATGCCTTTTCGAGATCTACGAAACATATGTGTATTTCTCTGTTCTTCTTATTTAGTTTCTCGGTTAGTTGTCTGAGTATGAAGATTTGGTCTTGCGTACTTCTCCCTCTTCTGAATCCGCACTGATTGTAGTTTCTAGTTTGTCTCGCATCCTTTTTACTAGTACCTTAGTCATTATCTTACTTGGTATACTTGTTAGTATGATTCCTCTGTAATTTTCACATATTCTTTTATCCCCTTTCTTATGTATTGGTAGAATTCCATTCTCTTGGTGTTTTCCCTCTGCCTATTATATCATTTATTAGTTTCGATATTTGTGTTATTCCCTCTTCTCCCAGAAACATCTTCATGTTTCATCATATCCGGGGTTATATCGTCTGTTCCTGGTGCTTTCCCGTTTTTTTAGATTTTTATTGCTTGCACTTCTTCTTTCTTAATTTATCCATTTTTTTTCTCTTGCTTTTCTTGCGACTTTTCCACCCATTCTTATGTTTCGTTATCTACTTCATCCTGTTCGGTTAATTCGTTGAAATATTATCTCCATCTTTCCATCGGTGTTGTCTTTTATCTCCTTTTTGACTTCCTCTGTCCACTAGTTTGTCTTTTTCATTTCCCTGTTTCCAATTTTTGTTGTTCCGCAGGTCCGCTTTGTTCCGGGTTAATTAGGTGATAGTCTATTATCGATCTCGCGTTTCTGATTGGTTGTCCCTTGTGTACTTGTGAATGTTTTTGTGTTTGAATTTTGAATTTGTTATCACAAGGTTGTTTCAATACATAATTCCTTTATTCTTTTCCCATTGTTGTTTTTAATTTCTTTTCCTTCATCTACTTCCCTTTGTATGTTTTCAAAGAATATGTCTTCTACTATCAGTGGCCATGTTTCATCCTCGACTAGTTTGATTTCTATGGTCGTTATTCTTTCGTTGATATGTTTTTCTTTGATTATACTTTTTATACTTTCCGGTGTTATTATTATTCCTACTCCTCCTTATCATCTCTTTCCTTATCATCTACTCATGTCCATATCAACCAGTATCCTCCATGCATATTTTTTATTCCGTCTCCTTTCTATTTTGTTTCGGTAATTCCTAGTATTTCTATTTTATGTTTTCTCATCTCCTCCACCAGTTCTGCTTCTTTTCCCATGTTCCATGTCCCTATTGTTATTTTTTCTTTTATTTTTTTCTGTTTTTTATCTTTTACCCTTCCTCCTTTCCTTTTATTTTTATGTTGTTATTGCAATTTTGTTCTGGTTTTGTGTTCTTTTCTATATTATCTATTTTATCGTTGTTTTCCATATTCATATCCTGTGTGTTGCCACTGTTTGTCTTCTGTCTTGGTTTTTGGTTTAGTTTTTGGACCGTTTTTTGCACCTTCTACTACTGCCATTCCTTTTCTCCTCTTTGTTTCATCTGTATTCTGTTCCATTAATTACTATTTTTCTGTAGCCAATTCTTCATTTCCTTTGTCTTTTTCTTCCTTAGCTATGTTTCTAATTTCTCTTTGCACTTTTCTTTCTACCAACGTTAAATCGTTTCTATGTACATTCTAGTATGATTTATATTGTTCTTGGCTTTCGTGATTTCTTTTTTCAGCTCCCACTATTTATTTATTTTGAATGCCCTTTTTATTTTTAATTCTACAATAAGTACTCTTGTTACGAACTCTTCGATCTCTTCTTTTACTTTTTCTCCTTTGTTGTTTAACCCTTTTATTACGATATTATTTATCGTCTTTTCTTTTTCTGCGCTTTCCATTCGTTCTTCTAGGTCTTGTATTTTTGTCATCATCGATTGTTTTTCGTTTTCCCACTTTTCATCCTTCTCATTTGATTGTCTTCTTATTGTTTGTATTTCGTATTTTAGTTCATTCAGATCTTCGCTGCTTTTCTTTATCTCTTCGTTGGTCTTTTTTAGCTCTTCGTTGTTTTTCCTCACCTCCCGCATTAAATCTTGCATCATTCCTTTCAGTTCATCAATCTTTTCTTTGTTTTGTTCTTCTTTGTTATTTTTGCTTTCAGTTTTCTGTTGGTTGGCCTACAATACAATTAACTAATATTTTCTGAATTACATTTTATGCTTTTTAAATTACTTTTGATGCTTTCTGAATTACAACTGGAAAAGGTATAGAAAAATAATATCTACTAACGCAAATTTATAGTATTAAGGACACCGCTAGTTTGGCTGACAGGTTAGAACGCTTGCTTAGCATGCACGAAGTACTACTAGTATTAAGGTTCCAATAAAAAAAAAAGATGACGTCACAGATAGAAAATAGACTTTAATGTCAAAGGGTGTATTTTGAAAATTACAAATTTATCTAATCTAACATATTTTTTTCAATATTTTCCCTTTCGAATATAATTAATGTATTCCTTACCTGTGTGATACCCCAAATATCCAATGTTCATGCGCCGTAATTTGGGCATTTGCACAGATTTAAGTATGTAATGTGCCAATATATTGTTATTTTTATGTACCAAATATTAAAATCGTATAAAAAAATGTTAATTTTCTTTTTCGTTACTTTTCTTTGGATCTGAATATATCGTTAGAAAAGTTAGCGACTTCTCCGCTTGCATTAGAGGGTGCATTTCCTGTTTTTACACTATTGCTAGGCATCTACAGTTTAAAGAAGCTGGTTGTCCAATGCTTTCTCTAAATATTTTCTATTTATATAAAAAAAAATGTAAATGATAATATACATAAAGGGTGTTTCAAAAAATCACCCATTTTCCATTTATTACCTATAGATGGCACTTACTCAGGGAATTATTTAAATTGGAAAAGTGGCAACATGTCAATATAATTTAAATGATAATAATGATGAAAATGCAATATCTGTCTATATCACATTCTTGCTTATCTAATTACACAGTATAATAATCCGTTTCAACCTCTTTTGTACTACAGCAACAGTATCATTGTCGCTGAAGTTTATACCACACTCGCTTTTCACTAAATACAATAGTTTACCTATATTCACTCGTTTCAGAACACTCAAGTTTGGCATTTTACTTGGAATAAATATCAGTGTCAGTCAAAATACAGTGTTGTGAATTAGTTTGTATTTTCCTTGAAATTCAGATGTTTTTGAATCTCTTGTGAGCTTAGTGGAAAAAGTGGGTAGCTTTTTCAGAAACACTCGGTGTACACACACTCACGCATACACACAATTAATATGAAGTGCACCCAGGAACAAAGTTTTTTACTTGCGCATTTTAGTCTCGTTCCTTCCGAGTTTTTCAATAAATATATGTTCACTTGTTGGTATTTGTAATTACTTCCTTACCGTTACTTCCGTACGTGTTCCAGATATAAAAATTCTGATTCACCTGAAAACAAATATCTAGCCTTTAATAGGTGCTTTCCTTTCATTAGTTAAGTGAGTGTGAACTGAAGTGAGTCTACGCTGAGAATTTCACTTCACAATTATGGTTGAAAAGAACGTCATGACTCAAAAAGTTGCATCATATTTTATTTTGTTTTAATGTTACCGATTTTGTGTTTTGGTTCCATACACAGAATTTGCGAATGAATTAGGCGTTAAATATTGAAAACTTTCCAATATTGACACAAATTTAATGGTGGGAGCCCTATGGATCCCATACAAACGATGCAAAAGTTCCTCCCACTAACTAACTGAGTGGAAAATCTAATTTTGATCACCCCCGCAAATCGGTTCACATCGGTAAAGGGGAGATAAAAATTCTCACTTTAGACTGAAAGACTAAAAATTCTGATTTACCTGAAAACAAATATCTAGCCTTTAATAGGTGCTTTCCTTTCATTAGTTAAGTGAGTGTGAACTGAAGTGAGTCTACGCTGAGAATTTCACTTCACAATTATGGTTGAAAAGAACGTCATGACTCAAAAAGTTGCATCATATTTTATTTTGTTTTAATGTTACCGATTTTGTGTTTTGGTTCCATACACAGAATTTGCGAATGAATTAGGCGTTAAATATTGAAAACTTTCCAATATTGACACAAATTTAATGGTGGGAGCCCTATGGATCCCATACAAACGATGCAAAAGTTCCTCCCACTAACTAACTGAGTGGAAAATCTAATTTTGATCACCCCCGCAAATCGGTTCACATCGGTAAAGGGGAGATAAAAATTCTCACTTTAGACTCAGTGGTGAATCACTTCATGTGGTGAGAGGATCGCTCCGCTCACTTTCAGATTGTAAATTTGTAAATGAAGTGAGTTTGAACTGAGTTTTGGTGTGAAAGGAAATCACCTAATGTTACCTGAATTGTTTACTGGGCTGCCTACCTTAAAATATACGATATCTATAAATTATGGTCAAAAATGGGCAATCAGGGGCGGCTGTGGAAATTGAAACGTATGTGTGTGACTTGACGCAGTTTTCAATTTTCTGACAAGTGCCGAGTGATAAACCAACCTGTTGTATAAATCGCCGCAATGATTTTGTTGATTCGTTAACATGCGTTCTTACACTGTTTCCGCTGGCCAAGGCCGCTAAACCGACAAGATCGTCGGTAGAGAAGCGTATCAAAGTTAGTACATATAGCAAACCTTGTATCGCTATAAAGAAAAAAATGTGTCCTTTTAAAAATGTCAAACCCAACTATAAAACGTAGCACCTTTTTCACAAAAAACATTTATTTTCACTAAATGTACATTTTAGTGTACATTTTAGTGAAAATAAATGTTTTTTGTGAAAAAGTGCTACGTTTTATTTCTAAACATATTTTCACACGCTCCAACTCCCCGTTAAACCCAACTATGTCTGCATTTAAAAAAAATTAAGTCAACAACTGTGCATTTTTTTAATCAAAAGCATATCTTGCATAAGCTTTTCAAACGACAACTCTTTCCCCATTTAACCGAATCTCTATGTCTTATGGTTTCAGAGATCCCAATGCTTAAAATGAAAAAAAACTCACCTTGTATATACGGTAGTCGCCGAGGGTTAATACTGCTAATCGAATACAGGACAGGAAAGAGGAAAATAATGCTGACATCACGCAAGACGATCAAGTTGCTGGATGTTCAAAATCTAAAACTTCTCATTTGGCAGTCGGTGATGAATATAACTATAAAGAACATGAACATATTTGTTTGTTCAAATGCGATGATAGTTAACACAGAAAATAATGTTATTATTCGAAATTAAAGTGCTTTATCGTCCTGGATTAACATATAAAATATAGAAAACTCAACCATAAATATTAAAATTCAATAAAACTTTAGAAAACAATGTGTACATGTTTTCGTGACATTTTCGTGCCTCATTTGCGGAGCGAAAGTATCGCTCCGGTTTCAGAAAAGAATATATTGTATACGTATATTATTTATGATAATTTAGTTGAAAGTTCATATTTTGGACATGTTTCCCCAGGTTGTCAAAGTTTGAGAACCACTATGTAATGTGCTGCATTTGTCTCGTTTATTAACTAAAAACCTTTTTAGTTAATTTAACTCAATTTAAACCCAAACAAACGCTTGTTGCCTAAAGAGCAAGATTGTTGAACATTCAGTGTTAATAAAAAAAAATTGTCTCGTCATAAATGGTACAATAAGACTGTACAGTAGGGCTGTACTGTACGGAAAATATTTGTTTCGAAATTGAGTGGCCCTGGGGAAGGATTTTTTTTTTATGTCAAAATAAACCCCCAAAAAAATCAACCCTGTGCGATTATATCTTCAGGTTCCTTTTTGAAAGTAAAATTTTGAAATTTTAATAAAAAACCCTGATTTTTAGATTTTTATTAAACCACTTATTAGCGCTAAAGCCTAAAATTTGAGATTGGATTACTAACAAAAAAAAAAATTGAACCACTTAACGGTATAGCAAGTGCCTGGGTCAGAAATAGTTACATTTTTGCCGCAATACTAGTACAAAAAGAATACTGTTATCTCCTGCGCCATCTTCAATTCGACTTGCAGTCACCTCCTCGTGGTGGATTGTGGGTAGTTTTCATATTATAAAAAAAAACAAGCAAAGAGCTGTTTCGCAAAATTCACATTTTTAATCCTATTTTTTACATTTTTAAGAATAAAAAAGGAACCTGAAGATAAACATATTTTTCAAAAAAAAAAACAGGTATATTTGGTTAATCAAAAGGCAACTATTGCGCATCTAGGCCAATTAAAAATGTTTATTTAAATTTTCATATAGTTGCGCTCCGCCCTACTGTACAGTTTAGTATAGTAAATGTTTTCATATTTTCTCTCATTTTCTTGAAAATTTTCTTATGTAACGTATTGAAATTAATATGCAGCCGTACTAATATGATGACTCTTTTTCAAAATAAAAATTAAAAACCTAGTATTATCATTTAATATTTTCAAGTTGGCCTTGAAAGTGAGCGTCAAGCTCAAGTTCAGGGGGTCATGAGATGGTCCCTTTTTGGTCATACAGCTTTTGTTAGGGCCAACTTTCGCTATCAAAAATACTTTCAGAGTAATATGCGTGGATTGCTAGAAATGGCATTCCCTACATGACGTGTTTATCAAAATTAACTGTGTTTGCCGTGGTGCACTTTATATATAGTAGTGACTGTATTTGTTAGGGATATTATCCCTAACTGGCTATCGACCAACGTGGGTCCTTCTGCCGTGTGATTTGTGTAAATGTGTGTATTGAGTTAGGGCTTGTTACTCTAGAAATTCGCCCCCGATCTCTAGAGCGCCGTTAATGAGCTCCCAACGGCGAATGGCACTAGTTTCTCAGTACAAATGTACTACCTGTACTGGGGCTCGAACCCAGGTCTTCCTGCATGCTAAGCAAGCATTCTAACCTGTCAGCCAAACTAGCGGTCCTTTATATATATTTTCTAAAATATGCTGGCACTCCATTTTAAATATAATTAAAAATTGATACATTTTGAACGAAATATGTTTAGAACAAAGTTTAACTTAAAAAAATTAATAATCACGGTACTGAAATAATATTTTGAAATCAACTCTTTTAAAATATAATCAAGAGAGAGGGATGTTGAACAAGTTTACATACTACTCAAAGGAAACGCGAAGTTAGCAAAGCGGTTTACGGTAGTACATACATATGAAAATAATTAAGCAAGAACAAAATTAAATTAAGCCTGCTAAACATCGGTGAATAAATGAAGAAAGATGTATATACAGGGTGTCTCTAAATTATGTGGACATGGCTTAACCACAGATTACTGGGATCAAAAGAAGACGATTTAACAAAACTTATCTATATACAAATGCATTTGGTTTCGCCAGTATTCAGCTTCAAAGTTAATTTAAAAAAAAACAAATTTGCTTATAAAAAGAAAACGTTTATATTGATTTGGATGTTGTTTGGTATGACACTTTATAAGGGTATCACTCATATTTTGTCATAATATTGTTATTATCAGTAGACCGGTTGTGTATAAAACAAGTGAGGCCCAACATTAATACAGTCATATTTTTTACTGACAAAAGCAAATAAATTTAAAAAAAATCAAATCGAACGCAGGCATTCATTATTAAGTTTTTTTGTATCTTTATACTTTCTGATATCTGCTACAGTATCGACACAAAAAAATTAAATATGAGTGACTGCGCTACACTCGTTTACAGCGTCAGATTTGATTTTTTTAAGTTATTTGCTTTATCATTAAAAAATATGAATATATTTATGTTGGGCCACCCTTGTTTGGTACATAACCGGCCTACTGATAATAACAATATTATGACAAATAATATGAGTTATACCCGTATATAGTGTCATACCAAACAACATCCAAATCAATGAAAACGTTCTCTTGTTATAAGCAAATTTTGTTTTTTTTTAATTAACTTTGAAGCTGAATTCTGGCTAAACCAAACGCATTTGTATATAGATAAGTTTCGTTAAATCTTTTTTTTTATCCCAGTAATCTGTGGTTAAGCCATGTCCACGTAATTTAGAGACACCCTGTATATTTCCTACAAAGTCAGAGTCAAAATAAACGACAATCTCCTCGACTCTTTAAATAAACCTTATTCTGGAAGCAGAAGACATAAAAAAAGATCCGGGAACGTGTCGAAATAGAAAGAGGAACCACAAAGCAACAAATGCCCTTGGTCAAACGGATAAAGAAATAGTCAAAGTGGATGCACAACGGCCATTAAAATAGCTGAATCTGGGATAGTCACTGATACGGATTCCATCATAAACGAAATAAAATTGACTTGATTGGAAAATATATCACCTTTTCATTGATATGCATAAACATTTAATAAATAAATATTCATACAACCATATGGAAGTGAAAAGTTTTGAATGAAATAAATGGACTCTAGTTAAAAATGCATTCTCCGTGCTAGATGCAACTACATATTCGAAATTTACTTACTTACTTGCTAATCCTTTTTTTATTTTTAGTTTGATGGTCATCGGTTATAACTGGAAATGGTGTTACCAACATGGGTTCGCTATTTTTATTATAATACAAGTACCCACGGGTTAAAAACTTTTTTTTGCCAAATAATTTATTGTTTGTTAGTGTGCAAATTTATTACCTCAATAATACGTTAAGAAGAAATAATAAACTTGATTGTAATATACTTATTGATTACTCTTTTATTAATTACGATAAAAATATTATAACCCAGTATCTAAGTATATAAACGTAATTGCGCAACAAAAAATATACAAGTCTGTGTGAATATACAATAAAACAGTTTGTACATATCAATAAAATATTAATAATATTGAGCATCGATCCGTTCCGGCTTCCTGTGCACGACATGTCACTAAACCTATTGCACCTATAAAATAAATAATACACAGTGGGGAGCGCCCAACGCCAGATACAAAATCATATTAAATAAAATATAATACAAATGTAGAAATATGTTAGATTCTTGGTTGTGATATATAAAATAATATCAAAATATTTATATATAAACATAAAATATAATACAAGCACAGATGAATACATCAAACGATTATTTTTAATATTCTATAAAAAAAATAATAGAATCTATGTAATCTTAATATTGCATTGATCGAGAATCGAATCACAGCTCCAGTAATATTTTAATTATTAACTGACTCTCAAAGAGACGTTTACCTTTTCTTTAATAATATTAATAACCATAAAACAATCTTTTCTTTAAAAATATTAGTGATTAGCGATAGCGATAGTGATTAAGAATCACTATCGTGTTTTTTTTTTTAATGTTATGTTAAGATAAAAATAAATGATTCATCTACGTAAATTGCATATTGCCATGTACGAGTATATGAAAATCCAATATGAATAATAACTTAACAGGTAATTCTCAATGCGAATAAGATCTCTGAAGTGTGAAATCTCGTACACTTCTCATAAAATCTGGACATATTTAAACTCTATGGCCAGAGCTGAATCTCCCCCTCCATTAAGAGATCGACACCATTCAAAGCTAAGCAAATCAAAAATAAGAAATACAAAGCATCATAATATAGGTATTAATAATAATATATTCGGCGAAATGTAATAGCCAATCAAGACGGTTCTGCTACCAGTACGAACATATCATAAGTATCATTAATGGGAAAATATATTACTTTTGAATACTGCCGACACATCGTTGGTATATAGGGGAAAGTGGCCAAGTCCATAATTTAAAGATTTTCATTATTTAACATCATTGTATCTGAACCATACTTATCTTTTCATGAGATATTTACTAAATCCATTTTGTAAGAAATTCGTACTTTTTTTCTGTAAATTCATAATTAACCAAGCCCATTTTAAAATTAAATATGCAGGAGAAATGTACAGGAGAAAAAATTAAATTGAAATGATGAATAATTGACTTGGCGACTTTCTCCTGTATACTAACGACATTCTATGATACATTAATAAATTTGATATGATTTGATTTTATAAATAATCAAGTACCTAGTACGTATGCTGTACTATCCGCAAGTATTCATCTGTGCTTGAACATAAAAAATATATAATTATACACTAGAACCTACGATAGTTGCTATCTGAGACTAGTGTGCGATATTTACAATCACAATAACATAAATATACGCTCTTCACATAAAAAATAAACTTACACATACACTCCAGGCACTTAAATCTAGGTTATAAAATTGTATGTATAAAAAATTATATACAGAGATTGCGTAAAACTAGATCACAGTCTGAACATGCACATTGTGTGCGTGGCTTTTTATGTCTTTTCTTTAAAGCTGAACGCCGCGACGTCTCTCATCTCGGGCAGAAGTTGAAATGGGGGAAGAGATAGCAGTGCAGCGATAAGAAGCTGAAACGAAAACATATTTGCATGAAAAACAGATGGTAAGAAAATATTTTCAAAGCGCGGCCGGGAAAAGGTTCCACGAAAAATATGACAAACTTGGGAATTGACGAATTAATCATTGCTGCACGGATTTAAATTTTTTCATAACATTTCGGTTTAGAAAAATGAAAAAAATGCAGTATTTTATTACAATTATTCAAAATTTAATGTAATTATTATTTAGGACAAAATGTTTGAAGTTTATAAAATTGTGTTTTGTACAACACCGTGTTTAAGTGTTTCTTCATTTCTGATAAAAATCTGAAGTCTGAAAGTCTGAACTTTTCTGTTAATACAAAAATTGTTTTTAGATCTAGGAATCTTCAAAATAATAGTATTACCTAATACAAGGTGTCCAAGATAAGGATCAACAGTATGGGGATCTCGGAAACCGTAAAAGTTACAAAGGCGGATAAATTACAAAAAAGTTGCGCAATTAAGTGGTCAGTAATTTTGAGAAAACCAGAAATTTCCGCTTACTTCCGGAGATATTCGAATAAATCTGCAATCTTGCGATTTCGTTTTAATTTTTTTCTGAAGTTATTTGAAAAGGTATAAGAAAACCAAAAGCACTTTCTCATTGCCACATTTTTAGCTCTGCATGACAGCGTTTACAAATTGTCAGTACAACATTTTGTTTCGAATAAACCAGCATCAACTAAATTCTTTTATATGGCCTGTAAAAAATGTACAACCAGTATTAGAAAGCATCTCCTATTACGAATTCAACTATTTATATCACAGTATGGTTTATAATGTTTTTATTCAGAAAAAGGCTTGTTAATAAATTTCGAACATTTTCATGTAGTAGGCGTTGAAATGATGACGACGAAGAAAAAAAAATCCAATTTTAACCCAAAATACGTACCGAAATAGTAACTAAAAATAATTTACCTAGAATAGTTGTTTAACATTGAAACACTATAGTAATTTAGGACCACACTTATTATTAATTTACTGTGATATGAGAATTGTTCTGTTCGATTAATGGCGACGAAGATAAAAATATTTACATAATTTTAAGCCAGAATATGTACCGAAATAGTGACAAAAATAATTTAGCATGAATAGTTGTAAATGATTGAAACATTGTAGTTATTGATTGTACCCTTATTATTTGTTACTGTGAGATGAGAATTGTTTTGTTCATTTAATGACGACGAAGACTACAATTATTACTTAATTTTACCCACAATAGGTACCAAAATAATAACTAAAAACAATTTAGCACGAATAGTCGTTAAACATAGAAACATTATAGTTATTCAGAACCACACTTATTGTGTTTTTACTATGGTATTATGAGAATTGTTCTGTTCATTTAATTATCTTAAAATCATAAAATTAGGTGATAAATTTTGTCTTCGTCGCTAATTTCAACGCCTACTACACCAAAATGTTCGAAATGTACAAACAGGCTTTTTTTCTGAATAAAAACATGATAAATCACACTGTGACATAAATCGTTGCATTCGCAATAGGAAATGCTATTTAATACAGGGTGTACTATATTTACGGGCCTGAGAAAAATATAAAATTGATGCTGATTTCTTCGAAACGAAACGTTGTACTGAAAATTTATATACGCTATCTTATAGAGCTAAAAAAGTGGCAACGAGAAAGTGCCCTTTGTGTTTTATACCTTTTTAAATAACTCCAGAAAAACATAAAAACGATATCACAAAATTTCGGATTTTGCCGAATATCTTCGGAAGTAAGCAGAATTATTTAGTTTTTTCAACAGACTATTACCACTAAATTGCGCATATTTTTTGTAATTTAACTGCTTTTCTAACTTTTACGGTTTCCGAGATCCCCATGCGGTTGCTCCTTATCTTGGACACCCTGTATGTTACCTTTATTATTTAAATAATGACTTGGACACCTCTTCTACACAATTCTACAGTGTGTCTACACATTTTAAGGGCTTCAAGGGCATTTACAAATGAGGACTGTTCTGGAACTTTTATATTTTTGTAGTTTTTGCAACTTCTGACAAGTTTACAATTTTTGAACACTAGCGAGATTAATGTTCGCTATTTTAGAACAATACGAATCTATTGATACCAATTTTGATTGCATATTCTCGAAAATTTCATTAAATCTCGTTCAAACTTGTTAATAAGAATCCAAAATTTTGTTAATTTTATGATTGAAACTTCGTTAAAAACTTAATTTCACTATACCTTAATTAGGTTCTTAAAATTAACAAGAAGCTTCAGGCAGGTTTCTTAGTGACATGCGAGTAATTTTCTAAAATTTCTGGTGTCATTCTAGTTGCAACTTCGATAAATCACCAGTATCCATACAAAAGCACAAATGCCCATAATATGTTCCTAATAGTTAATGGTTATTTCTGGTAGGATTTCCTGAATTAAATCCGAATTTAATATCAGATTTGCGAAAAATATATCTTGTCCTGTAGTAAATTCATAGCAAAGTACAAGAGTCTGAATAATGCATTGATGCTCCTCAAATGTCCAAATCAATTCTGGAACAATTGTTTGAATTGAAATTTGAATTTGAACAATGTTAACCTAAAACGGTGGAAAATGGTAATTAGTCTCGAGATAGTTTTTAGATATTTCTGGAACAAGTAGAATTATTTGTAGTCACTAAACTCTCGTCATATTTTAATTAACAGCCAATAAAATGTACTGCCTTACTAGAATATTTTGAAAATTTCGATTATATCATAGCATTTTTTTTTTTCATTTTCTGTTGCAACTTTTGAAATCTTGAAAATTTTGTAGTACATAAAATGTAATGATACGATTTGTATAATATATTTTTTTTAAATAATGATGGATCTAGGTTACAATATCTGGTTTTATATGGAATATAAGGACACCCTGTCCGTACTTTCGATTTCTATTTCATTCATAAGAGAAATTATGAATATTTGTAAAATCGTCTATTTGAAGTAAAAATTTCGGAAATTCTTTATTTCCTCACAAACTACTACAGATAAGTGCTCAATAAGCTAACAAAATGTGTTCACAATTTAACGAGCACTAAATATGTAAAAATATACAGGATGTTTCATTTAAAATAACAAAGTTGTCGGCCACTTGTGGTAGATCTTTGAGTGATAGAAGCATCTACGTATTTTATTTTAGGAAATCACGATCAACCATGTTGGTTTGAATTTTTTCAAATTTTTATTTAGTCAGGAACCCCATAAATTTTAACCGACTTGCATGGGACATCCTGTATATTTAGATTGTATATTCTGGACAGTTATAGCATTTATCAGATTCATTTTTGAGTTTTTTATAATCTTATTGAAATGTCTGCAGCTCATTGAATCTCATATTTCAATTGGGAGTAGACGTATCTGAATGCTGATATTAATATGACTAAATTAATGTTTAACTTTCGTAATAGTTTATTCAATATTTCCAAAATTACTTGAGACTTAAGCCTGGCGCACATAGAGACGCAGGTGAAACAGGCAACGAAATTTGTTGATCTCGCCTTTCTTATTGGCTGCGAAAATAACTGCACTGCGCTGTCCTGCGTCACCTGCGTCTGAATGTGCGCCAGGCTTAAATGAAATAAATTTAGTTCTGAAATTTTGACTCAAAAGTGTTTGAATTATTCTTAGGTTTTTTTGGTTTTGGTAAATTTTAATGCGTAAGATACAATTTTATCGGTGCGGAATTAATCTAGTAAAATTGACATTAATTTCATCGAGAATATTTCTGGCATATTCTATAAGAATAAGAAATTGAATAAGAAACAAAAAAAAAAACGCACGGAAAATCAAAAACTATTCTACAACGTGATAAGAAGAAACAGAAAGAAAAAAACTATCAAGATACACCACATAAAGAACATAGACGGGACAATACTAACAGGAGATGAAGAAATAGCGGAAAGATGGAACACTTCGAAGAGCTGATGGGTAAAGAAAATAGTGTCGAAGAAAGAGTCGAAGAACAACAAACTAATCATCAGAAGAAAGTAAGAAAACAAAACTAAAAATAAAAAGAAATAACGGAAGAAAAAATTACACCGGAAGAAGTAAACAAAGCAGTAAGAAAACTGAAGCTGGGGAAAGCACCGGGAATAGACAACATCAAAAACGAACTAAAATACATTGGAAATAAGGGAACTGAGCAACTAACAAGACTATTAAACGAAGTTTGGAAGACAGAAAAAATACCCAAAGACTGGCAAACAGCAGCGATAATACCGATATGGAAGAAAGGAGATAAAAGGGAATGTAGTAACTACAAAGGAATTTCCCTATTATGTGAAACAGAAAAGATATACGAGGACATACTGGAAAGAAGAATAAGACAAAAACTAGAAGGGTAGCTGGAACCATCGCAGAGCGGATGCAGAAGAGAACATTGGACAATAGATCACCTATTCACAATCAGGAACTTAATAAATGAACTAAGAGAGCACCAGAAACAAATATACATAGCATACATAGATCTAGAAAAAGCCTTAGACAAAATAATCAGAGAATACGTATGGCAGGTACTACAAAAATAACAAGGAGGACAAAAACTGATTAGGGCAATAAAAAGTATATACCAAAACAGAGAACTGTATAAGAACGGGTAACATGAAGTCCAAGAATTTCACAACGATCAATGGTCTAAGACAAGGAGGAGTGTTAAGCCCGTGCCTATTCATAATATAGGGCCTATAGGGCCTATAGGGCATAGATGCGGTAATGAAAAATATAAAAGAGAAAACAAAAAAAACACACATAGGATACAGGAACCTTAAAGCAATGGAAATCACTGAGTGGATATTTGTAGACGATGTAGCAGTAATAGCGAAAAACATTAAGGACCTAGAAGCAAACATTGAGATATGGAGCGAAGAACTTGCAAAAGTGGGACTGAAAATCAACACAGAAAAACCAAAATAATGAAAATAGGGAGAGGAAAAGAAACAGAAGAAATAACAATAAGCAACACCAAAATAGAACAGACCGAACAAATTAAATACCTAGGGCAAATAATAGACAGCACAGGGGATCTCGAAGTGGAAATAAACAATTGACTGCAAGCAGCACCGAGTACTTTTCAGGCTTTCCAAAAGCTAATACTAAACAACAAGAAGTTATCGAGAAAAACAAAACTAACAATATAGTAATACTAATACTAATACCAACCCTAATATATGGATGCGAAACGTGGACGCTAAACACTAGACAAAAAAGTAAGATACAGACACTAGAAATGAAGTATCTTAGGAAAGTATACGGAGTAACTAGAAAACCAGAAAAGACAAAATCAGAAACGTAGGCATAAGAAGAGAACTAGAAATAACAGAACTAAACAAAATAATAGAAGACAAACTGCTGCAATGGTTGGGATACCTACACAGAAGAAAAGACACCAATCAAACAAAAATCATATGGCAAACAAAAATAACCGGAGAAATAACGGAAAAAGAAGTGGGACAAACATGTCGAAAATATTATGGAAAGAAGATCTGGAACCTACTAATAAAAGAAAATACAAGAAATTGAGAGACTACAATATTCTACACCCGAAAGGGTAGAAGAATTATGACTATAATTAAAAAAAAAGTGGTTCTGGCTCTTTCAATAAATGAATTACTTCTTTATCAAGAGATGTTATGCCTTGATTTATTATTTGTCCTTGAAATTGATGATATAATTGGATCTGATGAAAATAATAGGATATTTACTAAATCCGTCATATTTTCTATCCCAGAAAATTTTCTCGTATTATATTTTCGATAGCTTCGAAAATCTTTGTTTCGAGCTTCCATGGCCTCCTCCGAAAACATGCCTATTGGCGAAACGGACGCTTCAATAATTTCTGCACCATGCATGAGTAACTTGTGTACATTCGATGGCATATAGTACCAAGGATATAATTCATTGTACTTTTCGAAAGTAGCTCTCGCGAATTTTCTGAACTGCTCAATAATAACAGCATATCCACTGCAAATCGTTTGGAGGATAACTTTAATATTTTTGATTATATCTACATCAATTCCTGTGACAGATGAACACAGTTGCGGATCTTCGAAGAAACGACTTGCTGTATTACCATCGGTCGTTGTCCCAAAACCAGGCTTCGGTATATCCACTAAAAGCCCCACGTTCTCTTTAGTTTCTTAAGTTTAAAATCTCTTTGAATTTTTGTTTTTCTGCGTAGAAAATTTGCCTTTGCTTCTTCGCCACGAATTTGCCACTTTTTATTTCAAGCCTGTATGCAATGTGGAGAAGGCACTCAAAACATCTAATCCAAGCATGTAATGTTGAAAGACCGTAGTGTAATGTAGTGGTGTTTACGGGATGTTCATTTATTTTGTTCAGCACTATTCATTGACTTTGGAGTTACTCCACAAATTTCACAGGACTGACTAGCGGAATCGGTTAATGCTGAAAATGTTTTTCCAACAATCATGGTTATTGAAAGTGAATGATTTATATGAAAATCATGACCTTGTAGAGATATTATTGTTGGCCATAGTTTTTCAATTTCATCTTCCACTGCTTTAATGACTTGCTTGGCCAATTCCATGCGTTCCTTTGCAAACACAATTTTAATCGGTCTACAATACCTAGTAGATGATGGTCTCGGACTCTGCCATATTATTTTCTGGGTTTCTAATATTTGAAGTCGAAGAGAAGCAACTGAAGCAGCAAACAAAAATTCATCACTATTACTTTTTTCGCTTTCTGAAATTTTTGTTTGTACTGCAAATGGCTAGAACTATCATCACAACCCCATTTGTAAATCAGTGTTAGGCTATCAGATATATTTTCTATTTCTTGCAAAATAACGTTTTCTTGTACTTTCACTAATCTATTTGCGGTATGGTTTAGTAGAGCTTGCAAAGAAATATCTGCCGAAGTTTCAGTAATTGAGATAGAGGAATTTTTAGGATAACACTTTTTCTTTGCATTAACTAATGCATCATATGGCGGCTAAATACCTGAATTTCTTTTTCTGGCACCCTCTCGCAATAATTGATACGTACGTTTGGTCAAATGACAATCAACAAACAATGCAAACGCCTCTTCTGGGGTATATCTGACAATATCAGATTTCGGAGATTGCCATATTTTTTTCTCATATCTGTAGCAGAGCTAGTAGTAGTTGCAAATTATTTTAATATATTTGCCGCAACACGTTCTCCACTAGCTTGTAAACTACCCTGAGTTGCAAGTAGTAATTCTTCTCGTGAGTAATTTTTAACTAATCGTAAAAGTTTCCGCTTTTTTGAGCGCAGGGACAAATGTTCAAATTATTTTGTCGAACGGCCATATTTACTGGTAGAAGGTAGTGGTGACGACTCGGATAATTTTCTGTAGTAAATAAAATTTTCGTTGCCATTGAGCCAGCCAGACTCGCGTTGCAATAATATTTTATACGAGCGATGACATTTTTTTTTCATTTTTCCATAAGGTCATAAATGTAGCTATTTCAACATTCATGGACTCCTCCACAGCTCACAATTTTGTTTTTAATATATGCAGAAACAGCAGAATTTTTCATTTGGAGTATTTTTTCTTGCCGCCAAATCTCAAACAGAAGTTAACCTCGAAACCGATAGCGGGGCTAAGAAAAATGTATCTCAAAAAGCTTCACTTTCCCGCAAACAAAATATGTTTCGCAGATGCACAGTGTATGTCCTAATGCAAAAATATATATAATTAGAGGTGACGAGGTCGGACGCCGTATTTGCCATCCACACAAAGTGGTGTAAATTTGTTCTTTTTTTCTAAGCGGAAGCTTACGTTTCAAACATTATTTTACTTAGTTAATACTAATCTCACAACAACTGAAAATAGAGAAGTAGTACATACCTTCAGCTATATTGCTCATAATTTTAATTTGACATATATCGTTTGGGTAAACAGGAAAAAAAATCCGAACGTCTCAGTGTACTCAGTGAACTGTGATGCATTTGAGAGTACTGCTTGAAAATGTCTCATGTTTATAGTTACACCGCCACTTACCGGGGACAGTTACAACTTTAAAAGTTTATGAGTGTAACCCCTAATAATTAGGCTATTCATATAAGCATACATTTTTGGAATTGAACACCACGAATATTGCTACTTTTGGCAAGCTAAACCTACTCTATTGGCCTCTGTGAGGAACTGCCAATATTGTGACGTACGCGGTGATTTTATGTTTCCTAATTCTTAAAAACTGTGTTGAATTTTTGAAATTCTCATATATCTGCATTGACTATCGGGTAGTTTCCAGATTTCTTTCTTTCGCGGAATTTATATCTTTTGTATTTCCTCTTCACATTATTTTTTAATGATCCATTACTTCTAAAGTAGTCTAAAGTATCCTCTTTAGACCTTAATGAGCATAAACAAATAAAGCCGGATATGAAAAAGTAAAGTAAATAAGAAAATATTGGAAAATAAAAAGTTTGCAGTCCTGCCAAAAATTCTAGAAAAAACTAGAAAATTCCAAACAATGACATAAAATGAGAAATTATTTAAGAAAACCATCTCGATATTCAAGTGAAATGTTATACTATCCCAAAAACTCAATAAAACTGTGCAAAATGTATAAGCCAAAAACAGGAAAATTAAAAAATATTTAACACGTGTACTATTTAAAAAAAAAAATCTTGATCTCGCTATTTTAATTTAGGAATCTATTTTTGTTTTAAAAAATTGTTTAAAAGTCAGTATTACAATATTAAATTAACTGTAACAATTGTTGAATCGAAGGACCAAATTTCTTGCCCCACCTGTGGTGCAATTGATGGTTTCATCATCTTTCCAATTTCGCCTCTCTTCGATTTGTCGCACCTGAAAACCGGATTCCAGGCACAATATACAGCGATTGAATCGTAATCACCCATTGGCCTCCCTCGGAGCTCCGGATAAACGTGGAAAATACATTTTTTATCCCCGCAAAGCGCGTTGTTTAAGACTCAATTAAAAACAGTATGCGGCTCGATGGAAAAATATAAGCGGAGGCTTAAGGGGGAGGCGCGCAATTAGCTCGGGCAAATTAAACTGGCTCGCATCTTACCGATTCGGATCGTACTTGATATCGAAGCCCTCGATCTTCACGACGTTCCACTCCTCCTTGTTCTTCGAGTAGCTGAATGAGATCTGTAATTAAAACGCAAACTCGTTAAGTTTAAATTGCACGACGAATTAATTTACAGGGGGCGTAATGGAACTCGTACGCTCCCGACCGGAGGCATTTTTATGGACTTGTTTGAAAGCGCCGACGTGTGTGCAATCCATGCAATTTCGTTCTACGGTCTGCATCCAAATTTCGGAACATGGCAGAAAAAATGTAATAATATTAAGCCACGGCGGCGTTTGCAGATTTATTCACTCGACGGAACGCGCGAAGCGATGACAATATTAATGCTGTAATGGAACTGTTGACATGACATGCAGCTAGTTTTAATGCACACTATTTATGCACGCATGTATTGACAGTATGGGCTCAAAACAATGCTATGCTGGAATTTAAACATCAAATTTAATGCAAATAACGTGTTATGTGCACAGGTTTTTGCAATTGTATGAAATCCGCATGTAAACGCAAACAGCGAATGTCAAACTATTGGCACCACTCCAATGTATTTATTATTGCAAAAATAATTGTATGGACATTATATTTTAATAAAACATATGTCAATAGAATTGGTTAAATACATGTATAGCTATGTGATTATCGAAAATAATTTCAATATTTGTTTTTATACCGATTTCTAGGGCTCCGCTAAAAATTGAAATCGAAGCTATTAAATCAACAAAAAATAATCCTAAATTGAAGATTAAGGTAAATATTAGATAAGTTCACTGACAACTACGGAAAAATCTCTGCAAAACTGAAAAATTGATTGGGTACTTGTATATTCTCCAAGCACTTAAAATTCATTATTGATACCAGGGTATTTAAAATTCAGCGGATCCTTTTAAATGTACAGTATGCACCCCAGATTTCCTCCAGCATACGTAGCTCCTTCACCTTTACGTCCCCGAAACAATACATTTTTCATCCCCGTGGATATAAAACACGCGAGGCGGCGCTGTAAAAACCATCCGTTCGCAGATATTAAATATCAAAATCCATCCGTGCGTCCCCAGCCGTCTCCATCTCATCCCCCGACATCCCCCCAGATAAAAAAAATGATATAATATCATCCAGGGCACGTCTCTCACCTGATCCTGCAGGATCTCGCGCCGGATAAACTTCATCGGCTCTAGGTGGGAGTGGAACTGGTCCACGACGGTCAACGGCTTCTTCAGTAGGTGCTCTGCAAAGAGCAACAAGAAAAGGAGTTGAGCACCAGAGGATTGTGAGTGGGCGTCGCATTAACGAGCGCCTCAGGACGCTGGAAACCAATTGACGTTTCCTCAATTAACAAGCAGCCTCAACTCACCGATTATGTAGCCCATTGTGACATCGTCCGGCAGCCGGATCTTCTCCCCGGTGCTTATGAACTTGCCGCCACTGAAACAAGACAGGGGATGATATAAATTTAGGGTTAAATGGCCAGAAATTTAATAACGGTCAGAGAGTAAAGACCGTCTAGTCGCGGTAACTAAATCTGGGTAGGTAACCAAATTTAATATCAAGGTGCAGAATGAAGGAAATGCGAAGTTATAGTTCTGGATGACTTCTGGAGAACTATCCGAACTTACTTCATCATTCACCATTAAAAATCGTTACTTGGATGTCACAAAGTAAACACATTAATCAATACAGAAAGGCCTTCTAAATGTAGGAAGAGTAAGATGGTTCTATCATAATTTTTAGATCAACGTCCAGATGACGGTCTTTCAATCCACTGGTTACGCAACCTGATAGTTTAAGATACACACAAATAGATTTAAAAGATTTTGGAGCAGTAGTTTATAATCTCTTGATCTTCACACCTATCATTAGACTGTGGACTAAACGTGATTTCCTCATTACCATCAGCGTACAAAACTAGAAATTTATTTCGATATAGACCATAGAACATGTGTATAATTCCCAATTACAAACACAGCTTGTGTTAAATGCTACTAAAAACACGCGTTATTTTTTAATGAGCCATTATCAGAGCGTAAAATCTCACGGTTACGATATCATGGCATGATAGCGTGCGCCAATTTGGCTACAAAACTTCGCGCAAACGTTCGGTGTGCCGGTCAATTTATATTAATCGCAGTCAATAATCGCGTCCATTACGGCCCATTCGATAGCAAATGATAAAAGCGTTGAACGTATGCTTGGCCGTCTCTTAATGGGATGTAAATGAAGTCGCGGCCGTATTTTATTTGCCCTCTTAATCGGAAGACAAACAGCGTATTGATTGCTCAACTGCTCGGCTCCAGTTACATGGGAGTAGTTTGCGTTTCCTGGATCGAGATCCGTGGGTGTAATCCACTACAGTTTGATTACAAACTTAATAAGCACCTCTTAAATGTTTTTAATGGCCTTTTGATAATTCGTAACGCTCATCAAACTGTTAATAACTTCCTACATTCACCCGAAAAAATATATGCAATGCAAATTAAGTCAAATAATCGGTTGGAGCTTGTGAAATATTAACACTTTAAGAAAAATAACAAATTATCCTTTTTCACAACGACATTTATTTCGCTAAATGTACATTTCAACCACTACGTGGTCATCCTCAGTAGACATTTGTACTTATCTACTGATAAGTGTAAAGATCAAGAGATTATAAACTACTACTCCAAAATCTTATAAATCTATTTGTGTGTATCTTAAACCATCAGGTTGAGTAACCAATGGATTGAAAGACCGTCATCTGGACGTTGATCTAAAAATTATGTTAGAACCATAGTACAAATGTTTACTGAAAATGACCACGTAGTGGTTGAAATGTACATTAAGCGAAATAAATGTCGTTGTGAAAAAGGATAATTTGTTATTTTTCTTCAAATTAAGTCATCTAAAGTTGGAATAGATTGTATGTTTTGAATATCAGGCTAGTATTCATAGCCTTATAAGAGACATTTTGTAGTAGTGTACCATTGATTATTTAATATTGTATATACCGCTTGTCCACGGATTGTCAACGCGGTACAAAAACTATTTTATATTTATGATTTTAAAAAAAATCCTTTATAACTACAAATTTAACTGATTTTCAAATCCCCCAGGAGGGAAAACGTGAAAAATTATATTGAAATTTTGAAACAAAGTTCGAGATGAATTAATTTGCAAACTTTTGAGTTTAGAAGGATGATTAATAAACTGTTCTTCATACTTCACACGTTTATAAATAATAGTTAAAA
This sequence comes from Othius punctulatus, assembly GCA_951805005.1. Taxonomy (NCBI): domain Eukaryota; kingdom Metazoa; phylum Arthropoda; class Insecta; order Coleoptera; family Staphylinidae; genus Othius; species Othius punctulatus. The sequence goes on along the minus strand of OX638141.1, from coordinate 65,106,248 downwards.
ACAGGGTTGGTGTGATCAATTGATTTAAATCATGATTTAAATCAGAATTTCAATCAACTTTTTTTTTTTAATAAATCATTAATTTAAATCAAAATTGTTTTTTTTTAATTATCATTGTATTTGCCCTGTTTTTGCTTCCAATAGGTGAACAATTATAGTTATTTATGTATCTAGGGTGTAAAGAGGCTTGTATGGCACGAAGCCTTATTCCTAGCTCGAGGCGAAACCGAGAGCTAGGAAAAGGCTGTAGGCTGATAATAATAATAATATAATAATAATCCCTACTGCTCCTTCACTTATGGCGTGTATTAAAATAATAAAAGGGTACCATTTTTGTACCTTAGCTACTGATTTAAGACGGAAAAAAAGGGGTAGAACTTGTTTGTTATGGCAAAAATATGTTTCAAAACCCTGAGTTTTTGGAGAAAAAAAAACGATTTTTGTCTCGTTGGTTTTACCAAAAATTACCAACTTTTGCCCAGATTGACTCCACTATAAGGACGATTACATGCTGCAATAATTGTCATTTTTAACTAGAGTCGTGTTCAAAATGAATGGCACATAGTTTGTACATGCCTCCAGTTCAATCTGAAACTAGGTAGTAAGCAAACACCATTACTCTCCCCATACGAAATAAATAATAATTGTTTTACCATTTTAAAATAAATAGAAATATTTTTCAATTTTACACTTCAATATCTCAAAACTCAATGTTTCGAGAGTTGGCGATTGCCATAATATGGGAGGAATTTAGACATGTGTTTAGTAATTTGTGACATTAAATTAATAAAATTATCATTATCCATATTTCTACATGGGCAATGTTTGGTATTTTTAACATTTGCAGTATATTGTTGAATTTAAATATTGAATTTACACCGTTTCATGCTAAAATTTCCAATTCAATTATACCGGGTGTACATTTCAAAACTAGATAGTCTCAATAACTTTTGAATGCACGCAAATTTGATATAAATAAAAAAAGCACGTGGATTGACTTTTGGTGGGGGAAGTTTAAAAACAATGTCAAATAAATTTTAAGTTTCACCCCTTCCTGCCTAGCCACCCCCACTTTGAAACTTCAAATAGCACCCCCCACCATGCGATACCTCAAGCTTAAAAAATACCTAATGTAGTGGCGCAATAAAAAAATATTTTTGTCGATTCGTTTAGGAAAAAAATAAATAAGAATAAATCCGAAACAATGTATATTTGACAAATCTAAGTTCTTTTCAATGAAGCAAAATAACCAAAGCAAAGAACTAAAATAAGTCGAACCAGTTTTCGAGGTAGATGTAAAAACTATGTTAATTGAATATAAAATATTACCCCCTCCCCCTAGCGACTCTCACTTTTATTACAAATTTTAAATTACATCCCTACGTTGTGATACCTTGTTTTAAAGCTTAAAACAAATACAATGGGGTATAACAAACATATATTTACGTCACCACGTATCCAAAAACTTTTTGTTTTTAAATAAGTTATGTTTGAACATTTATTTTTTAAACTGAGATAACAATATGTTTTATCGATTATTTCTATTAATATATTATCAATGCATTAATTAAGGTATATTTGTTCCGTAATCCGTAAAAGTTACAAAGGCCGTTAAATTACGAAAAAGTTGCACAATTTAGTGGTCAGTAATATTCTGTTGAGAAAACTAGAAGATTCCGCTTACTTCCGGAGATATTACTTCCGGACAAAATCCGAAATTTTGCGATATCGTTTTTGTTTTGCTGAAGTTATTTGAAAAGATATAAAAATACAAAAGGCACTTTTTCATTACCACTTTTTTAGCTCTACAAGACAGCGTTTATAAATTTTCGGTACAATGTCATCATCATCATCATCATCATCAACTTCATATTTTTATATGGCCCGTAAATAAAGTACACCCTGTATTAAATAGCATTTCCTATTCCGAATTCAACGATTTATATCACAGTATGATTTCTCATGTTTTTATTCAGAAAAACAAGCTTGTTAATACATTTCGAACATTTTGGTATAGTAGGCGTTGAAATAAGCGACGAAGACAAAATTTATCACTTAATTTTATGATTTTAAGATAATTAAATGAACAGAACAATTCAACAAGTGTGGTTCTGAATACCTATAATGTTTCTATGTTTAACAACGATTCGTGTAAAATTGTTTTCAGTTACTATTTTGGTACCTATTAAGGGTTAAAATTAAGCAATAATTGTTGTCTTCGTCATCATTAAATGAACAGACTAAGTCTCATAAGTAACAAAATAATAAGTGTAGTTCTAAATAACTATAATGTTTCAATGTTTAACAACTATTCTTGCTAAATTATTTTTTGTTACTATTTCGGTACATATTCTGGGTTAAAATTATGTAATAATTTTTGTCTTCATCGCCATTACATGGACAGAACAATTCTCATATCACAGTAAACAAATGTTAAATGTGGTTCTAAATAGCTATAATGTTTCAATTTTTAACAACTATTCTAGGTAAATTATTTTTAGTTACTATTTTGGTACCTATTTAGGGTTAAAATTAGATAATATTGGTTTTCTTCGTGGTCATCATTTCAACGCCTACTACAAGAAAATGTTCGAATTCTATTAACAAGCCTTTTTCTGAATAAAAACATTAGAAACCATACTGTGACATAAATAGTTGAATTCGTAATAGGAAATACTATCTAATACAGGGTGTACATTTTTTACAGCCCTTATAAAATAATAAAGTTGATGATGGTTTCTTCGAAACGAAACGTTGTACTGAACATGTAAACGCTGTCTTGTAGAGCTAAAAATGAGGTAATGAGAAAGTGCTTTTGGTTTTCCTATACCTTTTCAAATAACTTCAGAAAAAATAAAAACGAAATCGCAAGATTTCGGATTTTGTCGAATATCTTCGGAAGTAAGCGGAAATTTCTGGTTTTCTCAACAGAATATTACTGACTACTAAATTAACTTTTTGTAATTTAACCGCTTTTGTAACTTTTACGGTTTACGAGATCCCCATGTGTTGATCCTTATTTTGGACACCTTAGATGATTAGGTAAAATTTCATGGTACATAATTTGAATTTCCATCAAATGTTCTCACTTTTGTGAGTATCATCATCGAGTTTCGCAAAAATTCAAAAAACGTGATGAAATTCAATATTTATAATTCATTAAAACCGCTAGTTTGGCTGACCGGTTAGAATGCTTGCTTAGCATGCACGAAGACCTGGGTTCGAGCCCCAGTACAGGTAGTACATTTGTACTGAGAAACTAGTGCCATTCACCGTTGGGAGCTCATTAACGGCGCTCTAGAGATCGGGGGCGAATTTCTAGAGTAACAAGCCCTAACTCAATACACACATTTACACAAATTACACGGCAGAAGGGCCCACGTTGGTCGATAGCCAGTTACGGATAATATCCCTAACAAATACAGTCACTATGACTACTACTATAATTCATTCAATTTATCAATTTCGATGCAAATTTTATCTTTGATTGTCATTCCAGCTCGGATTCCTATCAAATATTTGCAATTTTGCGTAAGGTTTCTACCGAAGCTTTACAGATTTTCCCGAAATTTCAGTATTAAACTTTAAAATAAAATCAGAATTTCCTCGTTTGCAAAATTTTCAGCTTTAGTTATGGAATTTCAATTGCCATTCAGTTCATTGCAAATTTTGCGGATATACAAGTTACAGGCATTCATAGTCCGTATACAAGAGTTTTATTGACATATTTGTCAATTTTTGTCATATTTGCTTACTGAATTGACATGGCACATGCTCACAAAACGGTAAAATTTCAGGAGTGGGAAAAGACTGACAAAATATTTGCAAATCTCTTGAGGTTGACAAACTTCTGACACAAATAGTGTTCTATAAATAAATGGTGGATCTGGTTCTATAAGTAAATAGTGGATCTATTAATAGTAAATTTAATTAAAAAAATAGATTTTTTTAACTCAGTATACATACTTGAGCCCTTTTGACCTTGTTGGATAAATATATTATGTCATTATGGTGTCATTATATGAACATAATGAAAAACTTCTAATAGTAGATGAATCTGAAGAATATTTTATATTTGATATTTGTTCAGATAAAGATATTTGATATTTCTTCTGATTATAATTTGAGAGATAGATGGTTACTTGCAATCACATATGGTATTTGCAAAGACAATTCTGCAATTTCAAAGACTACATCCATATTTTAATCAAATCTAATTTAGTTTGTTGGTTGGTAACTAGTTAAGTTCGGTTTGAATCGTTAAGTTGGATTTATTTATTTAATAATTCATATTATTGGCTAAAAAATAATGCAGGACTCACTGGCATTGGCTACATGTAGTAGGAGTGGAATAATCTTAATACGTTTGATAAATATATAAAGCTCAGTAACGCACGTTTTCAATGTGGAGCCTGAACTCACCGGGTGATATCACCGAGTAAATAAAAAATGCTTGGCAATAAAACAGTGGTAATTTTTTGTGTGTGCTGATTCATAACCCAAATTTATCTCCAGCGGAGCCTCGCCCGTGCTGCGAGTAATTTACACCAATTGACGATTATGTCACAGCTATTAACGCGCATTAAAGCATCTTTCGCGTGCGTTTTCGGAGATAAAGCCACCGAAAAACGCTTTTATCGCTCCGTGCTTATCCCCCGGCCGCAAACAGCATCAACAACAACAGGGAAGCTGGGCTGAATAATGAAAACAGGCTGCCGCTTTAAAGGCCCCACCGTTTCATTAACGACGTGGGGCAGGGGGCGGACTATACCAAAAGCGTCGGCGGATAAAACGAAGCTTGCATTGCTTATTTAAATGCGAGAAGCTCAGGAGGGGTCTACCTGTAGGTAAAGCGAAGCTTCGCGGTGAATGCTGATGGTTTTCAAAGTAAAAGTCCAGAAATTGAAAAAGTTATTTTAGAATAAGTTTGAATTTTTAAGAGATGGTTTGTAAATATATTTCATGTTACTGATCTTGTTTTCAATGCAATCTATTAGTAATTATGACACTAATACTGTTTATAAAATTATTTGAAATAGGGGTTTCTTGTTTAATTAAAAATGATAGAAAAGTGGAAAAATTGTTCAGCAAAGTTAGCTACAAGGATAAAATACTGTGGACGGCTAAAGTATGGAACAAATTCCATAAAATTGAAGTAAAAAAATTTAAATACTCGGACTGGTGGATTTTATTTTATATTAATACACAATTCTATATCAAATACAATTTTCGACTATTTTTTTTCGAGTGAGCGGCATATTTTCGTTTAATATTCTCTTGATTTTGATAATGTCAAAATAAACATGTTGACACCAAATACAAAAAAAAAAATCGACCCCAGATAATGGAAAATTAGAAAACGATTTGAAAGTACATAAAGGGTTTCCCAATAGGGACGATATGTTTTTTAAATAAAATGAAATACAAAATATTTGAGCAAAAGAAAAACTTTTTTCTTTGCTTTATAGTACAACTTAAGACAATTATGTTTTAAATAACACATCATTCAAATAACTTTATAACTTTATAACTTTATAGTACAACTTAAGACAATTATGTTTTAAATAACACATCATACAAATATCCACCTCAGCTTCGTTTACACGATCGAATCCGATGAAGCCAATTTTCGCTAACTTTGTGCAATAAATCAGGTGTATTTTCATTAATGCAGCTTTCGATGTTCAATTTCAAAGCGTCTACAGTTCGAGGTTTAGTGGCATAGACCAACTACTTTAAATAACCCCACAAGTCCAAAGGTGTTAAATCACATCTTTGTGGAGATTTGTGGAGATTTGTGGAGATTACAAACTCACCAAACTTTTCTCTCAGTAACTCCATAGTGGCATTGACAATATGTGGTGTTGAACCAATTTGTTGGAAAAACATGTCTTGCAAATTAATGTCATCTAACTTTGGCCACAAAAATCCGTTAACATTGGTCGATAACGCTCACCAGTCACTGGTACTGCATCTCCATTTGCATCTTCAAATAATATGGTCCGATGATGCCACCATGCCATAAACCACACCAAACAGTAACGTTTGCTGGATGCAAAGACTTCTCATGAATCTGTTGTGGATTATTTTCACACCTAAAACGACAGTTGTGATTGTTAACGAAGCCATTTAAATAAAAATGGGCTTCATCTGAAGAGAAGATTTTTTTTGAAAAAATCAGGATCAATTTCAATTTGCTCTAGAGACCAATCAGCAAACACACGACGCTTGTGAAGGTCAAGTGGTTTCACTTCTTGGGTCAACACAATCTTATACGGATGTAAACCTAAATCATTTCTCAAAATACGCCAAGTTGTCATTCTTGAAAAGCGAAGTTCTTGAGAATGTCGCTTAATCGACTGGTTTGCATCTGCTGTAACAGTGGCACTTACAGCATCAATATTCTCTTGGTTTCTTGCATTTAATTCTCTTATTGGTGTTCTAGTATCGTGTAAAGTGAAATTTGGTTCGAATTTTTCAACGATTCGACGAATAGCAAGCACAGAAGGGCGATTATGTGGACCAAAATCTTCGCAAAGGTCACGTTGAGTTTGAATAAAAGAACGATTATTTTTATAAAGTGTTTGGATAATAACCAAACGTTGTTGAAACGTGTATTTTGCCATGATGAATTGCCAAACTATACTAAAAACAAATTACAGCTAGTGAGATTTCTACAATTTTAGATATGGTTGCTATGATGTTTTAAAATCATATCGTTCCTATTGGAAGACCCTTTGCATATTATTATTATTAACAAAACAAACATTTAAGTGTTGAAAGCATATATTATAATAAATATTAAATTAAGTGTTCGAATTGACATCCACTGGTATACTGCCACTGAGCAACTCTAATTTCAAATTCTAAACGAGAATTATCTTAAGATGTCAGAAGCAATGTGCAAATTCCTGAAAAAATTACAATATACCCCAAACCGGGAATTGTATGGGAATTAAATTAATTTGTGCGTTTAATATTCTTTTTATTCTGCAACTTATAAAGCGATGTACAGCCACGGATTCTGGGAATGACGCGCACCGTAAGGCGGAGCAGTCTGCTATCTCGGAACCAGACATGGATAGCAGACTGCTCCGTCTTACGGAGCGCGTGATTACCAGCGTCCGTGGCTGTGTCTTTCGCTCTGTTGATATGCACAGTATTTTTTTAAATATCAAATCAAAGAGCTCCTGGCGAGATTGTTTGAAAAAATAAAAAAAAACTTGAATAGGTCGATTATTTTCTTATTTATTACGCATTTTCTGTCGCACTTAAAAATTAAGAAAAAGCAAAAATTATGATGTCATTTTTGACTTACGACGTCATTGACATTTATTTAAATTGAATTCGATTTTTTCATTTCACAACTTTTCTAGAGATGTTAATTCTCTTTATACATATTTTTTTGCAAAATACTTCTCCTGGCCTCTAAAACGTGGATATTTTAATAGCAATATGTTATTAATTTTACAATACTTTAACTAATTACTATTTAATTATTTACTAATTAATTAACTTACCATTATCTTTAAGTTTGCTATTGAACCTTTTAACTATGGTTTAGATTATTACGAAGAAGTAATGTGACAGCAGTTCGAACATAAAAGTAACATTAACATTTGATAGAGTTACTATGAATGTTTATTTTTTAAATATAAAAAATATTCATTTTCTTATTTTTTAACGTTTTAATAATTTTTAAATCATTCAATTGAAAAATGAAAGATTAAATAGTCAAATTAATTGAAAAAATACCTATATTAAAAATAAAAACTCTGTTTTTTAGAGGAAAGTATAAGTGTGTATTAGGAGTACATTTTAATATGTTTTGCCATATTTGTGTCGCATTTTTATGCCTATATGAAAAATTCACTTTTTTGCCTTGTTCGCTTACTCGATGCACTTCCAAACATTATTTTGGTTATAATGTTATAATTATTAGTTCTATACAAACATACGTTCGGGAATGTTCTTGTTCTAGAAGCAAGGTACAAGCAAAAATGTTTGCATGAACCGACATGATTGTATTGTCTACGTACTTTTGTATCCTGCACATCACATATCTTTTAGTTATAATAGTAACACTATTTTTAACCTATTTTGGAATTTAAAATTTGAAGCAATAAGAATGTATTTTATAAAATCCCATTATTTCGACAATTTATGAGGTTCCCGGAATTTACCGGGAATGTTACCCTGGGAATTTTTTCCATGGCACATAATAGCCATCGCTATTACTGTCTCATATCTGCAAGACGCAGCATCCCATACTTTGTGCATCCTGTTAACGACTTTCTAGACAACTGTTTCCAGACTGTGGATGGCAGATGATAACTGATAATATAGGCCGAACTTTCGGAACTGATCCATAGATGGCAACATTATAAAAAAAAATATATATGTTTACCAGTATGTACAAACTAATACCTTCTATAAATATCGTATTCTAACTTGTGTTTTTCTGTTTCCAGATTTCCGTGATCCACCCCCCTTTCTCCGCTGAGCTACCCGGTGTCATTGATATAATAGCACTGAAGTTCCCCAGATCTTACATATGTTGGTTACTTTTTATGAGTTTATTCGAATTCAAAGATCCACAGAGTACAAACTTTAGAGCATGTCCAAAATCGATTTAGAGAAGAAATTCGCAAAATTAGCCAAGAAGTCAAGTCATTCAAAATTCAGAACAAAACTAGAAATACTAAAAAAGAACTAGCTAGAAACATATCAAGAAACCTGTGGATAGCAGCTAAACACAATTTAATAATTTCATTTGCTTAAATACATTTGTTATTGTATTTGTTATTTACTTTTGATAATAATAAATTAACATTCGTTAGTTATCATTGTTGTATGTTTTAAAAATGTATTATATATTTTACTATTTTGCGTTACTAAAATAGCTCTTACCGCATTCATTTGGATGTGTTAATAGCTTTAAGTGCGTTGGTTTTTCAAAGTAGGCGCTAGTATTATAATATCAAACGTCAAATTTGTTTCAAATGCCAAACCACTCCGGCAAACGATTTCAAACCATGTCATCACAAATTGAATTTTGACTATCAGAAAATTCCCTAAACTTTGAAAGCGAAGGGCATAAAATGCGCAAAATAGAACATATAGCATGAAAACTCATGCCTTATGACACTTGTTTTTAATATAAACATAAACATAATTTACTAATCACGTGAGGCCAATAGTTGAATATATCAAGTCAATAAAAAAAGTATAATATTTAATTTAAGATCAGCACATATTTTAAGAATTACAAAGAAAGAGACCAATTAAGTTATGTTATTCCATTCATTTCACACTAGATATATTTTTATTGCTTGCTGGAACAACTGTTCGCTACGAATACCGTGTAATAATTTAGTTATCTTAATTTAAAATTTTGGGCGTTTTTGGTACAAAGCTCTTCGATGTTGGGCGTCAATGGTGCTTCGGAGGAATGCGGAATAAGGTGCAATGGTCATATTGTGGTTATGTAAGTAATCTGTATACAGGGTGTTATTGAATTGCTCGGACAAACTTCTAGGGCTTGCAAAACACTACAATGCAAACAATTTTTGTCAATAAATGTGTGGTAAAAAGTGTTTCGTTTAGAAAATAGAACGTCTTCTTCTACACGACAATTGGATATTTTTTTCTATTTTCTAAAGAATACACTTTTGACCACACATTCATTAACATAAATTGTTTGTTTTGTTGTGTTTTGCAAGCCCTAGAAGTTGTCCGTGCAATTCAATAACACCTTGTATAGTGGGTTTCATCAGAAATTAAAATCATCCCTTATATTATGAATCTTTTATGCTGCAATGGCTCGCCACGACGAGTTTGAGATATGATAACTATGAACACTGCGATATCGTTGTAAGTGTTAATTGCTGATATCGTGTAGTAAATTCCCAATATTTCCCACTAATGAGGAAACATTATCATTGACAATTTTAAGACACAATTATGTAATAATGGCCAAATCATGCAGTTGCATTGGTCGGGTGGGTATCCCGTTTAAGTCAGATTTTCATTGCTGCAACATCCTCTCTGAGTAAAACTATCTTTGTACACGACGGTACTTACTGACCTAACTTCCATCATTTACGTATTTTTATGGTCTCCGCACCGGGCACTATCAATTAAACGGAATAAAGGTGTATAAATGTCCGCCGTTAATAGTCCGCATTAAATGCTAGCGTATCTGTGGATAATTAATATTCATGGTTATTAAAGCTCGCATAATTTAATAGAGCAAGGCAGGTGTGGCGAAGCGCTGCGCACGGAGGCGTGCATTCTTGAGAGGTATCCTGCGGACATGACACTGTACCATCGGAGCGGGTGATATGATACCTTCGGCCGTGCTTTTTCCTCGTCCTCCTTTTTCGTCAGGTCCGCCGTCAGGCTCCGAGCGAGACGAGGAGGGCGAGTTGCTTTCATGTGAGCTCACCGCAGAGCTTTGATTGAGGAGCTCGTACGTCTGTCTGTCTGTCGGTTTTATAAATATGGTAATGGGAATGGTACAAAAATGTGGATCGATTGAGGAAACCATGCGGTAGAGGACCGTTATGGGGCCACAGCAAGCAATTGGATTGCGGATTTGCATGCGCATTGTGGATGGAGTCATGTTTATTTTGCACTTATAAAGGCTCACGATTCCATTTATCGTAATTATTGCCGTGTGTAACCTATTTACACGCCCACATATTACGAAGCTATTGAAAATAACCGAAGGTTACAAATCAATTGCAAAATTACTTTATGCTCGATAATTTCAAAGATGAATTAAATTGTTTCGATTGCTTTAATTGTTGGCAAAGTTAGCGCATTAATTAATATTCGACCGTGTAACTATTGTAAGAAGTTCAAATTCAACGTATACACACTTATACATAATCAAGGCTAAATGAACCGTTCAGTACCCTCTTAGGATAATATATTTAACAAATTCTACTACTTCCTAAAACTAACAATTTTCTAACTTTTCAAAAAGCTTTCTTGTAAAAATCAACTATTGAGGGGGAGTTTTTAAAAAATATCCATCCCGGATATCTCAGAAAATAAGGGCAAAATATAAAAATATCCCGAAACACTCAATTTTTATTTTGAGGGGGACATATTTTGACGAACTGTTGACATCTGTATCAGTTTGGCGCAAAGAATTATACTTGTGATTTGAATAGACATTTGTGTATTAATCTAGAGATAAATAAATTAGAAGTAGTTGAAATGATGAAGTACTTGGGCTTCATTGTGGATAATGTATTGAAGTTCGGCATGCATTGTGACTATATATGCAAGAAAATATCAAAGAAGCTGAGGTTCCTAAGTAGGTGCACTCGATATCAGTCAAAAGAGACAATAAAGAAATTATACATCTAAATTATGTGGACATGGCTTAACCACAGATTACTGGGATCAAAAGAAGACGATTTAACAAAACTTATTTATATACAAATGCGTTTGGTTTAGCCAGTGTTCAGCTTCAGAGTTAAGAAAAACAAAATTTGCTCATAAAAAGAGAACGTTTACATTGATTTGCATGTTGTTTGGTTTGACACTTTATACGGGTATAACTCATATTTTGACATAATATTGTTATTATCAGTAGACCGGTTGTGTATAAAACAAGTGAGGCCCAACATTAATACATTCATATTTTTTAATGACAAAAGCAAAAAGAAAAAAAAAACAAATCGGACGCAGTTATTCATTATTAGGTTTTTTTGTATCTTTATAGTTTTTGATATGTGTTACAGTTTCGACACAAAAAAATAAAATATGAGTGACTGTGCGATACTCGTTTGGAAACAAATCATCAGCGAACAGAATTTTCTGGTTAAAAAGTATATGTTCAGCTCTTTTTTCCTGAATAAATCGGCAAAACGCAAAACGTAGGTCATAATCAGCTGGTAAAAGCTCTTGCACTATTTGGATATCGTATGGATGAAGCAATTGCTATAATTTCCAAAATTTCTTCCTCGTTATTAGGGCTCCTAAAACCCTAAAACCAGCAACATATCTGTTTTATCGGCGTAAGTGTACTTTATATTGATTATTGTGAATAAACCATCACCAACCCTGTAACTAGATTACATTTTTTTCCAAACGGGAGTAGGGCAGTCACTCAAATTTTATGTTTTTGTGCCGAAACTCTAACAGATATCAAAAACTATAAAGATAAAAAAAACTTAATAATGAATGCCTGCGTCCGATTTGATTATTTTTAAGTTATTCGCTTTGTCATTAAAAAATATGAACATATTAATGTTGGGCCACCCTTGTTTTGTACACAACCGGTCTACTGATAATAACAATATTATATCAAAATATGAGTTATACCCGTATAGAGTGCCATACCAAACAATATCCAAATCAATGTAAACTTTCTCTTGTTATAAGCAAATTTTGTTTTTTTTTTTAAATTTAACTTTGAAGCTGAATACTGGCTAAACCAAAAGCATTTGTATATAGATAAGTTTTGTTAAATCGTCTTTTTTTGATCCCAATAATCTATGGTTAAGCCATGTCCACGTAATTTAGAGACACCCTGTATAGCACTATAGTTCTTCCACATTTTCATTATGGAGCCACTATGTTTTATCTATTAAACAAGACATGCATAGATAGATTCTAACTATTACAGAATTGGGCGTTGAGGATAATATTGAAGAATAGATACACAAGAATTGGGAATGAGCTACATAGATTACTGTGGCTAAATATTAGAGATTTGTTGGAAATAAAAGCGCTAATTTTTGTGCACAGAGTTAAACTAGGACAAATGTCGGAGTATCTTAATCATAAAATACAAGCATTTAACCATAACTACGGCACTAGACATAAGTATAACTTTATGCAATAACTTAAGCCTAGAAATAAGGTAGTGCAATGTTTTACAATTTAAGCTTAAAATTAAGAAAATATACTTAGTAGTAGGTAAATATCAAATAAGAATAACTAATAAATGATTGTATACCTATTAACTGTAACAACCAATTAATATGTAAGTGTATAGCTGTAAGCGATAACTAAACGTTATTATTATTATTATTATTATTATTATTATTATTATTATGTTATATGGAGTGATGAGTCACTGTCAGCTCTCAACGACGCGAGTATAATAATTTCTTGTTTTTGGTCAAATTTTTCTTATTTTCAGATCAAAATTAACTGTGTTGAACATTAATATTTCTCTGTTAACGAGTCTTTGATAGATTATTATTGATACGGTTTTCACCTCTACGTTCTTTTTTTTCAAATGGTTAATTTTATTGTAAGTACATATTGTTACAATCGTCAGTATCGATATTCCTCTAAAACGTTTTTTATTTATCGAATATCTTAAAACATTTATGAGACAAATTTTGCGGAAATGATTCAACCAAACTTTTCAATTTCTCCTTTATCACTGTTCATTGCATTTTCTTCACTATTTGCCACACTATTGGTTATCCAATTATGTTTACGTTTTCTAGAGCCTGAGCAGTACAATAATAGTATTTTAGATTATAAGCCGGCGATATAATTAAAATTGCTTCTTAAAAAATGTACCATTTTGTGTTTGTTAAGATTTGAATAAATTCTTGAAGTCGCTTCAGGAGTTCAGAGTGAAAAGTTTGATTCATCTAAAGCTTCTCTTGGTATTAGAACTTTAATTGTAACTTTTGAAACTCTGGGGTAAAATGAACAACACTTTGATAAATTATATAAAAATAAATAAATTTTATAGTTTAAGTAATAATTGTACGTCCTTAATCTTATTACGTAAATTATAAAATTAATGAACGTGCAGTTAAATGAAAGAGATAAAACAGCGTCAAGAAAGCGAAAACTTCCAAAAACATTACAATCATTCTTGTAGTATGATGATACTTGTTCAATTGACATAGTTAATTTTCGAAGTAATATTTACGACTAAATATTAGATAAAATGTTCATAGAGTTTAAAGTGAAATTTTCCGAAAAAATAAAATATTCTAAGGGTATCTACTGAAGCTTTGCACACAATGTCAAAGTGCTTCTTGGACGTTGAACTTTTAAGAATTTTAGTACTCTTGATTGATTCTGAAATCTTCTCTACCAATCAATTCTACATCCTGCTCTGGTTTCATCTGACTTTCGTTTTTTTTTTTGTTAGTTTCATCTTCATACTAAGTTACTTTCGCTTTCATTGGTGCTCAATTTTCATAAATGTAAAATTTTGTTCTTATACATTGTATACTGATGCGGTTGATAGATCGATCTCAGCTATTGCAACTTATTACTTTATACGTTAAATCGAGATAACAAATCTCAGCATAAAATTGAAAAAAGTCGTTTCTAATCTCTGAACTTGAAGGAGGTAGTTGGATGCTTTACTTCTTGTATTTGTCTTTTTTCGTTTGTCATTTATTTATTTATTTGTATATTTATTTAGAATTGTGACTTGTGCCCTTGCTATTTTTTGCAAAAATTTGCAGCCCCTGGATTTTGCCGCCCTCATTTTCAAAAAATTCCTAAAACTTATATAACAGGTGTTAGTAAGAAGATAACGAATGCTTCATAAAAGCAATATAAAGATAATGTAAATATGCGACTAAAACATTTTTCTTCAATTCTTTGTAGTGCGATAACTATAGCACACAAAGATGAACGAGTTTCGGGCCTACAAATATAATATCGATTATCGCATAATTTAGAATGGATATGTACTCCAGATCCATTAGTGAACGGCTTCTCTCATGAACCACACGTAACTGCTTTAACGGCGGACAATAACAATAAAGATTCCGTAATAACGGAGCGCGGTCCGGCTCCGTAATTTCGAGATTTTTTAATTAAGATTTCCTGTTAATTAAAACCCGATGCTGGTATAATTTTATTCATCGCCCCCCTCTAATCAGGGACTCGTGAAAAAACAAAACGAAACACGGCGTCCACGAACTTAATGAATCGGAGAAATTTTAATTAACTCGCGGTTAAAATTCTCCAGATCGCGATCTAATAATCGCATCCAGGTACACGGGGACGGACTCTAATTGGGTCCGTTCGTTTTTTTTAACCCCACGCTCGTTAATTCTTATCTGCAGGACGTTTCAGGGATTTCTTCCACACGTCGGGGACCGCGCGGGGGCCGGCAGGGGGGCCGAATTACTTAAATAGATTAATGGCCCTGTGTCCTATCTAATCAGCTGTCAATTAAGGAGAGCACGGCGGATTTGTCGGATTCCTCGGCCAGGGAATGTCTCCCTGGCCGGACCGGAGGAAAAAATGTACAAGACGTGCCACTTTAATCCCTTTGAAGATGCGGTCGAAAACGGACAATAGTAGAATATCGACTAATTAAGCGGTTTGTGGGAAGGAACGCCGCGTCATCTTCTGGTTATTAAAAATACAAGATGTAAACGGGCCTGGTAATAGACCGCGGTGAAATAGGACTTCGTGATTGCTAATAATTAAAATTAAAACTAGAGGCCAGTGTTAATTTATTGCGGTGGATCTATGTAAGCGGATATTTTATCTGTATCAAGAAATCCGGATGAATTATTTAGTTATAAAAAGATGGGCTTCATTGAAAACACAACGGATTAAAACAGTTATAACAAGAGATGCCGTTATTATCATCCATGAGGTAGAACCGTTTTATCAATCAGGCATATAGGCCCATTGCAAAGACCTCAAACACATTCTGTTCTTGAACAATAATTTTAAAACTATTTAAATAGATATACATATCCAAATATTTAAGAGTATTCATGAGCAACAGTTGTCACGTTATACGTTTGAAGGTCCAGAATGTAATATCACGCCATCTACGGGTGGCTCACGGAAACCGTCCGATCAAAATTTATGGGGTGCCCGATAAAATAAAATATATACATACCAACACATATAATGTGAACTTTTAAAAACAGCAAATTCCTTGTTAACAATGGTTATCATAGTGACGAGAAATAAACATGTTTCGCATTCTACGATGCATGTGTAAGAAATTCGCATATTCAAAATATTTCAAAAAACTACTTCTTTTGAGAATATGATTATATACAGGGTATCCCACGCTCATGGATTATTAAAAGTTTATGGGGTTCCCTATAAGATAAAAATTTAGAAAAAATGGTCGTTTTAACCTTCTATCACTTCCGGTTCTACCGGAAGAAGCCATCAACTTTTGTTTTTTAAATGGAACACCCTATATATTATTATGTTTTTGGCTTCCCCGTTTAATTTGAAACATAATTTGTAGAAATGTGTGCACACCTATATTTTTTACTTTCTGAGATAAAAAAATTAAATTCCAAGACCTCAAAAAGACGTTACGAAAAATGGCTTCAATTTCTCTTACAAATAAGATAATAAAAGAAAATTTATTTCGAATTGTACCTGCAAGGTACTTCTATGACATATATTTTGCACCTGAAAATTTTGATAATTAGTCATTTTTTTGTCCCACTTAAATTGAGCGTATTTCATTTTTTCAATGGAATGACCAACTTTTTATTTCATTGATCAATTGGCATGATAATTTACTACAAATAAGTATTTACAACCATATTCTTAAAATACGTAGTTTTTTAAATATTACGAACATTCGAATTTCGGCATTATGTAATTACGCCTATGCTGTTTACACGTGCAATTTAGTTTGCGAAACATGATTATCTGTTCCTAACTGTGATATCTAATCTTGACAAAGAAATTTCACTTCTGAAAAGTTTGAAAACTATATAATTTATTGCGCCAACAAGGCTTATTGACTGGATTTACTGGATAATTTTACTTCCGGCCTCTATACCTTGCGAGATAGCTTTTGTGGCAGACCGTGTAATATAATTTTTGTTCAACATTTTAATTTCCATCAACTTTACCCGATATAAACATTTTTAAGTGGTCCATTGTTTATGAGATAATTACGAAAAATAATACAAGTTCGCCATTACGGGGATGTTTTTTCAATATTAAGGGATGAAGCCCCCGTGGGGAGTATAAACTCAACTATATTCGATTCTAGAGTACTCAAGAGACACACCTAATTACACACCTAATTTCAAAACTATATAATGTATTTCTGCCAAAACGGCTTTTTCGGGCTAATACGACCATAATAACACATTTAAAGTAAACCTTTCAAAATAAAAATATCTTAGTTAACATTGTTTATCACAGTGACGAAAAATAAGCATATTTCGCAAACTATGATGCATGTATAAATAGCAAAGGCGTAATTACATGATGCAGACATCCGAACTTTCGAAATATTTCGAGAACTACATATTTTGGGAATGTGGTTGTATAACTTTTTTGTAGCACATTGTCATGCCAATTGCTCTGTGGGATAAAAAGTATGTCATTCCATTGAAACAAAATTGAATACGCTTACTTTGACTGGGCATAGTGGGTCAAAAAAATTGAGATTACTTTTCATAATTTTGTCTCTTTCTTCTAATCTTGAATCTATACAAGGTATCCAAGATTGTATACAAACATTCAGGTGTATTGCGTATCAACAAATGTTAGCAGTAACAAATACGTTACTGAAATATATATCTTCTTCTCAATCCAACATCGTGTCCGATGTATGGTGGTTATGACTCTCGTTCAATGTGCGGATGACCCTCTGGACAATGCGTCTCCATCCCTGGCGATCTTCTGTTTTTCGAGTCGCCTCCTCCAGACCCATGTTTGTTAATTTTGCGACTGCATCTGTCCACCTGGTCGGCGAACGTCCGCGTCTGCGTTTTCCATCGGATCTTCCCTGTACCACCAGTCTCTCCATGTGGTTTCCTCGATTGATGTGGCCAAAAAACTTGAGAATCCGGCCACATATTAGGGAAGACAGACGCTGCTTCGGCTTGATCTCGTTTAGGATGGAGACATTTGTTCTTCTTGCAGTCCACGGTATTCTGAGCATCCGCCGCCAGCACCACATCTCGAAAGCGTCTATGCGTCGCCTATCGGCGGCCCGTATCACCCACGTCTCCGAGCCATATGAAAAGACAGGAAACACCAATGTTTCTACAAGTTTGGCTTTAGTTGTTCTAGTTATGTTCCTGTCCTTCCATATCTTGGTCAGTCCGGTCATCGCAACCTTGGCCAGCTGAATACGGCGTCTGACCTCTGGCTCACAGTTGCCTGAGTTGTGTATGGTAGAACCCAGGTAAGTAAACTGTTCCACAACCTCGCAGTTCCCAATTCGGACAGGCTGCATCCTTCCCTCATTCTCTCGGTCTACCACCATGATCTTTGTTTTTTTATAGTTTATCTTAAGTCCAAATTCATGACTTGTATCTTCTAACCTAGTTGGTATTTCTAAGAGCTCTTGTTCGTCTCTAGCTATGAGGGTAGTGTCGTCAGCAAAGCGAAGGTTTGAGATCTTTCTTCCACCAATCCTTATCCCTCCATCCCACTCATCCAGCACTCTGCGCATAATGTATTCGCTATATATATATTGTATAACATTGGGGATAGCACACATCCCTGTCGTACTCCTTTTCGAATGCTGCATTCATCGGAGAGGATGTTGTCAATCTTTATCCCTGCAGTGCTATCTTCGTATAACCGACTGATAATTGTGATCAAGTGTTCTGGTACTCCCATTTCCTGGAGCACTGTCCAAAGCTGTGGCCATCTCACGTTGTCGAATGCCTTTTCATAGTCTATAAAGCATAAAAGCATGGGTGTGTAGTATTCCCTTGCCTTCTCTATGAGTTGCCTGATGTTTAAAATTTGTTCTCGTGTGCCTCGGTTTTTCCCAAAACCAGCCTGTTCCGGAGCAATTTGGTTTGCCAAGAACGGTGTTAATCTTGCTTTTAAGATGTATAGCATTATTTTGCTTGCATGTGAAATTAGTGCGATAAGACGGTAGTTATCACAACAGTTTGCTGGGCCTTTTTTGTGCAGAGGCATTATCACTGACGTGGACCAGTCCTTGGGCCATGTGCACGTACTCCAGATTTTCTGGCATAATTGGTGAACAAAATCTTGGCCAGCTTCATCCAAGGCTTTGAAGACTTCTGCCGACATCATATCTATCCCTACTGCCTTACCATCCTTTAGGTTTTTGATAGCTGTTGTTACTTCATCTTTCAAAATGTCTGGCTCGCTTTCGTAGTTACGTAGCTCTCTGTCTATACAGTTGGGGTCACGGTAAAGGTTCTCGCAGTAGTCTCTCCATATCTTAACTATTTGATCCAGCTCGGTAGAGAGTTTATCATGTTGATCTTTAATTGTCCAATTTCTTGGTTTACAAGTGCCTGTGATATGTCGAATCTGCGCAAAGAGGTCCTTGGTGTTATTATGATCTGCGTGTTTTTGAAGCTCTGTGCAAATTTTCAAAAAATGATCGTTTTTATCTCTTCTTGAACATGCTTGTTCAAGAAATATATATATATATATATGACATAAATGCATCGGACATTCTAATGTAATGCTGGAACGTACACGTTACTGCGAACGTTTCTTGGTACGCAATACACCTGATTATTTAATTCGCGAATTGATAAACCAATAAGAATGTGCGATTTTCCTTAGTTACAACATATACAACGGTTATTTGAGTAACCAAGACGACTAGCGATAATACGAACCTTTGTATTATCCATTATACAAAGGTTCGTATAATTGTATATAATTGTACATTCAATAATAATAATTATTAGATTTATAAATTTCCTGTGTACTTGATTGTAATTTATTTATTTTGTTCATCAAATAATCTCGTCAAATTGCCTTTTAAAACACCACTCGACGCTGCGTGTCTCGTGGTGTTTCAGGCGATACGTCTCGTATAATCGATCATCTAGTTGTATAACTTGCGATTATTGTATGATTTATAAGATTATAGAATAACTAACAAACTTAGCTTAACTAGCATTAAACATAATACATACATACTTTCAATCAATTTAAAAAAAAACAATTTATCACAAATATAGACTTGTTATAACAATTTTTTTGGCATTTAAATAGTAAAGAACTGTTTATTTAGCTGTCTCTAGGGGTTACGTGACTTATAACGGGCTAGCCCGTTATAGAAATTATAACGGGCTGTTGACATGGATGCCATCACAACATATATTATTTATAAATATCTGATTTTTTAGAAAATCGCGATTATCAGTTTTTTAGAATAATTTCCAAACTGCTCGCAATTTTGAAAAATTTTCAACATAATCTGAACCACCACACAAATCTGCACAACATTACCTATTTAATCAGATTTCTAGCTTTGAGAATAAGAAAGATACCCATACAATCCTCACTATTTATTACACCCTGTAAGTGACCGCCCATGGGAAAAGGGACCTGAACTTACACGGACAAAACTCCAGGACAGCGATTTATTGAGAGAAATGTCAAAAATATCGACTTTTAGGTTTATATCGACGTTGATGCAGTAACTACTATCAAAGTAGTTACATTGCCAAACTTTAAGCGCGTTTTTTTTTTCAAAACTTGGTTTTCTGCAACGAAAGCTTTGAAAATTAATATGATGGCAAAGAAAAAAGATAAAAAAACTCTAAAAAAAACACCATTTTCATCAGGATTGCTGATCTGTTTTGATCTCACGTAAGTTCCCCTTTCCCAGGTGTATAATAAATTTCAATGTTATTCAGAAAATAAGTGAGAATTGTTGTATAGTTGAATTAATATGGAATATGGAAAAGATTAAATAAGGTTTTGAAATCCAAAAAAGTGGATCCGGTACAGATAATGTATATAAGCCAAAGCTTATTTGGTTTTCCAAGGCAGATACCATATTCGTTTCTTCTTTTTCTTTCTTTTCATTTAAATATTCTGCAATACCAACAGCTTTTACTATGACAGCAGTCTCACTGCCGCTCTTGAAGCCATTTGTTTCTGTATTAGTCATCAAGTAAACTATCTAATGCGTAAACACACATATAGCAGGAAGTTTACTAGCGGTAAGTACTTTCCGTCAGTAAACTTTCTAAATGTAAACGAGGCTTTACGCAGATTACGAAGCCTTGATATTCAGAAAGTCCATCGGAAGGTCCATCCTGATCTATTATCTACTTCGCAAATACTTCATAAAACAGGAACTTCGGGACAAGAAATTTAGAGGTGATAATGAGGCCCAAACTCAAATTTCAGCATATTTTGGCTCCAAATCATTTTTTTTTAAATTTCATTTTAAATGTATAAACAAATTAATTCTAGGATCTGAAAAATCTATATTAGAGTTAAGGAAGAATATCATCTGAGTAGAGGTAAAAATCATTTCCTAACATTTTCATAATTCTAAGATATGGAAGATATATTAATAATAATTTGGTCATAAAAAACGACTTTACTCAATAAGATCTTTCTACATGAACATAAAACAATAATTGTTACCTACCTGAGTTTATGAGTTTATTATCAAATAGAAAAAAAAAAATGTAAACATATCTAACTCATTTTCTTTTAAGATGTTACTTAATGAGTTTCACTTTTACTAAACGACGATATATTGAAAAGGAAAAACACAACAATATATTAATTACAGTATATAATCGACCCCCTTCCCTTCATTCCGTGAATATAATGTCCTCAATTCTCAAGATACCAAACCCTCAATGTCAAGATATTCTCAAGATCCTGCACTCTCAAGATACCAAAACCTCAATTTCCCCAAGGAGCTGAAGCCAGGTGACCAAAATGACACTTTATATGTACCCTTTAATAGACTTATTGAAAGCATGGCTACACTTCATGATTTAGAGATTAGAGATTCTTCTAATGTTAGTGGTACTGGTATAATGTTATTTGAGATAAATCTTTTAATTTTATGACGTTCCTACGTTTTTGTTTATAAATATTATTTTGTACGAAGCATGTTTGTTTTATAAGTAAATACCGTTTTAATACAGTACTAGACAAATAAAAAACTTCAACAACTCTTGAAGCAAATTTGCCTTGCAAATTTAGTTAGTAACTCAAAAAATTGTAAAATGCATCGTTTAAATGACGTTCAGAGAACTGGAAATTGTACGAAAATTAAAGGGAAGGGAATTAACTAAAAAAATTATAAAATGCCTCGTTTAAATGACGTTTAGAGAGCTAGAATTTGTACCAAAATTGAAAGGAAGGGAAGAAGGGAGAAAAGTACAGTATCACAAAAGTGTCCCGTTTTTTTGTCTAGTGGTATTTAAAAAAGTACATTCTTTAACAATTTTGTTTATGCATGAAAGCTTCGACGTTAGCTACTTTATACATAATATCCTCTAAATAAATTGTCCTACTTTTCTTTAATATCAAAACGGTACTTACTTTTAAAACATGATTCGTACATTTACGAATCACTGGTGCGGATAGAATTGCAGAAGAGGTAGATATTTTTTGCGGAACCAAATTTGAAAAACGAAGTTATATTTTGAATATTCTTCCCGTGATTCCTTCTTGAATTCTCGTTTTTCACATCCAGTTATCATTATAACTTCTTATTCAGGCTTGAAAATTGGTGCTGTGCTGACAAATTCATGAGTGTGGTCCCCTTATAGTTAACATAAATTAGATCTAGTTAGCAGGTGCGACGAGTTCACCTTCTCCAGATAAACAAATTACAGACTCCGCTCCACAAACCCTTATGTTTTCCCGTTGTAAATTCGACACATCAGTTATTACCTTTGCACGAGTTCTCGCGAGATGCAGTAAATCTCGCACATTCCTCTTCCCAGCAGCCCGGAGGTGCGAGATCCTATCACCATCCCCAGCGAGATAATGATGGACCTCGTCCGCACACCACCTGCTGTCCACCATCACAATGAGGGCCTCTTTAACACACACGCACACGCGTAGACACACACAGATGGGTACATAATCGAACACACGTGTTCCCAATCTTACGTGTCCGATCTTCGGGCAAGGGAGAGTGGAGTAATTAGGGCCTCTCCAAGCACGTACCAAAGCGATTAGACAATACCCACGTCTTCAACACTTTCTTTCGATTTTTGGTTGCAAGCCGTCAGGTTAACGGATCGGATTGCATTGCCAGCGAGTGGTAATTGGCGGCGCCTCGCAGTGCTCTTACTTTCCTTGGAGGAATCTTCTGTGCATCTCGGAGACAATGCGGTCTCGGATCAAATATGCACAGTCTGGTTCGCCGCATCTACGCGGTATTGTTCCCAAGCACAATGAATAACGAAACCGTTCACTGGAAACAATACACTTTTAACGATGCAATCCGGTGCCCTATTTGCATAATGGTTTGTAATGTCGGGACCTTTGCACACGCCCATTCAACGCGAATAGATTTTATAAAAGATGTACACCTGTGGAGGTGAATATGATTAGTGATGTATGTAGGGATGCATGTTAGATTGAAGCTTGGGTCCCGTTCGCATTAGGTATGAATGAGCCACATAAGTTTAGCTACAAACATTTTAATAATGGACTTTGAAGGACAAGAAAGCTCGAGGCAAAAGCGTTTTATTAATAGTCTCAGAATTGCAAACAAAAGATTAGTTGAGAAGTTTTAATAGCACTGAATTATAAAAAAACGTCTTTGAGGATCTGTGTACTACCACATGATAAAGTAAAATGCTAATATTTTAATTTTGGAGTTGGTTTTCGGGGAACATAAACGGTCCAGTGTGGATACAGCTAACCGATTTCTTTTTTATCATAAACTCATTAGCGATCGAAAAAATATGCTAATTTTGCGATGATAAATTTTAATCGTTAACAGTGCATCGACAAGTTGTTGGTATTGCGTTCTTATACTAGTCGTTCCTAAAATATTCTTTGCTTTGGCCAATGCTAAGTTTTTTTTTAATCTCAACATTTGTAACTGTACTTTCGAAGTGATAATTCTTTATCCTTGAGCCTCCTCAGTAATTAGATGTATTTTCGCTACATGTTTGGCGTTTCGGTTTCAAAAAGTCTGCCGACTATGTAATGTTTACCAAACGCCAGAGCATGGAGTGGCACACTGTAACCTCTCCAAGACCCAAAAAAGCAAGAATGAGGAAGTCGAGGATCAAATGCATGCTGATTTGTTTTTTCGATGTCCACAGAATCGTTCACAAAGTGTTTGTACCTAAAGGCCAAACGGTCAATCAACACTTTTGCCGGGAGATTCTTGAAAAACTTCGAAAAAGATTCATTCGTGCGAGACCAAACATCAAGAACAACTGGATATTGCATCACAACAATGCTCCTTGTCACACAGCAATTGCAATAAACGAGTTTTTGGCCAGAAAAAACATTCCTGTGGCTCGTCAGACTCCTTGACATGAGTCCTTGTGACTTTTTCTCTTCCCAAGATTGACCAGCTGAAGCCTATTCCAGTATCGGAGTTCCAGCACTGCTATAAGGATTGGAAGAACCGTCTCCAGCACTGGCTTCAGAAGTAAGTTATTTTGAAAGGTGACAATATAAAATTGTAATTCTATTTGAATAAAAAAAATGAAAAAAACAGTATCATTACTTAATTTACAGACCTCGTATTTTTTTAAATTTTAATATAGTAAGATGCTTATTGGTTAACACAGAATTTAATTTCCAATTGAACTTAATGGATGGCACCTTCTGTAGTAAATAATTTTCAATAACATTAATATATTCTTGTATTGTTTAATCTGGAGTTACTCTACAAATAGTGAATGCATATTGTGCCCAGGTAACCCCATTTCCAAATATAAAACTGTTTTAGTTGAGCAGTGAGACATTATTGTCTTCCGGTCTGAATCTGTCAATAATAATTCGAATTTGCCATAAGTCACCAATACTATTTAATATCAACATCATTCTAGATAGCAAAATGAGCTATGCCTAAACAACATACATAATGTAAACCTTTGATTAGATTATTCATTTTCAAAAGCTCTCCTCAACGATTGCTACAATAGTGTGACAGTCATTTCAAGTCGAAATTTATCAACTCTGTGAAGCTATTTTTACACAAAATTTATACCCAGCCTTGATGAGATGATCTCCATAGACAAATATGTACAGCGTGTTCGATAAAAAGCGCCAGAGACTGTAGCGACTTCAATTGTTATTTAATCATCAACAAACCGTATATATTAATAAATGGGACAGTATTAGCTACAAGTTGGTGGCAAAAAAATTTTTTTTTAACAACTACACTTATTTGTACGACGTCACCGACATTTTTTTTTAATGGCTCGGTATATATATATTTTTTTAGGTATTCTTGTAAGGCAGTTTAAATAATTTTCACCGGTCTAAAATTTTAGTATGGTTATACTACGAAATATTTGCAAAAAAATGTAAAAAACTGATTTGAGCTAGTAGGCTGTTAAATCGGAACTTCTCTGGAATAAACAATTGTTGATAATAATTAAGCAGGCTCAAAATTAGTTTATTCGTTTTGCAGCATCATTAGGTTGTAAATTATGAACTAGGTTGACTCAATTAATTAATAAAAGTAAATTAATATCGTAAGTAATAAAGCTGTAATGCACCTTTCAAGGACATAATTAATTATTCTTTCTTAAAATGTGGAAACATAAGTGTTATATGCGTTAGTGTTACGTCCAATTTCAAGAACCGACGTTTGTGGTATTTTTTTTGATGTGTCATTATGATCACCAATTGTGTATTCTAGAGAATTTAGGATTTAATAGCCTACTAGCTCAAATCAATTTTTCACATTTTTTGCAAAAAAAATCATAGTATAACAATACTAAAAATTCAGACCGATGAACAGAATGCACCCAAAAAATTATACGGAGCTATTTAAAAAAAATGTCGGTGACGTCACAACAAATAAATGAAGGTGTTTAAAAAAGTCTATTTTTTCATCAACTTGTAGTTGATGTAGTTGTAATTATCATTTAATAATACATATGGTTTATTATTGATTAATGATATTGATTGATTAATTAATTAATTAATCATTAAATAGCAAATAAAGTCGCTATAGTCTTGGGCCCTTTTTATTGAACAGACTATATATATATATATATATATATATATATATATATATATATATATATATATATATATATATATATATATATATATATATAGGGTGGCCCACCTATCTTCGCGCGGACCATTGCTGCTAGACTAATGAATATTGAGGGAAAAATCTGATTGGAACTCATTGGACACTTTATGTGCTACTTCTAAAAATTATTTTCGAGTGTACAGAGGGTACCATTAAGTATGAGACACAACATTTGTTCTCTTTCTTAAATGGATCAACCTGTGTATTCTTTTATTTTTAAAATCTGTTTCATGCGGGCTTCACAAATCATTTTTATTTCCAAGGATCCGACACAACGTTGCCAAGTTATTCATATTTTAATCATATTTAACGAAAAATTCTCAAGTTGGTGCGATCGAACCAAGTAACTTTCATTTTAAACTTTTTTCCGCATCTTTAATAATTATGAATATATCGGAGTTTTTAAACAATCGCGATTTTTAGTTTTCTTAGAAAAACTTCTAAACTGCTGGGACTTTTGAAAAAAATTCAACATAATATGAACCAGCATATAAAACTGCACAATATTGCCTATTTAACCATATATTTAGCATTAAGAATCAGAAAGATACCCATGCAATTCTACTCTATTTATCTATTTAGGAGACGCTGTAGAGTAAATAGAGTGGGATTGCATGGGTATCTTTCTTATTCTTAAAGCTAGAGATATGGTTAAATGGGCAATATTGTGCAATTTTATATGCTGGTTCGGATTATGATGAAAAATTTTCAAACATCGGAGCAGTTTAGAAGTTATTCTAAAAAAACTAAAAATAGCGATTTTCTAAAAACTCCGATATATTCATAATTATTAAAGATGCGGAAAAAAGTTTAAAACAAAAGTTACTTGGTTCGATCGCACAAACTTAAGAATCAAGTCAAAACAAAAGTCGAGATGGCGGTTTCAAAGATATTAATAGCAACTTTCTTATTTTAAATGGCCGCCATATTTTATTTTTATACATCTAAATAGACTTTCTTTTCCTCTTTTCAACGATGTAAAACAACCTATGTCAAAATGAAAAATATGGGAAATATTAATTATTCCAATTTTTATTTTTATTTTTTTAATTATTTTTAAAACAAATGTAATTTTTTTTTTTAAAGTAATACAACTAAGTAGTAAAATAACAATAAATTATAAAAAATGCTCAAAGTTCTGACAGTTATTGGTCAAAAACAATTGACAACGTTAAATGATCCCTAATCCGAATATTTCAACTCGGCAAATAGAAAATCAAGTTGACGTGTATAAAGCTAGAGAATCAACAATTTTAAAAAGCACAAGTTTTACCCTTATAAATTGCATATTTCTCATACTTTACAAGCAAATGAGAACTTCCGTAGATTAACATTTTGCAGAAGATTAATCAACAAAATTACGTAAAATGGTGATTTTACGAGGGTGGTCTGAAAAGTTTCCGACCTAACAAAGATACAAGACATTTTTTCATTTTTTTTTAAATTTTTCTACATAGTTTCCTTACTAAAAGTCTCCAATTAAAAGAACTCCATGACTATCCCAAAAAACAGACGCAATCACTTTCCCAGCCGAAAAAACAGTTTTTGCTTTTTTTGGAGCCGATTCCCCTTTGCAGTCCACTGTTTGGACTGTATTTTTGATTCGGGCGTATAATGGTGTATCCAAGTTTCATCTACAGTAACTTATCGTCGCCAAAACTCGGATTTATTGCGCCTAAACTGAGCCAACAGAGCGTTGGAAATGTTCATTCGAACACTTTTTGGTCTAACGTGAGCAAACGCGGCACCCAACGCGCGGATAGCTTTCTCATGTCTAAATGTTGATGTAATATGTGACAAACACGTTCTTTTGACATGTTCATAACCTCTGCTATCTCTCTCACTTTAATTCGGAGGTCGTCTAGCACTATTTGGTGAACTTTGGCGGTGTTTTCGTCGGTAGTTGCACTTTTTGGACGTCCCGAACGTTCATCGTCTCCCAAGCTCTTACGGCCATGTTTAAATTCAGCTGCCCAAAATTTCACCGTGGTCAATGATGGTGCAGAGTTCCCATATACAGAATCCATCTCAACTTTGATCTGCGTAGGCGTATTGCCTTTCAAAAACAAATATTTGATTACAGCTCGATACTCGATTTTGTCCATTTTCATAAAAACACTCACATCAACACACTCAAACGACTGTTACATAACAACTGCGCATCCAAAATGTCTGAAATTTTGTGTGGGACCTACTGAGGCATGCGTAAACATATTCCCCAACTTATGTAAATAAGTGCTGCCATCTTCTGGTTGAGGTCGGAAACTTTTCAGACAACCCTCGTAAAAGTACAATTTTATGGATGGATGCATTCTGCTTTTCTAATTGTGTATTATTTGATCATCATAACGAACACTATTGGGCTCAGGACAATCCACACATAGTAATTCCATGGCATATTTTGTGGCACATTGGGAAATGATTTACATGGTGCTATAATATTTCTAAGTGCACGTCATTTGGAAATTCTTCAAAGCAAATATAGTACCAGTAAGATGGCGCCCCTTCACTCAATGCTAGAGATGTTATTACTTATTTAAATAGCCCTTTTAATAACAAAGTAATAGCGACTAACACAACTGTTCAGTGGTTAGCCAGATCTGCATACTTGACGCCTCTTGACTTTTATTTTGTAGGGTACTTTAAAAAACAAAATTTATCGAAGTAACTTCAATTATAATAATGTAGATGAACTTCATGAAGCAATGACAGAGGCAGTAATAGGCGGTATTCGCAACACAGTGCAAATAATAACTGGCAATATTCTAAAATGCTGTCAATTGTGTTTAGCATATTTTTGGCCATTTAGCCAATAATAGTCAGCATTTTTTTTTTTAATAATTTATTGTTATTTTACTACTTAGTTGTATTGCGTTTTTTATTTGTTTTACATTTGATTTAAAAATAATTTATAGAATAAAAATTAAAATGGGAACAATTGATATATCCTATATGTTTTTTATTTTGACATAGGTTGTTATACATCGTTGAAACGAGAAAATAAGAAAGTTGCTATTTATATCTCATAAACCGCCATCTTGAGTTTGTTCTGACTTGATTCTTAATTTTCTGCGATCGAACCAAGTAACTTTTATTTTAATCTTATTTCCGCATCTTTAACAATTATGGAAATATCGTAGTTTTTAGAAAATCGCATTTGATTGTTTTTTTAGAATAATTTCTAAACTGCTCGGACTTTAGAAAAATTTTCAACATAATCTGAACCAGTATACAAAACTGCATGACATTGCCCATTTAACCAGATCTCTAGCTTTCAAAATAACAAAGATACCCATGCAATCCTACTCTATTTAGGACACCCTGTATATATATATATATATATATATATATATATATATATATATATATATATATATAAATACATAATTTTTCCAATAATCAACTTTTAAAACTGAAGTACAAAAAAAAACAATTGCTCCCTGGTAAATTAGATTATATTAATACAACTCTTTAATAAAGATCGTCAACAAAACAAAATCTATTGTATTTTAACGACTGTTGAGAAGTGCCCAGATAAAAAAAATGCAATAATTGTATACTTACTTCTGTAAGTATTATTCAGAATTCTGCTTCTTACACCAATGTTTAGATATATGCCATACTAATTTTGTTTAATAAAATTATATCGCATACTGCACACACCACGGTTGTGAAAACTATTATAGGCTCGGGTCATAACAGTCTGCGGCTATAATAGTATACTTTACAACTTTGGTGTATGATATATCTACTATTTATATTTTGTGAATAAAACCCTTTCAACCCGAGGTAATATAATTACAAAACAATAATTTAAAATCAAAGATCTACGTTTTGAGTTGGGCAAAAATCTTATAGGCTTTCAGACTACATGTTTTAAATGTTTTCAAGATTTAAAAATACTAAATACAGAAATGTTGACTTCTCTTTCATTTCGTTAAATTTATTTTATGTGGCGTGTTCATCGCCGCCCAGAAACAAAACCAAAAAATCCCCAGGCCACCAATTAGAGCCGAGCCACTTCTTTATTACTTCCCGAATAATGCGAGGCATTCATTAGTGGGAAGAGGACGATAAAACAGGGGGCGCGATCCTTAATTTAGAACAAGCCGACTCTCTCCACGGTATTCGGTAATGAGGACCCGCGTGCCTCGCCACTAACGACGCACAAATCCATCGAATTTTTCTATTCTACACAATCGCCAATTTCTTTTTGGCTTTCGTTTTGTACTCACCTAGCGACCGGCATCATCTTCAAAGCCAGCGCCCGACTGATGCAAAATCCAGCGCCTCCCGTTGCGAACCAGAACTTGACCTTCTGCTGCGAAGAAACAATAAATCAGAGTTAAAATAGTTGCAAAACTTAGGTGTGCGATTAAATACCAGGTCATATTATTTTCATATATTAGATTTCATTTAAAGCGTTTATCTGAACGTTGATTTCATGGTCATAGAAATATTTGTGAACAAACCAGCAATTTTATTAGCCCATTCAAAAATCGAGCCTACAACTGTGGATAAATAAGAGTTTTAATCTACTACACTGAGCACACTAATTAAGAAAATTATGAGTAGTTCAAGTTTTTTCTATATTTTTAAAAGAACATCGAGTAAAATTAGTTGAAATATGGCTAAAGTAATCGTATGTGCTATATAGGGTGATCTTTGACAGATGATAGGTGATGTAATTCTAAGAAAAAAAGTTATATGAACACAGGTCTTATTCACCTTGGTTAAGAAATTACATTTTATATATTTTTCAAACCAATTTGCCAGAAAATATTAGTAATTTAAAAATATGTCCCACTTATTGCATTAATCACCCTGTATAGCTAGCCATAGGTTTTTTATGTAAATAGATATGCATTTATTTTTATTAGACAATGTGACAATACTATCAATTTTACGTAAAAGAATTGTATATCGACAAGAACAGAAGTAGATCTATTTTTCCACGATTGAATTCTCAATCATATTAAAAATATTAAACTCAACAAAAATTCTGGAGATATTATTACTTGACAAGTTTTTAAAAATGCAATAGTGTCTGAAAGCGTAAAGAAAATCTTAAGAAATTAATATTCATTAAAAGTTGCACAAAAATTCCACAAAAATCAAAAACTTCAATAGATAATAATCAAATTGATTAAAGTTGCACAAAAATTCCACAAAAACTTCAATAGGTAATAATCAAATTGATGAAGTTTCTCAAAACACGCAACATAATGAAATGAATCAAAAACTTATAAAATCCCTAAATATAACAATTTTAATTTTAATTTGAACTTGATAAAATTATAAAAGTTATGTTAGTATTCCAATAAACAATTCACAAAATGAACCATATAACAATATTATAACTAAAAGAAGTCCTCGCAATTGCAACAAACATATCATGTAGTAATAGAATATTATTACTATATGATATATGTTACCAAAAGTCTGGGGAGGTAGTGAAAATTTTATCAAATTAACTCAATTACTACTACTACAATACAGTAGAGATTCAGCAAATATTACAACTTAAACTGTTAATAAAGAAAATAAAGTTTAATAAAGGGAGGTAGTGAAAATTTTATCAAATTAACTCAATTACTACTACTACAATACAGTAGAGATTCAGCAAATATTACAACTTAAACTATTAATAAAGAAAATCTTGAACAATTAATAATCCTAAAAGTTACATAATAATCCACAATTAAAAAAAAACCATAGATGATCGTAAATTGACGAGGGTTCACAAAACAAGCAGCAAAATTAGCAGCTACCCATAAAACCCATGAAATATAACAACTTGAATTGAATTTGATCTTGATATATCAGTAGAGATAGAAAATACATCCACAAAAACACTGAAAATTGATAATTAGTTGTAACTTCCTGTGAAATTTTAAATATTGAATCAAAACATCGCAAAATAAAGGAAGTTCTAAAAATGTTACAACAGTTAAAGAAACAGTGCAACATGAAATATTAACAAAAATGCAAGTTAAAAAGTAGAAAAAATGTTGAGGAATTAAAATTCACAAACATTGGCACAAAACACAACATTGAAAATGGTTCTCAAAACGCGTAATAAAATAGCAGAGACCCATAAAACCCTTCATGTAATAACTTGAATTTGAATATTAACTTGATATGTCAACATAAAAAAAACTCCACATAAATAGGGAAACCTAAAAATAAAATGTAAGGTATTATTATTGGGTACTTACTGGTAGAGTTATTTTAATTTAATTTTATTATTTATTTATTTATTTTATTTTGCCAGACTAGTTTCAGTTTTTAACAAACCATCATCAGAGGCATCATATGTGTATTTTGCTATGTATATATCTTGATCCTATTTTTACCATAGATATTTGTAATTAATTTGAATTTTGAAAGATGTCTAGACATACTCTACCAATAAGTTCCCAACAATAATACCTTTTTTTAGACATCTCTCAAAATTCAAATTAATTACAAATATTTATGTACAAATAAGATCAAGATATACAGGGTGGCCCACTTATCCTCGCTCGGACCGGGTATGGATAAATCAGGGACACTACATTTGATCTCATTTTTAAATGGAACACCCTGTATATTCTTTAATTTTTGGAATCTGCTTCATATGGGCTTCACAAATCAGTTTAATTTTTAGGGATCAGATGCAACGTTGCCAAGTTATTCACATTGTAATAAAATTTAACGAAAAATCAAGGACCTGGAATAAAATTCAACAAAACCTTATTATAAGAGATCAATAAAAAAATCTGGGTATGCAAGTACCCAAGCAATGTGTCAAAACATTTACAATATTTGGAGTCACGTTGAATACACAGGCTGTTCTGAAACAACGATCGAATTTTGCTATTTTCAAATGGCTAAAACATATCGAGATTGATCGTTATTTACCAATTAAAAAGTATTATTAGATTATAGTCCATATGCTACCATTGAATAGGTCATTAGATTAGCACTCAGAATATGATGCTATGTACAGGGTGTTTTGAAAAAAAATGAGTGTTTTTGAGTTTTTTTTATGAGTGAAAAATGATTTTTTGTTAAATTTTATTAAAATTTAAATAACTTGGCATCTGATCTCAAAAAATAAAAATAATATGTGATGCCCACGTGAAGCAGATTCTAAAAATGAAATAATATACAGGGTGATCAATTTAAAAAGAGACAAAATTTTGTGTCCCGGATTTATGGTACACTCTGTATACTTGAAAATAATTTTAAAAGGTCCAAAGCGTCAAGTGTTCAAAAACTTCCAATCAGATGTTTTCATAAGTTTTCATTACTCTAGCAGCAATGGTCCGAGCGAGGATAAGTGGGCTACCCTGTATACATAGCAAAATACACATATCACGCCTATGAGGATAGTTTGTTAATAAAAACTGAAACTGGTCAGGTAAAATAAAATAAATAAATAATAAAATAAAATAAAAATAACTCTAGCAGTAAGTACCCAATAATAATACCTTAAATAAATAACTGTTAACTTATGGATAAAACCTTAAACTCAATAAAAGTAAGATGATAAAATTGTAAGGTGATAATAATTATTCAGGAAATTTAAAAAAAAACAACATTTTTAGTGAAAAAAGCCCTCAAAATTGCAAGAAACGATCTGATCAACTTACCTGATGGGTTTTTAAAATGGAATAAGAGATGATGAATTCGTATTTATCATATTTTAAATTGCTATCATATGTGTTAATACCAGTATATACGTATACAGAAATTCCTCTTGGAGGGGGCCAACGAAAGAGAGACAAACAAGATAAGCAGGGGTTATTAAACAGTAATTTATCAGTTCTAAATAAATACTTTATTCTTTGGTAAAAATATTCAAACTTAAAAAAAAAACAGTATAAACAATACAAAATATAAAATATGTTTATATGTTGCAATATTATAAAATATTTATACAACAACAAAAAAATGAGCTAACTTCTGTAAAACTTCATCTGCTATTACTTAAAGTGTGCGATACATATAAAAAAAAAGAGTTGAGCCATTTAATCTATCTTTGCTTAGAGTGATTCTTGTATTTTTTTTAATATTTTCGTTGTTTTTCCTTCTTTTGTTTTTCTCTAAAAAATATATATAAAAATAACCGGTATCCAAAATGGATAAAACTATAACGTTGTTAAAAGCTTTAAACCAGAAAATATTCTCTCTGACGTCGAAGTACTTAAAGGTAAGTAAGATACAAAATATTGTTATTAACTTACTGACACTTGGAAATATTACTGGGTCACATAGTGATAGTGTATCAATGGCAGAATTTGGAAATTGCACAGATGTCTGAAAATTTCCTATACAAAAGTTAAAATTCACAAATTACGATCGATTCTCTAAAATCATATAAATTGATTAAATTTTCTAATTTTGATAACTGCCCTTCATATTCTTTAATTTATAACAGTCTAAAGCTACCATAGTATCTTTGTGCTTTATAAATCGATCTCCCAATTGTACAATAATGCTATTCAATAGAGGAATAAATATTGATAATTTGTAGTATTCTTTTACAAATGTTATTTGAAAATTCACTCTTTGTTTCTGTCTGTAAGTTGTCTTCTCATTTTAAGGTGATAGATGAAGTTGAAGATCAAACATATTTTTCACAATTTGACTTGCTTTTGAATAGATCGGTTTGAATTCAGCATCAGCACTGGTTCCCATTTTTATAATTTGTCTATTCTATTGTGAACAAGAGCAACGACTTAATTAAATCAATATTTACTATTTGAAGTAATTTTGATAAGGGCATTGTATAAGCAAAAGCAGATTATTATTTCATGACAATTATAGAATCTCTAGTTGGTCATAATTGTTTTGAGTGATCACTCATTAGTTTAGATTTTGAACACAGGAAATTCTTCATCTTTGTTCGTTAAAACATTCCGTCGTTTCGGCGTAGTGAAGAAGTTGTATGTGTTTTGTATAACTCCCACGCAGTTTTTGATAGGCTGTATTACACTTATACACTTACATCGGAAAGATCCAGATTCAAGCTGTGCCAAACGCAGTATACATATAATACAGTTGGATTTTTTTCATGATAGCTTGAACACCGTTAAAATATCGATTTGGGGGGGGGGGGGGGGGGCGTTTAAAGAGGATTAAAGGGGGATTACCGCTTTTGACCCCCCCCCCCCCCCCCCCCAGTTGGTATACGGCAAAGGTTAATACGGCTTAAAATATGGGATAAAAGTAGATGAATAATTATTATATTTCTTCATCATGATCAGGAAGGAAAAATGTATATCAGGTGCCCTCCTGGGATTTAACTATTACTAACTTTCACTCTCAAGTGTAACTAAACTTTTACTCATAACCTCAGCTTTTAATTTTAATTTTAAAATCATATAAAGTGAAACGGTATAATTCCATATTAGATATACGTAGTTCCAAAACACGTATCAACGTAATTATGTTTCATAGTTTGTGTGTCATAGTTTGGGTGTTAAAATTGGTGGCATTTATGAGATGATAAATTTCATCGTCAAAGTTTTGTGTGTCTATTTTCTGTGGTCGCGGGGAGATTGAGTAAACGCGGTGATTAATTTCCATTCGAGGTTAAAAACGGTTAGCCTGTGTACTGTGCGGTGTAATTAATGTGGAGCGTCGCGACGCCTTAATTGAAACACGACGCTCGGTCGTCGGTCCACGGGAATCGTGGGAAGGACCGATTTGCGTAATCGAATGGCGTCGATTAGCCGTCGCATTACACGTCCGATGTACCAGTGACAAGACAAATGCGTCGTGTTTTCGCGACGCCGCTAATTTATCAGCACGTTGATTACAGACTTCGTGACATTGGATTACTGATGAAGTTACATTGGAGCAATGTACAGAGTACACTGAACACCATC
This sequence comes from Othius punctulatus, assembly GCA_951805005.1. Classification (NCBI taxonomy): domain Eukaryota; kingdom Metazoa; phylum Arthropoda; class Insecta; order Coleoptera; family Staphylinidae; genus Othius; species Othius punctulatus. Next base: position 65,070,410 of record OX638141.1, on the reverse strand, counting down.
GCGTATCGGTTACAATTGATGAAGATCGTTCCTTCCAATTGATCATGGTCTAGGTAAACAAGAGGTATTGATTTCGACAAACGATAGGTAATTAAGTATTTTAAGCTCTTCAGAATAAGATTATATACCGTATCTCTTGATTAACAGCTTAACAAATCAAATTCCAAATACTTACGGGTTATTTCACTATTATCCACCTCCTTTGCTTTAAATTCATCAATAATTTATAGTTTTCAAAAAAAGATGTCTAACTCTTAAATTTTAAAAATATAAACTAAAAACAGAATGTATCATTAACGCTGAAAAAGAGAAATAAAAGATATTTTGTATATAGTATTAATGTTACTATTTCGTAATATTTTACAAATATGAATCGTAACATCCAAACGTCGAAAAAATCTAAGAAAAATGAGGCTTTTTACTAAAATTTTCTACTAAACATTCGTCCTGCAGATTATCTCATTGCTTTTTCCGGTTAATTGTAATAATAGTTATTATTGTTATCTCGTTTCATTACTGAAAATATACCATTGCATCAAACCTGGTATCCTAATGCAGAAATTCCCCAGTTTTGCTACCAATCTCAAAAATTGAATATGAAAAGTCCGTGATGTACCACTTACATCAACTTTACATTCCAATAAAACACATTTCATAAATTTTGGCGGGCTTGTAGAAATATTACGTATATCTCTACAAAACTCTCTACAAAACGTATAAAACGTTTTAAAAGTAATTATGTTTATATTAAATTACACCGGGACAGCGCGTACGCAGTCCCGACTACCAAAAATTTCGCGCCCGAGTTATCCACATTAGGGATAATCGCAAGGGTCAGCCCGTCCGAAGTGCAATGGAGGGGCCTCACCCTGGGGAAACTGCCTTGTTGATCACAGTTATCCCTACGCCAGGTAAGTATGATTTGGAAATCTCTCCCTAGCTATTTGAACCTCACACCCGATGGTACTGAACGGCAGAGAAAACTATATGCCATCTAGCGACTCATTTTGAAGGGACGAAACTCAGAGATGCCTTTTTACCAAGACCTTATATCTCCGAATTTTATTATCTGAAACATCATGTTTTAGAAAGCCATATGTTTTAGAAAGCCCCATGTTTTAAACAATTTCTTACGTCATCTTTCATAATTATCAAATACAAATCATTGTAAAGAATCAATTTAAAGGGGTTCAATAATTAATTAATTTTTGAGTAATTTTGTGGATATTGGCGCTTAACAATACATATTTTTAAAATCGGAGAGCGATAGGGGGATTGGACCTTCATCTACTAATAGGGCTAATAGTGTGAGATGATAGGTGGACATAACTCAAAGTCGTAAAATTTGGATATGGGCCCTTTTGCTTCCACAGTACAGATAGGTATATGAAAACATCACAATCCCTTTCTTGCTTGATAATTTTTTAAGTTTGATATATTATAAATATCAAAAAAGGTCGTGAATTTGTACAGCAGGACAACTTTTAAGGAAGCCAAAGAGGAATTAATTAAGCTACCGGTTTTCATTTTCACATAAACAATAACACAGGCCAACAAATTTTGATTTTTTGAAAGTTGATTTCGATCTAACACCTGATTTTGTATAATTTTGATCTGCTGAATTCAAATGCGAGTGTCATTTTGCCCTATCACGTAAGGTTTTTTATCAATGTTGAAAATAAATTAATAAAAAATTTGGTCAAAATAAACGCTACTTTTATTGATACAGAGACAAAAACAAATTACAAATAGTAAACTAAATTGAAAATAGTCTTAAACAATCTTTAATTTCTTTTCTTTCCAGAAGATCTTTCCCTCTTGGAAGAAAAACTTCGTTTAGTGGATTTTCTTCTGTATTCCAAAGCCGGATTGTCCCTTTTTATTGACCAGCAGCAATCAGCCATCATTGAAACATTCCACCGACCTTAATACCTGCGTTCCATTTCTTTCATGTCTTGGTGGAACCTCTCACCTTGCTCATCACTCACATCACCAAGATTTTCGGGGAAGTAATCAAGATGCGAGTGTAAAAAGTGAACTTTTATGCTCATATTACATCCCAATTCCATAAATTTCTGTAGCAGCAGACATTTCTGTCTACTTCGATTGTCCCACTCACACAAAAAACATGGGTACTTTGTATACCCTGACTGCTGTCCTAGTAGAAGTCCCACAATTTTAAATTCCCCACAAATTTTCCAACTATGGTCATTGTATTTGATTTTTTCAAGCAATACTTTAAGATTTTCGTAGCTTTCGGTCATTTGCACAGAATGGGCAACCGGTACCGATGAAAAAACATCCCCATTGTGCAAGAGAACGGCTTTAAGGCTTCTATTGGAAGAATCAATTAAAAGCCTATAATCATCGGGATTGTATATGCCCCCAACGCTCGATATTTCACTGGCATCGGTAAAGTTGTTTTCATCAACTTATCAACTTCAGGTTGAAAACTGCTTGTAACATCTTCTAAATTTGTGAGTTTCTCAGGTATTGGCAGGTCTGGACCAAGTGGCACTGGCCTAATTGCAGACTTGAGGTTCGGATAAATGATGTTCTTTAATTGTTTTGTGTAATATCCATGTACATTGCACATACAGAAATAACAGTCATCATGGTGATTATTTGTTGGCTCTCGCCAAATCATTGGTATTTCAAAGGGTAGGGACTTCCTTGTTCCATTACTCCAATGGCTTAAACCCTCTTCACGTATCTTACATACAACATGTGGTGCCCAATGTTTGTCTTGATCACGAATCTTTACTTTAAAATACGCGTAGTATTGGTGTTTCAACAGTGATGTAATTTTACGTCTAAATTTCTTGACCACAAAACAATCACACACATAGCAAACATTATCTGGATTATTATGACAAAGTCTTGGCATTTTAAACACCAATTTAACTGCAAAAAGCTCACTAAAGTCACTAAACAACGCCTACCTAGACCGAACGCAAACAGACTAATAAATGTGCTTGTTAGAGAAAGACGTCTATTTATACTTAAAGAAAAATAACAAATTATCCTTTTTCACAACGACATTTATTTATCTCAATGTATATTTCAACCACTACGTGGTCATCTTCAGTAGACATTTGTACTAGATGTGTACTAGACTTTGTATTAGACAAATGTCTACTGAAGATAACCACGTAGTGGTTGAAATGTATATTTAGATAAATAAATGTCGTTGTGAAAAAGGATAATTTGTTATTTTTCTTTAAGTATTAATATTTCACAAGCTCCAACCAATTATTTTACGTCTATTTATCTCTCATTCGCCGACGGTCTAACTGCACATCAGGGAATCGCAAATATTTAAAAAAACATAAATATGACACTTAGTAAATTTGTTAAAAAATTGTGCGTGATGGAAACAAAAAAAATGTTGATTCTTTATTAGATTAGCCACCAAAACTTAAAAAAAAAAGAACAGATCCAAATCACAAATTTTTTGTTGGCCTGTGTTATTTATCTAAATTTCTAAATAAACATACTTTATTGCAAATCTACTGAACATGATTTGGAATATATGGTCGTAACTGTACGAAATGTACATATTTTTGCAAAGAAAAAATGTACCTACATTAATTTAGAAACAAGGTTCACAAAAACACCTATTACTATATTTTTATTTTATTTGTTTTATAGATTATATGAAAGTGTCATCGATTGATAAAAATCCTAAGTAAGAACAAATGTTAAGTATGAACAAATGTTACCTGAATGTAAAGGCGTGTTCTCACGAATCAAGCTATTTGATCAAGTTAATTGATTGATTGTTGTCGATCAACGAAAGTTGAATGAAAACTATAGTTTAAACTTGATGGACTCTATTGAAACAAAGGTTCTCACAATTGTTTTCATTCAACTTTTGTTGATCAACTATAATCGATCAATTAAACTGGATTCGCGAGAACGCGCATTTGGTGTAAGTATTTTTTACCTTATATTGAAATTCCCTTTGCGATGCCTGCACGCTAAAGATACATTCCTTCTTAGCGTGAAGCCACATGCACGTTTTCAATTACAATCTGTGCTATTGATCTAATGTGTGGTGACACTTGAATCTGCATAAACACGTTAAAAAGGAAGCAAGTAAACCGGACTAATGTTGTATCGTTATCACTTCGCGCCGCTCCTTTGCCTCTCTTAACCGCAATGCGACGGATGGATAACATAGTTGACAGGGCCGTCTTAAGGTAATAAGCCGCACATTTAGCCCCAGAAGTTTAGAGACCTCATTCAAATAAAACACTTTTACATAAAGGAGAACAATACTAAGATAAAAATAGCATACAGTGTGCGTAGAGTATATTTGCGTAGAGTATATTTGAGAGTCAAGTTTTTTCAAACTTCGGAGATCTGTGGACTCCGGTTTTAGTAATAATAAATTAGAGGATGTAGAAGAGGAGGAAGACCTTAAAACCATCAGCTTGCCACAATAATATTACATTTTTTATTTTTTATTTAGTTTATTTAGTAAATTTTCTGATTTAGAACTAGTAATAATCAATACAAAAATTTGAAATATTTGTGTTTTCGGACCACATATTATGAACCACGCGAAATTAAAAAAATGGCAATTTAAAATGACAATAGACTGGAACACTTGAAAAGTTAGCAGAGTATACCAATCAACGAATTTGCCTACGAAAATATTTTCAATTCGATTAAATTTCCAGAAAAAATAAAAATGTACAATTTTAAGTTTTCAAGTGAGTTTACTCAATCTATTTATTTATTCCTTCGCCTTTCTACCTTTCGGTGTAAGGCATACATTATTAATTTTTATAATATTCTCTCCACTTCCTCCTATATTTTGTTTATTCCTTTATTTCTTCCCATGTGTTGCCTTTTCTTGTTGCCTCTTCTTTTATTGCTCTGTTCCACTCTTTTCTCGGTCTTCCTCTTTGTTGTTTTCCTGTTGCTCTTGTCTCGTATATTTTCTTAGTGTTTCTTTCTTCTCTCATTCCTCGCATGTGCCCATACCACCTCATTTGGCCTTCTGTTATTTTTTCCTGTACTGGTTTTATTTTTATGTTTTTCCTGTGCGTCTCGTTCCTTATCCTGTCTCTTCTTGTTTTGATTTCTATTTCTCTTAGGAATCTCATCTTCATGGCATTTATTCTTTTTATTTGTTATACTGTCATCGTCCAAGTTTAGCTGCTGTAAGTTAGCGTTATTCTAATTACTTTTTCGACAATTTCTGTGTTGTGTCGCTTGAATCTCTTTCTTGCTAAAAAAGGTGTTTTTTAACATGTTATATACGAGTTTTGCTTGTTGCTTTTGTTACTCGTAGTTTTGCTATTTTTCCTATTATATATTCTATTTTCATTATCTAATTTAACATTGCTCTGTATGATTGTTCCTAAATATCTGTATTGTTTTATTTGTACGATTTTATTTTCCTTGTATTTTTATTTCGTGTTTATTTTTCTCTTTGGCAATTATCATGTTTTTTGTCTTTTCGTAGTTTATTTTCATGTTTATTTTCTTAATCTCTTTCTCATTTATTTCCATGTTGTATTGCAGTTCTTCCTCTGTTTTTGCAATTATTGCCATGTCATCTGCGAATAGTAGTTCTGCTATTTTTGTTATCTCCATTTTCCAGTATACAATTTTTAGCATTTTCATTTTTTGCTTTGCTTTCTTCATCGCCTTATCCAACACAATTGTGAAAAGGAAAGCGCTTAGGACGCATCCTTCTGTCACTCCTTTCTTCGTTTCTAATTCTTTTGATTCCTCATTGTTTGTTCTCACAATATTTCTGTTTTCTCTGTACATGTATTTTATTACATTTATTATTTCCTCCTCTATTCCTCTTTCTGCTGGTTCGTTCCATATGTCCTCTCTCATTATCCTGTCGAATGCCTTTTCGATATCTACGAAGCATATGTGCATTTCTCTGTTCTTCTTAATTAGTTTCTCGCTTAGTTGTCTGAGTATGAAGATTTTGTCTTGCGTACTTCTCCCTCTTCTGAATCCGCACTGGATGTCCTTGATTGTTGTTTCTAGTTTATCTCGCATCCTTTTTTCAAATACCCTGGTCATTATCTTAGTTGGTATACTTGTTTGTATTCCTCTGTACTCAATCTAATCAATTAAAAATTCCTCAGAATTTATACAGGCAGTCCCAAGTAATTTTTTTGTTTTGTTTCTTAGAGTCAATTTTGATATCCATTTTCTCCAAAAATATTGCCCCCAATTAAAAAAAAGGACATCGTTGTGAAGCCCACTAGCTTGCGAAGCTATCAAATGATGTGCGACTTGCAAAGTGGGTTGAGATATTTAAGATTTTTGGAGTGTTGAGAGTCCCTGTTGAGAGTCACTATCGTAAAAACGGTCCCCCTACAAACTGATATCAACGTGCTTCAGGATTATTATTTTATTTTAATAGAATTGAATATTTTAGAAGGGGTCAAATTTTACGGGATACCTGTACAACAAATTTCTTGAAAATCTTCGAGATCTATCCAAAATATAAAAAAATCCATACTTTCAATGTAGTCTGTCCAATTTCGAGACGAAGCTAATATGTATAAACTGTTCACGTGAACGGCGACAATTTATAAGGCCGATTCTACACAACTCGAGTTCAACACGAAATTAGCGATCGCAGTAACAAAATATCCTGAGTACGGGCAAACCGGAGACTGCGGCAAGACCAATCGTATGCTTGTGTAGAAGTGTTCACGTACCGGCCACACATGTAACAGTGTTTATATTAGCTTCGTCTCGAAATTGGATAGACTATAGTGATTACTGATTAGTAAGTACCTACTTACTATATTACAACTTGCTAAAATTATCGAAAACAAAATATATACTCTTTGAGTCTAGACATAAGAAAAACAAAACAACGTTTTCACAAAACACATTTATTAAATCTAAACCTACATTACAATCGCTAGGCGATCATGTTCAGTAGAAACATTACTGAAACATTAAGATGATGAAAAACATTAGAAGATCACCTAGCGACCTAGCGTACATTTAGATGAATAAATGTGTTTTGTAAAAAAGGGTTTGTTTTTCTCATTTCTACGAACATTACAAGCTCCAAGATACTAACTAATCTTTGAGTCTAAACTAACCTAAAGTAAAAATTTAATATACATAAAAATCGCCCAAAGAATGTATAAAAGAATTAGCGAATAGTGAAATTTCTAGAAAAGTTCAAAATATTAAAATAACCTTAGAAGGGCCGTCTTCCAGTTAATTCCACTTAATTCCACAAAGAAATTTCTTAAATCTAAATTATCCAAAGAATCTATAAAATAATTTGATAAAAATTTTAGAATAGCTTAAAACAATCAAACACATTTGGACAACGTGCCGAACTTTTAAGAATTCGAGAATTGTTTCAAATTAATCAAATTAAATTTTAGTTTTGAATAAATCTTAAACCGACATATAATTATTCGCAATTTTATGAGTCGATGGATGACCGATCGACTGATAAAATTGCGAGTAATTATATGTCGGTATATAACGGAGGTTACAAACAGACTTGACTTGAGGTTTGTAACATCCTCATGGTTATATCTATCTATGGAGATAATTATTATACATTTAAATAAACCAGCTTGTAACAAATTTGTGTTCGTATTAAACTATACAACACATTTTATGAAATTGTGAAGCAGCAAACTATTCACTTTAAAAAATAAATTAATTTAATGTACTTAAGGGTGCAAGGTTAAGGTTAATCGAAGCAGTCTGCTAACGATTTTTGTCACTAGATTTCACGTTGAATGAAAAAGAAATTTCAATGATGGATCGAATAATAGAAATATTATGTATTATGTTTAAGTTATGTTGTAGATGGCCAATTTCAGCAAATTCATCCTCCTTGGATCATAAAAGCCTTGTTGTGATGTTGATGTATTAGTAATTTCAATAATTGAGGTGCAGCATCGCTTACTATGAATGTACATATACAAGTTTTTGTTTGTTTTATTACTATTGTCCTTTAGAGTATTTAATTTTCAAAAATTTACACAATGATTTTAATAAAAACTTCATAGTGATAAACTATTTCCTAATTGCTTTATTTGTCATAATTTTGATATCAGATATTCTTTTTCGGATTGTCAACTGATATTTTAGTTATATTCAGAATATTAAAAAAAAGTTGCTGCACTTTTGAAGTACTTAGTAGTCATAGAAAAGTGTAAGCAAGCGTCACCGCTATTGGATATAGTGCGCTACTGATAAACTCATTTCCAGGCGATCTGTATGTAATAAACATACATAATGATCATTTTCAATCCGAAACATACATGATGTTCAGTGATATTTAACCCACTTCACAAGTGCTCTTCCGGATTGAAAATACTCACACTTATAATGCAAACAATCCACTTTGTGAAATTGGTTACCTATTTCTGAATATCATTGATGATTCCGTCAAAGGGAGTGCTATACTCCGGCATGCGCCAAGGGATGAAGCATTCTTCGATTTCAACGTGTGTTGAGAATGCCCATAGCGATAGCATTGCAACAGCGTTACGTTACGTCGCGTAAGAAATCTTACCCTACGTTCAATCTCTGACTGACTGATTAGATGGTCAATTATATTCAGAGATAGCCAGCCCATTTCACAAAGTGGGTTGTATGTTCCGGATTAAAAATGCTCACGCGACATACATGTACTGCTTGATATGCATAGGTCTAAGTGGGTAATTTTAATGTATTTGAATAACGTTTAAAACATACATTTCTAGGGATACTTGTGGCTTCAAATCATGTTATAAGAGAACAGTGTAAGCATATTATGGAGTATTATGCGGCGATCAGCTTAAGACGGTCCTGTTCCTCGAGGTATCTCTTCAGCGTAATGTTATTGCTCGTTGAACGCGTCTTCCACAGTAATGATTACGCGTTATGCGTTTAATTGCGCGTGTTTCATTATGCGCTGCGTTGTTCTGCTGTGTGAGAATGCAAATGTGGCCTTGGACAAGATTCGGTTAGTATTAATTTATTTAAGTTTAAGGTTTTATCCATAATTACCAGTTATATATATATATATATATATATATATATATATATATATATATATATATATATATATATATATATATTTAAGGTTGTTTTAATAAGTACTTGATTTTTCTTTCAATCACCCCCATAAAAAATATTTTTTACATATTTTAATACTTCCCCACACTAACAAATTACATAAAGACTAAATCATTTATACACATTATAACATTAAACACATAAACACAGCAAATATTATTATAATTTATATTTAAACATTTTTGTAACAAACTTAACTCTAATTTTATATTTAACCTAATTTATTGTGTTCTTCGTAGATATGCCTCTGAAGATGGTTTTTTATAACCAAAACTAGTCAGGCGATAAAAATAAATAATAAAATAAATAAACAAATACCAGTAAGCCAGTAAGTATTTATTAAAACAACCTTAAACTAATTTATTTCAATTTATTTTTAATTTAATTTATTTCCCTTGATGTTTGGTGTTGTGTGTTCAGTCAGTGATTCAGTTGTGATTCGGTGCACATTGATTTGTGATAATTTCATGTGAATTAGTAAGCGTTTATTAATTTGTTATTGTATTGCGATTCCTCTGACTTCAGTTATTAATCTTTTTGTAGAGGTACATGTTGGCGTTTTAATTATCGTGCAGATTTTTAGTAGCTTGATTTTAAGACCGGAATGTTTTATGGTTTTATGGTGTTAGGGTTTGTGAGCGAATAAGTCGTAACCGAAATTTATAAGCTGAAATCGCGTGTATAATCTTAATGCCTTCATTATTTATAGGGCGTTTAAATCAAGAGCAAAATCTAGATTATTATTCTTTATTTTACGGTGCTTTGCATTTTTACTTTAGTCCCTAGGTTATTTTATAACAATGCTACAGTAGTCGGCTCTATTACTAAATTTAAAAAAAAAATAGTGCAGTCTGTTTGATGATATCGTCAAACCAGTCAATACCTTAATTCATTAAAAACAACAATCATACTCTCGCATTAAGTACATGCAAAGTTGGTAGAACAAAACTTAGTTTTTTTTGCATTAGTGATAAATTGTTGGTCAGTGAGCAAAACATTCGATGAATTCAATTTGTTAAAAGTGCTAATACTCCCCCTGGCGATGGGCTAATAACAACATATTTAAAATATGCTTCTCTTTCATTCATGCAATATTATATTGTAGTACTTGGGTAAGTTTTGCTCCTGTTTACAGTTCGGTTGATAATACGGTGATTAACACCAGTCGGCCCCAGAGGCTATAATAAATATATTATTTACTCGTTATATTCTTTTTGAATGCAAAGTTTTTTATATTGGTAGTCACTGAACTGCCCGAGTTTCCACATCACCAACCATAAATTTTAATACCATCCACACTATACAAATAAGAATAAGATACGCATCTCCTAATTAAAATCCGCCTGAGGACAAAAGCAATTCGAATCCCTAACGAACCAATTAACGACGCTCGGACGCCGAATTAATAACCAATAACGCCGAGGAATAATCCACACTTGTAATTACCGACCAAGCCCAGATGTTATCTGCTAGGCGTTCGGGTGTCATATAGTGTCCGACAGCTTCATCACTTCGAAGATTAGTACTCGTTATTTTTTACTGTGCAAGCATATTACTTTACCTTGCCAGGTATCAGTTGTCATGGACATACCACAAGATTACGCACATTAGGAGCTTTGATTTAATTGTTATGGATTATAGCATAGTGGAGATAAGATAGATAAATTCACGTTATGCAACTTATTTATTTTACTGTGGAAGTAAATATAATATACACTATTACTACACATATAATGTGTAGTTTTCAGCATAAAGCCACTAAGCATCCAAATTAGCTTATTTCGTTTTACTCGTTTTATAATAGAATGCAGAAGCACATTATAATAGTCCTATATGTTGTGGAAACAAATGACTTTCGTTGTCCAGGATTCAATTTAAAATGGCATACCACATTAGTCTCTTCCAAATTATTTATTATTTGTGATAATTTACTGCACAAGCGAAGATTTTACGGGAATGTCACAATTATTGGCGTAAGTTGGTTTGATTAAAATTATTTTGAAACACAATAGTATGAGCCATATTCTTCAATATACAGTCGAGATTTTATTATGCTTTAAACGAAAATTGTTAAAAAAATTATGGGAAAACATTTTCCAATTATAAGAAACTACCTTGAGCTTGAGTGATGCTCTGAGTGATACTCTGACCTAGTTGGCTCTACTGCAAAGGCTCCAAAAGCCGACAATAAGTCAGAAAAGAAAGCTGCAAAAATAATAATACAGTCTGTTTGATTTATTGTGATACAGCAAATACCTCGGTTATTAGTATGGATAGAAAAAAAGTTTAAAAAAAAGTTTTAGTTATTTTTGGCATTTATTTAATCCTAAGTCAGAAGAATAATTGAAAATCAAATAAACATGTGAAACCTATAAGCTTAATTTTCTTTAATAGAACACCCTGTATATTTTTGTTATTTCTAATAGGCAATAACATTAGCTTTATAATAATACCACATAAGTACCCCTTTATTCTACAAATAACGCGACAATTGCCAATAAGTGAAATTTATCAGTTCCCATGAATAACAAATGCACGCTGACGTAAAACAATTTGCTATCGCTTTAATGTCAATGTGGCTTAGTAACTTCCTGTCCAGCGTATTGTTGATTCACATTTTAAGAGATGGTTGATAATTATTATACTAATGATGAAAAAATGCAACGATAGATGCAACGATAATTCTAGAGAAGTTAGTATCACTTATGGAAACATGTATCCAGAAAGAAGACAACCACATTATCGCACTTTTGCAAGACTTGAACAAAATTACGGAGAAACGGCTGTTTTAATAATAAATTACGAGTGACAAGAAATGAACGTGAATAAAATAATGAAGTTTTGATATTGGACTATTTTAGAGCACATACACGTAATTCAATACGTGAAACAGTTGCTGCCTTAGGAATAAGTCTTTATAAAATATTTTCTATTTTAAGAAAACATAAAATGAGACCGTATAAAATTAAATTAGTACAAGAGATGGTGGTTCTGACAGGAGGATAATATTTTGTAATTTGCTTAACAATAAACAAAATTTATTAAAAGCGATGAATTTAATTTCAACAACAATAGAATTTCCAACCAAAAAACGACCATTACTGGAATACTAAGAATCCACGTCAAATTCGGGAATGTTGATTCCAACACAGATTTGCAGCATATGTGTGGCTCGTGTGTTCATATCTCCCTAGAAATACATCGTGATATGTGGTTCCAGCAAGATGGATGGACCTCGTCCCCATAACCCAAGAATTGTCAAAGATATTTTGGAAAGAAAGTTTGGGGTGAAATTGATTGCAAATGGTGGCCTCAGAAACTGGCCAGCAAGATTGCCAGATACATCGATTTTAGTTTTTTTTTTTGGGGTACTTTTAAAGGAAATGCAAATATTACTCGTCGAAAAAATTTAGACGATCTGAAAAATCGTATTCGTAGGGCATGTGGCCAAATAACACCCCGCATGTTGTAAAAAGCACGACGAAATTTAATAAAGAGATCCGAAGAATGTATTGCAAACAACGGAGGTTGCTTTGAACAGACACTTTAAATTGTAATTCACAGCAACTGATAAATTTCATTTATTGGCAATTGTCGCGTTATTTGTATAATAAAGGGGTACTTATCATTAAGTATATCATTATAAATCTAATCTTATTACTATCATGATCTTATCATTACATAGCCATTTTGATTGCCTATTAGAAATAACCAAAATATGCAGGGTGTTCCATTAAAGAAAGTGAAGCTTATAGCTTTTACGTGTTTATTTAATTTTCAATTGTTCTTCTGACATTAGGCTTACATAGACGATAAAAAATACTAAAACTTTTCACTTTAACTTTTTTTCTAACTGTGCTAATCAGCGAGAGATTTTTGCTGTGTCGCAATAAATCAAATACCCTGTATACATAAATATATATATATATATATATATATATATATATATATATATATATATATATATATATATATATATATTTACTTCATGATCTCTTATAATCAGGTTTTGTTGAATTTTTTCCACGTCCATGATTTTTCGTTAAATTTGAATTTGAATTTAAACCATTAAAATGTAAATAACTTGGCAACGTTGCATCTGATCTCAAAATATTAAAATGATTTGTGAAGCCCACATAAAGCAGATTCTAAAAATGAAATAATATACATTTTTAGAATCTGCTTTATGTCGGCTTCACAAATAATTTTTATATTTTGAGATCAGATGCAACGTTGCCAAGTTATTGACATTTTACACTCTGTACACTCGAAAATAATTTTAAAAAGTAGCACATGAAGTGTCCTATAACTTCCAATTCCAATTAGATGTTCTCCTCAATTTCCATTAGTCTAGCAGCAATGGTTTGAGCGAGGATAGGTGGGCCACCCTGTGTATATACAGGGTGGTCACTTTTACGACGCCCATCATTAGGATTTATTAAACGGAAATATATACAGAGTTGGTCAAATGGGATAACAGTTTTTCATTTTTGTGCCTTTCAATATACTGAAACGAAATCCGGGATATCTTGCACAGTTCCTGAAATATCGTTGAAAAACTGAAAAAGTGCACTTTGATTTTTTGGCAACTTGATTTTTAGAGCAGTACACAGCAGTTTGATTTTTGCAACAAATTTTTAAATTATCTATTTTTGGTGGTAAATAATATCAGATTACCCATGTGTAAGACATGGTTGAAATTGGAATTTTTCGCACTTTTGAATGCTATTAAATCAAATATGGCGGCCATAAGAAAATCAAAAGCTGACTATGAAAAGGCACAAAAATAAGAAACTTTTATCCCATTTTACCAACTCTGTATGTATTTCCGTTTAATAGATCCTAATGGTGGGCGCCGTAAAAGTGACCACCCTGTATATATACAGGGTGGCCCACCTATCCTCGCTCAAACCATTCCTGCTAGACTAATGAAAATTGAGGAAAACATCTAATTGGAATTGGAAGTTATTGGACACTTGATATGCTAGAATAGGTGATGACTTTTTTGGAAATGAAATGGGTGAAGAGGTTGTTCTTTGAGGACTTGCCTAACTGACTCCCGGTTAACATTCGGTACACTGCACTTATTCTTCTGGTGCTAGTTATTGGAATATTTTCTACTATTTGCAATATAGCTTCTTCGTTTGCAACAGTACGACGAGTTCTGTGGGCCCCTTTATCAACTTTTGCTTTTTTAAAGCAGCCATCTTCTCCCAAACGCCTATGCACGTCAATAAATATTCTAACATTAGGAACTTGCTTAGTGGATATCTCTCTAGATAGATACGTTGAGGTTTTTACCTATTTGAAGAAGCTTCGCCGTAACACATAATCATGTCCCTATATTCTGCAAAAGTATAACGAACCATTTTTGAAAGCACTATGAAAAACGTCAAATAAGTGAACTAAATACGTAGGAAATCAGGAACACGACCAAACTTTGAAGAAATTAACTCAATAATCGATTAAGGTTTTTATAGAATTATAAGGTTTGCAGGATGTTTTAAAACAAATGATATTTTTTTTAACAATCCGCTACTCAAGAATTTTTCAGCCCACACGTTCAACCGCCTCCAGGCAGTACTTGTATTATTTAAAAGACCTTTGCCCTTAGTTGGCGAGGTTTAAATATGCGATTGGATTATTTAAATTCGACTGTGTATTTTTTTAGACTCGTGGATTAAATAATTCATCCACTTGTACCGAGAATATTGAAACCGCGGCAACTAAATTCCACGTTGTATGCAAAGCGGGCTTTTTAAATGTAAAGCTGGCAAAGACAAATTACCCGACAGCATAACATCGTCGTCTGTAGAAATTTTTGAATGTCGGAATTACCATGCAGACGAGCCGGGGCGAAAAATAACAGTGCTAATCCAATTTCCCCACGCCCAGATTGCGGCCCCGAGGCGGCAGTGGAAAAAAGGCGGCTCGCGCCGCCTCAGCCAGAAAGCGCAATCGAATTATCCCCCTTCTCCGGGGTTCTGGATGCCGTCCGACTGGCATGAATATTTATAAAATAACATTAAGACGTCTCCGGACGAAATTGTAGCGGAGACCGTCTTGCATGGCATTTTTACGACGCCTGGCCAACAAGACACGAAGAGGCGGAGGACTGGGCCGCTTTAATTACGATACAGAAACGGAATCGAGATCGGGACATCGAGGATCGTTCCATGCATATTAATTACTTTATTAAATTTTTTACTGCCGATAACTAATTCGGTCACGATATAAAACGACAAGCCAAATGCAAACACTGAAATATTTTCATAAATTGTTGTAAAACAAAACAACATTAAGGTGATCAATTATTTTCAATAGTACAACAGAGACAAATAAGAAATACAAATATATGCAAAGTCAAAATGAAAACAAAATGAATCATAGCAAACTAATAATCTAAACCACTTAAATAAATATTTCATAGGCAAGGGCTTCTGTATATCTGAGCGTATTAACTCGAGCGCTCGCGAATACTCGGGGTTTACTATGCTAATGCACCATGTGCTACTTAATATGTAATAAATTTGTAGTAAAATAATATGCGAGAGATGGAAATATTTGAAGGCAAAGTTTGAAGTACTTCTGAAACCGATTGTAAAACCACGTAAAGAAGATGAATTTCAACTTCGCAATTGCAAGCATGACAAATTTACTGTTGCACTAGAGTAGTAGTGACTGTATTTGTTAGGGATATTATCCCTAACTGGCTATCGACCAACGGGGGTCCTTCTGCCGTGTGTTTTGTGTAATTGTGTGTATTGAGTTAGGGCTTGTTACTCTAGAAATTCGCCCCCGATCTCTAGAGCGCCGTTAATGAGCTCCCAACGGCGAATGGCACTAGTTTCTCAATACAAATGTACTACCTGTACTGGGGCTCCAACCCAGGTCTTCGTGCATGCTAAGCAAGCGTTCTAACCTGTCAGCCAAACTAGCGGTGTTGCACTAGATTTGGTTGTAATTGTAAATATCCTAATGAGACATGATACTTAGTGCTTCTCCGTTGTTTTAAAAAGCGTCTAGCGGAAAGTTATTATTAAATATTGTACGTCTAAATGAAACATACGAGCGTTCGCGAACGTTCAATTTACTCTGCTCATATGTGCACACGTCTTAAGATTTATACCCGGTGCTATATTACCTCCATTATTAGGTAATCAAACTCTCACCTTGGAGACTAAAGAGTGCAGCTACAAACTTTCCCATCTACAATCCTGAAACGACTCCCAGTTTGCCCATCGCATTCCTATTAGTCCATTTGGTACGTCTCCAGGTCGTTTCAAGCCTCTGCATTACTATGATAAGGGTGTAACACATTTAATCATCAACTCCCGCGTTATACGCATTTTTCCTGATTGAAATTGATGCTGCGTCGGGGGACGTATAGAGAGGGCGCAATATCCAGATCCGGTCCAATTACAAGGCCCGTTAAATCGGATTTGGGTAATTGATTTTTTATGGAAAAGCTATGTGTGAATTGGAAGCCAGTACGCGCACAATAGCTGAGAGCCCCGATCTGACTAACAATTTAATAGGTTTATAATAGAATGATTAGGCTAACATCAAAGTAAATTATTATTATTATTATTATTATATCACGAAGGGTCGGTGATTCGTTGCACTTCCTTGTGCTAGTTTCAGCCGCCTTGACTAAGTGGGAAACAAACTCGCACGCTTGGTCTATACCGGGTGTCCCATTTTAAGTCATTACGTCCCATTTTAAGTGACACGTCCAAATATCTCAAAAACTTAAAATTTTAGAGAATAAATCCCAATAAAATTAATTATCCGAGTAATACTACAACTGTTAGACTTGTGAGAAGGGCTCGACTGGGAAATCAACAAAAAAAGAGATCTAGAAAAAATGCACTTGCAAATAGCGATGAGGATCCTCGTGTTTTAGCAATTTTGGTTAGATGGTAGATACGTGCATCTAATTGGCCCCTTGAAATGCTTCAACTCTTGTCTGGAGCATTTTTCTTTGGAAATTTTAGTTTACGACATATTTACCTGTATCACTTAAAATGGGACACTCGGTATATACAGGGTGAGTAAAAGGTAAGGAACCTTCTCTTTAAAGCCTTTATTATTACTTTTAAGGAAAAAAAGTTTTTAACAAAATATTGATTGTGAAAATTTTTATTTGCCACAATTTGATGATTTAAATTTTTTCACAATGACATCAAATCATCGATTATAATCATTAGGGTAACCAAATATATGGAAAGGCATATATTTTTTTCATGCGAGTGATAAAAGAATGGACTGGCACTAGTGTGTCCGTTATTTCCCAAATTGCGATTTTTTTTTAAGGACTGGTTAAATGTCTTCTCTTCATGGTAAATAACTATTTTGAAAAAATAAAAACTCATTGGTAACCGTATTTTCACCATTGGTAACCGTGCCTGCAGGCAAATGGAATTTCCAATTTGATTAACATGGGAAAATCGTATTTAAATGCTCATTTTTTTTAAAATAAATTGTAGGTTTTCATGTATGTCAACATGCCATATGGCAAAACTTCAAAAACCGTGTATTGAATACAGGGATTTTTTTGAAAACTTTTTTAGGCGTGTAAAAATCAAATATGGCGGCCATTTAAAATAAGAAAGTTGCTATTAATATCTCGGAAACCGTCATCTTGACTTTTGTTTTGACTTGATTTTTAGGTTTGGGCGATCCAACCAAGTAACTTTTATTTTAAACTTATTTCCGCATCTTTAAGAATTATGGAAATATCGTAGTTTTTAGAAAATCGCAATTTTTAGTTTTTTTTTAGAATAATTTCTAAACTGCTCGGACTTTTGAAATATTTTCAACATAATTTGAACCAGCATACAAAACTGCATGACATTGCCCATTCAACCACATCTCTAGCTTTCAAAATATTTTATTTAGGATTAGGATTTATTTAGCTGTATATAAATAAACATTTTGTGGTAAAAACATAGCAAGTTGTTTCTCTGTTTTTTACAAATTATTGTTATGCAACCCCATTGTATTTTTAGAAATCCGTAAAGAGAAAAAAAATGCTATCATATTTGTTAATAGCATTTAGGAGGTTAGATTAGGTCAGGTTGGGTTGGATTAGGTTAGGCACTACGAAATGCCACCCTGGATATCTCATATAAATGCTTGAAGAGCCATTAGTTTCCGGGAGACATCTTGAATCAAATGAAGCTTGGACAGATGCAAACTATTGTTTATTGTAAGCATTTCCGCCCAAGAACGTACTTGAAATGCACGTTCCCTGGGGCTAAAGGCTATGGCAATGGAACAGCAGCAACCCCGCGATGCAGTCATACAGTCCAGTCCGGGCCTTCTTCCCTTAAAGCCCCGTCGATTTGCCGATGCTTTTGCCCCCACTCTCTCTTTTCGCAATTTCGCGAACAGTCGGTATATCAATCCATTTCTAAAATTGCTAATTTGTGTGGGTTTTTAATTAAAGGTATTATCAATGCACAGAGTGTTTAATAAATATACCAGAAACTATGATGTGACGATGTTGGTCATAAAATTCTAAAAGAAATTAGTAGAAATTCCTAATAGCAAAATATCGTACTATGCTTTCAGAGTATGCACGGGGTCCCATAGTTTATAAATTAAGTCATTTAATTAGTTTGTTTTTTCGATTTTTTTTTATCAAAGAACTACTCTGGCGATTTTGATAACAAAAATCTGAGTTGGGTAGATGGGTAGCATGCTTTCTGGGTAGATATTTGTGGAGCCTCCATAGCTTGGTAATAATATTGTTATATTGTTTTTTTTGTCGATTTCTTTGTTTTAATTATCATTTTTCAAATATTCGCAAAATGTTGGTATATAAATTTTTGGCTCGGAATTTGATGGCCAAGATCGCATCGCCACTTGTATTTATTATTCTAATTTAGAAACATCCGCTACATACACATCACATACATTTATTTATTTGTGACTATAGTTTCGACTACTTAGGTAATCATTATCAAACAAAGTATTATTACTGTGTGGGTGATTTCTTGGGGTCATAGCGTGTGAACTTGTAATTTTGTGATTTTGTAATTGGTAATTTGTAATTTTTTATTTGTAATTTTGTATTTTGTAATTTGTAATTTTTAATTTGTAATTTGTAATGAGCATGTTACCTGTAATTAATTATTTGTGATTTTGTATTTTTATCTGGAATTGTTGACGCTGTGAAATCTCTTTCTGTGCAAGCAATAATTGAGATTTGAATAAAGAATACTATTATTATTATTATTATTATTATTATTATTATTATTATTATTATTATTAAATGTTCCTATTCTTTACTATCAAAAGTTTTGACCGCTGTGTTTGAACGTACATAAAACGGAAACTACTTATCCAAATAGCGTAAATCACAAATATATCGCAAGAACACATATTCCTATGTACTGTATTTTAATTTCATAATTTTTGCCATAACCTTTTTTTCTGTATAGAATATGGTGTGCAAAAAGTACAGATTTTTCCTGTAATTTAGAAAAACGCAACTTTAGGAATTTATTTTTCGTGAAACCTGTTGTAGCCAAAATATGTAATTTTTTGTCAATGTTGCCGAGGTATTTAAGATTTTTTCAAGTAATATTTGTTTATACTTTCCCATTAAATTGCATATTTATTGCCGGGTAATAAGTTCGCAACGGCCGGGAATATCAAATAAACTATTGTGCCATTGCAATCGGTCGTAGTTTACTTAAAAACGCAAAATTATCATTAAAAATAGAGTTACTATAGCAACAATTAAAGTTTAGAAAATGAGAAATGCAAATGTATCGCGGGACGGAGTGACGCCAAAGGTAAGATCGCTGGGAGGCTGTCGCCGGCATGCATAGTAAAATAAAGCTCAAAGTTCGAGTTTGACGTTAAATTATATGAAAAATTATTGGTAATAATATAACAAGTGGCATGAACATCTAGAAATATTTACAGTGGTTTATTTTCTATCGCGCATCAAACACACGTGCCCGTTTAAATGCTGCTCTGGCGCAATATGAGTACGGCGATACCAACCTCTCGTTTCTATTTACTACGCGCCGACAATAATTGTTTAAATTGCATTAATATCTAACGATTGTTGTTCAAAATACATTATTTAACTGTTTTCCGAGTTAATCTTCTTCATTATGTTCGAAAAAGTGGGACGATTCGATTGATATTAACGAACTTAGCACGACATTACAAAAACATTATAAATAAGTTCAATAGAATTTATGCCAAATTTTCACATCATTTGAGGGTTACTGCATTCCTTTTATTGTGATTTTAATTTGGTTAAATAATATTGTAACAGCAAAAAGTTACATCAGGTTAAGTTACAGCACAGCGACAATATGTGTGAAATGCCATACTTTTCGGAAGACTTCCCGCAATAACAATTTAACGAGCTGCATAATCACATTACAATTTTAATACGTTATTAATGAATGTACCATATATCTTCTGTATTTTTTTTTGCTCCATACTTTTGTTTCAATTTCATTTCAAACCCAGGGGTCAAAACTTATGAAACCGATAGTAGGGTGTATTATCAGTTATCAGTATGCGATGTTTAAATCGGTCATATTTTTCACTTTCTTATTTTGTGTCGTTATTGAAATAACGGCGATCTTTTCCTCCACAGATTAATGGTGCGAATTTGTATATGACAGTTTAAGATACAAATTAGGCACTGGGAAGAATGTTTATAAATTTCCTGTGATTATATCCTTTACATACAGGGTGTCTCCTAAAAAACGCAGCTAACCACAAATCCTTTATTATTGGCAGATTTCAATAAAACAAAACAAAAAAATTAAACGGCTCATGTACCTCAAAGATGCCTTAACTTTATTTTTTGCAACTTTCATTTCAGCGATAGTCAACTTTTTTTTCTTTCAAATGGTTACGTATATTTCTTTTTTTTTTTCAGATAGAGATTATTTTTCTGAAACAAAGATGTTCTTTCGAGAAACGGCGCCAAAAGATTTAATAAAAAAAAACTTTTAATCTCATTTAAAGCCGTGTACTAAATTAGATTGGTTTTTATTAATATAATTTTTAAATAATATTAAATTATTAAATAATAAAATATTATCAATTCTTTATCGAATATTATTTATGGTTAAGAGTATTAATTTTGTGTTTGAACTGGTACAAGCTTTGTTTAATCGTAAGCGTCAGATAATGTATCATTGTAATTCATTGCTCTGGTGCAGTGTACAATTTACCATGGACTTAAATTAATAACTATTTCGTTAACATCGCAAATTCCGCAGCCTTTTTGCTATAGAACCTACGCACCTACTTGCAACAAAATAACCGAGACCAATATTTATCTCTGCAGAAATTCCGATCGCTGCTTGCCTTAGGTCAGTTTCGCCTCATGAATACGTAGGCAACATCTACCAATGCAGAGTCCTTCAGTTTTTTTAAATTTATTTATGGCCTCTCGTCTCGCTATTGCGGTTTATCCGTGGCTAACGCGGAACTCGTCTTGTCTCCTGCAAGCATCCAAGTGCACGCAAAGTTAAAAGATTGAGTACGTCGAGCGCACCACCCGCAGCTAGCTTGTAAATCCATCGTCCAAGAGGCGACCTGGACCGGTAGCGTTGTCTACGATCTCTCGGCCTCACCACGCCCAAAGAGCTCTCCACGTTATCAGGGCTTGGATATCTCGGCGAGATATTCGCGGCCGTGGAAATTAGAAAGGCTCAGAGCGTTTCGGTCACGATCCTCGGGCTCGTATTTCTGCAAGTGTGTTATGCGCCAGCAAATCTTGCGGTACACGCCCTGGGCCTCTGCAGAGCTCTTTCATGCCTGCTGAGCGCTCTCGCGTGTCCCTCTAATCAATGCGTTTCCTGCTTTAATAAGTCTCGACGGTGATGGGATTATGAGGATGGAGGAGAAGGCCTGTGCATTAATCGTGCACACCTCCCAGCACGAACTGTTACACAATCCACTACGCACGTCAAGAAGTCGAAAAAGTACGGGCACGTAACGGATTGCAGATTGGAAGCGGGGATCTTACATTGTATAGTTGGGTTTTGCAACTGGGGGCTACGCCTAGATTGGTTTGTTACATTCAATTTGGATTTTGAGAAAGTTCAAATTTAAAGTATGTAATTATAAATACAGGTATGTAGCCGGTTCGGTATTGTAAAGTAATTGATAGACGATCAAGAATTTCAAATGTTAACTCGCCTTATTACGTTCTAATTTCTCCATCTACGAACCACTTCATTTAGCACAACAAAGCGCAAGTAATATCGATGATCACCAAAAACCATGTCGAAATGAGTAGTTGAAGAAGATATATGACATCAATTAGCACGATCAAATTTCTTAGAATATGGTTTGAACAACAACCAAATTCACTTACCTCCAACTACCCCCACACACAATTTGCGGAGTTATTTGGGTACGAGCTAGCCGTTGGCGTGCACACTAATTACACAGGCCGACATGATTTTTGGTGTTTTGACTTTGATAAGTGTCCTTAGCTAATACGGGTACGTTGATTCTTAATGTGAATTTGGTTTGAGCCCATCACGTCAAGATTTTTCACAAAATTAAAAAAACCTCGTGAGATATTTTGTACTAGAGTGAAGAAGTACATTTACGATATTTCCTAAATTGCATTAAAATTATTTCTTTAAAATAATTGATACATCGATAGAAAATATTTTTTATAATATTCTTTATTTCGCCATATATGTAAAGACAGATAGATACAAATAAAAGCAGTGTTACTGTACACTTTGTCATAGTTGCCATTTTACATTAGAAATGTCATTTAATTTAATAAATTGCGATAATGATCTTCCTTCCTTCTTTTTACATTGCGCGAGGTGGTACCTATCCATCGTAGCTCCGCATAAACGACATATGCAATCCTACTCTAAGTAATGGAAATGTGGTTTGCCGCAGATGAGGTGGTGGAATCCGTGCAGAGTGAATCTTGTTGTTAGATGCCTATCCCTATGGTTTGCGGACTTCCACTTGACTGAATTGAAGGCTGGGCCCGCCGTGAAGTTTTCTGCCACAAACTTTATATTATTTTCATCTATAGTAAGGCGATATTCCGCCTGAACCTGTTTCGATACATCCTGGAAGCATTGAATCACTTCTTCCCCCATTGGAATCACTCCTGCCATGTGGAAAACAAGGGTGTTTGGTGAATTCCATGGTAACGCTAGCACCTTCTTTAGAAACCTCGCCTTGATTTTATCTAGCAGTAGCAAGTGGCTACATTTTAGGAGTGAACATAGGGGGTTTAAAGCCATAAGTCACTGACGACCATATTTTGATGTTATACAGCTTTATCGCAGTGTCTATGCTGATGCGTTGTAAATGTTTTAAACCCCCAATTATTCTGGCCATTTTCCTACTTCTAGACTTCACATGTTTAGTTAATGTTAGCTGGGGCTGGAGAGTGATTCCCAAGTATTCGTACTCGTTGACAAAGCCTAATTGCTGATGCCCTATATAAGCTTGGTCTTTCTTCGACAATCTTCCTCCTCGCCTGAACTTCACAATATTACTTTTAGTTACATTAATATTTAGTTTATTGTTGGTGCACCACAAATGGAGACGATTTAGACTTAGTTGTAGTTGTTGCAGACTAGAAAATATTTTAGTATAATATTATATTTATTTCATTTCAATGACAACACTGTTTCATTTTCGCATCTGTCAAGGTTAACTTGATGGCATCGGTAGTTGTTTACGAAATAGTTAGTTAGTGTCAGTTGTTTGTAGCATCGAGTTGTGTTTTGTTTTCCGAGTGTTTAGTGCGTCATAATGTCATCAAGATAGTGCAAAAATAGTCCTGATATATTTTGTTACGTGTGTGGTGACAGCAAAGCATCAACGAAACATAACAGAATTTATCAAGAAAGCTTATCACGCTTACTTCGGTGTAAAGCTTGGTGATCAGGACAAACCTTGAGCTCCACACAAAGTGAGCTTTCAGTGTGTCGAACTACTGAGAAAATGGACAAAAGGTACACGTAGCTCTTTACCCTTTGGCATTCCTATGGTATGGAGGGAACAAAAAAACCATGGAGACGACTGTTACTTTTGCTCCTGCGATGTGAAGCGTTTCAATTCGAAAAATAAACATACTATTCAATATCCTGATTTACCGTCTGCTAAACGAGCTGTACCTCATGGACCAGGAATTCCCATTCCTCCACCTTTTCGTCACACCATCCAACAGCAATCATCAGATAAACGTTCAAACGAAAACACCGATGAAGACGAATACAATCCTGATATAGACCAACATCAACAGTTTATCCAAGCTGAACTAAATGACTTAGTGAGAGACTTGGGCCTATCGAAGGATGCTGCACAAATCTTAGGATCACGACTGAAAGACAAAAATCTGTTGGCTCCAGGAACCACATTTTCGTGGTATACGCATCGTGAAAAAGAGTTCGCGGAATATTTCTCTCAAGAGGGTTCACTGGTGTATTGTAATAATATTCCTGAAGTAGTCATGAAACTGGGAGCTGACAATTACGATTCCACATCATGGAGGAATCTTCTAAGAGAAGTCAGAAAGGTGTCTTGTTGCACAATGGTAATACTTATGCCTCGGGTTGCTCACTCCGCGCATCTCAAAGAAACGTATGAGAATCTTGAGTGGTTGCTAAATACAAAAAAGTATAGCGAATATTGTTGGCAACTCTGTGGAGACCTCAAAATAATATCCATACTTTTGGGTCAGCAGTCTGCATTCACAAAATATCCATATTTTTTGGGCGAGTGGGACAGTCGAGCACGAAATTTACATTACGTTAAGAAAGAATGGCCACTCAGAGAAAGACTTGTACCGGGACAAAAAAATGTGCTGCGTGATGCATTAGTTCACAATAAATTAGTTTTTTTGCCTCCCCTTCACTTAAAGTTAGGATTTATGAAGCAGTTTGTCAAAGCTTTAAATAAACAAGGTGACTGCTTTAAATACCTGTGCGACAAATTTCCTGCACTTTCTGAAGCTTAACTTAAAAAAGGAATTTTTGTAGGCCCTCAAATTTGAACCTGAAAGTTTCAGACAGATTGTTCCGGAATACAATGACCCAGGATGAATCTGAAGCATGGAGTTATTTCGTAGAAGTAATAGACGGTTTCCTTGGAAACAACCAGTCTCCAAACTACAAAGAAATTGTAGCCAACATGGTCGAAAATTATAAAAAAAACTGGGATGCAATATGAGCGTCAAACTTCATTTTCTGAATTCCCACGTTGACTCTTTTCCCGAAAATCTTGAAGACATGAAGGAAATGGAGAGACGTTACCAAGGAAGATGGGATATTAGAATGATGGCTGATTACTGCTGGACCTTGAAGAGAGACTCGCTCACAAATATCCACAAAAATAAAACTACAAAACGCAGTTTTGAGGTCAAAAAGAGAACGATTTTATTTAAAAAAACCAACGATTGTCTAACGTAGATTATACTGCATTTTTTTTTTAATGAACAACTCAATTTTGCAGTGTAATTTTCAGTAATAATATAACAAGAGAGTGAGAATAAATTGAAAATAATTTGACAGATTGTCGAAAACTTGTTGCCAGGCAATAGTCACGAGAGCCCGAAGGGCTCGAGTGACTATTGCCAAATGGCAACAAGTTTGAGACATAATCTGTCAAATTATTTTCTAATTTATCGAACTCTCGAGTTATATTTGATTAGATTATTTTTTGACGTTTTTTGCTTTCTAGTATTTCTTTATCAATTTCAGTATGCGAAACGCAGCTAAAGCGACTTTTATTCATTTTGTATGACACTTTAATATGATTGATAAATTAATAATTTGACAAATATTTTGATTGACAAGAGTGAACCTAGCTACCGAGATTATTCCCACTATAATAATCTCTAGAGAATATTCCCAGTATAATAATGACGGGATTGGTCCAGAAGTATCAATATGACAAAAATCGAAATATATCATTGGTTTTGAGAAACGTCAAAAAATAATCTATTAAATATAGTTTAAATAAATATTCTCAATATGTTCAGCAGTTTCTATGAAAAATTTCGAACACACTTTTCCTGAAAACTTGACGTGCTGGAAAAAAAACCAAGCACAGATTCATGATCAGCACACCCAATTTACTAGAGGACATCTATTAAACTTGAAACACTTTTTCATGAAAAAAAATGTAGGCCCGTGCTATATTCGTACTTACTTACATTCACTATCGAAAACTAAACTGCCCAGTTTTCGTAATAGCTTACCCTAAATCATTGTTTGGCCTGCCAAACAATTTAAATTCATACACATTCATACAATGTATTTTGTTTGATTACACTGATATACAAGGTTTTGGAATGGAGCAACCAAATAGAGTTTTAAGGTAATTTGGTGCGCTGAATTCGAATGTGTAACTGTTTTTTTTTTCTATCAGGTAAGGTTTGCGAGATATAAAATATCATTGTTTTCGTATGTGTTTAATAAAAAATCATTAATTTATTCAAAAATTAATGAAATTTCAAAAGTAAATGGCAGTGTTTGAACATAGTTTGTATTTGTCTGGGTCAGTTTCACGTATCAGAGTCCAGCATTAATCTCCCAGCATACTTTTGTCCCAAAATCCTTGATAATTTCTTTAAATTCTCATTAAATCTTGATGAGCACGTTCTCCTTGTTCATCACTCACCGCACCCAGGTTTTGTGGAAAAAAGTTCTAATGTGAATGCAAAAAATGCATCTTTAGTGACATCCGTGCACCTAATTCACAATAATGTTTCAGTAATTCAGTAACAATTTGTCTGTAGTTATCACTTTTCTTGTTTCCAAGGAAACCATCTACGATGCTTTTGAAAGATTGCCAGGCTGCAGATTCTTCCTCAGATAAAAATTCTGAGAAATAATCATCATTCAATAACTTCCTAATCTGAGGATCAACAAATATATATGAAATTGTAGAAATATGAAATTGTAGGAAAAACTGCTAACAAATGTTTCAAAGCAGCACCATCTTTATTCAGAGCCAGACAAAGTTTTTGAAAAGACCTAATTTCATATGCAGTGGTGGAAGTAGAACGTCATTTGGATCAATTAATGGATTATTTGAAATGTTTTGTTTTCCAGGAGAATGCTCTGTTCTTTGTGGCCAATCTGTTCTGGTATAATGATGACTTGTAGCTCGACTATCCCATAAACAAAGGAAACAACAAAATTTTGTGAAACCTTGCATGCCAGTTAAAAAACCAATGACCTAAATAAATTTGATTTAATTAAAACTTGGAATTTACGATATACATACAACATTCAATCGCATACTTTAAATCACCACATATCTACCATTTATGATCTTCGTATTTGAGTAGAGTTAAAATTTGAGTCATTGCATCGTAACTTCCTTAGTATTAACAGCATGAGCAATTGGTAAGGATGGATTTTTATTCCCATTGTGTAAAAGAAGAGCCTTTAAACTTAGAGCCGTCAATAAATAATCTCCATTAATTTTTTTCGTATGGTTGGTTATTTTTTTTAAATAAACGTTGAATGTCGTTACAGTAGAGAATACTGTTTTTCTTCTCAAAATATGCAGCCAATTCTAAGCTTCTTTCTCTATAAACTGTTACTTTTGTCCCAACTGCAAGATGTTTCCATTGTTGCATACGTGAAGCCAATAATTCTGCGTCTTGCTTTGATAAATGTAAATCACGAACTAGATCATTAAGTTCAGCTTGAGTCACTAAATGGCATTCATTAGACTCATTCAAACTGCCACTGCTGAGAACAATGTCATTGAAAGATGATTCCGAATCACTGCTTGTAGTACCAGGAACGACTGGAAATGGATCATTTGGTAAACGTTGAATTGGTTTTGAAACAGATGGAACACTTGCGTATTGCACACTTGTTCGATTTTTCATATTGATCCCAACAACTTTCGATAAACAAAAATAACAATCGGTTTCGTGATTACTTTGCTCTCTCCATATTACTGGTACTGAAAAGTCGAAATATTTCTTCTCGCCATTCGACCACTTGTATAAAATAGCTCTGCAACTATTGCAAAACAATGTCGGTGTCCACGTTTTGTCTAAATTTCTGACAGCAAAACCAAAGTAATGTAAATATGCATATTTTAACGGTTCTGTTATTGCATACCTTTTTTTCCGACAATATATTTACCACAAACAGCGCAGAAATAGCTTGAATTAGTAACAAACGATCTACTTGACATATTTAAGCACTATTATTATGAAGATAGAGAATAAATGTGGGTTTCCGTCAATTTACTTTACAGTAGCGCCATCCATGCGACATAAAAAGAACTAGACCTGACAGCGCAATTCTGGTGCTAAATTTGAATTCTACGTACCCAAATTACTTGAAATACATCATCCCCTTTTCCAGTCAAATTTTTTATTTTAATTTGTAAACCAGTGTTATTATTATTATCAGTGATGATGTTTACTTTATTTTTATAATAATAACATAATAATAGTTCTTATTATTATTATAGTACTAATTATTATAATAATAATTATTATTATGTGACAACGATAATGTATTTCTCGATTGAATCTAAACTATTCACCACCACTCGCCCCATTCGCATATATTGACGACCATTAATGCACCATTTAATCCCCAAATCCTATTCCGACCCCTAACCTCCTTGTTTGCCCGCGAAGTCGTCCGTTGCTTCGTCGGTGTTTGCTTAGGTCTCCGCAGCTAATGTCCAAACACCGGCCATCCCCTATTCCAACAGTTTTTTTTTTACTATCAGTTTAATCGTCAATTTGACTGCTAGCTGTAGCATTTATGTGACGAGCCACGCCCTAGATGGTGCATTGCAATTGAAATTTAATATTGCAGAGTGTGCATCTTTATTCCGCCATTTGCTCGATTGGCGTCTGCATTATTTACCCAGCCGGAAGTGACACACGTCGCACGTCAGTTCACTTTTAAGGAAAATTATCGATTCCTGCAAAATGTCACGCCGTAATACATAGATTCGCCATTAACTGACATTCCAATTTGCACTAAACAAGTTATTGCAAATTCAACTATGAAACTACTATCATAAGAGCAGAACGAAATGTTTTGTACATAAACTCCGTCAATGTATGCAGGGACAAACATCACCATCTTAAAATATATCTTGTAATTACTTATGTTACTTGTAATCACGATGTTAAGCCTTGTTTACATTTGAAAGTTTACTGGCGGAAAGTACTTACCGCCAGTAAACTTACGATGTGTAAACCAGAAAAACGTCTGTCAAGAAAGAAACTAAACAAGAAAGTAAGACGTTTTTCTGGTTTACAAATCGTTAGTTAACTGGGGGCAAGTACTTTCCACCAGTAAACTTTCCAAATGTAAACGAGGCTTTAATGTCACATGTATAGTATTTTTATTTAAAGTTCCAGCAACGTCGCAATTTCTCTCGAAAATATTAGTGGCAACTCTTGTGTTTCTCGAAAACGAGGTTCGATGTGGTGATTTTTGTAGTAATGTTTGTTGTGACAAATTATAAAGCAATAGGTGGATCTTTAAAACAAAAACTACATATTGTAAATATTTGATGCTATTGAAATGTGTCCATCAACTGTTCACGCAGCAAGCTAAGACTTTTACCACGTCCTACTTGAATGAAATCTAATTGATTGATCCTAGATTTCTGTAATTCAAGAGATGAAATTCAAATGAGTCTAAGTGCAAAAAAAAAATGGAAAGATTACATAAAACATGTGTAGAGCATAAAATAAACTTAAAATATTACTAGAAATAGTTTTGTTAAGTAAAGAAAACATGATCAAATAAACTACATACAGTGGGACATACAAAAATGAACATAAGGCGACAGCCACTAGAAGGTGCCATGCATAATAAAACGTAAAAAGATCTTTGTCCTCAGAAACCGTTTGCTTTGATTCTATTCTTTCTATGACATCTTCATAAAACTGATGATATTTCATTGGAATATAATCCATCATGTCTTTTAAATTCTTCAACTTCTCGGCTGAAATACGCTTTGTGCAGTCAAGGTTGAAAACCACTGCTACTAAAATGTCAGTCGACCTTTTTCCTTTTTTCTAGAACATTACAAGTAGTCCATTGCTCGACATCGAAAAAGGTCTTCTTGGTTTTTACTGATGTTTCTTGTCCTTGTTTAATTTTAATTCAGGCTACTGTAAAAACCCGATCCATATTTAATATAAATTAAATATAATTATTCTATAATTAAAACGTATAATACAGAAACGCAAATGTAAAAAAGTTTTAGAAGCGAACGAAAATCACGAGCCAAATAAATATTACAAATTATGAGAATTTGTATAATACCTGGGTGCGAATCGTTACACTACTTGGGAAATTTGTAGTTTTGTCGTATTTATATATTCGTCTGCAGTGCTCTGAAAATCTTTGAAATTGTTTTTTCGTATGTGGACTACATTAAAAAGTCTTTGATGGCGTGCATCTGCAATCATCTTTCCTATATTTTCGGGGGTGTAATTTTTTACTGCGCATTTTCTTCTTTCTATTTGTGCAAAATTCCCATCACAAGTGAGATGCGAATGGCCACTTGTCAGAAACTTTTGCTCGACCGTTTCGTAAAAATCTTTAGTAACTAGGCAAATGAGCACCATTAAAATAACCTTATTCTTGTTTTGCCCTATACAGTTATCACTCTAGATCACCAGATTTTTTCGTTTAGGAAAATTTGGATGGGAAATGACTTTCAGCAGACAATTTCATTTCCACCCCTTCCAGTAGTAAACCCATCTCGTATACACATAAATGCATCATCTGAATCGGACAAATGAACCCAGAAGTGAAAACAGGACAACTGCCGACTATAAAACATATCCGAATGAGTCTATGTCGGAATAAAAATCAATTGTTCCAAATCAGTTGAAATAGTATTGTCTTCACTATTAATAGTTTGAAAGTTTGCAATGTCGGAATGCATTGTGGCTCTCGCCTTTACGCCTTGCGTTGATGCAATTCCAGTTTTCTCTGTGGGATAGATAATAGATTTAATCTTATTTTGATAAAGATCACACTTCGAACATGTATCTAATTTAGCCTGAATCTGAGATTTGGAAAGTCTTCTTTGAACACTAGTAAGTAATACATGTCAGTAACAATTAAATTTGGGTATATTTTCTTGTACGCCAAAAACATGCGATTTAGATTTAAATCTGTACTCAGGAATTATTTTATTGATTTAATCCGACTGTAATGATTTTCTTCGCGAGGAAAACTCTGGATATGGCCCTTGACTTGCTGATGCAGTTCTGGCAAAAACTTGTATACTTTTGTTTCTTTACCATGTTGATCAGTGTACGTAGTTTGTCCCATTTTCTTTCTTTGGACAAGTACTTGCACTCTCTTATGGCTTAGCGCAAATATATCAGAAAAAGTTTTTCGACAAACCTGTACATGCTCTTCACTACCATTAGGAATAGTATAAGTAATCGTACATTGGCGACGACTTTCATCTGGTGTATCATAGTGCCGTGTCTCCTGCGACTTATGTTTATAGCTTGAATCAGCGCCAAAAGTATGGTAGTCTGCTTATCATGATTAGCAGCTTCATAATATTGATGGAATAATGAGTCCCTCTGGTGAAATATTAAAGATTTGCAGGCATATTTGCAAGAACATGTTACCAAGAACAAGTGGGTAATACGACTCATGGTTTTTCTGGCACATTTTAAGGTTACAATTGAGGAGCTGGGTGCAAGAACAGCGTAAGTCCATTTATGCGGTTTTTGAGCAAATTTGTTTATTAGAATATTAGTACGCTTATTTATAAGTCTGTTAAAAAATATATAGCTACTGTTCATACAAATTGCAAAAATTGTAAGTAATGATTTGCTATATTACAACTGTTATTAAGTTTTTAATCTTTCGACGCAGTTTTCACGAAACTCATTTTTTCGACTTACTCTATTCTTACACCCATGTCCACAATAGGGTCTTCCTGAAAAAAAATAATATAACCTTTTTGTGTCTTAATGTAAAGTTTATAACCTGTAATTAAACATCCCACAGAGAAAACGTTTGGTTTTCATTGTAACTTATCAACAAACAACATACAATATCGTAAAACTTACACATTTTGTCACGTGACCGACGAAACGCTGTTATTGGCCGAGCGGCACTGTGACGTCTTTGCGCATGTTGGCGATCGGGACTAGTGCATAAGGGATAGGAATCGTGGATTAATTCGACTTAGAATCCAGTCTGACATAAAATATGTTATGATGGGTTAGTAAAGGGACAGCCTGATAATCTGATAGAAGTTCACGTGTTAATGGTTCCCGACTTTTTCTCAAAAAGTGAATTTTTCAACGTAGCCGAAACGCGTGGAGTCGCATATAATTTTCCAAATCCACTTTCAGCTGTAAGAACAAATAAAATACTGTATAAACTTTGCAATACCTACATCTCAAGCCTACATCTCATACGAATTGGTAATGCTGATTTCAAAATTTGTAATTATTAATCATCTAATCAAATTTCTAAAATCAACAGTTTGCTACAAATATTGTTTCAACATGTTTTTTTAGTTTTAACTAAACGTTTGTGTAAGAACATATTGTACAAAATCTCACAGTACTTTTAAACAGTAATAATGATATGGAAGGTATTGTTTTAGAATGGAACCCACAAAACTATTTTGAGGTTATGTTATTACTAATGTATATATATAATCGGAAATCCCCTTGAATACCCATTACTAATGATGATAGTTAATTATATATATTTATCGAATTTCGTCGATAATTTATTGAAAATTATGTACTTACATTAAAATGGTCTTCACAAAAATAGTGAGACGTCAATGTGACACTCGCGGAATCACTTCGGACTTGTTGTAACCCCTTTTTCCGTATATCCCATGTTGGGACGTTCATAAACAACTTATCTGGTTCGCATTTACTGCTGCTATCACATCCAGGCACAATGCAATACTTATTCGTCCCTTTTTTCGTAAAACCGACGTTTTCTTTCTCTTGCTCCATTGTAAGCAATGCTACAGCTGAGCGCACCGTGCGTTGTGACGTCACAGCAACATGGCGGGATTTCGGGACAGTAGTTAAGCAACACGGGTTCCAGATCGCCCCCCGCGAAGATTTCGATTAATTTAATCCGCGGTTTTTATTGGCGGATTAATCAATTACCGCGGGCAGTAACAATGGGTTGATTGCGGAAATCGCGAGTAATTTAATCACAAATACAGGATAACAATGGAATAATTGCAGATGCATTACTTTAATTACAGGTGCATTACTGCAATTACAGGTACTTTAATTGCAGGTTAATTGACGATCCGCGCATTTAATTGGCAGTCTAATCACCGCGAGCAGTAACAATAGATTGATTGCGAGTAATTTAATCACAATTGCAGGATAACAATGGAATAATTACATCAATTGTAGGTACTTTAACTACAGGTTAATTGACGATCCGCGCATTTAATTGGCAGTCTAATCACCGCGGATCAAATTGATATCATAGATCGCTAGACTGAGGATCGCCACACAGTAGCCGCCCCCGATACCACCGCCCCCGACCTCGCCGCCCCCAGACCACCCACGAGGCCAGAGGCCGCCGCCCCCCGCGCCGCCCCCACCCGCCCCCCCCGGGCACCGTGGTCCACTGTCACACCGCCCCCGATGCGGCCGCGCGGCGAGTTGAACCAGCGATAAGGCCGGGGTCAGCCGAAGGGTCGCCCCACCCGCGGTATGTAATGCGATACGGCAGGAAGTAATCACTCAAACCGGCAGGCCATAAGTATGATAAACTTAAGTTAATGAGCGTCAAAGGTCGCATTCCCCCGTTATCGTACGAGCCAGTTACCAGCCAGGACATCTTCGCGCGAGACTGGCCATAAAAACATTTCCCCCGATTTTAAGGGCCGATAGAAAAAAGTCGTATTTAATATAGGCGAGATTAGATATTTAACTGCGGAGATCAACGGATGTCAATTATATCAATAGCGTAATTAGACAGGATGTATTTACCTTAAATTAATTAACTACAAAAAGCTACAGGTACACAAACAGCCTTTCTGTGCTGGGAGGTAAAAAACAACATATTTATCCGCCAATAATTAGGTTTTATACGTATGCAATATAGATAAGGAATATGCAAGACAGGGGACAGACACATTGTAGGATTTATGTGTATACACTAGTAGTTGACCTGAGCCCTGAGGCTTGCAGAACGTAACTCCACGGTTTCAAAGTAACAATTGCAAGAAATTACCCAGAGTCTAAGTAAATGCATATACACTTTAAATAAACGCCGATACAATCAAATCAACTTCGAACTACTTAGCAATTCGTTGTTTTATTAATCAGCCGAGCATAAACTAAATTGATTACACCTGTTCATAGACAATAAATTATACTATCGCAACATAAATTTATTTACAATTAATTAAAACGAATTAAAAGGACAGCGATGGCAACATACTAATAGACAAAAACGCAATAAAGAACACATGGAAGCCGTATATCGAACAACTATTCCAAGACGAAAGACCAGAAATTCAGCATATACAGCCAGAAACAGGCCCAAGCATTCTGAAAGACGAAGTACGAAATGCCATAAAACAAGTTAAGACGGTAAAAGTCCAGGACCAGACGGATTCCACGCGGAATTTCTAAAACTACTAGACGACGAAGGAATTAAATGGCTAACCGACATCCTTAATAATATCTATAACACAGGTGTAATACCACAACAGTGGTTGGAATCAGAATTCGTAACACTCCCAAAAAGGCAGCGGCAAAAAGATGCGATGAATATAGAACAATAAGCCTAATGAGCCACCTATTGAAAGTGTTTCTAAAAATAATACATAAAAGAATATACAATAAAGTGGAAGGACAACTGGGACCCACACAATTTGGATTTAGAGCCGCATTCGGGACAAGGGAAGCTCTCTTTAGTGTTCAAGTATTGGTACAGAGATGCAGAGACATGAATTGTGATGTATACGCGTGTTTCGTTGATTACAAAAGGTCTTTGACAGAGTCCAACACCAAAAACTGATACAAATTCTGGAAAATACAGGAATAGACGACAAAGACCTCAGAATAATTACAAATCTATACTGGAACCAAACGGCAAGCGTAAGAATCGGAGACGATAGCACAGAAAGAATAAAAAAATTACGCGGTGGGAGGCAGGGATGTGTACTGTCTCCTCGGCTATTTAACATCTATTCTGAAGTCATATTTCGGGAAGCCCTAGTAAATACACAAGAAGGAATTTGTTTAAACGGGAAACGTATAAACAACATCAGATACGCAGATGATCATGACCGACAACATAGAAGACTTACAACTAATAATGAATAGCTTAATAAGCACTAGCCACTGACATGGGCCAGATATCAACATAGACAAGACCAAATTCATGATTATAAGTAAGAACAACCCACAACACCACCAACAGCAACTGGAGCTGGAGCAGGGGAACATCGAACGAGTTAAAAAATATGTATATCTAGGCACCGTTATTAATGAGCAATGGGACCAGACACAGGAAATAAAAAAGCAGGATTGAAAACAGCGAAAATATATTCATTAAAATGACCACAGCCTTTAAAAGTCGTGATGTAACTATTGATACCAAAATGAGACTCTTACGCTGCGCCGTATTCTCTGTGTTATTTTATGGAATGGAAGCTTGGACGCTCACGGTTGCTAACACAAAATGCTAACGACACCCCTCAGCCAACAGAGCAAAAGAATAGAAATAAACTCAATAAAATTCAAATAAAAATATTAAATTCAATATAAACACAATAAACAATCCTACTTTTTCACCAAAAATAAAATTAAATCACAATTACCTAGCGCTAAAGATAAACTGCAGCGTCTATACAAAACGGACTAACTGCAAATATTGTGAAGCAAAATATTGTGGGGAAGAAATATATATATATATATATATATATATATATATATATATATATATATATATATAGAAGAAACCTGCCGAGCCATAAAAATTAGAATAAAAGAACACCTATGCTTCTAAAACAGCTCAAATTTTGGTCGCCACTTACCACAACCACATTTTCGACCACAACGCAGATATAAAACTCTTACATAACATACACTATTAGAAGCGTGCACAAAATTGATAAAATGCTAAATATAGATCTTAATGGCTAAACGAACAAACATAATTAAATTCCAGCTGATAACACGGGAGTAATATGATACGCGTTGTGAGCGCAAACTATAAACATGACAATTTTCATCATTATGAATATAAGAAACTGCCTGGAAATTAAGCCAGACATGATAAATATGGCGATTTTATCATTGCGAGGGTCATAAATTCAATACTAATAGGCAGATGCAGCCGAAAATTGAGGATTAGGTATCGGGAAAATATGTCAGGCGGTAAACGGAGCAGAGCGATTTATGGATGGCAGATGCTAACCAGACATGGCCGCGGTAATTTAATTGGAGTGGAAACCATCCATCACCTGACACATATGGGCAATAAAAACTGTACCCTTCACTGATAATTTAATCAGCCCAGGAAGATATAAATACGACAAAAAGCCATTAACATGTCATTTGCCCATAGTGTAATTCGAGCAGCCATAACGACGCATAAAAACTATACCCTTAGCCGGTAAAATAATCGGCCCAGGAAGCTATAACTTAGATAAGACATCGTAAAAATATGAATTCCACCTCGTTCACTGACATATTTATGTCCGTTATATATGGGCACCTGACATGCTCCCAGACAGGCTCAGCAAGTCGAGACGTGTTTACCCCCACCACCACCACCGAAGCTTACTTAAACGCGAGGATTCTAGACACCGCTCCATTTCCAACGACACAGTTTCGGCGAGTAGAGTTATCTCACAGTCTGCGAGTGTGCTACAACAAAGTGTTCCTTAATTTAAGCTTACCGTCCAACATACAGTGCCCGACCAGTTTCGAATAGGTAAGTGCTTATTTATATTAAATTAAATATCCGCGGGCCCCAATTTAAATAAAAATTATTAGTGCAGCGGTATAAACTTAATCGATTTAATGTAGCGTTTGAATCAGCATGAATTAATAGTTTGTATTTTATTGCTCGCAGATATGGACTTCATAAGCAAGCTGAATAAGATTGGGATGGTAAAAGCTATCATCAAAATCGGCGAACTGGAGCAGGACGTTCAACACCGCATCATCGAAGGCAGGAAAATCACCACCAAATTTGGCGAGAAGCAAACGCTCGAGCTGGAGCAGGGGATCCTATTCCTACCGAAGCGTTTCAACAGCATCAGTAGCGATGAGTTTGGGGAGGCAGTCGCACGCGGTCTGTACATCAGCAGGAGATCGGACAATGGACTGTCGTTTGAGAGTGATGAAGAGAGATCTGCGAACTAGGACGCTGTTGCTAAAGCATAAAATCGAGGAGGTTAAAAGGATGGTCGAGATGCGCGAACTCACGAAACAAATGGCAACGCTAAAATTTTGTGATTAAAATAAAATATTTCTGTATATATCTAACTAACCAACACAATAAATAAAGAAATAATAAGAATAATATATACTTATTTCAACACTAAATTATCTATCCTATATTGCAAGAGAGAGAGAGAGAGAGAGAGAGAGCGCGAGAGAGCTAGGAGGTTAAGAGGAAAACACATGACAACACAGTAAAAGTATTAAAAAATAAGTCCTGCATTTATCGAATGCGTTAGCCTATTAGCGGCAGTGTAAAGACAGGGGCTATTATAATGATGTGAAAAATGAGCACGCCCGATGTGATGGATAATAGGTTCGCATAAACAAGCACTTCGAGTACAAATAATGTTAGAGGGCATTTACATGTATAGTGATGCTGTATTGTCAACATTTGAATGTTTCAAACAAATGACTCTAATGAAGTGTTTTATCAACCTACAATAAATAGAGAAATAATACGATTTATTACTCATGCATATCCTCGAGTAGCTAGGAAACTGGATCTGTAATTCGAGCCTGCTTAATTACAGTATTAACTCTAATCGCCCGCTAGGTCATAGGTGCATTGATTTGTACACCTGTCAGAACTTGTAGCTGGCAGGGCGCTCCTCCCCACCACATGAGTTTCGGGGGGGGCTATCTTTAAGCTTGATTTCTGCATACATTAGGGTAGTTCTCAGACAGCAACGACGAAGCATGCATCCACCCAAGAGCACTAACACTCGCAGTCCTCCGCATATTAAGAGAAGTAAGTACACCGCTTCTAGCCAAATAATTATGAATAATTCATATATTTTATTGCTCCCAGATATGGACTGCGTAAGTAGCCTGAATAAGATTGGGATGGTAAAAGCTTTAATCAAAATCAGCGAGCTGCAGCAGGATTTATTATTAAAAATAGTATTGAAGTGTTTGCACTGTGAGAGAACATTTACAAGAAGCGATAATCTCAAACGGTATGAAACTAAACATCAAACAAATGCCACGATGGGACAACCTACGACCGAAAAGGATGCTTTGAATGGATCAGGGAGAACCTGTAATGACCAGCAAACGTTAAAAGGAGGAGGTGAGCTAGAGTCTCATCCGCGGTGTGAGAGGTTTGGTACGATGAAGGTCGTCAAGCAGCAACAATCGCTCGAGGTGATCAATATGGATCAATGGACAGGGGTGCTGGATTCGAGCCGAGCTTCACTAGACACAGCAAATTGCTACCCAATACAATCAGTTCGCTAGTATGCGGACCCTCCTGAAGCCCCTCCGCTACCACCAACATCACCAGCCCCTCCGCCCCTCACGAAGCACCCCGGCCCTTTATATTCTTAAAATGTAGTAACGTGTGAGACGCTGTGATTCACATGTGAGACGCTGTGATTCACATGTGAGACGCTGTGAGACAGCTGTAAGACACCTCTGAGACAGCTGTGAGACACCTGTGAGACACCTGTGAGACAGCTGTGAGACACCTGTGAGATACCCATGATACACCTGTTGGTGGTGGTATATATATATCCTCCGTACCGTCCCGAAGCCCCTCCGCTCCTCCACCAACACAACCAGCCCTTCCGCCCCTCCGCTTCTCCCGAAGCCCCTCCGCCAACACAACCAGCCCTTCCGCCCCTCCGCTTCTCCCGAAGCCCCTCCGCTCCTCCACCAACACAACCAGCCCTTCCGCCCCTCCGCTCCTCCCGAAGCCCCTCCGCCACTCCGTCACGAGTATGTAGTTGATATTTTATATGGTAATAAAAAATAATAATACAATGTAAAACTTTATTTTTATTCACCCCTCCATAGTGTATTGAGAGAACAGAACATATTAAATAAAGAAAAATCATGCAAACATATACAATACTATTTTTAATAATAAATCCTGCTGCAGCTCGCTGATTTTGATTAAAGCTTTTACCATCCCAATCTTATTCAGGCTACTTACGCAGTCCATATCTGGGAGCAATAAAATATATGAATTATTCATAATTATTTGGCTAGAAGCGGTGTACTTACTTCTCTTAATATGCGGAGGACTGCGAGTGTTAGTGCTCTTGGGTGGATGCATGCTTCGTCGTTGCTGTCTGAGAACTACCCTAATGTATGCAGAAATCAAGCTTAAAGATAGCCCCCCCCGAAACTCATGTGGTGGGGAGGAGCGCCCTGCCAGCTACAAGTTCTGACAGGTGTACAAATCAATGCACCTATGACCTAGCGGGCGATTAGAGTTAATACTGTAATTAAGCAGGCTCGAATTACAGATCCAGTTTCCTAGCTACTCGAGGATATGCATGAGTAATAAATCGTATTATTTCTCTATTTATTGTAGGTTGATAAAACACTTCATTAGAGTCATTTGTTTGAAACATTCAAATGTTGACAATACAGCATCACTATACATGTAAATGCCCTCTAACATTATTTGTACTCGAAGTGCTTGTTTATGCGAACCTATTATCCATCACATCGGGCGTGCTCATTTTTCACATCATTATAATAGCCCCTGTCTTTACACTGCCGCTAATAGGCTAACGCATTCGATAAATGCAGGACTTATTTTTTAATACTTTTACTGTGTTGTCATGTGTTTTCCTCTTAACCTCCTAGCTCTCTCGCGCTCTCTCTCTCTCTCTCTCTCTCTCTTGCAATATAGGATAGATAATTTAGTGTTGAAATAAGTATATATTATTCTTATTATTTCTTTATTTATTGTGTTGGTTAGTTAGATATATACAGAAATATTTTATTTTAATCACAAAATTTTAGCGTTGCCATTTGTTTCGTGAGTTCGCGCATCTCGACCATCCTTTTAACCTCCTCGATTTTATGCTTTAGCAACAGCGTCCTAGTTCGCAGATCTCTCTTCATCACTCTCAAACGACAGTCCATTGTCCGATCTCCTGCTGATGTACAGACCGCGTGCGACTGCCTCCCCAAACTCATCGCTACTGATGCTGTTGAAACGCTTCGGTAGGAATAGGATCCCCTGCTCCAGCTCGAGCGTTTGCTTCTCGCCAAATTTGGTGGTGATTTTCCTGCCTTCGATGATGCGGTGTTGAACGTCCTGCTCCAGTTCGCCGATTTTGATGATAGCTTTTACCATCCCAATCTTATTCAGCTTGCTTATGAAGTCCATATCTGCGAGCAATAAAATACAAACTATTAATTCATGCTGATTCAAACGCTACATTAAATCGATTAAGTTTATACCGCTGCACTAATAATTTTTATTTAAATTGGGGCCCGCGGATATTTAATTTAATATAAATAAGCACTTACCTATTCGAAACTGGTCGGGCACTGTATGTTGGACGGTAAGCTTAAATTAAGGAACACTTTGTTGTAGCACACTCGCAGACTGTGAGATAACTCTACTCGCCGAAACTGTGTCGTTGGAAATGGAGCGGTGTCTAGAATCCTCGCGTTTAAGTAAGCTTCGGTGGTGGTGGTGGGGGTAAACACGTCTCGACTTGCTGAGCCTGTCTGGGAGCATGTCAGGTGCCCATATATAACGGACATAAATATGTCAGTGAACGAGGTGGAATTCATATTTTTACGATGTCTTATCTAAGTTATAGCTTCCTGGGCCGATTATTTTACCGGCTAAGGGTATAGTTTTTATGCGTCGTTATGGCTGCTCGAATTACACTATGGGCAAATGACATGTTAATGGCTTTTTGTCGTATTTATATCTTCCTGGGCTGATTAAATTATCAGTGAAGGGTACAGTTTTTATTGCCCATATGTGTCAGGTGATGGATGGTTTCCACTCCAATTAAATTACCGCGGCCATGTCTGGTTAGCATCTGCCATCCATAAATCGCTCTGCTCCGTTTACCGCCTGACATATTTTCCCGATACCTAATCCTCAATTTTCGGCTGCATCTGCCTATTAGTATTGAATTTATGACCCTCGCAATGATAAAATCGCCATATTTATCATGTCTGGCTTAATTTCCAGGCAGTTTCTTATATTCATAATGATGAAAATTGTCATGTTTATAGTTTGCGCTCACAACGCGTATCATATTACTCCCGTGTTATCAGCTGGAATTTAATTATGTTTGTTCGTTTAGCCATTAAGATCTATATTTAGCATTTTATCAATTTTGTGCACGCTTCTAATAGTGTATGTTATGTAAGAGTTTTATATCTGCGTTGTGGTCGAAAATGTGGTTGTGGTAAGTGGCGACCAAAATTTGAGCTGTTTTAGAAGCATAGGTGTTCTTTTATTCTAATTTTTATGGCTCGGCAGGTTTCTTCTATATATATATATATATATATATATATATATATATATATATATATATCTTCCCCACAATATTTTGCTTCACAATATTTGCAGTTAGTCCGTTTTGTATAGACGCTGCAGTTTATCTTTAGCGCTAGGTA
This sequence comes from Othius punctulatus, assembly GCA_951805005.1. Classification (NCBI taxonomy): domain Eukaryota; kingdom Metazoa; phylum Arthropoda; class Insecta; order Coleoptera; family Staphylinidae; genus Othius; species Othius punctulatus. Next base: position 65,028,475 of record OX638141.1, on the reverse strand, counting down.
ATTGTGATTTAATTTTATTTTTGGTGAAAAAGTAGGATTGTTTATTGTGTTTATATTGAATTTAATATTTTTATTTGAATTTTATTGAGTTTATTTCTATTCTTTTGCTCTGTTGGCTGAGGGGTGTCGTTAGCATTTTGTGTTAGCAACCGTGAGCGTCCAAGCTTCCATTCCATAAAATAACACAGAGAATACGGCGCAGCGTAAGAGTCTCATTTTGGTATCAATAGTTACATCACGACTTTTAAAGGCTGTGGTCATTTTAATGAATATATTTTCGCTGTTTTCAATCCTGCTTTTTTATTTCCTGTGTCTGGTCCCATTGCTCATTAATAACGGTGCCTAGATATACATATTTTTTAACTCGTTCGATGTTCCCCTGCTCCAGCTCCAGTTGCTGTTGGTGGTGTTGTGGGTTGTTCTTACTTATAATCATGAATTTGGTCTTGTCTATGTTGATATCTGGCCCATGTCAGTGGCTAGTGCTTATTAAGCTATTCATTATTAGTTGTAAGTCTTCTATGTTGTCGGTCATGATCATCTGCGTATCTGATGTTGTTTATACGTTTCCCGTTTAAACAAATTCCTTCTTGTGTATTTACTAGGGCTTCCCGAAATATGACTTCAGAATAGATGTTAAATAGCCGAGGAGACAGTACACATCCCTGCCTCCCACCGCGTAATTTTTTTATTCTTTCTGTGCTATCGTCTCCGATTCTTACGCTTGCCGTTTGGTTCCAGTATAGATTTGTAATTATTCTGAGGTCTTTGTCGTCTATTCCTGTATTTTCCAGAATTTGTATCAGTTTTTGGTGTTGGACTCTGTCAAAGACCTTTTGTAATCAACGAAACACGCGTATACATCACAATTCATGTCTCTGCATCTCTGTACCAATACTTGAACACTAAAGAGAGCTTCCCTTGTCCCGAATGCGGCTCTAAATCCAAATTGTGTGGGTCCCAGTTGTCCTTCCACTTTATTGTATATTCTTTTATGTATTATTTTTAGAAACACTTTCAATAGGTGGCTCATTAGGCTTATTGTTCTATATTCATCGCATCTTTTTGCCGCTGCCTTTTTGGGAGTGTTACGAATTCTGATTCCAACCACTGTTGTGGTATTACACCTGTGTTATAGATATTATTAAGGATGTCGGTTAGCCATTTAATTCCTTCGTCGTCTAGTAGTTTTAGAAATTCCGCGTGGAATCCGTCTGGTCCTGGACTTTTACCGTCTTAACTTGTTTTATGGCATTTCGTACTTCGTCTTTCAGAATGCTTGGGCCTGTTTCTGGCTGTATATGCTGAATTTCTGGTCTTTCGTCTTGGAATAGTTGTTCGATATACGGCTTCCATGTGTTCTTTATTGCGTTTTTGTCTATTAGTATGTTGCCATCGCTGTCCTTTTAATTCGTTTTAATTAATTGTAAATAAATTTATGTTGCGATAGTATAATTTATTGTCTATGAACAGGTGTAATCAATTTAGTTTATGCTCGGCTGATTAATAAAACAACGAATTGCTAAGTAGTTCGAAGTTGATTTGATTGTATCGGCGTTTATTTAAAGTGTATATGCATTTACTTAGACTCTGGGTAATTTCTTGCAATTGTTACTTTGAAACCGTGGAGTTACGTTCTGCAAGCCTCAGGGCTCAGGTCAACTACTAGTGTATACACATAAATCCTACAATGTGTCTGTCCCCTGTCTTGCATATTCCTTATCTATATTGCATACGTATAAAACCTAATTATTGGCGGATAAATATGTTGTTTTTTACCTCCCAGCACAGAAAGGCTGTTTGTGTACCTGTAGCTTTTTGTAGTTAATTAATTTAAGGTAAATACATCCTGTCTAATTACGCTATTGATATAATTGACATCCGTTGATCTCCGCAGTTAAATATCTAATCTCGCCTATATTAAATACGACTTTTTTCTATCGGCCCTTAAAATCGGGGGAAATGTTTTTATGGCCAGTCTCGCGCGAAGATGTCCTGGCTGGTAACTGGCTCGTACGATAACGGGGGAATGCGACCTTTGACGCTCATTAACTTAAGTTTATCATACTTATGGCCTGCCGGTTTGAGTGATTACTTCCTGCCGTATCGCATTACATACCGCGGGTGGGGCGACCCTTCGGCTGACCCCGGCCTTATCGCTGGTTCAACTCGCCGCGCGGCCGCATCGGGGGCGGTGTGACAGTGGACCACGGTGCCCGGGGGGGGCGGGTGGGGGCGGCGCGGGGGGCGGCGGCCTCTGGCCTCGTGGGTGGTCTGGGGGCGGCGAGGTCGGGGGCGGTGGTATCGGGGGCGGCTACTGTGTGGCGATCCTCAGTCTAGCGATCTATGATATCAATTTGATCCGCGGTGATTAGACTGCCAATTAAATGCGCGGATCGTCAATTAACCTGTAGTTAAAGTACCTACAATTGATGTAATTATTCCATTGTTATCCTGCAATTGTGATTAAATTACTCGCAATCAATCTATTGTTACTGCTCGCGGTGATTAGACTGCCAATTAAATGCGCGGATCGTCAATTAACCTGCAATTAAAGTACCTGTAATTGCAGTAATGCACCTGTAATTAAAGTAATGCATCTGCAATTATTCCATTGTTATCCTGTATTTGTGATTAAATTACTCGCGATTTCCGCAATCAACCCATTGTTACTGCCCGCGGTAATTGATTAATCCGCCAATAAAAACCGCGGATTAAATTAATCGAAATCTTCGCGGGGGGCGATCTGGAACCCGTGTTGCTTAACTACTCGGGACCTTTTCAAACGCCGTTAATTTTAAAATCGTGTTTGCTAATTACAACGATTTGTCTCAACACTAAAATTAGTGCCAAGGATGTTTTTAATGTGTCTAGAGTTCAGTTTCAAGGTTTTTGAAACGTCGCGGAAGACCCTATTGCTTGCCTCATGTTCAGGTGAATTTTTAGCCGGTACAAAGAGACTCTTATAATTTGTATGTTGCAAACTCTACTCTGCACTAACTCTGCATCTTCTCTTTTCTTTCGTAATATTTTTATTGTAGTATTGCCAAGTTGTATATTCTGCGTGCGTCCATTTTGTATACTAACGATATTAATAGTTTGGCCCTAGATCCTTTTAACTTACTATAGGTATTGGCGCTTGGACCGTGTGCAGATTTTGACATAAGATATGATAGCTTGCTTATACATAGACCGTTTTGTAAGCTATTGGCATTGGCACATATACCCCCAAACAAGTGTTACCTGAAATTTGCTGGAAGTGGCAGTTAGACCCTTTTGAATTTCCACTCTTCAATTAATGTTTTAGCCACTCCCAACGTATTTAATACGGGGCATCCAGACATCTAACATTCGGTACATATTCAATATTTAACTCTTGAATTCATGTCGTCCTCGTCGTCTGCAGTCTAAACGCTGCTGGATGACGGTTTTCAACATTAAAGTTGCATGGCTGCGGACCATTCCCGTGAGAAGCTCTGGAAAAAAACTAACCGAATAGTGTTTATTCCACTTTCACGCTTCGGATGCGCCAGACCGCAATGATGAAATTGAATTTAAGCAAATTGACCGCATCAAAACGGCTGCGGTGACGTACAGGCCGTGACTCCGACTCAGGGAAGACCAGACGTGAGAATCACAAATGAAAAGTTGATAAAAACAAGGAGATGCATTACAAGACAATTTGTACCGTAAAACATTTTTCCTGCACTGCACATTTTACAAATGCTTTGTATTGTGGCATAGCGCTTTAAGCGTCTACAATAATAAAAAAAAATGAATCGACTTTCAAAACTCTACATACTCTTATTAACCATAGATGCATAAATACGTCATTATGTGACCATTAGCATAAATAGGCCGTAATTAACTTATCTGCCAAGATTATGAATCAACGCATGATACTTTAATTTACTTTTTTTTAATGTTCGATCGATCTTCAATATCTCCTAGCTTTATAAACAAAGTTATATCTCTGTCCCCACGAGGACGTTGCAGCTTTGCAGAAATTTAATCATGGAAGATTTATGGAGATTTGACTCGAAACCGGCATAGTTACACTACTTTCACATTTTTACAAATATATATATATATATATAAATAATCAATTTACATCTCCTATACCCTTTCGGGTGTCGAGATTCATGCCACCACTAATTTATGTTGTCTCCGAAGTTTTTCCATTCCTTTCTATTTGTAGCCTTTTTCCTTGCTTCTTGTTGGTCGAGGTCGTTTCTTCTTAGGATCTCTTTTATGTTGTTTTCCCATCTTGTCCTTGGTCTTCCTCTTTCCTTCTTTTTCTTTTCGTCTTTTGATATCCATACTATTTTTGTTTGTCTGTCTTCTAGCATTCTTATCAGGTGCCCGAACCATCCTGGTTGTCGTTTCTGTATTAATTTTTGCATACTTTGTATTTGTAGGTTATCCCTGATCTGTTCGTTTCTTACTCTGAATAATCTCGTGACTTATTCAATTTTTCTTAAGTATCTCATTTCGGTTGCTTGTATTTTGTTCATTGTCTTTTCATTTGTTGTCCAGGTTTCGCTTCTATATAAGAGTGTTGGTCTGTAAATTGTCTTAAAGAGTGTCAATTTATGTTTTTGTAGATTCTTCTATTGTTTAGAATGAACTTATTCATTGCATAGTAGGTTTTATTTGCGGCCATGAGCTGTTATTTATTTCGTTTTCCATAGTTCCTTTATTATGTACGAGTATTATTTTACCTAAATATTTGAATCCCTGCACAGCAGGGATATTCCACTAAAGTTGTTGCAATTTCTACTGTCTCCTTTTTTATGTATTGGGAAGATCACTGCTTTTTGCCAGTCTGCTGATATTTTTCCCGTTTCCCATATTCTATTTGTTAATTGTAGTAGTAGTTGTTTCCCATCCTTCCATGTATTTCAGCTGTTCAGATTTGATTTTGTCCTGACCTTGGGCTTTTCAGTTCTTTAACTTCTTTAGTGCGTTTTCTAACTCTTCTTCTGTTATAGATCTCTCTTCTTCTGTTTCGTGACTATTTTCTTGTTCCTCTTCGTTTTCATTTCCTTCATTGGTTGTCTTTTTTTCACACAGAAGCTCTTGGAAGTGCTCTTTCCATCTGTTCATGATTTCTATATCCTCTTTCATTAGTACACCATGTTTATTTTTGAGTAGCTTTAGGTTTGTTTCTTTTTCCTTTCTGCAGCTTTTCAGTGTTCTGTAGAATAGTTTTTGATTTCCTTTAAAATGTTCCTCTAATTTGGTTCCGAAATCCTCTCATTTTCTGTCTCTTTCCTTCCTTATTATTGCTTTTACTCTCTTTCTTTGCTGCTTGTATATTTCGTAGTCTTCTTCGTATTTTTTTGCTTAGGTATTTTTTCCATTTTTGTTTATTTTTCCTAACTTCTTCCTTCACTTCTTTGTTCCACCAGCTTGTTTGTTTTTTGTTTGGTGTACTTTGAGTTTTTCCACAGGCGTGTTTTGTTGCCTCTCTTACTATATGTTTGAAATTGACCCATAAATCTTCTACTTTTGTTTTTTCGCTTTTTTGAGTGCTTCTTATTAGTTCTTGTATTGATTCCTGGTAGTTTTCCGTTACTTGTTTGTCAGCTATTCTAAATTTCTTTATTCTTACTTTCTTATCGACTGTTTTCTGTGTTTGTTTCAATTTCCTTTTTGTTGTTTTTATTCGTGCTGTTAGAAGATAGTGGTCACTGTCAATTTCGCTACCTCTTTTGACTTTAATATCCATTACTTCCTTCACTTGTGCTTTGTTTGTTAAAAAGTAGTCAATTATGGACTTCTCGTTTCTGTTTCTTTCCTCTCTTGTGTATTTGTGTATTTCCTTGTGTGCAAATTTGGTGTTTACTATCTCTACTAAGTTGTCTTTGCCTCATCTTTTTATTCTCTATAGTGTATTTATTTACTTTTTTGTCACTTCCTTCAGCCCCTTCTCTTGGTTGTCCCATTTGTATGTCTCACCGTTGATTGTTAGCTTCTGGTACCCAATTTTTATTTTATTTCCCTTGTTAATTTCCTCCCTTGCAATACTTCTTACTTCTTTTTGTATTTCTCTTTCCAATTTTGTCAGGTCATTATCTACATAGGTTATTCTGCCTTCGAGCTTATTTTTGGCTTTCATTACTTCTATGTTAATAAAATATATATATATATATATATATATATATATATATATATATATATACAAAGAGCGCATAAAGTATTAAGACCTGGCTTTATTTCCAATATATAAATTTTTGAAAAATGCTTCAACAGTTCAAAATAATTTTTATTCAAACAAATATTATGAGACCATTTTCATTTTTTCATTTCTCTCCGTTATGAAGTTATGACGTCAGAGCCATATTTTGAAATGACAACTTATATTTTTTATTATTGATTTTGATAGTACTTTTTATTATGTTTTTAACAACATGACATTTTCAATATGTAACATTTGAAAAAATTGAGAAAAACTGCGTTGAAGTTAAACTATTAAATTATTATTTCAATGTGCAGAATGCATCTAGTTACCATTCAAAACAACGTCAGTTAAAACTAAATTAGGAAAACAGGCTTGGATTTTAAATATTGGAATAAAACAAAATTGATTAACCTTAAAAACAATCTAGTACAATTATGCGAAACAAATTATTACCTACCCACAGTCAGATTGACGTTTCGTTCGATTCATCGTGTCACAAGTTAATTTCAAAATGGTTCGACGTTTTTCGGAGGCACAAAGAATTGAAATTCTCATGATTAGAGGTTGTGGTGATTGGATACTTACCTATGAAGAAGCGTGCATTTATTTTAATAATAAATATCCGCTTCAAGAACCTCTTCTTAAGACGTCTGTTAGATAAGAAAGTATGAGCAGTTGGGGCATATTAGAGATCGCCCGAAAAGTGGACGACCGTCAGTTCCGGAAAATGTTAAGCTAAACGTGCTGTTAGAGTTGCAAGAAAACCCTCATATTCCCTCCAGAGCGGTTGCGGCAAATAGTGAGCTTTCACAAACATCTGTTTTCAAATTTTTGAAACGCCAGAAATGGCATCCTTACATAGTAAGTTTAGTCTACGAACTGAACGACGATGATTTTGATCGTAGGGTTCAGTTTTGCGAACAAATGATGAATCTCTGCAACGTCGATGAAGGGTTTGCTACCAGAATTTTATTTAGTGATGAAGCAACTTTTTATTTGAATGGTACGGTGAATAAACAAAATTGTCGCTGTTGGTCCGAGCGCAACCCTCAGTGGATGATGGAAGCCCATACCCAATTTCCGGAAAAATTAAACGTTTGGGCAGGAATAGTAGGTGATATTATTATTGGGCCCTTCTCCATTGATGGTTCGTTGACAGGCCAAACTTATTTGGAGTTATTGAGATATTACCTCGTTCCAGCTTTGGCGGTTCTATTCCCAAATCAACACGATCCCGACATTCCAAATGAAGACTTATGGTTTCAACAAGATGGGGCCCCACCTCATTATAGCCGAATGCTACGAGACTATCTCAACGAAGTCTTCCAAGGCAGGTGGATTGACAGAAGGGGGGCATTGTTACTGTTGTATGGCCCTCGCAAATAAACTTAGCTTCAAGAGCTGAAGTAGAAATAAAAACTGCTGAAGAATATTTCTTGTTAGTGGATGTCACCAGTCACTAGGAGATGGCATTTAATGCTTCTCTCATTAGTCAATCTTTCGTTACTATTTTTTAGGACGTGTTACTGTTTGGTGAACTATTGATGAGTGAAAAGTTCGTTTGCCGAGCTTTGATGAGGGTACTCGTACATGTACATAGAAAAATATTGTGCTGGTGGGTTTGTGTAGTATTAAGTTACGTCCACTTAAGGCGGCATGCGCAGGTGGCCAGGAGCGGGGCCTCACAAACTACTGACGTTCCAATTAAAGCCACGCTCGCGAGTTTCCCGGGCGATCGAGGAGGAGGCCGCCCAGGCCACTTAGAGGAAACCGTAGATCACCGCCTGGGGGGCAGAGAAGAAAAAAGAGGAGAAACCAAGAACCCGTCCCGGGGCGGCTTCCTGGCCGGCAGCCAGTGGTCCCGAAGAGATAGCGACGATCGCCGCTCGGCTTTCCGCTCCAGCGCGCTCGCCTCTCCTGAGCACGCACTCGTCCATCAAGTCCCTCCGAGCACCCGGAGGTCGCTCTCTGGATGCATTGAGAGAGCGGCCGTTCTCGATGTAATAATAAATAAAATGCGGCCGCGCCCGAGGATCGCCCCGCCCGTGTAATCGCATGCAAAGCGGAGATAATGTGGAATACTCGGCAATAGACTCTCGCGGCCGGAGATTGCCAATGGCTGTTATTTTGTTTATAACAAATCGCCCCGTTAACGGGCTCGTTCTAGACGTGCTCTCATTACAACAGTACTGTAATCCGACAGGATGCTAAATCGTTCGATGGAAGTCGATGGACAGGATACAATTACTGTTATTGCATTAAAGCGAGCTACAGGTCGGAATCGATGAGGTATCAATTGGCTCGCTTTTATTGATTACCCCATTTAATACAAGAAGAATTAATGTATATTTCAATAAATTGCTACAACTTTTCGTAACATGCATCGATGAACGTGCAATAACATATTCAAAGGGATAAAAATTGAACGAACTAAAAGGCGCACAAGTAATCTATCAGCGAATTTATTGGAGTGAAGTTGATTCAAAATTCTTTGAAATAATCCCTCACGATAAGGCACATCTACTATTTATTGTAGGATGAAATAATATTAGATCAACCACACAGTAAAAATTGAAGTACTAAGTGGTAAAGATATTTATGTTAGAAAGAACAAAATACATAGATACGCATTATAATTCCAATTACATAACGAAACAAGCTTCTAAAATGCAGCATCGACCTATTATTATCCTACGGCATATGAAATATTAATTTTAAGGAATATTAAATTATCAATCAAACTATACAGGGTATTTGATTTATAGTGACACAGCAAATATCTCGGTTATTAGTACAGATAGAAAACGAAGTTAAACAAAAAAGATTTAGTACTTTTTGTCGCCTATTTGAACCTGATGTCGGAAGAACAAGTGAAAGCTATAAGCTTCTTTTTCTTTAATGAAACACCCTGTATATTTTAGTTATTTCTAATGGGCAAGAAAATTAGCTTTAACAATGGCCAATAAATTAAATTTATCAGTCGCTATCAATTACAATTAAAAGTGTCTGTTCAAAGCGACTCCGTTGTTTGCATTTTTTGTCGTCTATTTAATCCTAATGTCAGAAGAACAATTGAAAATTATATAAACACGTGAAATCTATAAACTTCATTTTCTTTAATGGAACGTCCTGTATATTTTGGTTATTTCTAATAGGCCTCTAAAATTGGCTTTGTAATGATAAGATAATATAATGATAATGATAATGATAATATTAGATTTATAATGATATACTTAATGATAAGTACCCCATTATTATACAAATAACGCGACAATTGCCAATAAATTAAATTTATCAGTGGCTATGAATTACAATTTGAAGTGTCTGTTCAAAGTGACCTCCGTTGTTTGCAATACATTCTTCAGATCTCTTTACTAAATTTTGTCGAGCTTTTTGCAACATGCGTGGTGATATTTGGCCACATGCCCTACGAAAACGATATTTCAGATCGTCTAGATTTTTTGGACGAGTAATATAATCTTTTTGCTTTAAAAGTATCCAAATTAAAAAAATCTAGAATAGACAGATTTGGCGATCTTGCTGGCCAGTTTCTGGGGCCACCATTAGCAATCAATTTCACACCAAACTTTCTTTCCAAAATATCTTTGACAATTCTTGCGTTATGGGGAGGAGCTCCATCTTGCTAGAACCACATATCACGACGTATTTCTAGGGAGATGTTATCCAAATAATCTTCTGTCATAAGAAAGTTGGAATATCGCTCCGCATTCAACGTTCCTTGATAAAAAAAGGACTTATTATGTTATCAATTAACACACCAAGCCTAACTGCAAATCTGTGTTGGAATCTGCATTCTCGAATTTGACGTGGATTCTCAGTATGTTGATTATTGTTAAGCCAATTGCAAAATATTATCCTCCTGTCAGAATCACCATCTCTTAAACATTGTAGTAATTTCATTTTAAACTGTCTCATTTTATGTTTTCTTACAATAGAAAATATTTTATACACACTTATTCCTAAGGCAGCCACTGCTTAACGTATTGAATTTCGTGGATGTGCTCTAATATAGGCCAATATCAAAACTTCATTATTTTCGTCACGTTCATTTCTTGCCATTCGTAATTTATTATTAATACAGCCAATTTTCCGTAAATTGTGTTCAAGTTCTTGATATATGTTTCCATAAGTGTTACTAGCTTCTCTAGAATTATCGTTGCATCTTCAACGAAGACCTTCAACATATTCATTTTTTCATCATTGGTATAATAATTATCACCCATCTCTAAAGATATGAATCAACAGCACGCAGGATGGGAAGTTACTAAGTCACTGAACACTGAAGCGATAGCAAATTGTTTTACCTCAGCGTGCAATTGTAATTCATGGCAACATGAAACAATTTAAACATTTTAGAACTACACTTTTTTTTTATTATTGTTGTATGGGAATTTTTCTTTTCATTTAATGACGACGAAGACAACAATTATTACCTAATTTTAACCCAGAATAGATACCAAAATAGTAACTAAAAAACTAAAAAGGCGGAAAGACCCCATGGGGTCGATAGGCCAATAAAGATTGTTTATATATATTTTTTTTATTGTGGTACTATGAGAATTGTTCTATTCATTTAATTATCTTAATACCATAAGATTAGATGATAAATTTTGTATTCGTCGCTAATTTCAACGCCTACTATACCAAAATGTTCGAATTGTAGTATTAACCAGCTTTTTTTCTGAATAAAAAAACATGAGAAATCTTACTGTGATATAAATCGTTGAATTCGTAATAAAAAATGCTATTTAATACAGGGTATACTTTATTTACAGGCTATATAAAAAAATAAAGTTGATGATAGTTACATCGAAACAAAACGTTGTACTGAAAATTTATAAATACTTTTTTGTAGAGCTAAAAAAGTGGTAATGAGAGAGTGCCTTTTGATTTTTTATACCTTTTCAAATAATTTCAGGAAAACATAAAAACGATGTCGCAAAATTTCGGATATTGTCGAATATCTCGGGAAGTAAGAGGAATTTTCTATTTTTCTCAACAGAATATTACTGACCACTATTGCGCACCTCTTTTTGTAATTTAACTGCCTTTGTAACTTTTACCGTTTCCGAGATCCCTATACTGTTGATTCCTTATCTTGGACACAACGTATAACAAAATTATGTTAGAATTTTTATCTTTATAAGTGTTTGTATTCTTTTCCCTTTTCTTCTGGTTAATATCCTCTTAGAATGTTGGAGTCCATCATGATCATTTGAACTTGATGCAAAATTGAAGAAGCTTGAGGCAGCTGGATTGGCAGCTACCAAAACAATCCAGTTCGAAGTCCTGGTTTTCAGGATTGAAAATAAAATTTATAGAATTGAATAGTTTTTGTAATATTGTCGTAAATCTAATGTTTAGATTAGACAATTCAATCAAAATCGAAAACAGAATTATTAAAATATATGACATTATTGCGACTAAAAATAATGTAGGGCAAGATTTTCCAAAAATCTATAATTTCTTGAGCTGTTGATCCTTATCTTGGACACCCTGTATATCTTATAAAAATCCATAAAAGCAATGTTATACTTTCTTCATTTAAACGTTTCAGGAGTATACTGTCCTAAGCATAGAAGTGGTATCTACGTTTTGTCATATTTTCAGCTTATGACGTCTACAATTTCATAATTGATAAACCTATCAGTCTGTTAAGACTTCAAGTCTGTTACTTTTATAGCCTCTAGATGCCCGCAATCTGTACATATGTATGATGTAAATACTTACAAATGTTAATGTAACAATACATATGTTTACTCTGCAAACCTTGTATGATATTAGTTCTAAATGTATCTATCAAAAGTCTAATATCTGCTTATGTGTTGAAATAATGCTCTGGCTTATTAGTTTATGCTTTGCAACCTCTTAGTAAAATTACCTTAAATTTTTAATCAAATATTCCAATTTGGTGATACGCCAACCAATTTTACTAAACGTGGAATATCTCTAAACAATGATTTTGTCAGTTATGATTTCTATGCCTAACAGGGCAGAATATATCTACCAAAGTCTAACTTCTGTTTTACCATCTAGTTTGGCTACTACTTCCTCGAATTTGACTTCAATTTTTTTGAATATTTCTCGTCTCCGTCTTTAAATTTGTAATGTATATTTCACAGAAGCCCTTTTCTTTCTTCAAAATATCATTTTATACATTGCCAGATTTTAAAATTTAAATTTGCAAAAAATTGCATAGCACAATATTTTTTCTAACGTTTCTATTATTCGCGTTTGTGTAAATTACGTTTCCCAGAAGGTATTTTAGTCAAAAAAAAAAAAAAAAACGCCATAAATTCGCTAATTAAAATTTGACAAAAAATTGCATTGTACAAATTTCATTTAAATATCCTAACTTTTAGGAAAAACAGATCCAGGTCTGACAGTCGTATTATTTATATTTTTAGTGTAAAACACTCAAAATTGAACTACCGAAATGTCTTCATCTCTCAACCATCAATCTTCAACATGCATCTGTTGATAGTGTTCATTTTCAACAGTATCTTCACTCACAAATTGTAGATGATCATTTTTTGCAATTTTTTGGCAAATTTTAATTAGCGAATTTATGGCGATTTTTTGTAAGGCAATACAAGTAAATCTTCTTATTGATGCTGCTGCTATGTCCAGTGCTAGTCAAGAAGACTGGATTCAATATCAAACATCTAAGTTTTGATGTTATGCCTAAAAGACTAATCAAAGTAATTGATTTTTTTTTAAATTTCCAAATTTTTGGACGAACAACGTAATATCTCCGTTTTGCTTGTTATAAGCATTTTATTCATCGCCAGAAATTCGCTAATTAAAATGTGCCAAAATAAAAAATGCGTTCATTTAAATATTCTGAATTTTTGGAAATCAGGTTTATGCATTGACATAGTATATTAAATTCAGACCAGTTGAATTGCCCAACTTTCAATATCGTTGACGCGATTATTCCCAAGCAGAGCCATTAAATATTAACTCAGTATTCAGTTCTAACGTCACTTTGGAATTCGTAGTAAGTAAATCTCTTTGGATCTAATTTAGTGGCAATGGATTCATGCGATAAAAAAATCTTCAAATGAAGAAAACGTATTTCACACGTTGAATGATTAAATTTAAATCTACTACATAAATTGTAGATCTCGGGTCCATATTTTTACACGGAAATCTCTGAAATACTTCTGGATTGAGCAATTCATGTATCAAACTTCCAGATCTGTGTCTGCTTCGCCCATTAAATACGTTTAAAAGTTGGGCAACGCGCGTGTGTCTGTAGAACACGAGATTTCGTCATTATAGCGGCGCGATAAAAACGCGAGTGAACCGGCTACCGTCGCGTCGTGTAAATTATTGAATCATGTGTAGAAGCGGTGAAGGGGGCTTTGCCGTCAACGGCCGATACCGGAGCAATTCAGAGTCGATTTACGGGAACGGCAGGTGCCCGCCACGGAATTAATTATAATAACGGAGAGCGGGGTCGCCCCGAGGGGGCCCACCATCGTCACCCGGTGCTCCTAAAGCCCCAGGTAACGCTCGTGAATAATAAAAGTAGGATATGTTGTTTGTTGGCGTTCATGCCTTATAAAGAGGATCCTTATCAACATCCTGTAGTGTTAAATAAGTACATGGGATTATTGAGGTCGATACATTCGTACACGATACTCATTAATTTAGAACATATGCACTAATATCTTACAATAGGTTTATTAGGACAACCAAAATCAAAATTTCTTCAATTAGTCATTGTGCGAATAATCGTGAAACTCGGTTCTAATTTTAAAAAAGTAAACAGTTGGTGGTAAACATTTTTAGTGGATTGATCACCCATGGGCATTGGCAAATTCTTATGCATCATTTTAAAGATGTGCAAGCCGCAATGCCCATTTAATTACCTGCAATATGTCGTGTATTGAAGCATATTGGCTTGATCAACATGGGTAGGTTACATTAACAACATTAATTAATTTGATTTATCAAATTGTATAAAGTAAATTTGTGGTCACATGCTTCAAGGGTATATGTCGACTTATATCAAAATTCATTATATTAGAAATTTAAAAACCCAAATGTATAATTCATCACATGCATGAAGAACATAAATCTACAATGATCAGAGTGGGAGAAAACTGGGGGGTCCCAAAAGAAATAAGTATACTCATTCCATCAAGTTTTCAAGATATTTTCGAGAACGTTAAAGTTTCATAGACTATAAAGGAATATGTCGACTTGTTCTATTGCTATATATGTATTTATATCCGTATAGCGGGCAAAAATCTTATAGTAAATTTTAAATTTCGACATCCTACAAAGTGATATTTGTACTTACATCGTTTTATCAAAACAACATTCAATAATAAGTACACGTAATCGTTTTAGCAGAGCATATATTAATGTATATTGGTTTTACGTGCATTTGCTTTAAAGTTATGTAGTGTTTATTGTGGTGAATTATGAGCTGTCACTTGTGATTTTTATTCTTGTCGCGAAAGTAAACACAGTTCAGTGCTTCAATATGCTACCTAATTCCAGAGCACAAAATATTCTAGAAATGTGCATGGGAAAAGAATGTAAGTAAAATTAAGTATTATACAGGGTGTCCTAAATATAGTAGGACTTCATGGGTATCTTTGTTATTTTGAAAGCTAGACATCTGGTTAAATGGGCAATGTCATGCACTTTTATATACTGGTTCAGATTATGTTGAAACTTTTTCAAGAGTCCGAGCAGTTTAGAAATTATTCTAAAAAACTAAAAATTGCGATTTTCTAAAAACTACGATATTTCCATAATTATTAAAGATGCGGAAATAAGTTTAAAATAAAAGTTACCTGGTTCGATCGCACAAACTAAAAAATCAAGTCATAACAAAAGTCAAGATGGCGGTTTCCCAGATATTAATAGCAACTTTTTTATTTTAAATGGCCGCCATATTTGATTTTTACACGGCTAAATCGGCTTTTTTTTCTCTTTTTAACGATGTATAACAACCTATAGCAAAATAAAAAATATGGGATATATCAATGGTTCCCATTTTTATAATTATTCTATACATTATTTTTAAAAAGGCGGAAAGACCCCATATGGGGTCGATAGCCCAATAAAGATCGATTATATATATATATATATATATATATATATATATATATATATATATTGTGATGGTATTTGTAGTATTTATTTAGATTAATTAGAATAGATTTATTGTTATTATTATATAAGTTTTAGATAGAATTATAATCTTCAGGGCACAAGCCAACAATAATTATTGTAAATATTGTAAATGTGAATATGATCAAGTATGCACAAATATACAAAGCAATCCGCGGATGAGGTTGTTGATTGGTTACCACGGGTGACAGATGACTTCGTGCATAGACGCTTGGGGAATTAAATAATGGAAAGTCGAAAATAATCAACAAGGAGTTTTGACGAGGGGAGAGACGCGTGTGGATCGCGGGTGGAGATGTTGCGATTCCACCAGAATACATTACAAAATATTAACGGGGTTTCAACGATTGGACATATTGCTGTGAGAAGACAGTCAACCAGGAGAGGAATTCAACGAGATAGGAGCCGTGACGGAGATATTCAAAGTCAGGACTTCAAGCCGCTCAACTTCGCACACAAAAGTATCTGGTTACTTTTGTGGGAATCAACAACGTAATCAAGGAACCACAAGAAGATAACTGCAAGTAGAAAGTTTGCGTAAAGTGCAAGAGTCATATTATCACATAAGTTGGCTTGTGTATCTAGGATTTATTTTGTTAATGTTGGTAGTAGTGGGAGCAAGCCGATTCTAGAACCTCCTCCGACCTTGAGGGTCTGAGGAGGTTCTAGAATCGGCTTGCCTTGACCTTGAAATGGCCAAGGTCGCTTACCTTGAAAATTTGAGGTCAAATATTGACCTTGAAAATTTGAGGTCAAATATTGACCTTGAATAGCTGACCTTGAAAATGTTGACTTTGAAAACGACCTTAAAATAACCCTGAATTGAAAAGTTGACCTTGAAAACGACCTTGACCTTGTAATGTTGACCTTGAAAATGGCCTTGACCTTGTAATGTTGACCTTGGAAATGACATTGACCTTGTAATGTTGACCTTGAAAATGACCTTGAATCGAAAAAATAACCTCGAAAAATGACCTTGAAAAATGACCTTGCAAAAAAATGGCCTTGGAAAATGACCTTGAAAAATGACCTTGAAAAAATGACCTTGCAAAAAAGACCTTGGAAAATGACCTTGAAAAAATGACCTTGAAAAATGACCTTCAATGAATCGCCATGTAGTCCAAAGATTCGAAAGTTATATGATAATAGTATAAATAGAATTGCACTCTGATATAAATTTAGTTTAGTAAACATGTATCAATCACCAGCAGTCTATCGCAGTATGGATGCCTCCACTCCTATGTCTTTAAAAAACATTACGATGAAGGTGGTTTGTGGGAAATTTTTACAAAATCGATTTCAAATTGCGGAATTGGAAGAACAGGGC
Source organism: Othius punctulatus (assembly GCA_951805005.1). Classification (NCBI taxonomy): domain Eukaryota; kingdom Metazoa; phylum Arthropoda; class Insecta; order Coleoptera; family Staphylinidae; genus Othius; species Othius punctulatus. The sequence continues at coordinate 65,011,790 of OX638141.1, read as the reverse complement.
TTAATTCCACATACGATTGCCAAGTTAATGTGGGAAAAGTGGTCTTACATTAACTGGGTCTATGTGGATGAGAGACCATTGGAACAATACCGTTTTCTGCTCTGGATAGGTTTACCTTTCCGGTGTAGTATTCGGATGGTACCGGAGGTAGCCTGGTCATTCTATCAAGGCAAAGAAGTTTTATCCGATATCCTTATCAGGAATCCGGGAGCCATCGGAAGAAAATTGATATCGATATCGATAAAATTTTGGATTGATACGAATGGCGAACGGTATTGTTCCCATTGCAGGAAATTGGCATATGAAAGAAATGGGAATACCAAATTATTCAGGTGAGCATTAATTTATTTATAATATAATTTTTTTATTAATATTAATATTTTATAATATTAATATATTGAATAATTAATTTAGTGAATAATTAATAATTCATTTATTTCTTAATTCAGAGTACGGTATTTCAAGCGTATGCATATATATCTGAATGAAATCCTGCAATGGTTGGACCAAAGCAAACGATTTTGCGCATTTTGTTTTGCTATGCCACTTTTTAAAATGGATGGTGTAAACCTTTTCCGCGAACCTTCTGAAACTGACATGTGGATGGAGGTATCTGCATACCCGTCGGACTTCGACACGGCCACTGATGTAGACGATGAAGATTAATCTTCAAGGTTACGCCTACATCGTATTTGGATCCAGTTAGCTTCAAGGTAATATTTGAATAAATATCTATAGTATGCACAATCAAGGTTGTTATAGGTGGCGATGGTGGTGAATGTCTACTCTCGATATATAATGGTATCCATCAAACGATAACCTTCTTATAGAGAGGAGTGAACATCAAGGGTGAACATCAAGTGAGCAGAACGCAAAATGTTTAGTTGCGAACACTGTGGAAAAAGTTTTACGAGAAAAGATAACCTGACGCGTCATCAAAGGAATTCTTGCAAATGCAAAAGGAGAAAATTGGAAGAAATCCCAACGACTTCGAATGGCCACGGTGATGTAGTAAATATTATTAGATGTGATATGTGTGATATAAACGTTGAAAGATCATGTTTGGCGGGTCATCTTAGAAGCAATGCACATAAGAAGAACGCTTTTGTTGTAATAGATGATGGTGTAGAGCAATTATCAACTGCATTTGGAGACAATATTGTTCAATACAGTGTGTCGGAGCCTGGATTTCATATAGATATGTTGCAATTCGCTTATTTAGTAAGAGAAAAAAATTTGACGCTTATTGAGTCAAAGCTAGCTGTGTTTTCCAGTATGAAATTGAATCTAGAATGTTTCGCACTGTACTTTCAAGATGTTAAAGAAAATGCTGAAGTAAAATCATTCAATACGAAAAATAAGATAATTACTGGTGAGAAAAACCTTTACGAAATTTATAAACAATTTATTGAGGAGATCATGGCTAAAATGTCAGAGTTTCAGGAACGTGATTCAGGTAATACAATATTTATTGATTCACATTCGACAATTAAAACTTAATTTATTTTACAGGGTGGACTTTAGTGGAAATTTTACGTTTGGAAGTTAGCATGACCAAATATAATCCGACGAGGGCATCGAGTTTTATAGAACTACCAGATGTAATAAAAGCAAAGAAAGCCGTTATAAATGTGCAAAATAATGATCAAGCCTGCTTTGGTTGGGCACTTGCTTCTGCATTAAGAGAACCGAACGGATTATCACAGAGGACATCTTCGTACCCCCATTATTCGACAGTATGTGACTTTTCAGGATTGGAGTTTCCAGTGAAAATTCAAGATATTAAGAAATTTGAAGCGAAGAATGATATTTGCGTGAACGTGTATGGCATGAATAGGGAATTTACAGGAGCAAAAACAATATTTGACATAGTGCCACTGAGAATATCGAGCAAGGTATGTTCTGTATTCGTAAATTTATTATTGATTTCGGATGATGACGGTAACACTCATTATTGTTGGATAAAAACTTTGTCGCGGCTAATGTCGTCGCAATATTCTCGCAATGGACACGAAAAATGGATATGTCATGGATGTCTCGTGTACTTCACCACAGAGGAAAACCTAACTCGTCACCGTCAAGAAGATTGTGGAAAAGTAAAAGCTGTATTACCTGAAGAAAAACCACGTATAAATAAGCTGGGCGAGGAAGTGATGGAGAACGTGTTGCAATTCGAACATTTCGAAAAACAAATTAAAGTTCCTTTCGTTGTGTATGCAGATTTCGAAGCTTTATTACAACCTGTTGGGGAAGACGTGGAAATTGATTCGGAAAAGCCTTACACAGTTAAGTGCTATCAGCATGAACCGTATGCCTTTTCGTATTATATAAAATGTTGTTATGACGATAGATTTTCCAAGTTTCAAATATACACAGGCGAAGATGCTGCAGTTGAATTTGTTAAAGAGTTGGAGATCGACATTAAAAATATCTATACAGAACATTTAGTTAAAAATAAATCCATGGAACCCCTAACAATAGACCAGGAACGAGAATGGGAAACAAATATTTCTCACATTTGTGATAAACCGATAATAAATATTGGAGACAAAGTATATGATCATGATCATTTGACCGGTCTATTTCGAGGTGCAGCACATTCGGTATGCAATATTAATTATAAAGTCCCCAAGTTTATACCAGTTTTCTTTCACAATCTTTCTAATTATGATGCTCATATGTTCGTAAAAAATATTGCTTTAAGTGGAGAAGATGTGGACGTGATTGCACAGAACAAAGAGAAGTACATTTCATTTAGCAAAAAAGTGCACGTAGGTGAAACGGTGGATCACAAAGGCAAAAAAAGGAAAGTATTTTTAAAACTTAGGTTTATCGATTCTTTTCGTTTTTTATCGTGCTCCCTTGAAAAATTGGGATCGTATTTGGAGGACGACCAATGCAATGAAATCCGAAAATATTTTGGCGACGAGGAGCAATTTAAATTGGTGCGACAAAAAGGAGTTTTCCCTTATGGATTCATGGATTGTTTTGAGAAGACAAATTTTCCAAGGTTGCCAGACCGAGAAGACTTTTATGATACTTTAACTGACGAAAACATATCAGAAGAAAATTACGCTCGAGCCCAATCAGTGTGGAACGTTTTCAAGTGTAATACTTTAGGAGATTACGCAAGAGTTTACTTAACGTCTGACGTACTACTGTTAGCCGACATATTTGAAAATTTTCGGAATGTGTCTCTACAAAATTATAAGTTAGATCCAGCAAATTATTTTACCGCACCAGGTTTCGGATGGGACGCCCTGCTTAGAAAATCGGGGGTGAAACTGGATCTGCTGACAGACATCGACATGTTACATTTCTTTCAAAAGGGTATTCGAGGAGGGCTCAGTATGTGCACTCGACGAAAAGCGGAAGCGAACAACAAATTTTTATCGTCCTAGGACGCACACACACCTAACTCTTATATAATTTATTTAGATGCTACTAACTTGTACGGTTATGTTATGCGTTGCAAACTTCCTACAGGAAAATTTCGTTGGCACGATCAACAAGAAATCGAGACTTTTGATATATGGAATTGTATAGATGATGGCGATATAGGATACGTGTTAGAAGTGGACTTCGAATATCCAGAACACTTACACGATGAACACAATGATTTCCCATTTTGTCCGGAGTCTGTAGTATCGCCGACATCAAAAGTGGCAAAATTGATTCCTACTTTGTACAACAAGAACAAGTATGTAACACATTTTTTAAATTTAAAGCAGTGCTTGCAAAATGGATTAGTTTTGACCCGTATTCACAGAATTTTACAATTTGAACAAAGAAGTTGGATGAAAGATTATATTGACTTTAACACTCAAAAAAGACAAAACGCTAAAAATGATTTTGAAAGAAATCATTACAAAAGTATGAATAATATTGTGTACGGAAAGACAATGGAGAATGTGGAAAACCGAGCTGATATTAAACTATCAACGCATTGGAAAAATCGACACCGGAAACCAGGGGCGGAATTTTTTGTTGCAAAACCAAATTTCAAATCGGTTAAAATACTTTGTGAAAACTTGGTAGCAATTGAAATGTCTGTCGTTAAAGTAAATTACAATAAACCGCTGTATGTCGGATTTTCTATTTTAGAATTATCCAAAATTGTTATGTACGATTTCTATTATAAGTTTCTGAAATCTACATATGGAGAAAAAATTAATTTATTATATACCGATACAGATTCCCTAATTCTACATGTATATACAGACAATATTTACGACGACATCAAAGAAAACATAGGAAATTTTGATACGTCCAACTATTCCGAGGATAACATGCACAACATACCTGTAAACCAATCCGTGTTAGGAAAAATGAAAGATGAGTATCGTGGGGAAATAATTACTTCGTTTTATGGAACTGGAGCTAAAGCTTATTGCGTCAACCTGTTGACACAATGTACAAAGAAAGCGAAAGGCGTGAAAAAAAATGTTATTAAAAAAGATTTGGCTGTCACAGACTATCAAAGAATTGTTGAATCTGGAGGACGAATATTTAAGAAAATGTATAATTTTAGATCAGATTATCATGTTATGTTTACAGAGTTGAAAAATAAGATTGCCTTATCAGGAAATGATGATAAGAGATACGTTACAGAAGACAAGTACACCACATTGGCATGGGGTCATAAAAGGATCGATGAACTGGAACGCGACAAGTTGATCGACGCAATTGTCAATGAGGAACTGGAAACACTGGGATATTAATAAAATACAAATATTTGCTTATAAATCATTTTATTTGTTAATATGTTCTATACATCATTTTTAAGTTTATATTTTATTACATGTTACTAATACAAAGCATTAGAATTATAATACATTATTTTTCGATATCCATGAATTATGAGACTTATTCAATCCTAACCATTTGACAAGCACCTTATTTCCTTTCCGTCGTATAACCTTTTCTACTAGAAAGACATCTGGATGTTTAACCTTTCGCAATTCCAATGCGTAGAACCCTCCAAGAATATTCTCTCCTTTTTCATCTTGCAATAAGTACGTGCGTGGGTTTGTGTTTTGAACTTTTGATACTTTAAATATTTCATTAGACCAATTGGGAGTGTAGCCTTTAGTAAATTCCTGTCGATGTTTACTAATGCGAACATGATCGCCAATTTTAAAACGTTGGACAGATTTGTCATACATTTTCAAGGAACTGTAGACGGTCTTAAGAAGATCTGCGGCATTCCTCTGATTAACCTGCTTTGGTTTCATACCAATGGTTCTGTGAACCGTGTTGTTGTAGGTATTAATAATCGTCGGAAGTAATTCAATCCAACGATAATTTCCTTGCATGCTAAATTCTTTCCACATCTTTTCCTTAATAGTTCGGTTGAATCGTTCGACGATGGAGCTCTTTAAAGTTGAGTAAGTGCTGTAATGATTTATCCCATGTTGAAGAAGTAGTTTTTTGAAGTCTGTGTTATAAAATTCCTTGCCGTTGTCGGTTTGCAAGTTTTTAGGGATCTGACTTCTTTTTTCCTGTAAAACTTTTTCCATTGCACGAGTAACTTCTTTACCAGTTTTATTTTTTAATGGCAGTGCCCAACCGAATTTCGAAAACGCATTTATTACCACCAATATATATTTGTAACCCTTGTTTTGCTTAGAATATGGTATCATTTCTACTAAGTCTGCTTGATACAAATCTTTCAAACCTTTAAGAATGACACGACGTCTTTGAAAATTCCTTCGTGCTGGAGCGTGTATCTCGTTAACAACATCTTGCTTAATATACGTCATGATCGGATTCGATCAGGACTTCTATGCAATAACTTGTAGGTGGTCCGTTTTGCTTATCTCGAATTTTATCCAGTGGTCTTATGTGCTCCGCGTCAGTAATATCATTAATAACTAATAACGCATTGCCCAGAGTAAAAACCTTCAAAATTTTTCCAGAGTATAAAGAATTAGTGTACGTGTGAACTCCTCCTTTATTCTCGATTCTATAATAGTCTCCTGATGGTGGTATCGCACCGATACCAGTTAGTGTTAAAATAAAATGTTTCTTTGCTGTACTCTGCAGCGCTTTCCACGTCTTTTCCAACAATGGTTTTTGCATATGTTTTGATATGATGTGACCATGAAGGTGTTTGCCGAATTTGTCTAGAGTCATATCGCTGTAAATATGTCGTCCGAATTTATCACGAGGCATCACGTGCGTTAGGCACAACAGTTGAGTGGTAAATGAGATTTATCGCATTTCTACAGATATATTAACGTAAAATACCTGCCTCCTTTAATTCCTCGATAATGGAAATTACTTCGTTATTGTGTGATGGATGACCGGCCCATTGAGAGGCAGTTAATAAACGTAACCTGTCAACAAGTTCATTGGGATCGTCCCAATACCGATATTCTGGGAAAGATCCTTGAACTACTTGTCTTTGGAATGGTTGTATCGGTAATGATCCTCCAACCTTCCAATTTTTTGCCCACCAAACTTTCGGTGGTTGACCAGTTAATATTGGTTTAATAATGTTCACATACTTGTGTCCCCGATTAGCCGAAATTTTAAGTTTTTCATCATATCGAACCCGTGCGGCTTTAGTTCGAAGCAGTATATCTTTATAATTGCGAGCATCCTGACGGAAGAATTTTCCTGGCTCTCTCTTAAAAAGCAATTCAAAAAGACCAGTTGTACCCTTATATTTAAAATCACCTATTTGAACGTCTGGACCATCAAATATAATTTCACTGTCGCCAATGAATAAATTTCCATCAACTTCATGTACACCGTACTTGTGGTCAAATCTGCCCTCTTGGTCCGTTTTAAATTCGACAAGGTATGTACGAGGTAATACATGAAATTGTTCTAGGACCGATTGCATTTCTGGAGAATCTATCTGTTCGACAAATTTTTGCTTGGCATATGAGAATGCAAGATCTTCGTCTGTATCAACATTTTCTTCTTCTTCGTCTCGTTCAAAATCGGTAGGACTTGCTGCTTCTTCAACTAACGGAGAACTCTCTATTGTTTTATCAAAATCTTGAGGGTCATCTGAAGTAATGTTACCTGAAGTTTCTAAATGTTCCTTGATGATACAATTGACCTTTCAACTCTTGTACTCGCATTGGTGCAGGTAGCTTTGATGACCTGCGTAATTTAGATATTTTACGTTTTAAGCGAAAAGGTGTGTGGGTTTCACTCGAAGTCAGCTCATCGTCAAATTGATTAGGGTCAGCTTTATAGATTATAGGATCGACCCGAGGCACATCTAATTTGCTTATCACTTCTTTAAGTTGTTCAGTTAAAGGTGAGAATGCAGTTGCAAAATGTTCTTTTGATTCTGAAATATCGCTCTTCAGTGCACGAATTTTATTTTGGAGTGCTTCACGTGCATCTGCAAGTTGCTCCACATATTGATGTGTATGTGCCATCATGAATTGTGTCACAATACTGATTAACTAAATAGTTACACGTTTATATGATAATGTATTTGTCAAAACCTTGACGGTAACGACCTTCTGTTCTCTGACAATCTAAGTCCACCACTAAAATATCGTGAGGAGCAATCCAACATTTTCGACATATTTCCTTAAATTCTTCAAATGTCATATCGCTTACGAGTTGATCATCATAAATATGTTTCAAATGAGTGGCATCCTGTCTGAACATTACCAAGAAATTACAATTATCTCGAATCAATTGTTTAGGTACAGCGCTGTAACTCTGACACAGATAGAAACAGTCTACGTTTTTATGACGACCGTGTGAAAAATAATCTTTAATTGAATTATGTCCTGTAGGCGGCACATCATCAAAGATTACAATTGAATATTCCTTAACATCCTTCGTAAGGACAAGAGATTCTACATCTGGAAATTCAAAATATCCACATTCTGGCACTATTTTCATTAATTCTCTGAGAAATTCATATTTTTTCTGATATAATGAATTTGAGCAAAGATATATATGAAGGTATCGTAAACCATTCGGTGAAAGCAGTAGAGACAACATAACGTTGGTTTTTCCAGAACCCGATGGTCCTATAATTAATCCTCTTTTACAATCACCGCCGAAAAGTGAACTGTGTCTTTTAAATACATTTTTATTTAACGAACTATCAAAATTTTTAACCGGCAAGGATACACTTTGGGTTCGGAATGCTAGAGAACTCATTTGTGACAACCACGTCAACAAGGAACTAAATGATACTGGCAGAGATTTATAATTTATTATATTTATACTGGCAGAGATTTACAATTTATTATATTTATATCATCATTGGGATACTTGTAAACGGTTAAAACAGTTATTTCATAAATTAAAAATAATGAAAACTTTACATATTATTTATATATGAAATTATTTATTATAATTTATAAGTTTTGGTCAGGTTTCCAAATACAGTATATATGATACTCATATATATATGAGAGGTCCTGCATTCAATCCACATATCCATGGTGTTAGAGGTAATTCTATCCAAATACATATGATCCAACATCCAACAAATCATCAGAAAACTCCATTTTCCTTCTCGGATAGACATCTTCAGTGTAGGTTCGCTGAGTCCGATGCATGAGGTGGTAATTCACTACTCCATTCTCGTCCCAGTTACTACTGATCCTATGACAACTCTTGTCTCATTCAGCTCCAGTGTATGACAACTCTTGTCTCATTCAGCTCCAGTGTATAACATCTGATTTTTCATGATGCAAATAATATTTAAATATGACACTTCTTACCAGATAAATCGAATAACCTCAATAATTTTAATTCATTTTTCACAGAGTGAGCGTAATGTCGCTATATTGACTTTATGTGCTTCTAAATTTTTCTCTTGAAATTGTAAGTTATTTGCCAAATTTATTAGAGATTTGTCCAGGTATTGAAGTTCCTCTGGATATTTTAGAAAACCCGGTCGATGATAATTACGCGCATTGATTTCTGATTTCAACGACAAGATAGCGGCATTACACGTACGTAAATCACTTTCAGCTGCTTCTAGTCTCGCATTGTCTTGAATCAACCATGCGTTACTAATAGCGTTACAATAGCATTCAGGAATATCTTCACCATTTGCTCGGATTGGTTCATGCTTGGGAAGTAATTGAAGTTTGTCAGTGGGGGCAGTAGAAGGGACATTTAAATTATGAGTGCTAACTATTTTGGAATTTGCATGGATTGGCGCAGGAAGTAATTGCGGTTTGTTAGAGGGCATAGCAGAATGGATGGAATTAGGAACAAATACCGTGTTCTGAAGAATTTGAATTTTATTTTTAACCTCTCCTCGGTCAGTGATGACATTTTGGGATAGGTTAAAAGATTCTTGGGATGATAGAATAATTAAATTCGTGGACACATCTGTTAAATTATTATCACTGACTGTTAAGAGGTTATCATCGGTCAACAAATTCTTCCTTACACGTTTATTTGATTTGATGGAAAGATTAGCGAACTTCTCCTCTCTGCGCTTATTCTTATAAATTTGCTTGGGCAGATAGTCTCCATATCTGCCACGTTTGCGAGGTTGTGTGGAACTGGAGCCCGGAATAGTGCAAGTAATAGTTTCAGGAACTTTCAAATTACGTTTTGACGGGACTGGAAGTCGTGATTGATTTAGGATTTGCCTTAACAATCCACTCTCTAACACATCATTCATACCAACGTTATGTGCAAATGAAGTACCCACATTTGAAATCTCAGTGTCTTGTAAGCTTTGTGGGATATTGTCCGCCGTTTGTTTAGGCTCACAAGATACTGGGATATCAAAATCAGGTTGCGTTAAAACTATTGAGTTAAAACAATCATCGGTAAGTGCGTCAAAGAGTTCTTGATCATCTATAGAAGACCCAGTAATATTATTATATATAAATACAAACTGTAAATAAAAGTATTACCCATGACGAACTCGTTGATTGTACGTATTCACGTTTGTGGAGGTTACTGGAGGACTGTATATTGATTAATACTAATGAAAATCACATCGGAATTGTATTTATAGGCAGCAGAAGAGAATGTAAAATGAAAGTTAGCGTTTTTTTCCAAGGTAAGGTCGAAAAGTGGTGAGGAATGCAAAGGTTAACAAGTTTCTAAATGCCAGATGAATAAGTGAAAGGAGAGTAGTGTGTAGGAGCGATGGGTGGGTGCGTGACGCGTGACTGTGGGTGGGGGGCGGGGCGTTTGGGCGTGGTTATGGGCGGGGGGCGGGGGGCGTGGTTATGGGCGTTTCTGGAGGGGGTAATTTTTTTCCACGCCTTTCGCGCGGGCGACTATGGGGGGGGGGGGGGGGGGGGGCGCCGGTTATTTTTGGTGATTACCCCCACTCCATCCCCACTCTTCCCTCTCCACAAAAGGGAGGTTCCAGGGCGGAGCCTCTTTTAATGGGAAACTCCCACATTCATATTCCTCTTCTTTAAACGACAAAAAAAGTATCCTAAGCTAACCTAACCTAACCTAACCTAACCTAACCTCACTTAAACGACAAAAAAAGTAACCTAACCTAACCTCACTTAAACGACAAAAAAAATAACCTAACCTAACCTAACCTAACCTACACGAAAGAAGGGAATAATCTAACCTAACCTCACTTAAACGACAAAAAAAGTAATCTAACCTAACCTAACCTCACTTAAACGACAAAAAAGTAACGTAACCTAACCTAACCTAACCCAACCTACACGAAAAAAGGGAATAATCTAACCTAACCTAACCTAACCTCACTTAAACGACAAAAAAGTAATCTAACCTAACCTAACCTCGCTTAAACGACAAATATAGTAACCTAACCTAACATAACCTACACGAAAAAAGGGAATAATCTAACCTAAACGAAAACAAGGAATAAGGAATAAGGTTAGGCATTAATTTCTTTGAAATAAAAACAACAATTATGTATAATTATTCTTTATTTATTTTTTTATCTTCACATAGTATACAATCTCTTATGGCCGGAGGGAATCCGTCAATATGATCACTCCAATCGTCACAGTTGTAATGTTTATAGCACGGCAACATTTCTTGCAGACTCAGGTTTGAACGATAGTTCTCAGGCAGAGTATTCCATGATAGTGTTACATCTATTGGACTTATTCTCTTCAAGATGTAGGACACAGGAAGAAACTTCATATCACTAGAAGAAATTCTTCTTCCGTCTTCACACTTCTGCATCGCTTCCCATACTTTGTTAATAATCATTTGGGATATTGGTAGACTTCTCAACCAATCGTTTATAAAATGCATGTCACAATTTAACTTCACAAAAATATTCTCTTGATGTATTTTGCTTCGATACTTGTTGGTAACTGAAGAGATATAAATATTCACTGGTCTTATATAAGGTCACTTGTTAAAAAAATAAAAAATATTCTACATATATTTATTTATTGACATAATAAAAAAAATACATTATTATAATATTAAAATTATTAATTACTTATTACTAATTTTATTGGATTTTGTTTTTTATCTTTCATTGCACTGTCTACAGAGGTATATTGGCGTTGGAGATCCATCCACATGAGTTCTACCTATGTTATAATGGTTGTAGCAGGGCAGTCTCCGTTGGAAACTGATATCGTTCATCTTGTTAGGTGGTAGGAGATGCCAAATCGTTTGAAGGTTCATTCCCTCAATCTTGTTCAGGTATAGGTTTGGCAAGTATCTGAGATGCTCTTCAGTCAACTTTTCATTATTCATGTATGCACTGATCGCGTTATTAACATAAAGTAATTGTTCCATCACAATTTATTATGTCTGTGTATTTTTCTGCAGTTGATATCTGTATCGTTGTGGCTTTTATACTGACGATGTGCGGAGGATCATGTCGCTTTTTGATCTTTTATTTGACCTTGCTACTATTTACAGTAATTCCTTTACTATCTTTGTCAAGGGCGAATAATAATAAGCCTTGTCGTGTAAAATCAAACAGTACGCTGAAGTATTGGCTGGAATTGCAACTTTTGTCGTAAATTCTATTCTAATCTCTACGGCACTCTTTTGTATAGTATCAGTCTGATATGTACAATCAATTCCAATTAGTGGTGCCAGTTCTTTATACTGACTTGGTGAAAATAAAGGTTCACTTTCATGATTGTAATATGATTGTTGAAACTTTGCGTACATGTCGTACAGAACAGCGAAATGATTATTATCAAAGTCAACATTTAAATTGTCATATGGAAAACGAACTCCATTTAAATAAACATTCATATTGGTTAGCTTAATGTTGTCAAAACGTGACATGTTTTTAGATATTGCTCCTTTTCGATTTATTTGAAAACCAACAATTATGCATCTCGGAGTTTCGACATGCGGGGCCGTTTTAACAGCCCACATGTGTTTTGTCGTCGTCGGTAATGAGGGATATTCGTGCATTTCCCAACTTCTAAAGGGTACATGCAAATTTACATTTTTGTCAGTTATCTTCGTTAAAACTAATTCGTCTCGTAAGCCCACTGAGACGTGTGGAATTCTCCAACATATTTTATCAATCACCAGTTTAAGTTTTTCGTCTTTGCCGGCTTCAGTTTGCACTATAATGTCAGAATCATCATTATTCCTTATCAATACTATTTCTTGCCTACTATTTAACACTACTTTTGGGAAATCTTCTGCGAATCCCAATAGTGTTCGTAGTGGCACACTCAATCCAAAGTTTCCTGAGGTATCAAGTACATCACACACCCCATCAGTGGGATTCCATCCTGCGTTTTCTAATTTCTTCATTTCATTGTTATAAAATGAAAAATATCCTTTCATGCAAGACGTTAAACCTACATTTCTTGTAGAATCGATTTGCACTCCATTCAATATATATCTGATGTCACTAAACATAAATGCGATCGGATTATTTACTAATTTTGCAGTTGCGCTCGCTATTTTAGATACAACTCCGTCGTTTCCAATTTTCCGTAAACTTCCTTCGACGTGCAGGAAACTTTCACAAGGTAAGGTGTAATTATCAATTTCCGGAACACTTATCCTTATTTGATCGTTATTCTCAAAACTCGCAGATCCAAAAGGTTGATGCATGTGATATTCATAGCTTACAATAGAGGTATTTGTTTTCAGTTTCTCAGTAACGTTCAAGATATCCATCACTTCCAAACTATATAACCCAAATTATTTAAATATTTTCGATTGCGACGTGTTAACACTTTCACTATCCCTCGCCGACTGTTCGACATCTTGACATTACCGCTCGGTTTATATCCATCTCTGAAAGACCATCGCCTATTTGCAAGATTTCTTTTATATATCTTCATTCTTAAGTCAGCTTTCTAAGATGCACAATAAGTGTTATTTCCTCGCCTCGAAAGTTTACTAATCTGCCAGATTGATCCAGGACCCGCGCTACCATAGAACTGATTGTTTTTTCAGATACCGGTAAATATATAGGCTCATGCGGTGACTCGATTATTTTAAATCCGCCCGGAACTTTTGGGAAAAAATGATACAATACGTGCACTGCTTCTCCGTTGTTATAAGACCCGGTGATCAAATTACAATAAATTTGTATTGCGTTTACCGTGTTAATGTCCACGATATTATCTGATTCGTGAGATCCCGCAGGCAACAGTTTTTTATTAAAACCCAATAATGACCCGATACTTCTCTCTTTTGAGAAGTCGAGGTCTAATGCAGTTTTTAGGCTGACTCTTTGTGTAATATTGTTTCCTTCAATATGTACACGGATATGCGGTTGTTTACCTGTGGAACCTTCAGTCAGATTGTATTCTATGTAGTGAGCTATATCCTCAACGTCATATATTCCCACTGGCAGTTCCAAATGTTTCCAATCGCCCTTCTTGGTCTTATAATGGAACAGATTATTGGTTTTATCAACGTTGGGTATTGAATTAAAAGATTCAAAATTTAGTAAAGCCATCTCATAGTCTTCATCTGCTTTCAAATAAATTGGTGGATAGAAGTCACATTCCAGCTCGGATTTTTTCCCGGTTAATGTGAATGTATATGAATGACCTGCGCCCTCCATTCTTCTGCTTACAACTGGCTAACGATGATGTATATTCTTCTTATTTATCCGACAAAAACCGAAGACATAATTGGCCGCAGTTTGCTTCATCACTCTTTTGATGTCTCGTGTAATTATAATAAATCACATTATCCTTTCCATCTGATTGTAAATACCTTTCTACTTCTATTGGCGGTTTCAGATCCCCAAAACTATCAAAATACGTTATCACTTTACCGTACTTTCTGTACGCAACCCAGTGAGTTCCTTCGCCATCCTTATCATCCAAGTTCACGACACCGCGTTCATTCTTGTGAACTTTCTTAGGCAGTGCATTTCTCATAAAAACTCCTCTAAAATATGGTATTTTTAGTCGTCTGGAGTAACGTTCTATATCAATGTTAGTTAAGGGATGACGAAGAAACTTCATGTCTAGTTTTTTGAATCATTTGGAAGATATAAGCCGCAACCCTGCTTATAAGGTTTTATATAAAAACCTGAACCAACGGCTCTGGGTTCCAATGCCCTGTTGTGCCTCTCTGCTTCTTTCTGTTGCTCTTTTGCGGCCTTTGCTTCATTAACAGCTTTCGCAATTGCTGCGGCACCACCGCCCAGTGAACCTAACGCTCCTAAAGCCGCAAATAAAGGTATTAAGGGAAGGAAACCTCCTCTCTTTGGTATGGGTATTACCCTTTGTCGTGGATGACTGATACCCTTTTTGTTCCTTTTCAATGCACGGTACGCTGCTTTTGTAGACTCAAGTACATTTCGGTTTGGATTTCTATCGACTGCTTTCTTCGCAATTCGAACTGCCTGCGCAAATGATAATGCACCACCAAGTCGTTTACCTTTACTCCTTCGCTTTGCACGCCTTTTACCACGTTTTCGTTTCGTTAATCCCAAGCCAAATTTTGTTTTAGCCTTCATTAGACCGGCGACCATTGCTGACGCTATCTTTTCACCAACTTTTGCCTTACTACCAAGTCTTTTTTTGGCAGCACTGTACAATTTACGGTCGGCCTCGTGTCTCTTACTCAACTTGTTCGTTACACTATATGCAATGTCGTGCTCTCTGCAGGCCTCGTCTAATTCGTTTATTCCTCGATCACCTCTCTCCAACCTTTGTTCCAACTTGGTGCCTGGTCCGCAAAAGCTATAACCAGGTAAATGAACTTCAAATGGAAGTTTATTTATCAACTTGTTCAGAATACCACCACCTCTCCGCTTAACTGATCGATAGGAACTGATGGGATTATGTGCATACATTGTTTTAAATTGATTCACCATTCAAGATTTACACAAAACTTTATTTTTAAACTTTACACACTAATTACATAAAACACAAATACAACTTTAGCGTTCAAGATGCTTTTTAATACTATTAATATTATTACATATATTTTATTTATATTATTACATATATTTTATTAATATTATTACATATATTTTATTCATAAAAAAAGTTAATATATCATACATTACGCTAACACGAATCTTTCATTGAATATTTTTTCTCTGTGGGTACAATTTAAACATTTTGAAATTTCCTTTTCTACATTTCTAATCCTATCTTGAAATCTTACTCTATCTACAGCGCACAAGCTCCAGACCCCTCTTCTGGCTTCTCTATACGCAAACCTCCAGACACACATATTATAGTATATATTTTTCTCTTCACAAATTGTTACAATCTTCTTACTGATCATTAAAATGGGTTTCTGTAATTGCATGTAAATCCAAATCGTAATAAATTTTATCCACTCCATACAAAATCATTTCCTTTGTCATGCAAACGTATTCGGTAGCTGTCGCATTAAACACACTATCAAAACGCTTTTTCAAATCACCTTCGAATTTAGATAGCATGCCAATGCAGAGGTTATAATATTGAGCAAAATTTAAATTCTTTAATACCTCTGCTCTACATGTAATTATGTCGTTTAATTTCCATACCTCGCGAAGGCCCTCATACGACAAATATATGGTTTCTTTTTCTGTTTCTTTTGCTGATTCCATCTTCATGACCTTCCGCCAATTATCCGTGAAAACGCATGAGATCTTTACATCATTCTCGGATTCAGTCATTATTCGGATAATGCCATTTGGATTAGGTCCTCCGATTAGTTGATTTATTTCATTCCTGTTTGCATTAAACCCATTCCATGTTGCTACAGACATGCTTATGCCTTGTCCTTTGGAGCCCATCATTACAATCACTGGTTCAAAATTCTTATAGATATCTAAACCAATGGAAATCCATTTTGATTTGCTTTTATTTAGAAAATAAGTGTTTGGTGACAGAAGCGGCTTGTTAAACTTTGGTGTTTTTTTCTGAATGTCTCCGAAGCTCTCAGTTCTACTTATACTGCCTGCTATATTTAGATTTCCTAATTCCACATCTTCGAGAAGTGGGATATCAGTAAAGCCTAGATCAAGGTCTTCATATGCTGCCAGGTTTGGTTGCGACATTGTAGCAGCATCATTAACGCACTGCCTTTTATTTTCATTACAATTATTATTTCCTCTAACTACTTTTGAATAGTTAACATCATATGGTTGCTGACGATTCACTAAGAATATAAACGAGTATATAAGTAAAAACACAATTAGTTTACATAATTTTACTACTTACTGGTTTCGTGCTGTGATGTCAAACGACGACTAAAGTATATTGTCTGTATTCCGCTTATATACATTTATTTGATGGAGAAGGGGAATTTTAAGAACCTCACGATTAATATTAATGAAGAAAGGGAATTTCAGGAACCTCATATGAGAGGAAATTTCAAGGACACGACTATAATTGTGGCGGGTAAGGAATTTTAGACACTCACTCACATTATTGAGACCTTGGATTTCAATTTCGACACTTGATGGACACAGATCACACCGACATCGTCATCGAGACCTGGTGAAGAAGTCGTGCCCAGCATTGGTCTATGTGATTGACCTTCACCACATCGACACATAATATATATTACACATCGACACATAACATCGACACCATCACCGAGACTTTCGAGACCCGGTGGAGACCTAGTGCTCTAGTTTTGTCTATAATGCTAGATGCACATGAAAATACTTCAGTTACTTCCAGACCGTCACAGCGACAACATTGTCCAGAGCTCCAGTAGAGCCGTCGACCTTGACTACAATAACCTTGACCATCGACACCATCACCGAGACTTTCGAGACCCATTGGGACCTAGTGCTCTAGTTTTGTCTATAATGCTAGATGCACATGAGAATACTTCAGTTACTTCCAGACCGTCACAGCGACAACATTGTCCAGAGCTCCAGTAGAGCCGTCGACCTTGACTACAATAACCTTGACCATCGACACCATCACCGAGACTTTCGAGACCCGTTGGGACCTAGTGCTCTAGTTTTGTCTATAATGCTAGATGCACATGAAAATACTTCAGTTACTTCCAGACCGTCACAGCGACAACATTGTCCAGAGCTCCAGTAGTGCCGTCGACCTTGACTACAATAACCTTGACCTTGACGCATTAACCTTGACCTTCACCCACACTAATACCTTTCCCTCCCTGACCTTGAGACTTTCAAGGTCATGTGCCGATTCGAAAGATCACCTCACGACCTTGATTCGTGAGGAGGTTCTAGAATCGGCCAATTACCACTACTGTTGGTCATAGTTTATTATGTATTTAATAATTTTGTTTTCTATTGTTTTTGATTTGTTTGTTTAGTTCAGTTTATATTAGACGTTTTAATATTTGGTTATTTTCAATTCATTAAAGTATTTGAACAAAACTCTATTTAGTTATGATTGAACTTACTATTGAACCTGAGATAAGAGTAAATAAATAAAAACGTAACATTTTGTAGTCCCGAAAGTAGGGCAATGCAAAAACGTTACAATATATATATATATATATATATATATATATATATATATATATATATATATATATATATATATATATATATATATTTAAAACAAATGTAAAACAAATTAAAAAAACGTAATACAACTAAGTAGTAAAATAACAATAATTTATAAAAAAATGCTCAAAATGCTGACTGTTATTGGCTAATTGGCCAAAAATAAGTTAAACACAATTGAGAGCGTTTTAGAATAATGCCAGTTACTTATCGCAATGTGTTGCGAATAACGCCTTTTATTGCCTGTCATTGCTTCACGAAGTTCATCTACATTATTATAATTGCAGTTACTTCAATAAATTTGGTTTTTTAAAGTACCTTACAAAATAAAAGTCACGAGACGTCAAGTATGCAGATCTGGCTAACCACTGAACAGTTGTATTAGTCGCTATTACTTTGTTATTAAAAGGGCCATTTAAATAAGTAATAACATATCTAGCATTAAGTGGAGGGCGCCATCTTATTGGTACTATAGTTGTTTTGAAGAATTTCTAAATGACGTTGTGCACTTAGAAATATTATAGCACCATGTAAATCATTTCCCAATACGCCACAAAATACATTAAAGCTGAACCGCACTTGCATTTGCTATGGAATCACTATTTGTGGATTGTCCTGAGCCCAATAGTGTTCGTTATGATGATTAAATAATCCACAATTAGATAAGTAGGATGCATCTATCCATAAAATTGTATTTTTAAAATCACCATTTTAAGTAATTTTGTTGATTAACCTTCAGCAAAATGTTAATCTACGGATGTTATCATTTGCTTGTATAGTATGAGAAATATGCAATTTATAACGGTAAAACTTGTACTTTTTTTAAATTGTTGATCCTCTAGATTTAGATACATTATCTTAATTTTCTATTTGCCGAGTTGAAATGTTCGGATTAGCGAACATTTAACGTTGTCATTTGTTTTTGGCCAATAACTGTCAGAATTTTGAGATTTTTTATAATTTATTGTTATAATACTTGGTTGAATTACGTTTTTTTTAAATTTATTTTTACATTAGTTTCAAAAATATATATATTTTTTAAATGGAATAATTAATATTTCCCATATTTTTCATTTTGACTTAGGTTGTTATACATCGTTGAAAAGAGGCAATGAAAGTCTATTTAGACCTATAAAAATCAAATATGGCGGCCATTTAAAATAAGAAAGTTGGTATTAATATCTCGGGAACCGCCATCTTGACTTTTGTTTTGACTTGATTCTCAAGTTTGTGCGATCGAACCAAGTAACTTTCATTTTAATCGTTTTTCCGCATCTTTAATAATTATGAATATATTGAAGTTTTTAGAAAATCGCGATTTATAGTTTTTTAATAATAACTTCTAGACTGCTCCCACTTTTGAAAATTTTTCATCATAATATGAACCAGCATATAAAACTGCACAATATTGCCCATTTAACCATATCTCTAGCTTTAAGAATAAGAAAGCTACCCATGCAATCCCACTCTATTTAAGAGACCCGTATAACATCTCATCAATAAATTGCTTCAATTCGAATTGTGTCATTTTAGTCTACTAAGGTAAGCTACTTATTGATTATTATTTTGAATTGTGACACTTTTGATGACTAATTTTATTAATAGGTTATTCTTTTTTAGGTATAAATTTTGTATTGTAATGGACCAATCAAGCCGCTCAGTTAAAATTTTAAGATCGAATTCGACGACAAAAAACGGTGCTAATAATAATGTTATACCAAATTAAATAATTAATCTGTGCTTACTAAACATAATGCACATGAAAGCCCAGCATCAGCTTTATGTGAACCAAATGAAAACTCTGAACAACATAATTTCATGAACTCCACGATTCCTAGCTCTCAGGACAAAGGGGGTAATAGTAATATTTATACTGTGCTAAATGAAGTCATTGAAGCTCCGCCAACAAAACTTAATGTTTCTGAAAGTTTAGCATCAGGTTTAAATGAATCTTCTGAACATAATTTTATGACTCCCACAGTCCCTAGTTCGCAAGCCAATGAAGGTAGTATAATCGGTTGGAGCTTGTAAAATATTAATACTTTAATAAACATAACAAATTATCCTTTTTCACAACGACATTTATTTCTTTAAATGTACATTTCAAGCACTACGTGGTCATCTTCAGTAGACATTTGTACAGTACACATGCATTTTTCCTTAAAAATGAAAGTAGTGTTTATACAGTACTGAATGAAACTCCAACAACTGAACTCTACGAGTATGTTGCTCAAAGTTTAACCTCAGGTTCTGATGAACCTTCTGAACATGTTGAACATAATAATATTATGGACTTCCACGAATTTAGTTCTCAAGACAAAGAATCAAATAAAGAGGGTAAAGTTTATGCTGTTTCCTGTGATGTGAAGTGCCCCACTAAATTGCTTTTGAAAAGAGTGTCTAAAAAAATATTATTACATTTCTCCCATTAACAGCAACGAATGCAACGTTGACGATTCCGACGTCGACCCGGATTTTAATAATCGAAATTTGAATGCCGTTTGTGACAGTAATTTGAATAGTTTATCAGATAGCTGTAAAGAACTTGTTGAATCTAAGTCGAAGATCCGGATGAAAAGAAAGGAAAGCGATGTGTCGAAAAATGGATACTTAAAAGAGTTCAATTGATGAGGAACAGTGGTAAACCTTGTGTATCAAGATCCAAAAGCAAGAAACAATTTTCTGCCAGAAAATGCGTCCTCCTTGCGGACAAAAATGTAGACTAGGTTGTAGCAAGAAGATTATGGACTCGGAAAGACAGGAAATTTTCATTATTACTGGAAACTTGCTAACCTGCAGCTGCAACGAGAATTTATTACCAGGCATGCAGAAGTTATAAAACCCAAATACCGATACTCAAGCACCCAAAATTTTAGAAACTTGAATTCTGCATTCTATTTTCAGGTAGATAATAATCGCATCCGAGTATGTAATTTTTTTTTAGTCAACACTAGATAGATATTAATGACAGACCTATTGGGACCGCATTATTAAAGAAAAATGATACTGGTTTTGTTGCTTGCGATATGAGAGGAAAACGCGGTAAACAGCCTACTGTTAATCCTGAAATCAAAGAAAGTTTCAGGAAATTTATTAACGCTATACCCCGAATAGGCTCCCATTATTTGAGAGCTCAAACAAAACGTGAATATATTGAAGGTGGTAAATCGTTGGCCGATTTGTATAGAGATTACAAAGAAGACAGAAAGAGACAGGAGTTATCAGTTGCACTCTCATTTATGTTTCATCGCATATATAACGAATAGTTCGACATCTCTTTCTACATACCAAAGAAGGATCAGTGCGATCTGTGTGATTCCCATAAAAATGCTGGCGACGAGGAAAAACAAGAGTTAGTTGTTGCTTATAATAATCACCTAAACGAGAAATAATTTTGCCATAAAGAGAAGAACTCGGACAAAAACAATCAAAATGGAACGTATTAAATCTGTTAACTGATGTCAAAATGAAAGCTCTACAATCTCTGTTCGAAAAAATACAATTAAAAAACACTATTATGAACTGTTTTATAAGAATATTTTTGATTAGTATTAACTTCGTATCTATACCTTATGTTTTATTTATAATAGTATGTTTTATAATCTATCTAGTTCTAATTTGGCTAATTTTATTAGATATTTAATTTGTATTTTATTTTGTCACTAAAATTAAACATAATAATTCAAAAAATTATTTATAATTTTCAGTTCACTAAAGAATAAATTCATTATTTTTCAATTTTTGTTCTAACTCACGTTTAAAGTTATTACGTTTTCACTTGTTTAATATAGGTAGGTGTGTAGTTTTCAGTTTTATTATGTCTGTATAAGTACTTAGATTACCTAGTTTTACTTTAATAAACATAATATTTAGCAAACATTAGTTTAAATTATCTGAAACTTAATTTCCTGGGTTTAAATTCAATATCCGAAACCGTCACAACTCTAAAAAATACGTTCACGTTCATGAAAAACGTCATATCACAACCCTGGTTAAAAAAAATCATAAAAAGTGTCACAACCCAAAATATTTCATTCTATGTTGGGTCAGAAGAAAATATAAAATGTCATAAGTCAAAAGGGCGGTATTAAAGGGTTGAAAACTACATTAAGTAAAATAATCTTATATTGTTCGTTTACTTTAACATAACATTAGTTCATTCAGTTCCTTCTGACTCTTATAAAACATTATCTTAAGTTGGAACTAGTTTTTTTGCAATTTCTGAAAAACTTAGTTTGTTTGAGTTCTGTCGCTTTTGTCGCAAGGGTCAATATGTAAAATTTGTCGAAAATAAAATAATATATATTATTTAAAGAAAGTTTTCATGCATTTTTTGCTAAGATGGAATTTTTGTATAAATACATCAAACTTCTACCATCAAAGTAGGAAAATATATTATAGTATGTCGTAGTACAATGAAGTAGTAAGTTGGCAAGTAGTTTGCACACTTATGTAAATTGAAGTTTTAGATTAGACTGTTGCCCAATTGTTCATTTCGAAATAAAATGATTGTTAAATGCTAATGACCGTGTTAACATTGTAGATAGTAAAATTAGGTTAGTATTTTTGAATAGCATTGGCAGACTCACCGCAACTTTTTCCTTATTGGTAATCTCCAGTGGAGCTTGGATACTGGGCTTGCCCAGATACCAATCTTCCCTGGAGTTGTAGTCACCCAAAAAGCGGACAAGACGAGGAACATTCACGTAGTTGTCATCATCGAAGTGACAAAACCATCTGTAATAAAAAAAAGAAAAATAATAACGTATGGTCCTAAAGTTTTTGGAAAAAATTTAAATGCTAATAAAATTTTCCAAACTCATTTAATTTGAAAAACAAATGTTACAACAATTGACGACACTAATAACAAAAAATAAGTAGTAATTACATTATGGATAGTTGCCCATTATCCTCAATAAGTCGCAATTTTCTTCTGACTTGTCCAAACTTCGTTTGGACAAGTTCAGGTTCTATTTATCTAATCTTTTGGAAGATGCTACGCGCAATTAATCTTCATTTGTAGCTTCCCTTCCTTTATCGTACACTTTCCTCGATAGTATTGACCACAATTGTTTTATTGGTCTAGCCTGAGGTACATTAGGAGGATTGTCCAACTTAGGTACAAAGTCTATGTTATTTTCATTTAACCACTGTCTGGTAACTCCAGCAGAATGGCATGAAGCTAGATCAGGCCAAGACATTATATTATCGTTGGCATGATGTGTATTTAAAAAATTAAATAATTCAGTGAGACATCTTTGAATATAACGATCTGCGTTTAAGGATTCTCCCCGAACATGACCAACATAAATCTCTGAGATAAATCCTGTTTCAGAAATGGCACACAACACTAAAATTTTATCCTCAAATTTTGATTTACCTTTAAATTTAACATTGTCTGGTGTATTTTCTAAGTAGTCTGTGTAAAACCCATCATTTCCTTTAAGCTCTGAATTTGATAAGGTAAAATATTTTTCATCATCCACTACAATCAATTTATTATCAAAGTGTGTACGCCTTAATTCGCGATGTAAACGCGGAATTCTTTCTAACTGGGCTGCGGTGTGTTTTGGTGCATTTCTTCTCTTTCTAAACACTAAGTTTGTGCGATTAATTGTTCTTAATACAGTGGTCTTCGAAATACCAAATCTCGGAGCCAATTTTCTCTGAGAAACTCAAACTTTGTCTTTCGCTGCTTCTATCAGTCTTCTTTCTCTTATTCCACTCAAAATTATTGGTCTACTGCTTTTGGGTAAATTAATGCATGGTATACCCTCTTCACAATTCCGTATAGTGTTAAAAATGGTTGACTTCCCTCCATTTTGCTCTGGATAGATTGCAATAATATCACGCTTAGGTATTCGTCCAACTAGATTGTAAATACCTTTACAGATATCTACTTTGTAAGACATTTTGCTACGATCGATTCGCAAAACTAAACTGTTACAATCAAACTTGATTACTTGTGAAGTTTTAGTTTCCATGGCAACTTGATTAAACAGCATTTGGTATAAAAACGAATCATTTAACATTTTTCCAAAAACCTTAGGACCATACGTTATTATATTCGATAATCATAATGGTAATCAATACGTGTTGCATATTAGGAGATAAATTAAACACTTTTAATATGTAATGTAAAACTGTATGCACTTTCAGGTATAACAATTTACATTTTCAGAAACGTAAACTATATATTATAACTATGTTTATGCACTCTCAGGTGTAGGGTAATAAAACATCTTTGTTTTTTATGAACTAGTTCATCATAACATAACATTACCTCATAACTCAGGATGGATCCATACACATTTCAATATAAATTGTATGTTCTGAATGTATGTTCACTTTTAATATTAGCTTGAGAGCCCAAGCTACGATTATTGATTTAAACTATATTTACGAAATGTAAGTCAAACTTCCACGATTTACTTATCGTTTACTTCCACGAGCATATATCTTCAAATTGATAGTTTTTGATTTCATAGTGATAGACGAATCATTAGTGGAACTAAATGGAAAACTACAAATTGCGTTGTCATTTTCATGTTGCACTTGTGATAGCTGCAAGAAGATTTATGGCTCTATATTTTTCATCAGAAGCACTGGCTCATTCATGCCACGAATCGAGATTTCGGTTAATTGTCCGGCTACCTACCCGGGGACTCCTATAAATCACCCGGGCCTGGATAGGCATCGGAACTCTTAATTGGCGCCCCCGTCGCGATTTATAATTTATTCGGGCGGAACGGGCTGCTCTCTCGACGTGTTTCACTAATCACACTGATCGATCGCTTCGCTGCCTGACATTTACAACCAGAAAAGAAATGGAGACGGCATCACAAAACGAACAAATAATTCTACGTGCACACATGAATACTGCGGAGTCATAGATTGATACACCTGCACGCCTGAGAAACTTTGATTGAAGTTTTGTGCTGATTGGAAAGTAAGTTCGAGTGGAAGCTATATGTGAATCTGCATAAAAGGTTTATTTGCAATTTATGTCTACTATGTCGATGCATGCAGGTTGTTATGTATAATGCAGGAAAGTACAATAGACGCACATCCATCATTCGGTGTAGTTTTTTTTTATTGTTTAAATCGATTATTTTTTTCACATTGTAATAAAATTTAACGAAAAATCATGGACCTGAAGTAAATTCAATAAAACCTTATTATAAGAGATCAATGAAAGAATCTGAGTATGCAAGTACCCAAGCAATGTGCCAAAACATTCACAATATTTGGAGTCACGTTGAATACACAGGGTGTTCTGAAACAACGATCGAATTTTGCTATTTTCAAATGGTTAAAACATATCGAGATTGATCGTTAATGAAAAGTATTATTAGATTTAAGTCCATATGCTACCATTGAATAGCTCATTAGACGAGCACTCAGAATATGATGCTACATACATGGTGTGCCATTTGAAAAAAAAAAAAGTTTTAGTCATTTGAAAATAGCAAAATTGTATCGTTGTTTCAGAACACCCTGGATGCTACGAGACTCAAACTATTGTGCATGTTTTGGCACATTGCTTAGGTACTTGCATGCGCAGATTCTTTCATTGGTCTCTTATAATAACGTTTTGTTGATTTTTTTTCCACGTCCATGATTTTTCGTTAAATTTTATTAAAATGTGAATAACTTGGCAACGTTACATCTGATCTCAAATACTAAAAATGATCTGTGAAGCCCACATAAAGCCGATTCTAAAAAGGAAATAATATACAGGGTAATTAATTTAAAAAAGAGACCAAATTTGGTGTCCCGGATTTATGGTACACTCTATATACTCGAAAATAATTTTAAAAAGTAGCACATCAAGTGTCCAATAAGTTCCAATCAGATGTTTTCCTAAATTTTCATTAGTCTAGCAGCAATGGTCCCAGAGAGGATAGGTGGGCCACCCTGTAGATATATATCAGTTCGATTACGATTTTCGTTCTTTCAGAAATAACGGGTTTTTTCCGGTTTCCAGCTTTCGGAGCTAAAAATGAGGTAATGAGAGAGTGCCTTTTGATTTTTTATACCTTTTCAAATAATTTCAGGAAAACATAAAAACGATGTCGCAAAATTTCGGATATTGTCGAATATCTCGGGAAGTAAGAGGAATTTTCTATTTTTCTCAACAGAATATTACCACTATGTAAACCACTAAATTGCGCACCTTTTTTTGTAATTTAACTGCCTTTGTAACTTTTGCCGTTTCCGAGATCCCTATACTGTTGATTCCTTATCTTGGACACACGTATAATAAATGATGTTAGAATTTTTATCTTTATAAGTGTTTGTATTCTTTTCCCTTTTCTTCTGGTTAAATCCTCTTAGAATGTTGGAGACCATCATGATCATTTGAACTGGATGCAAAATTGAAGAAGCTTGAGGCAGCTGGATGCTGCCAAAACAATCCAGTTCGAAGTCCTGGTTTTCAGGATTGAAAATAAAATTGATAGAATTGAATGTTTTTGTAATATTGTCGTAAATCTAATGTTTAGATTAGATAATTTAATCAAAATCAAAGACAAAATTTGTAAAATTTATGATATTATTGCGACAAAAAAGAATGTAGGGCAAGATTTTCAAATAATCTCTAATTTGTTCATAATAAGATCAAGTAACTTACCCTAGCCTTTCTAAGTGTTGTGAAAATTGCACTATACTGTTAGAAAGTATGATATTTTAGGTATTTTGGTATAATATATTACATTAAACATATTATTACAATTGTTTCAAGAAAATTTTGCAAAATTTAGGTGAACAAATTATTATTCTTTTACAACTTATTTAATATTTAATATATTTAATTACAACTTTGTGAACTTCTAGAAACACTTTCGGTGTTTATGTTATCGAATATTCGGTGTTAGGGTATTGAAAAATTTGTATTTGTGATAAATCAGGGAAATGTTATTGTAAAAATTGAAAACATATGGTATTTTATAGAACAAAATATTATAATTTGAATTGATGAATTATAATGATTGGCAAACATTTGTCGGGATAAATGTATGCTATTATTGCGTATAAAGACAATGTTTTCATTAAAATTTAGAGCATTCACGGTTTTATGACCGTACTGGTAAGATTTTCAAAAGAATCTATAATCTTTTCAAGAAAAGTTCAAATCACTCTCCGAGTGTTGTAAACATTGCTGTGTAATATTAACACATAAATCTATAACTTTGTATATTATACCAAATATCTGTCGATTAAAATGATAATTAAGACATCATAAAATTATAAGGGAATATAAAGGAAAAAACTATAAAATTATATTCTATAAAATGGCATTTCACAATTTTCGTAAAAAATCCTCTGATTAAACATAAACACCTAGTTTTCATAGAAGTTTCAAAGAAATGCCACGAAATACCGATGGATACTTTTTACTTTAAAGTTACAACATTTTGCGAAGGTTTTGCAATAATTGATGTAAATTATTATACCTGGTGTACATTTCAAAACTAGCCAGTGTCAATAACTTTTGAATGCAAGCTAACTTGATAACCTCAGGCTAACTTTGTTATACCTCTAGATTGTATTTGTTCTAAGCTTTAAAACAAGGTATCACAACGTAGGGATGTAATTTAAAATTTGTAATAAAAGTGAGTCACCCTGGGGAGGGGTAATGTTTTATATTCAATTATCATACTTTTTAACACCTACCTCGAAAACTGGTTCGGCTTGTTTTTTTTAATTTCATTATAGAGCACTTAAATTGGTTCAATATAAATTGTTTTGGAATTTTCTTATTTATTGTTTTTTTCCAAAACGAAACGACAAAAATCTGTATTTATTACGCCAACAGATTAGGTGTTTTCAAAGCTTTAAAATGATGTATCGCAAGGTGGGGGGTGCCATATGAAATTCCAAAGTTAGGAGGAGGGGGTCAAATTTATTTGACGTTGTTTTTAAACTACCCCCTCCAAAACTCAATCGACGTGTTTATTTTGTTTTATCAAGATTTCATTCAAAAGTTATTGAGACTGGCTAGTTTTGAAATGTACACCGGGTATAACTATAAGTACGTTTGTATATTATACCAAAATACTTGCAAATATTGTACCTATACAGGGTGTCCACGATAAGGATCAACAGCATGGGGATCTCGGAAACCGTAAATGTTACAATAACCGCCATTTGTTTTTTAAACCTCTGCAAATAACTTCAGAAAAACATAGAAACGATAAATCGCAAGATTTCTGATTTTGTCGAATTTTGTCGAGCAATTAGCACGAATATAAAATTAAATAATAAATCTCATAATATAGTAACGAAATGCTTTGTTATCAATTCATTAAAATGTTTGTCTAATAATTAATTATTGAGATATAATGAAAAACAATCCACACATTTAAAAACGGTACCAATTTGAACTGAAGTTGAGGACAGTAAGCTTGTGTATGGAACCGAAATAAACCGATATTTTGTTCAGTTCGGCTCCGGTTTTCTTTCCGACCATAATAACGGCTTTTTCCGGTTTTCGGTATTCGGTTCAGTTCCGGTTCGAAGTCCTAAAGAATACCATGCATATGATGCATCATTTTTAACCGTGTAGATATTATTTCTTGATTTTTCTATAGAAACAACAAAATGATTTTTATTGGCAACATTATACTACAGAAAATTTGATGTTTTATAAATTACTACATAACAAAAATTGTGTCAGGATTATTAGAGTAACCTAGGCTTAGTAAAAAACAAAATTGTACATTTATGTCGTTAGGTTAGGTTAACAAATCTTACGATATCTTCAGGTACAATCGCCGACATTCGAAGCGCAATACGGTTTTTTAACGACCGCCTTATGGACATTTGAGGGCGAATCTGCTTTACATCTGCATTTGTACTTATATATGCCTAAACCCCGATTACCAACAAGGTCGAAATTCGCCCTGGTTTGTGGATTTTGTTACACTACGAATATCGGCGATTGTACAAGACATCGGCATAATGATCATGTGATTAAAATATATTAATATAAATTATACATTTAATTTTCATTAAACATATAATTTTCATAATGTGAAGTAGAGTAGTAACTTATTTGTGTTTTTTTAATCAGCTAAATGTATATAAAAGTATGTATCCTTACTTAGCCCGAAGCCACGATTATTGATTAGGACGTCTATATTAACTGTTATGTTGACAGGCAATTAATTAAAATGAGAATTTTTAATATTGTTCCTGGAGTAATTATGGCCACAGGTACTGCATTTGATACTTTTGACAACGTTTCATATACTGTGTCTAAACTTCTTAATTAGAAAATTGTTTATGTTCGAGTAATTCATCTTAGAATTTATAGTACAATATTTTACATCTCATGTAACATTTTGAATGAAATTGTTTGCAGATTTTTATCAATTATAATTTAAATATACACACCTTTATTTTCCATTAAATAATGAAAAGAATAATTATTTTAAAAGGAGAAGAAAATGTATTCAAAAGGTAAAAACGACAATACACTCTATTTTTTCTAAACCGGCGTTCACGTCATCAAACAGCTGTGTGAGGAGGTTTTTTCGTACTAACATGATTGTTTTCGAGAATATGCATAACAATAGTTTAAGAATCGAAATGAATCTGAGGATCATTTGTTACATAACATTGATCACCGGTGGTTATAAATAGGAAATCGGTGTATTAACCGCGGACACAATTTTCGCCTGCCAATCATGTAATAAATCATGTTATGTTGGCGGCCGTGATATTTTTTTGGCGACGATGCCAAATCTTTTTCACTAACACATGCTCATACATGTGTGTATAACCAAACTTCTTTGACGTTTAACTTGTTACATTTCATCGATTATTACAATGCATATTTTGCCATTGTAGATGTTAAACCATAACCACAAGATTAATAATCCTAATAATTCAGGAATAATTCATTACCGACCTAGGCTGGGAATGTAATATTCCAGTACTGTTTTTTATCCGTCAGCATTAAAGGAATATTTTATTTATATCTATTTATTTATTATCTATTTTCTGGCGTGCGTGTAGGCTAATAAATGACTGATTATAGGACGATGGGAGAAAAAATATATTAACTGAATTGATGGTGAAATAATTTTGAAAATAATATCAACAATAATACAATTTATTTTAACTTAGTAACAAAATTTCACAATACTTTAAGATAATTTACTGCGTACAAACATAGATTTATCAAACATTAGAAAATTAGCAATTTTGATTTAAAGCAGAATCGAACCAATTTATTCGATTAGTTAATACCTTTATCGAGTGGACCAACTGAAGCTGGACGGGGCTCGTGGAACTAACACTATAAACTCATATAATCACTGGCTGAATTAATATCAGGGGAACTCGCTGGCCAGATGTTGGGAAAATGTCTGCATGTTTTGTTCTGAATTTTCATATACCGTTTGTTCAACTTTTTCCGTATTCATAATAACACTTAAGAAGATTAATTCAGTCTAAAGACAAAACTATGTAAAAACACAGTCAATGATAGCGATTCAAACATTAATATGAAGTAATTTACTTTTCACAGATTAAAAACAAAACCGGTTCCCATGGCAAGCACAACAAATAAATTCCCTTAATGAACAAATTCCGCTATTCGACCAATAAAAATGCGTTATAATTTTGTGTATGCATTAATATAAAAAAACATTCACCCATTTAAAAATGTAACTCACTTTTGTATAACCTTGCATGTATATTAAAATTATATTATATTCCATAATAAAAGTTGATTTGTACGAATCCCCGAGATAGATTTGTTCCCACAAATTATATGCAATATGCTGACTCCACAATTGCATCTCTCTTCATATCATTGTCAATATTCAACTGCAACCTCAGCTATGCAGAAGCAACAAATCATTTCCTCTATCGTGCTCGGCAGACGATTGAAATGGAGGGGCATCGATTAAGGGGGTTGGTATTTGGGGGTTTCCTTTTCTGTGGCTTACACAACTGGCCCAGTGCACTCGGCTCGCAATTCAAACGGTTTCGGATTTTATTGCGGCACACTCGAGCAACCGCTGCAAGAAATAAGTACACTTCACGACTAGATACTGCTCCAGTAAGGAAGCCCCTGTTTTTGCCACTAGGATAATAAGGTTGCGACGAGTGCATCTGCCGCAGCATTGGAACATTGCACTCCCCAAACATTTAACTTTATTGAGAATAAGCATTTTTCGCCATCCCCGTCAACAATTTTTATCAAACATTTTTTGGTCCTCCAATTCTTTTTTTTTAAATTTTATTGTTATGCATAGTACGCCTACAAGGGTATTTCATTTTGTGAATTGAAGGTGCGTTAACTAGAAACCACCGACGTCTTTGAGCTTGAAACTTTATATTGAATATATTTTATTTATATATTTAAAATGTAGACTTTTATAGCGTTGAATTTCACAATCGGCCTGCCGATTTCCTTGCATAAAATAATATGGATACATACTAGATTCATAAATTTATTATTGTAGTACTTTGATAGACTAAGATATAAGCTAAACTTATCTTCTTTTTACCATTTTGAATGAACTTATAATTACAAGTGAAATTACTCATTATGTTCCAAGCAGATATTAATACATAGTTCTTTATTACCTACTTGGTTAATTGTAATTCAACTTGTACTTGAGTATTTTCAATAACAAACAAAAAACACTATAAGTGTACATATTGACTTTTAATCAAACTCCCATATTCCCGACCGTTGAAAGCGTATTTAATTTAACATCTTAATTAAAAATATATTACCAATTACTGATAGTTTATGTTTTAATATTGCCATATCTGAAGTTGACTTTTGTGAATGTTTATGGTACCACTGGCAGTGTTAAGCCTACACGTTCACCTTACGAGCTTCTATATTAACAATGCCACTGATTGATTGCTTCGGCTCCCTTTTCGATCGCCTGTTCGATCATCCATCCATCAGTCAAAAGCCACGTCCGATCGTGTCATGTGCACGTCTCCTTCGTTTTATCTAGAATTCTACAACTTCCACGGGAGACGGCTCTTTTGCCTCCGAAGAAATATTAAAGAGGAGCAGCCTCATGCTGATAGACTCGAAGATATTGTAAGATTATGCTATTTAATGGCGTTGATAAAGTTATAATACAATAGCCAATGTTTGACCATTGTTTCTCTACTGCAGTGATTCCCAACGGGGGCGGTACCGCCCCCCGGTGGGCGCTGAAGGGATTTAGGGGGGCGTTTCTGGCCCAAGGTATATTTAGGGGGCGTTGAGGACCAGCCGCCGCTCCCCGGGCAAAAACGGAGTTCCGTCAGAGGAAGAGTATAAACCTAAAATCTACAGATCACATTCAAAAGAGCAATTGAATGTTGGCTTCTCCGAATCAACATGGGATTCCCCGTACTGACCGATATCTGTACATCGGCCCACTTCGAGAGCCTGGGGATTACCCCGCTTGCCCGGTTTGGTGGGCAAGGTGCCGGAGCTGGGACGCTCCGGCCTGCATTCTGACTTCCTGACTGACACGCAACGAGTCAAGTATATTTGACCTATTGCTTTTGGATTGTAATTAATTGTCATATTGTGATCATTATTGTAAATAAAGTAATATTCATATTAAGTGGACCCGGTAATTAAAAATATATCGTTGGTGAAATAACTGTTGGAATAGAAGTAAGTACTTACATATTATCTATTGTTATATTTGATGGGCTGCAATTTATGTACATATAGTTCCAAATATTTAATATTTTTGGTTTCATATTATTTGTTTTAATTTTTAATCGAATGTAATATACAATGTGTCTTCGGATAGATGTTACATTAACCAAAACTGTAGGAATGATTATTTCATGTTTTGAAATTAAGCCCTGATCCTTCATTTAAAAAAAAAATTAAACCCACATTTTCGATTTTGAGTCAACAGGAAATTGATAGTTCAGGAAAGATTTTTTTTCTAAGCGGTAAAATATATTAATTATGACATACATACGGCAAAATATTATTATTAAATTATAAATGCAAAATATGTATACAAAATTTGAAAATTGCTTTTACAATTCTCTAACGTACATTTTTTGTAGATCCACAGATTTTATATTTGTATTCAAATACACGGGTACGCGGGTCACATGTGCACGTGTACATACGGCTAATTACACGTGTAATTAGTTACACGTATAATTACACGTGTAATTATTTACACGTATAATTACACGTGTAACAGCGTAGCGTTGTTCACTGCTTCCAGAAAACGTCGATATGTTAATATTTTTGAACCAGAATCGTTCTTTATTGTAAGAATAAATCGTTATTTTGATCGCCGCGCGAATTTAGCGTTGTTTTTCTACTGCGGGTAATTTAGTTACTTTTTTAGTTACTTAGTAACTTATTTAGTTCATCAGAATCTTACGATATCCTAAGTTCATGTACATATTTAGTGAATGAAAAAACCGAGAGTATTATAATTACACATTTAATTACACGTGTAAAATAAATACACGTTTAATTATATTTACACGTGTAGAATAAATACACGTGTAATTACTTCTATCCTGGGACACTCTGCATATTGTTCTTGTTATTATTTTTATTTTATTTTATTTTTAAGATATGTCGGAATCAAAGAAAAAATGTAGACAATACAATGTCGAATATTTAAAATATGGTATTATTCAGTCACCCACAAACAAGACATTGCCAATGTGCCTGATT
Source organism: Othius punctulatus (assembly GCA_951805005.1). Taxonomy (NCBI): domain Eukaryota; kingdom Metazoa; phylum Arthropoda; class Insecta; order Coleoptera; family Staphylinidae; genus Othius; species Othius punctulatus. The sequence continues at coordinate 64,978,251 of OX638141.1, read as the reverse complement.
TGCCAGAAAGTTTTCTCAAAAGAAGCCACGAAACCTTCACGATTACAAGAACATTTCAGCAAAATACATCCTGCCATAAAAGATAAAAAAATTATCTTACTTTCAAATGCTCAAAAATCAACATTCGAGACGTCCAACTTTAGCCGGTATGTTTTCAGCAGCATCAAAACAAGACAATGATTTGTTACGTGCATCTTACAATATTTCGCTGCTTATTGCTAAATCGGGAAAACCGCACACTATTGGAGAAGAATTAATACTGCCAGCTGTGAGTGAAGTTCTCCGTACTGTACTTCACAAGTCACCTTCAGATATAATTAAAAAAATCCCCTTGAGCAATAATACCGTACAGAGACGAATCGACGAAATGTGCGAGGATGTGGAGAGTTCTCTAACCGAATTTTTGAAGACGACCGAATTTTCTATTCAGCTCGATGAGTCTACATTGCCTGAGGAAACAATGCGGCATTACGTCTATCGTACGTTCGCTTCATAAGAGATGAGAACATTTGTCAAGAACTATTATTCGCAAAAAAATTAGAAACTGATACTAAAGGAAAATCTGTATTTGACGTTTTGGAACAATATTTTAAAGAAAAAGATATCCCTCTGAATAATATAGTGTCCGTTGCTACTGATGGTGCTCCGGCAATGGTTGGACGATACCGCGGGTTCATTGCGTATATAAAAAAAGCTGTACCAAATGTAGTAGCCATGCATTGTGTGATTCACAGACAACATTTAGTTGCAAAAAACCTTAGTGATCGCCTTCTTTGCTCGATGCAGTACGTAATTACAGGGGTTAATAGAATCAGAAGCAATTCTCTTAACGATAGATTGTTTAGAAAGCTTTGTGATGAAAACGACCAGGACTTTAATCGTTTACTGTTGCACACAGAAGTTCGATGGTTGTCAAAGGGTACTTGTCTGCAGAGATTTTATGAACTATTTGACTCAGTTATAACGTTTCTCGAAAATAAAGATGATTCCTTAAAAGAAAATTTATTGAAATTTAAAAATGATATAGCGTATTTAACAGATTTATTTAATAAATTTAACGAAACCAATCTGCAGCTACAGCTACAAGGAGATGATTTGAATTTAATTAAAGCTAAGGCAATAATTTCGGCATTCGTGTCAAAACTTGATTATACAAATTAAATTTGGGTCGGAGACAATTCCATCAGTTTCAAAATCTTTCCTCGGTGAAAACAAGTGACGATGACATTTTGGTTTGTTGCCAGCATTTAGAAACCCTTAAAGAAGATTTTTTAATAGATTTCAAGTTATCCTCAATATGATAATTCCGGACTGGGTCTTGGAACCTTGCACAAACATTGAAACAGCAGATTTTTTTACAGGAGCTGCTCATACGTAGTATAAGATAGTTCACCAAGAGGGGCGCTCTTGAAATGCTCTTTGAAAAGGTCAGAAACCTATATTGATTTTAAGTGAGATTTTATTTCTGAATGGGGGGCGGTGAGTAATTTGTTTTTTCGAAAGGGTCGTAGGCTGAAAAAGGTTGGGAACCTCTGCTCTACTGTAATCATACCATTATTCTTATTCGGTAAGGCAGTCTTCTGAATAGTGTAAAACTTCGCGATTGCCGTCTTACTGCATAAGTGACTTTTATAGCCGCCGGGAAGTCACACTATACGTGTCGTCACTAATTCACTAATATAAACTCAAAGGGAAGTTAACAAAATTTTACATCCTGGATAGTTCATAAACCATTTATGATAATAATATTAATAATTGATATTTATTAAACAGAAAAATATGGAAAATGGACGACGTTTTTTAACTGCCGGGATCAACCACTCTATGTGCCGCCTCTAATTGAAACACAAAGGGGAAGTTAACAAAATTACAGATTCTTGACAGTTCTTGAAACATTTATAATAGTAACAATTGATATTTATTATACAGAGAAAAAACATATAAAATGGAGTGAAATATATCAAGGAAATTGTGAATATGCAAATACGTAAGTAGAAAAATACGTCTGCATATTATAATTAATGACAAAAAAAAAGTGCAGAGTAAGTTCCTACAATTTTGATTTATGGGATTATAGGCATTCGAGCGAATTTGTTATTGAAGACGCCAGCCGAATGTCGTGGAGAATGATGAGGGTCTCGTGTATTAAGTGTCGCGTGGATGCGGGTGAACACAATTCCCAAGAGCTGTAGTAATCGGCTTCTGGGGGATGCTTGCAACCCTTTGTTGCTCTGAGGAGCACGCGAGCCGAGGAATAAATTAGCAAAAACCTAGCGTCACGCGTGCGTTAACAGCCAATTCATCAGCCATTCTCTGGAAGCGTAGACGCGAGGGTAGACTTTATCCGCTTCCGGGCCGAGGATCCAGCTCCGGAGGGCGCCTCACAATAGGTGGAAGAAAGAAGTGGATGACTGTGATTTAATGATGCGGGCGCCCGCCGTCAGTCTTCGGGGTTTATAGTTTGGGGTTGTGTTAACAAGTCGAATTTGTGTGAGAGAACCTATTCGAGATTTAACGTCTCGCCTAAACCATCCTTCAAGCTTAGCAAGAGTTTGGCTTAGATAACCACTAAAATGTCGATTGTAAAGTGATGTTATCAAATAGAATGCCAAACTCACTTTACTTAATATGTCGTAAATAATTGCTAAAATTTAAATCAACTTGGTTTATGTTTTTACAATGCTATTGATTACTTATAACAGTTTTCAATTTGAGCTTTACATACTTTGTCTCGCCACAAATACTATTTGGTAGTCACCTACGCTTATATCAACTGTCGCTATCATTATCAACATCACAAAAGCGAAATCGCAAAATTTCGGATTTTGTCGAATATCTCGGCAAGTACCTAAGTAGAAATGTCTGGTGTTCTCAACAGAATATTGTAGACCACTAAATTGCGCAACATTCTTGTAATTTGACCACCTTTGTAACTTTTACGGTTCCTGAGATCCCCATGCTTATCTTGGACACCCTGTATACTGCTTTCATAAGTTCAGGATATTGTCAGAAAATGCACCAGTCTTAATATTGTCAACAAACAAAAAACATCGTAAGCAACCTTTTTCGAAAAATACCATTCCAAAGAATAAGGATCAAAATATGTTGGTAGTTTTTAGCAATAAATTGCTTACCAAGCTTTTTTTGATGACAAAATACAGCTGATGCTTATCTGGCAATATTCTTAACTTATGAAAAAAAGTATATTTAACATGCAATAAAAAATAAGAAGCACTAAGAAAACTTCACTCTATTGGCTGGCACACTTTAACTTTCCTTAATCGTCACCATATTCGCCTCTCTATCTGTATCAGCCACCAATTTACATGTATTTATTTTAATTTACATTAATTTTAATGCTAACATTTACATTTCAACAATCAAACAAATTGTTGTTAAATATCATTATTTAATATGTAAACATAGTGTTAAATAAATGTTAAATAATTTCGTAAAATCGTTCCCACAAATATTTGTTTAACTTGGATCAATTGCAAACGTTTAAATACAGCCGTCAAAAGAATTAGCAAATATTTTTCCGTTTATGAACTACCACCTGTTTATCATGACTGCAGATTATTTACGTCGATACCCAGCTGCTTCAATTTCAACCTACATCTTCTGAGTGCGCAATTTCTCAATAAAGAAAATATAAAGCGAAGAGGTTTTAGCTATTAAAGTGTATTGCCATTGAAAACTAGCTTGGCTTATACAGAGAAATATATGGGTAGTACTATTACATGATTTGCACCATTTTCTGTTGTCTGCCACATTATTTTTTTTTAAATAATAATTTTTATTATAGTTTGATCCATTATACCAGTTATATATACGAGTATATTATATTTATTTTCTTGTACGTACTGGTAAAGAATTAGATCATTCAGTTTTTTCTGTTATTATTTATATCTGCCTAAGTAGTTTCGGCCTATTACGACCATCCTCAGAGGCTATTTCGGCAATAAATTTATATTATTATTTAAGTTTTTAGTGTTGTTGCAACACTACATGGAGCAAATGGCTTCGAAAAGATATTAACTAATATAAGTAATACATTTTTTCAAGCTAAAATCTATATTAGTATCAAAGATATGACGTTTTCCTTATTTTCCCTAAAATTTGAAAAAGTACACTTAACGGGTTTCTGAAATAAACGGTTACATTAACAATGCATCTCTTGTACATACTTTCGAATCAATATTGTTGTGATGTAAAATTCATTTGCTTTGTTTCTGCCATTAAATATTTTCATAAAATGTAATAACAAAAATGTTACGTAATATATACAGGGTGGTCACTTTCACGATGCCCACCATTAGGATCTATTAAACGGAAATACATACAGAGTTGGTCAAATGGGATAAAAGTTTCTTCTTTTTGTGCCTTTCAATATACTGAAACGAAATCCGGGATATCTTGCACAATTCCTGAAATATCGCTGAAAAACTGAAAAAGTGCACTTTGCTTATCGAGTTTCAAAAATGAGAAAGTTTTATCCCATTTGACCAACTCTGTATATATTTCCATTTTATACATCCTGATGGTGGGCGTCGTAAAAGTGACCACCCTGTATACGGGTAGTACTTTTATATGATTTGCACCATTTTCTGTTGTCTGCCACATTTTTTTTTTAATAATAATAATTTTTATCATAGTTTCATCCATTATACCAGTTGTATATATTATATTTATTTTCTTGTATGTACTGGTAAAAAATTAGATCTTTCAGTTTTTTCTGTTATTATTTATATCTGCCTAACTAGTTTCGGCCGATTACGGCCAGGATGGCTATTTCTGCAATAAATTTATATTATTAGGTAAGTTTTTAGTGTTGTTTGCAACATGGAGCAAATGGCTTCGAAACTATATTAACTGATTTTAATAATACATTTTTTTCAAGCCAAAATCTATATTAATATCAAAGATATGACATATTTCTTAGTATCCCTAAAATTTGCAAAAGTACGCTTAACGGGTTTCTGAAATAAACGATTCAATTAATAATGCATCTCTTGTACATACTTTCGAATCAATATTATTGTGATTAACGTTCATTTGCTTTGTTTCTGCCATTAAATATTTTCATAAAATGTAATAACAAAAATTTTACCTAATACTTATTTTAATGTATTAAGTTTGCAGTTGTTGGGTTATGTATAAATCGCTAATAATATTAATTAAATATAATTGTATGGATTGAGTGGAATTTATTAATTTATATTTGTGATAAATTTTGTGTATAAAACCACATATTTTTACGGCCCGCAAATTAGGACAATAATGCAAGAAGAGTATTTTACAAGGTCCATGAATGATGTGGAAAAAAGAGCTTGGAATTTTTATGTGGCCATTATTAAAATATTTTTGGGAAACAAAAAATCGAACAATTAGAAAGACCTAGTTGGCACATTAATTCAAAAATTCCGTAATCTGGGATGCAATATGAGCATTAAACTTCACTTCCTTAAAAGCCATCTTGATAAATTTCTGGAAAATTTAGGAGATGTGAGTGACAAACAATTCAAACGATTCCATCCGGATTTAAGGGATATGGAGGTCAGATATCAAGAAAAGTGGGGTGTTCACATGATGGTCGGCTACTGTTGGATTATAAACAGAGATTGTGCAGAAATACAGCATTCCGAAAAATCGTACAAACAAAAATTTACTCCGTAAACCGTGTTTCTGTGTTTTCGAGTAAAAGTTGATGTGAATCTACCAAAGTAGTCGTAAATTGGTTTGTATAGCATTATTATTAAAATTTTATGAATATTCTCAAGTGATTTATGCCCATTTTTTTACCGAAATCATATCAATTATAAAATCAGTGCTCTAAATAAAATAATAAGAACATAATTTTCTCAAAAATGAAGCTATGCTGTAGAGGAAAAACTGGATGTGGTAGGCAAAATCTGACGTGATGTTTGAATTCAGCACACCGTTATTAGTAAAAAACAACTGTCAAATGTAAGTCATCAAAAATCGTGTAGGCCAGTGTAATCTATATGTATTCATTTTTTATGCGATACGGTAAAAAAAAACCACTCCCTACATGGTAAGTACATGGTTGTGACATTGATTTGATGGAAGTAAGCCCCACTTACCGATAAAGCTTTGGTTAGTATGAACAACGGGATGTAAGTAAAAACTTACCTCCCTCAGGGAAGTAAGTAAAAAGGTTTCTATAGCGTTTTTTTTTTACTGACACCACTCATTAAAACACTTAGACGCATTTTGATAACGCCCTTTCTACTTCTCCGGCAGTAGGAAGGAACAGGCAGTATCTGCAGCCTCTTCAATTGCCATTTCTTGTTTATTTTCATTGGAATTCATTTTACAACTGAACGAATGCAATTTCTGACACTCACACTTTGTTTGAAAAATAGTCTTAGCAACCAAGGCCGCACGGATATTTTGTTCAAGTTGCGAAAATAAATTAATCAAACACAAACAATTAAATCAACTTCAGGAGTGGAAAAACAGTTATAAGCAATTCGAGAAGTAAGTTGTGACCAGTCTCGGACTTCAATGCTAGCCCTCGCTGTCGCTCGGGCGCAAACTCGACTTCGACTGGTAAACAATACTTACCTCCCTTAATGCTTAAATAACTATTATTTAATTCCGTTACGAAAACACAACCTTACATCAATTTCTGACGTTATGAAACGTCAAATTTTTCATAACTGTCACGCACGAGTTATGTAATGTAGTTATGTAAAGACATTACATAACTGCAGTTGCCACCAAGCTTCGTATTTTTTGTAGGCTACAGCGTATCTATTTCTGGATTTTTCTGGTAGTAAACTATCCATGGCAACATTAGCAGAGTCTTCAACATCAGAAGTTAGTTCTGAATCGCTATTTGAGGACATTTTTTAGCATTATTTTAAATTTGTGAATAATTTTAGTTTCCTGACAAATTTGTTCATGTCAGTGCAACATGTTTCCGTAGAAACAATAGGTATACGGTGATCTGATTCTGTGATATAGTAAGGAAACGTTCTTATCGAAATAGTAGATTAAATAATTCTGACGGAATTAAATAAAGTTTTGTACGTAACACGTTATGAAATATGCGATATTGTTTGACTCGTGTAATTTGCAAAACTCGCTTCGCTCGTTTTGGCAAATATTACACTCGTGAAACAATATCGCACTTTTCATAACTGGTTTCGGAAATAACTAGTAATGAAATAAGTTCTGCGTTTGCATAAGAATTCAGTAGGAGTGGAGTGCAAATTGTCCGAAATTATACATATTATCTATAATTTCTCCAAACATTTCATGTAACAAATTGTTCTAGTACAATTTATGAGGTACATTCTGGTTTTGAGTTAACTGGTAACTGTTAACTGTAATACCCAAACACTAATTCTATCAATTGAACTGGCGTTTGTTGATGATTTGATGCGATTACAATCATGGCTTACGCACAAACGCAATGTCATCGCTTCGATAAAACAGTACACACCACACTTCCTGTACCGAATTAATCCCCCCACTAATTAATACTGGCAGCGTTCGAGTGCCATCAATTATTCGCCCCCTCTTCCTCCTAGGGCTTTCCCGTCTTCTTCCATGTCGCAGACGATTCATCGGCGCGAACGTTACGCAATACTGAGGACAATAGCGTGAGGAGAGTGGCGCGGGAGAAGGGTAATAATACGCATTGTATCCTCGAAATTTAGTTACGCACCCGGGGCCATTGTGGCGCGCGCCACTCTCACTTCCGGTCGCACTTCCCGCCATTGTCAGACGGCGGCGGATACCACCCCCCCAGGTGTGTGCCACTGTGCGTGCAACTCCAGCGAAAGGCGCCTCATTTGAATACAAAAAGAACGTCGCGCACGTCGCGATAACAGAATTTACCGCGGCGAAAAAGGGAAACAAACGGCCCCCCAGCCGCCTACTGAAAAACCCATTACACCCGGGGAAACGTGCGAAAATTGGTTCGTTTAATGCACCTGCACGTGGGGCAAACAGTCGATAACTACTAGCCGGTGGCGAAGGCGATTAAGGTATGCGTTAGTGCTTAAATTTATGCGGCGAGACAAATTGGATTCAATCAGGCGCGAGTTATGTAGGAAGAATGATACTGTAATCGTTACGAAGAGACGCCCGGCGGGCACGAATTTACACCTCGTCTGGGTCCAGGGTGTGAATTCATCCGCCGAAATTGTCGCGGCCCTTATTTGCATTAATTTACACTCCGCAACTTTGGACGCAGAATTACCATGTCAAATGAGACGCATTTGCATACCAAAAACAGAGTGGAAAAATCAGTGCACCAACATTACGCGACCAAGATGATTACTCGAAAGAGTTCATTTGCACGAGCACTGATATTCGCTTCTGGAGTATTCGAGGAGTGCCTGCTGTTGGCGAGAAAAATTAACGGGTATCCCGCGGGGCTCTAGATTGGCGCAGTAACGGTCGGCAGCGCAAAACGGCTGCAGCAACGTTTTTATTTATAATAAACAGTGGACGAACGGTCGGCAATAAATAACGCATCGAGTGTCGGCCTACGCTCAGAGTAGGACGTGTATTAATTACATCCTGCGCGATCCCCACGACCGATACACCCAACTAGTAGGCCCTCCGGCAATCCCCAGAGGCTGGATGCATGACGGAAGGCATCTGCACAGTTCAACGCTCGTGCAAACTCCAGGTTACAATTATTACCACTTACATACAACTTATGTTACAAATTTATTACCTTACAGTCAGAGATTAAATCATCATATTTATATAAAAATTATAGGTGTATGGAATTTATATACGATTTAAGCAGATTAATGACTAAGAAACTCTTCTTGTTACTTCTAGTACATACTATGGTGCATATGTTTGCTCGATGAGCATACATATTTTTGCCGGTGCTGTATTACCCTATACCAAAAATACGCACGTGCGTAGAACGGCAGATTTCCAGGGGCGGCAAAATTGGAGACATCAATTTAATAAAATGAAAAGGCGGCAAGATGTCTCGAATTGTCGCAGATTGTATCAAAGAAAGCCGGCAAACATAGAAAAACTCAACCATAGAAAGGCGCGCAGCAATCACACGGGCACGTGCATCTTTTGTTTTTGCGTTCACATATGTTTCATTAGCATATACATAGAGGCATAAACAAAGCACACTAAAATTCCCAATTTTGATTACTCTAAAAAATGTTGGGCTCAGTTTGATCGGGTACATAATAAGCGGAATTTTGTGTATTATTACATGATCATATGAAAAATAGATAAAACGTTTTAATCATTATGAGAGACGGTCGCAAAAGGGGTGGTGAAATTTAAGGTAGAAGTGTTTATATCATTCTGGGCAAAATTATGTTATAATTGAAGAAGAGAAGTGCGGCATATGAAAATATTTTCAGTAAATTTAGTTTTTTTTTTTTTTAATGAAATATTCTTCACAAGAAACATCAATCCAAAAGGCTAATTATTTACAAAAATATTATAAAAATGATTTAGTAATAACTTTTAGCTAGAAGAAGCTAGAAGAAGCTAGAAAAGTATATTACTTAGATGAACATTTTTCAGTGATAGACTTATTATTAGAGACAGGATGTTCAGGCAAATTGCCTAACATGCCTAAAATTGCCTATTTTAACAATATTTATGCTTAAATGCCTTTTTTACTAATAAGCGCCTATTTTATCCTATTTGTTTGTTTTCAAGATATATAACTTACCTGCTACCAGTTTCTAGAATTTTCACATAAGTTATTGAAGCTATAACTATGAGGAAACTATTGTTGCTAATTGTATTTTAAATAGGCAATAAAAACTCTTCCAAGATTTAAACGCTCATTGTATTATAGCGCGATGGCAAAATGCGCCAAAATGTTACCTGCGTCTTTAATCCGACCGGCAAATTTCGCTGAGTACTTGAGTACTTGAGTACAAAATGCTTTTGGAAAACAAAACAATAGAAAACGAATTATCTTTTATTTTAGCAAATTATTATTTTCTTCCTGAAAAAATTACATCTCTAGAAAGTATAGGTTAGGTCTATACTTTCTAGAGATGTAATTTTTTCAGGAAGATGCATTTATGCAATGCTGTTAATATTATTAATACTACAATTACACAAATTTGTGATGTTTCTGGTAACAAAGGTCGATTGATAAAACACTGATGTGAAACTGTATTCAATGTAATAAAGATTTTGACGTTTTAAAGAAAATTGCCGATACCCTTTCGAGAAACACATAAGAACAAATAAATTATGATGCAATTGAAACTGCAAGTTTTAAATATGAGCAGGTTACATCGGTGGACGTGGAAAGATCATTTTCGCAATTGAAATACGTCTTATCGGACAGAAGACACAATCTTACTATAGGAAACCTAAAGAAATACCTTTTAATCAGATGCAATTAAAATATGTAACAAACTATTTTGTAAGAAATATTATAAAATCAATTTTATTATTATGCCTGTTACACATTATACACTTTTAATAAATATTTTAAATGCCTATTTCGTACTTTTTAATGCCATTTTTTCACATTTTTAGTGCCTTTTTGCCTGCCTATTTTAATGTATTTTAGTGCCTGAACATCCTGTCTCTACTTATTATCATCAAACAAAAAATGTTCATGCGAACAAAAAAATTTCCTAATAAAACTCTATTTCCAAACGGTGACACACACTTTGTATATTTGTTTCTATGGCAGTTAGTGTTTTTCGGCTGAACGTTCGTTTTCAGTGTTAAAACGTATAGTCATATCTATATAATATATCTGGACAAAATTATGTTATAATGGAAGAAGAGAAGTGCTGCATATGAAAATATTTTCATTAAATTTAGTTTTTTTTTTCAATGAAGTTGTATATTAAATGTAACTTGCAATAACGAGAACATGTCACTTGTGTAGTCAACAAGGTGGCCTTCAGTTTGAGCAACTTTAGTAGATACGTTTGTATTTTCTGATGAATATTTTGCATTATTCTAATAATATATTAGATATTATTTTCCACAATGTGTTCGCTTTGTTTTTCACGCCAAACTTGGAAAACTATTTAAACATTTTATTTATTTTTTCTCTAACGAATATTCCATCAAAGCCAACTTGTTATACATCCTTGATTCAGAAAAATAATATCTACCAGAAAAAAGAAGAAAATATATGTAACCATTTGAAAAAAAAAGTTGACTATCGCTGAAAAGAAAGTTGATTTTGCAAAAAAAAAAATTAGGGCCCATTTGTAGAAAATGTGAAGCCATTTAATCTTGTTTTTGTTTAATTAAAATCGGCGAATAAATAAAGGAGTTATGGCTAGCGGCGTTTTTTACGAGACACGCTGTATAAAAAACACATAAAAATGTACAAATCCAAAATACGAAAAACAAATTTAGAAAACATTTAGGTAACTTCAAATATAATTTTAGTGGATTTTGAAATTTAAATTTATTATAAAAAGTACGGTGTAAACATTTGAAGAGCGTATACGCAAAAACGCACATGTCCACAAATAAAAGCGCGTATTTTTTTAATTTACTCTTCGTAGCTTAGCCATTGCTTGGACAATTGCAGTTTCCTATGGATATAATGCATGATAAGATAATATTTGCGCAACTATTATTTTGCAGTTAAAGTTCACAATGTATGAAGAGAAAATTATTCATTTATTAAAAAAACATAAAAATGTACAAATCCAAAATACCAAAAACAAATTTAGAAAACTTTTAGGAAATTTGAAATATAACTGCAGTGGATTTTAAAATTCAAATTTGTTATAAAAATTACGGTGTAGAACATTTGAAGAGCGTCTACGCAAAACCGCACAACCACAAAAAGAGCTTGTGTTTTTTGACTTCACTCTTCGTAGCTTACCCATTGCTTGGACTATTGTACTTTCCTATAGATATAATGCATGACAAGATAATATTTGCGCAAATTTGATATCGATATCAATTCGGATTTAATTCAGTAAATGTTACCTGAAACAACCATTAGCACATTAGGAACATATTATGGACATGTGTGCTTTTGCATGGACGCTTGTGATTAGAGAGTTTTGCAATCAGGAAATTAATTGTGGAAGGCGTGAAAGATTTTGGCTGAGTTGCCGTTTCCTAAATTTAAATATTATCTTTCAACACTGCTTCAAAGACAAACTAAATGGTATCTGCTTGGAAATAAATTTAAGTTTTCTGTACGACCATAATTTATATGCATTAAATTAATTAAACCCTTATTTTAAAATAATCTTCGACTAAATAACCGCATTCTCTACATCTGTACCTGTCAATTTGTATACTACTTAGACTGTACCGCAGTCAAAGTATTCATCTGCCCTCTTAAATATCTCGTAATTCGTTTTTTTTTTAATGGAATGACCCATTTTTTACCTCATAGCACGATTGGGAGAAAAATTTACTACAAAAGAGTATTACACAAACATACTCCTAAAGCAAGTATTTTTAAAATTATTTCGAAGATTACTTTTTCGTCCTATTTCTGCAGGGTAAAATTTCGCATGTCACAAGATAGATGCTTGTGGATTAACTTGAAAATAGGCCAACACTATTTCTTGCACTTCCTCATTATCCATAACTGGCTTTTGTCGATGTCTTATTTCATTCACTTGCTATTCTTCATTCGCAGTTACTGCATACATTAATCACAACAAACGAAAATGTTTATTCATTTATAATTTATAATTTAGAAAAACAATTTTGATTGAAATTTCGTACATTTTCAAATGGGCAACATGGTTTGCAATTTAAGTGGTATTAAGTATATCGAATGTTTTAAAATTTAATGGATTTTTAAAGATTTTTTTTTAAAAGAATTTCAAAACATTAATTGAAACTGAATTAATTAGCACACTGCGCCACAATAACGTAAAAAGTTATGCGTTAATCTAAATCTAGATCTTATTGGCTAGAGCTGCTGCAAACGGGTACACGGGTATCTAATTTTCGATAAATTTGTAAACACGAGTGGTATTGAAATTATGATTTCACGAACCAAAGTAAGCATTTTTTAACTTGTGTTTTCTGGAACTTTTTAAACTTTTGTTGATATCGGGTAAATTACAATTTTCAAAACGTGACTTTTGAGTGTCAAACTGAATATCACCTTATGTTATCTCGATAACACTACCGAATCCCGTTTGTTATTACCTATCAATCAGGCGATGATTGTAAAGTGTCTTTACATACGTGCTTTGATTTGATAGGTGAAAGAGTGAGTGTAATCATCATTAAAACAGGTATTCTTCATCATCAAAGTTTTAAAAGGTGGTCTTGCTCCAGAAGCGAAACCAAAACTATCCTTGAATACAAATCTATCATATTAAAGCAACATTGTAAGTATTAATCTTAGTATCGATTAAAATAAAAACCTAGCAGCGACGCCTACTTAATCCCATTTTTTGTAGTTTTGTATACGCCTTATTAACCAGGAGGAAAAGTGTACACGAAATTACGGACGCCAAGCACGTAGCCATCCGCCTCGAATTAATTACACGGCGAGTCCTGGACCGTGGCACGGCGGCGATCACCGTAATTACACGGAGATAAGATAAGGTGGAGGAGCAGGAAGAAGCCGGACAGCAATTACAAAACCAATATCTCTGGTCGTGTGTAATTGGCGGTCACGCGCGATCGGGACAACCAGAAAGCCAAACTCATCCGCATGGTTGTACTGCTTTGATTGCTCGACCTGGTGGTCGGCGGTGCGTGGAAGTGGGTCGCGACACCGTGCACGTCGGGCGTGGCTGCGAAGAGATTTTAAAATTTACAGATGTGGTATTTAAAATGTGAGCTTGAAGTGGAACGGTGGCGGTGGTGTCGACCTAGTGATTGAAATTCCAGAACGAAAAGGGGCAACCTAGTATCACTTTTGTGGATAAATTATCACATATTCAGTTCTAGTAGAAATTTGTTAGAATTTCTTTATATTCATTATAAGGTTTATTATCTATTTCTGTCATTATTATATTCCAAACTTGAGTAATCCAAATTTAGCAACAAAATAAATTCGTGGAAGCCCCCAAATGAAAGATTCTCAACTTCAGGACCCAATTCAATCCATAAGGTTAATTGGTTAAACCAATTTAAGCTATTGATTAATGCAGCGTTAATAGGTTAAGCCAATTTTAGCTATTGATCAATGCTACAACTTTATAATGCTCATATCTTTAGGGAAGACTTTTCCCACACCCAGATATCATTTTCGCATTGCGGAGATCAATGTTACAACTTTATAATGCTCATATCTTTAAGGAAGACTTTTCCCACACCCAGATATCATTTTCGCATTGCGGAAATAGTCTCTAGGTCTGGGACTTGTAGGAAACCGTTCAATGTTAGGAAAACACTAATACCGGGACTCGAACCCGTGACCTCAAGGCGAGTATTTAACTGCTCAGCAACCGAGGCTGCCTACTGTATTATTGTTTCATATAATGCGATATTGAGACACCCACTCGCCCGCATGCAATCTACCATCCCCAAAACCCAATAATGACCCTTCTTCCACTTTAGTTCCACTTTTGTGACAATTACGACCCTGCCTCGTTCTATTACTGTGCATCTCCCCTACTCTGTTCATCCCCAAAGCGAGATGGCCATTAACACGATTGATGTCCGAGGTTCGCGCATTAAATTCAATCTCTGCGAGAAAATGGATTTTGGCGTCCCTTAATCGTCATTATTTATCTACCACTTGTGCAAAGAATCGAACAAAATGGAATGTGCACATATAAAGTAATTTTTTTTGCCATGTTATAAATTTTCTCATCCTAGCCGAAGGAGCAAAAAAAAGCAATGGGAGCAATTTAAAAAAAATCATAAGTTTATTGCCTTAAACTTGGCATGATTTGCAAAATATTCGTGATTTGTACACAAAACATGAATTATCTTCAAGTTCAGTGCACTTCAACGATTACTCTTCACGGAACTTTAGTGTAACGTGGTCATATTTCAGAGAACACAATGTGGGACAAATAATAATTTTATATTTTAACAAGACAAGTATACAAATGCATTACAAGAAATAAATAATATATGATTCTGTATATAACATAAGAAAAAACTCTATTATAATAATAAACCTAAACGTACTTCTCTGCGCTGTGATTTTTTTTAAATAAGTTATAGTTATCTTTAATTTTTGTGTAAAACTCTTCACAGGAGTCGGCCAAATTGCATCTTATCAGGAGAATCGCTTTTAAAGTTTCCAACGTCAATTAAGTTTTATCCAAACTCCATATTTCATTAACTATTGAAAAAAATCGCTCAGTTACGGCATTTGTTCCTGGCAAAGAACGTGCAAATTGGGCCATTTTTAACACCACGTGGCACACTGGGGCAAGACACCTTCAAAAGTGGCAATAAATAAATTTCAGCTTAAAACACGTTTGGCGTTAGGTATTTATTTCAAGAACTCATGTAGAATAAATAAAAACATATAGATAGGCGGTAGAATATTTAAGTAATAATGTACAATCATTTTTTTTGTTAATATTTGCGGAGCACAAAAAATAATACGCTAAGTACGGTCTTAATCCTTAATACATCCCAGTGCATCATGACTACTACCACTCCTGTAAACATAACTTTCACCGCTATTATTACTTTGATCATCACTTTCGTCACTATCATCACCGCGTCAATATTACTGTTATAATTATTTTTATCAGATTCCTAAACGAATGGACCTTTTAACAACTCTAATGCTTCTGCTGGCAGATGTTGTAACTTTTTTTTTTGTTTACTGGTGAGCACAGGATCAGAGCTCAATAAGAAAAAGTTAAAAATGTCATTGTTAGTTAGTTGAGGGCTGGGGAATGAAAGGGCTGAGGATATAATTTCTGGGCCATGGATCAAATACTTGTGTAGTGTTGGGGGCATAATGTACCGAGGATACTTCGAGACGAAATGTCTGGCCGTTTCATAAGCGAACAGACGATATTTTTCCACATCTATCTCAAATCCCCTGGCTACCACAATCATAATTATGTGAAGCCTTTTTATCAAATCAAAATCTATTTTTGTGATTTGAGCAGAAAGTTCTGAATGTTGAAAAAACTCCTGGCAGTATTGCCATCGTTCGTATTACCAAATCCAGGCTTAGGTTTGTCAACAATTAAACCACATTGTTCTTTAAACTCTTTTTGTATTCGAGCTTTATTCTGAGCTACAATGGCTTTGTCTTCTTGATCACGTAGCTTGCCACTTTTTAAGCGGTAGTTTATATGCCAAATGCAAAATAAATTCGAACATACGAATCCGCCCATGTAGCACTGATAAGCCAAATTCCAAATTCTCAGGTTTAATATCCCTTGAAATCATATCGTCAACCTTGTTGAATTGTTTCGATGTTGCACCACATATAAAGCATTTTAAGGTTGAAGTTGTTTCCGTGAGAGCATTACATACTTTGCGCGTCTACCATGGCAAAGATTAATTTATGGCTTACTGTCACTTGCCTTGTTAGAACTATCAAATTGGTTTTCTGAATGTTTTTTATTTGGTTATATGGCCATTTTATTTTTGTCCGCAATAGATACATTAGTAGACTCCTTTATGAATTCTATTTTAATAGGCCTGCAATACCTGGTCGATGCGGGACGTGGATTTTGCCATATTATGACTTCTCCTAACGTTAGACGAAGTGGACTAAGCATGTAATAAATACCGCCGAATCGTTGGCTTCCAAGTCATAGAATGCTTGCTTATATGAACTGTGTCAAGAAGAACCATCAAAACCCCACTTCGATACTAGATACAGCTGATTTAATTTCCCGTTTTGAAGAAGTTCAATAACGGGCTCTAATGTTAGACATAAGCGCTTTGTAGTATGATCTAGCAGGTAATGTAATTTAACAGATGCCCTAATTTCTGTTACTGTGATATCATTAGGATAGCAAAACTTTTTCGCTGCTTGTACAATTTTTTAAGAAGGGAATTTCTCTGGGGCACTTTTTCTTATAACATCATATTGCTCACGAGATAATTTAGCATCTATTAAAACAGCCAGAGCATCTTAACCTGACAAAAGCTGTTGCTGTGTTCCCAGAATTTTTTTGTAAGCAGTGTGATACTTGATGGGTCGTGTTGGACTTATAGTTGTCATATCTTTCAAAACTTTCGAGGCCTGAACTTGCTTGATAGCTCTTAAGCTCATGCAGGTAGCATATATAAAGGAAGGTGCAGAAGTGGAGTCACGCAAATCTTTGGTCTTCAATCGTTTTGTAGTTCGGAACACAATTCAAGCGGAATATATGGTCGGCCGCGTTGGTATTTGGAGACGCGGTTTATGCAGAGAGGGATCGAACGTGAGATATCAAGCCAGTCCTTATTAATTTTCTGAAATTTTGTATCTATTCTAAATGCCTTTGCCCACCGAGACTTAAAGTCTGACTTAAAATGCGATAGTTTTTGCTTTAGGTCGATAAAATTACTCCCATCACAATTTGTCCGCTTCTTCAGCTCTTCTACCATGAAATTGTATTGTTGCTCAAAACCACTTGCTCCAGATCGTTTCATGATATCTATGAGTTCTTTTCTAGAGATAAACGATGTGTTCGAACTCGTTCCTAAAATAAAACAACAAGTAATGACCAATCAATAAAATTATGTGCGTAAATTAAGAAGAAGCATTCATTCACAAATAGCTAAGAGTATGACTGCGTAACTAACAAAGTTGCAAAAAGTTGCAAAAAATCCAATGATTTCTATATTCCTGTAACTCAAACTTAGTAGAAAAAAAAAGTTTGGTACTCGATTTACCTTGGAACATAACCAAAAAGTTAAATGTTTAACGATTTCATCACAATGCAAACAAAATGCAATTGCCATTTTAGTTCAGCGTATTTAAATGTATAGTAACAATGTAAAAAATAAAATAAAAGTTGCTTAAATATAGTTACATACTTGAGGTTGGTGATTCCATGGCAAAAAAAATCATTAATTACAGCACAAACGCGAAACGAAAACAAATCTGACAAATGTGCAAATTCACCTGTTATCAGAGTAGACGCAAAGCCACCTCGCCTAACGACCACTAGTGACGGTAGGGTACATTACCAAACATTTGAATACTGTCTAAGAGAGTGTTAATAAGTGGTCTACGAAAGCCCTATAAGTAGGTGCTTCAAAATTGAATTTCATATTTCTGATTAATGCCAGCTTTATAGCTTATTTGCCCCACTGTGCGTCGTATGGTATATTATTGTTCCGGAAATGGTTGAAAATTTCAACCCATCTAAGGTTCAGTTGTCATATTTTCTTCTTGATCTTTTCTTCTTCTGGATTTTAGTTTGTCCTGGGTAGCGTACGATTAATCAAAAAATGAACTTTCCGTTGCAAAACTGACGGCTGTATCCGCATCCCAACCAAAATGTTTGTATAAAAATTAATAGCTTCCTTATACCTCTTGTCCCGCCACGTTTTTTTTTTATATGATCCAATTGAAATGGTATACAGCAGAAAATTGTTCAGTCCACAGTTAATATAAATTTAAGAAATTTGTATAGAACATTTTAGTGTGAAAAACGAACCAATCGCTTTTTATTAAGGCGTCTTCTTCCATTCATCAGAGATTGATTCTAATAGCTATTGGTATATACATTTCCTCTATTCGGTTTCTGTACTTTGTCTTTAGTGCATTTAAGTCTTCTGCGACGTCCATGATTCTAGATATATTTCCTTCAATAATTTTTACAGAAACGTGAAATATTGAAGACTGAGCGTGAAGAAATTTCAGCCATAATTCTAATGATTCGTCTTTAAAGAAAGTCTTAAGACTTGTTGGGCATTTTTCTAGAGACATGAAATATGAACGGAGTGGACTGTATAACTTCAAAATGCGTTCAATTTCGGGCATCAAAGCCAGCCATCTAGTTTTACTGTATCCCAGATTTTTTTTATGTTCTACTTCTGCTTCCTCGCAGAAATCTTTCAGAAATTCGGTTCTCATGGTAAATATATAAAAATGGGAATATATTTTGATAATAACGGACTCTATATCAACTGGTAATAGGTCTGCGGCCGTATGAATTGCGTTATTAGCGATGTGAGCAGCACAACCCACTTCTAGGATTTTCTGTGGAAGTTCTTTTCTGAATGTTGCTAAAAATATTTTTCCTTTCCTTTGAACACCACCAAAATTAGTAGTAGCATCGTCAGCACAATAAGCCACCAATTTCTTAGGTAAACTATTTTGCTCTAAAATTTGGATGTTGAACTTGCTAGTAAGAGTTTGCCCTGGTAAAGATATAAAAGCTAAACTTGAATTTCAATTATGTCATTAAAATAGCCAAGCAGAGTTGGAAATAATTGAATGTCCTTATGGTTGGGTGCATCCGAGAAAATAGATATATAATCTATAGATTCCAACTCTTTCTGAAGTTCAGACTGTGCGTGGGGCGCAAGCACTTTCTTTATTATTGCTTCTGTTTTTGTTCTAGCACAAGTAAACTTTCTTTCAAATAACTTTTGAATAAGTTTTGTAGTGCAATCCATCGAATGAAAGCTGTGGTTTCATTTGTTTTCATTTTTTTGTGTGTTTCTCAGAGTCTACATGTCTTTGTATCTCATACCTTCCACCGCACGCTATAGAAAACTCACTATTGCACTTTTGACAACGAACTTGTGAATTCAATTTGCTTTTCTTTATGAATGGAAATTCAGTAGCAAGTTGTTCTCTAAATTTACATGTTTGTTTTCTGTTTTCTGACGATGATGTGGATGCCATATTTCCGAAATTTAGATCTGCATAAAAGTGAAAACAACTACTAATATGTATTAGGACTAATAAAAGATTTTACTTTACTATATATTACGAATACGACTTTAGGACACGACTGAATTCATAAAAAGCACCTGTGGCGATTCCTCAACGATATGTGCACAAAACGAATGTAATCGCAACTACTCCCTATGATTACTGGTTTGAACACGGTGGACGGTTGATAATATGCACACCACGAAGCCACCCCAACCGTTGCTTTGTATTTAGTGACTGGCAGACTCACTAGTCATCCAAATATACTTACTGCAGCATTACTAAAATTTTGTTAAAACTTTCATTAAAAAAGCTTTGCTCGTTAATCAAAAACCCTGTTATACCAATTCTGAAATTTAATATACTAGAGAATAATTCGATCTAATTAAGGTATAAACAAATTAAACCACACAATGGTTCCATACTCTGTGTACATGCGGACGTTCTGGGTCATTGCTTCTGGCGAACGATGTGACACGTCAGACAGGAAATTAAATAGAAGTTACGTTCCATCAGTGCAATTACACCTAATTGAATCCTATATTGTTTCACGCCTTCCACGAGGCGAGGGGGCGGATGTGGCATTGCCGTGCATTGAAATCGGTTCGGAAATGTACTTGCATTCAAAAATTACGGGAGTTTTAATTAATTGTAGATCAATATAAAAGGATGCAATCATAGTTGGGTGATAGGCCGAACTAATCCTAGATTAATTAAGCTTACACCTTGATTGTGCAATGCAATCTTCGATAACTACGCTTGTGCGCCGACGGAATCGTAATCGAATCAAAGAATTTTAATCAAATCGTGTGTGAAGATAGCATCGTGATGATGATATTTTTCGAGGGTGTGTCTCAATTGCGAGAGGCAGTGTTAAAATTTCTCACATACGATTACTTATCATCGATGGTCCATTTATAAGAATTTCAAAATTTCTCGCATACAACTATTATCATTAAGTGGGTTGTATAATACATGTATTTCCAAACTACATATACCGGGTGTCTATTTTAGATATGACAAAATTTAAATTCAGTTACTTTTATTTTTTACTAAATAAATACCTCCCATAGCTACACCGCCGTAAATCATAGACGATCATTTTCAGTATCTAATCATTTGCTTTCAAGTATTTTCTCAAGTCTTTTACTGCAATATCATGGGTTTCTAAGATCGGCTATTTTGTAATTGAAGAAAAACTATTTTTTAAATTTTCAAATGCAATAAATGCGACACCCGGTATACTCTGTACCATTTTCATTTTTAACTAAGAAGGCTGTGGTTTTATTTTATAAAGTTTTACACATGGACACCAACAAAAATGTTCTGACAGTGAACAAAATATTAAATGTCAGATTTCTAACAACGTTGCCTAATTAATATATTAAAATAATTAAATTATTGCTTCAATCATTCAAGTGTGCTAATTAATTAGATTTATGCTTTAAGTAAACCAATCATCAACTATATTTTATATTATAATGTGACTGATTTGCGTTTGTAAAATAAAAATAGCAAATACATTCTGTACTCAATAGATACTCAATTTGATGGCAACATTGCCCACTGTCATAAAATATAACCTATTCTTTTTAAATATAACCAATTTTTTTCAAGTCTAGTGACTTTTTACATTGGCCAACAATACTATCACACTAACAGAGCCAACTTAGTTAAAAATAAAAATGGAGCAGAGTTTATGTATGGTTATTAAATGATTGCATTTTCTTTTGATTGAAGCATTGCAGAAAATGGACGTCATCTATCTGATATAATTTTCAGAACATGATTATTTTAGATCAGTTCGATGACTTTTGGATTGTTTAATGGTAACGTATAGGCTTTCATGTTTCGCAATTACAGTTTTGAACTTAATTTTACTTAATTTAAAAAAAAAAAAACAGCCGAGTTATATTCATTTCAAATATCCGTTAAATCCCAGTCTGCTGCACCTTGTACAACCCCAACTAAATATCAAAATTAGCATTTAGGAAAACAAAATCATATAGTATCATCGTAATAATCATATAATTATTAATATTGAAAATAATGTCCATCCTCAATTCATTATTACCTTTAGTAGAAATTTATATTGATTTGGATGTTTAGTATTTGTTACGCAGTTACAATATCATATAATGCCTCGCACATTAGTTTGTGACTTATGTAGTAACTTTGCATCACGATTCGTGAGAGGAAACGCCAATTACAATAATTATTGTGGTCGTCGTTTAGCTCTATGCGTACGTGTTTATGTCTGCAGCGTAGCGGAAGAGCCTGGTAATGGTCCTCACAATTCATTAAGCTTCATATAGCCAGGCTTATTTTTAGGCTTATAGAGTTCATCGTTTTCATCTTGTTCTAGCAAAGGTTAAAATATTCAGAGAAATGTATGTGGATTAATTATTCTACTTCATCAGAACGTTAAAAAGTGGTGTCAACTTTCCCAACTAGTTTCAACGAACTAATAACAAATAATACCATTTCAAAATATCCAGTTAAATAATTTGCTTGTGTCCTAGGAAAAAAATCAGCACCTTTGCAAAACATATTTGATTTGCACCTTGAACAGCGCCAACTATTACTACACGACGTAAGAGTTGACACCACTTTCTTAAACGCTCTGTAAGAGATCAAATCAAGGGCAAATAAAATGTGTATTCTGAAATTACATACTCAACAACATTTCAACAACATTGAACAATTATGTAATTATGTTTCAAAATTTGAAGTTTTTACTGATATCCCTCAAAATGTAAAAGGGATATCCATTAGTACCAACAAAAATTTACAAATCCATCCGCAGGCCCATGATTGACTACGGCCAGATCATACTGAAAAATGTAAGAAACACCTGCAAACGAATTACGGACATAACTGAACAGAATACATTAAGACTGCTCACCAAACTAAGACACAAGGACAATCATCTTCATAACATATCAAACATAAATTTATACAAGATCACCAAAATCATACCCATCAAACAAAGACTGGACAAACTACGAAATAATTTTCAACAAAAACAAGACAATAGGACAATACTCGACGAATTCTGTATCAAAAGACAAGAGAAACGAACTACAAAATTACATCTGAGAAAAACGCTTCATGAATCATATTACACTTCATAATACTCTCTTATCAAAACAATCACTCATAAATTAAATGTATGTAATATAATATAATATGTAATGTAATGTATAATGTAATGTATAATGTAATGTAATATTAGACAAGGCTGAAAGACCCCATGGGGTTGATAGACCAATAAAGATTGTTTATATATGTACATTTTCGCTACTTAATATTTTGGCATTGTTTATTTCTAAACTTGTCCAAAAACTTCAGGAAAACTGCTAATTGTGTAAACTAAATTTTCAATTTTGGTTACATTTTCTAAAACTGTCAAGGCAATCCCAGCAAAAGTGCAAATGTTATAGACTGCAATTCCAGTTTTGTTTAAAATGCGTTCGAAATTATAAATGCGACAGATACCATAAAAATATCAAACTTGCACACAATAATAGTTATTATTAAGTACCTAACATGAGAGTCAGTACCTAAAATGAGCAGATGAGACCACAGAATCTTACAAACATTTTTTTTTATATGCTCCCAAAACACCTAAATCAAACCTTGTATCACGACATTACTCAATGTCATCACAGCAAATATTTTTCGAAATTACTGCGCTTCGGATTTTAATTATCATGCCACTATAGTAACCACATTGTTTAACCAAGGCAACTGTTTGTGTCTGAATCCCGAAAAGGCTCACTTTAGGGACTTAAATGAGTCCAAAACAAATGCGTACAAATAAAATACTAAATCATTAAGCTACATACAGCAAGACCTACACGTATTTACATTGAACTTTCAAAATATTCACGATTGACCCGCAATTGTGCCTTACAATTTCAGTATCCCATGACATTTCAAAATTTGTACAATTTCAGAAAAATTATCTGAATGAAATTTCAGTTTTAATTTCAAAATGTGTCGTCGCTGTTCAAGAAACATGAAACAATTTATAGACTAAAATGCCAGTTTTTAAATACCAGAGAAATTATAAACGCACAAAAAGTTATGGGCTATAAAAATCCAATTTTGATTTAATGGCGAGAAAATTTACACAAAATGTGCTTGAAAAATATGTAAAAAAAAGTTTGCGCATAAAAATCCGCTTGTAATAGTACTTACTGTCTTTATTTCATACCAAACAATATTTTCTAAGAGTATCTAAAAGTTAAATGTATTAAACATTATGATTTTGTTAAAAATGTATAAGTTTTTAGATACATTTGGGGGCTGCGAGCAGCTAGGGAATTAGATAACAAAGGGGCACATGGGCCGATGAGTTTAACGCCAAGGGAACTTCTGCCAGGCAAATTGCACCGCCTGCAAATCTAGAACCAACTATAACATTTAATAAATCACTTATTTATTGCATATTAATTCAATTCTAGTACAAGCTAAATTAAATTTGTGTTCAAAATTTAATTTAGCTTGTACTAGAAATGAATGGGGGGATCAGTACATTCAAAGTAATTCAATTAAAGAAAAGTAGAGGACATAACAATAAATAAATTAATGCTTACATTGGATGTATGAACCAAGGTAGACGAAAAAATCGTATAAAAGGGAGCGAAGGACGAGGCTCGTGACAGTTGATTCCAGAAAAAATCTGTATCGTCACGTTGCTAGTGAGTTTCAGAGTTGAGACACTAGCATTGCGTCCTTTTGTATGTGTGTGAGTTAAATAAAATAAGAAGTAAGTGATTAAATTCAAAATACTAAATGTTTAAACAAAATTCAACATTTCATATCAAATAAAATAAAATAATGAGTTAAAATCACAAGTCAGTGATAAATTTCAAATTTTCCACTAAATCAGACAATATATTAAAATATAATAAAAGAAAACAAATGAAAAAGGGAATAAAAATTAATATCTCTCACATTTTAAAACAAATTTGAATGGAACTTTCTGGTGGTGACTTCCGGCTGAACTGGGAAAATTCATATTTGAAAAATGGTATTGGAACCTTCAGGTCGCGACTTGCGGTTGAACTGGGGAAGATACCACATTGTGATTAAAAATAAACAGAGCGCATAAAGTATTAAGACCTGGCTTTATTTTTTGCCCTGTATAAATTTTTGAAAAATGCTTCAACAGGTCAAAATGATGCTTTTTCAAACAAATATTTTGAGACTATTTTCATTTTTCCATCTCTCTCCGTTTTGAAGTTATGACGTCAGAGCCATTTTTTTAAATGACAACCTACGTTGTTGTGACGTTGTTTTGAATGGTAACTAGATGCATTCTTCACATTGAAATAATAATTTAATAGTTTTACTTTAACCCACTTTTTCTGTATGTAAACATAATAAAAAGTACTATCAAAATCAATAATAAAAAATATAAGTTGTCATTTAAAAAAGTGGCTCTGATGTCATAACTTCAAAACGGAGAGAGATGGAAAATTGAATATGATCTCAAAATATGTGTTTGATATAAAATCATTTTGACCTGTTGAAGCGTTTTTCGAAAATTTATACAGGTGAAAAATAAAGCCAGGTC
Source organism: Othius punctulatus (assembly GCA_951805005.1). Lineage (NCBI taxonomy): Eukaryota > Metazoa > Arthropoda > Insecta > Coleoptera > Staphylinidae > Othius > Othius punctulatus. The sequence continues at coordinate 64,952,917 of OX638141.1, read as the reverse complement.
TTAATACTTTATGCGCTCTCTGTATAAAAAAGAAATATGAAATTGAAATTAAATTGAGAGAATTATTATTGAAGTTTAAAACAAATTTGAATGGAACCTTCTGGTCGTGACTTCCAGCTGAACTGGGATAATTCATATTTGAAAATTGAAAAATAGTATTGAACCTTCTGGTCGTGACTCCCGGCTGAACTGGGGAAGATTATCATTAAAAACAATTATTTTAATAAAGAAATGAGGATAAAAATAAAAGAATGAAAACTTAATTAAATAAGTTTCCTCCTGTCGAGATTTTAGGTAGAATTGGTTTCCTTATGTTAAATAAGTTGTAAAATAAATCATAAAAGATACACATATTTTCAATTATACTTTAGTGGTAAAAATTATCATTCATTATTGAAAATTCATTAATATTGAATTATACCGTTGTTTGTTCTGTGTTGATTGGTATTAAAATTTTAACATGTCATATAGATTTATTTGAATTTCTTTTGATGAATAAAAACAAAATCTCTCTTTAACTCTAAATACATGTTTTATTTACCTACAATCTCTGGTTTTCAGGAATAAACATATTCACCAGGTGGCCTGGGTTACACAATAGTGAAGTAAACATATAAAATTCAGTTTCAGCTTTCTACAACTAATTTAGAGCTGTGGGTTCGAGATACTACAAGTTCCCTCATCGAGCTACTTTTGCCTTTCACAGTACTTGTTATTATTTAGGGTTTCAAGGGAGTAATATTTCAATTTTGTTTTGAAAACTCAAAAAATCCTGACATTTATATTAGAATTATGCGAAAAATATCGGGAAATACAACAAAAATATCAAATTGTGCAATTACAAAATTACAATTACAATTGCAAAAATTCCTAAACATACGACAGTTTCACCCTAATGACTACTTATATCAATTAAAGCATTTATAGTCCATTGCTAGTATATACAACTATGTATATACTTATGTATATACAACTACATAATACATGTATTATACAGGGTGTTCAATAAGAATGTAATACGTTAATTATTTCGGATATTAAAAATATTTTCGAAAAATCCGCGGACAACTTGATTTTAATTTTCAAAAATACACATTTTGTTATAAATCTGTAATTTTTGTCATTATTTGTTTTTGAGTTAAGACAACATCGACTTTTTTTCCAATGCAACCCAGACATTTCATAGTTCTATTTGATAGACCCCTTTTTCTAGATATAACGGTATACATTTTGTATGCCTTACAAAAGAAAACATTTCCTCAAAAGCAATTGAAAGTCTGTTACTCGACTGTTACTCGACTCGGTCGCTTCGCTTACTGGGCTCATACACTCAGGCTCGTTCGATAAAGAATCACTTTACTGATATACTAGTACATAATCAACTAATATAAATGTTATTGGTCCAATAGTTATACATTGCTTTATCGGACGTTGGTGAATAGGACATTAGTTACTATTAATTCATACGACATATTCATCAGCTCCACTTTTCACCATCATTTGCGGTGTTGTTTTTTTTTTGGCTCGCTCGAAATAGTAAATTAATTGGCCTCTATTAGAGTCTACTAATTTATCAGTAATTCGCTCCAATTCCACCTCTTGCGCTGCGTTTCCCACGAGACGTTCCTTTTCCAGCCGTTTAACATCGCATGGCGAATTTAATCAGGCCGAGGCGGCCGTCGGGAGATTCTTTTTATATCCAATTATTTATATTTCACGCCGACGCCTCTAAAAGTCCCGAAATTATTCGCAATTACTCGTCACCCCGCTCACCCGGCGAACACGGAGTTTGCATTAATTTGACTGAAGGGCCGCGTAAAAATGTAATTAAATTTGCAATTCATATTTAATTTTCTTAGGGGCGACTCAATTCGTCCCTCGCCCCTCCGCGAGTGCGTTCCGCCGGCCCTCACGGTGGATATCAAAAGATGCCAGGCATCGGAATGAGATATCAAAACACGCTCTATAGGAATGTGGGAAATGAAGAAATTCGTAACAAAGCATCGCTGACGTAACTCCAGATAATATTTTTGCGAATTAAAATAGGAGCATTCAGTAAATATATATCAGTTCTGATGTCACTCGAATGACTTCTGCTAAGATATTGCAAGATTTAGAAATGCGTGACTCAAATAATATCAGTTCTTGGACGACTTATTGCAAAGGTGCGTCCAGTCTACACAGAGTTACTGATCCAAAAAGTTATCAGCACTCGAGGAAGTGTTCTGTTTGCACGAACAAGTAATATGATGTACTAATCTTTTTAATATCTGATGTGGTGGAAGACGGTTCGGGAAAATGAGGAGCAGGAAGTGAACACAGCTTAGCCAGTCTGGTTCGTCTCATTTTTCGCAGAGTCGTACGCGAAATGCGATACATATACGTTGGTTAGCACTAAAGTACCTCCAGGTATTATGTATCCGGTGTCATCCAGGGGCAGATGGTACCCGTACCTACTCGAGTTGATGATTACATGCCTGAGGAGTGGTGTGCTTTTGTTTTCGCGAAGAACCGTCACGCGTTGCTTATCTCCGCTACAATGTTGCAATTGCGTGCAGGAAAAATGTACCTAAAGCAATTTGTGACGTATTCAATTCAATTTATTATAGGCTTTGAATTAAGCAGCACATCGGCAATTAGTACAAATGCAGATATTCAACAAGGTGAATGTATACCTACTACTACTACTAGTACTACTACTACTACTACTACTACTACTACTACTACTACTAGAGCGAATATGTCAATTGTTCCAAATACCGCTTTCGTTTACTATTAGTAGTATGAACATTTATTCCATATACATAACATACATTGATATATGATATGATACATGGTATATGGAATGGGCTATCGGCTATCGTCTTTCGGCCCATGAACTGTTGTGAATATGAATGTTTGTAGTATTAGTTCGAGAGTTATTCACTGTCTTATTATTAATTTCATTTATAATTGAAATATTGTATACACAATTAATATAACTTAGGCATTTTCATAAATTGTTTAGGGGGAAAGTCCACGACATTAGTGAGTTTTCAATAAACAAAAAGGCGCGACAAAATGTTTAAAAAGTAGTTTAGTTCTCATTAAAAATGGTACGACGTAGAAAAAACTAAAAACGGCATTGAATTCGGATGGAATATTAATATGATGGACCTGTGAAACATTTTTTTGGGGAAAAAAATGAAAAAAAATAATATTATCCAATTTTGACTGCTATTGTCTGCTCCGCATCTCCAGTTTTAGAAATACACTGGTGTGCCGTGGACTTCTCCTTAAGTATTTCATCAGAATTTTAATTATAGTCATTGTAGTTATATTTGTGGGACCTCAAATACTACACTAGTTTCCCCAATATACAGAATGTATTTAAATTTTTACTTTTAAGCAAAAATGTTATAGGAATTATAATTCCTGCTTGGTCTGAAACTACCAGTTCAGTTATTGAAACTTTGATTTATTTATACGGGTGTTGACAAAATCAAAAATTTTAAATATTATTTTGTCACTTATTTATTTACTACACTACTCAAAACAATTAATGCATATTGATGGAAATGGATTTAATTAAGCTTAGATTGAAAGAAAAACAAAACAAAGTTTGTGCATTTATATGTCTAAGAATATTGTTGCACTAATAATCAAAATCTTTAATTTGATAGTGTTTAGAAAAATAATTTCTTTTAAATGTCCAAATAACAAACTGTGCGGTTCTACTTTAAATTCGAAATTTCGTCGGTTCTGTGTTCTAAAACTACGTTTAAATAATAGAAAACAATAATAGACGCAATACAAGACATTTAGCAGATGGTGAAGCTCAATCTGCAGTTCTTCTTCTCCGGGAAGGGCTGACACAAGTGAGAGTGGCTCAAATTTTAAATGTGGCCCAATCCTCCATTAGTAGGGTGTACCAACGTTTCCGAGAAACTCATGGATATTCCAGACGCCGAGGACAAGGACGACTAAGGGCCACAAATCCAATAGAAGACCGTTTCATAACACTTTCTGCTCGCAGAAATAGAACAGTTACCGCTAGATTCTTACAAGACTCATTACACCGAGTGCACAATACAAGAATTTCAGATCAAACAGTTAGAAACCGACTACATGAAATCCATTTAAATGTTAGATGTCCAGCAACGGGCCCTCGTTTAACCAGGGAACATCCAGTACGGCGACTTGCTTTTGCAAGAGAACATGTGGTTTGGACTCACCAGCAATGGGCGAATATTTTGTTCTCGGATGAGTCGAGATTCACTCTTTCATCCAACGATCGACCTCACAGAGTGTGGAGAACTCCAGGGACTCGATTTTCCCAATGCAATATCCGCCAATTGGATGCCTTTGGTGGGGGCGGAATCATGGTTTGGGGAGCAATCAACTCACAAGCACGTACAGAGTTACATGTGTTTCATAACGGAACTTTAAATGCAGACAGGTATATCCGAGATGTTTTAGAACAATATGTCATGCCTTTTGCTCCATTCATTGGCCATGATTTTCTGTTAATGCATGACAATGCCCGCCCACACACCGCACAAATAGTGCAACAGTATCTCCAGAGGGTTAATATCGAAGCAATAAGTCTATTGCCAGTCGGCCAGCAAGACCACCCGACCTAAATCCTATAGAGCACATGTGGGACAATCTTGGCAGACGACTAAGAAGTAGGCTAAATGTACCACAAACTCTAAACGAGTTATCTGAAGCACTTGTGGAAGAATGGAATAACATTCCTCAGCAGCTAGTGGAAAATTTAATTCTCAGCATGGAAAGGCGTTGTAGGGCAGTAATAAGAGCCAGAGGAGGGAACACCGAGTATTAAAACTATAATTCTAAACAGATACCAGTAATTTTGAAAAATTTGATATATGATATTTTGAGTATTTTTTGCTAACTTCAAATATCTGTTCCTAATTTTCTTTAAATTTTATCAACATTATCTAAAATTTTGTTATTCTTTGAACCACTAACATAATAAATTGAAAAATATAAAAAATAAATTAAAAAGTCATGTTTTTTTGGATTATGCGATAATTGTTTTGAGTAGTGTATTTGCAAAAAAAAAAATTACATCTAACAACATTATAGAAAAATATAATCAATCACACAATCTCCCAAATGCTGAAAATAATACTGGAAATTTTAAAAATCGCCTACGAGATGCATTTGAATCGATAACATTGAAGAAATACAAAACAGTTTTCTGGAGTTCTACACCAGGCTTGAACTGTGTGAAGAAAATGGTGGGGAATTGTTTAAATGATGTTAATTTTCTAAAGTGTCAAAACTAGACTTAATTTTTTATATATAGCCAACGCCCTGTATAAATAAATCAATGTTTTAATAAATGAAATGGTAGTTTCAGACCAAGCAGGAATATTAATTCCTATAACATTTTTACTTAGAAGTAAAAATTTACAAAAAAAACCCTCGTGTAAACTCAATCCGGGGACATACAGTATATTGAATGGTTATCCTTTAATAGCATACCGAGTGATCACTTAAACTTCAGCTCCAGTTATCCATAAAAATTTAAATGATCAGTTGACATTATGTTTAATGATTGATTTGCATTTAGATTCCAGTTCTTATGTGATTTTATAATGTAGTTGTTATTTAGTTCTGTAGTATCTTTGGTGCCAAAAACCAGTGCCGTGTATATACAGGGTGGCCCACCTATCCTCATTCAGACGATTGCTGCTAGACTAACGAAAATTTAGGGAAAAATCTGATTGGAAGTTATTGAACACTTATTTTCGAGTGTACAGAGTGTACCATAAATCCGGGACACAAATTTCGGTCTCTTTTTGAAATGGATCACCCTGTATATTGTTGCGTTTTTAGAATCTGCTTTATGTGGTCTTCAGAAATCATTTTATTTTTTTGGGATCAGATGCAATGGACGTGGAAAAAAATTCAACAAAACCTTAGTATAAGAGATCAATGAAAGAATCTGCGTATGTAAGTACCCAAGTAATATGCCATAATATACACAATCTTTTGAGTTACGTGGAATACACAGTGTGTTTTGAAACAATGATAGAATTTTGCTATTTTCAAATGGCTAAAACATATCGAGATTGATCGTTATTTAAACTCTAAAAGGCTAAAACTCTTTTCTTTTCAAATGGAACACCCTGGAACACCCCAGCAGTTCCAACCATATGTGGCACCAATTTTAAAACGGGCTAAGGGGGAAACTATGCATCATATTCTGAGTTCTCACCTAATGAGCTATTCGATGGTAGCATATGGACTTAAATATAAGAATAATTTTTATTAGGTAAATAAGGATCAATCTCGATATGTTTTAGCCATTTGAAAATAGCAAAATACGATCGTTGTTTCAGAATACCCTGTGTATTCAACGAGGCGCTAAATATTGTGTATGTTTAATCACATTGCTTGGGCACTTGCATACCCAGATTATTTCATTGATCTCTAATAATAAGATTTTCTTGAATTTTTTCCAGGTCCATGATTTTTCGTTAAATTTGATTAAAATGCGCATAACTTGGAAACGTTGTATGTGATCCCTAAAAATAAAAATGATTTGTGAAGCCCACATGAAGCAGATTCCAAGAGTGAAAGAATATACAGGGTGTTCCATTTAAAAATGAAATCAAATGTTGTGTCCCGGATTTATGGTACGAAAATAATTTCAAAAAGTAGTACATCAAGTGTCCATTAACTTCCAATCAGACTCTTTCCTCAATTTTCATTAGTCTAGCAGCAATTGTCCAAGCGAGGATAGGTGGACCACCCTGTATGTATTCATATTAATAAAAGTAATCCTCGCCTCTAAGGTCCACGTCCATGTGTTATAAAACCTGCCAAAAAAATTTGAAGAAGGACTTCCAAAGGTGCAGATCCAAATAGATTAAGATGTTCGTTTCCTCATAAATCACTGTTAACATTATTGTCAAAAATGTTTAAGGCTGCTGAAATTAAACTTTGATAATGCACGGTTTTTAATCTAACATGTGAGAATAAATGTGGAAAAATGGATCGATGTGTTTTTTTTTAATGATATAACGCCGAGCTGCAGCAATTGCATTGCCACCACATTCCCTAGTCACAAAAAGGGTATCATTTCAAACATTCAATTTGACCCTTTTAACAAAGTTAAAATGATCAAATTTAAAAGCTAAAAGCTTCAAGAAGAAGTCTAGATTGCTAGATTTCAAAAAACAATGTATTATCGAGATTTATTCAGCAGTTCCAGCCACATGCGGCACCAATTTTAAAACGGGCTAATGGGAGAAACTATGCATCTGCGCCTTAAGTGATAAAGGAACATTCGACTTCATTTTGCGCCCTGATTCACCCTGTTTCTCTATAGAAGACTTTATGAATAGTCATATGATATGCAACTGTGATATATTGAATATATGTGATATCTATACAGGGTGTCAATTTGAAACGTTGCCATCCACTTTTTTCATAGAGCACATGATTATTTTTAAATTTACTCAACACCGTTTGGGTGGTTCGAAGGGGGAACCAAAATGGCGTAGGTAGTGTCGACCCCTTACCCACCCTTGAAGCCTCAGCCACCTCCATCTAAAAAAATTAAATGGTACCCCCTACTTGTCATACATCGTTGGAAAGCTCTTGAAAAATGCTTCCCATTCATTATTAATACAATATGATGAACTGATGAACTAGTTTTGGAATTAAATGCAAATAAAGTGCAAAGTGTTCAATGTATCAAATCAAATAACATGTTAAAGTAAATGCTGGAAATGGCTTCTATTGTTTTCTAAACAAAAATATAGCCTGCTTTTAAACTCTTCGCGAACTTTTTGAAGGTTTGTCAATAGGTCAACATTCTTGTGTTATTCTTTATCGTAATTGTTCAATAGTATCTGGTTGCGTTTTATAAACTACAGAAAACTAAACGATCAGCAAATCTCACAATTGGAAAGCACCAAAAAATCTTGGCATAAACCTAGACCGGAGAATTACGTGGCAAAAATACATATGGAGCAGACAGGCAGATGCCTGTCACTGGTTACTAGACAGGCACAGGCACTAGAACAGGCACTGGTTACTAGAGAAGAAATCAAAGATACACAGACAAGCAACAGACAGCAGATAGGTATGAAGATCAGACATATGCACTGGTTACTAGGGACTTCTTTAGTTTCGAACACCGACTTCTTTAGTTCCTAGCGAGAGCAGCACGACGCATTAGAGCTTGGGGCATTAGATCAACCCCAATCCCCATGGGTCACGGCGGTGATGCCGAAGCCCACCCATGTACCAGACGAAAACAGAGCAGCTGCGCTTACTGCGGAAGCTGCAACTGCTCAATTCCGGGATGGCACTGCTTCCGTGCCAAGGTGGCATTACATTGCCACTACTTGTTGCTTAGCTTTGTTGTTATTGTTATTGTTATTGATGTTGTTGGAAGGAGTTGTTAAAGTTTTCGTTGTCGTTGTTAAGTAGTTGTTAAAGTTACTGTTAAGTTTCATTGTTAAGTTTTCGCTGTTAAGTTTAGTTAAGTTCTTGTTATGTACATTTAAATATATATATATATATAACCTGTTATCATTTACCGGACCCGTGGGAGTTTGCCCCACGAAATTGGGGCTCTCCAAGGTAATGCATTAATCAAGCACCTGAATTACCATTTAATATTTTAAAACTTTCCTTACATGAGTAAGAAGAGCGCACAGCTCCATAAACGGCCCAGGGCCGATAGGTGGAGAAAGAATGTATATAGGCAACCCAACTAACGTTATCTGAATAAAGAATGTTGTATTGTATTGTATTGTATTATTGTATTGTATTGTATTATTGTATTTATTATTGGTTACTAGGGAAGAAATCTAAGTTTCAACAACAAGTTACTCCTGTACTCGTATAAGTGTATTATAAAACCAAGTTTGCGGCTCCGCCTACAACTCCTACATTGAAACCATTCAGCGTGCCCAAAACAAGCCCAATACTAACAATAACCAAAATGTGTGGCACTTCTGGTGTTTTCTCGATCTACTTCTAAATTATACCAAAACTTATACTGAGTTTTGAAATTTTGAAGTTCATGGGAAAAAATGCCTGCTATTTTATGTCATTATTCGATAGGTCTCTTTCTTCTCTTCAATTTGATGGGGCATATCTTATGTCTGCACGCCATAGTTGTTTAGATATACTCTATTTTTCTAAACTGGCGTTCACGTCATCAAAATAATAATCATAATAATGATGACACAATTTTACAAGGTTGCAAGCTTGTTTATGCATGATAATTCGAGAAAAAAATTGTAAATTGGTAACACTGTAACATAATCCAAAACTAAATAGACAGCATTGTAAAGGTTGAAAAATGTCTTCACAAATTTTAATAAATACAGGGTGTTCCATTAATAAAAATATATTTTTGTTATTCCGCAAAATTGGGATACCCTGTATATTTGAAAATAATTTTAAGGCATGACGATTTTTAAACCAATACCTTTTTGTTCTTTTTTTCTATCTCTCACGGGAAAGGCGCTAGGAATGCCTGATGCACTGTTGCAGGACCCTGTATACAGGGTGGTCACTTTTATGACGCCCACCATTAGGATCTATTAAACTTTAATAGATCCATTTGACCAACTCTGTATGTATATCCCTTTAATAATTAAAGGGATATATATACATACAGAGTTGGTCAAATGGGATAAAAGTTTCTTATTTTTGTGCCTTTCAACATACTGAAACGAAATCCGGGATATCTTGTACAGTTCCTGAAATATCGCTGAAAAACTGAAAAAGTGCAGTTTCATTTTTCTCTTCTAACTTTTTTACTTTTCAAGGAAATTTTACGAAACTTGGCACGCTTACATTTTTCGACGTGAGCTTTCTGATAACAGTACCAACCTTTTTTTGCGCCAACTAGATGCCCAAATTTTCATAGTCAACTTTTGATTTTCTTGTGGCCGCAATATTGGATTTTAATAGCATTCAAAAGAGAGAAAAAATCCAATTTCAACCATGTATTACACATGGGTAATCTGATATTATTTTCCAAAAAATCGATAATTTGAATATTTGTTCCAAAAATTAAACTGATGTGGACTGCTCTAAAAATCAAATTTCCATGGAATAACAAATTACCATTTTAACATTTCTTCATAGAAAGAAAATAACTCTGAGTAATTTTATTGTGTATAAAGTGCAAAAAGGAGATAATATGTTTGATTAGTAAAAATGGCAAGATATTATCCTCAACATGAAAAAATTGACATGTACAATCTCTAGAATGTAGTATCTTACATTATATTTCCCTGGCCGAGATTGCAAATCATAAATCATATTGTATTCATTAAATAATCGATCAAATACCATTCTTGAATTAAAATTTAGGATTTTTAATTATTGCCATTTTTACTAATCTAAGATATAATCTCCTTTCTAGCACTTTTACACAATAAAATTGCTCAGAAGTTATTTTCTTTTAAGGAAGAAAAGTGTAATTTGTTATACCATGGCAACTTGATTTTTAGAGCAGTCCACAGCAGTTTGATTTTTGCAACAAATTTTTAAATTACCGATTTTTGGTTGTAAATAATGTCAGATTACCCGTGTGTTATACATGGTTGAAACGGAAATTTTCGTTCTTTTGAATGCCATTAAAATCCAATATTGCGGCCATAAGAAAATCAAAAGTTGACTATGAAAATTTTGGCATCTAGTTGGCGAGGAAAATGTTTGGCACTGTGATCAGAAAACTGACGTCGAAAAATGTAAGAGTGCGAAGTTTCGTAAAATTTCCTTCAAAAGTAAAAAAGTTATAAAAGGAAAAGGAAAGTGCACTTTTTCAGCGATATTTCAGGAAATGTGCAAGATATCCCGGATTTCGTTTCAGTATATTGAAAGGCACAAAAATGAGAAACTTTTATCCTATTTGACCAACTCTGTATATATTTCCGTTTAATAGATACTAATGGTGGGCGTCGTAATAGTGACCACGCTGTATTAGTAATTTCCGAAATGATGAATATATTCCGTACTTTATGTACGTCCACCCTGTATGTTTTCGTGAAAATTATATTCGGCATTAATCTCTACAATGGTTCTAGTATATTTCTCTTCCAAGATTCGTTTCGATAGTGCCAATACTTCTGATCAATCCCCGATCATGTCTGATGGAATTAAACTCAGTCTGAGAATATTATTATATTTGCAAAATTAAAAGCAATCTGCACTCTTATTTTATTGTTATTATCATTGTACCACACTTAATTTTCTGGCTACTAAAATCGTGTACATATGTCATGCATAGGACACTTGTTGCTTGCTTATTACTCATTGCTACTGTACAGACACATAAATAAACGCAGAACGTCCAAGTAATAGTATTCTCCTTATAATCCCGGAATTGTTTACGTTGAAATTGTATATTTTGGCTCTCAGACCTGTCGTCAATGAAATGTATATCCTAGAAATGCACCATATGATCTCAATACAGTAAAAAAATAACAGATGTGATGTAGCCATACAAGTAAATTCTCTCACAATCATGAAACTAGGTATTAGGCCATGGCAACCTTTGTCAATGCATTATTATTATTAACATTTTTAGTTTCTTCTTTATCGGCTCTCAAATAATTTAGATTTGGAATATTAATGCGTTTGTTTATGTCACTTTTATACAAAATATAATGTTTTTTCACAAACTATAACAAATCTTAAACCGTGTCTATTAAGTTAGGGTTTGTTGCATTTAAAAATGCGCATGTCTAGTGCGTCGTTTAAGTGGTCCCGAAGATGGTTTTAGATGGTTAGTGGTGCCGAAAAATTTATTAACCTTTTTTTATATCATTTATGTATGATTTATTGATCCATTTTTATGATTATAAGTTTAAATTACCGCCAGTTTCTCATTACAAATGTATGTTTATTATTATACTTGGAACCTAGATTTCCAAGACAAGTTATAAACAACAGTTATATATGTAGTTAAGTTATTACAAGACAATTAATAAAACTATATAAATGGCGTCTGGTCACTTGAATTTAAAAAAAAACGACAGAACCATTTTTTTTCTTAATAACTATATTTTTACTTATTTAATAAATACTGCTCCAGGATTATTTTACAAAGATTATTAAAATTATTTCAAAAAATTGTAAACATATAATGGGAATGGAAGAAATACCGAATTGATTAGGTACTATGCCTAAATAACTAAATAACTCCAAATTTGAATTTTATGGAGCTAGAAAAACATAACTAGTTTAGTATAGAAAAGTCGTAACTTTGCGAAACGAAAGTCGACAGAAAATTTATCAGCTTAAAAATATTTATTCTTGTACTAAAACCTCTTCCTAAAAATATAACTTACTTTTTATTCTTCTCTATAAAGGTGTCGAACTCCACGGACATCTTGCAGCATAACGCCTTCCTGTTGTGCGAGGAGGTGCAGTTGGTGTTGATCATGCGGCCATCTGCAACACATCAAGGTCGAAGACCATATCAGATCGGGTCTAGACACACGTGTATAAAACGGTAACGTACACCGTCTGCATCCCCGAGGAAGATTAGAGGGGCCAGTGTCACCGTGAAAAAGAAAAATGCGGAGTCCGCGTCGCTCATTTATCTACCCCAGCCAGGGGTTCGCGTCCTGAATTAATGTGGGAGATGAGAGGACGTTATAATGGATGCGGACGGCGGAGGCATTTTCATAGCGCGATTTGTTACGTGGAAGTGATTTAAATGTGATGTCGCGTTAGTGGTATAGATGAAAAGTGTGAATTAATGACGATTGCATAGACAGAGTACTTGGTGTGATTCCTTTTTAAAGGATGTTACAAAAGATTTGTGATGAGTTCTACTTGCATGATTAATCATTGAGATTTCGATTAATATTATTTTTTTAAATGTGTCGTACTTATTCCTAATTAATCTGATTGGAATCTGCGTATCAAGTGTAGAAAAAAGTACATACATGAATTTATTCTAGCAAACAAAACTCTTCACACCACTCGTTGCACAATTGGCAACGTTGCCATTAGTTAGCAGAAGCTTATAAGATATCTACAAAAAAAAAAAAAAAAAAACCTACATTGTAAGCGATTCTTTAGTCCTCAATATATCTATCCAGACAATACCCTTAACTTTTACCGAAAACGAAAGCACGTTAAATAATTAAACTAAAAGTTATTATAAATTAATTACATTGTACATATTACACTTCGTATTGTAAATGTTTGTGTTTGTTTTATTCTTTGTCTTATAGGTTCTTATGCGTTATAGGAGTTGACAGAATATTCAGATGAAATAAACTCGTAAAGCGTCACGATTAAGCGATTAAATTCCAAGTCGGCTTAGATTAGCTTTGCCTGACTGATTTGCTTGCAGAAGTTACCATTAATATATTTTACTAATCGTAATACTTTGTATGGAATATGAATGAATGCATTTATAGTTTTTTATTTGTAGAATTTTGTATACGCTTGTACATAGTTTAGACCAGGGTTCTTCAACCTTTCATTGCCTTCGGAACAGTTCTGACTTGTGATATTTCTAAAGGATTTATCCATAAAATACCAATTATGTATTTAAGGTTGTTATATTATTATATTTATAATAGTACTTACTGGTAAATAATTATTTTTATTTTATTTTACCATTTATTTATTTTATTTCGCCTAACTAGTTTCGGTTTTTTAAAAAAACATCATGTCTGTTTTTTAAAAAATCGAAACTAGTCAGGCGAAATAAAATATATAAATAATAAAATTAAAATAAAATAAATATTTACCAGTAAGTACTTTTATAAATATAATAATACAACAACCTTAAATAATTATATTGAAATTTATCTATATTCTTTGTTAAGAAATTCTAATTAATATAATTAACAGAAAAATAAAATCTAGAATTAGTAACACATTTACGAACGAATTTAACGCTTCACTTATTGTTGTCAAACTTGTCAATATTACTGCCAAAATTGTAGTGATTATAGCTAAAATTGCAATGATTACTGTTTAAATTACAATGATCAAATCGAAAATCAAATAAATAATTATTTATTTAATTTTTTTCATTTTTTTAATATATTTGATTTGTGATCAGTTTTTGTCAGGGTAGATGCTTACTAGTCAAATTGCAATTAATGCTTTTTTACTGCAATTCAAAGATTATTGATAAATTGTAATTTTTGATAAAATTTGAGTTAATACTTTTAAAATTAAAAAAAAATCTATTTTTAATGATAAAATTTCAATTATAACCTTAAACCTGCACGTATTATTATCACAATAGTAATTGTTACTGTCAAAATAGCAATTATTATAGTTATCCTTATTCAAGGATTATTCTGAACAATTAAATTATTTCTGTTAAAATTAAAATGATCTTCAAAGTTTTAATTGCAAATTCAAAGATTACAGCAATATTTTATTTTTTTATGAAATTTGAGTTATTTCTTTCTAAATTTCAAAACTAATTTTCAATGTTTTATGATAAAATTTCAATTATCACCATCAAATGTGGACTTATAACTGTCAAAATAGCAATTTTTGTCCTAATCCCTATTCAAGAATTACTGTAAACAATTAAATTATTTCTTTCAAAATTGCATTGATTACTCGTCAAACTATTCATTGCAAATTTAAAGATTACTGGCAAATTTTAATTTTTGGTATAAAGTTTCAGTAAACTTTGGTATAAACTTTCTCTTAAAATTTCGACTATTTTCAATTTTTAATGACATAATGTCCATTATAACCTCAAAGCTGCACGTATCACTGTAAAAATAACAACTATTGCTGTCAAAATTACAATTATTACTATCAATATTACAATGAAAACTGCAAACTGCCAATACAATATATTATAACTGTCAAAATAGCAATTATTGTCCTAATCCCTATTCAAGAATTACTGCAAACAATTAAATTATTTCTTTCAAAATTGCATTGATTACTCGTCCAACTATTCATTGCAAATTTAAAGTTTACTGGCAAATTTTAATTTTTGCCAAAGTTTCAGTTATTACTTTCTCTTAAAATTTCGACTATTTTCAATTTTTAATAACATAATGTCCATTATAACCTCAAATCTGCACGTATCACTGTAAAAATAACAATTATTGCTGTGAAAATTACAATTATTACTATCAATATTAAAATGACAAACTGCCAATACTTCAATTCTATTAAAATGTTAAAATTTACAGTTTTAATAAAATGTCTGTTACTGTTACTGATGCTGTTCTGTCATTACAACAAAATTTAATTTATAACATCAAAGCTGCACTTTAAAAATAGCAATTGTTACCGTCGATATAGCAATTGTTACTGTCTAAATAGCAATTATTGCTGTCAAAATTACAATTATTACTATCAAAATTACAATGGTAAACTGCCAATCATTTAATTCTATTGAAATGTTAAAGATTACATTTTTATAAAAAAAATCTGTTACTGATACTGATGAAGTTCTGCCTTACTGTAAAATTTTCAATTGTTACAGAAAAATATTTAACATTTACTTATGTGTAATATAACAATATAGTAACAAATACTAATACATAAATAGTTATAATTATGTAATTATTATTATAAATTTAAATATTTTTTTTAAATAAATAAATAAATAAAATAAAGAAAGAAAATCACATTACTGGGTAAACTGCCTGGTTTTGCTTCACGCCCTTCACACTATGTAATACTGGAGCAGAAGCTATTTTTATAATAAAACCTAGAATTAGTAACATATTTACAATCGAATTTAAATTAAAAACACAAAATAATATTAACACCATGCTTGGCCTGTTATTTTAATTAACTTAGAAGTAATATAACAATAAAGTAACAAATACTAATGTATTGTTACTTTAAATATAAAATAAAAAATAAATATTAAACTAAATTTCAGGCTGGGCCTGTTTTTTATTGCAAATCATATTTATGTCTGGAATAATAGAAGAAATTTGTAAGCACATGACATCTTCTGCATTTGGTTTTTCTTGCAGTGTACAGATAAAATGATCTCTCGCAGACATAAGACATAAGCAGAGACGAAATACATCAAGTGCTTTACAGCTCTTTTATCAATCTCGGGATATTCATGCAAAATTTGAAACAAAAAATGCATAATATCAACTTTGTTAAATTTTATTTCTTAGTGAGTCAGTCGATATATCGATAATTTGGTTTCGTTCTTTAACTGAAAACTGATATTTATCACAGGCTTTTTCAAAAGGGCTTTGAATCCATGATTTTTTTCCATGAAGGTTTTCTTTTTCAAAAGCAGAATACTGATAAGTGCTCCAGTATATTATCTTGTAATTTTTTTACTCATTATTCAACATTATTAGTTATCATAATTTCATGTACATAAATTAGTAAAAACACTCAGTATTTTCTTTTAAAATGCAATTTGACCAACATTTTTAATTGAGACTAGTAGCAATAATTTTATTTTGTACTTCGAAGATTTTTAGATGTTTTTACCTTTAACCTTACCTTTAAATAGGTAATTATATCTGCGACATTTGTTATTTTCATTATCCAATCTATATAATTTAATTTGTAAGATAATTCAAATGTATGTTCGCGTAACAAAATTCTTATTTAATCTTTTAATTCACAAAATCCAAATCCAGATTCTGCACCCCGCTGCACTACGCAGTCCTTAGAGAATTTTTACAGTTCCATGGTAATTATTTGCGGAACCCTTGAGAAACTTCGCGGAACCCAAGGGTTCTGCGGAACACAGGTTGAAGAACGCTGGTTTAGACTTAAGCGGGCTTAGGTCACGTACCGAATTGATATTAATAGTTATTTGTGAACCTGTTCTCAGTTATACAATTGTGCATCTTGGATCATTCAAACACCTACTTCACAAAGTTGTACCCGAACTCATTTTATTTTATGACGCACTGTTCTCGTGTGGATATTTTATCCGATTTACTTTGATGGTATCATAATTAACGGTAGAATTATTACATTAGTTTCAATTGCGTGTTGTATTAATTAGTGTGGGTGGTAATTAACAGGACGCCCCCGTCTCGAAAGGTGCACCTGCAGGCGTCAATTAATTTACGGTCGCGTAAAACGACACAGTCACAGCCTACAATTAGTTAATAAATAAAACCTTCACGAAGCACCTAAACGGCTAATAACCTCGACGAGAGACTCTGCCCCGGAGGCCGGACCACCTAGATGGGTTACATCGGAGGTTTCATGTGTTCGCCAGATTAATAATTTTATTACGTTTGACCATTAGTTATCGTAAATTCCAGCTTTATTAAGATTACTTTTCTTTTGAACATATAAATTAGAAAAAATTGAGAGTTTTCAACTCGGCGCGCGTAACAGCTGTCATTCCCATGGTGGTCCTATTGTCATTGTGTCAGAAGATACTCCGTTGCACATAACACATAAGCTAGTGATGCTTTGCTAAGCTAGTGATAGTTTCATTGCAAATTTCACTGAAACGTTTTCCTTTATCAGCTAATCACGTGTCCATAGATAACCCCCTTGCACTTGTCAAATCATATGACATATGACCATATGTCAGTGCGCTCCAACTTTGAAAAATAAAATTTCGCGTGTGTTCGGATAATATCATAGTACTGAAACACGTGGCTAAAGAGACAGAAAATTATTTTAAAAAAACCAAATATATCAATCTTTATTGTAGTTCACAAAAAAGTGTTGTCTAATATTAGAAAACTTGATAAGTGTATGACTGTGTAGTGTATGATTTTTGAGCACCTACAAAACTGCAGCATAGCCAATATTAAAACTGTTGAGTGACATTATAAATCTTGATAAATCTATCAAACTTCAGAACAGTTAACATTGAAATTATTGTCTGACATTTGACATAGCTATAAAACTTGAGCGCGCAGTTGTAAATTTGCCTAAAATAGTAAACTTGCCAGATCTATCAAGCAGTTAAAACTCCAGCACAGGTGCCATTACAATAATTGATATCTGATATTTGTATCCTCGGTAAATCTTTGAAACCGTAGCAAAGTTGAGGCTATCAAAGAAAGAGTGAACTACCCACAAAACCTAAAAATTCTAAAATATTAATAATATTCAGTAGTTATATCGCGAGTGCATGCCAAATACGCGAATATTTTTACAAGTGCACGAGTAAAAATATTAAGGATGGCATGCAAGAGGAGGGATATTTCGAGGACTATTTCCCGACAAAAATTTCATGGGAAATAGGAATTTCGAGATATAAATAATGAATTACCAAAAATAATTACTTGTGTCAGTGGAGGTACTTATAGCAATTGCACTTTCGATAATAACTATAATTATTATTGTTCAAATACGAATTGTAATTTAAATCAATAAATGTATTTTGATAATTAAAAGCCCGAATGTTTTTAAAATATGAAAAATATTCACTTAATGCACCATGAAAATTCCCAGGTATTTTCATGGTGCATCAAATACTCGTTCGTTGCTAGGTGATTTCTGGAATCCGCATAAATATGATTTGTTGCAATCTCGTTGAAATTTTTGGATGGAAATAGTCAGGTGTACTGCGTATCAAAAAACGTTAGCAGAATATTCTATTCACGACCTTTTGCAACCGAGTTGGCTAGGTTTTCTTTTTGTCACATTGGACAAACTGATTCAGTAATGCAACGGAAGTTAATTATTTTTTTATGTCGATATCTATTAGACATTTGCTTCCTCCCACATTGTCAGATTTATAACTTCCTGCCGTTCCATTTTCATCTCAAATAATTTAAACTTTACATCTGGCAACAATGTTTTTTTTATATAACCTCAAATTGAAAACCTAAAAAAATGTCAAGTTCCATGGGGGAACTCATTTATTTCCGACATACTACCAACAAAATTACTAGATATTCATAGATTCCCCTGACGCAAAAACATCGTGAATGGAGAGTAAGTGTACATTAATTGAGAGCATCACATTCAATTTTGAGATGAATTTATGCCATAAATGCATCTGACATTCGAATGTGATGATGTCACGTAACGTACACGTTACACCTGATGATGTTATTATATATTATTTTTTGTATCTAGAGTGCACTTTCTTAGCATATGGTGCATTTGCAAAATATGTTTAAAAATTAGCAGATAGCTTGCAGTATCTTGACATATCAAAAAGGCGGATAAGTCTCAAGAAAATCTCATTTATCTCAATTGCGTATACTGGTGAGTTAGTCCGATCACGCATGTAAGATTGTTTATATTAGCGGTGTCTTGAAATTGGACAGACTATAGTAATCTTGACATATATCAGCACGTAACATGATAATTACGGTACCCAAATAATAAAATCTAGGGCCTATAACTCCCGAGTTCAAGAAAATATAAGATTCCAATAAACCTAATAAAACAAAATAATTCGTAAGTAGATACTTAGCTTACTGATTTTTAAAATACAGTTTTATTATAAAGAAGGTTAACGTCTACTGGATCAGTTGTTTCTATCTATAGTCATGTAATTAACAACACAAGACAGCATGAAAAACAACAGTTTTTATTTCGGCGTGGCTTGGTAAGAAAGTTGGGGTAGGTTAGGTTAATGTTTTATATTCAAGGTGAGTTTTTTAAAGAGTTGAAAACATCCATTAATGGATAAATGCACCAAAAGAAGAAGAAGAAGAAGAAGAAGAAGAAGAAGAAGAAGAAGAAGAAGAAATATCATTCACGAATTGTGAACATGCTTCTGTTAAGATTTCGAATAAGAAAAATAACATGTACAATTTCAATAAATTGACTTATAACTTTTAATGTTGAAATATTATTTCCGCACTTATTAGGAAATATTCCACTTTTCCTAACTCAAATTACTATAATAACTACAAACGTTAAATTTTTCAAAACTCTAGTAGAAAAAAACATTATTTAATCCGTTTCGCATTTCCTCATACATGTAGTCAATATTTAAAAATAATTGTGAAAAGATTTTTATCTATAACCCACATGTATTCATGTATAAATTTTGTTGTTTGGTTAAATTTCTGAATTCGAGCATTTGATAAAGTATGAAATGCAACAAAGACTAGACAAACTACGAAATAAATTTCAACAAAAACAGGACAATAGGACAATACTCGACGAATTGTGTATTAAAAGACAAAACAAACGCACTACAAAATTACATCCGACAAAAACGCTTCATGAATCATATTACACTTCATAACACTCTCTTCACACTATCAAAATAATCACTCATGAATCACATAGGTAATGTTATATAATATGTAATGTAATGTACAATGTAATGTATTATGTTAGGCAAGGCGGAAAGACCCTATGGGGTCGATAGCCTAATAAAGATTGTTTATATATATATGAAATATGAGATAGGAAGTAGTAACAGGTGAATTAGTAACAGGTGTATCATTTTTGCTAAGATGTACATGATAAATAGTAGATTTTTTTAAACAATATATCAATTATAGATTATTATTTTCACTGGTGATGATAATGGGAGATCTAAACGGAAGACTAGGATGCCAAAATAGCTGAATAGAAGAGATAATTGGAAAATAAGGAGAAGAAATTAAAAACAACAATGCAGAAAGAATAATACAATTATGCATTGAAAACAACCGT
This sequence comes from Othius punctulatus, assembly GCA_951805005.1. Classification (NCBI taxonomy): domain Eukaryota; kingdom Metazoa; phylum Arthropoda; class Insecta; order Coleoptera; family Staphylinidae; genus Othius; species Othius punctulatus. Next base: position 64,932,346 of record OX638141.1, on the reverse strand, counting down.
GTGATAACAAAAACAAAATTCTAACACAAAAACATACACAAGTACACAAGGGAACAGCCAAGCAGAAACGAAAGATCGATAATACACTACTTCCTAATTAAAAGAAACAGCTGGAACAAAATAATGAATGTAAGAGTTACAAGGCAAGCTGAAATAGGAAGTGACCACCACCTACTAAAAATGTACATGATTTGGAAGAAAATACAAAAAACAGACAAGAGGAGAATAAAAGTTAAAGAAAAAATTAATATATTCAGATTAAGAGAAACACATCTTTAAAATGCATGTGCGTTATAAATTAAAAAAATACGTTAAATCGTTTTAAATATATCGTCTTGTAACACTTTAATAAAACTCACCCTGTATATAAAACAATAATCTAATCTACCACAACGTTCTCGCCAAACCACGTCGAAATCAAAACTGTTGTTTTTCACACCGTGTTTTGGTATTACCTAATTCCTCGTCAGCAGGTGGTAAAACTCAATTTTACTTAAATTAGATACGCTAAAGAATTGCACAGGTTCTATAATATCGTTTTCAGGGCCACATACATCCAGTTGATACCTTTTTAATCTACATGTATATATTTGTGTCTATATCAGGCAGATCACTAATTCTTAGCTTTGAATATACTTTTATTATTTGGAAAGATTATTTGAGAGAGACCCGCTAAAATGGTATACACTTGATGTTGTTTGTTTGATTTGTGGCATCTTAGCAGATTCTTGATGTACTAAACACAGTATTTTCAAAATCTAGACAAAACCTTCAAATCGATAAAAGGTATAAAGATATTTCGAAATACGTCAAGCTTAAAGCATCTTTAAAGAGAAAATCGTACAGGTCAAGTATTATTATTATTATTAATATTATTATTATTGTTTGGCTTATTGTTTTATAATCTGAAGTGTTATTTTAAAATTGCTGCCCGTTTATGACTTGAAATAATATTTATTTCGTAATGTATTAGCATAAAACTCGTTGTATTTATAAATTACTGCAACATACACGTTTAAACGATCTGTAATTATTGTTTATGAGTTACATACATAAACATTTAAAGTTAGTATGCCTACAATATTTGGTATATATTATTTTATAATATTGTATGCACATTGCTGTAACAATCACACAATTCCATATCATATTTGAAATATTAAATATTAAAAAAATAAGTTATTTATTTAGTGGGTAGTTAAGTTACTGACTCTATTTATTATTAGGTTTTGTATTTGTTAATAACTCTAATAGATAATATTTAATAATTAAAATAAATGCCCTGGTGTGTCCATAATGTGTGCAGTACGCAATACCTGTCATAGATGGCAGTGTAATACCTCTTCTGACCCTTACGGGTATCGTTGCGCTTTATATTCACGCATTTAAATACCTTCTGTACTCTGGTTTCTCTTCAAAGCGAATAAATCTTTCGCCTTTTACTAAAGATTTCCGTGGAGAGGAACAACTCAAATGAGTCTAAAGACAATTTTTGGGAGCCCGGCGTAAAGCTGGGCCATAATCTAAATATAAAAATAATACTTTCTGTAGAATAGAGAGTTAGATAAATACTACGGAAGTCAGTAGTAGTAGTATGAATGATGAGTCAATGATTACAATAATTGTCATTATCATCAGTAATTGGTCAGAATAAAAAGGGAGTCTGACCCCAAAATTTTCAATTGAAGCGATCAAATGCACTTATGGCCTATTTTACATGGACATGATAAATCTTTCACTTTTACATTTCTAGTGTTGTATGGAACACTATCCTTTTAATTTTAATTTTTTAATATTTAATTATTTTTAATATTTTAATTTAATTAAGTTCGACAATTGAATATTCCACGTTGTATGTTCTACTTTTTAATCAATTTAATATTTGTAAAATGTAATATCGTAGAAAAATGGCACTTCTTACGCGAGATGAATTAGCGTGTTTTCGTTTCGTGAAAAACATATCGGAAAATAATTTATTGATATTTGTTGAAATGTACTGCTAGGGTTGGATTAAATAGCCTAACTTCTTGATTTATATTTCTAGTGGTGGGGGTGAGTGGGTCGATGTGTCGGTATCGGTCAAAATATTCGCATCAGTAGATCCTTACAGGGCGTAGTTTAGTTTGGACTTTTTCATTTCCATTATGTTGACGATTATTTTTGTAATTTTTAGCTATTGTTTGAATCTCGTACAGAATCCCCATTTATAAACTATCTATACTACTTAGAGAAGATAAATACAATGAACGAGGAAATATTGTCTATGTTTTCTATATAAATGCTTTCTATATATACAGTACGACATGGCGCCGATTTTTATCAAACCTGGTAAGACAGAAAATAGTATATTGTTTTATTAGGAGTAGAAGTGACACTTTTTGTGGCGAGTCTGTAGGTATTGGCTGCCGAGCGGAGCGAGGCAGGCAACTACAGACGAGCCACAAAAAGTGTCACTTCTACTCCGAATAAAACATGTAATTTTTTCTTCAAACGTCGAAAATAGTTAAAAAGATAATGGAATTAATATTTTTAATTGTCCGAATACGTATAGTTTTAATTCCCAAAGAAGAGCAACGCTATGCAGAGCGTTGCTATGGTTTTGTTTAATTCATTATTTGACATTAAAGTGTATAAAATGGACGAAGACATGTTTCAATGTACACCGCCAGATATTTTAGAATCGGCAAGGGCTGCAACAGAGAAATTATTGCCCACTAAGTCCAGTACCATCTATGAAGTGGCCTACAAAAAAATTATTAAGTGGTGCGCCGAGAAAAATGTAAGCAATTATAGTGAAAATGTTTTACTCGCATATTTTTCGGAAATGGCTAAGAAGAAAGTAAAAAGTTCCACTATGTGGTCTCAGTATTCCATGGTAAAATCGTTATTAAATATTAGAAATGGTGTAGATATTACCAAATATTTAAAACTACGTGCATATTTAAAAAAACAAAATGAGGGTTATACACCCAAAAAGGCAAGAGTGCTGACAAAGGAACAGTTCGACAAGTTCTTATCCGATGCTCCTAACGAGAAATACTTGGCGACAAAGGTGAGTTCTTAGAATAATAAACAAATACAAAATTAAACCCTAAATCGTATTTTCAGATTATTTTGATATTTGGCATATCAGGGGCATGCCGTTGCGATGAACTCGTAAAAATGAACACGACAGATATTCAAGACTTGGGATCTTTGCTACACGTAAAAATACCAGATAGTAAGACATCAAAAGTAGAAAATATCTGTGGTAGCAGCAAAATGGTTGGCGACAGCGGTGCTGTAAGTGCTGCTGTTGCTGCCAGCGCAATCAGTTTTCAAGGGGCTAAAATATCAAATTGTACCTTTAATTTACATTTTAACAATAAATAAATTTGTGTTTTGTTTGAATTTTTTGTTTTGTTCATCATGTATGCGCACCATATGTATGTGCAATATTAAACCCGCCCTCGTAGGGCGTTCTTATTACAAATTATCCAATCATGTTGTCAAATTTACTTTTACTGCCTAGTCAGTAAAAGTGAAACTTTTACTGACTAGGAGACGAAGTAAAACTTTAAGATTGTGAATCGAGTCACTAAAGGTGTCACTTTTATGACGTTTGAAGAAAAAATATTTTTATTATAAACCTACTTATTCCCTAAATCCCTAACAATCAAATGCAAAATTAGTTGAAATAATGAACGTGTTAATAAAAATCAATTTATAAATTATATTATGAAAAACAATATATAAAGGCACTTAAATTACATAAACTACATAAACTAAGTATTGATTGAAAATGTATTCCTTCGCACTACAGATCTGGATATAAATTCATTTGCATTGTATTCTAGATTTAAAACTTAAGTATCGCTATTATTTACATTTAATGTTATTACATTATTCAATCTCTTTTGAGTCATGGTACTTAGATAAGTTTGTAATCTCCGTAAACTGAAGAAGGACCGTTCTGCTGTACAAGATGTTACAGGAATTGTTAGTAGAATCTTTACAAATTTGAAATACTAGAAAGAAGAATCTTAATGCTACCATTTTCGGGCAATTTAAAAAACTCTACAACGTGGGTAAACCATTTATGTCGAGATGATGTCTATTAATGAAATATAAAAACATGTCTTTTTTTGCAGTTTTCTTTTTCTCGGTAAACATGGTTCATTTATACCAATGGTTACTTTAGATTTATGTTCGAGAACATTATTCCAAAAATCGATAAATGAATTTTGACGAAGCTGCGAAACTATTTCTAAAACCGCTTTAATATTGCTTCTGGCTTCGAAAATGGACAGAGAAATACACTGGAACCCTTTATTGAGAATTTATGTAGTTTCGAAAATGAATATTAATAATTTTATGTAATAAAATGTTACAAAATTTAGATTTTTTTCCAAATTTTATGTAATAAAATGTTAAATTTTCTATTAGCATTTTCTCCAGGAATCCTGATGCCTTTGCACCCACATCATTTCTTTCTTGCGAATTTTCCAGGAACGTTATTACAGCTGGGCAATTTTTTAATATAGTCTTTAAACTTCAAACCAAACACAAGAGTGTTGGGCAAAATATCCGTATAGATTTATTGCAATTTACCTGAATTGATTTGAAGAAACCTAATCTTGAATGAAATAAACCATTTCTTTAAATATAGTTAAAAAATCTCTAACCTGAGTATTTTGTTTTTGTGTTAAGTATGTACCGTGTAATGCACATACGAAGCACGAGGTTGATCGTCCAAAATATTTTTTGTACACCTGTTAATTTTCCACGAACATTTGCTGCACCATCATAGCCCTGCAAACGATAATTCTGCAGGTTTAAGGACAATCTTAAAATAACATATTTAATAATACGATAAAGTCTTCCAGAATTAGTTGCTAATGTCTCATACAGAAACATGAAATATTAAAAAAATTGCAAATGATCTGAAACGGATCTAAAGCATAATGATACTTATCGGTAACTAAAATATCGGAAGTCTCGTCTACTATAATGCAGTAGTATATTTCATTTTTAATGCGGTTTATTATTTATTTTTTATGTCGTATTTTGAACTTTGTCGCTCGATATAGACAAGATCTCATTTATAATATCATGAGAAGTCCATTTACACTAAGTTCTGCTTAACCATGATTTTAGTTCTGGCACATCATTGGCCCTTAATTTTAAAAGTTGGATAAAATTCGAAGTTTCGTCTCTTAATGGCAGACCTTGCATAGCAAAATATTAAATGGTGGATATAATTTTTATTAAACATGTAAGTGCATTCTTCATTTCCAGTAATTTCAATTTTGATATTGTGGCAGATATATTTACTCTTATGTTTTAAATGAGACATGCTACAGCAGCCGCCATATAAACATCTGATTTTTCATGTGATTTAAACCGTTTAAGCGCTTTATTCCAACCGTTAAAACCGTTTTTCACAAATTTTTCGATAACCGCTGTGTCTTTTAGTAACGTTTTTGGTAAAGGGACTTTCATCTCACATGCTTCTTTGCAGATGCGACAAAAAAATTTGTTTGTTTTCATACTGAATCCATTGATTCATTGTTATTTCCCAATGTTGCTGATATTTTTTTCCAATTTTAGTTACTATATCATCTGTGGCAGGCTGATCAGACACGTTTGTACATGTAAAAATGTTACTTGTTGACGGTTTTGATACCAAATCTTCATTGTTTGTTTTAGTATCTTTAGGTTTGCGCATAAGAAATTTATGATTTATGAAATAAATTAGGCAATCTATAAAAATGCTATTTTGTTGTGTTGCAATTTTATTATTTGTATGATCATAATCAACTTACTTACGTTCAATTTGAAAAACGAATTCAGAAGAATTGGATAAGACCGTCTCAGCCGACTTGCAAAATCTACGAGAGTGGACGAGGGTGGCTGTATCATGATAATTTGAAAATATTAGCACAATTGTTTTATTTTACACTAGTTGAACATAAACTCTTAAATATTTATAGATGCACAAGAACTGCGAAAATATACCTACTGTTCAGCATGTACTAAAGAACTAGCAAAAAATAAATATTAAGCTTAGTCGGCATAATTATAAGCAAAACTAAACCAACCAAAAAATTTACGACGTTTTTTGTTGATACTAGACACTTTTTTCAAACACAAAAAAAAACGATTTACGACCGGAGCGGCGACCTCCGATAGCAAGGATAATGGGTACACGTGCAATTTTTTTTATATACACCCAAAACAAAAAATGCCTTTGTCGGCCGGTGTTATAAATTAATAATCCCAATCTTAAAAAAATCATGCCAGGTTTGATGTTCTACGAAAATCGTATCAGCTTGTCGTTGTCGGGTGTCTCTGCACCCTACGAATTCTCCTGTTGGGTGCCCAAGCCCCGAAGCACCCCTGCAGTCGGCGCCTATGCAGAAAGATAACTCGGAGAAAGATAAGGGAGACTCGGCTAAGTTCAAATCCAAATAAAAAAACCGACTTAACACGTGTAACGTTTCATTTTACAACGACAAAATATGGTGAATAGGTAGGTTGTACGAGGTGATCAACAGCACACACCTCATTAGACAACAACATGTATATATTAATAGAAGCGATGGTTTTCAGTTTCTGAAAAACTATTTATAGTACATAGTTACGTTGAGAGTGAAAGAAACTCATCGCTCCATATTGCAGGACTTCGACATACGTTTTACATTTCATTTCAATTTATTACGTTTACGTTAAGCATGCGAACGAGTATAAAAACGCGTACTTTTCTCGAAAAAGCATGAATCACTGTCAGTTTTGGCCGGGCTATACTAAATATATATTGTATGGCATGTTATGGCATCAGAAAATTAGGTATCTGGTATGTTTTTCAAGGCTTATAAAATAAGCCATCCGCTTTTAACTCCAATTTGCAGATTTCCGGAACTTGGACGGTGCCTACGCTGCTGTCTCATTTAGCTGCAATTTTAAATTTTTCTATGTAAAGCGTATCCCATAATGATCTGAATTTTTGGTTTTCAATAAAATACATTTTGATAATGTTTTTATTTTATATGAAACTAAAGACATTGAGGTTATGTGTGGAAAAAAACATTTGACAAATGTCCGCCTCGGCAGTCGCAGCACATAATAATTCTTTTGATGATATTTTCCATGACATGTTGGCAAAATTGCTGCCAAGTTCTTTGAGATCCTCAATGGTTTATGGGTCATTTATCCCTAACGTGATCATATTTCAGAGAACACAATGTGGGACAAATAATAATTTTATAGTTAACAAGACAAGTATACAAATGTATTACAAGAAATAAATAATATTTGATGTTGTATGTAACATAAGAAAACGCTATATTATAACAATAAACCTAAACGTACTTCTCTGCGCTATGTTTTTTTTTTAATAAGTTATGGTTATCTTTAATTTTTATGTAAAATTCTTCACAAGAGTCGGCCTAAATGTATATTACCAGGAGAATCGCATTTAAAGTTTCCAACGTCAATTGAGTTTTATCCGAACTCCATATTTTATTAACTATTGAAAAAAAATCGCTCAGTTACGGCTTTTGTTCCTGGCAAACAAAGTGCAAATTGGGCGATTTTTAACACCACGTCGTATGGTATATTATTGTTCCGGAAATGGTTGACAATTTCAACCCATCAAAGCTCAGTTGTCATATTTTCTTCGTTCCAAGATTTTAGTTTGTCTTGGGTAACGTACGATTGAATATAAGTTACTTAATCAAAGAGTGAACTTTCCGTTGCACAACTTACAGCTTTGTCCGCATCCCAACCAAAATGTTTGTATATAAATTCATAGCTTCCTTCCACCTCTTGCCTCACCACGATTTTTTTTAATCTGATCCAATTGAAATGGTTCACAGCAGGAAATTGTTCAGTCCACAGGTCCAAATAATTTAAGCAATTTGTATTGAACATTTTAGTGTGAAAAACGAACCAAACCCTTTTTATTAAGCAGTCTTCTTCCATTCGTCGGAGATCGATTCTAATAGCTATTGGTATATACATTTCCTCTATTCGGTTTCTGTACTTTGTCTTTAGTGCATTTAACTCGTCTGTGACGTCCATGATTGTAGATATATTTCCTTCAATAATTTTTACAGAATTGTGAAATATTGAAGACTGAGCGTGAAGAAATTTCAGCCATAATTCTGATGATTCGTGTTTAAAGAAAATCTTAAGACTTGTTGGGCATTTTTCTAGAGACATGAAATATGAACGGAGTGGACTGTATAACTTCAAAATGCGTTCAATTTCGGGCATTAAAGCCAGCCATCTAGTTTTACTGTATGCCAGAATTTGTTTATACTCTTCTTCTGCTTCCTCACAGAAATCTTTCAGTAATTCGGTTCTCACGGTAAATATATAAAAAGGGGAATATATATTTTGATAATAACAGACTTTATATCAACTGGTAATAGGTCTGCGGCCGTATGAATTGCGTTATTAGCGATGTGAGCAGCACAGCCCATTCCTAGGATTTTCTGTTGGAGTTTTTTCTGTATTTTGCTAAAAATATTATTTATACCTTTCCTATAGACACCACCAAAATTAGTATAAGCATTGTCAGCACAATAAGTCACCAATTTCTTAGGTAAACTATTTTGCTCTAAAATTTGGATGATGAACTAGCTAATAAGATCAAAAGTTTTCCTTGGTAAAGATTTAAAAGCTAAAATTTTCACATGAAGTTCAATTCAGTCATTAAAATAGCGTAGCAGAGTTGGAAATAATTTAATGTCGTTATGGTTCGGTGCATCCGAGAAAATAGGTATATAATCTAGAGCTTCCAACTCTTTCAGAAGTTCAGACTGCGTGGGACGCAAGAACTTTCTTTATTATTGCTTCTGTTTTTGTTCAAGCACAAGTAAACTTTTTTTCAAATAACTTTTGAATAAGTTTTGAATAAGAAACCTGTGGTTATGGCTAACTGTATGATATGAAAATACAGCCTCTGCACATGATAACTCTCTTTCTTTTGTACCGAATTCGGTCGATTTAAAAAATGATCCCATAAGGCTCGATGAGGCAATTGAACGCATTTTTTTTTGAGTTTCTCAGAGTCTACATGTCTTTGTATCTCATACCTTCCACCGCACGCGAAAACTCACAATTGCACTTTTGACAACGAACTTGTTAATCCAATTTGCATTTCTTTATGAATGGAAATTCAGTAGCAAGTTGTTCTGTAAATTTAAATGTTCGTTTTCTGTTTTTTGACGACGATCTGGATGCCATATTTCCGAAATTTAGATCTGCATAAAAGTGAAACAACTACTACTACTAAGTGAAGCGACTCCTCAACGATATGTGCACAAAACGAATGTAATCGCAACTTCTTCCCTATGATTACTTGTCTGAACACGGTGGACGGTTGATATTATGCACCACGAAGCCACCCGAACCGTTGCGATCTCCTCATTTCTTTCTTCGCGCGAGCGCAAACCTGTGTTACGAGTCCACTTATTGCGGGGAAGTCCTGGCGGAGGAAAACCGGCTAGCGAAACACGATGTACGGAGATCGTTACGATAATTTGGAAAATTGGACTAGCATGTTTAAATGCGGGACATTTGCGCGACGTTTGTGTTTGTGGGACAGGCTTTGCAAGTGTGGGACAATCCCGCACAATGCATGACGTATGGTCACCTTATTTATCCCGGACATTCTAAATGTCCCACTGAAGACGCGATGGTGCGCACTTTTTCCAATCGGCTAAGCTCGGGTTTCTCTGGTGTTTAAAATATATCGCTTCGCTCGCCTGCGAAAGCGATATTCAAGATAGCAGAGGAACCCGACGTTAGCCGATTGGAAAAAAAATGCGCGCCTTCACTGGGGCATTTAGAATGTCCGTGATAGTACACTTTATCTCTAAGATAATCCAAGAAGAAGTGTAACGGCGACATGTCACATGATCGTGGCGGCCAATTCACATCACTTTGCTGTGAAATAAAATGACCATTACATTCTGTTTGCTATAACTGAAGAGGCAGGCACACATGTTTGGTCGATCTGGCCCACATCGGCGAGACAGGGAGACCAGATCCGGACGGCGGGACAGATCGGTTGAAAATCCTCTATGTGTATGCCTGCATAATGGTTTCATTTCTGTATTGTTAAAATCACATGTCTTACACATCCATATCATCAAATTCATTCCATTTTTTTTTTATAATCTAACGATATCCAATCAATCCCCCACAAAACTCATAACCACTTTGACCACCACCACACATCAAACTGTGACCGTTTAAGATGCACGAGAAGCTCTAAATCACTTTTGGATTCTTAGATGCCCATATTTAATTTTGTTTGACAACTTTTTTTTAAATTAACATTTCTAAAAGTTATTATTTTTTTATATTTGTATTTATGCAATTTTAAAGCATTATTCAATTGTCATAATTTAACCCCAAGCATGTACTAACGACAACAAATAAAATGTCGACGCTTGCTTTGCTGCGAAAAGAAAATTGCGGCAAATTTAAAATTGCCGCATCTTATAATATTTGACAGAAGTTTCTGAATGAATGTATTTTTACGAAAGTTAGAATTTTTCAAATATTTAAACTTTGCTGGGAAGAGCTGGATATTTTTGTTAAATGTTAAATAATAATCCCTACTAATAATCCCTACTGAACTGAACTACTTAGGGAGGTCATTAAAATGCACGCACAATTGATAAATTGAAGAAGACTAATTTAAAAAATAACATTATTATGAGAAAGATGCATGAACATCACTGAATAAATGAATTGGGTATAAAAAATGCAAATAGTCAGCATAAAATTGTACCATTCGTGACAAAAAAAGTACCTAGGGAGGTCATTAAAATGCACGCACAATTGATAGATTGAAAAGGACTAATTTTAAAAATAGCATTATTATAAAAAAGATGCATGAACATCACTGAATGAATGAATTGGGTATAAAAAATGCAAAGAGTCAGAATAAAATTGTAACATTCGTGACAAAAAAAAAGTGGGAAATTTTTATCATTATTTATCGATTGCTTTGATTGAACGAGGCTTTAAACAGTTTTGACAGATAAATGAGCCGTTGAAAACCAGAGTGGTGTAGGTACACTTTTTTTTTTAATTCATACTCGATTGTTCTAAAGAGTCCCGAAATATATAAGGGACATGACCCTGGATCCATTTCTGGACTTAAAATCTGAATTAGAAAAATTACGTACACCACTATAGTTTTCAATAATTATAATAAGACATTTCAAATTAATTATGTGGTATCCATATGGTAATATCACATTTACGTTAGAACATATCGTCGACTTACAAGTGAAATACACTAAGTCAATTTTTGGCTGTTTTTAGTTAAGTTTTATTTTGATGGTTTACTAAATTGTAACAAATCTCAGACTCAGTAGGGGAATAGTAAAGGGTCCTGTAGCCGGACTTCCAAATTCTTAACTCATTAAATGACTGAGTAGGAAAGGTAACAGCAGAATATAAAACTTTAATTGCAGTTTCTCACATTTTATAGATTTTAACTTAAGTGATTTCACTTGTAAGCCGACGATATAACAACAAGAACAACACGATTTTGATTTATTTACATCAGTGTATCTAAAACATACATATTTATTTTTTATAACTTATTTACTAAATCCATTTTCTAAGAAATTCGTACTTTTTCTGTATATTCTAACCAAGTCCATTTTTAAATGAAATGTTCAGGAGAAAAATGAAATTCTTGAAATGATGAATTATTGAGATATCGTTAACTCAGTTCTATTGTTCTATAGTAAAATAAGTCGAAAAATCGTGAAGTCGCCGCTAACAACTCAATTATTACAGTATTGAACTGAAACGTGCTACTGAAAGGTTCTATTTGTTACTCGATTTAATGATAGAGAATTAACACATTTTGCTTTTGTATGGTGTGATTAACTAAATATTTTTTCGGCTCTATAGAACTGGGGATACACTGTCAATATACTGTCCCAGTTTTTTTTGTCACAGATAGTACATTACATGTATCATACCTAATTACTTATGTCAATTAAAGTTAACTATAAAAGTGAAAACACGATGTAATAACTACAGTAGAATCTTAAATAAATTAACAACCTAAGAGACACAATTGAAAATTAAGAGAAAAGATTGAAAAATAATAACATGGAGAGAAAGTTGTCGTAATATTTCATATGGATAATTTATCAAAGAATTAACGAATGGGTATTATAAAAAATCCAAAGACCTGGGGTCAAAATTGAAAAAATATAGATTATGGCGTAATCACGATTTCCGACAATAAAAAAAAAGTCCGAAAATTGAGGTAGCAGTACTTTTGAAAATTATTTTACTTATTCTGAAATAATTATATCAGCATTAACTCTATGCGGGGCCCGCTATAGCAGCGGACAACCTGGTAAATCTAAAGGGCGGTACTTTGGATGTGAATGTGACAAAATATTGTTAAGTTAAATAGGAAATGTGTTAAGTTAAACAGGCAATTTTGTTAAGTTAAACAGGCAATTAATCAATATTTATACTTATCGATTTTTTTATTTGGCTAAAATCAACGAGCAATTTACATTTTGTATTTACTGATTTTGCATAAAAGCTAAGATAGCTAAGCTAAGCTTAAGATAAGAATATTATTTGTTAATACGTCGATGGTAAAAACAAGTGAAAGTTTATTTTAAACATATAACTTCTGCTAGTTCTTTCAACAATTCTGTCGCACTGGCCATGTATGACGAATAAATTCATAATTTCTTGATTTGTATACTTATTCATTTTAATCTCGATTCTTTCGCGTTCAAAAATATTGATACGCTGGAAATGAATTTTGCCAGATTTTAAACAATGAATATCGACACGTGCCTGCTATGGTGCACGTGTGAATAGTACAGGATGTATTCTATTGTGCAGAAAATTCTAGAAGGAAACAAATATCGGAATATTACATAATACTTTTTTGTAGCAAATTGTTTTGCCAATCGCCCTATGGTATAAAATATTGGTCGTTAAATTTGAAAAAATTAAAATATGATGTTTCTAAGTTGGCACTGACATATTGAAATTTTTTAAATAGGTACCTATTGTCAAAAGTGACAAATGTCATTTTTTTAAATTGTAGAAGGATCTATTAATTACAATTCAAGATGCAGCTCGTGTTTCTATTTTGTTCCTACTAGATGTTATACGCATTTTTCAAAACGTCTTTTTCAGGTAAAAATTTGACAAATAAATTTTCAACTCAAAAACTATAAAAGTTAACTGGACATAAGTTTATATGGGGATTTAGGCAATTGAACAGGGAATCGAAAAATGTAATAATATACAGGGTGTCCCATTTAAAATAACAAAGTTTGTAGCCATTTCCGATAGAACCGGAAGTGACAAAAGTCGAAAATATTTTCCTTGGGGGGATCGTATTCAACCATGCAATGCTGTTTTTTTTTCTTCAAATTTTTATTAATAGTACCAGCATAAACTCTCAATGCGGGCGATTTCTGAGATCGCTGTGCCAGAGGAATTGACTATATCGTTATGCGTTATAGGAGAATCACATTTAGGTGATATTGGATAATTTTAGTACTGCACCAGTTGAGAATCGGGCCCATAACTCTAGATTAATAGTACCAGCATAAACTCTCAATGCGAGTTTAAGTGATAGCCTCGAATCCGAATGGTATACCCCCTTTGCTTCCTTTGCTTAACTATTAAATCAGGCTCGTTTATGGTTGAAACTATAAATTTCCTGAGCAATTCCCTTAATCCCAACAATCACTTAGCGCAATTCCGGATAAATTATCGTCCTCCTCGCCGTCCAGTTCCTCTCCTTTGTCCGGCCACCATAAAAACTCACGCGCTCGTTAAAGCCCAACTCTCGGCGTCCGCGTTATTAGCCGTAATGCGTTTAATAAAAATCGTAATTACGCCGGGACCTCGACTTTATTTGACCCGGCGCGAGCGAGCACACGCACACAAATATATTTTGCTCCTTCGGCAGGAAAGGAGGCACCCCACGAATCCGCCGTTGATTATTAAAATTGAAAAGTTATTACCTGGCCCGCTCATTAAAAGAAGTGCACCCAGGCGAGCGCTGTAAACTCCGGCAGATTAATGGGCATTAACCGACACACCCAATTTATGAATTAATGGAACCCTAAAAAAAGCGACGCGCACCGAGCCGCTTTTTTGTTTAATTGCCCGCCCATAAAAGTGTTTATTAGGGAGAATTAGCTCTGGCCTGGCTTTTAAAGGTGTATCAGTTTTTTATAATGAAGACATTAATGTTCGTGTTTTCGGACTGGTTTCTCTGTTCTGGAGTTTGGCTGCCTGCATTCACACTCACGCAAACGCGAATTTGTAACTTTACTTCTTAACATTCTGAAAACAACCTTATTACTGTACCTTATAATGAAATTCTCAAGTCCGGATAATAGTAACGGCAGATGATTATCCACTCATGAAAGCTTACGATGGCCAAAAGATTAGCACTGGAGCATTTCGAGCAGGTTATAGGGGATTGCTGCAGAATAACCCAACACCTATAGCGTCGAATTTCGCACGTTCGAACCCTGTAGGTGCGAAAATTTTTGAGACGGTATCAAACTACCATTAACTGAGGCAGGCGACAACGTGAACTGTGAAATTATGCATTCACCTCAAAGAACCCGATATGTATGAAGCGAAATTCATAAAGAAAACAACCCCAAGTATTGTGGATCACTTCTTGGTGACGCTAGTAAGCTTTGCAGTGGAAAATAGGACGTCGTTAAATAAACAAATTTAAAAAGTCATGACTATGTCAGCTCAATTTTGTTGCTTATAAAGAGAGCGTATGAAGTTTCAAAGCCTGGATTTATTTTTCCCCTGTACGAATTTGCGAAAAATACTTGAACTGGTCAAAATGATGTTTTTTATTAAAGAAACATTTTGAGACCATTGTCATTTTTCCACCACTCTCCGTTTTGAAGTTATAACGTCAGAGCCATTTTTTAATCTTGGGAACCGTTGACCAGAAACCTAAACATTCATTCAGTTCATAAAATTTATTTCTCTATTTTGCCACCTATACATGTAAGATAACAATGGCGGATGTATACGTCAATTAACAAATAATAAATATAAATAAAACCTTAAACTTAAATATAGATAATATATAATAAATATAATAAATACATGTTCATCAATAATTACACATGCATACACACACCCACACACACATATAGTTATATAGTTATTTCTAAAATCATAATGCTATGATCTATCCAAATCCACTAAAAATATAGGGGTTGTTGCATTTAAAAAAAATGGCTCAGACGCCATAACTTCAAAACGGACAGAAGTGGAAAAATGGGTGGCATGGTGAACACATAGGAAAAACATAATTTTGACCTATTCAAGCATTTTTTGCAAAACTTTGTACGCTCTCTGCATATTAATGTAGATATACAGGGTGTCTCAAAATTGACGCCTGTGCTTTTAGGATTTGATTCATGGCGCTAAAACAAATTGAAAATTAAGAGTGGAAAAATTTCGTTTGTTCCTCGTTATAGAATTATTGATAAAAATATAAACAATACCTTTTCGGTCACTACTCAAAACAGGATTTTGATTTATTCATTTTGTCAAATCTAGAGACATAACTGACAGATTTGACAATTAGTCAAACTAATTGTTGTGGACAATATCTTGTTTATTAATATTAGAAGTTCTTGTGAAAACGGTGTTCCGTATTTTATTTTCTACAATACTTTTACAACCTCCACCTCATCGTTATTATAAGTTCTTAATAAAGTCCAAAGTTGAAAATGTTATTTTTTTTGTTTTTTATCAATAACTTTTCCACTCGAATTTTCAATTTTTTTAGCCCGGTGAATCAAATTCAAAAATCACGGCCGTCAATTTTGAGGCACTCTGCGTACAGGGTGTCTACGCTAAACCGTTCCTTAAAAGTTTACGGGGTTGCCGCTGTACAAAAAATAAAAAATAAATCCTTGTCACACGGTTGAATCAGTTATCCTCATGTAAAATATTTTCTATCAGTTCCGGTTCCACCGGAAGTAGAACGAACTTTCATATTTTAAATTGAACACCCCATATATTATAATATTTTTGAATTCCTCGCTTAAATTGGAATATGGTTTGTAAGAACGTATGAACACTTATCTCTTATAGTTTTCAAGATTTTATTTTTCTTTAAATTTTGACCTTTAAAAGGTAGCCTGAAATCTGTCTATAACTTCTCTTAGGAATAAGATAAAATTACGAGTTACATCTCTAATTTACCTAGAGAATGCCTCTATAAGTAAAATAATTGGAAACTGTCAATTTTGATAATAAATATTCATAAAATGTCAATATCTAAGTGCCATCTTAAATATCTCGTAATTCAATTTTTTTAAATGGAATGACCCATTTTTTATCACATAGCACGATTGGGAGAAAATTTTACTACAAAAGAGTATATACAAACATACTCCTAAAGCAAGTATTTGTTTTAATTATTCCGAAGATTACTTTTTCGTCCTATATCTGCAGGGTATAATTTCGCATGTCACAAGATAGATGCTTGTGGATTAACTTGAAAATAGGCCAACACTATTTCTTGCACTTCCTCATTTTCCATAACTGTCTTTTGTCGATGTCTTATTGCATTCACTTGTCCAAATTGAACAAAATTTGATTCCAATCTTCTAAAACTTGTTGTATTCATCGGCGGCAAATGTGGATAAGTTTCATTGAATACTCTACATGTTCGAGCAACAATTCTATCGCAGTTGCCATGTATAAAGAATAAATTGATAATTTGTTGATTTGTGTAATGATTCATTTTGTTGATTTTGATTTCTGTAATACTTTATCCTAAATGGTTTTATTATTTGACAGTTTGCATTACAACAGCGACAAAACAAAAGCGTATCACATGCCTACTAAAGTGCACTTCTGACATGCGAAATTATACCCTGCAGAAATGCGACGAAAAAGTAATCTTCGAAATAATTCAAAAAATACTTGCTCTAGGAGTATAGTTGTGTTATACTTTTTTGTAGTACATTTTTCTCCCAATCGTGCTATACGATAAAAAATGGGTCACTCCATTTAAAAAAATTGAATTACGAGATATTTAAGAGGGCACTTAGATATTAAAATTTTATGAACACTTATTATCAAAATTGACAGTTTTGAATTGTTTTACTCATAGGGGCATCCTCTAGATACAATTAGAAACATAACTTATAATTTTATTTAGACAGATTTCAGGCTACCTTTTAGAGGTCAAAATTTTAGAAAAAACATTTTTTTCTTGATAACTAAAAGAGATAAAAGTACATACGTTCTTACAAAATATGTTCCAATTTAAGCGAGGAATTCAAAAATATAATAATATATGGGATGCTCCATTTAAAATAAGAAAGTTGGTGCTACTTCCAGTGGAACCGGAAGTGATAGAAAGTTGAAAATATTTAACATAAGGATAACTGATTCAACCGTGTGACGAGGATTTTTTTTTAATTTTTAGTAGAACTGCAACCCCGTAAACTTTTAACGAACGGTTAAAATTACTGAATTTTGTCTTGAGTTCTCTGTCTGTCTTGTATAATGTACTGTCTGTATATTTTTCTTTTATATTCGATTAGCCCTACGATGAATTTTGGCAGTCTGTTTTTGTAAAATGTATGTGTTATGAGAGTGCTGTAATTATTTATTGAATTTGTAATATGTTTTGAAAGTCTGCGATCTGTTCTAAGTCTATTTCGTCCGAGTTTAGGTTTGTTAAGTAATAACTGACTTTATTAAATATTAATTACCTCCACCAAAATGCGCAACATTTGACCGTGTACGTAGTCCTGATAGTTTAAAACGAAAATACCGGGTGTCCCAAAATAAATGTCGGGGATGACAACTGAGTTCTTAAAAAATACCATAAAAATTCCTCGGGTTATACTTTTAGAAATATTACTAGCCAAAGGTGTAACATTATAGCAAGTTTAGAAGGGTTTGTTTAATTATATTTTATTTAAGTATTTAAAAACATTGATTTCTTAAGAAAATTGTTGAAAAATCAACGTGACAACAATGTGCTGTACAATTAAAATACTGATCATAAATATGATATATTTTTTAAATAGTTCATTTTAAGGCATCATCCCTGAGTGGTGTTCTATTGAGCTTATCCACTATTTTTGGGATACCCTGTATATTTTATACATAAAACTGCTATTCCAGTCCAGGCACAGCTACTTTGATTAAGTTTCAATTTGTTGAATTCCTACACAGAAAAACCCCTAAGAGTTTTGCGTGCAACAATAATTGAATTAACTTGCTTAATGTTATTTTACAATTTATTGTCCAGTCACTGTTGTTGCGCATTACCATTCGTAGTTGGTCTATGGGGCATTTTACTACGAGGTAATTGGGTTAGGTGAAGATTAAGGAGGTCGATAAATATCCAATTACTCGCAGAGGCGATTAATACGTCCCGACACCTAGCAAAGGGGCACAGCGCGACGCTGCAAATTAGTAATGAGCGAGTGTCGCGATACGTTCCCACCTGCGACGAGGAGACGAGACAAATCGTCCAGCATTAATCGGTTTAAAGCGGCTTGTTGCACGCTCCACTCGAACCGGGAACGAGCCATAAACGGTGAAAATCCAGCGGATGTAAAATCAATTAATTGGTGAATAAGTTTAGCTTAATCGATTCGTAACGTCACACGAGTTGTACAATTTACAGGTGAGGTGTAGTGAAATGTAAATGGGTCATATGAGAGATCAACAAAGTGACTGCAGCAGATGCAATTTTACAAAAATGTAAGATATTACCATATGTATTGGTATTTTAATCCACTGATAATACTGGGAATAATTATCTGACGGTTTAAGGTACTCGCTCATCCAGCAGTGAAGTTATGCTCAACTTAAAATACCAGCCATAAACATTTCGTTTCAATAATAATGGTTGTTTCCCACAAAATCCGTGTTAAAATTGTTGCTGCTTATTTTATCAACTGATGAATAAATCTCTTATTACTTTTCAATTTGACTCCCTAAACTTGTTAATATTATTAATATAAATTTGAAGAAATTGAATGTTTGAAACTTCACTGTTTTGTGTATGGGGAATGTAGTGGCAATGCAATTGCTGCAGTTCGGCGTTATAGCAACATAAAAACATATCGATATTTTTTCACATCCTTTGTCACATGCTAGATTAAAAAACCGTGAAAAATCCGTAAAAAATCACCAAAGTTTAATTTTAGCAGTCTTAAAGTTTTTTGGATAATTTTAACAGTGATTTATGAGGAAACCATACATCTAAACCAAAATCGATAAAGGAATATTCGACATTTGCATCCTGATTCACCCTGGGAAATTTTTCGGACGACTTCCCTAACACCCTCTATACAGGCTGGTTACTTTTACGACGCCCACCATTAGGATCTATTAAACGAAAATATATATAGAGTTGGTCAAATAGGATAAAATTTTCTCATTTTTGTGCCTTTCAATATTTTTTATTTATTTATTTTATTTATTTATAATCAATGACCCATGTACCCATAGGGTGTCGGGTGAATATACAAGCTTATTATTTATTTCATTGTTTGTTCCTTTCTTTCTTCGTATATAAATTTCCTCCATTGTTTCCTGTCTTTGGCTATCACTGCAGCTTCTTGCCATGTTTTTCCTCTTTCTTGTATTAAGTTTCCAATAATCTTGTTCCAGGTAAGTTTTGGTCTTCCTCTTTTGTTTTTCTGCGTTGTTCGTGCTTCGTATACCTCTCTTGCCTGCCTGTTGTTAGACATCCTTTGAACGTGTCCCCACCAGCTAAGTTGACGTTTTTCTATGTACTCTATTAGTGGGTTTGCTCCTAATTTTTCGCGTATTTCGGTGTTTCTAATTCTATCTTTTTTTGTTACCCCTAGAATCCTTCGTAGGAATTTCATTTCTGTTGCTTGGAGTCTACTTTTTTGAGTCCTCGATAGTTTCCATGTTTCACATCCGTATGTTAGGGTTGGTTTGCATACAGCGTTGTATACCTTTAGTTTTGTTTCTTTTGAGATCTCTTTTTTATTTATGAATTTGTTGTTTATCATGTAATATAATTTAATTGTTTTGTTAATCCTCTCGTTTAATTCTGCGTCTTGATTTCCTGTCTCCTCTATGGTAACTCCTAGATATTTATATTCATTTACTTGTTCTATGCTGGTTCCATCTATTTCGATTCTAGTTTTATAGTTTTTGTCTCCTATGACTAGTATTTTTGTTTTATCTAGATTTATTTTCATACCTTTTTCATCTAATGCTTCTTTCCATATTTTCAAATTTGTTTGTAGTTGTTTTTCAGTGCTAGCTACTAGTATTATGTCATCAGCAAAGATTCCATGGGCTATCTCCACTTTATTGAGCTTCCAGTGTCCTACGTACGTTTTAATGAGTTTTGTTTCGCATTGTTTGATTATTTCATCCATATGTACATTAAATAATGTTGGGCTAAGTCCGCCGCCTTGTCTCAGTCCCTCTTCAGTTTTGAAGCCTTCTGATTTCATGTTGTTTATAATAATATGATTGGTGTTGGTTGTATATAGGTCTCTGACTATTTTTATTATTTTACTGTGTATTCCTTTGTTTTCCATTCCTTCCCATACGGTCGTTCTAGGTACCGTGTCGAATGCTTTTTGTAAATCTATGTATGCTGTAAATATTTTTCTGTCGTGTGATGTCTTTTTTTCTATTATTTGTTTTAATGTAAATATGTGATCCTGGGTGGATCTTCCCGGTCTAAATCCGCTCTGTGGTTCTGAGAATTGTGGGTCAAGTATTGGTATTAGTCTGCTATTTATTATTTGTTCATAGATCTTCGTTATTGTATTTATCAATGTTATGCCCCTGTAGTTATTGCACAGCTTTTTATCACCTTTCTTGTGTATAGGCGTTATTAACGCTACTCCCCATTCTTCTGGTATTTTCTCGGTTTTCCAAGCTTTATTTAGTATCGTTAATAATGCTGTTTTACCATATTCTCCTAGGTTTTTTATCATCTCCGAAGTTATTTTGTCGTTCCCAGGTGCTTTACCGTTCTTCAGTTTCTTTATCGCAGTTTGTAGTTCTTCTATCTGTATATCATCTATTGGTTCTTCATTTCTCTGTTCTTCATTTATATTTTCTTTCTTTCTTTCTTTATTGCCCCTTTCATTTTTTTCTTGGCTTTGTCCTAGCATTTCTTGAAAGTATTCTTTCCATCTGTTCATTATGTCTGTATCTTCTGTTAATATTTCTTTCTTTTTGTTTTTTATATTCTATTTCTATTATTATATATTATTATTATTCTATATTATCTATTCTAAAGGATTTTATGGTTTTATAGAATAGCTTTTGGTTCTCTTTACTATTGTTCTCCATAATTTCTCCAAATTCCTTCCATGATTTTTCTTTTGCTGTTGCAACCAGATTTTTCACTAGGTTTCTTTGATTTTTATATGCTGCATACTGTTCTTTCGTATTGTTAGTTAGATATTTCTTCCATTCCAGTTTCTTTTTCTTTATTTCTTCTTTGATTTCTGCGTTCCACCACGCTGTTTGCTTGTTTTTGTTTCCAGTTTTGTTTAAACCACATACTTCCGTTGCTATATTAATAATCGTATTTTTTAGTATGCTCCATGCTTGTTGTGTGTTTCCCTTTTTTATTTCTTCTGCTCTGTCTTGAATTATGTTTTCTGTTTTTTCTAGGTATTTGTTAGCTACGTTGATCTGCCTTAATTTATAGTTTTTAATTGATGTATGGCTTATTTTGTGTATTTTTGTTTTCGTCCCATTTTTTGAATTGTTCTGTTTTATTCTCGCAATTAGCAGGTGGTGGTCGCTGTTGATTTCCGCGCCTCTTCTAACTCTTACATCTAATATATATTGTCTTTCCTTCCTTTCTACTAGTATATAGTCAATAATTGACTTTTCACCTCTGCTGGGTTGTGTTCTAGTATACTTATGTATATCTCGGTGTTGGTAAAATGAATTAGTTATTATTATATCTTGCAAGTTGCAGAATTCTAATAATCGTTTTCCGTTGTTATTGCGCGTTCCTTCTCCGAATGTTCCTATCATTGTTTTGTACTCTGCATCTTGTTTCCCTATTCTACCATTAAAATCGCCAGCGATATATAAACTTCCTTTTGATTCTTCTGCAATGGTTGTTAGGTCCTCCCAGAATTTTTCTTTTTCTTCTGCTTTTTCGTTTTCGTCTGGTCCATAGACTGATATTATTGTTTTCTCGGATCCGTTGGACTTTAATTCTATCACTAGGATCCTTTCTGATATGGCCCTCCATGTTGTAATCTGATCTGCTATGTTTCTATGTATTATGCAGCCCACTCCTGCTGCTGCTCTTTGTCTGTCTTGAACTCCACTATAGATCAGTATGTGATTGTTAGGTAGGTATATTTTTCCTTTTCCCTTTTTCTTTGTTTCGCTAATTACTAATATGTCGAGTGCCGTGGCTTCAAATTCGTCTACCAGCTCATTCTCCTTTCCTTGTATACTCCTTATGTTCCATGCACCTAGTTTCCATTGTTTATTTCTCTTTTCGTGTTTTATTTCCACGGTATCTTTACCTAGATTTTTTTCTTTCTTTGTCTTTAGTTTAATTTGCTTATCCAATATCGTTTCCTTTTTCTTTGCCTGGTCTTCATACTTCTTCCTTATCTTATATATTTTTAGTTTTTTTGGTATGTAGTTTTAGATATTTTCCGAATTTGCTCATCGATATTTTTTCCCTGTGGGGATCTTTCATCTACAGTTCTCTTGTTTGTACTGTTCGCTTCATTTCGTTCTTGATTGGTATTCTTATGTTCGTTTTGGTTTTTTATTCCTCCATTTCCATCATCTATCACTAGTTTGTCATAATGTATTATCGCTTTGTGTCCCTTATTTCTTGCCTCTTTCATCTTTGGTATTAGAGCTCTTCTCGTTTCTTGTACATGTTTTGGGAAATCCTCTTCTATCCATATTTGTGTTCCTCGTAGCTTCTTGGAATTCTTTAGAATGTTAAATCTAGTTCTCTCTTTTGTAAATTTAATTATAATTGGTCTTGCCCTTTCCTCAGAGTAGGTCCCAATTCTTTTGATTTCTTCTATGTGCTTTTCACTATCTATGTCAGCTCCTATTTTTTCTAGTATAATGTTTATTTTATTCATTGTCTCAGTTTCTTTTTCATTGTCCTCATCTACTATTCCTTTTACAATGACATTTTTTGATCTTAGTTCTTTTTCTAATTTATTAATTCTGACTTCCTGTTTGGATATTGTTTCCTTCAACTTTCCATTTTCATCTTTGATTATTTTCATTTCGATTACTAGGTTCTCCAGTTTCGTGCCTAATTGGTTTATGTTTCCATTTATCTGTTGAAACATTTTCTTTATTTCTTCCATGTCGCTCATTTTTATTGCTAATTGCGAAAAAAGTGCTGTCCCAGTCGATCCGTCGGAGACAGCACCCCTATCAATCAACAAGTATAATATCTTTAGTTGGGAGTATATTTGCTCGATCTGGCAACGTCGCGTTTTGGGTGCGCGGGTCTGGTTCTGCCCGCGTTGTGATTGTTATCTCCAATCTTTTAATAACCTCACTTCTCTTACCTTATTTATTTATTGTTCTATTTTCCTCTGGAGTATACACTCTTCGTATCTCTTTCACTTACGTTTATCCGTATGGCGTTAATTCGCTACTATGCGTCTTCGTGTGATTTATATGCTGTAACAACCCCCGAATTCGGGTTTATTATTGACATCAAGTAAATCACCATTTGCAAGTTGCACTTTTCGCCTTTCAATATACTGAAACGAAATCCGGGATATCTTGCACAGTTCCTGAAATATCGCTGAAAAACTGAAAAAGTGCACTTTCCTTTTCCTTTTATAACTGTTTTTACTATTGAAGTAAATTTTACAATAGCCCAAATTTTCATAGTCAACTTTCGATATCCTTATGGCCGTCATATTCGATTTCAATAGCATTAAAAACAGCCAAAAATTCCAATTTCAACCACGTATGACACATGGGTAATGGGTAATGGGAGCGCCAAGTTTCATAAAATTTCCTTCAAAAGTAAAAAAGTTATAAAAGGAAAACGAAAGTGCACTTTTTCGGTTTTTCAGCGATATTTTAGGAGCTGTGCAAGTTATCCCTGATTTTTTTTTTCAGTATATTAAAAGGCATAACAATAAGAAACTTTTCTCCCATTTGACCAACTGTGTATATATTTCCCTTTAATAGATCCTAATGGTGGGCGTCGTAAAAGTGACCACCCTGTATACATATACCTATACATATATTGTATATGTATATACATATACATATACATATAAACGCTCTGAACCCGATTAAAGTGGAAAACCAGAAAATTAGATTGAAATTGCAGAAAATGTCCTATAATCAAAATAATTATCAAAGTAGGTATACAGATAAATATGCTAAACTGCAGTACACAACATTTTATAAAAGTTTCAGAAGGTGCCAAAAAGTGTGGATTGAAAATTTCCAAGATATGCAATTTAAATACCAAAAGTAATGAAAGGGAAATTTCTAAATCTTAATAAAGGCGTTCTGAAACCGAAGAAAGTTGAAAACCAGGAATGTTTATAGAAGTTTCAGAAACCTTGTTTATATTATCAAAATGCACAGAGAAATATACTAAACTTTGAGCGTTTTCAACAAAATATAATGAGTTTCCGTAAAGTTACACAACGTTTTATAAAGGTTTCAGAAATTGTCAAAATGTTTTATGGAAATTTAAACTTTCCAAAATTTATTTATTTATTTATTCCTTTGCCTATCTACCTTTCAGTATAAAGCCTTCAAAATCCAAAATATGCAATCAAAATATAAAAAAAATATATATCCGGAATTTTAATCAAATAATTAAATATGAAATTTCAAAACACCAATGCAGGTTCGGACAGAAAGAAAATGAAAACCATGATAGCAAAAAAAGGATTATCTATAGCAATTGATAATTTGTAAAATACATATCGCTCACTTGCACTTAGTGGCACATCTGAAAAATTGCAAATGTGCTATTTTCAGTATAAAAATTGCTAAATGCACCATGGTTTACTAATTTAGATTTAGAAGTAAAACCAAACACTACCCATTGTTTAACATGTATATTATGTTCGGAAAGTACCTATTTAATCTAATAGAATTCATTATTAATAAAAGTTATTCTTGATTTTCTCATTGAATATCACTTTTTGAGATGTGCCACTATTGGCGCCGGTGAGCGATATAAAATTTAAATATCAAAACAACCGGAAATTTAACCAAACATCGAAATATCCAGAATTTTAATAAAAATATCAAAGATATGAGAAGGTTCAGAACTGCGGCCAATATAACAATTACGAAAAATAGTTTCAAAATATGCCTCAAAATTATCAAAAAATGGTACTTTTTATGTGTTCTGCCTAGTTTAACCTCGAATATCCCAGAAAAGAAATTTAAATTTAAAAGGATGTTTGCATTTCTTATATAAAGTTTTGGGAAAAAGTGAATATGAATTGTAACAATTGCGTAAGCGCGAAATGAGTGTGTAAGTGTTGTTGAAATTTGCGATTAATTATTACAATTGCAATGTAACACAATTTTATACATGCAATTTTTCTTTTAATAAAAGATTTGGACTCTGCTGATGATGACCCCCAGGTCGAAACTAGTCCATGTAAATTAAGACTGAAACTTCATTACCTGATAGTGCTTACCACTTCTTCAAACCTACTTAATCATACTGGATCTAAACACATTTAAATTATTTTATGTGTTTTGCCTAGTTTAACTTCGAATATCTCAGAAACGCTTAATTTTTTCGTCGTTCAAGAAGTATACCCTTTTTATGACAATAAAGCTAATTCACCGAAAAATGGTATATGATTTTAAATGCTCACCTTAACGTTTTTATGTAGCAATAACCATAGAAGAACCCCTGTTTCTACGGCACTATGTTTAATGATAATTGTAATTGATAGTGGGCAACTCGTCTACTCTAGTAGAAATAATATTAATAAGAATACAGATTTGCTAAGTAACAAACTACCTTCGCTAAGTAAGGTCCTGCTAAGTAAGGACCTTAGCAGGCTTATGTCCTGCTAAGTAACAGGACCTTCCAATAGGAAGTTTTCTGATGACATATTTCAACCTCTACAATGTTGTCTATTTAGTTTTGAATTATGTTACAGTGTTACCAACTTACAATTTTTTTTTTCAAAATATCTTCTATCTTTGACGGCAAACGCGCTAGGAAAGCCCGACGCACTGTTGCAGGACCCTGTATAAAACCATCAGATAAATTTATCACTGGATGGAAAGACTGTCCCTTAGCTGTTATCTGAGTATGAGTCTGTAAGGAGAAGGTACATAATAATACAATGAAAGGTATAAAACAAAAAAAGGACTGGTACAATAAATAAGATAGGAATATATATTTTTTAAATGTCGTATGTACCTATTATTTACTTTTCGTATTTGAGTCTTCGCCTTATACCCCAGCATTGTATAAAGCTTACTTTTGCCATTTCGATTTTCAACTCAACCATAATTCGCTACCAAAATCTGTAGTTATTTAATTTGATCGCAACCTTTCACCATTGATAGCTTTGGTGAACTAACTTGTTTGTATTATACAATTTCTCCTTTCACTCAGTATTAGAGGTTGTGATCATGATTTCTCATCTCGAGAATTCTCCATAAATTATGAAAATCCAATACCGAAGCAACATTTTATGGAATTAAAACCAAGACGATAGAAAGGTTTCGGGTATTTTGTTTAAAAAAAAAATCTCGGTCCGATAAGTTTATGATTGCCTTCGTTTTACAAAAAGTTATTTTGTGAAACAGAATACTCATTTACTAAAACGAAAAATGTCGGCATTTCACAACCTCTACTGCAGGGATTCCCAAAGGGGTCCAGGTGGACCAGGTGGTCGATGAAAGTTTAAAAGGATCGATATGATTCCAGGGGTTTGTTGGAGGTCGATTGAAAGGTAATTTTTTGGGTGTTTTTTTTTTTAATGTAATTAACTAAATCAAAAAAGTGTATTCTCCCAGGACACTCTGGGAGAAAGGTAACACCTTAAATATCTACGAATATATCTCTAATATCTCTAATATATCTACGTCAATTTTTAATTAAAGGGGGACAACTTTTTGTAAGCAAATGATCTTCATTTGTTTAACCCCCTTGCCGCAGAGGAGGTAAGCCTTTTTTTTTAAATTGGAGTAAGTTCGAATGATAGCTCATTCGTAAGCTTGTTTAATTTACAATACAACGGTGTATTACTTTTTAAAATCTGTTGAATAGTTTCCAAGAAATTATTTTTTTAAGGTGAGAAAAGTACAAAATTTCAGTACAATTTTCAAAAGTTTTCCAGTCAACTCAGCTGAACCAATCTTTGTGAGAAAATGAACAAACACAGGTATTCTACTATACTATACTATACTATTCTGTAATAGTTAAATTTTTAGATAAATGATTGAAATTATCAACTATATTTGTGACATTCACATTTAAAAATAACCTCAGTAATATAATTTTCACAATTCAAAAGCTTCCCTTACGTAAAAGTTCGTAACACAAGATAAAAGTCACTAAGTTATTCTACATTTGGTTAATCAATAAAAAATCGGGATATACTTAAGTTTTTTGAGTGCATGAAGCACTATATATGAAAATACTTGAATAGTCATTTTGATGTTTGTTTTTAATACTTTGGTAAATATTTAATCCTCCATCCTCTGAACTTGGACGGATTCTTTCCTTATCGCAATATTCCATAGTATTGCGAATTATTCACCCCGAAGCCAAGTGCCGGATGGACACACGAACACACATGCATAAATATCCATAGACCTCTTTCTATCTCAGTTTCCTGTGTCGTGTGAACAGTGCGGAACGTGCAGGTGCTCATCGAGTCCACGGTCCGGTGACCAGCCTAGAGACTTCTCGCTTCCTCGGTCGTTGCGCACGCTTCCTTTCGCTACGGCGAAAACGAAGAAGTGGATTATAAATGCGGCTCGGGATATGGAAAGGCGAAGGAAAAATGCGAGTGAATGTAGACCGGGTTTGTGCGAGAAATGTCGGGATTGCGATGTCTCAGTCTGAAGCGGCGGGGTATAAAAAGTAATGGATTGAGTGAGCGGTATGAATTGCTACTATTAATGCCGGTGCAGGTGCAGTAAAAGTTTGAACTTGATAGAGAAAATTGACCATTTCCTGCATTGTTTTCACATGCCATTTAAGGTTGCCATTTAAAATAAGTATATGACGTCATAACTCAAAAACAAATGTTTGCAAGTTTTATAACAAAATGTGTATTTTCAAAATTAGAAATCGACGTGTCCGAAGAATTTTTCCAAAATATTTTCAATTTCCGAAATACTGAATTTATTCCATTTGCCTGTTCCACATTGTACACTCGTTCGCATGCTTACTGTAAATGCTATAGAGTGAAATGAAATGAGAAACGTGAGTCAATTCCGGATTTTTTTAACAATGAGTCATTGTCAGCTCTTGTCGTTGGATCTACTATATGAATTGAGAAGATGTCATACAGTTCCATCCTATATTTATAACATGGACGAGACGAACTGATAAACAAACCAATAAAGGTCATTACAAAGAAGGAAGCAAATGATGTACATGTCCTTACCCCCCCCCCCCCCCCCCCCACCCCCCCCCAAAAGTTTGCCGTAATGGCATGCTGCAGTGCAGGTGGAAAATATATTCCTCAAACTTTAATACTCATGGGTATCAAGGGCATTAATAGAAAACCAGAGTATTCAGATGCGACTAACAGGAGGATCAAAAGTTTACATGAATAAAAAATCTTAAAATTAAAAAAATCATTATCTCGGAATTATTTCTACGGTGGTTGACAGAGCCATTTATTCTGCACAAAATGTTTGTTGTTTCGTGATTGTCACACATCTTAGAGTACGTATATTAAAATGCTTCAACTAGCTGGTGATAATGACATTATTCTTGATTTACCAAGTAATTGTATACTAGCTCTACTACCACTTGATAGAAGTTAGTTTGACCATTTGCTGTACTGAAATCAGGAAGCCCAACTATTGATGAAACTTAACAGCATTAGACATATGACGAGGCCCCTATCTTAGTGATTGATTGGTAAATCTTGGTTAAGGCCAGCTTTTATTAATGGCTGCAAATTTCGGAATAATCCGCATCATCCAAATGCAATCCCACACTTTTCTTTTTTTTTGTCTAAATATAGTATATAACGGTATTAGGCCGATATGGGTTATGTAACAGACGATGTTGAGACATTGTAAAATCGAGGCGCAGCCGAGGTTTCATAATCAACCGAGTCTGTTATATCCATATCGGCCGTATGTTGTTTTATAGTTTTTGTGATACTAAAATAAAAAGGATTAAATTTTGCTAAATTATGTTCGTATATCATAATGGCATATTTCAAGTATGCTGTGATGGTTGTGTGGTAACGCTTGTGAACACCAAAATATCAATTGACTGATATCAGTTAAATAACAGCCACAGAGACAGTACCGATAATATGTAATTACAATCAAGTATCACGAAAAAATATTAATTGGTTCCAAATAACGAGACCAAAGTAGTTACCCAAAACTACCGCTGTCGAATCAGTTACAATTCAGGAAACTGAAAATAATTAATTAATCAGGAAATTAAAATGCAGTAAACAAAACTACAAGAAGTGAAGCTTTCTGTATTTTACAGAAAGCAGCTCCAATTCCAAACCAATACTATTATATGAACGACGAAAATTAGTTAAAAAAAAAAATGAATTAAGCTTTACGATTGGAAATCGCATTTCCAATAGGCAAAATTGTATCGTCGTTTCAGAACACCCTGTGTATTCTACGTGACTCAAAATATTGTGTATGTTTTGGCACATTGCTGAGTACTTGCATACGCAAATTCTTTTATTGATCTCTTATAATAAGGTTTTGTTGAATTTTTTCCACGTCCGTGTTTTTCGTTAAATTTGATTAAAATGTGAACAACTTGACAACGTTTCATCTGATGTCAAAAAAAAAAATTATTTGTGAAGCCCATATAAAGCAGATACTAAAAATGAAAGATAATACTGGGTGATCCATTTAAAAAAGGTACTAAATATTGTGTCCCGGATTTATGGTACACTCGAAAATAATTTTAAAAAGTAGCACATTAAGCGTCCAATAACTTCCAATCAGGTTTTTTTCCTCAATTTTCATTAGTCTAGCAGCAATGGTCTGTATATACACGGCACTGGTTTTTGGCGAAATGTTGTGTCCAGGATTTATGTTACACTCTGTATACTCGAAAATAATTTTATATAGTAGCACATCAAGTGTCCAATAACTTCCAATCAGATGTTTTTCTCAATTTTCATTAGTCTAGCAACAATGGTCCGAGCGAAGATAGGTGAGCCACTCTGTATATAAAAACGCTGAAACAAATACTTGTCAAATCAGACATAAATATGTGTTTATTAGTGTAAAACTGCATCATTTTTTTCATTATTTCTAAACAGAGTGTCCAAGATAAGGATCAACAGCATGGGGATCTCGGAAACCGTAAAAGTTACAAAAGCGGTTAAATTACAAGAAAAGTTGCGCAATTTAGTGGTCTGTAATATTCTTTTGAGAAAACCTGAAATTTCCGCTTACTTCCGGAGATATTCGACAAAATCCGAAATCTTGCGCAAGATAATTTGTAAAGTTGCTGAACTATGGTGCATGGGGCACCTGCAGAATATCGATGACATCCAGGTAGATGCAGATATTATGGTCAATACTGTCAACACAAATGGTATCGAGAGCGAATTTGCATCGTGGAGAAACCATGAACTCTCGCAGAAGGAAAATGGCAATTGTGGCCAATATTCCGACGTACTTCCTGTACAATTGTCGTCCAAGATTACGAAATGGGCGCCCGGTCAAGCCGATATGTGCGGTGTGAAGTATGCGATATTTTTGACATTGACAGACACCTCAATGACATTCGATTTGATTTTTATGCATCTGAATCAAGTTAGGGCACACGTTTAAGTTTCCACAGCACCCTTGATGTACTTTTTTTTATGAACGTACGGTATATTTGCGTAAATATTTGTGTAAATATAAAATTATAATATTCAATATTGCAAAATTTATGATTGTATTTTGTTCAAAGGTTAGGTTATTTACACATATAAATTTATATGTGTCCTCGGAGGTTTTCAATTTTGCTTTGCGCCCTTAATATTAGGTGTATATTGTGTATTGTGTAACCGCATCCTAATGGTCGGCCTATTGAAGGAATAACCCGTATATTGATTATAATTTATTATAATTAAAAGGTGGGTAAATAGTGAGCAATCTCCGAGAATAAATTAAATGGAGAATTGTACAAATTGCGAGTTGTAAAACGGCGGAAATCCAGCAAAATTGTTTTTTCTCAGCAAATCCGTCCAAGGTGGTCTCAAAAATCACGCAAATTACAACCGGTCAGACACATCCTCACTTACACATGCATCAACACGAAAGCCGCACAAACACATACACGCATAAAGATGCCGATAATCGTTTCCCGTCGCAATGAAATCACCGTGAAACGCCGATTCTCCCATCAATTACACTGTTCAAAATCACCGTGCAGAACCGGGGACGGAAAATAACAAGGCAAAACAAGAGGCAGGTCGAATATACGGAAGGACACTTACTTGTCTTCGACTGGAACTCCGGATCGTCGGTGTCGGTGAAGAACCACGTCTGCAAAGAAAGAAGCACATTAGAAATAACGAGGGCGATGAGGGAAAAAGAACGTTCAGACTGAAGAAAAAGCGGATAATGAAGACGCGGCGCCGTTAATTAAACTGGAATTTTTCGCGCCGCTGCACCTCCAGTTTTTCATCTTCTTCGCCACCGTTTACCACTAATTGGGCGCGTAAACGTCCGCGCGCGCCGCCACTACACTTATATTTAATTCTAATTAAAATCAAA
This sequence comes from Othius punctulatus, assembly GCA_951805005.1. Lineage (NCBI taxonomy): Eukaryota > Metazoa > Arthropoda > Insecta > Coleoptera > Staphylinidae > Othius > Othius punctulatus. Next base: position 64,900,357 of record OX638141.1, on the reverse strand, counting down.
CAATTAGTACTCGGAAAAACGCTCATCCCCACGGCCGTCTGCTTCGGTTTTTGCGCCTCTCAATGTGTTCAACAATGCGTTTTTTCCTGCCCAAACAGCCACCGTGCACGTCTGCAGAGACGGCGAGACGTGCACGTGGAATACAAATGTCGTCGTCGTCGCCGCCTCGTTGATGATGCCAGGAGATGTGGGAACAGGGAGCGCTCGAGGGGCTCTCGAAAAATTTTCACACGGCCGCTGGTAATTGGGAACAGTGAGGCGCTTGTTCGGCTAAACGGCGCCCGCAGTTCAAGTGTGTTTAGTGTTTACTCCAGCAATTCGTTTTACGCGAGATGCCAGCAATTTATAATTTAATCAACGCTATAACTACAAATTAATTATGTACAGCACCAAATGACGCATTTAGATGAGACTGTGACGTTGGGGTTAACAGCTTCCTTTTATACATTGGACTCTTATGCCCGGTTGCATCAACGCGAGTTAAATATTAACTAGGGGTTATAAATTTAACTCGGCATTAACCTCAAAAATGACTTACACCAGATCTGAAATATAACATACAATGCGAGGTATACGAACTTGATTAATTCACAAGTGACCCGTTTTATGTAACCCGAGGGGTTTTGTTGCTATACTTTACTTCACATCATCAAACTTTGATGATACTGGTTCGAAACGTCACTCTGACATAAATATAACCCAGGATTACATAACCCGAGTTAAAAAATGTTGATACAACCGGGCATTAATGTATTAAATTATTACCAATCTCGTATGTTCAACAAATGCTATCAGAAAATAACTAATAATTAATATCTAAATACAGGGTGTTTTCGAACTTGATGGCAAGTTAAACGGTTGTTCAGAACATATGTACAGTTGACGCAGGAAAAAGTTGGACACACTGTTCAGCCTAGCTTGATTGGGGTTTTTATCTCAATGTATAACGGTGAGACACTCTATTTAGCCTGATTTGCACCACTATATTTTAGTAAAAAAATCACCGTACAATAACGTTTCAGCATTTGTTGGGGGTTGGGGGCTAAAGATCTACACTTGCCCCAAAAGTAATGCTCGAGTACAACGGGTCTAAAGAATATAGCTTTGTCCCAGAATACATGGAAACGTAGACTTCACCGGCCGAAAATTTCTTTAATCAACTGGTAAGTGCTAGCATAACTTTAAATGATCTGCTAAAATGATAATCATTTAACTTCATACGTGAATGTTAAAGGCCAGGCACCATATTCAAAGAGCTCTTTATAAACTACAGCCTTTTTCCTAGAAATAAGACTTCGGGCCATAAAAGCCTCTTTACGCCCGTAAATAATTAACTATTACATATTAAATAACTATTACATCTACTGATCAAAAATATTTCCCTCAAATTAGGGAATACATTTTTTGTTACGAAGACAACACTATTCCTATAAAAGTATTTATTCGGGTGTTCCATAACTTTTTGGTTGATGCAATTTTGTTTTTCTGAAATTTTTACTTCCTCCTTAATGCAGGGTTTCCGAGTGCTAAACATGGTAATCTAATCTTGTAAACGGTAAGAGATAAAGAGTTGATTAAATGAGACAAAAGGAATCTTGAACCCAAAGTCTACTTAGTCACGAAGAAAATTGAATTCAACAGAAATAAGACAAAGACGAAGACGAAGAACGAAGAAGACGAATAAGAAGAAGAAAAGAGTTATTTTAAAATGTCTCTCGGTGTGTAAATGTGATAACCAGTGGTGTTATCGGGGTCATGTAACCCGGATTTAGGGTGGGGAGGGGGAGGTTCTATGAACGCTATAGCTCAGGACCCAAAATCCAGGGGCGGCAAATTTTTGGAGAAATACGAAAGGCACAAGTCGCAATAAAAAATTAATATACAAATAAAAAAAATAATGACGAACGAAAAAAGGCAAATACAAGAAGCGAAGCATCTAACTACCTCCTTCAACTTCAAAGACTAGAAACAACTTTTTTGTCAATTTTATGCTAAGATATGTTATCTCGATTTAACGTATAAAGTAATAAGCTACAATGATGTGACAGATCTATCAACCCTATCAGTATACAATGAATAAGAACTAAATTTTATGAAAATTGGGCACTAATGAAAGCGAAAGTAACTTAGTATGAAAATGAAACGAACAGAAAACAAAGGAAAAATCCAGTCAGATGAAACCAGAGCAGGAGATGTAGAATTGATTGGAAGAGAAAATTTCAGAATCAATCAAGAGTACTAAAATTCTTTAAAAGTTCAACATCGAAGAAACACATTGACATTGTGTGCAAAGCTTCAGTAGATACCCTTAGAATATTTTACTTTTTCGGAACATTTCACTTTAAATTCTATGAACATTTTATCTAATATTTAGTCGTAAATATTACTTCGAAAATTAACTGTGTCAATTTAACATCATACTACAAGAATGATTGTAATGTTTTTGGAAGTTTTCACTTTCTTGACGCTGTTTTATCTCTTTCAATTAACTGCAGTTCGAACTAAAATTGATTTCTGTGATATTTCTTGTATTAAGGTTCATTAATTCTATAATTTAAGTAATACGATTAAGGACGTATAATTACTACTTAAACTATAAAATTTATTAATTTTTACATAATTTATCACAGTGATGTTCGTTTTCCCCAAGAGTTTCAAATATTACAATTCAGGTTTTAATACCAAGAGAAGCTTTAGATGAATGAAACTTTTCACTCTGAAGCAATTGATGAACTCCTGAAGCGACTTCAAGAATTTGTTCAAATATAAGAACTAACACAAAATGGTACATTTTTTAATGAGCAACGCGTCTAGCCATTTTGCTGTTGCATTAGATATTCTTTAAAATATTCTAAAACTGTCGGATATGTTAGTTTAATCGCTATAATGGCATAAATATCATTTACTATAATTCTTAATTTATCTTCTGTTCTACTATCATCGGCCATAGCAGCAAAATAATATGCATCAATAGTTTATTTTACAAACATATTCAATGAGCAATTAGCGGTACTGTCAACAATTCCATTTAGTTACACATCATCTAGACACAATCTTGGCTGGATTATAACTTTGTGAAAATGGTTAAATTTCATTTCAAAACTTAAAAACTTCTTATAAACAGTTTCCACGATTTGTACTTTCGGCCTTTCATTATTGTCTCTAAACAAAACAAATTTGGTGTTAGGTTTGTAATAAAACAACTTCTACAGTGATCATATTTGAGAGAGCTATTAAAAGAGAACATTTTTGCATAGCGATCTCTATGATACTCAAAATCTCGATGTACTTGATATTTTCTCAAGCTCACTTCCAATTTTTTAAGCCAAATGAGATAAAAACTTGTTCATATAATACAAATATTTTTTCAACAAAAGCGCCCCTTAATAAAATATTATTCCTAATTCTTGAATAAAAAAATATAAACATTTTACAGAACAACAATCAGTAAATATGTATACAAATTCGTGCCGTCTGAACATTAAGTTGTTAGGCCTAATAATATTTATGGCAGAATGATGATTAGATATAGAATATAAATGTTTTACTATTGTGCTCTCTGGGTTCCAATAATTTTGTGCAAACGAACGCGAAGTTTTCATTTCACAAAAACCATGATCCAAGAATTTGTTCACCCTATCTTAGTCACATTTATTGATAAATTATTTGTTTTTTCGATGATTTGTTAAAGTTTTTTCCCTTAACCCTAAATTAAAACAGTTTTAGTGGTTTTGAATGTTCTTGTCGGTGCAATACTGCCGGGTACAAATTTCGTACCATATCTGCATAATTAATAATTGGTAGGAAGTTATGGCATTGCGCAGAAGTGACTTTCCTATATTTTGTTGGGGGAGTGAATTTTCAAAAATATACTACCTACTTTTAAAGATGGTATGAAACTGTTCATTTCATTTTTTTTTTCATCGACTTGCAAAGTTATAAAAATTAGTACAATGTGCGTAAAACCAGTGAAACTGTGGCAGAAAAAGTAGAAGTGTTGCTTTAACACCAATCGTAGAACACAAAACAGTATTGGGTCGAATCATTGCTTAGCACAGAACAAGTATAATCACGAAAGCAAGTAATTGTTTGATATTGCTAATGTTTGAAGTTTCAAGATTGCACCTGCCTCAGAAATCGAAAAGTATCAATACAGGAACGGCATCTTTTAGTAGACCAACTGTGACGTACCTGAAGGGCAGTGGGCGCGTTAGGCCGTGGAGCGAGTGGAGGGTCCCTTTGAAGTAGTGACGAGGGCCAGGCTCTCGGTGTCAGAGAGTGGGGGGGTTAAAAAAAAGGCTCCACGTAATTTTACCTCGTTGCTACTTCGTCGCAAGGGAGGCTCCACCCTACCTGTGTGGGTGGACGGCAGACAGTCAGCGAAGTTCAGAAATCACGAACTTCACAACGCTGACCGTTTGGCGTCAACACCACCAGATTTAGATCTCGCAGTGAGAAGAGAAAACTGTAAATGAGATAACTGAGAAAGAAAACTGTAACTGAAATGAATATAGAAAACTGTAAAGAGAAAACGTGGGGGGAGCAAAAAATAACAGGTGTGAGTTTGGTATGGTAAGATGGCGTTTATTCGCACACACAAATGACAGACACCGTGTCTACGCTCCTGAAAACAAATACCTCCGAGCGCCACCCTTTCGCGCAGGGTTTACTCTATTCGGCCGAATAAAACAAGCTCCTAATCGCGCGATTGAAAGGGCAGAGGGAGCGACCTTTCTCGTACACTAGCGCAAAACACGTACGACACGAAACACGTAGACGCAATTTACACACAAGAATAAACAGAAAAGTTAAATAAAACGGTCTGGCTCAACTTGAGCACAAAAAAAAGTAACTAGATATATTTAGATCTCTGGCCTGTGTTATCTGGATGGTCTCGCCGTTGGCTGGGTTCAGCCCCGGGATGTCGGCGGTTTCCGTCGACGGCGTCTGGGCCAGGTCCGCGGCTTCCAGCCAAGAATGGTTCTGGCCGAGCGGTTTAGCCCGTCGCCAAACGCCTAGAAACACATGGCCTTAATCAAAATGGCCGGACACGTGGCTTCACGAAGAGGAGAGGAGATAACTACTTACTCGGGTGTTACGAGCGTGTTCCCTGCCCTGTAGTCGGTGCCTCAATCCCCCTCAAGGGTGGTTAGCTGAGAACCGTTGATTATTCCCGTAAAACGGATGGTGAAATACCTTATCTGCAACGGTTCTTCTGGCACGATCTATCTTGGGCACGAGTCAATTTAGTTCTCCCTCGTGGCGGCGCTTCCGCCGGTGAATTTAAAAATCGCTCACCGGGGAGACGCGTCACCACAACAAAAAAATGCAAGCATGGTTGCCTACCGTGCAGGTCCATACGTCCGTTAATTATTAAAAAGCCGTTTCTGCCAACGCTATTTTTGGACCGTTACAAATTCCCCCCCAACAAAATTAAAAACTCCGGGAAGCGGATGTTTTTTTTTCAAACCCCCAAAAAGAAAAATAAACTCATAAAAATGACGAAAGAAAGATAGTACTAGTGGGAGTAACAATGTCCCGACACACTCGATGCGTAACCGCAATCATATTCATTAAATCCCCCAAAGGGCTAAGCTAAATAGCTAAACTAGGGAGTCGTCGACAAATTCCGCAAGGCGGCATGTCACTCAAGGACAAAACACGAACGATCCCATAGAATATAAAAGTTTACTTACACCGTATGGTTTTAGACAAGTGACAGCCACTAATTACAATCAATCAAACTAACAAAACTAACACAACTCATAGCTTGTCACAACTATCCTAATACTAAACTGAATAACAATAAGAATTATCAACCAAAAATTCGACATACTCAAAACACACAATACGTAGTGGACATAAGCCTCCTAACGAGATATGGTTGTCGCCATAATACCACCCCCATTTCGGTGGCAGGACCTATCCGAACATACGACGACAACACCCAAAACACACTTAACCGTAGGTGTTCGAGCGTCGACTCAACTAACTACCTCTATTCCAACAATAACTATTAATTGACTGGTCAACATGTATGGCACCCTACAGTCATGTACCAAAAAAATAAATACCCAAAGGCTTCGAGATTGCCATTATAATCCCGCTATGCGGCTGGTCCCAAAAACTAACCACTATGACCCAACAAATGGCGAATCCCCTGATACAAGCAGAAACTAGGTCCAACAACCATTGATCCACAAATCAAAAAAAGTTTACCAAAAATCAAAATCACAAAAACCCAATCGAGAAGCGATGAAAAATTTTGAAAGTCCGGTGCACTTTGAACTCTGTTGGTGTGCCTCAGAAGATTGTAGCAAAAATCCCGCAAGCGGATGGTTACATAGAACCAACACAACAGATCTCCCGATGCACGATCCCACAGGTTCTAGCATCGAAACTATCACTACCAAATAACAAAGTATGGGCTACAAGATTGTGCTACAAAATTTGTGACAGCTTATGAGCGTTAGCAAATTACAAAAATAAGTCATAAGGACATGAATTCAAAATTACTATTACAATTAATTAGAAAAAGTTACAATATTAACGCCAGAAGGGCTGGACGCGACACGAAAATTGCTACAAAAAAGTTTAAGCAACGTATCCGCAAGACAAACTAACTTACTAACTCGTTGAACAAACAATAAGTCAAAACGGCATACGCGCCAACTATAGTAAAGTAAAATCATCGACTCACCGCTATGGGTAGCCGGAACAAAAATAACTAACTCACGTTATGCAAATACGCAAAACAAAACAGTACGCGATAACTAACAAATTACAAAACCTACAAAATATACTGTATAAAAAGACGAGCCGAGTGCGAACAAATAATGGCCGTCGTCAGGATCTCGGAATCATTGGATCCGAATCCACACAAACTACGAAAAAATTAAATCACCCACGCGCTACTGCGAGCTCTCTAACGAAATGAAGAAGAAGGAAAGATATCGAATCGCAACGCACCATGAACATACGAATGGTCGTGGTCTCTAAGGAATCGTCATCAAAAAATCCCGTAACTAGACGGATAGTCTACGACTAACAACAATCGATTCCCGCACCCACGAGCAATCGCAAAGCTCGGGTGGTTTGGAACGAATCGACACCAAGGACATGACTAGATAGTCAACAAAAGAAAAGTAAAAAGATGGTTACCTAGGAAAATAATCGAACACAGCTGCAAAATTTCCCTTAGACGCAACCGAACAAAACCAGAAGGAACACATTAAAATCGCGTCATCGCTACGTCACGACGCGATACGCCAATTCTCGCCAGAGTACGGAATCCCCGCCAGAGTACGAAGATTATAAAGCATTTCGAAATGCGTTGGTTATATTCAATTTAATTATCAAAAAACAGCTACTAATAGCACCAAAAATAGAAATACTAGCCGTAGTAAGCTCGAACCCACAAAATCATACCCAAAAATCTAACTACCAATCAACCAAATATGTATGATCCGTGGTCGCCCGTTCACTATCTCACTAGTTTCCATAAAAAAAACAACAATAAATCTATAACCAACGAATATTAAACTAATTTCTGCACTATAGTAGAAATTATACCAACAAACACTGAAAACAGGCCAGAAAATTCTCTAAATTAAAAATATTTAAATTTAAAGTTAACGTTAAAGTCAAAATATTTTCTTGTGTGTATTCTATATTACCCACAAAACTCACAGAAATTCTCAACAACTGACAAAACAACCACCCCAAATTTTCTCAATATACTAAATGCTGAAGGCTGATTAAAAATTTGAAATACTGTCAAATTTTCCAACTCCCAGTTCAGTTTCCTTGGCGCAAACTTAAGGCCTACCACAAAAATATATTCCCAATCAAAAGGGCACAAAAATAAACCAAAGGGCCAAAAAGTTTTCGCGAAGGGCTGAAGGGTCAAAATGAAAATTAGTGCCAAAACTACTAAAACGCATAAAATTGAAAAAGGGCACAAACATTTTCTAAAGGGCAAAAAGGGCCAAAACAAAAATTGAAAAAGGACTGCAAAATTAATTAAATGAGGTCTATTTAAAATGAAAAACAAAATCCTGAAGGGCTAGAAAAATTTACAAAGGGCTGACGAAACCCTTAAGCCTCAAAAGATGTTAATGAGCTAAATAAATAAAGATACCAACGATAGCTATTGTTGCTATTGCCCCATACGTTGGGTTCCAAAAACGTGTGACGTACCTGAAGGGCAGTCGGCGCGTTAGGCCGTGGAGCGAGTGGAGGGTCCCTTTGAAGTAGTGACGAGGGCCAGGCTCTCGGTGTCAGAGAGTGGGGGGGTTAAAAAAAAGGCTCCACGTAATTTTACCTCGTTGCTACTTCGTCGCAAGGGAGGCTCCACCCTACCTGTGTGGGTGGACGGCAGACAGTCAGCGAAGTTCAGAAATCACGAACTTCACAACGCTGACCGTTTGGCGTCAACACCACCAGATTTAGATCTCGCAGTGAGAAGAGAAAACTGTAAATGAGATAACTGAGAAAGAAAACTGTAACTGAAATGAATATAGAAAACTGTAAAGAGAAAACGTGGGGGGAGCAAAAAATAACAGGTGTGAGTTTGGTATGGTAAGATGGCGTTTATTCGCACACACAAATGACAGACACCGTGTCTACGCTCCTGAAAACAAATACCTCCGAGCGCCACCCTTTCGCGCAGGGTTTACTCTATTCGGCCGAATAAAACAAGCTCCTAATCGCGCGATTGAAAGGGCAGAGGGAGCGACCTTTCTCGTACACTAGCGCAAAACACGTACGACACGAAACACGTAGACGCAATTTACACACAAGAATAAACAGAAAAGTTAAATAAAACGGTCTGGCTCAACTTGAGCACAAAAAAAAGTAACTAGATATATTTAGATCTCTGGCCTGTGTTATCTGGATGGTCTCGCCGTTGGCTGGGTTCAGCCCCGGGATGTCGGCGGTTTCCGTCGACGGCGTCTGGGCCAGGTCCGCGGCTTCCAGCCAAGAATGGTTCTGGCCGAGCGGTTTAGCCCGTCGCCAAACGCCTAGAAACACATGGCCTTAATCAAAATGGCCGGACACGTGGCTTCACGAAGAGGAGAGGAGATAACTACTTACTCGGGTGTTACGAGCGTGTTCCCTGCCCTGTAGTCGGTGCCTCAATCCCCCTCAAGGGTGGTTAGCTGAGAACCGTTGATTATTCCCGTAAAACGGATGGTGAAATACCTTATCTGCAACGGTTCTTCTGGCACGATCTATCTTGGGCACGAGTCAATTTAGTTCTCCCTCGTGGCGGCGCTTCCGCCGGTGAATTTAAAAATCGCTCACCGGGGAGACGCGTCACCACAACAAAAAAATGCAAGCATGGTTGCCTACCGTGCAGGTCCATACGTCCGTTAATTATTAAAAAGCCGTTTCTGCCAACGCTATTTTTGGACCGTTACACAACGTACTAATCGTAAAATTATGATAGGTTCTTTAGACCGGGATGCGACAAGAAAAGTCGTAAAGAAGATTTCTAGAAAATAACAATGTATGGTGTGCATTTTGAGAACTACCTCCGTGGACAACTGCAGACCGGTTTCGATCTGGTAGTTCTCATCAGAACAGTATGTTATCTCAGTAGTAATTGAATTTCACCACGAGATGGCACTTAATGCTTCTCTCATTCATTTCTAGAATAAACCAGTGAAAACAATATGAAAAGAAGCCCTACTCTCCGGGTTTGAATCAAGTCCTAATACAAGATCACAACAAAAAAAAAACTCTACACCATTGAATGTTCCACAAACTTATCCTATGGCTGAATACCCTGAAATCGTAGCCTCAGTCCCCCAACGCAATAAATTCCTCCAACTTCTTCACTCACAATGACCGTTGTTACCAGATTTTCCTGTTTTTTCTGTTGTTGCCAGGACATTAGAACGTTATGAGGTTTCAGATAGTACTGGATGTTCAATTATATCTACTGCTTTTTAAAATATTGGTCTCATACTAAAGGTGATTCATCGCGAATTATAGATCAGAGCAGAGTTAGCCGAGCTCGATCTAGACCTAGAACTACGTTGGCGAATGAACCTAATTGGCTGCAATGTCACTTGTAATTTTGGTTGCATAACCATTAAATTTTAGCAATGCATTTGTTACTGTCGTATTAAAACTGAACATAGTCTATTTTCAGGGATAAAAACACGTGCGGTTTAAGTTTCGGTCAAGAAATAATTGGATTAATTTATGATCGTAGGAAACATAAGACTCGGATATACAAAGTCAATCGTTAAAAAGCGGTTCAGGAGGAGCATATAAAGTTACTGAAAGAACCAGGCTCTGATTACGTAGGACATATTTCCCTGAAAACTGGTTAAGCTAGAACGATTTGCACCCAAATTCTATTAATATGCGTAATCAAACGTATTATATCATTCCTGCTTTCCAAGTCGATCGGTACAAATAATATATTGACTGTTGCTGTGATGGAACTGCCGTTAACACGGAAAACAAAGCTGGTGTTATTCGGGTATTGGAAGACAGGCTTCGACGACCAATCCAATGGCTCATATGCCAATTGCCTACGAATGAACATACACTACACCTTTTTCAACATCTAGATGGAACTACAACTGAATGGCTTCAATGGGTAAATTGAAAAAGCACTTGCTAACTGTGAACCATTGACGGTTGTTGGTTTTCGCGAGATTAAATACACTTTACTTGAATTTTCTAAATCAAAACAAAAATTAAGCATAGCTCAACTGCATTTGCTAGAAATATGTCAATCTTTTGACAATGGAGTTTTTAGACTAAAAATACCGCAAAGTGCTCATGAGATTTTGATCGGTATCCTGGTGGAGCATAGATCCCGTACCCCACCTAATTAATATTGGAAAGAAAAAAATGCACTCCACCTTAATACACATATGTGATTTATTTGGTAGTTCAAGTTTCTGCAGCTATAGCGAATTTTCTTCGCCAGGGAGCAATCTACAATATACAGGGTGTTTAAAAATATCTTCGAATATCTTATCCAATTATATGTAGCTCTGATGGAAAAAAACAAAAAAATATTAGTCAACATGGGTCAACTGTTTTCAAAATACAGGGCGAGTCAATAGGACGGGCAGGCTCGATTACACCTACACCGTTAATGATATCGAAATGAACCAAAATACACTGCAAACGGGAGGCCAAAGTGCAGTCTCTAAAATTATTTTGCCATATACAGGGTGTTGCATTTTTGCAGTAGTTTCTCGACGTAGTTTTTTTAAAACCCCCTGTATAAATTTGCATATTTGAATTTGCCCTTTTTTGGGCTTTATAAATCCGCTTAGTTTTTGCAATTCGCTTTTACCACTCAGAAGTTGTTCACGTTTTTCTAAAAATTAATGCGTTTGCAGGCACTTATTAAAAAAATCGCAGAGCACTTGGTTTCTGGGATATCAAGTTGGGACTTTGCCTAAGCCTAAATAACTGACTGAGATATCTTCTGGTGGCAAGATTGCCTATCTGCGTTATGACATCACCTTGCTGTGACGCATTTATTTTGGTAAACTTTGAAGCGCTATAACTTGATTTTTTTAAATGGCACACTTTATATTTCAGTACATAGTGCTATTCAGGGTCTTAGTTTACATCTCTTTTGCCACTTATATTTTTTTCTTAAAAGTTGATAGTTGAGAGATAATTCTGATTTTCTTAAAAATTCGCACACATCAAAGAAATCAAGTTATGGCTCTTCAAAGTATACCAAAATTAATGACCCACAGCAAGGTGATGCCACAATGCAAATCGAGGATCGTGCCGCCAGAAGATACCCCAGACAGTTGTTTAGTATCTGCCAAGTCCCAACCCGATATCCTAGAAAACAAGTGCCCTGCGATTTTTTTAATAAGTGCCTGTAAATGCATTAAATTTTAGAAAAACATAAACAACTTCTGAACGGTTAAAGGGAATTGCAAAAACTAAACGGATTTATAAAGCCCAAAAAAGGGCAAATTCAAATATTTAAATTTATACAGGGGGTGCCATTTAAAAAAACTAGGTTCAAGGCTGCCCTGCAAAAATGGAACATCCTGTATATAACAAAATAATTTTACAGACTGCACTTTGGCCTCTAGTTTGCAGTGCCGTTTGGTTCATTTCGATATCATTAACGGTGTAGGTGTAATCGAGCCTGCCCGTCTTATTGACTCACCCTGTATAGTCGATTAGCAAAATGGATCTTGTGATGTACCTTTGTAAAGAGAATTTGACATAGCATCCGATTCTGCAAAAATATACTCAATGTTACAATTAAAAAACCAAAGTTAGATATCATTCCGGAAGATAGGTAGGATATGCAAAAAAATGGCACCATTTTGTAGACCAGATTGCGTATGACAAGTTTCTTAGGAAACTTTTTTTGTATCATCGACAGAAGCTAGACACTTAAAAATCAACCACCCTGTATATCTCAGAAACAGTGGAGTTGCGGACCCATGTTGAATGTTGATTAAAAAACATTTCAGCAGTACTATAATTGGGTAAAATATTCGAACATATTTTTTAAAAATCCTGCATAGAAATGTGTTTTGCTTCATCACTTTGGATTCTGGGTTAAGATTTTTGGTTGGTGGAAGCGATTCAAGAGATTTGTTATGGCTTTATAAAGTATTGTCAGGTTGTTTAATGTACATGCGCATTAACAGCATACGGAACCGCTTGCTTCAGATCCCATGCGGAGAAATTAAAAACTGTTCAAAAATTCTCGAGCCAGCATTGATTGTGTTTGAATTGCGAAGTTTGTGAGATATAATCTTCATTATATTGTTCATCGCAGAACAGATATTTCTCATTTATAAATTAAAATATAATGCTTAAGACCTATGATCAGAACATATAACTTTCTTGATCAATTGAAAAGTTGTTAATATTCTCCTAAATGCTAAATTGGCGAATGTGTTGGCACCTTCGAAATGGTAATTAGGATGGATACCTATCTTTGGTATTATAAATAAATAATGATGCCGGTAAGATTATTATTTTTACTACTAATAACAAATTGTATGATTTAAATTTAAGAAAATTTGAAATGCATACCAAAATTCATTAAATAAATAAATATATGTACTTATAAATTATTTCTTTTTGAATGACATGTACCATGTCACCATGTATCATGTGTGTACAAGCAGTAATTTTATTAGTATGTATGCCCAGAATATGATATTTAATTATACGTACAAATGTGGATTCCTCGAAAATGGCAAACCTGAAGAAGTATTCGGCTCAATAATTTTACCACGATGGGGTACCCCCATCTGGGGTAGTATAAACCAAGCCAAACAGGTTTGTTACATAAAAAGTCAATACCTAAACGATACACGTGCAGACTTGTTAGACCTGCATTCATCCCTTTATAGCACACGTGCGTGACTCTATCTTCTCAAAATAAACACACTCCCTATCCCCATACATACTTCTGGTTCCGCCCTCTAGAGAGGCACATTACGAAGGGCCCATTAACTTCCACAGCATATGCCCCCTTCTTGCACGGATTAATTGCGGGTACTGAGGGGGCGCGCCGTTCCCACGGGTGCCACGCGCCTTGCATGCGCCCACCAAAAAATACGCGGAAAGTGGGAACGAAATATTCGCGATACAATTGTTATCCCAGCGCGGCTTCCCACGATCCCTTATCGCGAAGATGAATTATTTGATGATCCCGCGTCGTGAAATATTCGCTTATCGCGTCGGAAGACGCTGATAACGAATGGGCACAATGGGCATCTTGTGTCGTCTAGGTTTTTTTCGCTTAGAAAAGGTGAGAGGAGACGCTGTTTCACAGCTCAGCCCGAATGTGAAAAGGATACTTTGTAATCTGAGCGTTATGAATGGAGGGATTCATTTTACTGAAACGTAATGTAAATTAGTATTGAATTAAGAATTTTAAATGAAAATCTTATGTAGGTAGCATATTTCCGAATATTAATTAGTTTATAAATAGTAGTAAAAGGCTAGTAATTTAAAATTATGCTGATAACTGCACCAACAAATCGAAATTTCTATGAAATACTTTCATTTACGATATTAAATATTTGTTATTTTTGACACAAAAACAACATAACCACATTTCGGCAATCATCAGCCGATCAGATTCACAAGTATACCGGGCGAATCAAGTTATACCGCCGAGCCCAAAATGGCCACTTCTGGTAGAAATAATACATAAATAAATATGTATTAATGAAGAACAATATTTGCCAATCAAATTTGTTTCACAGCCACCAGGCAGTTTGTTCGGTTTCTTATAAGTAATTGACCGCTTATTTATTTGATTTTCACGAGAGTGTACGTTTACTCAATTCTACATTTTGCTGTGCAATTTAAATCAAATATATAACTTCCGTTTTTTGAAATATATGCAATTTAATATTGTGGCGCTAATATTTTCAACGAACTTGTGAAATAGGTTTAACAATAGAGGTTACGACCCTTACTAATATCGTTCTAATATTCTGGGACGAACGTTTATATACCTGCCACAAAACTGGTCAGTTGCCGTGCCAATACTAAATAAAATAAATCCAGAGGCACAGGGATTCATTTATTGCAAGCACCTGATTTGTGTCGTCGCTCCAAAGATTTATTGCCATTTGAGTGACGTATAATGTAGCACAATTCAGTACAGAAAAAATGTTGAAAGTATTGTTATCCTTGAAATGCTGACAAAAAAATTACTGAAGTCATTTGAAACGTTTGAAACTAAGAAAAAAAAATCTGCTTGTAAAAAATATTAACATTAAAGCAAAAGGTGTATTTAATACAATGTTATGGTCCAGGGGAAACTAGTTAGCTGTATGTTGTTGAAAAGTTCAGAGGAACATTTCCTGCTGTTGATGTATTTCGAATGGGTCTCCACAAACTTTTATCGAAATTTTAAAAAAATGGTTACGTGAACAAGTTGCAAGGTAAAAAAAGATGAAGAAGACACTGCTGTTCTTTTAGTATTGAATCAGTACGAGAAAATCTAAGAGATTCTTTAAGAATACGGTCACTCCAAATGGGAATTCGAAAATCGCGCATTCGAAGTATTTTGAAGGACAACAAAATAAGGCCCTATACACATATTTTTTTCGAAAACTGTCATCAAAAGTTGACAGTTACGTTGAATTTTCAGTTGACAAAGTGAGTTTTTTTTTGTTACCTAGCTGCGAAGTACTTTTATGTTCTAGAACGCCAGTCTTTTTCGTTCTAGAACATAAAACACATGTCAAAATAATTTGTCAATTATTCAATTTAAATTTATAATTTTATTAATTAAATACATAACATACGAAAACAATTTTGTACCTACTACATGTAAATTGAAAGTGCCGATATTGTAGTGAGTCAAATTTTTGCCAGATCCAATGCTATCCGTTATCGTAGCGTTCAGTTATGGATGTTCAATGCTGTAATTGTTCGAGTGTACTGTACACGTTGTATTATTGGCAACTTCCGTAGGGTCTGCTGAAGACGGTAACAATTTATTTGCAATTGAAATTTGATTTTGTATAGAATCTTCTATATACGTTTCCGCGACCATACTCAATATTTACGGTTCAAACAATTTCAAATATAAATGAATTGTTGTGCATAACAAAATTATCTTGTTGTATTACAGTTTTCTGCAGTTTTCGAAAAAATCTTGTTTCGAACGCGAAATGCTTTTGCGTTCTCGAATGGATATTTTGCCGAGGGTTACCGACCGTTCAATAACTTCCATTATTGAACGCAAAAGTGGCGTTCTAGATCCAAAAATAACTATTTAATGCACTTTCGAAATATGAGATGATGCAAAATGGCTAGATTTTTGTTTGTGGATGGGAAATGCAATTTTAAGTGACATAAATTTTTGTAAAAATAAATGAAATTTATTCAAGGAACATTTTCTATAAATGGGCCGTTCCATCACAGCATATTGGATACTGCATAGATAGTTATTGGATAGATATGCATAGATATTGGAGTGATAATAATCCCCATTTTCGCATTTTCAATAATAGACAATTTTTTAAGATAGTTAATGTTTTGCGTGCCACTTCGTACCATGGAATAATATAATAATAATAGAAAATATTAATAATAATATTTTTTCGAAAACAATGTAAATCAACATATTTATCTGGATATGCTACAAAATATTTATAACGGTAATTTAAATGAATTGCCTGAACAATATCGAAAAACTAAATATATTTTCAACAGGATGGTTGTCCAGTCGCATTGTAACATCTGAATAACATTGTTAAATTTAAATATTGGAGAGAAATAGATCGGCAGGAATGGACCAATTTTATGGTCGATGTCAAGTCCTGACTTAACAATTTTAGATTTTTATTTATAGGGACGGTTTTAACCGTCCCTATAAATTTAACCGTGGTTGGCCGTAAAAAATTGTTTACGGCCAACCATTAGAAAAGAATATTCAAAATTAAAAAAATCGCATAAGAAAGGCAGCTATTGAAGAAATCCAAAACAGTTTTGAGTTCCGTACCAGGCTTGAACTGTGTGAAGAAAATGGAGGGGGATTGTTTTATTGATGTTATTTTTCTTTAATGTTGTTAAATGTAATTTAAAATTCTATTGGCAAATACACTACTCCAAAAAATTATCGCATATTCCAAAAAAGCATTATTATTCATTTTTTAAGTTGTCCATGTGATTCGTGTTTGCAGGTAGAAAAAAAATATATATGCAATAATTCTTTTGAGTAGTGTAGTAGGTAAATAATTAATATTTAAAACAAATGTTTTGCAACACCCTGTATAAATAAATATAAGTTTTAATAACTGATATGTTAGTTTCAGACCAAGCAGAAATTTTAATTCTTAAACATTTTTACATAAAACTAAATCTTTTTCCCCTCTTGTAAACTCAATAGGAAGGTATATCTGAAAACAACACAAAAAAGGATAACAAGTAAATTTAGAACATTTTAGTTTCAAAGTAATAATAATACATCCTAATACATAGTACCAAACCAGATTAACATTTCCATAGCAACGATTTATTTATTATCGGCATTTTGTGTCAGTATAATTCATGTCAGTTTTAAAAACTGAAGAACATCAATATATTCCTAAGAACATAATAGATCAAGCTGCAGATAATTGATCAATCAGTGCAAATTTGTTACCAGCAATATCCAGGACGAGATATTTTCTCTAATTAATAATTGAACTCTAATGTTTTTTTTTTATTTGGCCCTTTATTTAAAAATCGGCGATTGGAAAAAGTTTTTCGTGCGCTGTTCTGAAAATGCCACCTTTACGTCATTGTAAAAACGGATGAAAACAAGGTGTTTTCAGATAGGTATAATTAAAATATTTTTTCAAGAATATACAATTCCTAAGAAATCCAGTTTCTCTCATCAAACCTGAAAAGTTTTGTAGTCTTATTATAGTCACTTAGAATATGCCGTAGAAAAGATAAATTGAAAATTTTTAATACAGCTCAGAGTGAAAATCGAACACGCACTTTAAAAGATGAATTTAACCCACTACATGATATCTCATCCTGCTTGAAATTAATGTAATGCATTATTTAAAACCATTATCAAGCGTTTGCTTACTGCAGTTAGAAATTTACAGCCTCAGTTTCTCAAGAACGCGCATTCAACCACTGGAACGAGCCCAGATAACTTTCATCTTTCACCGCATCAAAAACCACCTGTATCAAATTCGGAATCTGCGTCAAAACACCAGTATATAACGGTCTGCTCGCACTCTTTAATAATTAACTTAACGATTATAAGACACATTTTTCATATATTTTTTAAATTTGAAAAACGATACTGAGAGTTCTTTTAATATCTACAAATGTACCAAGCCCTATTTTTAAATTTTATATTTTTATTTTGCTACTCTTTTAAGTTTTTTTCGAAAATTAAATCAACATTAGAAAAAACAGCTTGGTACTTTTCATGATAATTTACCCCTAAACATGTTTACGAAATTTAAAATAAATCGGTTAAGGTATTAAGTTTAAGGTTTTATCTATAAATTACCAGTTATATACTTAAGGTTGTTATAGTCAGTACTTGTAAATAATATTTATTTTTATTTTATTCCATGATTTATTTCTTTAGACTAGTCAGGCGAAAGAAATAAATCATATTTACTCAATTAATATTATTTACCAGTAAGTACTAAATATAACAACTTTAAATATTAAATGTACTTCAGTTGAACTCGATATTCCACAGCATCATAAGAAGGAAGTTGGCCATAATCAAGTCAATATGCATAGCAATCGGCGCCTTAAATTACAAAAAATAATATCACATATCTCATGTAAATCCATGTTAGCTTTATACCTCTTAACATCTTCCCGATAAAATAGGTCTTTCCTATTGATAAAGTTACTATTAGATGGATATCGGTTTAAGACCCACCACCTAGTTTAAAACACTCTTGATATAAGGACAGTGGGCAGGTAGTTTGTAACCTTCTTGTGAGCATGTCTATCCGGAAAATATCGTATTATCTGCTTTGAAAAGATCGGCACTGATAGTCGCACTGATAGGGATAGTTTTGTGGCTGTATTCTAAATACTGCAACCCATTCAATAAATTTGTAAAATATCACATATTGATATTGTACTACACGTGTTTCCTGTTTATAACTAAAAAAAACTGCTACCAGTAGCAATACCTTGTATTTGCGAAAGCAATCGTACAATTTTTAATCGTATTCATTTGAACGACTGAACTAGCGTTGTGCAGAGTCGAATAATCCTATGACTCGAGAAATTACGACTCGTAAATATTCCAACTCGAATGATAATTCGAGTTGGCCAACCCGAGTCAGCACATGTGTTTGTTTACTTGATTTCCAAGTCGCGTGTTGCAGCTGGCCGCAGGTATTCATTCGTTCAGACTGGGCCAACAATTGTTACTGACAATGCGGCCAATATTAAAAAAGCAGTAGCTGAATATTTACGCCAACAAAATCACTATTGCGTGATATTCATACTTTGAATTTGGCAGTCCAAGATTGCATAAAATGTAACTCAGAATTTTCGGAACTCTTAAAAAAATATAGACGTATAGTTATGCATTTTAAAATGAGTAACGTAGCCAGTTATAAATTAAATTAAATGCAACAACAAATGGGTGTTCCACAGTTAAAATTGAAGCAAGATGTTCTAACAAGATGGAACTCGCATTAATCATGATTCAAAGATGAATGGATACTCGATCACCATTATCGGCTACATTGGGTTTATTAGAATCGCCACCACAAAACTTATGAGTGGACAATTATAACAGATTGCATTAGTCTTTTAAAAACTTTGGAAAAAATGACGAACGAACTATCAGGAGAAATGTATACTACGTTGTCCCGTGTCATTCGATTAATTAGAGGTTTAAAAAGTGCAATATGTAATAAAATATTAGTAACACAAACAGGCAATAGTCTACAATCAAAATTGTTAGATGTACTTGACAGGCGGTTAGTACATTTGGAAACGAATAGTATTGTAGCAAAATCTTGTTTCCTTGATCCGCGATTCAAAAACATTATTTAGCATGAAGTTAACGCAGAAAGTGCCATGCAGTCGATTATAGATGAGTTAATTTAAACGACTGGAACTGAACCAATTGGTGAGATCAAAAATCTGGCTCATGCTCCCCCGAATTCTGAAAATGTTCAATATGGCAATGGGTGACAATATTTCTTCAACTGCTCCAGTTTCGGAATCTGTGGTAGCCGTGAAACAATACTTAGTATACCTTCCGCTACTGGACAGAACACATAATCCGTAAGATTTTTGGAAACTGCATCAAAATTTCTTTCCAGATTTATGTAAAATGGCCTTCAAATACTTATGCATTCCTGCTACTTCAGTTCCGTCTGAGAGAGTTTTCTCAAAAGCCGGACAATTAACAAATCAAGACTGAAATAGACCCGAAGAAACCTAATATTGTTCCTTAATAGTCGATTGCGTGATTCTAATTCAGTTATTTCCTAAATAGTAGTAGCGAAAAGTAAGAATTATTATTTATTGTTATATTTATTTTGAATTGTTTTCATTAACTTTTAATTATTACTTTTATGTTATAAGAAATTGTATTTTGGTTTCCTTATATAGATATGTAGACCATTCATTATTATAGAGTTTTTATATTTGTGTTATATATTTTTTATATTATTGCCTTAAACGTTGTTTAATATATTATGTTATGAATAATACTATTAAATTTTGTTTATAATTAACAAATGCCGTTTTTAATTTGAGTCGACTACATTATGCTTCTATTAAAAGCAACGATGCGGGATATACAGGCGTTTTATAGGTAAACCACAAAAAAATGTCAAGTTCATTGGATCGCCGACCGCTCGCGATTGAACACGAGCCAACTCGAGTTGTCGCTATTAATATCTCGAGTAATTCGAATACATGTATAACTCGAGATGAGCGAATACATTTATTCGAGTCGGCGCAACGGTAGACTGAACCAGTGTTCCAGTGAACCACGGGAACGACAATCAAATCCGAGCATAGATTTATCTCAATTCGATGCATTTCATATTTAGAAATGTGTCCAAGATTTAATAATTCTGTCATGTTCTGATAATCGCTTGAGATTTGCAGTAGATATTATGCATTTTCAGTGAATAATATAATACTTAATATTATAATATTAATAAACTCGAACTACAGTCGTGTACTTCTTTAACGCTCGGTCGTATTCAAACTAACCATTGACGTAGACCGGTGATTAACATGATTATCACAGCCAATCACAGACCGATAGGGCCGAACTGTAGTACGTACAAAAATTACTAATATTGTGAAGCTTAAGATATATTTTTTACATATTAGTTAGTAGTTACAATTAGTATGAAATCATTGTATCCCGACGGTGAGTTTCCATGACCAGCAAAGTGTCCGCAATGGATATTAACCACCGATTGCAGACTGTAAGGCCTTAGTTTTCGTACGTTATCACAAAGTTGCTTGAATGCGATAATATTTTAAATTAAGAAACCCAAATTGTGCGTAATAATGTTGTGGGAACTATTATAGAATGTAATCAACTTCGTATTCTGCGTCTTATCAGCCGCGCGGCTTTAATAAGATTATATTTTAAATTTAAAAAAGCATTTCTTAAGAATCCTACAGCATTCCCCATTCTGTTCCTCGGTTGCTTTGATTACAATATACTGCATTATTAATTAGGTTTTCATATAAGATAAACACCCGGAGTTTTAATTAATAAGTTACGACGAGTTGAAAGCTCCCTTTAAATTAAACTCGACTCGGCATACGTTTACAAGTCAGTGATTGATGGTAATTTGGACAGATGGAATGATGAAGAACCATCACGCTTCATACATAGTAGTCCTATTAAATCTTCAATACCGCGATACACGGCAGACCATATCTGTCATTAATAATTACGCTGATATGGTATAATTAAACAATATTGGGGATGCAGGAGGTCACAAAAATGTTATTATTTGTTTTATTTACCCGTTTTAAATAAAATTCGAGTGATGTGATTTTATTGCCAGGGGGGTTCCCCGATCCTTCCACGTATAACTTTTTTTTAAATTATCATATGAAGGAAATGATGCCATTTAAGAAGTAGTTATATCATTTATATTGATATTTGAAACTAAACCATACTCCCCACCGGGATTTGAACTCGAGGTCCTTGCGTTAATAATAAAGCGCATAGGCGATGATAGTGAGCAGTCTATTTTGTTATTTTGTAAATTTAAAAAAAATCCCAATAGTAGGTATTAAATATACTGATTTACGTGATTTTGTCTTATTCCAGTAGTTAACAATTGCATACTTTATGTAACTACAAGGTGTACCTAAATGATTGTTGTTAAGTAATCACTTCAATTCAATTATGCCGCCTTTCAAATATGTATACCGTACTATTGATAACTGTCACTGTCAACCATACCTGTCAACTGTCAGACAACATAATAACAGTAATTTCTTAAATTGTACACTGATCAGAAGAACAATTTTATTGTAGAGGCTTACTTTCGTAATGGACGATTTGAAAAATGATGATGCCATTTAAGAAGTAGTTATATCATTTATATTGATATTTGAAACTAAACCATACTCCCCACCGGGATTTGAACTCGAGGTCCTTGCGTTAATAATAAAGCGCATAGGCGATGATAGTGAGCAGTCTATTTTGTTATTTTGTAAATTTAAAAAAAATCCCAATAGTAGGTATTAAATATACTGATTTACGTGATTTTGTCTTATTCCAGTAGTTAACAATTGCATACTTTATGTAACTACAAGGTGTACCTAAATGATTGTTGTTAAGTAATCACTTCAATTCAATTATGCCGCCTTTCAAATATGTATACCGTACTATTGATAACTGTCACTGTCAACCATACCTGTCAACTGTCAGACAACATAATAACAGTAATTTGTTAAATTGTACACTGATCAGAAGAACAATTTTATTGTAGAGGCTTACTTTCGTAATGGACGATTTGAAAATGGAGAATGGATTTATTCAATTCCAGAGTGCGTTAGGGAATTTCAACACAAGTTCACTGGCCACCAATTTGAATACTCGGTTTTGTCAATACATATTTCACCGTTTTAGGGAAACTGGTAGTGTTCAGAAAGGGAAATCCTCAGGCAGATCCTCAGTATCAAGAGAGGTTGTTGCAGATGTTCGTGAACGACTCGAAGTAAGCCCTCAAAAGTCAATTCGTAAATTGTGTATGTAAGCTGGAATTTCCTCGAGCACCTGTCATAGAATTGTGAGAAAGAGGTTGAATTTACACCCTTATAGGGTCTCAGTGGTGCAAGAATTGTTGCCAGTGGATCCTCAATGCCGATTGAGTTATTGTCGATGGTTTGTGGAAAATTTAAATGACGATAGATTGCTCGATTTAACATTTTCAGTGATGAGGCTTGGTTCCACCTATCAGGATATGTTAAATTGAGAAAACTGTAGGTGCTCGCATGCTGAAAACCCTCATCTTTTGTGGAAGCATCCTCAGAAGGGTGGAATTTGGTTGGTTGTGTCTCGCCGTAGAATAATTGGGCCTATATTCTTTCATGACACAATAAACGGTGAGAGATATCGGTAACAAATTGTTCAGCCTTTCATAGACCAGTTAGATGATGAAGAATTGGAAAACGAATATTTCCAAGAAGATGGTGCAAAAGCTCACACAGTCAGAGCAATGTTAGCCTATCTGCAAGATTTTTTTTATAATAGTCTAATTAGTCAAGGACTATGGCCGCCACGTTCTCCAGATCTAACTCCACTGGACTACTAAATTTTTGGATATTTAAAAGATTGAGTTTTCCAAAGAAGACTGCATACGTTGGAAGAGTTAATGGCAGAAATCATAAATTTTTGCTGAACCATAACTCCTCAAATGCTAATCAACTTCATCTGCATAATCAGCTTTGATTATATATTTTATTTATTAATTATGTTTTCTAAATCTTTACTTCTTTTTATGTTTCTGTTTATTAAATTATTTACTTTGATTACTTTAATAGTTATATGTGATTGTTTTATTGTCTGCTAGTCCTCAATTTGCAAAAGTAAAACATTTGTAACATTGTCAGATTTAAAGCGGAGCAATTAATAGATTTGTCGTAGCTCGTTTATTTCATTAATCCCTGCATGATATTCAGTTTACATCTTGTTTGTGCCGTGGAGTAATCTGCCTCACTTGGGGATGTTGCCTGTGAGGACTTCATTTTCATGCTTATCTGGTTATTTTTATGTACACACAATTTAAGAATGCCCTCGATTTTAAAAGAAAGGTTATGTAAATAATGTACAAATAATAATGTAAATAATATATAAACTCGTGGGCCCTTAAGTAATTTTTCATTGTAGTCTTTTCATGTGCTTGGAAGCCACAAATATTGCTGAAACTAATAAAAATGTAGTATTTGAGTAGTTAAATATCGACTGACACAATTGAGAGTTGAATTGCATGAAGATAGCTTTTAATGCCATCTTCATGAGTAATGAGTGAAATGTCTCGTGCGTCTTTAAATAATTCTTCATTGTTGTCTTTTCATGTGTTTGGAAGCCATAAATATTGCTGAAAGTAATAAGAATTTCGTATTTGAGCAGTGAAAGCAATACTTTTATTGCCATATTCAGGTCTAATGTCAAAAATATAACTATTTTTACTGCAGCGGAACATAAATATTTTACATAGTTACGTAATTACAATCATTTAGGCACAATCATTTAGGTTATCTTGTATAATTCGACCAATTTTTCAAATAAAAAAGGCATGCTTTGTTAACGACGATGTCCTAACGTGTGCGATCCTCTCAATAATTGCGCTGCATGTGATGACATGTATACCACTGGATATGTCTATCCGTCAGATAACTTTAACTTTAAAATACACTTACTAGACACATTGTGCAATTAATAAAGTATGTGCTATACATGAAATGTAGTAGTTGCAGAATGGCGAGAATAATTACAAAAACATTTAGCACAGATGAAATGAAGTGTGAAATGATGCGATGCAGTTTATGCACAAACTGTAGTATTCACCAAAGTGAACTGAATCCATATTTCTTCCTAATAGGAGAAATCGATTGGACAGAAACTTCTCATAACTTCTTACGGCCCATTCGCAACTTCCGTAAGTGAGAACCCGAGGCTCCTATTTAAATGGGAAAATGTCGATACGATATATAAAATTTGCCTGCCACGTTTTTCTGGCTTCTAGTTGAAATGTCGCCTGCTATGTATAACGTGATAGTCTGCTATTGCACAGTCAATCTATTTGCTGGTAATATTTGAAAATATATCGCGACACACAAATTATACTCCAATTAAATGATGTCTGAATTATTAAAAAATCTAAAATTTCACGCTATCTCAATTATCAATATATTTACTTAAGCGTAATTATGTTTGTATAATTATTATGCAATAAATGCACACGACAGGAAATCATTTGTGTATGCAAGGGGGGATTTTAATTACCAATTGCCGTAACGGCTGAATCTCGAGGCACCCATCTGCAATGTAAATTTCCAACGTCTCATTGATTATTGCACCATAACCGTCAAATACGGTTGTAATTAATGATGCGTTTATTGGTTCAATGTCGCAATGGCCCATAGCTATGCAAAACCGCGCATAATCGTGAACACATTACATATTTAAAATTGTAGAAAGACACCCGACTGGACGTGGAATGTAAATTTACGCCTCGTGGCTCATTAATATTTATTGAACAGCAGCGGAGGTGATCGAGTAAACAAGCGGCATTCTACACTACTGTGAGATGAGTGAGCGAGTAAGTAAATGAGCGAATGATACTCGAATGGGACGTTTTTAGTGGAATATTTACACTATGACGGAATAAATTTACCTCAGCAAATAAGGGATTACAGATACAGAATCCCATTTTCGATTTTAAGGCACATGATAAATATAAATGAATCAGTATTTGCTGTATTACGAAATATTAACAAATAGAGATACAAATCGCCCATTCAAGACTTCTTAGATTTGATATTTTATTATAGTATTGTTTTACGAACATGATTTATACAAGGTGCCGATAACTTCGTGGCATAAATCTAGGAGCATGCTAGGAAAGGCAAAATTAAATGAAAATGTTTTTTTTTCAATCGCTCTTGTTTCCAAAATATAGGACCTTAAAGTGTAACTTAGCAAATCAGTTTTCTTATTAACATTTCTACTTGAATAAACTTCGAAATCTAATATTTTGCGACAAATCACCTACTGTTAATACACATATTCACAAATAATTACAATAATCTGAGTAAATACAGTGCCGTAGAAACTGGAGTTCTTCTATGGTTATTGCTACATAAAACCTTTCAGGTTAGGATTTTTTAAGTCATATACCAATTTTCGGTGAAATAGCTTTATTGGAGACCATAGTACAACCCCTAATCTTTTGGGTTGCCGAATTCTTTAGAGCGGTCCTTGACTAACTATAAACATGTCATCACATCATAAATTCTAGTGAGTTATTTATTACTCCTAACATCTTCAGCATTAGGGGGTGGGTCCAAGTGGCATTTAAAAGATGGTCGTGTTTGGCTCGCGTTACCCTCACAGGAGTAACCGACGCACAGTGGGACAGCTTTGGCCGCTAGCCGGACAACAATCCACAGAAAAGCAGAAACATCATCAATGTCGTTAAAACTAGTGCCAGGATTTTAATTATAGTCTAATGCACCCATGGTACAAATGGTTTCTCTTTAAGAAGAGTTGGAATGCCAGTGTTACACCGAAACGAGTCGCGTGTCGTGAATAATTCTGGCGCCTACTTTTTAATGTATGATTATTATACTTGCTTAGTATTTTTTTTAGTAATCAGTTACTTTGTACGATATATACATGCTAAATTATAACCAAATTATTTCATCTTGCTTATTTTTCCATAAGATATGCAAATAAATAGGCGATATTTTTTATGAAATAGGGTGCACTAATTATGCAGGGGGGGTTCAAATTGTATGGCATAGTATGCTCTCAGCCTTCATCTATCATATGCC
This sequence comes from Othius punctulatus, assembly GCA_951805005.1. Classification (NCBI taxonomy): domain Eukaryota; kingdom Metazoa; phylum Arthropoda; class Insecta; order Coleoptera; family Staphylinidae; genus Othius; species Othius punctulatus. Next base: position 64,873,834 of record OX638141.1, on the reverse strand, counting down.
ATTTCGTTCATCTGCCACCTTTTGCCACCTTCGGAGTTAATAGTATGAATGTAGGGCGCGTCCTATCAAAAATGAAACAAAGTCACTTTTCTGCTTACATTTTTTTTTTTTAATTTTGATTAAATTATTGTGGAATGTTAATTTCATTTAAAATTTCATTTAATAACATCACTGTTGATTTTCTTTCAAAAAACTGACCTACATTCATGCTTAACGAGATTTTTACGTTTGATAATAAAAAAGGCTCCCCTTCCTACATTTTAAATAATTGAATCTACACTTTCATGTTTTTTTGTCGACTTTAAGTGTCAAAAAGCCAAATACAAGATTTCAGATTTTTGTCCGGCCAAAATCGCTCCTGTCCCACTGTGCGACGGCCCGAAAATCGGCCGGTTTCGTAGAAATTAAAAAATTTCAACGAAATTATCAAAACGAATTCACCAGTAAAGTAGTTAATATAAAATTATTACGATTGTACTATATTTATACTCAATTTAAAACAGTTGTAAGTGGTTAGTGAAATTAAACTAATCAACGTTTTCTATCGACAGGTGCATCGATAGTAAGTAACGGAAGTTAATTTAATCCGTTAAAGTTAAAGTTAATTATTTTTTTAATTATAATTTAACAAAATTTAGGAAACTAGTTTTAAATACACAGAAAACGTATATTCATTTGAATTTAATAACAAATTAGTTTTTATATTGTATTTTATCAAGTTTTTGAACTATTTTGCTTCACTTAACAATTGAAACTACCAGTTAATTATGATTTAAATCAGGGAACTATTATTTTGGTGGGAACTGAAAGATAAAATTAGAGAATAAAAATACTCTTGAATTAAAAAACATATTTTTTAATTTATAAAAAAATATTATAGTTATTGATTATTTTTATTATAAATATTTATTATTACCTAACTAATAACATTTACGGCATAATGTGCACAATGTGTTGGTTACACTTGCAACACGTACGAAGCAATTTACATGAAAAACTACACATCAACATTATTAAACTTCGATGAATCAGCGCTAGGTAATCCATTGCTAGAAATCATACAGACAATTACAATTCCCAAATCACTTCGCGAAAAGGATTGCTCTTAATGTCATCTATTAAGAAATTACGATTTCGGAGTATATTCGATTATATTGTTTGGAATTGAGGGTTAATCCATTCATTGTATGAAATTGTCAATGTTGCATTGTAAATAAATTATAAATATTATGTGTAATTAGGTAATCCTATTTAAGAAGGCGCTCGGCATTATTTCCGTCAGTACTTTTCTGCAACTGAAGATGGTCGCATTGCGACCGAAATGTACTTTTAGTTTAAGATAAATGTCTTTGTGAAAATTGTGTTCCGTATTTTATCTTTTCAACAAGTAACAAGATGGAAATAGTGCAGTATAATGTTATTTAATTAAAATCGCTATATCCCTTGAACGAAGTAATCGAATTTATGCGTTACTATGCTTTATGCGTTACTTTATGCGTTAGTTACAATGTCAAATAAATTTTAAGTGTCCTCCTCCCTTGCGATACCTCATTTTAAAACTTTAAAAAATCCTAATCTAGTGACGCAATAAAAAAAGATGTTTGTCGATTCGTTTTGGAAAAAAATAAAAAAATAAGAAAAATTCCAGAACAATTTATATTGAACAAATCTAAAAAAATTAACTTAGATTTGTTCAATATAAATTGTTTTGGAATTTTTCTTATTTATTTCTTTTCCAAAACAAATCGATAAAAATCTTTTCTTATTGCGCCACTAGATTAGATTTAAAAAAAATCACTCGTCACGTCAAAAATATTAAAGGCAATACTATTATTTTGAATGATTTTAATTATTTTAAAAGTTTTCTCCACATTTTAAGACATTGTTTGGCGAAGATTAGTTTATACCTTAAGAAGCACAACAAAATGATCTATTTAACGGTGCTATTAATGTTATTATGGTTTGAATAGGGGAGCAAAACACAGAGGAAAACTATGTTCCCATATTATTCCCCCATGTTCCGCGGCAAATCGTTCACCCGTTATACAGGGTCCGTCATTTCACCTCCCGTCTTCTGTATCTCAGTTACTAATTGAGTTAGGATTTTGATATTTTGCAGACTTTACTTGCATTCTATGGCGTATTTTAGGAAAATATTTTTGATTATACAGGGTGTCCCAAAAAAGTGTGACGTCATGATGATGTGTATTTTTCAATTTCATGGTATATTTTTTGTTGTTTATTTGGGTGCCCTTTATGGATGCCTACATATCTATGAAATTTTATTAAAATCGGTTCAGTGATTTTAGCACAAAAAAATAAAAACTGAAAAAAATCAGTTTTGCACCATTGGTTAAGAAAATTAATAAGAGATAAAAATATGCCTTGTTAATAAAACCGTACAAGGTACTCATTAAATAAGGTCTGATAGTTGCGTTAACCAAGTTTTTTTGATATGCTTTATACAGAGTGCCCTAAATTTAGTGTCAAACTTTTCAAACTTTAAAGCACTTTATTTTCCTTATTTTAAATTGGAGCCCCTGTATATTTTTATGTCATTCCATGTGGAAATTTAAGACAAACATTTTTCCTAATTACAACTCTATCGCAATTCCTAACACATTGAAAGTTATGTGCAGAAAACTCGATTTATCAACTATTCCAATAGCCATTTTAATGAATAATATTTGAAGGTGAATAATATTTGAAAAACAATTTATTGACATAACATGTTTTGTAGTTACAATTAATATCTCGAAAGTATGAAAGGATTCACAGATCTTCGTCTAAACCTATTACACATCGTAAAAGTATTAAGTTTTGTATAAAAAATAGTTTTAGTAATAAAATTTCATAAAAACATAACATAACTGTGCATTTCTAAAATTAATTAATTGCTAGAACTTATGTTCTATATGTCTTCCGCCCTCTTGAAGTCACAAACGAAGACGAGTATGAAATGACATTGCCACTCTTCGTAACAGGTTGAATGTAATATTTTGAAATGCGAATATGAAAGTCATATCCACATTTGTAAATATAGGTCATAATATTTGTCATATTATGAATATCATATTTTCCATGACAAAAAGTAATTTTGCTATCTTGGATATAAAGACCTTACCTAAAAAAGTTTTAAACTTTTATATTACTACAGTCAACAATGGCTCTTGTCACTTTGTTAAACTTTAATGTCAATAAATTGTTTTTCCAATCCACCTTCGATTTTGATTAATTAAAATGGCCATTGGAATTGTTGATAAAACGAGTTTTCTGCAAATATCTTTGAATGTGTTAGGAATTGAGATAGGGTTGTAATTAGGAAAAATGTTTGTCTTTTAATTCCGCATGGAATTACATAAAAATATACTGGGGTTCCAATTTAAAATAAGAAAAATAAAGTGCTTTAAATTTTGAAAAGTTTGACACTAAATTTTGGACACTCTGTATAATGCATATCAATAAAACTTGGTTAACGCAACTATCAGACCTTATTTAATGAGTACCTTGTATGGTTTTATTAACGAGGCACTATTTTTATCCCTTATTAATTTTCTTAACCAATGGTGCAAAACTGTTTTTCTTCAGTTTTTATTTTTTTGTGCTAATGTCACTAACCCGATTTCAATAAAAATGTATGGGTATGTAGGCATCTATAAAAGGCACCCAAATAAGTGACAAAAAATATACCTTGCAATCTAAAAATATATCAAGATGACGTCACATTTTGGGACACCTTGTATAATCAAAAATATTTTCCTGAAATACACCCTAGAAAGCAACTGAAGTCTGCAAAATATCAAAATCCTAACTCAATTAGTAACTGAGCTATTGAAGACGGAAGGTGAAATGACGGACACTGTATAATTAAAAAAAAACTTGATATTTTTTTAAATATTCAATTTTTTTCATGTTTTTGTCGTTTACTTTCAACGTATGTTGTAGGAATGGCTCGATGCAGCGTTACTTTTCATTAAAATGAACTATATTTCTGCTTATAGATAATGTTTTATAAGTATTACAAAATTGTACACAAAATATTCGGATATACTAACGTTGACATGAGTAGGTACTTTGTTTTATGTATGGTTTAGTTTTTAAGATATAAAAAAATGATGCTATTTTATTTAATTGTTCATTTCAATGCCGATGAAAGAATGTGTAGATTTACTAGCAGTATTTGAATTTTGAAATGGTCAGAAAAGGTCTTCTCTACCTGATTTTACATCTGTACCAAATATTTACGCGGGAAGAAATATTTTGGCCATGTGTCAAGCTAGAATCTGTTCATTGTACACCCGAACGAAATATTTGAGAGGTATTGTCGCAAGCGATTTCCGCCCTTAAGTCTTTTAAATTTTCCCAACAACTTTATAATACTACCTGCAATAGTGTTTAAAGAAGCCTCCGAGATTTTATTCTGGTGGTGAATATCTCATATTGCTACAAAAATATACACCTTACACCGTGGTGTAAGAAACAAGTGACTGCGGCGTGGTCGCCAAGAGAGTATTTGTTTGCTATCTGTAATGACAAAACTCTTAACGATGATAAGAATTGATTAATAAACAAAAAAAATACGTGTTCACGTTTTCAGAAATAGAATATTCTACAGTCGATTCTCGATTTGTATGTTTATTATATTACACATGTGGACATGTTTGTTGCTATAAGGGGTTAATTTTAAGAGCACACCGGAGCCCTACTTTAAATTTTTATAAACATTGCAAATCATATATTTAAAAATTGAAATTTGTATCATGTGCGATTGTAATATCTCTAATAATAATTTATTACTTTGTGGACATTTAGATAATGTATATTATTAACAGAAAAATTACGCAACGCTATTTATTTAAATTGTTAAACGCAAAATATAATTTATTTATTATGCAGCTATAAAATATTTTATAGTAGTATAATTAAACTTGTCAAATTTTGTATTACATTATTATTACAAAAACATGATTAACATTAAGAAACAGAATATAATACAAAATTACAATAACAATAATACAAGACAAAAAGGTAACTCGATGGCCGAAAAAAGGATGGAAAAACAGGCACAAAGACATACCCTATATCCAATACCTAAATACTAAAAAAAGTCAGAATCAACAAAAAATAATAATTAACGAGACATTAAAGTCAAAATAAATAAATTTATCCAAGCGCAAATGTGAGGCTGTATTAAACAATAAAACGTCGAATACATAAAATACATTTTATCAAGAACACCACTTAATAATACGTTGTAAATTAATATAAATGTTAGATGTCAAAAAATGACGTTATTTCAATAGTTTTTTTTTTAAATAATTTAAAATCTATTTTAGCGCGTATGTTTGTTTCATTAATATGTTGTGTATAATTCACCAGTTTCGATTACTTGTTAAAATCGAGTGGCATAGTGTTCACTAATGAGGCACAATAATTATTTGTCAGGCCACCCCAAATTTGTGGAATAACCACCTCTCGTCCTTTCTTTGCTATGATGTTGACTCGAATCCCACTGACGGGTCATCGCAGACCATACATTTTCTATTAAATTCAAATCAGGTGACTTTCAAAACACATACAGAAAACGATAGAAATACGACATTTTATAAATCATTCACAATTCAAGGAAACTTAAGAAACAAAATTAACCATTTGAAATAGACAAAACTATCAATACAGAACACAACACACAATACCTTAATGACCAAACTCAATTAACATTTAAACCTGTTTATAAATTGTTAAATAATCCATTTAACACATAAAACAACAAAAGCAATAAAACTTCATATTAGACATCTATCAAATTAAAATTACATTTCAAATAAATTAAAGATATATAAAGGTAAGTAAATAATTCTAAATATATACATATAATATAACCAAAATACTTGAATTGAAGAATTGATTTTACTTTCTATTACCAAAATTAATACCCCATAAAAATAATTTTCACACATTTAAATTCTTCCCCACACTAACAAATTACATAAACACTAAATCATTTATACACACTATAACATTAAACACATAACAAATACTATTATAATTTATTATTAAACATTTTGTAACAAACTTGACTTCAATTTCATATTTAACTTAATTATTTATTGTATTCTCGCAGATATGCCTCTGACGGTGGATGTTTATAACTGAAAATAGTCGGGCGAAAGAAATAGATCATAAAATAAAATAAAAAATAATATTATTACCATTAAGTACTGAATATAACAACCTTAAATTAATTTTAATATATTTACCTACCAGAACGTACCCACAAATTCTCAGAGCTACGATCGTTCCACCTCAATCCACCCGATTTTTATTTTTGCGATCATATAAAAACAATGGTACCTTAACGAAGTTAACACCGAAGAAGAGTTGCAAAATCGTATACAATATGTCGCCGAGGTAGCCTGATTGAGATCGCGCATATAGGCTCATTGATGGGAGCTCAATTATGCATCGAACATGTAGGAAATATCTTCCAACAGTTGCTATAACGATTTATACATTGAAATCCCATTCAAGCCAAACCAGCCAATGGTTGGGCATGGGGCGTTGTTCCCTTGGATGGTCATAACTGTCACGTTCGAAATCAGGGGTGCTGACATATTCGACATATTTATGGCTTGTAAACATCTTTTTCTCGCTGGGAGATATTATGGAAAGTGCACCGGCACCGCTTTATTGTCATAAAAAGGTATATTTTTTGGACTTGAAAAAATCAAGCGTTTCTGAGATATTCGAGGTTATACTAGGCAGAACACATCAAATAATAATTTAAAAAAAATCATAGTCTGCATAGAAACATTCCATAATTGTTTAATAATATTAATTGACATTAGACAAAACTGTTTAGTTTTTCTCTGCTAAGAAAAGAAGAATTTTAAGTGTTATTCTGTAAAAAGTAATTATCTTTTCTTGAATAACTATGGAAAATTACACCAAGAGTGAATATACGGATATAATACTGGGCGATTACCAAGGAAATTCGACACCCGCAAGAAGACTACATGAAAAGATTCAACAATTATTATTTTTTCATTATTTTATGTTTGAAGAAGTGGTAAGCACTATCAGGTAATGAAGATTCAGTCTTAATTTACATGGACTAGTTTCGACCTGGGGGTCATCATCGGCAGAGTCCAAATCTTTTATTAAAGGAAAAATTGCATGTATAACATTGTGTTCGATTGCATGTCACATAAAATCCTTCTGGAAAAACTAGACCACTATGGATTCAAAGGCATTTCGTTGCGGCTTATGACGTCTTACCTAGACCCACAAATTGTTGATTTTAATGGAGAAAAGAGCAATCCAAAATACATACGGCGAGGAGTCCCACAAGGATCTATACTGGGGCCGATACTTTTTACATATACATAAACGACCTGCCCACCAATCTTAAATGCCATACTTTCATGTTCGCTGACGACACAACTTTACTGGTATCAGACAAAAATACTGAAGTAGCACAACAAAAGCTAAGTACAGCCAGTGGCAATGCATCTGAATGGTTCGGTGCGAATGAGCTTTGCCTTAATACAGCCAAAACAAATGTACTCATTTTTACCTCCAGTAGGCTGCATCAAGTATCCAAGGATTCGCCAAAATTCCTTGGAATACATTTAGACAGTCGATTGACATGGAAAGCACACGTAGAAAATTTGTGTATGAAATTGGCATCAAGTATCTACGCAATCAGAAGAATGAAGGACATCGTAAACATCCAGGCAGCTATAACCACCTACTATGCTATCTTCTACAGTCGGATGTCTTATGGAATTGAAGCTTGGGGACTTTCAGCTCATGCATCCCAAGTATTTATTTTGCAAAAAAAAGCTATACGTGCGATAATGGGAGTACCACAGATGACGTCTTGTCGACAGCTATTTAAGCAAGAAGGTATACTGACGATGGCATCAGTCTATATTCTACAACATGCCGTACGAACGTGGAAAACTAGGCACAATCTTCCATCTAGGAGTACTGTCCATGAATATGGGACGAGGTCGCAGCATCATCTAGTCGTCCCATCGAATAGACTTCACCTTACAGATCCAAGATCGGTGGGGATAAAAATTCTGAATCATCTTCCAGTACAATGGCAGCACCAAAAAATGCACAGTTTCAAAAAGCAACTTAGCGAACACTTAAAAGAGCAGGCTTTCTATTCAGTACAGGAATTTTTTCTACATAAAATGTAGTGTTTTCCTAATTTATATTGTCTTGACCTCACATGTAATCCATGTCCAATAAAATAAGTTTGAAGTTTGAAGTTTGAAGTTACATTGTAATATAAATTAACAGAAATAATTAAAGACAAAAGCGATTAAAAAAAGGATTTACCTTTTTTTTCACTTTGCCCTTCTTAGCATGCTTCTAAATTTATGCCACGAAGTTGTGGGACACTTTGTATATTAACAAATATAATTTTACATCGATTTGTAAATTATGGGTGAATAAATTATGAATTAATGTTGATTTACTTATTTATTTACACAATAATCATTTTCAAATAATATATAATGATAGAGCTTTCCTACGAAGCGAATAACAAGATTCAATACAGAGCTCTCAGTTATCTTTATTGGAATGTATCAATAATATTATCGATGACAAATACTCGTACAAACACCATTGAATATTGTCGCAGCTTGTTGAACCATTATTGTGCAAATATGTACAGTGTTTCATTTTTGAGTGATGGACTTCGCAATGTCTCTAGCTTCTTGCATTTTTTTTTTTAATTTTATGAAGAGTTTTCGGTAATTATGATATTTTGTAAATGTTTTAAATTATTCCTTGGTTTTTTATTTGTAATTTCTAGTTTTATTTCATAATTTACTAAATATTTGAGAGACTATAAAATACCTTTGATTTTCGGGCAGATATGATTTTTCTTGAACTATATTTTACTGTTCTGCTATAAGTTTTAATTTTTAAAGTTGTAATGAAAGTTTACTCCAAACATTTTGAAATTTTATTAGACCAAAAAATATGTAATTTACGGAATGTTGTCAATTTTGTTATTGGCTTGATATGAACAATTTAGGATTTTGACATTTAATTTTAGTTGCAAATGTTTTGCAATTTTATTAGTAATTCAAACTTCTTGAAATTTTTATTTTTTTGCGGAGATATCTGAAATTAAATTTTGTTTGGTGTAAAATAATTCAAACAATCCAAATAGTCCTGATTTTCATATTTTGAATTATATTAGTTAATAACATGGTGTACGCAACGTTCTTTCATTTGGGATAAGAACGGAATGTGACTAATTGTTCATTAAAAAAATCAGAGCCAAAACGGCTTTGTGGGGTGGGCAATAAGGACAATAATCAAGAAAAACTATTGTTTGCCGTGAAGCGCGTTAAGATCCTGGAGCAGAAAAATATTGGTTCAATTAGAGATGTTAGTCATAATTTTATCTTATTCCTAAGAGAAGTTATAGACAGATTTCAGGCTACCTTTTAAAGGTCAAAATTTTAGAAAAAAATGTTTTCCTTGAAAACCAGAAGAGACAAGTGTACATACGTTCTTACAAAATACGTTCCAATTTAAGCGAGGAATTCAAAAATATTATAATTCATAGGGTGTTCCATTTAAAATAAGAAAGTTGGTGCTACTTCCGGTGGAAAGAAATAATTCTACCAGAAAGTACCAAATAAAATAGCAAAAATGTGTATTTGGAAATAACACATTTTAAACATTCTGGGGTACTCTGCTATGACCAATAACATTCAAAATGCACTTTTTCTATGCACCCAATACCTTAAACTAAATTTTATGATTCACAAATAGAAATGTGAGTCGTTTTTCTTTTTTTATTGTGTCAATATTGAGGCCCTCGATCACGTCGTTACCACCAGTCTCCTACAACGTCTTGAAATTTTCACTCCCAAACCTTTGCGATTCACGGAAAATTCTGTTTTGTTGTAATACACCAGTTGTAAATAAGTGTCGTAATTATTGCTTCCAGTTCCTGTTAACTCCTGGTTATTATGAACGCCAAGAAACTGAAGCCAATCTACAAGCCATCCATTAACTACTAAACTATTACATTACTTACAAGTATAATTACGTCTGCGCTGAAAACCAGTTCAAATTATTCGCAACCCATTATTAATCATTAAAAATGCTTAAGTATTAGGTACAAGTTTGATGACTTCTTAGCGTTAAGCAACATTGACAGTGGATGGTAATTTAATTTTTATTAAGTATGAAACAGATTATGGGCTAATTATTTTTTAGTTTGCTCTAAATTACCAGTAATTTGCAACCACATGATACAGAATTATGTACAGGCTGCAATATTTATATAGTCGGTCATCATGACGTAAACTCATTCCATCCTTAATATATTGCGTGCAGCCAGAAAATGCGTCGATGAATTTATTTTTGTAACAAGTCCCCGTGTATATTTTTGCATGACAAATGTCATTTTAAAATTAACATGGGAGGCGTCATCTTTTTGTGCTTGATTTTTGCTGTATCTTGGCAAGCGCCAAAAAGCTCTACTGACAAAGTGAACGTATGACTAGATATGAATATATGACCTCTTGTTGCTGACTCCAAGCTGCTCCAAGTTAATGATCGGGCCCAGTTAAACAATGTTTATAAAAATTTACCAAGTCTTAAGAAATGCTTCAAGTAATCCAATAGAAAATAGTAAAGAAAAAACAAGAGAACAAATTAATTTCCAATTGGACTTGGCTGGTAATACAAATAATATTTCTTACATGAAAAACTCATGATATAAATATTTTCTCGATATAAATAAACATCAAGCAAATTTTAAATACGTTTTGTTAGAAAAAAATTCTATCTGGATTTATAAAAAATATATTTTATGCTTAGTGTATATGCTTTAACTTCATAGTTTCTCCTAATAACTAGTTTTATTATCAGGATTTACAAATATTCATTTTATTAGTAAATATGCTTCAACTTTGTAGTTTTTAACTCTTGTTTATGATTTAATTAATATGATTAAGATTGCACTTAAGGTGGTGATCACATTTTTTTGTAGTTAAAACCTCAAACCACCTGCTATACATGATACAGCATTACACAGTTTCTACTATTTTCCCAATAATAAATAAGAAAGTTATTACCTATTTGTGAAAGTCGTTCGAGGTGCCGGGGTGTAATTACACGAGAATTCTTTCTCACAGCTCCTGATCATTATAAGTGTGTACAATTATGTATCATTAGATTCCAAATGCGTATCGAAATCGAGCCTATTATCGATAGATTATGTTCGAACTGTTCGGGAAGTTGTAGGCAATTTAGGTGCGTAATGATGGTGTATACACGTGATTTAAACCAAAGCAGCCTTACACAAATTAGTTATAATTTTATACCACGAGTATTGAAGAAATGCCAGAATATATTTTGAAGCATTGCAATTTTTGGGGTAATTTTAATACACAACTCATAACCCCTGCAGCTTGTAATTTGTAATTTAGAATTTAGATAGTAAATATGATCTGAAGAATTTCTCCAAATCAACCAAAATCGAATAGTAAAATAGTAGCAAAGAAAATTGAATAGTAGCACGTAACATTGAATAAATGCCAGAAGATAGTTTTAAGTATAGTGATTTTTCGGGTAATTTTAATAGGCATGGGTTTATAACGTTCAGCTTGAAATTTAGATAATAAATATGGTCTAAACCAGCGGTCGCCAATCGGTGGTCCGCGAGAAAATGTTGGTGATCCGCAGAGGCGGCCTCTATTCCGCGCGAACTATAGCTTTTGTGGCAAACCGTGTAATATAATTTTTGGTCAAAATTTTGTTCCCATCAACTTTACTGAATATAAAGTTCAGGCGGTGCAGCGCTTACGAGATAATTTAGAAAAATAACACACGTTGGGGGGGGGGGGTCAATATTAAGAGATGACGCCCCCCATCAATGTACTCAAGTACTCAAGAGCATATACCTCAAAACTATATAATTTATTTCCGCCAAAAAGTCTAACAAGCCAAACCAAAATTGAATGCTTGATGATAAATATTTCGAAAAATATTTATTAATATGAAAAATTAGTATTGAAATAAATTTTATCGGGATTTTTATATGACTCTCCAATTCATTTTTGTAGCTGCTATTTGTTAAAATCAGGCATATACAACAAATGTACAAATCTTCTAAAAAATCTTGGATACATTAATGAAAATTGCACGTAGGAGGAAATACTTTTTAAATTCAACGAATGTTCCATATGAAATAGCATTAGCGCTAAATATTACACACATGTTAGTGCCTCGAGTAAAATTAACCGATGTAGTATACAAAAAGTCGTTACTTGAAAAGGCTTTTATAATTATAAGCATAACCAAATGTAATAGGTTGTTGGGAGAATACAAAATACAAACTATAATGCACAAACCGCTACTGGTCGCGCAATATGGGGTATTTGTAATTATAAGTAACATGCTAAGAATGTATTTAGTATTGTTATTATGAATCAAAAGACAATTAAATGCACAAGTTACAAAATAACTTCAAGTGGAGAGCTTTAATAACGAAAGCATTACGTATTACTTGTAAAAATGTGAAAACATAGAATTAAATGCACAAGTTACAAAATAACTAGAAGTGGAGAGCTTTAATAACGAAAGCATTACGTACTACTTGTAAAAATGTGAAAACATAGGGAAAATATTTTAATAAGATAACTTTAATTATATACTTGAGTAATCACAATTTTATATATCTTTTTGCCTATACAATAACTGTTAAATGTGATGTTTGTCATTAATTATTTCAATAATAGTTAAATTATTGTATTACTGAATGGGAAAAGGTAGTGTATGAATTCAAATCTTTTGAAGAAACTCCAAATGTTGTTTTTGATATTTGAGAATTTTTGTTTAAACGTTAACCCATTAAGAGCCATTGATGCGTATACGCAACATTTTAAAAATAATTTAATTATGTGGTTATTTGGTTATTTTTTATTCCACGGCAACTTGATTTTTAGAGCAGCCCACAGCAGTTTGATTTTTGGAACAAATTTTTAAATTATTAACTTTTGGTACTAAATAAAGTCAGATTACCCATGTGTTATACGTGGTTGAAAACATATTTTTTCGCTCTTTTGAATGCTATTAAAATCCAATATTGCGGCCATAAGAAAATCAAAAGTTGACTATGAAAATTTGGGCATCTAGTTGGCGCAGAAAATGTTTGGTATTGTGATCAGAAAACTGACGTCGACAAATGTAAGAATGCCTAGTTTCGTAAAATTTCCTTCAAAAGTAAAAAAGTTATAAAAGGAAAACGAAAGGGCACTTTTCAGTTTTTCAGCGATATTTCAGGAACTGTGCAAGATATCCCGGATTTCGTCTCAGTATATTGAAAGGCACATAAATGAGAAACTTTTATCCCATTTGGCCAACTCTGTATATATTTTCATTTAATAGATCCTAATGGTGGGCGTCGTAAAAGTGACCACCCTGTATACCAATTGCTTTTTACCAATTGTTACTGTCAAAATAGCAATTATTACTGTTATCCTTATTCAAGAATTATTGCAAACAATTAAACTATTACTGTTAAAATTAAAATGCTTACTCTTCAAAGTTTTAATTGCAAATTCAAAGATTACAGCAAAATTTTAATTTTTGTTGAAATTTCAGTTATTTCTTCTAAAATTTCAAAACCAATTTTCAATGTTTAATGATAAAATTTCAATTATTACCATCAAATGTGGACTTATAACTGTCAAAATAGCAATTATTGTGCAAATCCCTATTCAAGAATTGCTGTAAACAATTAAATTATTTCTTTCAAAATTGCATTGATTACTCGTCAAACTATTCATTGCAAATTTAAAGATTACTGGCTAATTATAATTTTTGGCAACGTTTCAGTTATTACATTCTCTCAAAATTTCGACTATTTTCAACCTCAAAGCTGCACGTATTACCGTCAAAATAGCAATTCTTACTGTAAAAATAACAATTATTGCTGTCAAAATTACAATTATTACTATCAATATTACAATGACAAACTGCCAATACTTTCATTCTATTAAAATGTTAAGATTTACATTTTTAATAAAATGTCTGTTACTGATGCTGTTCTGTCATTATAACAAAATTTAAATTATAACATCAAAGCTGCACGTATTACTGTCAAAATAGCAATTGTTACTGTAAAAATAGCAATTGTTACTGTCTAAATAGCAATTATTGCTGTCAAAATTATAATTATTACTATAAAAATTACAATGATAAACTGCCAATAATTTAATTCTATTGAAATGTCAAAGATATTTTTATAAAAAAATATGTTACTGATACTGATGCAGTTCTGCCTTACTGCAAAATTTTCTATTGTTACAGTAAAATATTTAACATTTACTTATGTGTAATATAACAATATAGTAACAAATACTAACACATAAATAATTATAATTACATAATTATTATTGTAAATTTAAATAAATTTGCCTATATTCTTTATTAAACAATTCTAAACAAAATAATTACTTGAAAGAAAATCACATTACTGGCTAAACTGCCTGCTTTTGCTTCGCGCCCTTTACACTATGTAAGACTGAAGCAGAAGCTATTTTTATAACAGAACCTAGGATTAGTAACACATTTACGATCGAATTTAAATTCAAAACACAAAATAATATTAACACCAGGCTTGGCCTGTTATTTTAATTAACTTAGAAGTAATATAACAATAAAGTAGCAAATACTAATGTATTGTTACTTTAAATATAAAATTAAAAATAAATATTAAATTAAATCACATTACTGACTAGGCTGGGCCTGTTTTTTATTTCAATCTGGAACAATAGGAGAAATGTGTAAGCACATGTCATCTTCTGCATTTTGTTTTTGTTGCAGTGTACAGAGAAAATGATCTCTCGCAGACATAAGTTGAGACGAAAGACATCAAGTGCTTTACAGCTCTTTCCGCAATCTCGGCATATTCATGCAAAATTTGAAGCAAAAAATGCATAATATCAACTTTGTTAACTTCTATTTCTTACTGAGAGTCAGTCGATATATCGATAATTTGTTTTGGTTCTTTAACTGACATCTGATAATTATCACAAGCTTTTTCAAAAGGGCTTTGAATCCAAGATAGGTTTTCTTTTTCAAAAGCAAAATACTCCTGAAACGATTGTTGTAAATCTGATAAGTGCTGCAGTATAATATCTTGTAAATTTTTACCAAGTATTTTTTTTACCCTTGGCGGAACCCAAGGGTTCGGAACACAGGTTGAAGAACGCTGATCTAGGACAACGTGTATATCTTTTTTAAATCCCAAAATATGGAAAATATAATGTTTTGACTTTTCTTATGAATGTATTTTTATCGCGTAAGAAATCGCGTAAGAAATATATAAATAAGTCTGAATTGATTTTTGATAATGAAACTCGACTTACGACCGATGTCTAGGAACCCTATCTCGATCTTAAGTCGAGGAATAGCTGTATTTCAAAATATTGAGTAGGTATTCCAATTTCGCCATTACTACAATTAGTTAGGTTCAAATTGATAGGATTTGAATATATCGTCGGATCAGAAGAGGTAAAACACATTAAGTAATATTTTAAGCGAACATGAATTTAATACGTTATGTTTTCATTTTTCCTCTTTTTGATTTACAAATGCAGATAAGTAACAATTATTCTTTGAACTTCTTGAGTAATTTCGTTTTTTTTTATAGAAAGTTATTATTAATACTTATATATTACATATCTCAGACATGTTAAAATTTTAGTTTAGTATGATTTTTACCTCTTACGGACGATATGCCAATATTTGAAATTTTAAGAGTGTTTGTGAATTTCGGTCTTAATAAATTATTAATGGGTAAAAAAATACAGTTAAAAAATATTACAATAAGTTTATGTCAAACTTTAGCTCCTTATAACAAACTTGCGTTTTCTATTCGATCTAATTTTTCAAACATTTCAGTATTTCACAGCCCGCAAAGATTCTTTTATTTATATATATTATATATTTTAGTTATAACATAAACAAATATTAGTCAATACTGAATAAAAATTCTTATTGTAAGTACACACGTTTCCGAGTTGAACCAAATAGAATTTTTATTAATTTTCAATCATTGCTCCCATTCTATCTAATTGCTAATTTCAAATCCATGACATGACAGTGGTACGCTGTACCGTTAAATGTCTTGTTTTGGGTATATAATTGTTTAAACGCTTAAATTTCATGAGATATTCGTTACAAGATTCTGCAAATTGGCAGTTGACATTCCCATTGAGGCACGTGTGCTTGGCTTACCTGCGCTTTAGCCAGCTGAAACC
The DNA here is from genome assembly GCA_951805005.1 of Othius punctulatus. Lineage (NCBI taxonomy): Eukaryota > Metazoa > Arthropoda > Insecta > Coleoptera > Staphylinidae > Othius > Othius punctulatus. The sequence goes on along the minus strand of OX638141.1, from coordinate 64,857,521 downwards.
ATGTCTTCAGGATAATCGGCAGCCGGCTCTTGTGGTAGTGCTTTGTCGTCTTCACGCTGATGAAGACGTCGTCGAGGGCAGTGGTCGGCGGCTTCACGGTGGCCGTGGCCGAAGGAATCTCACTGGTGAACTCGGCGTCGCGCGGAATGTGCCCGGCGCGCGCCAAATAAATGGGTTCCCTCGGTCTTCGGCCCTCGAAACCCGGCGCCTGGAAGAAGAGATAAATTGCTGCTGAATTGTTCACCGCGCGACTGGGTGTTTAGGATGTCAGGAATCCGGGTACCCAAAAAAAACCCAAAACGTGTGATTTATGTACTCACATCGGCCGGGTTATCCGTGGCACGTGAGAGCGACTGGTAGGCGAGGAGCGTGGTGTAGGCCGCCAGGAGTACCACGAAGACGGTCTGCACGCATCGCCTGAGTTTCGGGCTCATTCTGGCGCTCTTCTCCGTCAAAGCCACCTTTTCACCTGCGTCCGACATTTGGCCGGGACGAAAACTGGCATAATAACCGAAGAATAAACCAAAAGTCTGCCAGGGTACCACTTGTAAACAAACACCTCGCGCAAGGACCGTTCCGCGTGCTCACGTAACGTGTGCGTCCGGAACACTGCGGCGGTGCCACTTCGTGCTCACCATATTGGAAGACTGGTTGATGGTGTCCGTCGTTGCCGTACCGGGGGCCCCCCTGGCCCCGCACGCCTACGCCGACACTACAATCGAGCCGACCTCACCTACGGAGAGCGGAGCCGATGGTGCCACTGGCAGAAGAAGGGAGGGGGCGCCTAATTAAACAGAACTTTCGATTTTTACGTGTACCTGTCAACCCCCGGTGCGCAGGTGGACCCTTGACGACGGGTGCCAAACAGGCCACGGTACCCAGTACCCAAGCCCTCGAATTAATAATAATGATGTTGCCATTCTGGGGATCTGTAATTTCACAGATAACATCATTATACACAATGATACGGGCATAAACGAAACACCAAGTTGCTCTTGGTGCGGGTGATTGCTGTAATTTGACAGAGGTGGATCTAGGTGTAGGCCTAAAGTTTGCAAACAATGGATTTATTTGATCAAAACTTCACAAAGTCAAGAAATCGTAAAAATAAGCACCTACTTGCGTTTTGCCAATCAAATCATTGACCATTGCACTTTTATTTCACTGCAATTAGGATATCCCCCATTCCTTCAAACATTGACAAGGACTTAGGAATATGGAATCTGGAACATAACTATGCGGCCATCCGAATCCAATATCCGAATTAATGGAGGGATGGCAACGATATATCGATATACAGGGTGCTTTATAACAGGTGTGAAAAAATGAAATGTCGTATGCAGACATTGCATACGTTGCAGACGTATGCAGACATTCTCAAGTCAAAATCAGAGAAAACACTTTTTTACAAATCATCTCTATGTTAATAACCGAGTTTAAATATAGGTAAACAGAATAATTAGTTACTGAGAATAACATAAGCCTTGGAATGAAAATGACGAATAAAAACAAAGTCATGACAAGTAATATAAAACATTATAAAAACTAGTGGTATATGGTTAGATCCATTCTGACTATGACGTTTTAGAAGGTTGTGGTTGATTTTGAGGAACCATGCTTTTTGTGACTTTTTTGTTTGTATCGATGTGATCTATAAGTGGGTTCGGATATTTTGAAAATATTTTTATAACACCCTGTATATCGATATCAACATTTGGGGTGCTCAGAGGAGAAATGGACCAAGTCCATAAAATTCTTTTTAAGTCATCAAGCCTTAAAGAGGTTTTTACTTTATTAATTTGCAACAAAATGTAGTCAAAAATTACAAACAGATTCGCTAATTATAAACATGATACTTTATTATCGTGTAGCAAAAAGTTAACAATTCAAAAGAAACATAATTTTTATTCACAAATAAAGTAAAGAAAGTGGACTTAAACCATTGCTACTCTGAAGGAAGTTAATTTCCTCTCTTCATAGAAAGGCTCATCATCTTCGTCATTGCTATCTTCTGTATTGTCAATGCGATTTTGTCTTGTCTTGGATGCGATAGGTAGGATTTTGAAATATGTATGGTACATTGGCGGTATATATGGCAGTAAATCCATCATGTGCTGTTTTTTTGAGTCTGTCACAATTTGCCTTGTTGGAAACAATTGCTCTTGTTTTATATTAAGTGAAGTTTTTGGTCGACCACACACAGTTTTACTAAGATTTACTCCATCAAAATCAATAGCTTCATTCAAAGTCTGTTTAAATTTGAATGAAGTCAATGATGTCTTCTCAAATCTTAACCAACGGATATTCAGCTAACTGAATGCGTATCCATCAACAGTTTTTTTTCGATTCTGTATTGCTGATTCAAAGTTTTTTGTAGAAAAAAAATCTTCTCTTTTCATTTCAAAAACGATAAATTTTGGATCCTGCTTTTTAGCAGTCCGTGCAATATCCAGTGTTGAGAGGAGTAAATATGTGTATTCTTGCGACTTGCCTTTTCAATAACGCCAAAATCTGCGTCATTTGGCAAATACGAGTGTCCTGACACCAGGAATTTGTGATCTATAGTTTCGACAGCCATTCAAGGATCTTGCACTAATTTTAGTAAAGACACTGATAATTTAATGTTCCTGTTCTGACCGGTGCAAGAATCAGAGTACAAAACAATATGTTTATGACTTGGAGTATTTTCTTGTAAATGCTTTACAAGACATGATGCTACATCTTGAGATCCACGCCCACCTTCGGTTTCGTCATACATATACATGCATCCCGTTTGTTCATTAGAAGAATGGATTCCTAGATTATAAACATATAGATTTTTTTTATAGTATGTTACTGATGTCGATAGCTTGGGAAACGGAAGCGCTTTTTGAAGATCGAATGTTGCCACGTACTTCTCATCATTTGATCCTCATGAAGACATGTTCGTGCTTGTTCGGCTTTAGCAAGGTGTAATGTTTTTTCTGTTACTAGAGCTTTCTTCTTGGTTTCATCCTGCTCTGCAGCTATTTTCATCTGCAGTTGGTCACATATTCGGCATGCATCTTTTGCTGGAGGTTTAAAACTTAAATTGAATTTTGTATTAAATACATGGTAATAGATTTTTTTCTTCAATGCATCAATTCCCTCGGCGACACATTGTCCGGTGTACAATTCGTACATTTTACTTATAGTTAAATTTTCATTCTAATATTTTTTCTTGGGATTAACTTTTCGATAATAATGACTTTGGTACGCGGTAAATGAATTGATATGCTTCACAAGTTTTAGATCGTCTAGCTTTTTTCTAGGATTCATGCCACGTTGATCAGTCACCGTAATCATTTCGTCTTTAGAGATACACCTATACAGTCTACCGGTACTAATTTGCAACGTTTCTGCAAAACATTTCTTGCACATACGGTGTGTGGTGTTATCTACTATAAAAGCATATTCAAAGTATGCATGCTTTTCCGGATGTGAGCCATCTCTAACACGTTTTCTTTTGACTGTGTTAAGTTGACTTTTACTAGTCCTCTGATAAACACATTTTACCGGGAATAGTCAGCCAGTTTCCAGAAAGATTCAAAAATGGCTCTTCGTTGATGCTCTGCAATTTTTTGGACGCAGCCCTGCCTCCAATTACAGGGGTTATTGGAAAAGGCTTTAGAAGGTTTTTTTTTTTGCAGATTTTGTAATATAGTCTTGTCCAGTATTTCGGTGATGCTTTCGTATATTTACTTTCCAAGCAGACTTCTTATTTAACCGTTCCTTTTTTAGACTCTACAGGCTCTGTCGCAGTTTGTGCAGTTGGCTCATATAAAGTGTTGCTTCTTATCTTATTTATCGGAAGTTGACCATCATCTGTAACAACATACAGTTTTCGTTCTATTGTAGGATAACATATAAATTTAGTAAGAGACACATGAACATAAATATTACAATTATATTACTTACCACCGGAAGTATCGGAAGTACTATCAGTACTATTTTTATATTCAGATCCACTTGATTGATAAGGTTCTTGAGATGATGTTGACGAATCCATTGTTGAACATATAAACACGCAGATTTTATAGGTTAGGATATACTGGACATAAATCCACTATTACACTGAATTGGACATAAACTATTACTGCACTGAACGACATAATCTTTTTGTCAGTGCACAAGGAGGACGACTCGATAAACACCATACGAAATAAATTTGTGACTTGAATCATTTCTCTACTGAACGTAGAACGTACTAATGTGTACTGCGAGTGTGTTATCGACGAAATTTAGAAAAATGGACTTGATCCACTACTCTTCTGAGCACCTCATATTTAAATACACTCGCGGACAAAATTATTGCATATTATTATTATGTAATGTAGTTATTATTATTTCATGTACTTTTTCATGACAAGCTCTTTATAATGAATTGTCTAGGGTATATTACTCTTGTTTATAGCTTATATAAACAATGTCGGTCAGTGAAATATGTTATTTTTAAATGAATAGGAACTATTTTACAATTTATGCCGCATATGATACTGTTTGATAGTTTGTTTTGGTGATTTATTGTAACTGTCTTCTGTTTTTCATTATGATTATGACATTTCTAGTATGTTTTCTCTCAGGTGTGTATTTTTTAGAATTAAAATAAAGGTTGGTATTGTTGTTACATTAGCAAATGAGGGTCATACATAAAAAGGAATTGCACACATGATGAGAGTTCACCAATCGGCGATTTCTCGATTAGTAAAACGCTAGGAAGAGACTGAGGAATACAGAAGACGACCTGGACAGGACATAAAATGTGTACAACGCAAAGAGATGCTCGGTATTTTCAAAATTAATCTTTGCTAAATAGCACGTTTACAGTCCCTCGACTAAAAAATGAACTACTGAATGCAAGGCAAGTCAATTTAAGTTCAAACACGGTAATACGAATGCTGAAGGAAGCAGATTTAGATCTAAGAACAGCTGCTAACGTTCCAAGGCCTCTCCCACATCACAAAACCACCCGGTTAGAGATTGCACTAACCCATGTAGATTGGGATGAACATAATTGCATAAAAGTTATTTTCTTAGATAAGACAAAAATTCAATTGTGGAAGCCAGACAAACGTGATCGAGTGTTTAGAAGAAATATGGAACGGTACACGACTGAAATCTTGTCAAACCCGTTAGCTTTGGTGGAGATTATCTATGCTGTGGGGTGGTATCAGTTTGGATGGTCGTACGGAGCTGCGGGAGGTGAATTAAGAAATGAGTGCCGACTTGTACATACGCAACATAATTGAAGAACGTGTTGTACCTTATTCCAGTTTTATTGTATACGAGAGATTTGTCTTTATGCATGATAACGTTTGTGCACATCTGGCCAGAAGATGCGTCAGTATCTCGAAGATGTTAAATTGGCTAACAAGAAGACCAACATTTTTAGAAATTTTTATTTCAAATTATTTTTTATAATATTTGTTATATTATTTATAATTTTTAATTAATTTAACATTTTAAATGTTAAAAAATAGGAAATAAAAAATATGCGTTAATTTTCCCCGTTAGTGTATATCGAAAGAAAATATATTAAAAAAGATTAGGGCAATAGTAGTGAGGTTTAAAAGAAGCGTCAAAGCAAGTGAAAAACTACGAAAATTATACCAGATGTACAATACTAGCCAGTCTCAATAACTTTCCAATGCAAACTAACTTGATAAAAAAATACATCATTTGATTTTTGGAGGGGGAAGTTTAAAAACGACGTCAAATACATTTTATGTGTCACCCCCTCCTCCCTAGCCACCCCCACTTTTAAATTTCAAATGGCACCCCTCATCTTGCGATATCTCATTTTAAAGCTTATTAAAACCTCATCTACTGCCGCAATGATCTTTAATGATTAACCAATATTTTTGAGGCGATTTTATAAAATTTTTAGAGCAAAAGACCATTTTTAATTACCATTCAGAGCTGATTTCAACAAAAATGCAATTATAACATCCACATGTGATACATCATCGAAAACAGAAAAAAAAACTATTTATTAACACAAAAGCCAACTACGACTTCTATTTAAAAAAAAACTTTGTATTGTATCTTGGTTAATAACGAAGATATCAAAATTCTGTAAAACTCATTCAATTCACCGTAAAAAAGGGGCTTCAATTCACCGCAAAAAAGTGCCTCAAGAACATGCAACTCGTATCTTAATAAAATGATAAATAAATGAAATATTGATAAAAATCGAAAATGGAGGAAATCGAGGATATCTCGAGGATAGAAGACATAGCATTGTCACAGCGTAGCGTTGCATCGCGTAAAAAATCTATGAATGGGCCTTTATTATTCAATCATAGTAAAGTAAAAAATAAAATCATTTGACCACATGACCACATTAAAATAATTTGACAAATGATTTGCTGCTGTCACATCTACCAGCTGCTCCCCGATTAAACAAATACATTTCAGATATCCTATTGCCTTGGGATTTAGGCGAACTGTAATCAAAAATATCAATATTGGTGTAGCAACTTTTGAGAGCGGCTCTTCCCTATCATAATCTTTTGATATTTTTACTTACTGGAAGTAGGCTTTCTAAATTGTTATTTCTGAGTTATATTAAGTTATTATATGATGAGTTGCAATCAAGAAACTGATAGAAAACATAATAATAATTCAGAAAATATTTAAGGTTTTCATTGTGATCATCTTAGAATTAATAGGATGTTTTGTAAATACTACACTTTTCCTCCGATTACTGCCAAAGTGACTGTTTTTGGTGTGCAAAATACACAATTCCAGTACAATACGTTGTTGCTAGGCAGTAAATCTAAATTATACTGGAATGTTCTGTCCGGCTGCAACCACATATTTTTCTGACAACTATTGTATAATTTAAATTATAGTAGTATTATACAATAAACAATATAAATTTGAAAAATTTCCCACAAACATGGTTGGTCGTGTTCTCCTAAAATAAAATAGGTACATGTTTCTATCACTGCCGCTTCTACAGGAAGTGCCATCATTTTTTTAACGGAACACCCTGTATATTTTTACCTCTTCAGATTACTCGTTCAATTCTGAATATATTTTATTAATCCTATAGAGCACTTAACTTTAGTAGTTTTTGAGGAAAAAAATAAATTTCGAAATTTTTGCTTCAAACAGACGATTTAAAAAATGATCATAATTTCTCTTATGAGTGAGATAGAGACTTAAACTTTTTTGCATATTGTAGCAGAAGCACAGCTCTATCATCACAATAATTCGTATGTGTTGATATTTTACGAGTACTATTTCATAAGTTCAATCATTTACAAGTTATATAGACCATATAACTTTGACTCGTGTAAAACATTGTTATTAGCACCAAATAAATATTATTATTATAAATATTATTATTATATTATTATTATTAAGTACCTACCATTCAAAAAGTCACAATTAATTTTTTTTTAATGGAATGACATATGTTTTGTATGGCAGGGCAGTAGACATGACAATTTTCTATGAAAAAGTGTAAAACAAATCTATCCCTAAAATGAGTGGTATGTCAGTTATTTTGAAAATTACTTAAATGTACATTTTTTGCAGCATTTAATTCTATCTGTGGACGCGGATCATAGCAGGCATGCTTAATGTATTTTAGGCTTTTTCACCATTATTAATCGCACTGAATTGCAAAGATTCTTTTGGGTAGAACTTTAACTTTAGAACGAATTGTAAATATTTTTAAGATTAATTAATTAAATTAAATTATATTATTAATATATTCTACATGCAGAGAATTTTATACTAAAGATTTAGCAACGCCCAAATGTTCTTGATAACAGATATGCGTTTGGATGCACTTAGAAGTAGGCCGAAATCATTTATTGTACTCTCTTATATCTGTGACCGGCTTTCGTACATTTCTTCTCCCATTTAATTATCCAGTATGGTGAAAATTTTATCCTAATTTTTGAAATTTCGATACCTTCATTGGGGATAAGTTTGATTACATTTTCTACAAGTTCGATGAATAATTCCGTTCCGTTCCGTTATATGTAGGTAGAATAAATTCATAAATTCATTGATTAATCTTGATCTTGATCTTGATTTGTGTATTAATTCATCACTAAAAAATGTACTATTCGAGAAGCTCTACCTAAAAAAAACTTTGAAATGCAATGCGATTGATATTGGCGAAAAAACATAAAATACATGAAGCATCCTTGCTATGATAGATAAATCAGATAGATAAATGCTGAAAAAAAAAATTACAATGAAGGAATTTTCAAAATTAATGACAAACCATTCATATTAGGAATAGATTTTTTTTACCCTTTTTTGTAGAAAATTATTCTGTCGATTGCCCCGTCATACAAAAAAATCTCTTTAAAACAATTTAATTATTTAACACATTCATTCATAAGAAAAATTATGAATATTTTTTTATATCGTCTATTTGAAGCAAAAATAATCTCGGAAATTATTTTTTTCCCAAAAACTACTAAGGTTTAGTGCTCTATAAGCATAACAAAATATATTCAGAATTTAAAGAGCAATCTGGATATACAAAAATATATATTGTGTTCCATTTAAAATAACAAAGTTGATGGTCTCTTCTGGTAGAAGCGGAAGTTATAGAAACATGTGTTTTATTTTAGGGGATGACGATGAACCATGTATGTGTGCATTTTTTCAAATTTTTATTTCATCAGGAATCCCAAAAACTTTTAACCAACGACTTGCGTAAGACACCCTGCACCCCATTTTTTATTTCGTTAAGCATATCATTTACAATAGGTCATCAATATTTATGGAATACCTATCCAACAATGCCACACACGACCTTGGTTCCTATTCAAAATAAATTCTGAAGTTGATTGCAGTTACGCCTACTTCCGGTAAATTCCGGAAATCGAAACTACCTCTATTATATTCTTCAGCTGGGCTTATGTTGTACATTTTTTTTCCTGAACCTCTAAGACGTCATATTACCGAGAAAAAAACCTGGGACGGGTAGTCTGGACACCCTGTATTTGTTATGTTATGGCATTGAGCCATTGAATGGCCATAACCATTGAATCAATGGTTATGGTATATAAAGAAGAGAAACAACGCATATGGGATTAGCGTTCGAGCGAAATAAGTCCATCACCAGAAGCGCTCCAATATCCATCTAATGTCGTTGCCTCTCTTTATATACCTTACTCAATGGTTATGGTCATTTTAGTACAGGTCTTACAGCCTTCTTTGATCGATGGTTAGTGTTCACAATCGGATAAAATGAAAGTGACCCCAGATTAATGCTAATCTGAAACTGCAATAATTATAACAATCTTAGCAGTAATGCAGGTATATCAGTTATAGCAGCCAGGTCTATATCGAATTTGCCACAAGCAATGCCAGCTTGAATTCTCGAATTAGCCACAAGCAATGCCAGCTTGAATTCCCTGTGGTATTATACCCCTTTTTCTTTTAATAATAGTACTGATTTAATTTTTTTTTTCTGAATAATGTCTATTTTAATGACTACCAAATGATATAATCTTGAACAAAACTATTATAAAATTATCATACTTGATATTTTATATTTATATGATATTTATTTATATGATAAATAAAGCATTTTTTTATCAGTTTATAGGCATATTTTATATTTTTATAATCTCTAATGACTAACTGTGCATATCATAAAGTCATAACATAAGTTTTTTATATGAAATACTAATATGAAATACTAGCAAGTTATTCCAGTAATATGTCAACAATAAAATCGACGGTGTAGTGCACAAATGTAAGTACACTTTCGGATGAAATTGTGTTAAATGGGTAAAAATGTTTTAATTGATAAGCAAGTAAAATAAATTCTATTATTTTCTTTAAAAACATAATTTATATCCACTAATAACAAAATAGTATTGTTTATCTTTTATACCATACACACAAAAAAATAAAGTTTAAATTTAGCACTTATAACACGTGCGAACCACACCATCGATATTCAAAACAAAATAATTCGTCCTGTTTAATTAATAATTATGAAATAATAGAAAATTGAGAAAAAATCCCCTAGATTTAATTATACATATTTTAAAAATAAATACTCAAACATTTTTCTACATTAGGCTTTAGTTTTTGTTGTTGCGGTTAGTTGAAGCCTAACAAGCAGGGCAGAAAGGATTGCTCGGTGGCAAAAAAAAACTGTCCGGCACACTTTTATGGTCAGCGCGTTTTATGAGCACGAGACGGTCAAGCGCTCTGAGATTACAGGAAACGAGGTGTCTACTCGGAAATGAAATCTGATCACCACGTAGACCCTGTGAAAAATTCACCCTACACACATCAAAATTCAAGTCGAAAGATTAGTTATTAAGTATGCAATGGAATAATAATTTTGACTCGAATATTTTATTAAAGTGTTCCAAATTACTTTAAACATAAATTTCAAACAGTGATTCAAGTATCAAACAAGCTTAAGATTATTAAGCAATAATTTTCCAGGCTAGGTCCTAGTTTGTGGGTTTTCATGTTAATGATTGTGAGCCCCTGATACAACAATGCGCGAGCATAAACTTTTAAAATATGTCTTTTTACTTTTGAAATGAAACTATTTATATACGTATACACAGATTACTTGAAGCAAATATACATTAAATTCATGCAAACGTAATGGTATATAAATGGATAAACATCTAACTTATAACTTGTATAAGTAATTACTAACTAATCTCTAAATCTTGACAGTAATTACTGCTGATGTGACCAATCTTCTTGTATATTGCAGCAAGAAAATATCAATTTAGATTTTGTATGCTACTATTGACTTCTAGGCTACACGCTACTCGTAGTACAATTCTCGTTCTTAATCGTGGCGAATAAGCAAAAACCCCAGCCCGGATGGCAATTTCTATATTCTGTGTAGCACACGTCCCACCCTGCGTGACACAATGTTATTCATCTGTATTCGACTCACAGAAAAACGGTAAGCGCTTGCAGTGCACGGATCCCAATATTCCGAATGCTGCACCGATGCCCAAAACCAAAAACACAATTGCTTGAAGTTGCAACTTTTTTGATGTAACCACCTATTTACCTCAGCTGCAAGAAGTCGCGTACATTAAACCATAATTGAAAACGATATCGGGCTAGGTACCCTAGGAATGAATTAATGTATAAGCATTTTAAATTAGTTGTCCTATATCGTGACTTCCGAGTATTAGATGCGATTTGATTTTTACTTTCTCCATATACAGTCATGCTCACATAAATCTAGTACAAAAAATTTGACATTGCTATATAAAATTGCTATTGTAACTTAATTTATGGTAATAGATTTATGTGAGCATGACTGTACCTACCCAAGAATGCTCAAGACTCATCAAATTCCCAAGGAAATTGAAAACAATTTCGATATTGTCTTGGAGGAATAATTAGTCGGACTCTTTATTCGCTGTGTCATATGATCCTCTAAATCTAACTGCTAAATGTACGACTTGTAATGATTATGTCCTGACTTCTTAATAAGCTACTCTTGTTTTTGATTGTTAATTTGCTTATTGTACTTCTCCAAAATTAATTTTAATGATACTAAACTGCAGAACAATTTTGGGTAAAAAAAATTTATAATTTAGAAAGTAAATCATAATAGTTCATGAAGGTTTTAAAAATCTAACGAATTTACTAATACATTGTATATTATTAATTCTCCATATGTACTATTTTTAATGTATCTACTTTAAATGCACAAAACACCTGTAAACTGTTGTTTAGAAAACTGAATAAACCTCAAAATTTACTTGTATTTAGTTGTCTAAACACGTACTAAACTTGAAAATTATCGAACAAGTTTCAAGCTTTTTGCTAAAGTTCAAAACTAGACGGTGGGTAGTCAGCAAATAGAGATTACATGCAGACGTGTTTATGGAGTTTGTTGAGTTTGGCATTTTATCAAAAATTATAATTAATTTTGTAATGTTTATAAAACTTTTGAGTTTTTCATGGTTAATATTGTGAAGTGGTTAGTGAACAGTTCATAATGAACCTTAGTAATTGTGGAATATTATGAATTTAATTCAATTACGTTGTAAGTATGCATATTTAAACTACGCTCTGGCAATTATATCTGAAACTAGCTACGACTATAGTTATTTTAGCAAGCAAAACTAGTGCAAACAATCATCGATTAATCCAAATACGAACATTTTTAAGGATGCTTCCTAGGCAACCAAATGTACAGGGCGATAAAAGAACAAAATACTCCAGAGCAGTGAAGACCCAAACATAAGCAGAAGCAGAATGTAAAAGATGTGGAAGTCAAGTAAATACTTCCCGGTATATGATAAACGTTTAACAACACAATAAATAGCTAATGTAAAGAAAAAAACTACGTAGGTACCTACTTTGAAATTAATGTTCTAGTCAAAGCCAACACGAAATCAATTTTTAGAGAAATGTTTTATGTTTACTCAACTTACTGCTATAAAAAATTAAGTGAATAAATGTGTTTTTATTATTTGAGACAATTTCGATAATACAGAAAATATGTGATATATGAAAAATAATGTTATCATCTACTACTACATGACAAATTGTACTCTACTTACTGCTATAAAAAATTAAATTAATAAATGTGTTTTTATTATTTGAGACAATTTCGATAATACAGAAAATATGTGATATATGAAAAACAATGTTATCATCTACTACTACATGACAAATTGTACTCAACTTACTGCTATAAAAAATTAAATGAATAAATGTGTTTTTATTATTTGAGACAATTTCGATAATACAGAAAATATGTGATATATGAAAAATAATGTTATCATCTACTACTACATGACAAATTGTGCTCAGAAAAATACATATTAAGAGCGATTTTAATCAAAATAGGGATGCTAATTTCAGCACTTTCATTTTATAATAAATAAACCCTTTTAAACTAATAATTCCTTAAAATAATCGTAGAAGAAAAAAAAACGTATTTATTAGTAGGATACAATTGGTGTCATAAAGCTATCCATGGAACAGAATTATATTTTATGTTAATCGAAGATTGTAAAACAGAGAGCTTTTATTGTTAGTTTTGTAGGAATTTTATTAGGGACATAATTTTCTAAATTTTCTTTAAATCATCCATTGAAGTCTATTGATTGTTTAAAGTTTTTTTTTATAACGGGATCTCTTATGGTTTGGACCATGCTCATTTATGTGATTTGAACAATTCGCAAAACAAAAAAGTTTCACCTTTTATTCACGTATGTCTATTGATTAACACTCGTAATTGATTGTGCAAGTAAAACCAACAAAGAAATCGATAAATTTAAATATTTTAAGTGACCAGTCAAACTTTGAACAACCCTAAAGCAAAACTGAATTGTTTTATCGGTAAACTATTTCGATATTCGTGAGCAGCATGCAAATATGGTCTAATCTGACTAATCAAGATCTGACTAATCTTTGTCCAAATTGATTATAAATTTGAACAAAAAATATTTGAAAAATATGATAATTTGTATTTTTTTATAAAATTGATCAAAGTTAGACAGCTCTACTGAATTACTGAAATATTTTACCTAAAATCCAATCGTACTATTAGTAATCAGTTATGCAATAATTGATACGTGGTAAAACTTTTGTATAAATCGCACAAAAAATAAGATAGAAATGCTACAGAGCTGTGTAAAGTTTGACACCTTTTATAAAAAAATAATTTATAGTTTCATTAGTGTAACAGAAATCGAAGGATACCCGTTTTCCAATAGTATTGTCCTACATTCTGCGATCAAATCACTCGTCACGTCTAAGATATCTAATGCAATACAATTATTTTGTATGATATCAATTATTTTAAAAGATTTCTACACATTCTAAAATATTGTGTGGCGAGGATTAATTTATACCACAAGTAGCACAATCAAATTATCTATTTAACCGTGCTGGTAATTTTGTTATGGTTTGCATATGGGAGCAGCTCAGTAAGGAAAATCACTTTCCCATGTTATTTCCCTATGTTCCGTGGCAAATCGATCACCTACTATACAGAATGTTATAGAACAAACTACAATGCATAGCACCATGCGATAGAGGACTAACAAATGATTTAAAAAAAAAAACCTATACACTAATATCCGATCGCTTTTTGTTTTCAAGTTACAGGCTGTTAAGTTTTTGTCTATGCACGTTAATAAATGTTCAACAATAGGAACTTGTCTTAATGGATATCTCTCTCGATAGATACGTTGAGTTTTGGAACTATTGGAAGAAGCTTCGCCGTAACACATAATCATGTCCCTGTATCCTGCAAATGTAAAACGAACCATTTTTGAAAGCAACTATTAAAAACGACAAATAAGTGAACTACATACGTAGGAAATCAGGAATACGACAAACTTTGAATCAATTATTGCAATATTTGTTTGACATTTACCAACGTCTTGTTTCATGAAATCATGGCCTGCGTTCTTAATTTATTAAAATTACTTAAAAATAAAAACTTAACAGCCTGTAACTTGAAAACAAAAAGTGATCGGACATTAGTGTATTGTTTTTTTTTTTTTAATTATTTGTTGTTCATCTATCGCGTTGCAGTTTTTTCTATATCACCCTGTATAATAAATATAAATATATCTACGACAAAGAAAAAATATATATTTACAAAGTTATAAATGTATACTTCTATTATATTTCCGATGAAATTACTTCTATAGTTTTTTCCGGATCCCCCGACGGGTTCCTAAGCAACTGCTTATTTTGCTTATACATAAATCCAACCCTGAGGATACTTTCCATATAGTTTCTTGAATTCGGCAGGATTGGTTCAATGAAATTGGATTGACAAAAGCTGTTTCGTCGTTATAGGAATCGTCAGCACATCCGATCGTCTACGGACAGCTCAACATTTGTGCAAAGTTATTAACATCAGTGTAGAGTAATTTATTTCCCTGTATAAGTTTAGTTTTATATTCGCAGAATAATTCCCCACGAAGTAAATTTATGCAAATATATGGAAGAATTATTATACTCTCCTTGTGTAATCGCGTTTGTTGGGTTACCTGTAGACCGCAGACTGTGGTTATGTACTTTACATTAGGTAAAAAAAAAATGCAAGGATATGAGGGGCTTAGATGCAAAGGGGAACTAGGGATAACATCTAATTATTGAAACAAGGACAACTAAAGTTAGTGTTCAATCATAAATTCAAGAGGATGTTCATGGTTACGAATTAATTCAATAATATATATAAACTTATATTCACGTCTGCAACAAAACTGAAATGAACTTCAACTCTCTAATTCTGCACTTAACTCCATTTTAAAGAAAAGCACGGTTTTCGCGGGCTACGACCCTGCGCCCCCCCCCCCCCCTCCTTCTTGTGAACGACAAGAGCGAAGTAGGACTTTCAAACTTACTTACTTACTCATTACCTTTTTTTTCACTAAGTTTATTTACGTTTTACAACCTCATTTTGACATGTCCTTTTACTCCGTTAACTTTTATATATTTTGTTGTTACTTTTGGGCTGCGACATTGTTTAGTTAACTTTGTGTTATTACAAGGGTCCGTTGCCGGTCCAACAGACACACTTTTAATTTTTTTTTTTAATTTAAATTTACGTGGTTAAGGTTCATACATTTTTCGCAATTTAAATTAACTTTCCCAGAGTTCACCCTACCGCATTGTAATTAAATTACGTGAGGCGCACCCCCAACTAGATAAGGCCAAAGGACTGCACACGCCGGCCGTCTTCTCTTAGCTGACCAGGGCCAAGGCGGTCTCTTTGTTTAAGGGTGGAACAAGATCACCAACAACGAATAGGTGGAGTGTTGAAGTGAAAAAGAGAAAAAGGGGGTTGCAATTATTGAAATAATATAGTAAACAATTGGAGATTTTAATTATAAATTATTCAGCGTTATGTAGAATCAGGTCTATTTTCAAGTAAAGCTTTAAAATTCTGCTAAAATTTTCAAACACAACAATGTATGCCCAACAACGGCAAAAACAAGAAAGAACAAGAAAATTTAATGAAGCTTCATAGAAAAATGCAATTAATCGAAAACAAAACTATTCACTGACGTAGTATTTATTTTGATAATGTATGCTACAGAAAAGATAACGTTAAAGTGATTATTAACAAAATGGTAACCCATTTTCGATTTTACGCCCAAAAACCGGCTCTTAAGACAAATTTTCAAAAGTACTATCGCCGACAAAAAGAACTGTTACAACTCGCACTTAATAGAGATTTTAGCATTTCTTTATTAGCTTGAATGGCAAGTAATTTAGTCAGATAATTAAGACATTTTTCAAATTAATTAATATGGTATACATAGTAACTCAATCAGACACGTTCACATTAGAACATATTTACTGTACCAGTTTTTTTTTGTCGCGCATAGGACTTTATTACATGAATCCTTTGATTACTACTAAAAATATTGAATTTGATTCTTATATGATTTATTCTACTGAAGCAAATTCTTATAATTTCTACTTATTAGATGTTATCGCATTAATTCCCAAATTCGGATTATAGTAACATCAGCAGATATATTACATTTCCAATCAAGAAAAAAACATTTTTATTATACTTCTAGCATCATTTAAATATCCATGCATCCATAACCAATTTAATCAACACTAAGAAAGAGAGTTATCAATGGATAACTTTCTACATGACACGAACTAACAACACTTAATTTACCTATTGTTATTTTATACAGATTGTAAATATTAGTGGATTCAAATAAAAAAAATATATACTTATTACCTCACCTGTTACCTTACTAGGTAAGTGTACAGGCAGGTTAGAATGACATTTATGCCTGTGAAACAAATAATATATATTAACCCTATGTTGCACGAAAAAAAAACTCTCTGTATATTATGATAAGTATAATATCAAGTTTTGTGGTGATTTTGCGTTTTTATAACGTTTTATAAAAAGTGTATCTTCAAGATTAATTAAATACATAAACAGGATGCATATTATCCACATATAATAATTACTTCATTTTTTTTGTAACAATTGTAAATTGAGCATACAAGTATATTGGACAATATCAGTCAGTAATAAATATCAAATTGTTGGATGACAAAACGCAGAAAACTTTCTTGTATTACATGGTTATATGACAGAATAACATGTAGATGTGGACGCGGCTTTAAGGTTACCAACAGCTGTTTATCGATTGTTTTTGTATTGATTATATTTTTCTCAAATAACTGTTATGTAAAGAATTCCGCGCATGTTATAATATTTTTAAATTAATTAAAATTATATAATTTCCAATTCGACGCCACTGTCAATTTTCCCTCCAGATTCTAGAACTATAAAAGTTTCGAACGATCAACGTTTCTTCTTGATGAATGACAGCTCCTGGCTAATGTTTTTAGGTGTGCGCCTGTGCGGTGTGCAGATATTTGTATTCTTTGATATTTGTTTACCAGCGTTCCTGAGGTTACACGTACGGAGAATTCCACATTTAAAGTGCCAGGAAGATGTAAATTAATCATAAAATGAGTAAGGTGAAGAAGGAAAAGACAGCGGACAACTGCAGGCCGTACAAATTATAAGTATCCAAGCCAAATGTCTTAATTCAGGCAAAGAGTGGATTGTTTATGTTTGAGGTTATGTTTGTTTACAGCCCACCAGATCCTGAGTTTGACCGGAATTAGCTTCGAAAGGAAAAGCATTATAGTAAGCTAACACTATATACTTCCCTTACAAAATTATATCTAATTGCAATAATTTAAAACATATAAATATTTATGTAATGCACGTTGCATTCAATAATGATTCTCGATTAGCTTTCGTACTGTATCAAAGAGTAGATGTAGAGTTGTCGCAAATTGAAAAGGGCATGAGGGCGGAGCTTAGCTGTGCAGCCTTGGACGAACCAGGGGCTTACTGAATATGAGAATCAAAATCACTTGATAGAAAAGCGAGAATGTTGGCTATAATTTCACGAGCTAGGCTGAGTAAAATTAAGCCCCGGTGGCTGAATGTTTTTTGCGAAGACATTTTAATTAACAACATGCGTCATGCGACTAGGTAAACACAAGAATGGACCGAATAGTGGAACAGCGGACTCAATAACTGATAGTCATCCTTCCCTATTTTGTGCGAATGAACTCGTCCGCACTACTTTGGTTTATTGTGCCAATCACGTGACATGTCCTTACCAGTTTACAACAACTCTAATAACATCTAATAACATTTGAAACTTTTCTCATATTATGTGAATAGTTCTTGTGTAAATGTGTAATTTTTTTTTTTTTTGTACATTCTATACGATGTATGTCAAAATTAAAATTAACCTTATATGGATGAAGCAATTAGTTTCGATACATATTGTCATTATATTTCATTTGCTCACTAATATATGAGGTTGGTTTAATTTAACAATAAACCATTCATGATGCCTGTATGTTTTTAGGGGTTTGTAGAATTAACTGTCGTTCCTTTACGCGACAACTTGCGACACATCAAGTTAAATGCGAAGCAATGTCGGATCTACAGGGTCATACTGAACGAGACGTATGAGGCACAGTTCCAGTACTTCGACCCATTCCTGGACATTTGCCAAGGAGATGCTGAAACGTACGTATAAAACATTGAAAACATTGATTTATGTTTCCATAGGATTATTTCACAAAGAAATATTATTTTTACAAGGGAGTAGTAGATATTCCACTAGTTACAAATACAAGAAACAATATTAATGGTAATTTTCCATAACGGCAAAAAGAGTCTGTAGTTAAATAAAATTGTTAATAAGTAATTTTTTTAAGGCTTGTTAGAACATTAATTGTTTTTTAGGAGATCATTGGAGGCCTTCACGAATCA
This sequence comes from Othius punctulatus, assembly GCA_951805005.1. Taxonomy (NCBI): domain Eukaryota; kingdom Metazoa; phylum Arthropoda; class Insecta; order Coleoptera; family Staphylinidae; genus Othius; species Othius punctulatus. The sequence goes on along the minus strand of OX638141.1, from coordinate 64,838,716 downwards.
CCACTTAGCGGCTGCGCTTAAAGTAGATCCCGACAATAGTGCTGGCGAACTGGTGGTCACAGTACCCAATGAAGCCTCTCATTTGATAGCTGAGGGCACTGCCCTCCGTGTCGGCATTGAATTCTCCTTAGAGCAGCCTCAGGGAGGTATACACTTTGTTGTTCCTACAGGGGACGGAACTCCAGCAGAGGTAAGACATAATAATCCAAATTTCCTAAAACAAAACCTTAAATTTAATTTCCGAAGGTTTACTCCCAACATCGTGATCTCTTTGTTTCAGAGGGGCGTCCACCTATACACTTACGGCCACCAGAACTCTTCACGCCTCTGGTTCCCTTGCGTTGACAGCTATGCGGAACCATGCACGTGGAAACTGGAATTCACCGTCGACGAAAACATGACTGCCATATCGAATGGTGACTTAACCGAAGTCGTCTTCACACCGGACATGCGTCGCAAAACTTTTCACTATGTCCTCCCTATTCCCACATGCTCTCCAAACATATCACTGGCCGTGGGCCCATTCGAGATCTACGTAGACCCGTACATGCACGAAGTGACCCACTTTTGCCTACCACAGCTCCTGCCTCTGCTTAAGGTGACGACGACGTTCATGCACGAGGCATTTGAGTTCTACGAAGAGACGCTTGCCAATCGCTACCCGTATTCCTGCTACAAACAGGTGTTTGTGGACGAAGTGGACGAGGACTATAGGTCGTATGCCACAATGAGTATATTGAACACAAACCTACTGCATTCGGCGGTGATCATCGATCAGGTGTACATGACGAGGCGTGCAATGGCCCAGGCAATTGCCGAGCAATTCTTCGGGTGCTTCATATCCATGCAGAACTGGTCCGATATGTGGTTACCTAAAGGAATCAGTCAGTACCTGTGCGGGTTGTACTCCAAGAAGTGCTTTGGGAACAACGAGTACCGAGAGTTTGTGCAGAGTACTCTGCAGGAGGTCGTCAAGTATGAGGAGGAATTTGGAGGGATTATTTTAGGTAGAAGGATATTGCTTTAAAGAATATTTATTAACTATCGATTATTTTATTATTTAGTAGGAAAGCGACAATGCAAAAATTTTACAGGAGATAACATAAATTGATTATTAAAGTTTATTTTAACATTCGTGTTACAATTTAGTCTTCATTGTTTCCGACTGAACTGTCGTATTAATAAAATATTGTATTATATTGTAATTTACTCTGGTACAAACATGTAAAGCAAAAATTGTATTTTTTGCGCTTATCCCTTTAAAAAAAAATGCGTTGATGTATGCAGCTAATTTAATTGAAGAGTGACAACTTTCAAGTCCATTCAATAAGGCCGAATAGCTAAGCCTTATTGCGGAGGCAATCAAGTGAGCTTTGTTAACCCATTTTTTAGTTTTCTAAAACTCATTCAATGTTTAAAATATTAAAATAATCTAACTAAAATAATGGAGCTTGTGAAATATTAACACTTAAAGAAAAGTAATAAGTTATCCTTTTTCACATACATCCTTGTGAAAATCCTTGTGAAAAAGGATGGATAACTTGTTATTTTTCTGTAAGTTTAAAATATTAGTTTTGAATAAATTTAATTTAGTAGTTTATTGAGTGGCAATTTACATTTTACGTTGAAAATTAATTTTCAGATCCTAGTCAACCTCCAGCTCCGCTTCCGGTAGCGACGAATGCCCCGGGCCAGACCCACAAACAAACCGAGACCAACTTCTATTTCTCCATAAAGAACCTGCACACAATGTCACCGATGTACATAGAAACTCTGCACAAGAAGTCCCTTTTGGTGATGCGAATGCTGGAGCACCGAATCGGTCTCGAATTGCTCTTGCAGGTTTTCAACAAGCAGCTGTCTTTGGCTTCCAACGCTGCTGGGCAGAAAATTGGCAGCGGGTTATGGGGGCACATGCTGATCAGTACGAACGTGTTCAGTAAGGCCATATTTACTGTAACTGGAAAAGATATGACTGTGTTTATAGACCAGTGGGTGAGGACCGGAGGACATGCTAAATTTCATTTGACGTCGGTGTTCAATCGGAAGAGGTGTGTATAAGTCTTTGAAGCCTAATTCCTAGAGTTTTATTACACCTGGAAAAACCTGTGTGCATCAATTATATGCCTTATAACTTTTCTTTAGATCGCAAAAATTTGCGGGGTGTAAAATAATTAGATTTTGTCATGGTATTACATTATGTTTAAATTTTTTTCACATAATTGCCGATAAGCAGTAAAATAGCTGAAGAAATACTAAAAATAATATTAAATATTTTTCTCTCAATGTGAAAAATGAATCGAGGTCACAGACTTTGAGCAATGTTGACTATAATTAATTTTTACTAAACTCTTTTTGTCTCCGATGAATAACTAATTTCCTCTTATAGAAATACGATAGAATTGGAGATACGGCAAGATGCAACAACACAAACTGGAATTAGGAAGTATGTGGGGCCATTACTGGTGACTCTCCAAGAATTGGACGGAACTTTTAAACATAACTTGCAGATTGAGAACACTGTGGTCAAATCTGATATCACATGCCATTCAAAAAGTCGGAGAAACAAGAAGAAAAAAATTCCTCTGTGTACTGGCGAAGAAGTCGACATGGATCTTAGTGCTATGGAGTAAGTATGTAATAATTATTAGGATGGTTGAGACCTTTACTTTGTGGTAATCCATATTAAATTCAGAATAAAACACTACTATGTTTTAACCACACAATTTATTGTTACATATATATATATATATACACTACTCAAAACAATTAACGCATATTGATGGAAATGGATTTAAGTAAGCTTAGATTGAAAGAAAAACAAAACAAAGTTTGTGCATTTATCTGTCTAAGAATATTGTTGCACTAATAATCAAAATCTTTAATTTGATAGTGTTTATAAAAATAATTTCTTTTAAATGTCCAAATAACAAACTGTGCGGTTCTACTTTAAATTCGAAATTTCGTCGGTTCTGTGTTCTAAAACTACGTTTAAATAATGGAAAACAATAATAGACGCAATACAAGACATTTAACAGATGGTGAAGCTCAATCTGCAGTTCTTCTTCTCCGGGAAGGGCTGACACAAGTGAGAGTGGCTCAAATTTTAAATGTGGCCCAATCCTCCATTAGTAGGGTGTACCAACGTTTCCGAGAAACTCATGGATATTTCAGACGCCGAGGACAAGGACGACCAAGGGCCACAAATCCAATAGAAGACCGTTTCATAACACTTTCTGCTCGCAGAAATAGAACAGTTACCGCTAGATTCTTACAAGACTCATTACACCGAGTGCACAATACAAGAATTTCAGATCAAACAGTTAGAAACCGACTACATGAAATCCATTTAAATGTTAGATGTCCAGTAACGGGCCCTCGTTTAACCAGGGAACATCCAGTACGGCGACTTGCTTTTGCAAGAGAACATGTAGTTTGGACTCACCAGCAATGGGCGAATATTTTGTTCTCGGATGAGTCGAGATTCACTCTTTCATCCAACGATCGACGTCACAGAGTGTGGAGAACTCCAGGGACTCGATTTTCCCAATGCAATATCCGCCAATTGGATGCCTTTGGTGGGGGCGGAATCATGGTTTGGGGAGCAATCAACTCACAAGCACGTACAGAGTTACATATGTTTCATAACGGAACTTTAAATGCAGACAGGTATATCCGAGATGTTTTAGAACAATATGTCATGCCTTTTGCTCCATTCATTGGCCATGATTTTATGTAAATGCATGATAATGCCCGCCCACACACCGCACAAATAGTGCAACAGTATCTCCACAGGGTTAATATCGAAGCAATAGACTGGCCAGCAAGATCACCCGACTTAAATTCTATAGAGCACATGTGGGACAATCTTGGCAGACGACTAAAAAGTAGGCTAAATGTACCACAATCTCTAAACGAGTTATCTGAAGCACTTGTGGAAGAATGGAATAACATTCCTCAGCAGCTAGTGGAAAATTTAATTCTCAGCATGGAAAGGCGTTGTAGGGCAGTAATAAGAGCCAGAGGAGGGAACACCGAGTATTAAAACTATAATTCTAAACAGATACCAGCAATTTTGAAAAAATTGTTTTATGATATTTTGAGTATTTTTGGTAACTTCAAATATCTGTTCCTAATTTTCTTTAAAATTTATCAAAATTATCTTAAATTTTGTTATTCTTTGAACCACTAACATAATAAGTTGAAAAACATAAAAAATAAATTAAAAAGTCAAGTTTTTTTGGATTATGCGATAATTGTTTTGAGTAGTGTACATTTAAGACTACATATATACACATATTAACCGTAAACCACGACTCGAGTTTCAACCTGTGATGGCCATTATCAAGTGATAACAAATTATAAAGGTGTTACATTTATACCGTTTTACACAATAGTAGCGGGAGTAATTAAGCGCAGGTGCGAATATAAGTAATTGGTTCCTAATGCAATGTATTGAAGAGTGGAGTCCAGATAACCTCGGTTTGCTCGTTTAGGAGATTAACGCCGGGATTATTCTTCTGTCGGTGGATTTCGGCCTTCCTTCTCGGAGTGCCAAACTCGATCCCTCGAGCGTAGGCAATTTCCCCGCATACGTCAGTGTATGAGTGTCTGTATCGTAGTTACAATGACGTAACACATATCATTCTGGTATCGATATGTGGATGATGTAATTGCGTGTTTCAGTGGCACCTCACGTCAATTAGATCAATTTGTAAAGATAATTAATAAAATTCATCCCAAAATTAAATTCACCCTGGAGACAGAACAAGAAAACCAAATAAACTTACTAGATTTAACATTGATTCACAATAACAACAAAATTGATTTTAATATACAGCGTGTAACAGAAATACGTGTGTTAATTTTAAACATTGGTAGAACTCGTTATATAAAACGTTTTTTCTATGTTTTTTTTCAAAATTTGCAGGGTATTTTTATATTTTTATGCCCCCTAATTTTGACCAAACGAGCCGTTCTCAGGTACTGTCACTATAATTGTCAAGTGAAGTTTATTTCAAAATGCCAAATTTTTCTAATCAAGAATTAACAGATATTGTGTTGCTATATGGCCGAGCTTTTGGAAATGCCGCAGAAGCCCGTAGATTGTACAGTGCACAATATCCTAAATGTGTTTTGCCTAACAGGCAATGATGTACCTTCATGACACCGTTGCCATCACAACAAAAGATTTTATCGCTGCACACCTTTAACCATAGGCGGGTACGCGTTTTAGTAGATAAACTAGAACATATTTTAAATCAGTTTAAAGTTGGTTTTTGAAAAAAAAAACATATAGAAAAAATGTTTTATTTAACGAGTTCTACCAATGCTTAAAATTAACACACGTATTTCTGTTACACCCTGTATATAGGAAACCTACATACGTCAATTCCACAATCCCATTTAATTCTAATCACCCAATGTCGCACAAATTAGCTGCCTATCACTCAATGGTACATAGAGCATTTTCAATCCCATTATCACAGAGTAACCTTAACATGGAACTGAACACAATCAGAACTATTGGAAATAAGAATGGGTTTCCAACCCATCTTATTCAAAATTTAATAATAAAAAACGGCATCAGAATATCCTTACTCATATATACCCGAGGGTTAAAAATTTATGCAAAAAATCATTCACCACTCTAACATATTTTGGAGTAACTACGGACAAAATTGCACACATTCTTCGAAAACAAAATCATCAAATAGCGTTTAGACCAAGTAATAAACTGGCAAATATTCTATTTAATTGTAAAGATAAAGTCGTTCCCTTGAGGAAATCTGGAGTGTATGAAATGTCTTGTTCCGCATGCAATAGCATATATGTGGGGCAAACAGGCCGAAGCTTTGAAACAAGATATGGAAAACATTTCCGCGCATTCAGACTGAGCCAAAATACGAGCGCGTTTGCAAATCATAGCTTAGAGTGCAAACATCCATTCCCAAAACTCCAACAAGTAAAAATTTTGCACAACTGTACTAAAGGAATTAAGCTAAATTTACTAGAAGAGGCCGAAATCCACCGACAGAAGAATAATCCCGGCGTTAATCTCCTAAACGAGCAAACCGAGGTTATCTGGACTCCACTCTTCAATACATTGCATTAGGAACCAATTACTTATATTCGCACCTGCGCTTAATTACTCCCGCTACTATTGTGTAAAATGGTATAAATGTAACACCTTTATAATTTATTATCACTTGATAATGGCCATCACAGGTTGAAACTCGAGTCGTGGTTTACGGTTTATATGTGTATATATGTAGTTTTATATGTATATTTATATTATATATATGTAACAATAAATTGTGTGGTTAAAATAAAACATAGTAGTGTTTTATTCTGAATTTATGTAATAATTCTGGGCGATTATAAAATAATGTACTGAAGAAAGATAATTGGAGAACTTCAATTGCAAGCAAATTATTTCACCCATATTGCCAGCGTAATTGAATTTGAATTATTCGGTTAGCCGATCCGATTTCAATTTGAAAAAGCTATTTGTATTAATTAATGCAACAGATTATATCCAACTATAAACATAATTAAATTGTGTATTTGCAGAAGTGAAACACAGACTATACATGAACTCATAGGTTATGTTTCTGTTTGCTAAGTTATTATTTCATTTGTGTCCTACTACTAGATATTTTCAGCGACTCTCCTGTTTTATGGATACGTCTTGACCCTGATATGACCTTATTAAGATCAGTAATCATCGAGCAGCCGGATTATCAATGGCAGTACCAGTTGCGCCATGAAAGAGATGTTACAGCTCAAATGGAAGCAATAATTGCATTAGAAAGGTATCCGACACCAGCTACAAGACTGGCTCTGACAGATACTATTGAAAACGAGCAGTGTTTCTACAAAGTGCGGTGTCGAGCAGCACATTGCTTAACAAAGGTGTGGTATAATTGATATTTGCTGTTTTAGAATTTTTTCAGTTAATCATTGTTGTAGGAAATTATTTAATCATTAATCAACTTAATTTCACTATGAAATCTTGGCTCTTAATTTTAGGTGGCTAACGCCATGATTAACTGGGCCGGACCGCCGGCAATGCTTGCGATCTTCCGCAAATTATTTGGCTCTTTTGCTGCACCGCACATCATCCGTCAGAACACCTTCCAGAACTTCCAGCACTACTTCATACAAAAAACGATCCCTCTGGCTATGGCAGGGCTACGGAATGCTCATGGCATCTGCCCGCCAGAAGTAATCCGCTTCCTACTTGACCTTTTCAAATATAATGACAACTCAAAGAATCGTTATTCGGACAACTACTATAGGGCGATGCTCGTTGAGGCACTGGGGTGCACCGTTACACCGGTGATCTCTGTTGTGCAGCAGGGGACGATCACGTTTGACAGTCTCAGCGCTGATACCAAGTTGGTGCTAGAGGAGATAACACGGATGCTGAATTTGGAAAAATCACTGCCATGTTATAAGTACACGGTGAGCGCGGCTTGTCTAAAAGCGATAAGGAAGTTACAGAAGTTTGGGCATCTGCCAAGTAGTCCAACTTTGTTCAAGACCTACGCAATTTATGGACAATTTATAGGTAATATCTAATATCTTGGAATTAAAAACAGAACTGAAAGAATGATGTTATATCTGAAAACGAATGAATGAAATTTGGTAGTAAAACCTCTGTTTTCATAGATTTTTCTACATAAAGTTTGACAAGTTGATTCTGAGCATTTCTTTATTTGCATACAATTCTTCAATCGAAGCTAATTTTGCCATCAATAATGTAATTTTAAGAGCCATTCCATATATATATACATATATATGTCCACTAAATTCAACTCTATGTTTAATATGTAATTACGTTTTTGACATCCAACATTTTAACAATTTTTTTAATGAAGTTGATGAATGAAGCCTTTACTATGTGACAGTTGATCATTTTGTTATCTGGAATTTAGAAACACATTTTACTATGTTTTATGTCTCAATCTGTCAGTTTTCAAAACTACTTGAGAATGATCAGATTGTGGTCTAAACTGCAGTCTTATTAAAAGTTAAAATAAAAGCGATTTAAAACAATATGTGTGTTTCTATTCAATATAACAACAATGTTTAATGTTTCAGATGTGCGATTGGCAGCTCTAGAATGTTTAGTTGATTTTGTAAAAGTGGACGGGAGGTGGCCTGATCTTCAGAATATCCTTGAATTGATAGAGAATGATCCAGATCCAGGTCTAAGACATAAACTGGTACGCTTGTTGATTCTCAATGCTCCATTCGAAAGAGCTCACAGACATCGGTTGGATCTGCCAGACTTGGTGGACCGAATATGGATGAACGTTAAGTAAGTATTATTCAATTTGCATGTTTACTTCATTGGTTTGCGCTGGAATACCTCGTGGTTTAATAATTTCATATTATTTTCATAAATGTAATAACAAATAAATTTTTAGAAATATTCATTTAGTGATAATATAATATTTTGGTAGTTAATATTGTTTTTGATGGTGGGTTTATTTTTCTCGGTATATCTGATTTCCCTTGCCAGTAAAGATTGTTTTTAAGTGGAAGTGGAGACGGCATTGAGAAAGTGGTATTCATCTGCCAGATGAAGACCACTAGAAGTTTGCTGCCACTGATTACTTCATCTAAATTAAGTTATTTTTAATTATACATGCTTCAGTAAAAGTGTATCATCATGCACTTTTGAATTTTGAGAATTTTAATTGCTCAAAAATTGACTTACAGTGGCATGCTGTCCCATGATACGAGGTTGCGCTGTGATCTGGTGGATCTCTATTATAAGCTCTATGGCAACAAGCGCCCCAACTGCCTTCCAATTGCCGAGCTTGCCGGCTTGATGAAGCCGCAGAAAGTGCACGGATTCGAGGAGGAGCTGCGCAAGAAGCAGCACAACTTTGACAAGCCTTCCACGAGCGGCTTGTGTGATATTAAACGTACCGTATCACCGGCGCCCATCAAGAGCGAGATCATTGTCGAGGATATGGAGATGGATATTATATCGAAAGAGGCGACCATAAAAGAAGAGGATATTATATTGCCAGATATAAAACCAGATTTCCTGAAGAGCAATATGAAACAGGAGTACTATTCAGATAATTCAGTATCACTGCCAGGGTTAATGGGGCAAGCCGGTCCGGTTGGATTTGAGCCGGGCATGTTTAAGAAGGAAGGGGATTCTATGAAGCACAAGAACGATCCATCGAAAATGAAGAAAAAGAAGAAGGACAAGAAGAAGCACAAACATAAACACAAACATAAGCATGAGCATAAGCATAAGGAGAAGAAAGACAAGGATCCGACTAAGAAACTTGTCAAGGAAGAGGAGACTTTAAGCTCTGTGAGCTCGACGCCCAGTCCAAACCCGCATTCACTTAGTAGTGCGGAGATTTTGTAATTGTATATATATTTAGTAAGAAAAATTATATTATTAAAGTCTAATTTGTTTATATTTGTTGTGTTAATTATTGCCAATATCTGTTTATTAATCAAAACAATCACCACCTGTTGCATTGAAAAAACCAAAATGTCGCTTAACTGGCGTCATGGTGTCAGGTTAGCAATCTCACGCCTATTTAGGCCGGTCACAAAATTTTCAAAACAAAAATCCAACAAAAGGGAGATATTTGTTAACTGGTCCCACAAAATTAGCACTTGAATCGTTTATTTCAGAAACCCGTCAATAGTCTTTTATTGACAGCATCAGAAATAAGAACGCCTCTGGGCTTGCCACCTCTCTGGGTTTCAGTGAGTTATCTCTGGGCTCCAGGTTTAATTATTATTTCTCCTGGTTGTGTAAGTAAAATTGAATATGTACAAAATTATATGCAGACTGTCGTGTGTATCTCGTGTACATAAACATGTTCCATTTTTATTTTTACCTATGTTGGCTCCACTCTGTTAGGGTGACAGTATGTAAAAAGTCACTAGACTCCGGATTATACACTGTGTATCAGCCAAATGGAATAAATTCGAAACAAAAGCTATAAATACTTTTGTTTACTTTTGTTTAAAACGCCTGGCCTTAGGAAATTGTTGTCTGCCTGCATGGCCAGGCGTTTTAAACAAAAGTATTTATAGCTTTTGTTTATTTCATATCCGTAAAAAGGTAAAAAGGAACGCTGAAATGGTTTTTGCTTACTTTCTCATTATCAAGACCTAAATGGGAAATAATTATTGAATGTGTTGTAGCGAATTTCTGTAATCAAATAATTTTCTTTTTTTAATGTTAATTTTTGCAATAAATCTGAAAACACTTAATATTTCCGAAACAGTTGAAGATAGGTATAGGACATTGTACATGAAATATGTCTAGAATTTTCTGAAGAATCCAAAAATTGAATAATATACCAGGTGTTGCATTTAAAATAAGAAAGTTGGTATTGACCACGGTCACATGACACACCCTGTATAAAAAGTTTTTGTTGAAAAAAATGCGCAACTAAAAATAACAATCGACGTGTCCGAGCGTTTTTTCGAACACGCCCCCATTTATTTATTATTGAATTTATTCCATTTGGCTGATACACCCTGTATATATACTTGACTAGTGGTGGGATTCCAATTCATTGTCGAAGTGAATGTCGAAAGGGTCTGGCGATTCGACCCGAACAACGAGAGTGGTGCGTTCACGGCATTCAAATTCACTGTAGAACGTGAGTGTCGAAAGCCTATGTGGCAACATCTCATTTAACATCTGTGAAGTTATCAACACATAAAGTCGTGAAGGTAGCTACGGATTTTATAAGGTTTGTTTACTTATAATTCAACACAATTCTTGAGATAATCGCAAGTATATTACAAGCTCACCTGCAGTAAGCATCGAAAATTATTGGAAGACGGATAATGACAATTATATGGAAGTGTATTATTGTAAATGATAAATTTAAGTTGTATTTTCATTTAATTATTGCAATATATGACTGAATAAGAACTTTAAATGGTTATTATAGCTTTCGTTTAATTGTAGACTGAATTGTAGTAGACTTGTAAAAATTGATTATCTGTGGGATTCCAATTTATTCGATTCGTGTCGAATCGTCACAATTTCTTTCGATATGTCGATTCGATTCGATTCACGGCATTCAAATCTGCCGTGATAGGGAAACGACAGTCACGAGGTGTACAGTGTGAGCAACAATGCTTGAGGTTTGATAGGTAGGTAACCAAACACGCATGTTGGTATAACTGAAAATGTAAAAAGAATATCCCCTAGATTATTTTTCCAGTGGCGTAGCAAAGAACAAAACAACAACAAAATGAATTAAATATTTAATCATAATTGCATATTTTAAAACGTTACAATAAAAGTTTACAACAAATGTTGAAAATGGCGGCCTTCGTTTTCAAGGCAGATGTTAATTCTACGTTTTTTATTTTCAAAAACATATTGGAGCTGCTCTGGAGTTATGTTTCTTATCTCTTCTTCGATTGCTTCTTGGAGTTGGTTTAGGTTGTGCATCCTATTTTTAAAAACATTATTTTTCAAATGTCCGAAAAGATAAAAATCACACGGAGTGATTTCTGGTGAACATGCTGGCCTTATTCCTTAGCTTATCAATCGATCATCGCAATATTCCCTTAAATAATTAATTGTCGCAAAGGCAGTATGAGCAGTGGCTCCGTTTTGCTGAAAATAACCCATTATTTGTTCATCATCATGCACCTGATTAAGAAATGCACCCAGGATGATTGTTCGGTAACGCTCCGCATTGATTGTTTCATTGAAAAATATTGGGCCAATTATCCGACGTCTCGAAATTGCTACCCAAACACCAATTTTAAGTGGATGTAAATCTGTTTCGATGAACGTATGAGGATTTTCTGTAGCCCATGTACGATAATTTTGGCTGTTCACATATCCTGATAAGTGAAACCACGCCTCATCAGTGAAAAAGGTCCTCTCCAGCATATCGCTATCATTTAAATGCTGATTAAACCAATTGCAATAATCAATTCTTTTTTGAAAATCAAGCGGGTGAAGTTGTTGAACTACCGATACCTTATACGGGTGCAAATGGAGAATTTTCTTCGCGACTTTTCGGCAACTCCCATACGATACTCATATAAGCGGATTTAAACATTAAAATTTGTATGCCATAAAGACCGCATGAATGATAAAAAATAACTTTTTTGCACCCTAAAATTAAGAACCAACCTGTTTGTGCTGAAAGTTTTCTTATAGATTTTGTTGGACTTTGTTCAAGCCGTTGTTGGACATCGGCAACAATCTCTTCTGTTAAGGTAGACGGTCTTCCAGTTGACTTGCCCTTACAAATACAATTATTTCCTTCAAAGCGCTGAATAATACGGGTTTTATGCTGGATAAATATTTTGTAAGTAATGATGACATCGGGGAAGGCTTCGTTAAATTGATTCATACACGATTGTAATGAATATGTCCATGTGCCGTCTTCATTTAGTGTTCCACTTCGATAATGAGCCTTCAGGATGAAGGCATCATGTTGTGGTGTAAAAACCAATGCAACAGGAAAGCGATTTCATTTAAACTCTGTAAATTTAGAATAAAACTTAACTTTTATAATTTTATAACCTTAAAACCTGCAAATCACTTACCATAAATCAAAGATTTACTCAGAGTAGTCCTGATAAGAACTGATGTTTATGAAGCAGAAGACAAAATAACTATATGCGAAGAATTGGCACAATGGTAATAAATAATAATACGACGCGGGCGGCACTGGGCTGGGGCTGTCAAATCTTTTGAATTTACAGTAAATTTAATTAATAATAAACTTGGAACTTGGTTTTTTGGGCGGGAAATTTAACTTGACTTCAGACATTGTTGCTCACTCTGTAGAACGTAAGGGTGAAATCCTTCGACATCTCCGGTCATGCCGAACGGAGGTTCGATACTATAGTTATCTCTCTTATACACATACACAGCCTTGTTCCGTCACTATTTCTCGGTGGGGTTATATTTGGGTGTATTTGCCGACCTCGATAAATACAGCTTGAGAATATGTTACTGGATATTCCATACATTTTTAGCTAGATATGTGTTTGTAACAATAAAGGAATCATTGTATATTCATTGTAATCTCAATCGCATTGTAACCGCATTACAATGTGCATAAACGTAACTCTGCCTATGTTTTGAAAATATTATTGCAAAAATTAATTCATGTTTTTTTTTATTTTGTCTACAAAAATATAATACTTATTTACCTTTAGTAGTATTTAATAGTGAATGAATAACTTGAATTGGAATTTTAAAAGTAAATACTATATTTTAAATTAAATTTCACAAAACAATAAATTAACTGTCTCATGCATAATCCATAACATTTCAAAATTATTAACTATAGTTATACAATTAAACGAAAGCTATAATAACCATTTAAAGTTCTTATTCAGTCATATATTGCAATAATTAAATGAAAATACAACTTAAATTTACCATTTACAATAATACAATTCCATATAATTGTCATTATCTGTCTTCCAATAATTTTCGATGCTTACTGCAGGTGAGCTTTGTAATATACTTGCGATTATCTCAAGAATTGTGTTGAATTGTAAGTAAACAAACCTTATAAAATCAGTAGACACCTTCACGACTTTATGTGTTGATAACTTCATAGATGTTAAATGAGATGTTGCCACATAGGGTTTCGACACTCACGTTCTACAGTGAATTTGAATGCCGTGAACGCACCACTCTCGTTGTTCGTGTCGAATCGCCAGACCCTTTCGACATTCACTTCGACAATGAATTGGAATCCCACCATATATATAGGTTATATTTTATGACAGTTTGCAATGTTGCCATCAAATTGAGTGTCGATTGAGTACAGAATTTATTTGCTATTTTAATTTTACATAACCAAATCAGTCAAATTATAATATAAAATATAGTTGATGATAAGCACTTAAAGCATAAATCTAATTTAACACTTAGTTAAAAATAAAAATAAAACAGAGTTTACATGGAACGAATTTTTTCGATCATGGGAAAAGGCAGAATTATGCATAAAACTGAATTTTGACATAATCTGTCAAGAATATTGTGAATCCATAAAAAGCAGAAAAAGCCGATCTTGTAAAGGCTGCGATGTCAAGCAGGAAACATACATAGAAAAATCTATATAAATAGATTATTTTTTATATGTACTTATACTATTTTGCATATTGCATATTTTTCTTATTTACCTGTTTTTATTTTATATGTAAATTGTTAAGTTTGTTTTTTATTAGTTATATGCATAGTAACTACTGTGTGATCTTAAGAATTGTATTTAATTTGTAGGAATGTTAGATCGTCTTTAGATTTTAAGATTTTGTAAATTTATATAAATAAAACAATTGCATACAGGTATGTATGCATGTGTTTTTTGTTTTTTTTGTCATTGTCTCTGGGCGAGACTTAGTTCTGAGGTTGCAAACCTAGTATTATTCCTTCAACTGACATTTCGTTTTATGGGATACTAAATTACAATATATTAAATATGGTAGATGTTTTTTCCTTGTTTCCCGAAAATTTAAAAAGTACACTTAGCGGGTTTCTGAAATAATCGATTCAATTCAAGGCTAGTGTGACCTAATTGAACAAATGAACCCAACATTGAGTAGCCATCAAATTCACGACAAACTTAGTGACGCCAGACTTTCGATTGACATTTGAAGTAACATAAACTCAATTTGTTGTGTAAATTGCAATGTTGGTGATTTTTTAATTAATAAACATGGTGTAGCTAGCGTGCACTATATATTTTTTTTAATGGTGGCATTATAAACAGTTTGTTATGGTTACCAAAACCGTGCATAAACGTGCGTTTATGGCACGTACGTGCTATAAACATTGCCATGGAAATGTCAAATTTAACACTGACACTGACAACTGTCAACCCCATCATTTATTAATTGTAATATGAAATTCACAATTTTGGTTGTTTGAAAATATTATTCCATGTTCTGCCGTAGCACTTGATACACACGGTTCTTCACTGCTACTTCCTGCAATGCCATTGACAATCCTTTTCGCAATTTGAATTTTACTATGTGTGGACTCTTCGACATAGCTGGCAGCAACACTCATAGATTTCCATCCTCCTGCGTCCATCACTGTTGTCAAATTTGCTCCAGTATTAGCAATTACTGTTGCCGAAGACCGTCGGAATGAATGACCAGTATACTTGCTAGGATCTTCCAATTTCAAATATTTTGCTATCAGTTTAGGGAAGTTACCGCAAGTGTTGATACCAACTGGTTCGTTGATACACTTTCCATTTCGATATGTTAGTAATAGCTTATTCAAGGATGTCTTCGGACGTATGGCCGTGTATTTTTTAATCAAGTCCACGTACGCAATGTCTCCTGCGAATTGAATTATTGCAAATTTCCTTGGTTTGTCGGTTTTTGTTTCTCTAATATGAATAACTAAATTTGGACCTTCCTCCACTACATCTGAAGTACATAAATTATAGAGTTCAGAACGCCTGCAAGCTCCAAATATTCCCAGAGTTGCAGCAAACTTGCGAAAAATAAAAATGAACAGCTTATGATAAAAATTTAGAGGCAATATACCTTCAATAACAGGAAACTTTCATCGTCAGCCTCGGTAAAAAATTTCCACAAGTCATCTTCTGAAAACACATATGACTTTTTAGTCACTTCACCCTTCTTTTTCTGCTTTAAAAAAGCCTGTACTTTTGCAAATTTTGAAATGTCAATACCATGTTTGATTTTTACAACAGACATAATCTTTGAGTGTATACACCACAACGATGAAGATTTATAAATTTCTGACTGCAAAATAAAAACTAATAGAAATTGAACGAAAAGGTAAGAAAAAATAATACCAATTGCGACATATACGCCAAAATCGAAGTTTCGTCGATATTGGTGACATCATGAGCAACCATCCAACTGTTGAACTTGTTATACTCCTTCAAATAACTTTCACTCGATTTCTTAGGTAATAAGGAAGATTCTGCCGCAGCAGCAATCTCAAAAATACTCGCTTCCATTTCTGACATTAGGATATTTTGTAAACATCAATTGTATTTTCCATGGCTACTAAACAATTTGTCATATTATTTAAAATGACGAATCAGAATTTAATGTTATTTCTTCTAGTTATTTCCAAATTTATAATGCCACCATTAAAAAAAATAGCGTATAATACTCGTGCATATAGGTTTATTGCACGAGGGTCGGGTTTCGCGAGCACGAGGCGCAGCCGAGTGCTCGTAACGACCCAAGTCGGCTGCGCCTCGTGCTCGCGAAACCCGACCCTCGTGCAATAAACTCCTGCATATGCACTCGTATTATAATATACTATTATAACACTAGATACATAAAACTCAAACTTTTTACATGAAAATTAGTGTAAAAAGAGGTGCCAGCTACCGGTATACCTTGCAGACTTTGGTAATAGGTTGGCATTGCAGCTTATTTTCTTTTCGTCGGTTAGTTTTTGGGTTGGCATGAATTTTAAGCGCCAAGCATGTTTACTAGCTTACTTCATTTTTATCGTCGTATGGTACATTCAGTGCTGTTTTGGGGCTAAATTGTAGATGAAAACAATAATTTAAGTGGTATAAATATGTTCAAGAGCTTCTGAGATAATCTGTTTTATGGTACATGTAGTTCTTGAGTGTTGCAATCAACTAGTTGCAAAATTCGCGTGAGTTAACCTCTTATATGTTTGGATTCTCAGAGGATCAAACGTTATAAACAATGGAGGCTCCCAAGAGGATGTCTTTGAATACATCCCTGAAGGACGCAAATATATTTGCAGATGTAAGTCGTTTATTCGTAATCTATTTATGTTTGAGTGGTACAAGTATATAATGTCATGTCTAGGTTGTTTACATCTACATAATTGTGAATTATGTGCGCTATCTACCTATCTAGTATCTATTGGAACGTTGCAACTATGAATGCAATTGTAATTATAATTGAAGAGCACACTAGAATAATGTCAGGGTCCAATTTTGCTTGAAAAAAAGCGAGTGATGGCATCTGATAGATCTTAAGCTACAAAAGCTATTCTATGGGATGGATCAATTTTTGGTATAATAATCAGGGTCCACTCTACAACCGTTTTTAAAATACCTATATTTACAGAGAAACAATGAAAGCTATGCGTTTACAATTACAATTACTACACAAGAATCAGGAGTTGGACTAAGTTTCTGAATCCGTTATATAGAAAAAAATATCTAATTCTAACGAGGCCAATTTTAATTTCAGAAATAACTAAGGAAAGGTCACAGATGTTGCTTCACGCTAGAAAATTACAATTACACTGTCAGTTAGCAATACCAGCACCATAAGCAACACCTGTAGCATTGTATGCTCGCTTAATTTGTCAAAAACTAAATAAAATAACATTCAACACCTCAATAAATTTTATGGACCATTTGGACACAAGTTTGATTCAAATGTAGGATTTAGGAATTTTTATGTTAGCCTACCAAATGTCATTTTGACATCGTGGCAGTTTTGTGAATGCCTAGAGTCTGTAAATTTCGTCTTTATTTTAATTTCTGTAAATTGTGACTCTTGTGACTGTGATCATAATTCCCTTGTGCTCATCAATTGTCAGTCCTTTGTACGAGCTTGCAAAAGGTTCTGGTCTCAATTTGTGTTACTGGTAGGAGATTATATGGAACTCGCATCAGGTAGATCAGGGCTGCCCAACATGAGGCCCTTGACCTTACTTGTTGTGGCCTGTGGAGCGGGCCTCTAAGTGTATAAATTACCTTCAAATACGAAATGTGCACAATTCTTACATTAATGATAAAATACAAATCAGATCATGTGTGTTATATGGGGCATTTACAGTTGGACAGCCCTGAGGTAGATTAATCCCCATTCTTGTATTTATCTTCGTAGATTTTATACTCTTTTATACAAATAGAATCAAGATTATTAAACAAGTTGTGGTTTATGCTTGTGATGAATAATTTTGGATTCTGCCAGCATTGCGCACCCGGTCGATTTCTTTTCTTACATTGGTTTTCCTCTGTGTGAGTGTGTGTAATCAATTATGTTTATTGTCTAGGATACTGAGGATGAAGACTACCTAAACTTATCCTTCAACGATTTGATAAACAGAGAATACGAGAGGAAGCAGGAAGAACTGCGACAACACAATTGCAACGAGAAGGTGAAACAGGAGCCCCCAGATGTAGACGTAATCCCTAAAATGGGAATCAAACAGGAACCACCAGATGTGGAGCTAAAACCCAGAACAGTTATTAAACAGGAACCTGTTGAATTTGCAACTGAAAATTATGAATTGATAGGTGATAATTATGATACCAAATGCGACTTGATGTTGGAAAACTTACTTCGACAAGAAAACCTAAACCTGTATCAAGCAGATGACGACTCATTGGACATTAACGAGCAAGTCGAAAAATTAGGCCTGAGGACTCCTGTGAAAATTGAAGCCAGCGACGACTCGCTGAGCAAATCCAATATGAAGAGCACTAAGCGGTCATTGATGAGGCCGAGGAACTCGCCATACTCAAAACCGGGACCATCAGAGGAGAGGCGACCCAACAAACGTGAACGTGATATCTTTTATAAGGCGCAGAGTGAAGGAGGGGAAAAACGCCAGAAGACTGGTTTCGAAACTGATCCTGAAGTACTTAGTAGGCGACAAAAGCAAATTGATTTTGGTAAAAATACCATCGGTTATGATAACTTTATCAAATTAGTACCCAAGTAAGTCCATTTCTTATCATATTATATAATTTATAATTGAAGTAATTTAATTTTGTATTCTAATTTTATTGCATGAGTATATGTATTTATTACCTCATTATTTTATTTATTATAATGTTGATGACGGATAATATTTCTTACTGTTTGATTTAGAGATTAATCCTTGTGTGCTTAAGAGGTATAAATTCTCTAATGAAAAAAATTATATGTGGTCCGTTTATTTTTATTTTAAAGATCCATCCCGGTTTCTTTATGTTCGTCAAAACAAAAATTACTACATATTGAACCGTAACTGCCATAACCTCGTTTTCATGAAACATTAACGGAGTTGCCTGTAATACTTTACTTTTGTAATAATAACTTTAATAACAAAAATACTTTCGGGAGAAATTGTGACATTAGTGGATCTTTAATTTAAAAAAAAACAGGATATACAAATGTCATATACTCATTAATCTTTTGTTTCAAGGGAAAAGCGGACACCCGAAGATCCAGTAACCCCAAACAAATACAGAATGTATTCCCGAAGAGGTTTTGATGGTTTAATAAAGCAGTGGAGATTGAAATTGCACAACTATGATCCTTGATTTATTAGAATCAACTTTAGTTTTAATAAAACATGCAGAGCAATTCGTGCAGTATAATTCACAATATTTAAAAAATTCGAATACAGAGATTTGAAGGAAAACTTGGTTTTAGTTATTGTGTAGGTAACGTAGGTAACTGTTTCTGAATTTAAATATCGGCATGTTCAATACAGTTACGAGATTTTATTATATGACATTTCATTTAAATTAATTTTATATTATCGATTAAATTATTGTCGATTAAATGAATATGTATATAGCACGTTTAATAGTTTTAAGTAATATTTTTTATTTCATATGTATGGCACATTGCACAGATTTTCTTGTACTGCTGTAATGAGTTTAGATCGCGTTCTGTATATCGGCGTTCAACAAAAATCGTCGACGAAGTAGGTGATGGTAATCACAAGTCATATCTGCACTAAGATCATGTTGAAATGTCAGATTTGATCTTAGTGCTGACATGAGTTGAGATTGCCAACGCTATCTTCGTCTTCGATTTTTGTTGAACGCTCGATGGTTAAGTATCAGTGAATACAGATTTCAATTCGAATCACCGGTGTTCTTTTTTTATTAATTGCACAACAGGCCATGTGGGCCTAGGGCATTGGTTCACCGATGTTCTTACAATTTGTATAATTTTACTAAGTTGAAATGTTTTTATTAATTGTTTTTATAATTTGACTATTTGTTTAATAATTGTGGCCTTAAAAGAGTTCTTAATGTAACTAATAATATTATTGATGTTTATTATACTAATTATCATTTACATACATACACATTTTCTATCTTTGTGTTTCATATTCCACATGTATTTTACAAATATCCAACCATTTTACTCAATTATTAAATAACAAGTGAGATTTATAATTTGTTTGTATAAAACCGATATTATACTACTTTTAAAAATAAAATTGATTCCTTTGTGCTCAATTTATGTGTTTTGTTGCGATAACCTAACGTAAAATAACCTAACCTAAGCGAACCTAAAACTGTTGTATTATTAGATATGCATTGTGTGATATAAGTACCCTAATTGTCATTATTTTCTAACTGCGGGCCTCCAGTCTATTTACATCAGTATGTGTAGATAATAATATTTATTCTATATGCATATGTTTTGGAATATATTCTAACAATTGTGGCGTTTGAGATTCGACATGACTTACTAACACTTTCTCTATTCACATACCGCAATAAATACTAATGTCTGGCCAGTTATTTGATCTTTTTTTAACTTAATGATGCCCTATTTTCACTGCTAATGCCAAATATCATCGCCAAACGATACAGCACACTTTAGAATTTTGCATTTATGGATTTCTATTAATCACCTTGATCTGTATTGGGTTCTTTAACATGCATTCACAATTTAACAGTACGCAGGTATGCCTGCTTCAGTTCCCTTATAAAGGACCAGCACTTTAATGTCGGAAAACAGTTATTTCTTTATATTCAATTCTTATGTTACACTACTCTTAGCAAACGTCATAAATAGTTTATGTGAATGGTGAAATATTTTTTTCTGGAATCCACTCGTGAATTAATAGATATTTATATAACAGGTGAATATATTAGCCCACTCGCCCCTGTCGGGCTCGTGGCCTAAATTTTATTCTCATGAGAAACATACTTTACTCACGTGTTTATTTAATAATAATAATAAAATGTTGTATAAAACATGTGAGTTAAGGATGTTTTTCACTAAACTCGCTTTTTATATAAATAACTATTATTCAATTTAGTCGAAGAAAGTTTAGTTAAGAGTGTATAGTAGTTACTGTGAATACTGCCAAACACCATTTTGGTCTCTTTGCCCAGTCATCACATTAATTACTAGAGGAATGACTGGAACACATTTATTTATTATTTAATTTTTATAATATCAAGTCAGTGAAAGTCAAACTGACATTTATTGTCAAATCAAAATTTAAAAAGGCCGATTGTAGTGTTTTTGTACTAGAAGGGGTTGCAGATGAAGCCTCAGATCAGAAGCAGTGGGAAAGTTGGTGTCCACGAAGTCAAAAAAGGTATTCTATCAAAACGACGTTGTATGTTCTTGATTTTGAGTGAATTAAAAGTTTGAAATTCACTAGTGGATTCAGGAAAATTTTATTTCACTTGCAGATAAACAACTGCTTATGGTGTCTGCTAAACGTCAGTATAAAACGTCAGAATTGAATAAATATCTACTATGTATCATCTAAAAACGCATTAAATCAATGATTTCCAGCCTCCATTGATTAAAAAATACAAGAATTTAGAGTTAAATAATAACGAATGTTGAAAATTAGCCACTAAACGAACATCATTTATATTTCTCGCCAATAATTATTTTGTCTATGTTGGTATTTTTGAATCAATTCTGACGGTGCTTTTTTTAATGTTAAAATTTATTCACGGAAAAAATCGTCAAGAAATTGAACCGTAAGTAAACCTTTTGGTTAACATTAAAATCAAATGTTTTGGCATCTATGCAGCAATAATAGGTGCTTTCGTTTCACAAGTTAACTGAGTATTAAGTGAGTGAGAACTGTCAAATTCAAATCAGCTTTGCTTATTATGTGAAATTTAGAAACCTTTTAACTATCAAACTACCTTACAATGGTTGAAAATTTAACACATAACTTTTTGAGCATAATGGAGAGGATAAATTTAAAAAAATTTAAAGTTTGTGTGACAGGAAAGCACCTACTATTTTACTATCAACCAGTTTTTTTTTACAATTTTTCGTTTGCCAAATATATAAGCCTCATGACGACTTGTTTGCTTACACTTCTTCACACTTCGCCCTGTGTGCTATGGCATTATCCTCACATGCTTAAAACCAAGAAAATTCTAGTCATCAAAGTGATATTCGGAATTCTTACAATGAATTTGGACTCGTGATCGACGATATGATTTGCACGCACTTTTAATCGAGAAATATGTCATCAAAATGACTCGGCATCATAGTAGGTGTTCCAGATTGATTGAAAGCCGCCTCTTTTACATAAACCTATTGTCCACTTAGCACATAGAGTGATCTCAACTATTTCCAGTGGAGTACAGGCGGGTATATCGGATTGGGCGGGGCTAACATCATAGTTGGCGAATTGTAGCTGTAACTAAGCGTAGCAAGAAGCCTGTAAATACTGCCAAACACCATTTTGGTCTCTTTGCCCAATCGTCACATTAATTGCTACAGGAATGACTGGAATACATTTTTTTTATGCGTGCGAATATTATGGTGCGGGGGATGAAAATGTTAATATACAACATATTAATATATGAACATATAACATAGGAAAGCGCCTAATTCTTGTGGGTCCCTTCAAGTTAAGATATCTGCTTTGCCAACTACGAGGTAAAGAAACCTCCAGATGTTTGAATTGTGTTATACTCTGATTTTTCTAAACTGGCGTTCACGTCATCAAACAGCTGTGCGATCATGTTTTTTCGTACCAACGTGATTGTTTTCGAGAATATGCATAACAATAGTTTAAGAATCGAAATTAATCTGAGGATCATTTGTTACATAACACTGATCACCGGTGGTTATAAATAGGTAATCGGTGTATTAACCGCGGACACAATTTTCGCCTGCCAATCATGTAATAAATCATGTTATGTTGGCAGCCGTGATATTTTTTCGGCGACGATGCCACATCTTTTTCACTAACACATGCTCATACATGTGTGTATAACCAAACTTATTTGACGTTTAACTTGTTACATTTGATCGATTATTACAATGCATATTTTGCCATTGCAGATGTTAAACCATAACCACAAGATTGATATCTGTACGATAAACGGCAGAGAAGTCGACGAATTTGATACGAACTGTCGAACAAGATTGCAAGGGCGCAACAGCTGATTGAAGCCATTTTTAAATAAACAGAACAGCTGGCAACCTTGTAAAATTGTGTCATCATTATTATGATTATTATTTTGATGACGTGAACGACAGTTTAGAAAAAATAGAGTTTTTACTACGTATATAATTCAGTGATCTTTCTTGATCTTGCTTGTAATGGTTTGGACCCTGGCCTTAAGTCTTTTGTTTTATTTTGTGTTGTGTGTGTAGTAACCCTTTTTATTTATTTGCCGCCGGTTCGATTTTACGTGTGGATGTGAATCTGATAGCTGTCTTACCTTTTGTTGATCATCGAAATTCAGGCCTCAAATCATGAAGGTTTTGTGGGCACCTCTAATTAAAAAAACTATTGATGGAAACCATGCAACTAACGTTTCCTTTAAAGGTGGGATCTTTTCAATAACACTCTAGTATGTTTTGGTGTTAGATTAGTTTAATTTATTCAGTGTGGGGTTTGTGTTACGACACGTATACATATATATCTTCTAGATTATAAACTCTCAAATTATACTTAACTTTTCTTTTTCAGGCGTAGGTATGTGACACTGCGTTGGTGGTTGTCTTTGCAAGTACTCTGTTTCCCCGCTCAATTTTATACAAAAGAGATTATTTTGTTCATTGAAATTTGGTGAGGTTTATTGTTGTGATAATGATTTTTTTAATTCTTTTATTACACTTGTAGCAATCTGTTCCCGTACTTAGTGCTAGCGGGTATCCCGTCCGTGCTAAGTACGTTGTAACTTAATCGAATGTGTCAGCGGGGAAAACCCTCCTCCGATCTAACGATAAGCACAGATTAATATAAAGAAGCTTGAGAAATATGGGGGAACTTTCGATAATTCTGAGGTTTTGTATTTTTAATAATTAATTAGTGACAATCTGTTCCCATACTTAGTGTTAGCGGGTATCCCGTCCATGCTAAGTATGTTGTAACTTAATCGAATGTGTCAGCGGGGAAACCCTCGTCCGATCTAACGATAAGCACAGATTAATATAAAGAAGCTTGAGAAATATGGGGGAACTTTCGATAATTCTGAGGTTTTGTATTTTTAATAATTAATTAGTGATAATCTGTTCCCATACTTAGTGCTAGCGGGTATCCCGTCCATGCTAAGTATGTTGTAACTTAATCGAATGTGTCAGCGGGGAAACCCTCGTCCGATCTAACGATAAGCACAGATTAATATAAAGAAGCTTGAGAAATATGGGGGAACTTTCGATAATTCTGAGGTTTTGTATTTTTAATAATTAATTAGTGACAATCTGTTCCCATACTTAGTGCTAGCGGGTATCCCGTCCATGCTAAGTATATTGTAACTTAATCGAATGTGTCAGCGGGGAAACCCTCGTCCGATCTAACGATAAGCACAGATTAATTTAAAGAAGATTTATTTTTACGGGGAGATTTTCTGTCGTATTGATTATTTTAGGGTAGCAATAAACTATTCAAAATTTGGGCAGCGACTCCGTCTGTACTTACTAATTTTCAACCACCAACTTCCCCGTATGGGCCCTAAAATCTGCTTTTATATGGATGCCCCTCAGCCGAACAGCTTAGTTGTCGTTCTTTTCAATTACCCACTTTGTTGCAATACTTGCCTGGCGGTGTGCCTCTGGAGTCGCCAGAGCCCTTGGAATTTGCACACCCAGCCAGCTTTCTAACATCTGTTTTTACTTCTTTGTTCCCGGAGTCGCCACTCGAGATTCCATCACATTAAATTTTGTGTACAGTTTCATGCCTCGATCTTTTACAATATTTTTACATTATATTATGCTAAGCTTTTATACAAATAAACCTAATAAACACTTACTTATAGGTACAGATAAACTCTTTGTTAAATGTTTGTTTTTATATGGGTAATGTTTTTATTTCTATTAACTTAATACTACAAAAAAATAAAATACATGGCATAATATGGCACATATTACATATATGTGGTGAAGCCCCCCTATATTACTTACATGCTGTTCAATGAATTATTTCACCTCATGTACGATGACTTTTTATTTGGCTCGTTATTTAGTGATAGTACTTTACGTATGTTTGATTTTAAAAATCATTACTTAATTATAAAACATAATTGAGTTCGTTTAATGGGCAATGTTTTGTTACACACACACATCTATACTAAGGTGATCAGACAGTCCCGATTATTAGAAATTTGCCCCGCATCTCTCGACGTTTCAAAAAAGTTCCGACTTTATTGGGTTTTTTTTCGGGGTGTTCTTTTATTCGCTATTTTGAAGTTATAAGCTTATATATTCGCTAATATTTAGTAGCAAGGGGAGACTACAGCGGGAAGAAATACAAAACAATACTTACTTTAAAAACATGCCTCGTATTTATTATATTTGTAAATTTGACGACATTATGTTTCATATTGTAAAAATAAATGCTTTACCGCTTTTCTATTGTGAAAATTTGGTCACCTTAATCTATACACATCTATACATACGTACATTTAATCATATGATTGATTCGGTTTGAAATGCTGAGATTGCTTGAATATCGGAGCGCGGAACAATTTTATTCACGAAATTACGTTCACCCAGAATATCGTTGAATTATTTACATTGAGAATGTTATACATAATATAACCATTATGTGCAATTCTAAGTAGATAGGTTTTAGAAAATAAACTCGATTAATAATATTTGCATCCAAATGTTTCGAATTAGGAAAGGAATATTTTACAATATTCTTCTGTCTTGATGAAAATATTGTCAGAACAAGGTATAAAACGCAGTTAAGCCCATCCTCGCATTTCTCGGCGACAGGGGGCCACGTTCTTCCACCCTTTATTAAATTTCGCTCCACTACTCGTGCACGATGGCGCAGGAGCGTCACTAGCTAGGTTTTATCATTAGTGTAGAAATTGACTTTAGAGTTGGTTAATAAGGTGTGCATTTGATTTCGTCGTTCGTATAATTACCTGAGAAATTAATACTAAATCTCTGAGACTTCGTCGAGCAGAGTATCGTTGGTTATTTCTAACTGATCTGATTTAATGCCGAAGTCGCAACGCCGGAGCAAGATTGCCACGCCGGTGGCGATCTAAGCGTCCCCATTATCTTACATTGGCAGATTTACAGCCATTTGAACATGTAGTTCAAAATTCGAGTTGACTACGAGGGTTGTCTGAAAAGTTTCCGACCTCGACCAGAAGATGGCAGCACTTATTTACATAAGTTGGGGAATATGTTTACGCATGCCTCAGTAGGTCCCACACAAAATTTCAGCCATTTTGGATGCGCAGTTGTTATGTAACAGTCGTTTGAGTGTGTTGATGTGAGTGTTTTTATGAAAATGGACAAAATCGAGTATCGAGCTGTCATCAAATATATGTTTTTGAAAGGCAATACGCCTACGCAAATCAAAGTTGAGATGGATTCTGTATATGGGAACTCTGCACCATCATTTACCACGGTGAAATTATGGGCAGCTGAATTTAAACATGGCCGTAAGAGCTTGGGAGACGATGAACGTTCGGGACGTCCAAAAAGTGCAACTACCGATGAAAACACCGCCAAAGTTCACCAAATAGTGCTAGACGACCGCCGTATTAAAGTGAGAGAGATAGCAGAGGTTATGAACATGTCAAAAGAACGTGTTTGTCACATATTACATCAAAATTTAGACATGAGAAAGCTATTCGCGCGTTGGGTGCCGCGTTTGCTCACGTTAGACCAAAAACGTGTTCGAATGAACATTTCCAGCGCTCTGTTGGCGCAGTTTAGGCGCAATAAATCCGAGTTTTGGCGACGATTAGTTACTGTAGATGAAACTTGGATACACCATTATACGCCCGAATCAAAAATACAGTCCAAACAGTGGACTGCAAAGGGGGAATCGGCTCCAAAAAAAGCAAAAACTGTTTTTTCGGCTGGGAAAGTGATGGCGTCTGTTTTTTGGGATAGTCATGGAGTTCTTTTAATTGGAGACTTTTAATAAGGAGATAAAAAATCTGAAAAAATGTCTTGTATCTTTGTTAGGTCGGAAACTTTTCAGACCACCCTCGTATTTAATGCGTTCCCATTAATATATTCCGCTTTCTCTCAATTGTGCGTGTCCCAAAATGCGTGGGGTCGCATGCCTGCCCGTGCCCTCTCGAACCTTTATGTATGCCTTTTTGTATTAAACGTTTCAATTATAGAAATTAATACTACTATTAAATATGGATCGGGTCTTTACAAATCCATTGCTTCAGATAACCAATCCCAAGTTTACCACTGGCACTTAGTACCTTAGTATAATATAATTGCATTGCTAAATATCACCTTTTGTACCTTCACAGATGCATTCAGAGGAGGAAGACCAATTGAACAATGAAATGCGTGATTCTTTAGACTCGCAAGAGAACGACACTATATTATGTGTCCTGTACAAAAATGGCAAAATGGCAGCGTCATACTACAAAATAACTGAAAGAATTGTACGTGAGTTGTAATTTTATTTAACAGTTAACGTGTATGCTGTATGTATGTTTCAATTCTGATTCAATAATAGATATTTATTATACTAGCTCTTAAAACAGACGATTAATGGGCGGACAGTTGAACCGGTCCAGCGTTAGCGAGACCTTTAATCAGGTGCATTGTCAATATTTGTCAATACACCTGAATGTAAGCGAATTAAACGCCTATTTTAACCTGTGCGTGTAATTCAAGTTTTCTCCATCTATCAATTGGAGAATTTCCTTCGTCTGATATCTGTATTTCATGCTCTTTCTTGGTTTTTTATTGTATTATTTTCCGTTTATAAGACTTGAAAGATTTGACAATTCGAATAGATAGACGTCAGATTTTAAAGTCTTAAAATGAGTTCATGCCCTGGCAATTTGCGATTTGCGATTTTTGTTCTGATTGAATTAAATTGGAATGCATTTTACTTTAATGTGGGAACTTATACTATGCCAATCAGGACAAAACTCGCAGATCGCAAATCTCTAATGTATGAACTAGGCTTAATCTTGTTTTAAGTCCAATTTGTTTTAATGGGGGATGCGAAACATACAAAATATTGATTGTAAGCCTGATGGCTTACAAACCGTCGTCGGTATGAAGTTATTGCACTATGCCTATGCTAAAAGCCTGCCCAACGGCATTTGAGAATATTTATTTTGGAAGGAAATATTGTATGTAAAAACTTTTAAACAGCGGATCAAAAAGTGACTATTGAATCGCTAGCGGAATAATTTTTGTATCTATGACTCATAAATAATACATTAATTATGTAGGAACTATGGTAATATAATGTATAGTGTTTTCACTTGAAATTGAAAATGTACCTGCAATGAGGGTTTATTACGGTCAAGGGTTCTCCATTATATGGTGTGCTGCAAAGAAGCGGGCGTCCAGGAACGTAACCAAATAATTTACTTTGGACGAAAGTGCTACTTAATTGTTTTCTCTTCGATATATACACAATTATATCACTATGATCACAATATAAAAATGATTTATTAATTAAATTGAATTCAATAATCTTACAACTATCTACATCGTTTTTTATGAGTTGGCGGACGTAATTATTTTTACAATTTTACAATTCGATATAATTACAAGACTACATACGCCAGTAGATAATTATTAGCCGTCACCTAGGAAACGGTTTTAAAAGGATTATCCATTCGCCCATGCTATTAAAGTTCATTGTACCTTAATTGCTGGGCGAATATGAAGTCCAGGTAGACAATCAGTTAAGGCTGCCTCAAATAGTCTTTTTCTCAAATAGTCTACATCTGTCTTTCAGTCGGTGTTAACCTTTACATTGCAACAACAGTACTCATTTTACATACGTGTGCATATTATCATTTATAAACTTGTGAAAAGGTAGACTTTATTAAGATGGAAACGTCGTTAAGTGAAACTGCAACAATTATTTCATCAATTTATAATGACACTCAGTTCGACGATCTATTTCAATTATGTGAGGAAAGAAGCCATTCCGAAAGTTTTGTTGAAGAATACCTTCGACAGTCTACAGAGGGAAGCTGTTCTCAAATTGATTTTGATAAATTTCAAAAGAACCATCATCAAATGGACACATCAACTATCGAAAATGAAAATCAGGGATTAATAAAGCATGCTTTTCTTTCAACTGATACTAAAAGGATAGTCGTAAATATTTATAACACCCTTATAAGCGAGAATCATGCATCTCCGCTGCAAATAATTTCCATTCTGACAGAAATATCATATTCAACGATTTGGAGCATAATTACGAAAGGACCTCTAGAAAGGAAAAGAATAATAAGAAATAGACGATGCCATCGCCAAGAGGATAAAAAATATAATTTACAATTCTTATAAATCAGGTAACGTTCCCACGGTCCAATTTATTTTGGAAACTCTTGGAAATTATTTTCCATATAAGGAAACTACTTTGTATCAGGGTTTTAAGTATAAAACTTTTGACATCATGGAATCGCCGAGATTGCAAAAAGAGCGATTTGAATATTTATCTAAAATAAACGAATATAGAAATGGAGGGAGATCGATAATTTATTTGGATGAAACATGGTTCGATACTCACGACGTCTTTTCCAAGGGATGGGTCGATAATACAAATAAGTGTCACCTTAGAGCACCGTGCAATAGAGGAAAAAGAATTGTTATTCTTCATGCAGGAGGAGACGCAGGTTTTGTGTCAAAGAGTTTGCCCTTATCAGCCAAGAATATTGCATCAAGCTCGTTAGACTATCATCAGGATATGAACGCCAAATTATTTGAAAATTGGTTTCGCAATCATTTATTGCCCAACATACCCTATAACTCAATAATCGTAATGGATAATGCAACTTACCACTCAAAGCAAATTGATAAAATCCCAACCGGCGTTTAAAAGAAAGGCGATATTACCAATTTTTGCATTCAAAATGGTATTGTTATTCCTTTAAGTGCCAAGAAAAAAAAACATTATTAGAACTTATAAAAAAACAAAATTTCAAATAAACGTATGTGGTTAATAAGATGGCAGAAGAATTTGGTCACCAAGTGTTGCGCCTTCCACCTTATTACTTTATCTTCAATCCAATTGAGCTGATATGGTCAACTTTAAAAATAAATTTGCGGAAAAATAATGCACAACCCGAAATGAGTGAAGAAACAATTCAACTTATTCAGCGAGAATGCAACAACATTTCAAGTACCATTTGGAAAAACTGCATCGATCATGTGATTAAAATTGAAACCGATGATAGGACGCTTAGTGTACCAAATCTAATTATTAATGTTCAAAGTGAAAGTGATAGCGATGAATCTAGTTGTGCGGAATAATATTTGCTTGTTACATTACGATTCATGAAAAAATTAACTGATGTTAACGTCGTTATTTTTTAACGCAATGAGCAAGTCAATAATGTTATGGGTAACTTAAGTTATTGGTTTCGCGAATCATACTGTATATAAAATTTCTATGAAATTATAACTACATATGTAAAACACAATTAATTATATGTACCCTTAAAAATACAATGAAAAGTACAATTTAATGATAATGAATCACTAATGTTAATTTTCTACGGGGCACTGAATCTGTATTTTCTGATGCCGGCTCTGGACTCTGTTCTCTTCCCATTACCCGTCATAAAATTCCGTTCGCACAATGGAGCGCAATTAACAAACTACGTAGGTAGATTTTCAATTTCAAGTAAAAACACTATACTCCATAATACAACAGGAGTTGTATTGTGACTTCATAATACAACATGGTGCAGCTTCTTCAATTAAACTATGTGTAACCCTTTTCACATCTCTTTCGTATTCGTATAATATAAAACGCCGTATTTCACTCGCCCATACTGAAAAACTCAATCGAAAAGTTTGCACAGTATTTAACAATTTTAAGTGATTGTAAAAAATAAATTGTATGTATTATGAGGAAAAAGTTATATTATTGCTTTCAAGTGAATACCGCGCTCCACTGCGTTTATCCTGGAAAACCCTTGTGTGCAATTCGAGCGCAAAGTGCCATTGCTCCGCTAGGCGTCGCGCGGCAACTTTCCCCCGAGAGCAACAATGCACTTTGCGCTCTTATTGTACAAATTGTAAAAATAGCTAATTTTGTGTCCATTCGTGCCTATTATTGGGGTAAGTGATGGCCAAGATCGGATACGATCGGCTGGTGGCGGATTTGTAATTATATTCACTCAAGCGCACCGAACTCTTCGCAATTATGCAAAAACTACATGGCAGGGGCTCTTGTAATATTTGGAGAGGCATACATAATTTGTAATATTAGACACACTTTCGGTATCCCGTAAACATATTTTCTATTTGCAGCTGTATGTTCTAAACGATATTATAGAGTTACAACCAGGTTATGCAGCTACAAGAGCTCTAATAAGAGAAATACAACCCAAACATGTGATAACGCTTGGCAGTCTATGCGACAATTTTGTGAAGTCGTTGATAGACATGCTGGCTAATGAAGATGCTCAGTCGACCATAGATTCTGATCAGCTACGTGTAATTCCTAATAAAATGTCATTACTTTCATCCGGCGAGCACAGTTAAGTTTCTTGTGTTAATTTGTACCAATTTTTCAGTAAATACATTTATTTTGTAGCACCCGTTAACTGTCAGTACAGAGTAAAATCCATTCAGCTGGCGTCAGAACCAGAAGCTCTCGATGAAGTGGGAAGAGAGTTGTATTTACAATCGCTAATAAATTTCCAATCGAAAATGGCTGTTTATGCATTAGGAGTACTTATTAAGTTCCTTGAGAAATCTTGGGCTCATCTAAATTGCAGCAATACTGATGAGTTATGTTTTCTACATGTCCGACAGATATCACTGTAAGTTGAACATTATCGCGTACCCTTAGTTATAATACCATTTATCTACGACTAATTTATAATGTAAGTATTATACTCGAGGTTTTTGCAGTATAATGCTATACAGGGTGTATCAGCCAAATGGAATAAATTCGATAATAAATAAATGGGGGCGTGTTCGAAAAAACGCTCGGACACGTCGATTGTTATTTTTAGTTGCGCATTTTTTCAACAAAAACTTTTTATACAGGGTGTGTCATGTGACCGTGGCCAATACCAACTTTCTTATTTTAAATGCAACACCTGGTATATTATTCAATTTTTGGATTCTTCAGAAAATTCTAGACATATTTCATGTACAATG
Organism: Othius punctulatus; assembly: GCA_951805005.1. Taxonomy (NCBI): domain Eukaryota; kingdom Metazoa; phylum Arthropoda; class Insecta; order Coleoptera; family Staphylinidae; genus Othius; species Othius punctulatus. Next base: position 64,806,427 of record OX638141.1, on the reverse strand, counting down.
TCCTATACCTATCTTCAACTGTTTCGGAAATATTAAAATATCATATCAATATAATCAATATAACAAATCGGTGGATAGGGAGGCGAGGATCGATGGAATGGCCAACACGATCCCCTGATCTGACGTCATTAGACTTTTTCTTATGGGGATATGTCAAAAATATTGTATACAAAACTAAACCCCTCGACTTAGCTGACTTAAGAAGACGAATAATGCTTGCGATTAGATCGGTCACGCCTGAGATGTTGAGTAACGTTAGAAGAAATTTCTATTTAAGATTAGGATGTTGCCAAGACGTTCACGGCGAGCATTTTGAACATCTCCTCCATTGAAATTTATTGTTTTTTTTTTGTTTTTTTACATTATCAAGAAATAAACAGTATTACTTATTAGTTTTTGAGTGTGTTGTAACGAATTTCTGTAATCAAATAATTTTCTTTTTTTAATGTTACTTTTTGCAATAAATCTGAAAACACTTAATATTTCCGAAACAGTTGAAGATAGGTATAGGACATTGTACATGAAATATGTCTAGAATTTTCTGAAGAATCCAAAAATTGAATAATATACCAGGTATTGCATTTAAAATAAGAAAGTTGGTATACTCTGATTTTTCTAAACTGGCGTGCACGTCATCAAAATAATAATCATAATAATGACGAGACAATTTTACAAAGTTGCCAGCTGTCCTGGGTATTTAAAAATGGCTGCAATCAGCTGTTGCGCCCGTGCAATCTTGTGCGACAGTGCGCGGTTCGTATCAAATTCATCGACTTCTCTACCGTTTATCGTACAGATATCAACCTTGTGGTTATGGTTTACCATCTACAATGACAAAATATGCATTGTAATAATCGATCAAATGTAACAAGTTAGACGTCAAAGAAGTTTGAAGCATTAGTGAAAAAGATGTGGCATCGTAGCCGAGAAAATATCGTCGATGCCAACATAAGATGATTTATTACATGATTGGCAGGCGAAAATTGTGTCCGCGGTTAATACACCGATTACCTATTTATAACCACCGGTGATCAGTGTTATGTAACAAATAATCTTCAGATTAATTTCGATTCTTAAACTATTGTTATGCATATTCTCGAAAACAATCACGTTGGTACGAAAAAACCTCATCGCACAGCTGTTTGATGACGTGCACGCCAGTTTAGAAAAATCAGAGTATATTGGCCACGGTCACATGACACACCCTGTATAAAAAGTTTTTGTTGAAAAAAATGCGCAACTAAAAATAACAATCGACGTGTCCGAGCGTTTTTTCGAACACGCCCCCATTTATTTATTATCGAATTTATTCCATTTGGCTGATACACAGTGTATAGTATTCCCTTAGGGAATAATGACTAGGGATTAATAGTCCTTATTCCTTCTTGCACTCAATTACAAAATTTCTCAAATTAAATAATACCATGGAAACAAAATACACAAACTCAAAAGTGTCATTGTCAAACGCGTAGTATTTATGTATTTGTATTGAGATGGATGAAGGTTGTGAATAATTACAGTTTAATTCCCCCATAAGGAAATCCGAAACGTATTCTGTACATTGAACTATATTAAGTTAAATAACGAATTTTGGCTTCCAAATGATCCAAAGTCTGTGGATTGTCTGCATAGACTTGTGATTTGACGTAGCCCCAAAGAAAATATTCTAAGGGTGTCAAATCACTTGACCGGCCAATTCTCAAATCCTCGTCGTGAGATGTACCAATAGCCAAACTTAGTCCTCAGAAAATCGAACGTAGCATTAATTGTATACTTTGAACTATATTAAGTATTTAGAAGAGCTATACATACAACTAGCGCGAGCGCCTCTTACGTGTAGCCGCCATTGCTACACTTCGGTACTTCATACCGCAAGACTCATAAAACCAGAAATCATTATGTGTGTATGCACTGTATAAACACTAAGAATTACTCCTATAATTTATTTTTAAATACTTTTAGTCGTGAACATTTTGAATTCATTGCAATCAAATAAAAAGTTTGTTTGTAAACACTATCGTATGAAGCATATTTGGAAGCATATATACTCTGATTTTTCTAAACTGGCGTGCACGTCATCAAACAGCTGTGCGATGAGGTTTTTTCGTACCAACGTGATTGTTTTCGAGAATATGCATAACAATAGTTTAAGAATCGAAATTAATCTGAAGATCATTTGTTACATAACACTGATCACCGGTGGTTATAAATAGGTAATCGGTGTATTAACCGCGGACACAATTTTCGCCTGCCAATCATGTAATAAATCATGTTATGTTGGCATCGGCGATATTTTCTCGGCGACGATGCCACATATTTTTCACTAATGCTTCAAACTTCTTTGACGTCTAACTTGTTACATTTGATCGATTATTACAATGCATATTTTGTCATTGTAGATGGTAAACCATAACCACAAGATTGATATCTGTACGATAAACGGTAGAGAAGTCGATGAATTTGATACGAACCGCGCACTGTCGCACAAGATTGCACGGGCGCAACAGCTGATTGCAGCCATTTTTAAATACCCAGGACAACTGGCAACCTTGTAAAATTGTGCCATCATTATTATGATTATTATTTTGATGACGTGCACGCCAGTTTAGAAAAATCAGAGTATAACAACAAACCACTTATGAATTTGCTCGCCTTCTAACTCATACACACTTTTGCTTTGCAAGCACGTAATTCGGTCTTTAGTATATTATTTGTTTTGTAATCCCGTGCTACACTTGGAGTAGAATACATGGCAGTCCCGCGAAAATACATGCGCAGTGGTACTATACCCTTTCTAGATATGAATATTTCTATAATTCTATATAAGTTTCCAACGTTCCAACATATTTGCGGGCATGTCTATCTAGTAAATAATGTCTGCTGTCTGATCTATTAGCTAACCTGACCAATCCCTGTGTCGCAACTTCTTTTATTTATTTTTGTTTTCAGGAAAGACCATGTTTTCATTGATCGGGCCACTTTCAATGCTCTTCAGGTGTTTCGCAAAATTAAACATGATGCTAATTTTAAATATGGCAGAAAGTCGAGTTACCGTGAGGGAATTAGTCTTTTCCGGCTATTTTCGCAACATTGCAAATCCAAGCCCGGTTATATGAAAATGAGGTAAGTTGTAAGGCTGATTCATAGATTTCTTACGCAATGCAACGCTACGCTCCTTAAGGAATCAAAGGTGGAATATCCTAGCATGCATTCATAGATTACTTAACGAATGGTAGAAAATACTTATTTCTACGGCGCGGCTGTGGATGCACATGCAGTTGCTAGCAAAATTCCGGTGTTGTCAAGCCACTGATAGTTTTCATTAAAAGTTTGTAACAAATTCTACAATTTCGTTATTACACAGGGTGTTAAAAAATAATGTAAAATATTTAAGGGGGTAGTAGTATGAACCACAATAAAGAAAGTCTTTATAAGTCTTGATAAACATGGGTCTTTAAAGTAACGGTTTCGGAGATATGGAAAATTGTTCTTTTTTACCTCCTTTTTTTATTTTGCACTCTTTTTTCATAGTTAGCTGATGTTTTGTGAAATAAACATTTAGTATTTGACAGTTGTTGTTAGTACACAAGTTTTCATTGTTATGGCTCTAATGCAGAATTAGCCGACATGCATTTCATGTATGGTCGTGCTAATGGAATTGCCACCGAAGCACGACATCTTTATGTAAAAGTTTATCCAAATCGCCAGAATCCTTCATATCGTATGTTTGGAAAAAATCACCAGATATTGTGCAATTAGTCTATGGTACTCCTGTAAATAGCCTCGAAGAGTTGCATCTAAAAATTAATCAAAAGTGCCAACAAATCCGAGCCAATGAGGGTGTTTTAGAAAGAGTTCGAATATCCTTCAGACAAAGATGTCCTGCCTGCTTGGAAATGGAAATGGAACTTCCTTATATATTTTACACTCCTTTTTTAACACGCTGTATACTTTTTTGCATGAAATAATGAAACAGCGTGTTCATATCGAGTCTTGTCAAGTAAATAATTGATTTGACTTAAAAACAAATAATCTTTTGTCAATGTGCTGTATAAGAAAACCAGTTGTACCGACGAAATGACAGACTTGGCAACATGTTGGTGAAATTTAATTTCAAATCTCCTACTGCGCAAGTCTAAGACACTTTAAGAATCACTAAAGGCCCATTCATGGATCTATATCCATGATATAGATCCATCGCTATATCTTCAATATAGCGTATTCGTTGGCGACTACTTCATTAGATAATTTTCAATTTTCGGCCATGTGAAAAATCCTCAGTAAAAATACATATCAACATTTGGCTGGAGGATACACGGAACCAGCATGCGCAATATAAAGCAAACCTCATTCCGAAATAATCGACACACTTTGTAGTCTGGTATTAATATAGTGACTATTAATTAATTTTTATTAATGTAATATCATGAATGGACATGGATTATACATGGACCAATCAAATCTTTTCAAGTTTACGAACCAATTGTATTCGAATTTTGTGTTGCTAATGTGTCATGCGAAATTATCGACCGTTCAATAAAAATCTTCGACGAAGTTGGATTGGCAATCTCAAGTCATGTTTGCACTAAGATTACTTGAGATTGCCAACGCTAACTCCGTCGTCGATTTTTGTTGAACTCACGATGATAGTAAGTTTCCGCCGCTATGTTCTGTTAATCTTTAGATTTATCGGCAATATTTTGATTGATTTCCAGCATCACCTAGTAGGTACAGTCTGCGAAATGAATGCATGATTTGCATCCTCTACTAAAACATTGTTTACTGCAGAGTTCGTCAGATGCATGGCTTTTCCTTTATAGTAAAAGATTTGTTTTTTATATATATGGCAATCCTAAAAGTAACTGTGAAACACCATGCATCATGGAACAAATATCATATGGTTTTGATTTATAACTATGATTCTGTGATGGTGATTTGTAGTCATTAAATAATATTTATAATATTAATAACAAATTAATTCATTACAAAATTAAATTGATTAATGATGCAAATCAAGTATTCAATTCACTGATGCCGTTATCTTTTTATTTTATACATGAGAGATATCGCCTGGAGCCCTATTATACTCATGTAGTAAAAGACTCAACAAAGTGCGAGATTTTGAAATGAAGATATTGGATATGAAAATCCATATATTTCTAGCCCATTAGAATGATAAAGATCCAAAGAACTAAGGGCAGGGACTGACAAGACTCCAAGGAGCCGAAGAAGACTTGATTTAGTTCAACATTGTATACATGAACCCTCAATTGTAATCTACAGTGTAACTCTAGTACTCAATAAGCTTAGATGCAACAGAGAACTCTTAACTGGGCTCAAAAGGATCTCCTATTTGGCCTCAACGAGGAACTCCTAATAACGTTCTACAATGCTGCACCAGAACTCAATGATTTATTAGTGTCACAGAGAAATCCCACTATGGCTCATCACATAAACATAATCAGGTTTAGTGCAACAACTTAGCCGGGAACTTAGTCAGGTTCAGTGCAACTACACTGAAAATATTGGTCAAATGATGGAATGCTAGATGTTGGAAGGAAAATAATGGATGTGAAAATCCATATTCCATACACAAGCTCAGACATTTGAATAAATAGTCGCTTCATGATAAAGGAGCCTCCAAAATCTGGGTATTCGTGAAAATCTATTTTCTTTTCACGATTATAATATACAGGAAAATCTGTGAAAATCTCCAATAAAAATACCTCTCCAATACTTAATCTCCTAGGTATCTTAAACCTCAAGATACATTTCGCAATTATATAAATGAATGCAAATTAATTCCATAATATTCAAATTTATCTGCAGTAATATCTAGGTTGCAGTAGTAAAAATGTAAAACACTGAAATTAGTCGTAACATGTTTAGACCACCGCAAATGTTCTTGACTTATTGTCTACATTGGCAGCTTGTATAAGCTATACTTTGACATAGTGTATGTACTATGTGATCAAAATCTTTAGATAATTTTTATATTTATTCTATTACAGATTAATCAACTTAATAGGTAAAGCATTGTATGCACGCAGTGTGCATTTATAAGAAACTAGAAGAAATTTCTAGTGTGATTACATTACATTTTTGATTTACATTTTATGCCGTGCAACTGTTTGATTTTGGCTTGCATTTTTAAACATATCCATGCTTATTGTACAGAGTAACGTAAGCAACCACCTACACCTACACTCACGTTCTAGAAATAATTTTGAGGTAAAAATATATTTTAGGCGAATGTACTATTTTGACACTAAGCGGTACTACAGCGTTATTTACGTACGTTACTTTGCTAAACACATCGATGACTCACTAAAACACCCAAAACTGCACTTACTTAGCACCCAGCGCTGAAGAGTATTGCTCGGGACGCTCGCGCCTGCTCGACTGAATCGATATGCGCGCGGAGTATCGGGGCTCAACAATGTGCTGTTTTCACTATCTTTCAATTACAATAGAAACGTCTGGCGATAGGATTTGAACTTGAAATTTTCGCCTTTTAGACTCGACGGCGGAGAATTCCGAAGGTTATTGTGTGCAGAGGAGCCGACGTTTGAAAATCTTCCTGGGTGCTTGCACTTTCTATCCAATAAAAATTATAATAGTAATAACACCCATACAGGGCGAATTTAAGTGGGGGAGGCTATGAGGGCTATAGCCCAGGGCGGTAAATCCTCAATCATTTAAAATCACCCTTTATACATTATAAAACCATTAAGTTACTACCTGTTCGACGATCTTTCGTTGGCCGGCCGACCGGAATTAACGGAAATGCTACTTATGGCCCCAATAAAGCAATAAAGTAACAAGTAACCACGACGCATTTTTCTTCAAATGAAGACTACAAGGTAAAAACCTGTACCGTACTTTTGTGTAATTACGGTGGCATTTTAGGTTCATTTACGACCCCTATAATCCTGTTATTGAAAAAATTATCTCAATCCTTATTAAGACATGTATTGCACTTTGGGCTTCTAGGTATCTATCTGTACAAGATAATCACTTTGTTTTCCTGAGAAATATCTTCGAAAATAAAAACATTCGAAAAAAACTACCGCTACCGTACCGAACATTTACGCTGGATTTTAAGAAAAATAGTACCGCGGTACAGTAGTCGATACTTTTAAAAAAAAATTACCGCGGTGCGGTATTCGGTAGTCCAAAAAGTACCGAGGTAAAGAAAAATGGTACTTCTACCGGGGTAGTTTCAATGACTGGTGTTTGGCTACCGTTTATAGTAAGACTCATAAGTCATAACAATATTAGTAAATACAAAGATCTTCCTTGAAGTTATAAAGAACTTACTTAGGGCTACTAATAGGGCGTCTTTACACGCTCGGTTTGTGATGCTCAATGTAAGATATGTTCACAAACATGTACAACACCCGAACTTGTGACATCATCTTAAATCCGTAGTTATACAAACCTGTAAACCACACACATCATGAACCATAACTATTTTTATTTAATGGTTAAATATCAATTCTCTTTGGTATTTTATGTTATTACAAATAGTCGTATTACAGGGATATAATGTTGACTCCAATAAAAAACATCAACGAACTCAATAAACGATTAGATTTCATTGAATTCGTCCAAAATTCTAAAAATCACGGGTTTATAGAAACTTTACAGGAAAATATGAAACATGTTGGCGATATTGATGTAAGTGTAATATAAGTTTGTTTAATGACGTAAATTTGAAACCCGGTGTATATTTGAATTTTAGAAGGTTTTGAATAAAATCCACTATTCAAAAGGATCCAGTCGGGATTGGGAAAGTTTATATAAGGTAAGTAACTTATAGTCGGGGTCAGATTAAGTTGAGTGTTACTTATCTCTTATTAAGTTGAGTGTTTTTTAAATATCGATGTGATGAAGTACGTATCTTGTTTCATTTCTCATTGCAAACGCTGAAATCACATCTTCGTTAACACCCTAATACCTCGTAGGGAGTAACACCCAATCTAATCTGTATACTACATATGATCGAAATAATTGATTATTATTTTTAGACAATTTACCATATTCTCTTTCTAAACGAGATATGCTCATCTTATGTAAGCCAAGCTCCATTTTTCGATGTTTTGGCAAAGTCGGTTACCGATACGCTATATGGGCTTGAGACCTGCATAGACAATGCATTAGACTTTAAAAAAGGTAACAAATCCAAAAGATTCGTCATTAAGGAAGGTCTTGATTCATTTTTGGACGAGAGTAAGTGATTTAAAAGTAATCTACGAGTTTTTTTCAGAAACAAAAGTTTTCGCAATTTTTTTTGGGAACTAATTTTAATGGTTAACCGTTGAATAAAATTATTTGGTGGACTTTTAGATAAAATGATACGAGAAAACATCAACCTACAAGTCAGTGCTGCAGCAAAACTTGTTATAGACCAGCTACCAGATTATTTAGATGAATGCACTGTATTTTATATACCTGATATGGGACATGTGGTTGCTGTTAACAAGTGGGAAGAAAACTGTGACTACAACGAGTTACTAAATTATGGATTTCAATTTATGGTAAGATTCATTCTGATGTACTGTAGACCACACGAGGGCACGAGTTGCCCTAAGAAATTTTATAAGGGTGGCTTAGCTTTTCTTTATAATGAGTTAATGAAGCAAATAATTCCACCAATATACCCTAGGTTTGTGGTACTTAGGGGTTGTAAAAACTGTTTTTCCATTTTAAATTTCTAGTTTTTCTGTAAAAGCTACCCACTTTTCCCACTTAGCTCACTAGAGGGTGCCAAACATCATCGTTTGAGGGAAAATACAAACTAATTAACAACACTGTTTTGACTAACAATGACATTTATTTCAAGTAAAACGCCAAACTTTAGTACTCTGAAACGAGTGTGTGTAGTACAGTTTTATTTAGTAAAAGGCGAACATGGCATTATCTTCAGCGACAATAATACTGTTGCTGTAGTATAGAAGAGCTGATGGCCGATAGTTATACTGTGGAATTAGATAGATAAGTAAGAATGTGACATTGACAGATATTTTAATATTAACATTATATTGTCATTGCATGCTCTGTTGCCACGTTTCTAATTAATATAATTCTCTGAGTAAGTATCATCTATAAGCAGTAAATAGAAAACTGGGTAGATTTTCCTGAAATGGCCTGGAAGCGCATAACCAGAATATTGTTTTTTATGAATTCTGTGGTTTTGTATTTTTTTTATTATTACTAAAACAACGGCTTTGGAAGTTTTAATTCTATTCACTTCTAAAATGAAGGCAATCTAAAGTCATTGACTCAAAATGTATGCCAGATCACCACACATTGTGAATTGAAAACCAGGTGCTTCTTGAACCTTGAACACACACACACATGGTACATATAAAGTCAATAACTATTATTCACTACGTATTATTCCTATAGGGAAGACATTGTAACCATTTCATCAATCTGAAATATTAGGAGTGGGTAGACACTTTGCCGATGCGATACATTTCAATCAGCAATCTATTACATTATTTACATTACCTTGTATTTCGAACTCTTACCAATTGAAATTATTTTTAGAGCTTAGTCTGCAAATGTAGCTGTAATTTATATGCTCGGTTATTTTAGATTTGCCCGTGTTTGGTACCTAACAAAATTGTTATATTTATATAGTATTGGTAATAACGAAAAAGGGCATTTAGGGCTAAATGAGTTTAGGCTCCAACTAAAAACATACCAGTTTTGTACTTGATAGAAAGGGACATTTTGTTTTACTTGTGGATGTGATGTGTCTACACAGTTAATCTAAGCTATTGATATTGCTAAAATAATAATTATTATTACTAGCTTTTATTGAACGAAAGTAGCTAGATGGCTGGTCATGTTTTTTAGCCCCTTCAAAATTTTAAATAAAATTGTAGGCAGGAAAATAAAATCAAATGGTATTTAGTCTTTATTCGATTAGAACATTTAATTATTTCACAGAAGCTTTCCGCGTTTTGACATTAGCAAATTCAGTTATTATTACAGAATAGTCTAAAGTACGTGCTACCTGGTAAGTAATGCTCAGTGTTGCCAGTTAGTCTATCCTAACACATTATTGATCGTAGATTTTTTTTAATACTTTTCATAAAAGTAAATAATCTTTCACGTGCTTCACCCACACGCATAGTTAAAAAAATCGAAGGCCCCTATTGCCCCCCCCCCCCCACCCGATAGACCCTGCTACCGCCACTATAATGCAAATCAACAAAATTTTCTTACAGTTTGAACTAAATGAAACTTTGCATTACAAAAATCCATTATGCCAAGGTACTATATTCATTTGGTAAACGATAATTATTTAATAATAATATTTGTATTAGAATTGGATCTGCAGCTTGGAGATATACAATCTAAAATACTGACCCACGAAAACAGAATTATCGAACGTGTAGCAGGATTTGTATTAAGATTTAATAACTACATCCGCGAGCCTGTGCAAGTAATTGCCTTTATTGACTGGTAAATCTTTTTATCAAGAGTAGTTTCATTGTTCCTAATTTTGTGCGATATTTTAAGTTTAATCTCTATGGCTAAAGTGGCAGCTGAAAGAGGGTACGTCCGACCGCATCTGAATGAGGAAAACGTACATGAAATCAGCGACGGAAGGCATCCTGTTCTTGAGCTGCAAAGAAATAACTACGTCAGCAACAATTTTTACTCAGGAGGACCGCATTCACACATGAAGATAATAACCGGCCCGAACGCCAGTGGAAAAAGCGTGTATTTAAAACAAATAACTTTAATTGTGTACTTGGCTCACGTGGGATCGTACTTACCAGTTACCAGAGCAAATATTTCGATGGTGCACAGCATTCATTCCAGAATGCACGCTACTGAGTCGGCATTCTTCCATTTGTCGGCGTTTATGATTGATCTCATTCAGGTAAGTATTGAGACAGGTCGTGCCAAATATGAATACCAAGTTGTTGAAGTATCCAGTAAATCAGTGCTCCGCAACCGGTGTGCCGCGGCACACTGGTGTGCCGTGAGCGATGCTGGGTGTGCCGCGACAAAATAACAAATATTTCGCACAGTAAAAGTACGCACATACCGCTTTTCTCCTCAGTCGCGTCAGCCTAGCATTCGGTAGCGCTCGTCATTCGGTCAGTAGTTGACACGGTCTTCGGTTGCCTTGCTGGATTTATATTTAGTTTTACTACCCGTTAAAGATGGATAAGTTTTTATTTAGAAAACATGCGAATTTCAAGATGGATGATAACAAACACAGCAACCGCAGTGATGTTAAAAAAAATGAGGTTGTTAATAGGAAGTATAACGAAGACTACATACGATATGGATTTTCATGGTGTGGCGAAGAAACGGCTCCAAAACCACAATGCATCATTTGTAGAGAACAGCTAACAAACGAAGCAATGGTACCTAGTAAACTGAATCGACATCTAACTTCAAACCATCCCAATTGCGCCAAAAAAGATAAACAATATTTTCAAAGGCTTTCACTTGAAAATCGAAAACAAATACAATTTATGAAATCGACCGTTACTGTTTCTGAAAAAGCCTTAGAAGCTAGTTACCAGATTGCAAAATTAATTGCACGTCAGCAAAAACCACATACTATTGGTGAAACACTTATTAAACCCGCATGTATGGAAGTTGTTCGGCTTATTTTTGGGCCTAATGAAGTTAAGGAAGTGAGTAAGGTTTCGATGTCAGCTGATACTATTAAAAGACGTATTGACGACATGTCGAGCGATATTTTGCGAACGCTTATTTCAAAATTGATAACGGCTGAAAAATTTGCACTTCAAGTGGACGAATCGACAGATATTAAAAATCAAGCACAACTGATAGCGATTGTTAGTTTCGTTGACGAGGACTCCATAAAAGAGCATTATTTATTTTGTAAGCAGGTACCAGAGGGAACTACCGGCGAAGAAATTTTCCGAGTAACAGATGATTTCTTCAAAACGCATGGAATTCAATGGAGTAATTGTACTAGTGTTTGCACGGACGGCGCTGCGGCAATGATGGGCATTAAGAAAGGTTTTGTCTCGTGTGTAAAAACCCATAATCCTATAGTACAAATTACACACTGTTGCATACATCGCGAAGCACTAATGGTCAAAAATTTACCAGAGGAACTATTGCAAACGATGAATGAATGCATCAAAATAATAAACATCATTAAATCGAGAGCTTTGAATTCGCGAATTTTTCAAATACTTTATGCAGAAATGGGTTCGGAACATGAATCCTTACTGTTTTACACAGAAGTACGTTGGCTATCCAGAGGTAAAGTTTTAGCTAGATTGTATGACCTTCGTTACGAGGTTCGTAAGTTTCTTTTGGAACAAAATATGCCCGAATTATACCAGCTCCTCGAAGACAATAACTGGATGGGGAGACTTGCATACATGGTTGATATATTCGAGCATCTGAATGAACTCAATAACAAAATGCAAGGTAGGACTGAAAACATATTGACGTGCTCCGACAAATTACAGGGGTTCAAAATAAAACTCATACTTTGGCAGAAGGAGTTAAGAAAAGGATCTCTAGAAATGTTCCAAAGGACTAACCAGGCCACGGTTGAAAACAAACAATTAATTGTAGATCTGGCTCAACAACATTTAACATTTAACAATTAATACGGAACATTACAATTGGATTCGAAATCCTTTTGCAACGAACGCTATAAACTCTACAGAAGCACTTTCCCTGCAGATTCAGGAGGAATTTGTTGAATTGAGTAACGACGGGACGCTAAAACTTCAGTTCGCCGAAGTTCCATTGGATATTTTCTTGATTTCTGTTAAGAGAGAATATCCTCAGATTTCAGACAACGCCATTGCAATTCTACTCCCATTTTCGACGATATATTCATGCGAGCAAAGTTTTTCAACTCTAGTGTTAATTAAAAGTGATAAACGATCGTGCTTAAAAGGTCTTGATCGAGAACTTCGGGTTGCACTTTCAAATATCGAGCCGAATATAAAATTTTTATGTTCAATGAAACAAGCCCACGTATCACATTAATTAACAAATATTTGTTTTATATGTAGGTATATTTATCAAATTTTAAAAAAAGTACAATTTGTGTTTTTTATATTTATACCTTTGAAGAAAATTTTTCAAAGTTAACAAACATAAAAAAAAACGTTTTACTAAACGCTACATTTATGTTTCTTAATTAATGTTTAAAAAATTCCTCTTAAAAAGTGTATTCTGAAGTCGCGCCAGTTTTTGAAAAAAAAAGCCCTGCGTCACATTTATCACTCGGCGCTTATGCCTTGTACTCTCATGGTGTGCCACGGAATTCTCGGAAGAACTTTGGTGTGACGCGAGTGATAAAAGGTTGCGGAGCACTGCAGTAAATGAATACTTACAATCAACTCAAATGTCTGGTCGAGCAATGGCAAGTACTGCATCATTGTTGGGCCAACAGTTTTGCAGTTTGTATAAGATAGACTCTACGAGTCTACCAGGGTACCAGATTGTCAAATATCGGATCATTCAAAAATGATATCCTCGCGTACCTACCTTGTAAAATGAATCCAAATGTTTCTCATTTTCTCTTTATTTTCATATTGTGGTGCAAGTATAAAAAAACTTATGATACACGTGCATAAGGGCCTTTCAAGCACTGCGCCATTCAAAACACTACGCTTAGTGTCGTGCTCTTAAACGCGGTTAGCGTGTTTGAAACGTTCTCTTATGCACTTGACTGATAATATAATAATTGTATCCAGTTATTAATTATCATTAACAGAAAGCTACCCAAATTAATTGTGTTAATGATTTTAGATGTCACAAGCTTTACACAACGCGCGACCATCATCACTCATATTAATGGATGAATTTGGTAGAGGAACAATTGGACGTGAAGGTTTGGCTCTCTTAACAGGTTCGTTGCGGAATTTCATAAAGCAGGGGGAATTCTGTCCCCATGTGCTGGTTTCAACACACCTTGAAGTAGTGCCGGAACTGCTTGACTCGCCTTTAGTGCTCTACCAGAAAATGGAGCATGCAAGGGACGCGAACACTAACGATATTGTTTTTTTGTACAAAGTTATTGAAGGAGTGTCCGACAGCTATGCAATGGATATTGCTTTAACAGCCGAGCTTGATGCAGACATCATTCTCAGAGCGATATATATATTGAATGCTGATGAAAACATACTACCGTTGAAGAAAAATATACCCGAGGGTTATGAAATTGATGAAAATTGCATAAATAACGCTCTTCTTAAGAAGGTGGCAATTCCTGAAATAGAGGGGTGATTGATTATATTTGTAGGTATATATTATGATTTTAGTAAATATAAAATCACTTTTTGGTAGTAAGGTTTACTTTTTGTTAAGGTTATTAGTAAGACATACTTATATACTTATAAACTTAAATTACGTTCTATGTTGTAATTTCTTATCTACAAAAAACACTTATATGTAGTCAAGTTAATAAAATTACTTAATGGTTTTGTTATTCCTATTTTATATATCGACCCTTATTCCATTACTAGTAGTCATTTTAATGTTTCTGCAGGAATAGTACAAACGATCATGCTCTATACCGGCGTAATCGGGAGCAGCTACTTATGGTGTTTGCTACAACTTATTACTTTAAAATTTGATTATTTTTTAATAGGTATTTATTGCAAAATAATATTATTTATCAGATTTGAAATTAAGATTTTGTTTTATTAAAATAAGCTAAATACAATTTGTTGTGTACTTAGCACCGTACACCAGATAACATTGATGGCGGTTATGTAAGGGTACAATGTGGATACCAACAAATATATTGTTAATGGACTGTATTTATTTTAGTTCAAATTTCTACAAGCTGTTCTGTGGCGATGCTCTGCACTTTGCAAACGCTGAGAGGTGAATGTTGTATTCTAGACGAGAGACCTTTAATTACAGGGAAAACCTGCATTTCTTGGAGCTTCGGAGGGTTTTTACAGAAATATGCGGATTACGCCGTAATGGACTAGGTCCATGGAAAGCTCGCCGAAGACAATACATTTTAATTCCTCCAATATACAAATGATGCCGCCACTTAATGACAGTCACAAAAATATCCCTATACAATTAAAAAGAATTGACATAGGTATTTTTTAACAATAGGTATTTAAAAAATGTCAATATTTCAGTGCCCACTTAGAAACATCATATTTTATTTTTTCAAATTGAACAGCCATTATTTTATATCATAGGGCGACTGGCAAGACAATTTGCTAAAAAAAGTATTTTGCAACCCTATACCTAGAGCAAATGGTTTTTGAGTTATTTCGAAAGTTGTTTCCTCCCAGAATTTCTGCACAATAGAATACCTCCTGTATTTTTCACACGTACACCATAGTAGGCTAGTGTTAATATTCATTGTTTCAAATCTGTCAAAATTCATTTCCAACGTGTCAATATTTTTGAACGCGAAAGAATCGAGATTAAAATGAATAAGGATACAAATCAAGAAATTATGAATTTATTCGTCATACATGGCCAATGTGACAGAATTGTTAAGAGAACTTGCAGAACTTTCAACGAAACTTATTCGAACTTATCGCCGATGGATAGAAAAAAAAAAAAGACTGGAGTCAAATTTTGTACAATTTGGAAAACAAAATGCAGAAAAAAAAACAACCAAAGGCAATAACCCAGAACGAGGCAATTCAAGTGAATGTTTTGTTTTATTTTTAATCAAATCCAGGTGCTTCCACCCTCAGTTGCCAGGAAGATTTGGGAGTAAGCCTCACTGCGAAGAATTTTGAAAATGTATCGTATGTATAATTATAAATTTAATTTGGTACAAGAATTATTGCTCCAAGATGCAGAAAACAGGATTGCTTTTTGTGAGTTTCTGTTGATTAAAATTCAAGAAGACAATGACTTAAAAAACAAATATTTGTTTGTTGTAAGTATTTGACGAATCAAATTTCTTTCGTGAAGGGATTTTCAATAGAAAAAATAATCACATGCGGTCAATTGAAAATCCACATGCAACGTGTGTACCAACACACGTTGGTACCACATACCACACATAAATACCAACACAAATTTAGTTTCGAAGTATTTTGCATATTGATGGACACGCGTGGTACTTTTTATTTGTACCACGAAACGTGGCAATGTTAAGAAATGTTGTAGAGAATTATTTAAATGAGTTGCCTTTGAATGTAAGGATAAGCACACACGAAATATCGTAGCAACTAACGAATATGCTCGAGGATGGATGGATTCAAAGGTTAGGTCCGTGGATCTGGCCCGCTAGATCTCCAGATCTTAACTCCACTTGATTTTTTTCTTTGAGGTCGTATAAAACATAAAGTTTATGCCACTGCCGTAAATTCAGAAGAAGAATTAGAAGCAAGGGTACGAGCTGCATTCGCGGAATTGAGCGCAGAAGAAATTAGTTTTCAGTTCTTGCATTGTTCTTGCATTCATTTGAAAATTATTTTATTTCACTCACTTTATTTTCACTTTATTTTGTTTTGTTTGTAAGTTATAAGTGTGGCCAAGTTTCGTTGAAAGTTCTACAAGTTCTCTCAACAATTATGTCGCACTGGCCATGTATGACGAATAAGTTCATAATTTCTTGATTTGTATACTTATTTATTTTAATCTCGATTATTTCGCGTTCAAAAATATTGACACGTTGGAAATAAATTTTGCCAGATTTAAAACAATGAATATTGACACTAGCCTACTATGGTGCACGTGTAAATAGTACAGGAGGTATTGTGCAGAAATTCTCGGACGAAACAAATTTAGAAATAACTCAAAATGCATTTGCTCTAGGTATAGTGTTGCATAAACCTTTTTTTTCTTCAAACGTCATAAAAGTGACACCTATAGTGACTCGATTCACAATCTTAAAGTTTTACTTCGTCTCCTAGTCAGTAAAAGTTTCACTTTTACTGACTAGGCAGCAACAGCAGCACTTACAGCACCGCTGTCGCCAACCATTTTGCTGCTACCACAGATATTTTCTACTTGCGATTCTTGCGAAGATTCGCCGCACTCAACACTGTCACTATTTAGTGACAAAATTAGCTTCGCAATATCCTTTTTATTTCGAATAGAGTCCTCGATGTACCCTTCTGCCACACTGCTGGACTTCCACCCCCCGTGTCTCTTTAAACAAGTAACATCAGCTCCTCCATCTACCAGCAGTGTGGCAGAAGTTCGGCGTAAGCAATGTCCTGTATACTCACTCCAGTTTGGCAAGTTTAAAAAAGAAGCTACCTCTTTTGCCGCACTTCCAATTTTGTGAATTCCCATCACCTGTTTATAGCAAACACCATTTTGATATTTTAGTAAAAATCGCATCTCATTTAGACTTGATGGGCGCAGGGAAGCATACTTTCTGTATAGTGTAAGATACACATCGCCGAGAATAGTAAACGAACGTACTTTTGATGTCTTACTATCTGGTATTTTTACGTGTAGCAAAGATCCCAAGTCTTGAATATCTGTCGTGTTCATTTTTACGAGTTCATCGCAACGGCATGCCCCTGATATGCCAAATATCAAAATAATCTGAAAATACGATTTAGGGTTTAATTTTGTATTTGTTTATTATTCTAAGAACTCACCTTTGTCGCCAAGTATTTCTCGTTAGGAGCATCGGATAAGAACTTGTCGAACTGTTCCTTTGTCAGCACTCTTGCCTTTTTGGGTGTATAACCCTCATTTTGTTTTTTTAAATATGCACGTAGTTTTAAATATTTGGTAATATCTACACCATTTCTAATATTTAATAACGATTTTACCATGGAATACTGAGACCACATAGTGGAACTTTTTACTTTCTTCTTAGCCATTTCCGAAAAATATGCGAGTAAAACATTTTCACTATAATTGCTTACATTTTTCTCGGCGCACCACTTAATAAATTTTTTGTAGGCCACTTCATAGATGGTACTGGACTTAGTGGGCAATAATTTCTCTGTTGCAGCCCTTGCCGATTCTAAAATATCTGGCGGTGTACATTGAAACATGTCTTCGTCCATTTTATACACTTTAATGTCAAATAATGAATTAAACAAAACCATAGCAACGCTCTGCATAGCATGCTTCTTTGGGAATTAAAACTATACGTATTCGGACAATTAAAAATATTAATTCCATTATCTTTTTAACTATTTTCGACGTTTGAAGAAAAAATTACATGTTTTATTCGGAGTAGAAGTAACTTTTTGTGGCTGGTCTGTAGTTGCCTGCCTCGCTCCGCTCGGCAGCCAATACCTACAGACTCGCCACAAAAAGTGTCACTTCTACTCCTAATAAAACAATATACTATTTTTCTATTTTTCGTGTAGAATAAAGTCGATTCTAGCACCCAAATGATGTCATTTGAGTGTTAGAATAAGCAGTTGGTGTGCTAGAATAGACTAGTAAAATTTACTGCATTGATGTTGGTAGTGGTAGCGTTGACGGTTGACGTTGAACTGTCAACTGACGGCTGTACTGGCTGTTACTGAGGCAGTAAATTTTAGGCAGTATTATTTTTTAATGACAAAAGCAAATAAATTAAAAAATAATGAAATCGAACGCAGGCATTTATTATTAAGTTTTTTTAAGTTTCCAAACGAGTGTAGCGCAGTCACTCATATTTTATTTTTTTGTGTCGAAACTGTAACAGATATCAAAAACTATAAAGATACAAAAAAACTTAATAATAAATGCCTGCGTCCGATTTCATTTTTTTTTTGCTTTTGTCATTAAAAAATATGAATGTATTAATGTTGGGCCTCACTTGTTTTATACACAACCGGTCTACTGATAATAACAATATTATGTCAAAATATGAGTTATGCCCGTATAAAGTGTCATACCAAACAACATCCAAATCAATGTAAACGTTCTCTTTTTATAAGCAAATTTTGTTTTTTATAAATTTACTTTGAAGCTGAATACTGGCTAAACCAATCGCATTTGTATATAGATAAGTGTTGTTAAATCGTCTTCTTTTGATCCCAGTAATCTGTGGTTAAGCCATTTCCACACAATTTAGAGACACCCTGTATGTACGATAAACGGCAGAGAAGTCGACGAATTTAATACGAACCGCGCTCTGTCGCACAAGATTGCACGGGCGCAACAGCTGATTGCAGCCATTTTTAAATACCCAGGACAGCTGGCAACCTTGTAAAATTGTGCCATCATTATTATGATTATTATTTTGATGAC
The DNA here is from genome assembly GCA_951805005.1 of Othius punctulatus. Classification (NCBI taxonomy): domain Eukaryota; kingdom Metazoa; phylum Arthropoda; class Insecta; order Coleoptera; family Staphylinidae; genus Othius; species Othius punctulatus. Next base: position 64,787,254 of record OX638141.1, on the reverse strand, counting down.
GTGAACGCCAGTTTAGAAAAATCAGAGTATATACAAGAGCACCTGCGTAACTTGTCACATACAGAATCAAGCGAAAACTCCCTATGGAAAGCTACAAGAAAAATTAAAAGGCCTTGGCAAACAATACCACCAATAAAAGGCAACGATGGCAAATGGTGTATAAATGACGCAGAGAAAGCCATTTGCACAACACCTGGCAAGGGTATTCACTCCACACCCAGCAGGTAACGCAGAAGATGTCAGAATTGCAGACTATCTGGCGATCCCCTACCAACTAGACTTCCCGATAGAACCATTCAAGATAAAAGAAGTAAAAGCCGTCATCAACAAAGACATATATACCAAAAAGGCGCCTGGATATGATCTAATTACAGGAAGAGTTCTACAAGAAACAACGAAAAAATACCAAATATGTATAACGCATATATTCAATGCAGTACTGAGAGTGGGATATTTTCCTACCCAGTGGAAGGTAGCAGAAGTTATAATGCTACCAAAGCCCGGAAAAGATCCTACGGACATAACATCATATAGACCAATAAGTCTGCTTCCCGTACTTTCAAAAGTATTGGAAAAACTTATATTGAAAAGATTAAAACCAATACTGGAAGATAGAAATTTAATTCCCAATCACCAGTTCGGATTTAGAAATCTGCATGGAACTACTGAACAAATTCACCGAATCGTAAAAAAGATCTCCAACGATATAGAATGCAAAAGATACTGCTCTGTTACGTTTCTTAATATAAACCAAGCATTTGACAAAGTCTGGCACGCTGGTTTACTCTACAAGTTAAAAAATAATATACCACACCACTTTTTCCAAATCATAAGATCTTATGTATCCAACAGACACTTTTTGGTGAAACAGCAAAGCGAGTATACAGATCTCAAAGACATCAATGCCGGCGTACCACAGGGCAGTGTTTTAGGCCCCATATTATACCTATTGTACACCGCAGACCTACCTACCACCAATATCACTACAGTGGCAACGTTCGCAGACGACACCGCTATACTGGCATCCCATCGAGACCCAGCAAAGGCCTCAAGGAACCTGCAATTAAACCTACACAAAATAGAAGAGTGGCTCAAAACATGGAGAATCAAAGTCAACGAGAACAAATCAGTGCATGTAACCTTTACTACCAGAAGAGAAACGTGTCCACCAGTAACTATAAATAATACTCAAATTCTGCAAAAAGAAGAGGCCAAATATCTCGGACTACATACAGGGTGTATCAGCCAAATGGAATAAATACTGAAGCAGGCTAGTCATCCACCCAAATAGACTTGCACAGAACTTAATGGATATCACAGGTGAAATCAGAAGACTCAAGAGATTCAAGCCAACAGAGCTAACCACCAGGTTGAGCTAGCATCATTTAAATATCCATGCATCCATAACCAATTTAATCAACACTAAGAAAGAGAGTTATCAATGTATAATTTTCTACATGACACGAACTAAAAACACATAATTTACCTATTGTTGTTTTATACAAATTGTAAATATTAATGGGTTCAAATAAATAAAAAAGTGAGCACCGAAATATTAACATTTTTTTAAATACCGATTGTCAAAATTGACAGATGACATTTTTTTTTTGTTATTGTAGAGGGATCTATTAGTTATAATTCAAGATGCAGCTCGTGTTTCTATCTTATTCCTACTAGATGTTATCCGCATTTTTCAAAACGTCTTTTTGAGGTCAAAATTTGACAAATAAATTTTTAACTCAAAAACTATAAAAGTTAAGTGAACATAAGTTCATAAGCGGATATAGACAAATGAACAGAACATCGAAAAATTTAATAATATACAGGGTGTTCCATTTAAAATAACAAAGTTGGTAGAGAGTTCCGGTAGAACCGGAAGTGATAGAAAGTCAAATATATTTTCCTTGAGGAGATCGTATTCAACCATACAATGCTGATTTTTTTCAAATTTTTCGTTTATCAGAAGCCCTGTAAACTGTTAATTGCTGTATGTATATACAGTATGTCCCCGGATTGAGTTTACATGAGGGATTTTTTTTTAATTTTTACTTTTAGGTAAAAATGTTATAAGAATTAAAATTTCTGCTTGGTCTGAAACTACCATTTAAGTTATTAAAACATTGATTTACTTATACAGGGTGTTAGCTAAATAAATTTTAAAAAAATCTAATTTTGGCACTTAAAAAAAATAACATCAATTAAACAATTCCCGATCATTTTCTTCACACAGTTTAAGCCTGATGTGGAAAACTGTTTTGTATTTCTTCAATATTTATCGATGCAAATGCCTCTCGTAGGCGATTTTTTAAATTTTTAGTATTATTTTCTACATTTGGGAAATTGTTTGATTTTACATATTGTTGTTAGATGTAATTTTAAATTCTATTTGCAAATAATAAATATTTAAATGTCAAAATAAGATTTAAAGATTTTTATTTTGCCAACACCCTGTATAAATAAATCAAAGTTTCAATAACTGAACTGGTAGTTTCAGACCAAGCAGGAATTTTAATTCCTATAACATTGTTACTTAAAAGTAAAAATTAAAAAAAAAACCTTTTGTAAACTCAATTCGAGGACATATAGTATAAATATATAAATTATATAGTTTAGTGACATTTCAAGCGCACTAAGGAAGGGCGATTCTCGTCATCCACTCACCGCAGGATGCCCAGCAGTTATCTACGTACGACACAATTCTGTTGGATGTCATCAGCAGTAGCGGTTCTAGCCCCTACACTTTCAGATCTTGCGCAGCTTTCAGTTTGGCTTGCTCGGCTTTAGGTCCACCGCGTGTTTCAGTTTTCGCCCGCATGTTTATCGCATCGTAGTGAATTAGCAGTTCTGTGACAATCAAATAAACATAGGAAATTACCACAATCGACTACTTTATTTTCTACCGTGAAGGTAATATAAATGAAATTATTCCGCGTAATGTTCACTTTGATAAGGCATCTGTTGATCACATCATCAATTATTTTATGCATGCTATTTGCAGTTATCAATTAAGAGTGTTAAAAGTAGCATGCTTGAAATGTGTTACTGAATCTGGCCTGCCTGAAACCATTTCATCTGTCCACCGAAATTATATTATGTGTATTAATAAAACGTTACAATTTATGGGTTTCACATGGACGCGCTTGTGAAATTGTTGCACACAATAAATCTGCCGGGATCGCATAAATTATGTCCGCGATAATTTTCCAGATGATTATGTTCTAAATTTGTTCAGATTTTTGAAAAAATGTGAAACGCATGGTCTCACTCATTATTTTTAGGCGTATGTGCATAAAATTATTTTTTCCGGAGCACATAAAAACGTCTGGATGCTGTAATAATTTATTAGCACACATGCGTCCACTTTTAGATTAAAAAGGAGTGGCGGCGGAATTGAATAAATCCAATATATTTATCAATCCATTGGAAATTAATTTCTTTAATATTCCTATAGGTTTCACGTAAACATGTGCGAGGGTTTAAAAATACGTTCTAATATCTTAGGCAAATATATCGTGTATCAATTATCTTATTGCTTCAATTGACAGTGAGCTTGTTTGTTGGGTGCGATGTATTAAAATTTTGAAATAGTGTTCGAATCTCGCCCTGCAATTATAGTTAGTGGTAGTAGTAGTAGTAATTAAATCAATATATATATATATATATATATATATATATATATATATATATATATATATATATATATATATATATATATATATATTACTATATATACGCATATATAGTGCGTTAATTTTATCTTCAATAATACTAATTGAATACACGGTTTTGACATATTGTTTTTTTTTTTAGATGATACTCATGTTTATAGACAAACCATTACTATTTTTACTTATTCTACATTTCCACTGAAACATATGATACATGGAATTTAGTTTTCTTGCTTAATAGTTTGTTTTAAATAACATCAGGTTCTATGTGTGCTAATAATAGTTGATGGTAGTGGCAATTAAATCAATTTTGGAAAGTTGCACGTTTGTAAGTTATTTTTATTATAGCTATTGTATCAATGTTTATTTATCTATATTTCTTCATTCCTGTGTTGTCTCAAAGACAATCCTGTCTTTCCTCAATCATGTCACCACTGGACTATTCATTAGTATGTATAGATTAATTTCAGTTTTATGTGAAACATTTTCTCAATGTTATTTATTCTCTGCATGATTTCATCTGCCTGTTGAAACTGCGTTGTGGTGAAACAATTGTCGCTGCTTTTGTCTATAAACCTCTGCAAGTTATACAATCGTGTTTTATTTTAAATAGAGTTTCGCCAAGTATTTGCTTCATCGATCTTTTAATTATTCTCACGAACAGTTTTGCTCAATAAATAATTTGTTGCTTTCAAGCTATGCCTTTTGAAATTATCTATAACTATCTTTATTTATTATTTATGTAATTAATATTTATTAATAATTTCAGAATTTACAATAGAATATTATATTTTTACGTATTTATTTACGTAAAATATAATTACGTATATTTACGTACTGATAATACTTATTACTTACTTATTTGTGGAATGTACAAAAAGCATGCAAATCTGAATTACCTACTATCAAAATTCTAAGAATTGATTATTCAAAAAGTTGCTCATTACGAAAATTCTTTCGAAGAATTTATTTTCGAAGAATATGTTATCGAAAAACTTTAGTAACCGACAAGTACAATATCCAAATATACATTATTTATATTTGCTCTCATGCATACCTATAATAATTTTTCAAGAACCTGAATGCTTACTTGATTATTTTATAGAGAATCGTTACAAGATTACAAGGTTTCAATGAAAATTGTGCATGTATGCGTTGTATTTAAAAAATATATATTTATATTAAAAATTACGTTGTTTTACTGAAAACATTAGTTTTATAAAACAGCAGGTTTAGACGAAATAAATTGTGACCTTTTCACTGATAAAAAAAACTTATGTTACAAATAATAGTCGAGCAAAATTTTCTTTCTTAAATAGCAATTTTCTTGCAATAAACAATGAATTTTATATTTCGCCCTGAACTTAAAATATTCGTCCTCTTCTGCAAAATTTGTGGGACCCTAGCTTAGACCATTAAAATTCTGATGAAAATGAAATACTATTAGTAATATTACTTATAGCGTAGCGTGAATTGAGCGCACCACGGGTGCTGATTAGAATTAAAAGTCGCGGCTTAACTCAGCAACGTAATTATTATTATCACCATGATGAATTTTATTATCGGTTTTCACGACTTATTGTGTGTAGGTTGGTGTTGGTGAAGCGGTAGGAAACTGCTGAATATGTTAGGCGTTCTAAAAGTTAAAAGACTTGTCTACAATTTTCCATTTTCACAGGTAAATTATACATAAAAATCTAATGTACGAATACGCAGATGTATGCATTAGTTAGAACTGACTCAGTACAAATGTTCTACCTGTACGTGGGCTAATGAAAATGATTTAACATTATTTTTTAAAATTAGATATTTCCGTAAAACTACAATTTTTGATGTAGTTACAATTAAAAATTACGTTTTTCGAAACTCAATAATGTTTAGATTTTTATATGTTTCATTGGGTTATAATTAGTTAAATATATTTTTCTACTCCCACATTAGTAAGTTGTCAATTACAAACGGACTTCATGGCTAGTAAACCAATTATTACGTAACACTGTTATGTAATGAAAACTCACTTGTGTCACTAGGGGGAAATTATTTGTATGAGCATTGCCAACATTGTGACATTTAGTTTTGAAATTGTCAAAATAGTCATATGACGGTCCATATCATATATTGATATGAGGATGTGATCAACACAAATGTATCAATATGTGCTTATTTTTCATTATTACTATTGGGAGTAGAAAACATACAGAACACAACTTAAGTTGTAAGTCAATTAAGCACTTGCGAAATTACGCACCCACTTCCCCTATATGAACTTCTTCTTGGTACGTAATATGCTTCTTACAACTCTCGTCTGAAAGCGAAGTTGTTCTTGTTCTTTTTCAATGTATATTTTTATTATACGACAAGTATGCGCGTTATGCGCGCTATGTTTCTAAACAAATATACAGATTAAAGTACACATTTTTTGTAGAAAACACATTTGATTATAGAAATTCTGAGAAATTATATTTTCATTAGTTCATATTCTTTAATATTTCTTTAATATCCTGCTTTCTTTGTATTACTATTATATAGGATGAGATCTCTCTGGATCTTTTATTTTTATTTTTTTAGAGTGTTTTTTACAAAAAAAAAGGTGTTCGATAGCTAATTATTTGTCAAAATTTGGTGTATTTTTTGTGATGTGCCACTTTTTGACTTTAATGCCATCGATACTTTTTTTAAATGGCACCCTAAATTTTTCTCAACAAATTTTATAGCATTTGTTTTTATCTTCAGGAATAGGTATCTAAAAATATCACGAGGTTGCATAAAAAACATTCTAAGAAAATTGAGTTTAATGCATGATGACAAAAATGTGAAATATTATATACATCCTTTGAAGATAAATGATAGAAGTTAAAAAAATATGATTAAATAATGTCAGCTTGTATTTGAGATTGTGGAAAAGTGGCTGTTTACTGTTGTCATGCATATTTACGTTTATATCAATAATTTCCAAATATTATATATATATATATATATATATATATATATATATATATATATATATATATATATATATTTCAAATATACACTTCTCAAATAAATTATCGCATATTAAAAAAAATATTTATATATAATAATATACATTATTATAATTGCATTAACATAGAATCATAATTATAAGTAATTATGCTATAATTTTTTTTCAGTACTGTATTTTAATAAAAGTTAATGAGTGTCCTAAATGGTATATCGTTTGTAGGATACAAATTTCATAGCAGTGTTGCTATGGAGGCAAAACGACGTTGAAATTTATGTTTATAATTTTATTTATATTTATATGAAGAATGCCTTTCTTCGAATTGATATGGAACACCTGTTTCGGATTACTGTGCTGGCAAAAACCCGCACTCATTTTTGGACAATTCTGATATTTTGAAATATTAAAAAAAACTATTAGAAGATCACAATCTTTAGTAATCAATCTATAAAATAACTGCATTAATTATTTATTTCAACACTACAGAGCGAAACGTTTCCCGTGCGTATTTCTTAATTAAGTTTTTAGCTGTTCTGGAAATCTGACGCATCAATCGCCTTACTTTTTTGTCTTCTATTCTTGTTAACATGACGTAATTAACTACTGTTACATTTCCGAACTTGTATATTTAAATTGAAAGCGTTAATGGTTTCAGGTAAAACGTGACAATTACATTGAAGTGGAATATATGTATTGACGTAATAGATTTAAGGACTATTAAATTTGAAATTTTTATAAAACATTTCATTTACGTAAGTATTTCCATCTAGGAGAATAAGTTATTGCTTCTTACGTAAAATAATCATAAATGGGTTTTACGAGTTATGTTATCTAGACACCCCCAGTATATTCGTTTTTATTTCTTCTGATCAATTGCATTTTTTTAAATATACTTGTTGCTTTAAATGTATTTTTATTAAAATAATTTCAATATCAAATGTATCCATCCAGACCTATCAGACTAAGAATTTGTTGTTATAATAACAGTAACAATAATGCGTATTGCTCCTCCACTTCACAAAACATTGAAATCCTTTTTTGTAAATTCATATTGATAAGGCAATTATGGCAATTATGGCAATATTTCGACATGTAAGTCCAACATCTTACATCCCCTGTTATACATTCATAAGACATAACGAATGTCTGAATTATTCCACAACAATTATTGATAAATCACCACCTCATGCTTTTTTACATTTTTAAGGCCATACTTTCTCTTATTTCTTAAGAAAAAACCAAAAGCATCGCTATTCGAGATCTGTAATTTTTTTAAATTCTATATCTGTTGCTACCTAATAAATGTAATTATGAATTTTATAAATTTATTATTAATAGTTCAGCATAATTAGCATAATGTATTCTCTGTTTTTTTTATACTATTAATACACAAATATTAATCAATGTATAAAAATGATAAAATTCATGCATTCAAAATGGATAATTCGTTATCATTATCCGTACTTATATCGTTCAAAATACACGGATGTTGCATGTAATATTAAATACATTTATCAATTCATTTGATAACATCGTTATAAGCTTATACAAATGTCGCTTGACATTTTCGGGAAGAGGCATGCCATTACACTTTCCCATATTTATTTATATGTTAATAATACGCTCGTGATGATGATAAAGCTAACATAAATTTTTTTCGTTGCAGATTGCATCGTTCGATATGATATCGCGAATTTTAAGTGGGTAGGTATCCTGCTAATATATGTAATATTTTATAAATACATAGTAGTTTTGCGAATTATTCGAGTTCAGATTTATGAATCGTATCTAGATTATCTAATAGCACAGACTGTTCATTATTGGAATGCTATAGTAATAGTAGGTATTAATACTGATACACTGAAGGTCAATATATAATACTCTTAATATGTTTTACCTTGATCTAGACCCAATTAGATTTTAACTTGAACAATTTGAAGAAAATATGAAAAAATCTAAAGTTAAACATTTTATTTCGGCGAATAATCAGCGAATTTCATCGCAACAAAACCAAATTTGAGAATTGAATTAAAACGCTGCAAGTGCAATGGCAATTATTATTATTATTAATTCAATGTATTCTAGAGGTTAGAGCCAATAATTTGCAGTTTATAAAATAAGATTTGAAGATGAAACAAAATAATTTTGTACTAAAAAGCTATGAATGTTTGTTTGTTTTTCTTAGATTTCTCATATTAAGGTTGTCAATTTTAATAAAGGGAGTACAGAATTTTTTTATTTAAATTTTTTTTATACTACATCCATTTTTTGGCGAGATTGGAAAAAGTCAGTAACAATACCATCAGATCTCATTACATTTAACACTCAGAAATCATCTTTTAAAGTCGTATTTTTTACGTGTCGATTAAAATTTGTAGCTATTAGATTTTAAAATTGGTTTATTATTGATAATCTAAAGTTTAGATTATTATAGACTAACCTCTTGTTAGATTACCACTGATTTTACCCAATAACTTGTGAACAGTAATTTAACACATACTTATAGTAGTTTTGCTCTCTGGCCAAGAAATCAATGGTATTTAATATTTTTATGTGCTGTAAATTTGTTGTAACGACAAGTTAATGGCGTAGCACAATTTACAGCAGTCATAAAAATCTAACTATAGCCTGCGAAACATTGCTCCAAAATATGCATCTGTAGAAATATTATTATTTATTTATATATTGATTGATGAAAATCGAGTAGGCATAAATAGCGAATGTGATCAAATTGACGGCAACGTGGTTTTTTTTGCATACAAAGTTCGCGAGATTTTATAAAGCACATCAACCTTTGTATCGCAACTGATGGAAATCATATTCAAAACGCTATTTAAGATTCCAATTGAATAAAATGTTGATTTCTAGAAATCCATCCAGAATTAAATGGACCTTAAGAAGAAGAATTACTGCATACAAATATATTATTTTTGTTAGGATTGTTATTATTTATCATTACGTCGTTGGTTAAGATTTGTCACTCATTTTGTTCAGTATTAAGTACCTATAATATTTTAAAATAGTCGACCTATTTTTAACACCGTGGTCCATAATTAATTAGTGGTCCTCATAAATGATTTGGTCCCTACATTGCAAAAGTTGGAGAACCACTCTCAACCAGTCATTAAAAAATGTCCAATCAAGTTTATAAATTTGAAAGTAATTGATTCATTTCATCTATTAATTATATTTATAACAGTGAATAGGTTGTAAATACTATTAGATTTGGCATTATTATTTTTTGAAAGAAAAAAACTCCCTGCCGCCAAATTATAATGAGATCCGTGATTAAACATTATTTCGTCATAATTGATATAAAATATTGTACTGTATTTGAGTAGATAAGGAAGACCATCGATATTATGATAATAACGTTGCTTCAGAAGTGCTGATTATGTAAATTCAACAGATGTTGTAACAAATTACATGCATGTGTAATGGCCACATAATAAAGGTATGGAAGGTTAATCGAGGTTCCGCAGCTTTTTGGTGGATTCAGACAAAGTTGTGGCCAAACTCTAGTACAACTAAGCTAGGCTAATAGTGCTGTTCAGCTATTCAGCTATGTAAGATTTAAAAACCTTAATGCTTGATTGACTAAAACATGAATTTGGAATTAAGACATTATGATATGCAATACTTTATTTTAAGCTTTAAAAAAAAAATAAAATTTTAAAACCTTAATGCTCGATTGACTAAAACATTAATTTGGAATTAATTCTTATTATATCATTACTAGTCATTTATAATACGAGTCATTATTATATGCAATACTTTATTAATGCTGCAAATTTATACTAAATTGGAAACCAACCCAGTTGTTGCATATAGGTATATAAGTAATAATCAGGTCGAAGGAAGTTTTATATGACAAAGACATGTTTCTGTAGAAATACACCTTTTTTTTTCCTTAATTACAAAATATTCAATTGTTTTACCTCATTGAAGCTGTTTATATTTGCGTATTTTTCATACAATATTTCTAATTAAAGTATTTTTTATTGTAGCTTTGGTATTATAAATTCAACTATTTCAAGATTTGCAGTCATTCCAATTTCCATGTTATCACCTGGCGATAAACTTGATAATTTAAGACGTACGAACTTCCTAATTATACAGTTTAAACGATTCACTGAATTGCAATTGCCCACGTCTCGTCTAAAAGCTGTGCTGGATGAGTCAGTATAATAAAAGATACACACCTGGCAAACTATTTTAATTTCCATTGGCACAAATTTCACACCCCGAAGCCAAACGATACTACCATAAATATTGTCAAAGTCATTGTTGTATACATTATGAGCATTATGAGCATTATGAGCCATAATTTACTGATTGTAAAATGTAAGGTTATAAAACATCACCGACATATCTGAAAGGCATTTTCTTTCCTTTTCAATTTCAATCCACCAATGATAATGGATAATGAAAAAAAAAAGTAATAACATAAATTGACGCAGTAATTTTGCTCTACAAAGCAGATCATTACAGTTTTTCTCCAAATTAATTAGGGAAGACAATATTTAAAGGTTTCAATTTTTACATGTAAATCCCTTGTTGTCCCTCGTCGGACAACGCCCTGTATAAAATAATGTATTCAGCAATATATGATACCATAACATATTTGGTAAAGTCACCCGATGAGAGGCTGACAATGACTCGTGCTTTTTCGAACAAAGAATTGAGTTTTCTATGCTTGTTCACATGCTTATATTAGAGTGAAATAAATTCAACGAGACTACTTTAGGTTTTTTTTTTTGTATTAGTGTTGTTTTGCATGTTGGTAAGAGCAAACGTATAAAAAAAAAATTAAGGACTCTAGGATCGGCTCTTGCTTGTTATTTACTACTCGTGCATTATGCCGTTTCTTCTTTATTCGGTTTGCTATTCCACTTGTTTATGTTCTGCCATTCTGTAAGGAATATTAACCAACGGCTGCCGAATACAGAAAATATAAGAACGTGTGAGATGAAGTACTTTTAGATTAATTATATCATAATAAAATCCAGTGATGACTCTGTCGGCACTTAGTCATTTTCAATAAGTTTTAAGGGTCAAAAATTAAACACAAAGTTTTAGTATTACAATTGATTTGACAGCTTTTCATTACAATCTTCCGGTTATTATCGAGATTCTGACTCGGTCATTCTTCAGTTCAGTTTTGGTGATAACCGAAACGTTGAACCAGCTGCCTTTTTATTTAAATCTAATGTGAAAATATAGTACATTATACACCAGGCTGTGAAGTATTCTATTATAGCCAAGGCCTGCAATACGTGATCCGAGGCTATAATAGTATTCACAACCCTTGAGTATATTCTATATTTTGCGCTACCAGAACAATTATAATCATTTAAAATAAATATCGGCTGTCGGCTGTTGGGATTTTGTTGTCGCAACTGTGCGGACTGGATGAGCAAACGGGCGGAGCTTAGCTGCATAGCCTCGGACGAACAGATAACTTTTTTTACCTTGGTAAAAAAGAACAATTTAGCCTCGGACTAACATATACTTTTTTACCTTGGTAAAAGAAAAAAATATCAACTATTAATCATAAAAATCAACTTCACAGTGATTTGAAACATGATACAGTGTATTTTTAGACTAGTAGTGCAAAAAAAAAACTCTTCAACCTTGAAAAATATTAGAGATATACACCATCGGGCATCCGATGAGAATTCATATGGTTCTGTTTCTCGTCTCATCGCGAATTCCTTTGGTTCAATAACTTTATTTCGTTACTAACAGTGCTTATTCAATAAACACGATCAATATGATGCGCAATAATTAAATACCTCCGATAATAAATTATTACAAAGTCTAAAAAACAAAAAAAAAATCGCAACAAAAATTATTTCAAGTTGGGACGCTTCATATACATGTGTCAAAAGTTAATAACAATTTTAGAAAAACAATTCATACAATAAATATAAAATATTTAGATAATTTTACAAATGAAAACATTATTACAGCCCACAGGTATTTAAAAATATCGGCATAATTCGAAGTTCTTGTTTTACATATAAAAAAAAAATCCATAAAACTCACCCAAAATTTTCATTTTTTTATATCGAAATCTATAATATGGGTTTTGCGTGTGGCACTTCGTTAACATCCCCTTCATAAAATATACAAGCAGTGGGTAGTAGATATTGTCCCCGTTTTAATTAATTAATATTCTTCGGAAATAAATTCAGCTTTGGATTAGATCAAAGTAAATAATCGGAACTATATGTATAAATATTGGCTGAGCAAATAATTCACTAAAACATCACGATTGTTTTATATTTACTCATGTCTAATCTGTACAATATAAAATTAAGCATATGTGTAACAAAACACATAAATTATTCTGTTACAGGTTTGCCGCGATGTATGCTTTCACATTACACAGACGCGTTTGGTTCAGGATTAGTCATCAACTCAATTAAAGATCTATCATCAGTGCACTCAATAAAAATCCAGTTACTAAGAGTTTGCTGATGTAATTCCAACTTGAGACAAAAATACATGTTAGCTCGGATGGCGTTAATGGATGTCTATAAATATTGCAGTTATGAAACCACCAATTAGCTGTAATTTTAGATTTTAAAATCAATTGTAAAAAAAGTAAAATATTAGTTCAAATAGAGCATTTTTATTAAAATCAAACTATTTAAAGTTTCATAAAAACCATTATTATCAAATAGAGCATTTTTTTAAACTAAAAACTATTTAAAGTTTCATAAAAAACATTTTAATGTTTAAATTAATAAATTAAGAGAACATTAAGGATTGTGTCCCTAATTTGTTTTTAATTATTACTTTAACTACATCGACTGCAAAAACCCAATATTTTGCGAGCGGTACGTATTGACTTGAGATAATGATTTTTTTTATTGAAGTATGAAAGAAGCATATGAACGCCACTTGTTCAAATCAAATATACACGTATTAGTACATGTTGCCAAAGACTAATATCTATTTTTTAATCAAAGAACCACAACCGGCAACATTGCACGCATTTAACATGGGGAAATAATAAAGTAAGGTTATGTAGAGCATGTGTAGAGTTATATACGGTCGCGGCCATAAAAAGTGGGACAGGTTTTTTGCTTAGTGTGTTGCCTGTTTGGTTTAGCTGAAGATGTCACAACATTGTGCAACTTGCCCGATAGACCATCTATTTTCAATTTCTCTATAATTTTTGCTTTATTAAAGACACAAATTTAAGGGGCCATTCCAAAATGTGGATTTTTATTAAGTGACATATAGGTATTTTTACATTTGGAAAGTACTTGCCGCCAGGAAACTAATGATGTGTAAACCAGAAAAACGTCTTACTTTCTTGTTTAGTTTCTTTCTTGACAGACGTTTTTCTGGTTTACACATCGTAAGTTTACTGGCTGTAAGTACTTTCCGCCAGTAAACTTTCCAAATGTAAACGAGGCTTTACACAGCTCAATTTTAGACAAATTCACTATAAGACTTCTGTCACTTTTTTTTGGCCGCGACCGTACATGTATGCCAATGTATTCTCGTGATCATTGTTTGAATGATTGCGTTACTTCGCGTGGCATTTTAAGCTTCAGTTTCAAAGTTTAAATTTCCGAGCTAAAATCTTGTGAATATGCTTACTTTGCGTTACATTGAGATAGACTGCGATGACACGTCAACCGTACAACTGTAAATTACTAACCCCAAATCTAGTATTATTTATTTTTTTGCAACCTAAACCAACAGGTGGTGGTTCTTTGATTAACAATAGATATTAGGTCAAAGTTGTTCAAGTTACTTCTGAATATGAATACTAACGCAGCCGAATCCTACAATGCCATGATATGTAAATTTATAGTGGGGAAACGGATAAATTTTGCCTTCAAAGGATGGTATGATATTTTGTGTCGAGCAACGGCAATATATTTTCATTCTCGGGAACAATATATTTCAAATATTTTTAGAAAAACCAATTCACCCGAGTTTTTGGAAGAAAACATAAATAGCAGTTCTCAAGAAGAAACAAAAATAGTTACAGTTGATAAGGACTATGGAAATATAGAAGACAATTTTGATCAAGAAGAAATGAATAGAAAAAATACTTTATTTTTAGATGATTGGAAAAACAAAAAACAACATAAGCCAAATAGAAAAAAATACCAGGGGCCAAAGTAACAATGGAAGCTGGATACAATACAGACACACAGTGGTTACTGTGTCAAATATTGAAATGGTGTGTAAAAGAAAACAAAAACACCGATCCCGTGAAGATGGCGAAAACTGTTTTTAAATAATTTTCAGGCTCAGTTGATACTAAATGGGTCAAGATCACGAAGAAATGCCTAAGAAGCATATCGAAAATAGATTCAAGAAAGTGGACTTTTTGAATATAAGAACAACTGTTACTTGGGGGCGACCCAACTAATAGATGAAGATTGTATACTAGAAATAAAATGCCCATATTCTTGCAGAAATATGCCACTGGAAGAAAGGGTCAACAAAAAAAGTAGAAATATATATTGAAACAGTGGAAGCGACATATAGACTGAAGCATAACCATAACTACTACCATGAAATTAATCAAATTAATGACTATCAAATCCAAGACCAACTGACGGTAACGAATCGAACATTTTGTTATTTCGCAATTTGGACGCTGTTGGGTTTGATAGAAAAAATAGAAGAAAAAAACTCTGATTTTTGGAAAAAAACGAAGAAAAACCAATAATTTTAATGTTAATTATTTATTACCGGAAATAATAAAGAAAAAAGACAAGTATACATTTCTAAACAAATTTAACATTATATTTATTTAAACAACTGAGAGTGTAAAAATTCTACCAGCCTCCTAGGATAACCATTATTGTAGAGTCCTTTTAATTCAGTCTCGATTAAAAAATAATCTAATCCTCAAAATCGACGAACGCCGAAATGCAAAAATACACTTAAAGATTTATGTGGTTTAATGTGGTGTATTCATGAAATTTACTTATTCTGACAACTTTTTTCATAACTTTTAAATAACAATAACTTTAGCATGCAATTTTTGTAAAAACTAATTCACCACTAACTAATTTTAATTTCAATAATTGAAATCCCAGCGATGGATTATTAAAATTGCTCCTTTTCGAGATCACGAAAGTTATTCAGCAAAATTACTTATTCTGACAACTTTCTTTCATAACTTTTAAATAACAAAAACTTCAGCATGATTTTTTTGTAAAAACCAGGTCCCAGCGTTGGATTTTTAAAATTGGTCCTTTTCGAGATCACTTAAGTAATACAATTCGTTTTTTTATTAATTTCACACGCGTAAATCTCACTCTAACCAGCAGGTACAGTTACCTGGTAAGATAACTATTACATACACCATACATGTAATGGTTGACACGAGAAAGTGTAAAAATTTTACTTGCCCCGTGTCAAATTTATACTCTCCCTTGTCATGTTTATATTATTTTAACTCACTTAATTTTCAATTATTATTATTTAATATGTTTTTTTCAACTTTGCCGTCGATCATTTTATATATAAAAGTGCAATTATGATTGAAACTATGATATTGTGTTTATAAAATTTTTGACTCTGACAGGCGATATATTTTAATGTTACTATTACTGTCATGTTTTATCGTAATTTAACTGTTTACAAAGGTTTAACAAATAAAATATTGCACATTATACGCCTGGTAATGGAATTTACTGGCTCAACAAGGTGACAGACTCACTTGACAGAATGTCAATTAATTTTAATATTAACGATAAATACTACCCGTGGAGAAAGTGTTCAATTTTCTCCACAGTTGAAGACTCAACCACTTTCTCAATAAAAAATGTATAAGAAATGTACAGATTGTTTAATATGATTAGAAAAATCCGGTTTATAATGTAAAATACTATTTTTTTTTAATTTCTGATTCTAAAATACGTGCAACATTTTCTTTTCTCCCATCGTCCTACGAATCATCAGTTGATGATTCCTTTGGTGCTGGCAATTGCTATCTAACGGAGAAATAACAGTATGTACTGGAATATTACATTTCCCGTCTAGGCCGGCAATGAATTATTCCTGGTGGTCTTCTAAAGACTGAACTGAAGGGTGTCTAGAGAGTCGGGTACCGATATCCACGATGATGTTCAAGTTAGGTCTTGTAACACTGAAACATGCTAAAGATTTCAATATTTATTCCAGAATTTTTACACATAATCGCAAACGTAAATAATCAATATTCTGTAAATTTTCTTTTCTTTTAGTGCCATATAAATGCTGAAACATGCAAAATACTACAACTCAGAAACCGCAGTACAAGTTTTATTTGTTTATGAACTCAACGATTCAAATAACATTCAGCTTTAATTCTATCTCTATCTATCTATTAATTGAATGCTGTTTGCATTGTTTCTTCGCTTAACATCATTTTCGCAAACAGTTTATCGCAAGCGTTAAATTTTATAGTGAACGGAAAATATATTATTAGACCAGAATGCGGTTGCACTAAAGTAAAGGAAGGATGTGTTATTAAATGCCGCATTTAGAATGCTTCTTGTCTTACGTAATTGCTCTGATAACAAATATTTAACGAAGCGCCAGAATAGTTGCAATATCGATCATTGCTCATATGTGGGTCAAAAGCAATATTCAAATTATACAATACCCCATTCATGGTGTGTACCTTCAATGTACAGTATTGTGTTTCAATTTCAACTAGTTTCCAGTCATTGTAAATAATTATTGGAAGTGAAGTTTAGTTACAATGAGCGTTCAGTAGTAATAAATACGCATACAGAGGTGGTATATTATTGCGAAAAATATGAATTAATAAAATTCTGAATTTTCATCTTTTTTCGTTTTCTTTTGATATCACGAGTTTACAGTTGAATAGGCCAAATAATTTAAAATGCTGGCTTCGCTTCGAAGTAGTCGAACTAAGAAATATTTTATATGTATAATAATTAATATTAATATAATATTTTATATAATTTTTAATAAAACAATGCACAAGGTTCTATTGATAAAATGGAATTGCGCACATGTACAACATGATATCGGCTAATAAAATCTCCATTTTTTTAGATTAAAATTTGAATGAACCCCTAACATTGTAGATCGCACGTATGTACGTATCATATTTACGATACATGTATGAATAAAATAATTGGATTACTCCATATTCATCACATACAGGGTGTCTCCTAAAAACGCCGCTGGCCATAACTTTTTTTTTCTGTAACGAATATTCCATCAAAGCCAACGTGTTTTAAATCTTTGGATTCGGAACAATAATCTCTACCAGAAACAAAAAAGAAATTTTAGAAAAAGGCTTAAGAAAATAAATTGAACCATTTGAAAAAAAAAAGTTGACTATCGCTGAAAGTTGATTTTGCAAAAAAACAAAATTAGGACCCCTTTGTAAAAAAATAGAAATAGAAAAAATAAAAGAGCCATTTAATCTTGTTTTTGTTTGATTGAAATCGACCAATAAGTAAAGGAGTTATGGCTAGCGGCGTTTTTAGGAGACACCCTGTATAAGAATAATATTTCGATCTTCCTTATTACATTGTATTATTGTATTCATTGTAACGTAGGCTACTTTATTGTCCTCACAAATAATGTCCCATAAATCACCTAATAAAAAATAATTGGGGTTGTTAATTGGGGTAATAATAAGAAAAATATATTGCGAGTAAATTTATTCAGCCTCGAAATTGATCGTATAATACTTTTTTATTACGACAATAATACGTTACTGCCAATATGCAACGAGTAATTTATTAAGAAAGGATTGGTGTGAACATTATCGCTGACTGAAAATCGTTCGTCTGTGTTGGTCATTAATGGGATAATTCTGGTGTTAACAACAAAATTTATTAAAGAGAAGTTAATGTTGGGTGGAAGCCATATTCAGCTCCAGACCTTCAGATTTATGAAATTCTGTACACTTGGAGTGAGTTTTCAACACTTGAAAAAAAAAAACAATTGGAGGAAAATTGAGTGGCTTTCATGAAACATGAAAACATTCTAAAAATTCATATTTAAGCTTTTAAGAATTTTTTTAGCTGAAATCCGCCAACAGGAAGTGGTTGTTTATTGGGTTTAAGTGTGTGCTTGTTAGCAAATATTTCAAAAACTGTCTGGTTTATGGAAGTAACATAAGAGTACAAAAGTGTGTTAAATAAAATAAGAAACAAACTTTGTTTTTATAATTTTTTTCAAAATTCAACTTTTGAAGAACGCACTATTATTATTCGTTACTAAGCAATATCGCTGGTAATCAATGCAGATAGGTTATAGAGATATACTTACCACTATAATTGTACTGGTTGTACACCAGTGACCTGCCGAATCATATTGATCATTAGAAAGTTCAGCATTCACAAATGAGCAAATGCAACCCGAAGGTTTGAATCTCTTAGGTTAAAAGCACTAACTTGAGGGGCCATTCCAAAATGTGTTTTTTTATTAAGTAACATGTAGGTACTTATGTCACAATGACATGTTACTTTATTTTTCTTTTGCAGAGACGTATGACTTGATTACACAGCTCAATTTTAGATAAATTCACTATAAGACTTGTCCCACTTTTTTTGGCCGCGACCATACATGCAGTTGCGCTTGAAATTTCTTCACATGACTCTCACTTGTATGGCCTATTAGTTGTTAAAATATCAACGATAATAGTTGGGTTATTGTATTTGTCTTGGTTCTTGTTTGTAAATGATTTAAAAAAAAAGGCATAAGTCTTTAAAATATTTTTAATTATTACTGACTGCCATGTTTTTTCTACCATTTAAGATAATTCTAGGTAGTTCATTTTTCTTGCTATAATCCATGTTTTCCACTATAGTAATATTTGACAAATTCCAAATATTTGACACTGTTTGACAATGAATGCTGTGAATGAATGATGTGTACGAGATACCTATAGTTTAATAAAGATACCTACAATTTAGTTAAGAATAACAGAGTTGCCAACAGTGCAGATGTCAAGTAAATGGATATTAATCATAAATGATACGACATGCGGTGACCATATTTTATATTTTTATTCTCAGTCCTCTCTTTTTCAGAGCCTCTTAGATCTGTATGTTCCATTTAGTACATTCTAAGTTCTCCAATAAATTATTATAACATGCGACACAAAAAATCTTTTATGAAAGCGTGCCATGAAAAAAGCGTATGTCTGAATATAAACAACTGAAGTATTTCAGGCTGTTCCCTGACATATCTGTCAGATTTAATAACTGTAAGCTTCATACGAGGGTAATTCAAATATAAACGGTAATTTTTTAATATAAATTTATTGATTGATAATATGCATATGATAATCGTTCAATTTTTTTCTACATACCCTCCATTATACTCAACACACTTTTGCCAGCGATTTGGAAGCTTAAACATTCCTTGTTTATAGAAAGTTTGCGGGCGCGTCATCAACCAATTGCGCACGTACTCCTCCACTTCTACATCGCTTTGGAATCGTTCCCCTCCAAATGATTCGTTCAGGGGCGCAAACAAAAAATAGTCACAGGGAGATAAATCTGGACTATAAGGAGGGTATTCCATGGTTTCCCAGTGCATTTCCTCCAATTTTTACCTTGTCAAAATCGCCGTGTGAGGCCTAGAGCTTCATGAAGAAGAATGACACTTCTGATGGCCATACCTCGTCTTTTGTTTCGGTAGGCGGCTTTTACTGATTCTAACAACTGGCAATAGTAAGCTGCATTTATTGTACGTCGATCATGCAGAAAATCAATGAGTAAAACTCCCTTATAGTCAAAGAATCTGTAATCTGTAAGACTTGTTCTTGGGCGTCGATTATGACTTTGGTTTTCAACACGTTCTCGACGACCTTTAAATTCCCTGGCCCAAGTAAACACTCGGTTCTGAGACAGTGTTTCTTCCCTAAATTGTGTCTTCAAACGAGTTAAAATTTCTGACGGTTTAACTCCTTCATTAGTTAAAAACTTTATAATAATACGTTGCGCAACGGAACCTCTTGCTCAGACATTACTGTAGTGAGGATAATACAGACCGGAAACTGCTGCCCTAGTTGGTTTCCCCTTCAAAACACACCAAACTTCAAAATCTCACTCTACTATCCTGCCCGAAAGAACTTACGGAGTACACCAACAAAATTACCGTTTATATTTGAATCACCCTCGTACATTTTATATCTGTCCTTTGTTTTCATGGCAACTTTGATGAAAGTTTTTTTGAATCACTCGTTATCATCTGCAAGTACTCTATCTGTTAACTATTGCTTTTCATATTACTGTTATCCTGTTACAATTCTTTTCGTTTTTCGTTTTGTTTTCACTTATAATTACACGAGACCTTTTTTGTCTAATTAAACTTGACATTTCAATGAGAATGTTGTTGCTTGGCAAATTAAATTGCCTAAAGGCAACAAAACTCAAATTACAAATGTCAAGTTTAGTTCGACCCAAAAAAAAGCTCGAGTGTAATTCGGTAAGACAATTTAACGAATACGTAAATCACTAAATTAACAAATAAGGTGTAAATTAGTTTCTTTAATTTAACGGAAAAGTTCAATTGTTAAAAAAACACAATTGAGGGGACTAGAAGTAAAAGGTTTATGTGCATTTTAAATTAACAAATAAGGTGTAAATTAGTTTATTTAATTTAACGGGAAAGTACAATTGTTAAATAACACAATGGAGGCGTCTAGCAGTAAAAGGGTTTAAATGCATTTTTTGTAGTTCTGAGATAAATGGCTTTAGAGTTAACTTGAATTTCAAAATTCCAGGAATAAGTTTAGAAAACTGTGTTAATATTTTAGACTTAGGTTTAGACTAAAATATTAACACAGTTTTCTAAACTTATTCCTAGAATTTTGAAATTCAAGTTAACTTTAAAGCCATTTATCTCAGAACTACCACAAATGCACTTAAACACTTTTACTTCTAGACCCCTCAATTTTTATAAACATCTTGATTTTCAGAACTTTCTTGGCTTTTGTTAATAGTTTTCTGCATATTCTTCTCCACTGATCTTCTTCATGTTAAATGCCCAGTCACATAAAATAGAAGCTAACTCTTCAGTGGATGTTTCTTCAACGAGTTCATTTTTTTTTCACACAAAATAGCGTAATTTGTCGCCAAATTGACGTAGTTGAATTTATAGTATCGCGAGGTACATTATTGTTGATGGCTTTTTCAATTTCTTCAATCGAAGACCCTCCAAATCGCGACATTTTCACAGATTAGATCGTTTTCTGACAACGCAAGTTTGAGAAAAATTTGTTAACAATATTGGTTGTAATGCCAGGGTTGCTAGAGATCGATAATGCAGACCTATATTTCATTCACGACCTTTTTGCAACCAAGTTGGCTGGGTTTAATTTTTGTCATGTTGGACAAACTGATTCAGTGATGCAACGGAAGTTATTTTTTTGTGTGTCGATGTCTATTAGATATTTGCTTCCTACCACATTGTCAGTTATAATTTTTTTCACTACTAGCTTTTAAAGATTTTTTTTTACTGCATATATTATATTGAATTAATGAATGTTTTTCAATGCATTATTTTTCATTTTCTTTCCTGCCATTCCATTTTCATCTCTGATAATTTAAACATTACATGTGGCAACAATGTTAACTAAAAAATATAACCTCAAATTGAAAACAACTTAACCTAAAAACATTCCATTGGGGAATTCAGATATTTCTGAAACACTACCAGCGGAGGCAGAAGATAGGATGATGATGATTATTGATGAAGAAAGTTGCTCTAATAATGGGTATATCTGGGGCATGTGGGTGTGAAGAACTCGCCAAAAAGGGCATAGACGACATTGAAGATAAAGGGGCATATTTGTTGGTTACTCTGCCAGATACTAAAACACGGACTTTTCGGATCAAGATAAATGACCCAAATACAACCGTGAACGTTTTTTTGGAGGTGAACGTGAAAACGTCGCTGAGCTTATACTGGGTTCAGAATCCATCACAATAATATAAGCAAAATTAACTATTAACACTGCGAAGATAAGTTCAGAACAGAACTGATTGTTTACTTGCAAAATTTCGCGGGATATTAAGAAAATAAGACTGACGGACGCTTAGAATTGAGGTTATATGCGTTAAAAACCGCGTTTTGGTGCCTTGTGAAATGGGCGTACTTTCAGCCAATCACAGGTGTAGGTATTCCGCAAAATTTGAATCGCTCCTCCTAGTTACTAAATATAGTATAAAATCAGACGCTTTCAAACGTTAGGTTCCGTTTTGTCGCTGGAAAAATTAGGGCAAACTTTTTTCGCTGTCATACCTAATAACAAAAACACCGCTGCTTTAGTTTTTTTAGTGTATGAATGAAATTATCTACTATAGATGAGTGTGTCTGCTATAAATAGCATGTCTGACAACTTCTTTTGTTGTAAAAGTTTTTAACTTTCTGTCTTCGGTCCTTACGTAATTATTGGTTTCTCTGTACATATATATATATATATATATATATATATATATATATATATATATATATATATATATATATATATACAACATATTTATTCAAGTAAGGCACAAAAGAAATAACAGCATTTTTCATAATTTTTATCAATAGATGGTGGGTGGTGGTACTCCTTACTTCAATTGGCCATCAGCCGTAGCCTTTCAGCCTTGGATGTTCGTGTTCTGGTTGTAGGCCGCTTGCCAGTACTAGGTCATGCCAGTTAGGTGATTATACAATGGAAGGGATGGGAATTTCTTTTTTGGGTTCTGTACATATATTTTATTACTTCTATTAAATTTGCTCCTAGTCCCTTCTTTTTCAGACTCTTCCATATCTCTTGTACGGGAATGCCATCAAAAGCTTTTCTAAATCTACGAAGCACATATATTTGTCTTTATTGCATTCTCTAATGTCTGTACATGTCTTAAAGTGGAAATTTGAACTTGCGAACTATGATCCCGCTTGAATCCGCATGATTGTGCATTATCGAGTGTCCTCTCTATTTTCTCTCTCATCCTATTATCCAGAATTATTTTGTATACTTTGCCTAGCACACTGGTCATCGGCACTATCACTGCTACTTCCCAGTCCTTTGGTATCATTGTGTCGTTGGATGCCTTGTTACATAGTTTTAATAATATTGTTGACCTTCCCCTCAAAAACCACTAAAAATGGTTGATTGAAATTGTGTCTAATTAACTGTTCTTTAGTTCTATAGATAATTCGGACTGCATGGAATTTCGTATATCCAACGGTTCTGGGATGAATGGCCATTACAACCTGACAGAGCAGGACACGGACACCACCGCCGAGATACGACGCATTGCCTACCAGATTGTAGCACCTGTAACCGTAGCTATAGGGATCCTTGGAAATATCCTGACACTCCTAGTACTCCTGACCAAACCATTTATAAAGGGCGGCACCAGAATTTACCTGACCTCATTGGCGATATCCGACCTGACTGTTATGATATCCGCAATCCCCATGCTTGTCAGATGGAACTATTTGCAGTGGACAACTTTCGAGGCTGCCTTTTATCACGCGCACGTGGAGCTGTTTTTAAATAATACCTTCATTGCATCCAGCGTGTTTATTGTTGTTTGCTTAACAATTGAGCGGTACTTTTCCGTGTGTTTGCCCACGATGTTTCGCAGTGTACATAGTATTAAAATAGCCAGACAGGCAATCTTGGGTTGTTACGGGACCGCTATATTGGTTAGTGCTCCTTTAACTGCTCTCAAAATTACAGCCGTGCCGAATAAGACTGACTGCCCAGAATGGGATTTTCACGAAAATAACTCTATAACTGGCACCATCTACTGGAAGATTTACATCGTGTTTTCCGAATGCGTGGTACGTCTAGGACCATGTCTTGTGCTGGCTGTATTAAATGTACTCATCATCCGCAAGTTTAGAAAGATAACAGCAAAACGGAAGATTTTTAGGGAAGCCCTAATTTCAACGCGCCACCACGAATTATTCGACAACAGCAACAAATTTAAAAAGGCTCTACGAAATAAAAAATACCAAGAAGAAAAACGCCTCATGGTTCTACTAAGAGCCATAGTTGTGTTATTCTTCGTTACAATGACGCCATCATCGATATTATCGCTGCTTTACTCTGAATGCCTTGAGAAGACGTTTACGTTTCAACTATTCCGCGCCGCTGCGAACAACCTTGAGCTTGCAAACTTCGCCCTAAATTTTTATGTATATTTCTTCTGCAGCAAAGAATTTAGGGCTGCACTGATTGAACTTTTCACTGGTTGTGAGGTTCGAGAGGAAGAAGTTAATGATGGAGAATCCGGAGACGCGGAGGCGATACGTATTAACAAAATGCTTAAGGTCATAAAGTTAAGCGAAGCTTCTGATTTCAATTCTACAGCGGACAAATTTTCTCTAGAATCTTCAGGAAAATCGTTTTCTGTTGGAAATGAGTGAGAAAATTTTCAACCACCTCCAATACTCTTGTATGTGTATGTACTGTGTATGTAGTTGCATATATTAATAGATTGTAGAATATATAGACCAGCGATACTCAACCTACGGCCCACCGAGCTTTTGTGAGCGGCCCGGCAAAGGCAGCAAGAATCTTGCTAGGCAAATTATTTATAACGTTGCGGGAATAATCTATCTTTCGGCCGGCTATTTGAACTATTTAACGAGTTTATCGAATAATGTTGCGGCCCACGTGAAAAGCTGTCATGTATAGGTGTCCCGAGATAATCAAGGTTGAGTATGACTGGTATAGAGTATAGACGCTATTATTTGATATGTAATTTTTAAAGACTGATTTAATGAAAAACACTGATTAATTATAGTTGCTATTTATATTACATCGAACTGACTACACCCCATAGTTTAAAAAAATATATATTTTATAAGGGATGAGATTTACCGTAATTAACTTTAATTTTATTATAACATTTTAACTATACAAATAAATAACATAAAGAAACCCCAGAAGTATATTCGATGTTCAAGATGTAACATTTAATTGAGTAATAAGTTTCATTCAGACCATAGAAGTATTTATTATATACACTTAGATGCAAAAAAACCTGGTCATTGGGTCGTTGTTTGCAAAAGACCCATTTTTTTAAAATGTTGTTGTTGGTATAGTTCTTAGAATGAAAGTTTTAGTGTTTTGCAATCAAAGAAACCATCAGGACGTAGAAAAAAACAACATATTATACTTATCAGTTTATTTATTAAGCAAAAATAACATTTAAAGGTATGTGTTCTTCACTACCTATTGCTCATTCGGCATTATGCATAGAGGATCAAGGTGGTTACTGGGTTTTGACTTGTTTGTTTTCGATTAACTGTCATTTTCATTACTAATCTCTGTTAAGTTTATTTTGCAGAAATGCGTTTTCTTTCGTTTATACGTACATTATCGTTTTCGCTTATTAATGTTCATTAAATAAATAATAAGTACCATATGTTGCTTCTTTCTACATCCTGACGGTCTCTTTGATTGTAAAACACTAAAAAAAATATTTTAAGGATTGTACGAACATCAAAATTTAAAAAAAATGGTTATTTTGCAAACAATGGCCCAATGACCCGTTTTTTGCATCTGAGTGTATAAAATTTGAATATTTTTAAAGAAGATGTATAATTACAAAAATTAATTACGAATATATTTAAATGCACATATATAGATTTATTTATATATTTCGGAGTTAAAATTAATTAAAGCTTCTAGTTCTAGATGTATATAACAATGTACAAAATAAATATGTTCCTTATTATGATAACGCTATATGTAATCGAATCTGTATTGTTTTTAATTACTTTTTTGTATGTTTATGTTTATTAAAATCATACCAGAAGTCATTTCGCAGTATATTTGGTAAGTTACTTGTCATGGAAATAAAATATGTCGCTAGGAGGCCTATTTCTAGAGATGTTAGGGTATTTGTTCTAGCTTCTAATTAGTGCGAAAGCAAGGTAAGTTTTAATTGTTATGAAAATTGCAAACAAATTTAATAAATTTAATACTCTTAATAATATTAAATTTAAAATGCAATCAAATATAATACATACAAAAATACATAAAATGATTTTTTTTTAATTTCTCTTATGGTGGTTATCACGTGCTAATTATGTCATCAATTTGTATGTCATCAATTTCTGTTGACCGAGATTTTCAATGGCGAGATTTATTACTTAGTATACCAAAATTGAAAAAAAAACAAATATTCTATAATTATTTGAAAATAAATAGATACTTAAAATATATATTACCAAAATATTACCGTACCAAAATATTAATTGTATCGCATGATGTCTATAAAACTGCATCAAATTGAATACCCAATAAAAACAATTAAAATTATTAAAAGGAAAAATCAACAGATATCTCACGTTATTGAAAAAATCCAGATTTCTTTAATTAAATATATAACTATAAGTACTACAATTTTCACACCAATGTGGCATTTTATGCTTATTGATAATAATATTTTTATTTTTATTTCGAGGATGGAAGCAAAGTCCATATGTTCATAGAAACTGGCAACACTGCCTCTAATGTAATTTTAAATCTATTGAATTATAGAGGTAGATAGAATAAGAATTATCTTCTTCTCAGCTTTGATCTAATTATTGACGGATACATGTTTCTTCGATATGTCTTCATGCTGCTCAAAAATTACGAAGTTAGTATTAGCATTGATTATAATACCCTTATTAGGGTATTATAATCAATGGTATTAGCTCATCAAAACTTGCAGCTTCTGGTGGATGCGCCGGGTCACAAATTTTGTTTTTTTTCTGTCAAGAAATAAATAAAATAATGTAGTGATGAAAGTTTGTGAACATTGTGTAATTTGAGTAAAACACAGTTTTCATCTTGCACATAAAAATCCTGCTGCGTAATTCTCATTATTTTACATTTCTGTTATTTGTAAAACATATTTAGAATATTTTCTTCTTAAAATTAACTCGGGGAAAACAACACATGTCCAAGCTTGATACGGCATATATTATATTTAAAAACATATATGAAACTATATAACAGCACACAATGTGCATGTTAACAAACTTGTATTATATTTGTAACAGTTTTATGTTCACATGCAGGTATAAATAAATATTGCGCTGTCAAAATTATATTTTTTATTATTCTGACGAAAGACTATTTTAACTATGTGCACCCGATATTTTAGTATTTGTTTATTTGCAATAGTACATGATTAATAATAATTACTTTTCTTTAATAATATTAATATTTATTATTAATAATTACACTTTGCATATATTTCCGTATTTATAAATACATCTCTTTTCAATTGCACCTCTTTTAAGAGTAACATCCCCCGCAAAGTCGTTATGCAAATATCGAGTGTAACATGATAGTCGATTCGAATTGTGAATTATTGTTGTAGGGTGTCCGTTTACACGGCTGGAAAACATTGCAATCAATTTAATTAATTCGCCATGGATTGGAGACGTAGCGTGGAACTCGACTTGATGTTGTTCTCTGTAGGGATTCGTTTTGTTATTCATTTAAGACGAGACATATGGCATTGCAATGCATCTCAGACAACCCTACTTTTATATTCCAGGGTGTATACGTTCTATCCAATACAACGGCAGAGAAATGTATGTAATTATTACGTTATACGTGTATAGTAATTGGCCACTATTGTAACAATTTACATATGTAGTTCTCGAATTTTGTTTAGGTCAGGACTTCTGATGGACTAAAAAATTAGTCCATGTTATACTACACGATCTCGTTTATCGGTTAATGGGTGTACAGGGTGAGTAAATAGTGAGGTCCTCTCTGGAGCTTTTATAATTATTTGAGTAAAAAAAAATTTTGAACAAAAGTTCGATGGCAAATGTTTGCCACAATTTGACGGTCTCAATTTTTCGATACTTTTTGAAAATTACGTCATCGATACTTTTTTTAAATAGTACCTAACCTAACTTTTTCTATTTACAAATTTGGCAGCATTGGTTTTTCTCTTCATGAATATATAATAATATCATGAGGCTGAATAACAATTTTTTTTAAGAAAATCGAGAAAGATCTATTTATATACCTTGTTTCTATTCTAGCACTTAATATTTAAAACAAGATTTTCTATTGTTCTGCCAACCTACTGAATTATTAAAGTTAAAGGTGAAGAAGTCTGTGAATGACTGAAAAAGTCCATTTGATTTTTAGTAAATTATCAAATGAACATGTGATTTTGACATTAAAAGCTAAAACCACAACATATAGTTATTTCAAATTTCAAATTTTCAGGTCATTTATGGCATTAAAATACACCAATAATAAAAAATAGTGTCAAGTATGCGTGGATATCTGCTCTTTCAAGCACTTGCTTTATACTAAAACATGTGTTTGAAATATCCACATACCGGGTGATTCAAGTTTTATTACCATGGGTTTTTTAGGCATTTGGAGTTGCCCAAAAAATATGAAAATTTGGATTTATATAGGTCTGATACTAATCTACGGAAAGCAGTGGTGTATTGGTAAAATAAGAAGTAACGGAACGCATGGTGAGAGTAAAAAAAATAGTCCGCGACTTTCCGCAAGCAGCTTCCTGAAAGTTTTTCGGAGGTTTTCGGAGGTCTTATTTTAAGCAAAGTATTGTTTTCCTTTTTTTTAATTCTTAGTATACAAAATATTAACAAACACAAAAATAAGAAATTCGAAAAAATATAAATATAAAAATTTATACAAGATCACCAAAATCATACCCGTCCAACAAAGACTGGACAAACTACGAAATAAATTTCAACAAAAACAGGACAATAGGACAATACTCGGCGAATTGTGTATTAAAAGACAAAACAAACGCACTACAAAATTACATCCGACAAAAACGCTTCATGAATCATATTACACTTCATAACACTCTCTTCACACTATCAAAATAATCACTCATGAATCACATATACGTAATGTTATATAATATAATATGTAATGTAATGTATAATGTAACGTACGTATAATGTAATGTATTATATTAGGCAAGGCGGAAAGACCCCATGGGGTCGATAGCCTAATAAAGATTGTTTATATATATATATATATATATATATATATATATATATATAAACAATCTTTATTAGGCTATCTTTATTATATATATATATATATATATATATATATATAAATATAAGAATCTTAAAGATATTATTATTTCATGTAGTACACTTATAGTGTACTACAAAAACTCCCAAATAGAATCATACACAATTTCATCATTTGCCGCTGCTCTTTTAGTTTGCTAGTCAGTCAGTAGCGGATCGATAAGAACGCAACCAGGTTTTTACGTATAAAATTGGATTCCAAAATTCCAAGGGTGGTCCATGAAGTTTTATAAACAATAAATTTGCAACATTATCAATTAAAATGCGCGATTTTCTTTCCGTTACAATTAAATTCATGCTGCTGAAACCAGGCTCGCATTCTAAAGAACTGCAAGCTATAATTTTAGAAAAAAATTTTAACGTTTCCAAATCGAATGAAATGTTACGACCACCACAAGCCAAGTTATCCCTAAAGGCATTTAAAATATTTTAGTTGTGCGGCTTTATCTTTTCCATAAGCTGATACCTGAGTGCCTATCCATTCTTTTGAGATGCTTACTCCCTGCACCTTTAAAGGTCCTAAATTTTGAATAGGCCAACAACTCAGACATCCTAATTTTCTGGAATTTTCCGCATTTTAGCCCAGCATTTTTTTTTCTTTTCGAACCACTTATCTGCAGTCCAAATACTCGGCCAATTTATTAATGCGGATTCTGGTTCTTTTTGAACATTTTCTGTTGATATTGATGGAATATCCATTGGTTTTTCCTTAGTTCTAGCACTTGCATAATTTTCTTATGAAATTAAAAAAAATGACTACCAAAAAAAGTACCGGAACGCTTTCCGTTTCTGGAAAGCGTTCCCCCACGTACCCCCCCGCATACCTAAATATCGATACCCTCATTCTAATACCACGTATTGTAAAAATTTAATTTTACAGGAGCTTGTAAAAAACGTGTAATATATACCAGTAATATAGTATACCGCGCGTTTTTTTATCGCTGAACATAGACTATGTTCAGTTTTAAAACGACAGTATCAATTGCAACCAGTTATGCAACCAAATTTACATGCACGTGCAACTTGATCATTTGAAATGTCAAAACTATTGACAGAAAATGTATTCAATGCAAGAAAGTGTTTAAATAGGGCACTTTCACAAATGAGTTACTATTTCGGGATTAACAGTTGATGATTCCTATTTGAACAGGAATGATGGGATTGGTGTCTCAGGATATTTTTTATAATTTTAACGTATATTTACGTAACGTATAAAACGTCAAAATTGTTGGCGGAAAATGTATTCAACGCACGAAAGTATTTAAATTTTCTTCATCAGTACCTTCTTCAGCATAGCATAACATGTTTAATTTCATTTCTTCAGTCAAAACGTGGCATCTTGTAGTTAATTTATGATGACTACCGGAGATGCATCATCTACTTTTAAATTTGGCGATTAGTAGTAGTGACTGTATTTGTTAGGGATATTATCCCTAACTGGCTTTCGACCAACGGGGGTCCTTCTGCCGTGTGTTTTGTGTAAGTGTGTGTATTGAGTTAGGGCTTGTTACTCTAGAAATTCGCCCCCGATCTCTAGAGCGCCGTTAATGAGCTCCCAACGGCGAATGGCACTAGTTTCTCAGTACAAATGTACTACCTGTACTGGGGCTCGAACCCAGCTCATCGTGCATGCTAAGCAAGCGTTCTAATTTGTATTACTAATACAAATTGCGATTATATTACTAATTGTTCCGATTGATGGTATTGGTACAGATGCACTGCCCAGATTGTATCTTTTCTTGCGTTGAATACATTTTCTCTCTACAGTTTTGACGTTTTAGTAAATGGGTTATGAATTTGTCATTTTTTTTTTAAATAATTGAGTTACCCACGCTAGTAAATTTGGTTGCATACATTAAATTTTAGCGTATGATTGATACTGTCGTTTTAAAACTGAACATATCCTATGTTCAGAGATAAAAAAACGCACGGTATATATTTTTATATAATAGTGAATAACACGGTAAAATAATGTTTTCTGATAAGTGGGATTGGAACCATTAGATAGAGCGGTAAATACAGGTTCAGGAACACACTGAACCTTAAATTCTCAAAGTTGTGATGCGTGGTTTTAGAATGAGGGTATCGTATATGTGTATGTTATATCAGAATATTATTTAATATTGTGTGCGATTGTTAGCAACCAAATGTACATATATAAATGAACTTACTTGGAATAAATCTATTTATCGTATGGCATACACAAATATGATTATTGTTATATTTACATCGTTAATCTCAATCGTTAATTCCTCTGCCGAAAATGCCATCGCTTCCTACGGTAGATCAGGCATAACTTACGGTTTCGGGATTAACGCTTCGTTTATTCCCTTAATGCATAAATAACTATATATTATAATTCAACGTATTTTTCTATATCCTATATCTATGTATATTTCAATGTTTGTATGAACAAACACTAGGAGACAAAAGTGTAAATCCGCCACAGTCATAGAGCAGTACATGAAATTAAATATGAACTAAGATGGAGTGCCTTTCATTATTAGGGAAAACTGGAATATATAAAAATAAGGTAGACTCTGCAGATTACCATTTTGCCGATTGAAATAGCTTTCTAGATTACCGACAATTTTGTTTTTAAACGATATTACCGTTGCATTATGGCGAGTATCTTACCAATGCACCGAAAATTGGGCATTTACCCATTCACACCCAGCGCGTTTGTAAACAATTTAATACATTATATTATACATGACATTTACTTTAAATGTTCGAGAATTGTATGTAAGTTATAACGCATTTGTGTGTTTAGTTTTTTGGTAATATATTTATGAAATCCGTTAATTTTGAAAGTTAAGACGGGAAATATAAGTAAAATCCAAATTTAGAACACATACACATAACATGTAAGGGTAATGCAGAAGTAACGTCGTAATTTGAACCAAATTTACATTCCGATGTGAATGCAATAACTGTTGCATATTAAATTGTGACGGCCATATTTGCAATAGAAATTGGAGAATACTGTAGTAAATTGGTAGTTTCCAGTGAATTTTTGTTCAGCCCTTGTTACCTAGGTGGCGCATTGATTTGGAATTTATACAGTGGCTTTATAGATTTGGGCATTGTCGCCACTGTGTCTATAAAGTCACTGTAGGAATTTAAGAGCGGGGTTTTGGCGCGAAAATTGGCCTCTGGGTCTTGATAAATCCGCCAGGATTTTATTTAAAAGCGCTCTGTAATATGTTTTGCATTCCTTACTAACGAAATTTGCGTGCAAAAAATTGAACATGTTGCCATGTGTTTAATTTGTATAGCCAGCTTTTTTTGCGGCGGACCACAAATAATTTTACGATGAAGCAGCGCGAGATTTTTTTCGACGCGTGCTAATTTATGAGCATAAACACTTTATTTCCGATACATTATATTATATAATCGGGTAACAATTCTCTTTCAAACAAAGACAGTAACCAATTACGCCATAGGTGGAGGAGTAGTAGGGATTATTATTATTATTATTATTATTATTATTATTATTATTATTATTATATTATATTATATTATATATTTTAAGAGCCGTCTTTTCCCAAAGGCGGCATGTGGAATTGCATGTAAACAACAGCCAAGATAATTTATGAACGGGTCAACATAATTGCAATCGGAGACCTGATTTAGAAACTGCAGATTTTTATCTACAATTGAGCCGAGTAGTTTTAGGAAATAATAAAACGGTGATTATTATGTTTATTAAAAGAATGGCTGTTTAGCAGATTTGTGAAATTTTCTTCTGTATTTATTTAATTAAGACAGGGTACATAAAATGGAAATTCCCTCGGTTTCTTTGGAGCTAATATTATTGTGAACCACCTTCTTTTTTTTGTTCCAATATCTTGAATTATAATGGAGTATTCTTGTCTGCACACAAATCCGATTAGGTGATCAGAAATAAGTCACTTTTAATTTATTTCTTAAAACTTTGTCAAATTGTAGATAAATGTCTAAACTTTCTATATCAGTTCTCCGATTGTAATTATGTTAACCCGTTCATAAATTATTTGGCTGTCGCTTATTAATAATGCCGCATACTAGCTGGGGTAAAGAGGCCTCTTAATATCAGGGAATAATTTCTTTAAAATGTTATATTTATTTAATTAAATTCACTAAATCTACTTCATCTTCACTAAATAATTATTTTTTCCATAATAAGTGAGCCATTGCCGATGTTTATTTTTCAAAAAATAAGTTTTGCGTATATTAAGAATATCAAAATATAAATTAAAAAAATAACTAAGTGTCAATAAGTTTGAAAAACACTCAAATGGCTCACTTATTATGGAACAGAGGTAGTATTAAGATGGCAGTTATAAACGACCCAAGAACTTATCTCCTTATCTCCTCAGGACCCAAATTTTGTGTACATACTTATCCCTTCTTAAAGTATTATAAGTGCGTGAATTTCGCCCTAGAGATTTCAACAACACCCCACATGCAAATAGATTCATTTAGGTTTCTTTACATTCGGGTGCGTAGTTAATTTGAAAATCCTATTCAATTATGGTTGTGCTTTCTTCGTCTGTTTCTGCTTTGGTTATTGTGCGTTTTGGTTGTGTGTGTGTTTTATAAACTTCTGTCTCCCCCGTGACTATTTTTTACTTTCACCCTGTGACAACTATTGTGTCTGTATTTTGTGTATGACAAATTCCTCCCTATGACAATTATTATTGCATATTTTATATTTTTTATATTTAGTTAGACTATTAAATCTTCCTGTGACAATTTACTTGTGCATTGTGTAGTTCTTTTGCCTATTTCGAGATTTGTGTGTATGGGAAGGATTTCACAAAAATTGAATGTGTTAACCCTATCATAAAAAAATATGTGAAGAGATTAAACACTTTAAAAAATGACAAAAAAAAAGTTTCCTTGGCTGCTAGAAAAATAGTAAATAAAAAACTAATTTCCTTATTACAGAAAATAGCACAAAAAAACCATTTACGATAATGCCCATGGTGATGGGGCAACAATTATTGATGATTTAATTAATGGGCCTTATCACTGTTTTAATCATCATTCGCGTTGCAAAGATTTAGAATGTCCTGCATTAAAAATTATAAGAATTACGATATTTCGCGGTTTAAATGCGAAGTCCGCAAAATAATGTCGGCGTTCGTTCAAACGGCTGAGCCCCGATAGAGCTGAAAAACAGCGGTAAAAAATGACCTTTACACTTGATTTGCATATTTCAAACTTCTGTTAGGAGTGTTTATAATTTCGTTTTTGGTGTGGTGTGTATCGTGCTTTGTGCTAGCGCGTAGCGCTAGTACTCTTGTACGGACGAAAGTTGCATTTCTTATATGTATATACTAGTCATCATCAGCGAGCGCCACTTCCTAGACAGTTTTCGTCTGTCCTTTACTAACGGTCATTCTTCGTTCACAAAATTGCAACACTAAAACTGTAGATGCATGCAGATTGCCTGTCAAAAATTAAACACATACACTGCAGGTTGCGACTTTGCCGGCTGAAATGAATACCTAGATTACCGGCACACTTGGATTTCAGTTTTTTAAATACATCGTCAGTTCAAATTTACATTTTGAGAATCAATAGTTTACTATTGCCCGCGAACTTATACCTTATATTCTGAAATTTTCATCAATTACACTTCTCGAAATTATATTTAATTATATATTATACCTCTGTTATTAGAGGATAATTGTCCCGTTACGAGGATTTGAAGAATCTAGCGTTATGTTGACGAGTGTACACTCTTGTTTCAATTGGTCAAGAAAAAGTCAATGTTTGTAGGCTTATTTGTACTGTTAAAAATACAGCAAGTTTATAGGTACAAAATAAACATTTTATAGTTAATTTCACAGTAACAACAGTTTCTTTGGTATACCTCAATAATTTAATATAATAATTATCTATTCGACTATTTGACTGGTAACCGAGTAACTGAGTTTGAATGAAGGGACAAACTCTAATTACAAATATAACAAGAGATCAATAATTCCTTTCAAGATGGCAGAGGAACAAGGAGTGTCTCAGCTACCTCCGTGATTAGTTGATAAAAAATATTCCTGTAACATTGAATATCAATATACGATAGAGCAGTAATCCACACTAACGCTATCACATGTTTGCATTATGATTTTTTTTTTCATTAATCGTCTTGTCATAAATATTTTTGTTATGCACTTATATTAAGACAAACATTTTGATGTTCAAACTGAATGAAGGCTAATTAATTTCAATGAATTTTTTTGTTTTTTGTAATGTTGTACTTATAGCTTATTGCTACTGTATAACTTGGTAATATGGTAACAAATGCATTGCATTAAACTACAAGAGCTTGGGCCTACATAAACAATTTAGTGTGTTCTACTACAGAAATAGGAATACCACTAGGGTAGCAACATTTCTTGGCTCATCGAAGAATAGAGGCGACAATCAAATTTATATTTTGTTGATGTTGGGCCTAGGCCTAAAAATTTTAATCAATCACAATGGAAATTATCAGATTTAGATCTATTGATTTTTTTTAATGACAAATTGAATTTTAATTTATCTAAAAACTTTTTTGTTTTATAAATATCTTTAAAATTGGTGAAAACAAAAGTGTTAATAATTTGGAAAAGTAAAGTAAATAATATAATAAGAATAAAAATTATTAGTAAATAAACAAGTAAAATATAATATATTCTAGTTGACTTATCACATTTGTATGTTGTCATGTTTGTACATAGAGTAAGGTAGCGAAACATGTGCGGCATGTTAATCAGCACATGTCCGGTTCTTAAGACTATTTCTGTAGGAAATCTACCAGCAGAAGGTAATCTGACGACTCTTGATCACAAAATCACCAGAATTTCAAAATATATCCTGCTTCCATCCTGCAAATAAAAACATTTTAATATCATAGCAAACGAATGCGAACATTAAAAAGAAAATGATATCTAACTTCATAACATGATTTATTGAACATATTTTGATGGCATCTCAATTGATGATCAATAAAAACCTAAAATAATAGAAACGAAAAGATATGCAAGAATTACAAAATTGGCCATATTGCATATTTATTTTAAATTAGGTATACAGTAAAACAGCCTGTTGTATATATGATACTATAATATATAATACAATCAATATTGATATAACTTATCTATATATTAAATTAAATTAAAAATAAAATATTAGGAGGAAATATTGTAGACTGTTCACTCTATCAACTATGAAAGTAGCTAGTACACAAAAAAGTAAATATATTCTTACACAATAGCATTACACACAAAAAATTAATATATATTATATATACTCAGCTAAAATATGTTTATATAAATACATTTAAATTAAAATAATTTAAAGATATCTGCGATGAAATAAAAAAAAACATCATGTAACATGAACAGTCACATATTAACTCCTAATATTTAAATGACAGCAACATTGTGTTTGGCAGAAGCATAAATGCAAGTCTTATATAGCATTCCTTATAGAATTTCTATTTCGGTTTTCAATGCTCAATATGAGCAAATATTAGGAACAACTAACCAGAATCTTGGGACACTAGAAAACAAAAAATATATTTAATTTAAACATTTAAGAAACAAAGTCATGTGGCGGATAATAAATGTTAATGTTTGCATTCTGATTTAGTTGTTCCGAATAAAAGGAAGAGCAATAAATACATTGTATTTCAACGGGCACAGTGTAATAATTATAAAGCTTGCTGCAAAAGTGAATATATTATATCATATATATAAAATAAAAACTTCATTTCAAACCAACTATTAATCTCTTGTCTACGAGCAGACTTATATTAAAAAAATAATGAAAAATGGACAAGTATATTGACTATCATATAGAACAAACTCAAGCAACCAGACTTTAATCTTATCCTTTTGAGCGTAATATCACACGGGAGGTCCTCTAACATTCCCACCAGTATACAAAATTTACCTCTTTTTAAAATACAAGCCTATCTACCAATTAATTTTGATTTAGATTAAATCCTGTTTTTACGATTCTTATCGTGAAGTATGTGTTAGAAAATCTTCGTCATTATGTGATGTGTTAAATTTGTACATCCTGCCCCTTCGTAAACCACTGTAAACTGTAAACGATGTTTTTAAGGTTAAAAAAATCAACATACTGAAATCACAATCAACTTGTATTTTAAAAAGTTTGAACATTTGACCAATTTCATTCTAGTTTTGGTAAAAAATTATTTATCTACAATTTGTTTATATTAATATTTTTATAATTTAGCTATGTACAATTTTACTACACAAATATCTTCATACCAAAACAGATAACTGCTCAATTTCTTCCATAACAAATAAATAAAATTTAAAATAATTGAACAAATACACTTAGGCCTAATATTATTTTAATATCATCTTACAGTTAATTAGTTAGATAAGACATGTACGTTTTCCTTTTTTTTCCGTTAGAGGGTACCTCTCGACCAACTGGATGGTATGCACATAACCGTAAGTCAAATACAATTGGTCCTGTCCTTATTTTTTTTTCTACAATCTATGCCTATTTAAAATTACATCAGTCTCAAAGGGGCAAACAATAATACATTTGCAACACGAGTATTGTTTTCTTAACGGAAGCTTAACCAAATCGAGATTATTAATATTCTTAAATCACTACATCACTCATTGAGATATCAGGAGCTACTACTAGGAGCTAGGAGACTTGCCCTATGCATCAAACGTAAACGTACTAAACATTTCTAAATTATAGAACCACATGGATGACTGCAACTTAATGTATGGAAATATCGTTCGATTGTTTATTGCTGTAGGGATGAAATGATTTAAGAATGAAAAATAATCATGATGAAATTTTTCAGTGTGGCTCGCAGAATAAAAATAAAAATAAACCACAATGATTATTACAGATCACATACATAATATGATACCTATGATAATTAAAACAGTCCAGTGTCATTGAAGCTCTGATCACAGATAAACATATGGTCACATGACTAGCACATCTAATCTATCAAATGTCCAGCATTAAACAGTCTTCGATCCTAAAAGTCTATATCAGAGAATAACTCAGGTCTTAGGGCGACTCTGGCTAGATTTCAACGTTATAAAACACTTGCTCAGAATAACTGAAGTATTCGATGCACTAAGTAATTTACATACAACACGGTGTTACACTTTTACTAACCCATAAAACAACAACTGTACATGACGTAACAAATACGTGTCCAACTAACCCGATTTTCTGGAACCTTCAATCGTAACGAGAAATCTAACCGACACTCCATGACTAATTCATTATAACTATTTTAGGTTAAATCTGAACAGGCATAACAATACTATTTATCTTTATATATACAATATTGATATTAACTTGCAAAATTCATATTTATCGAGTAATCAGGGGTTTTCAGGGGGAAATTATTATTAAGGTTTGAGATGGAGATGTTTAACTGGGTTTTTAATTTTTTTTTTGTTGTTCATTCTATTTGGGTACAATTTAATTTGGGTTATTTTTATTATGTGGTTGAAAATAAATATTTCGATTTGCTTCCTTCTATAAGCATTTTAATTGCCTTTTGGTGCCACAACATTCTACATATATTGGTATGCTAACAGCTAACCATTTTAGGCAGAAGGAAGAACGGTTGTCAGAAATATCCAAATGCTTTAGAATATTTCCATATATTAATTATTTAAAAAAATTTGAGGTCGATCTCTTAAATTCATTTAACTTTTTAATAGCATTACAAACTTGAAATGTGGAGGTGTTTTATCTAGTTCTAATGTTTACACCTCATCGGTAGTAAGCTGTGTCTTAATTTAAGATGTTTTCTCTTTATATACATAAATCTATACGTTTATCACTCTTCGATAACAATTCTCTTTAATAAATATTAAATAAACTGTTCAGAATTAACCACTCAATAGTCGAGGAGACACTGTCTGTGATTAACTTAATATTAAAAGGGGATAATTAATAAAAGAAGGAATATGTGGCAGTATCTACTAACTAGTGGAGTGCATGGGCACTTGCGTGGGGGTTGTCGTGACCGCCGTCGATAACACTGTGGATGCTGTCGTCATCTGACATATCTGCGGTGGGTCCGTTGTGGTCAATGAAAGTTGTGAGAAGTTGTGTATCGGACTACTGTGGCCTGAACTATTCTGAATGGCATTTTCAATAACACTTGCTACTTTTTCTTGGTCAAGCTATGAAAAATAGAAAATGTGTTATGAAAATAATCTTGCAATAATGTTGTTTTGCATAATAGACACAATAAAGTGTACTAACGTACCTCGTTTATGAAACCATAATGAACAAGATCTTGTGCAAGTGTCATTGGTGTGTCGGCACGGGATAGTATGGTTGTTAGCGACCTATTCATTTTGTCGTCCATTCGTAGTACTATTGATAACTGTAAAAAGACATTAACTATATGTAATTTGCTACCGTTATAATTTCTGTAAACTAAGTTATGAATGCAAATGAATGAAATGTAGATTGAAGAATTGCTGGCGACGAAGCATGGATGTAACATCATCATTGTGTCTTCTTACAATCTTACCGTAACTTCTTCATTCTCTTCTTTTGCTTTTATATCCATATGTTTAACATGACAGATCATATTCACAATCTTCCGGGTTTCTACGTCTGTTGGTTCCGGAGTGACAGACTTTTCTGATTCCGCCATTTCGGGAGATATTGCTCTAGATCGTGGAGGAGGAGGATGTTTTGCACCAAATGCAGTCAATGGATAGATTCCATTCCTAGATAAATCATTCGGTATTATGTGTCATGTACGGGTATCGTTACACTTATTAAAAGAAGTAGAAAAGTAAAGAAAACATATCCATAACTAATGTATGTAAAATTATCTTACCTACTTTTAAAAAGTATATGTATTGTGTTTAAAAAACATTTCAAGCTCAATTTAAAAAGTAATCAATAAACATTATGTTAGTACTTATGCACTAGATGCTACTTTTATACACTTACTTTACGTCTTCGACAAACTTTTCCAGTTTTTCCGACACTTGAACGTCGCCCATTTTCATCTGAAAAAGTGGCATGTCTCTACGCTGAATTTCTGCTATAACTACATCTGGCCCGTAAACTCTCTGCATCAACACATCTGTTATTGTCTCAGATATGTTTGCTATAAAGATAAAGGTTGTCCCATTTAACACACACCTCACAGCATACTTCAGTCTAGCCAAATGATAATAAGATAAATAAAATTGAACATATTCAAATAACTAGTCACAAAGTAGTCACAAACAATTCATCAATATGCGCTGACTTTTGATGTTTATCATTTTACCTCTAGCTTTTGTATGGTGTTTTACTAACAACAACCTATTGGATTATTCTGTCTAGAATCCCAAGTTCATCTAAACACTTCTGAATTACAAATGGTTGTAACCAATGGATTTCGTCTAAACTTAAAACTTACAAAAATTTTGGGTACAAAAATGCATGCAAAGCTAGTGTTTCATGGCCGATTGCACCGTTTGTAGTTTTAAGGACCCTTAGTTAAGTAAGTTTAAATTTTAAGGATCCTTAAAATTAACTTTGTGTTGCACCGTACAAGACATCAGATTTCTTAGTAAAGGGACCTTAGCGTTCAGCATTCTAGGGATTTTTAATAACTGCTACATTCACTCGGATAAAATTTAACACAAAACAGTTGTCAACGGTATGTTTTACCTCGATTCCTCTATGTCTATAAAAACTTAGGTCGTCCAAATTGTTAAATTAATCCGTTCTCAAATAAACTAAACAAGGAAATCCGATGAATTTGGATTCCAGAATGTCACTATTATCTTGATTTTAAATGTTATTCAATTTTAACAAAATTATTTTTTTATGTCATAATTGTAGAGGAAATGCAAATGTATCAAGCACTAATGCCGAATAATATACGAATGTAGAAGTAATTTATTTATATTAAAGTTTCAATTGAATTCAATCGAATCACACAATTTGTTGTATTGCGTATCAAAAAACTTGAGCAGTAACGTGTACGTTACTTGACAGTATCACATTCGAATATCAAATGCATTTATGACCAAACTCTATCTGACTTTCGAATGTGATGCTCTCAAGTAACGTACACGTTACAGCTAACGTTTTTTTATACGCAATACACCCGATTATCCTGTATCAAAATTCAACACAAACTAACCTACAAACACCAAATTGTTCACAATATTGCTTTAACAACAATTGCAATCATAGTCAAGGTATTCAACACTTGAATT
This sequence comes from Othius punctulatus, assembly GCA_951805005.1. NCBI lineage: Eukaryota > Metazoa > Arthropoda > Insecta > Coleoptera > Staphylinidae > Othius > Othius punctulatus. The sequence goes on along the minus strand of OX638141.1, from coordinate 64,745,303 downwards.
GTAATTATAAGTTCGTTAGTTATCTTAAAATCAGTATAAAGGCTAATGTAGTGAAAAATAAGTAATATTTTATACACATCCACTGCTCATAATACGTTAAACTGACAGTTGACAAACCCTTAAATAAGTTATTCCGCCGGAGTCGGGAGCTTAAAATTTAAGGGTCCTTACGGCGTTTAAGTAACCTTAAGATGGCGGTGCAATGGTTTTTCGTCCGTTAAGGAACCTTAAAATTTTAAGTATCCTTAACGCATACGGTGCAATCGGGCATCAATAGAATTGAAAATGAGTACTACATTGGATTGAAAACCTATTCAAAACAAGGCATTTACTCATTTTCTAAGAGAATCCATGAATTAATAAGGACTGAAATTGGAAAAATTTAATATGGCCAAAATTGAACCCATCATGGTAATAAGTTTATGAGTCCGGACTTCTAAGCCTAATAATGCAACATGAATTATTTTAACAATGAAGAAATTATTTACCGTCGGCCATACAAATGCTTGTTTTTATTTTTAATGTCTGTTTAAAATATTTCTTGGATAAGTTAATGATATTTGAACAGCAATAAAGATAAAGCCCCTCCATAAAGCTGTATATACACAGTGCTTCAAATTAAACCACCCTAATCGCCATATTCGAAATTTTTAATATTTGAAAAGGTGACAGATGTCAATTTAAAACAATTTCATATATCAGTCTAATAAATATGCCCAGAATTAATTAACAAAAACGAGTTTTAATTGTAAAATGGTTGTATCAATTCCAAGTAGAACATACAAATAATATTGATTATAAATCTTGAAACTTCAACTGATGACATTGACAGTAATGACATGACAATAGATAAATGATACATACAAGTATAGGCGATTTACATCAAGGCGGCAGCGACACAGTGGCGCATTCACGTACTAGCCTTGGGCGGCATTTGACGCTTCCAGACATGTGTTCCTATGTGTTTCTTGTGCTAAAATGTGCGATTTGTTTCAAATTCGTCGACTTCTGCCGTTTATCGTATAGTTATCAATCTGGTGGTTATGGTTTAACATCAACAATGGCAAAATATAAAAGGGTTTGTACCGTATTCCTCCAACGCTGACAGCAACAAAAATCTTGACGTCAGTTAGCATCGATTCCCGCCTGCAGGCAAAATGAACGTGAAATATGTAACGAAGCTGGCAAACACCGAGCTGATGGATATATAAAGAGCATGGAAGCTCAAATTAAGAATGGGCATGAAAAAGCAAGAACAGTCGTGTTCATTAAAGTGTTTACATATATATTCCAAGCATTTTCTTCCTGATAACTATTTTCGAATGAGAGGTTTGAATTTTCTCTTGAACATACCAAGTTGCGTATCCATCGTATACATTGCAGAATTCATCGTACAGTTATAATGCGCGTATCAATCGACGAACTAGATACGAATGGCACACCTTATACCTGCAGCCGGGAATCGGTGGAAACTAGCGTAGAATACGGTACAAACCCTTTTATATTTTGCCTTTGTTGGTGTTAAACCATAACCACCAGATTGATAACTGTACGATAAATGGCAGAAGTCGACGAATTTGAAACAAATCGCACACTTGAGCACAAGAAACACATAGGAACACATGTCTGGAAGCGTCAAATGCCGCCCAAGGCTAGTACGTGAATGCGCCACCGTGGCGCTGCCGCCTTGATGTAAATCGCCTATACCTCTACTAAATTTTGGCTTAGTTGCCAGATTTACTTTTTCTTTCTTACCCTAAATAAGTGCCATCTGTTGGATGGAAATAGCAATTTGTATATATTGATTAAATCTTACCAGCACTTTTAACTAGGTAATGTGCAGCCAGCAGCTTGAGGGTGTGGACTTCGAAGAGTAAGGGATGAAACAGCAGTTCCCTAGCGGTAGGCCTCAGTGCGGGATTTTTGTTTAAACAGGTTCTTATGAAGTCCTTCTGTTGGGAGTCTTCTAAGGAGTCTATTGTTCTATTGATATTTTCATCGGTGACTATGTTTCCTGAATCACCGTTTCCCTGGATCTCGAGTGCAGCCATCTCCAGGGCGCACATTCCAAAGGAATAGATGTCAATCGCCGGGCCCATAATTGCTGTTCCGAAAGGAGGAATGGTGTTATTTTGCGGTTGCGAATGAGAAAATGCAGTTGTTATGAGGCTTTTCCATTATCTAACTCTACACCTAACAGTCTAATTAATACTAAATTATTTTTTATTGTTCTAATAATCATGTGTTTACATTAAAAAAAAAACATTCAGCTATAAATAATATATTGATAAGCCTACTATTTAATTTAATAATTGTGATAATTTTACGAGTGATATTTCTACTTATGCTTTTTTTGTTGTAGTAAACTTAACTGATTTAAAATGTAGTAGTCTATTATTTCACACTATACTATAATTGACCTAAATGGTAAAGAGCCTCAAATTAAGTACTTACTGCCATATTCTGGTGCAACAAAATGCATGTTTTTGATGTTTTCCTGACAGGTTTTAACATGATGATGGATTGAATCAGGTGCAACTATAGAAAAATGAAAAAGAATGAAGTTATAAATTGATGTATACACAGCAAGAACACAAGCCAATCATGATCGATTTCAAATAGAAAAACTGTCGAACAAGCTTCGACAGAAAAATATTTATAAAGCAGCAAACTTTGTTATCTAAAAGCAACTCTGTCGAAAAATGTTAAAGTTCAAGCAAGAAAACATCTTGTTTTACAGAATATCTATCCTGGCTCATTTTATATGAGAGTAAAACAAGCAATTAATGCCAACGCATTATTAATACTCCCCACATTTTCAAACGCCAAGTCAACTAAAGCTTTTATTACAATGCATGGACAAAGCAGACAAATGGCATTAACAAATGTGTGAAGCGTTTTACTAGCATTAAATGTTCCAAGAGAGATTAACGAGAAGTCTTCTATTTTGTCCTTTGTCTGCCCAGATCAGAAAGCATTCCTAAATTCTCCAGATTACCTCGCATTTAACACTTGAATTGACGTTCACAAGTAAAAACCACAAACTCTATGCAAGTTAATCCATGAATTACGGAAGTCTGAAGTGAGCGTAACAGCTTCCTTCGAAAAACCGAAACAGGATCAGCGAAAAATCAGCAAAATATAAAACCACCAATTCAATTATATAAAAAACAGACATTGATTTTATCATTTGGTAAAATAAATGTCAAAGTCGATTTGTTGTTTGTTTTGTTTTTACCTGATCCAATTTTGATGAGTCCATTGTGTTGAATAAATATGGTATCACAGGTCAGATTTCCGTGGATGATCGGTGGTGAACAGGAATGCAAATAACTGGAAAGAAAACACACTGCAGATCATAGTACTGACTCAGGCTGGCCAACTTGCTGCAAAGGTTTTGTAGATTGACTGACGGTGAACTTTAAACTTAGCTCTAGACTCGCATACACAATCCAAACGGAAATTAGGAAGCTTGCGAAGAAAGATGAGGTTAATTAAAGGTAAGTGAAAAATTCACATTCAGCACATTAACAAGTAGAAAGCATTTCATTATTATATCTCATTGGACGACCTTACCTTTGCGATGTTGCTGTGAACACAGAGTTACTTTACAATCGGATATTTATACAAAAATCAACATCTACATGATTACATCGCTGATCCACTCAGAGTCTCGATGGTGCATAATCATGTAGATGCATGACATCAGTGTTTTGGTGCGACTTAAAACTAAATACTTAAAGTTAAAAAAACTTACAATGTAATAAGGAAACTTCAATTTTGCAAATAAACGCCTTTGCAAAATTAAAACTTCAATAATATACAAAATTAACATGGCATGTCGATAATAACATCATATAAGTCAACGGTTAAGAGAAAATTGGTACAACTGCCGGGCGAGTCATTATAATTACCTTAAAGCTGATAATATTTGTGTGCACCATCGACGCCACGCCAGAAGAGGAAGCCGTTTCACGTTGCGTTTGGTGCGTTTCAGGAACTGTTTCAGTGACCCAGAGGACATGTATTCCGTGATAAAGATGACCTGCAAACCGTCAAAATTAATCGTTGCACTCCGGTGGGTGGACAATCGTTACAGGAGGATCGACACCTACCCTAGGTTTATCGTTGTGTGTGTCTGTCCAATATCTGTGAAATTTGACAATATTCGGATGTTCCAGTTGGGTGAGATTTTCAAAAACGAGCCGGATTTTTTCTTCCTGCGCTTTGAAGTTCTTGCGTTCCGAGAATTGAACTTCATTCCAGACCACTTCGACACCCTCTTCCGTGTCCATCGCCAGGTAGGCGCAGTCGATTCCTGGGACATCTCTTTGCTCAACCTAAAAATAAAATTAGAATTTATTAGAATTTCATTTCAAAGTCCATTTTAATTTTAAATTGAGAACAGTTGGTGTTTTTAATGTTAACTTGGAGTAAAGATATCAATTGATTGTGTCCATCGACCCGATGCAGGAATAAAAAGTATCATATTCAGTTCACTTTAAAAATCATTCGTTACCAAAAGAAGATTATAGTGTGTAATGACGTGAGGATAGGATTGGAGCTTCCAGGGTTAATTCGGCAACCCTACTATTTATTTTTCTTTGACAATGAAATATCACACACAAACAAATTTTCCAGTATTTTAATTGCATATGCTATTTGATAGTTATATTGAAAACCACCGAGACCCCCATAATTAATTAATTTATTTTATTTTAATTATAACTTATTATTTTTATAGGACGAATGATAAGATTATTTGTTAAATTGCGTTCGTAGCGACATCTCATTCGGAATTTCTGATCTATGATCAAGACCCATTGGTCTAAGAACTGATGCGATAGATATCAATTTTATCAATTATTTTATCGCAACAAAAACATTACTACTTTAATATTACATATTAAAGTAGTAATATGTAAATACAAAACTCCACTACATAATATAACGTTTTATTTGTTTGAAAAAGTAATAATGAATAATTATTTAATTTTCAAGATTATTCCATTAGTTATAACGAGTGTCCGAAGGGCTATTATTTTTGAAGAGGGAAAAATGACAATACATATTATTCATCAAATACATATTTAATCCATATCTGAATGTGATTATGAATTTCGAGAATTTCAAAAAGCACAAAAATCGTAAAAAGCCTTTGATCAAAGTTAAACTTCTCTTAATCATGTTCATAACTTGATTCAAATTATATTTCATATTTGTCACGGCGTATAATCGATTTGCAAAATAATCGAATATGATCATTACAACTGGGTGAGATTAGGGTAAGAGCCGTTGAAAACAAGAATGGTGTAACTTGCTTGTTTTTTATTCATTCTGATAAGCCCAGAAATATACAAGAAGAAATGTTCTCCCTTGCATATTTGTGGTCTTACCTGAATTAATAAAAAAAAGAGTTTTAACCACTCTGGTTTTTCAACGCCTCATATATTTGGGGCATGCATATATCACGTGAAACGACTCGACAACAGTAAAAATACGATTTTATTAATAACTATGTACTTGGATAAGTTTTATAAACTACGCACAGTAAAGTAAATTAACTAACGTAAGAAATAAAAGTTACACGTTTCGTTATAACTCAGTTCTAAATTTCATCTAACAGAATCTATTCAATGACTTAGAACTAACGAATATGAAATACATATACCAAATATCCTTGTCCTTTGTAGAAAATAACCATTTGTTAGGTGTAATGATTGAGAAAGGCAATAAATGGCATATTTATTGTAGTTATTTACGGGCATTACACTGAACAAGTAGGACCTTTTGGTGATGTAAAGTATGAGATGCTATTAATATTCGAAAGGAGAATAAATTGCAATTTTTACATTTACTTTTCTAGCTTACTGCAAGTCTCTATAGGCAGAGAAGAGGCTTAAGTCAGCAGTGTCGCAATGGTGGCTGCCTACGACTACTATAACTGCGGAATACATTTTACGGATTAATAATTCACATAACGAAACTTAGTAATTAAGAAATTAAATCACGTAAAAAAAGTAATTAGGTTATGATAAGTACGTGGAGTAGACCAAATAAGTTTTATTGAGACTGATTCAAGCACAGTAAAGTTTTTATTTAACTAATTAATAATCAACATCACCTATAATTAATACTTTGTTAACCAAAATAATAAGTTATGCTGCGGTACGTAGAGTTATACTACGAATGGGTCAAATATTAAGACTGAATCGTAATTCACGCACCGTAACGTTACTTGCTTAACTAATATAATAAATCAATGTTTCTTTCTTTCAGTTAAATTAGTGAAGCTATGGCAAGTAAAGGTAGACCACGAATAGGTCGGACAGATTTTATTAAAACTGATTCAGAATTAACGCACCATAAGGTACTCAATTAGTATATTACAACAATGCTTATTTCTTCAGTTAAATTAGTTCATGTCTGTGGAAGTCCTGACACCAGATACGAACAACAAAAATAAATAATGAAACACTAAATTCTCGGTTAAAACCTGAGAAATTGTCTCGCAGTAAATCTGGAACAGACACAAGTTTCTCGTTCTATAATTTGTGCATTTCCGTTCTGGGCCACGCGAGATCGTTTTCCATTAACGAAAGTGCATCCAACGAAATTAACACCTTGAAATTTTTTTCAATCGCTTCAGCGTTCTAATTTTCTAAACCATGGACGTAATTAAGTTTAGAAAGCAATCTGACGGAACGCAAAATCAATAGTGTGTACAAATTCCCGTGTATTTATTAAATGCAGCAGGGCCGTGATTCTATGGAATTAGGAACGAGACTGACTGCAACTAATTACATTACTTGGGCACACGCGCGTCTGTAGCGCAGTAGTCGCACGATATTAAAATAGCAGCCGTGTGTGATATCTGCAAAATTTAATATCGGAATTCCATTGCGAGGAATTCGACGACAATTTGAAGAATCCACACACTCCGAGGAAGTACGTACGCCGAAATTGATCAATTTGTATTAGAAGATGCTCAAATATGACAAAAAATGTTACACTCCATACACAGGTAAAAAAAACAGTCGAAGAGCCAGATAAATAATATTAGCACATGTTTTTAGTCTACAGTGCGATTAACAATTACATAGATACATGCAATACGATGCATACATACAATACAGTACATGCATACAATACAGTACATGCATACAATACAATACATACATTGTTGATCGCACTATATTTAAATGGCTTCAATGTAAAATTCGGATAGAATTTAAATTTTAAGATGTTTCTACGCTTGTAGACATGATGATCTCTACGTTACACGGAGAATGTGTGAAATCTTAAAAGATGTTATGTTTGATTTGACATGAACTATTCTTTACATCAAGATAACTTACAAATTTCCTTTTAAATTTGCCACGGATAATTATGTACTACAATTATGTTTTTATACATTTTTTTATGCATATTTTAATGGTTTTCAGGGAGCATAGTTTAAATAAATGGATTTGTAATAAGCAAATTCGTTGTATTGTGGTACTCACCCCCGCATTAGATGCACTCAGATATGCTTATAAAGTAAGAATAAGAAATCAGGGCATTGCTCTTTATAAAGGAGTCATAAAACTTATACATAATTCATAGAATATCGATCGTTGGAATGCAATAAAAATGCATGGCTCATTATCCCATGAACATGAACGAAAGTTTCTTGGCACAATGTAGCACCGTAACTCATACGCCCATTTACGACCACAATACAATGCGTGTGTATTTCATTGAGACCAGAAAAGGCAAACATTAGCTGCGTAGGTAGGCATAATGAGTCAGCATAATTACCACAAATCATCAAATTGCACCAATGGCTTCGCAAAACGGCGTAAGGGTAGGTCTCCCCATCCACGGATAAAGTTTCGACTAACCATCTGTCGGTTAAAGATAACAAGAAAGAGAAAAAAATGGGGAGTAAAACACCGTTCACGATCTAATCCCGCGTTGCTGTACTATTTTACATGAATTTGCAGGGTAGTGAACCTAATTACGTTGTTACACTGTTTTTATAACCGTGTTTGTATCCCGTGAGTTGAAAATAGCCGGGAACGCAAAATGGCTGAAAGTTAGTTTTTATAAAATTGGATAATATATTTTTTTATCTGGAGGTATAAATTTCCGTAGGCTCTGTAAAAGAAGTTCTAAGAGAACTTTTGCAATTAAAAAAGGGCAATCAACATTTAGTCTTTCGGATCAGGACATATTTTAACGCAGTTCTTTTCATACTTTCAAGATCACGGAGAGAAATTATTAACACGATTAGCTCCAGTCTTGCTCTCCAGATGGTGTCCTGTGTTTTGAGAACACACCTCTTGGATAAATAACAATTTCAGATGACACTTCGTCAAAAAATCATTACAAAAACCGCAGTAAGAAATGATGACCAAGAAAACAAGTATATGTAGTAGGAATTTTTTTTTTCGTATTTTTAGATACACATTTTAGTACTGATGCTTATTTATATGATTGTACCTTGTGCAACTTTTTCACATCAAGTAAAGATATATATTATTGTCATTATTATATTTTAATAGATTATTATTTTTTAAATAATTCGAATTACTTTTAATGAATGTGTGAAACAAACCAATTTACTCAATTGACGAAGAATTCGCCAAAAGTGGTCACATTCCCTAGGTATACATCAACTTTATTAGTAACTATTTATACTTTCACATAATTTAAAATTTATTTACAAAATTCTGCGAGATATTGAACATCTATTCATGTAATCTAATCTAATTCTATTGAATTTTGTAATATGGAGTGTGTCCATGGATTGTGTGCCCCATTTGACAAAATATGTTCGAGTTAAGAAACATCATTCTGGAATTAGGCCCTATATAAGCAAAAAGTAAGAACGGTTCAAACTAAGTAAAATCATTTATATACTGGGTGTTTTAATAAAAATACGTGAACATTTTTTTTAAATTTTCAGGTTAAAATTAAAAAAAAGTGCAAAATAAACTATATTTTTTCTTATTTTATTCAACGCCTCCTACTTCCATACATTTTTGTATTCTACGCCTAAATTCCTTCAGACATTTTACAAATTAATTTCAAGAGCAGCGTTACGAATACTCACTTTCAACATTTTACATCATGTTTCATGCTTTCTTTATAAAAAACTTCCGTAATTCAATTGTACGCCGCGTTGTATGAAAGTTTGTAACTAGTGAAAAAACTTTGCCTTATAAACTTTTTCGTATCTATCTACTATTCCATATGCAATCGTTAAACAACCTGTATATGCATGATATGTCTTAGTTTGCACTGCTTTTACTTTCAGCTTATGCAAGGGGTAAGCCAAAATTTGTTTTATTTTAAATCGAACACTCTTTGTCAAAAATATGAGACGGAGAATCCGTGGACACACTGTATATTTCAAACCAATTTGAAAACTAAAATAATATTACGATATTCACGAAATGTTACATGATATCTTATTAATAATTGCAAACTTCAATAGTATTATACGTGTATTTGCCACAACCGTCATATCAAATGTTACGATGAATAATTTGATGACATTATTTTACTTTATGCCCTACCAGTCTATTATTTTGACTATGGCTAGTTGAAATATGTATAAGTATTGCCGCTGTTGTAGTTTTAAGTTATTGTAAGTTTGATAATGATCCGTTAAGGTGTCGAAACTATAGTCACTATAAATAAACCTAAGTGATACTAACTAAGTAACCTGTGTGTGTTTTTTACTTATTTCACAATGAATTACAAAGTAGAGCGGTCAAGCGTTACTACTCAATTATTTTGAAATAATAACCCCACTTTCAGGTATATTATTGTCGTCACAATGACAGCGCGGACATTCATTTTCATAACGCGCCTCGGCATTCTTTTGTTCACTGTACCGATTTGCGCGTTACCTTGTAAATACTGAAAATGTCAGAGTAAACGTCTGAATGAATAGTCAAACTAGTTATTTTTATATTTTATATCTACTAAATATTACAAAAGCTAATAAAAATGAACTACTTATTGTTAGTTAACATTACCTTAGCCGACGTACATCTTTCGGGCCTAAAGGCCCGCGGGCAGTACACTGTAGTCACTTCCTGGCGTTATTACTCTACTAACGCCCTTAATATCTTAATAACTATAATATTTGACAAAGATATATAAGATCCGATAAAGTTATTCATGATATACTTATTATATTTAGGGAAATAGTTTTGTAGTTAATCATTATGTACTATATTTTTATGGATAAACTGTGAAACTCAAAAAAAGAAATCCCAGTTTTAAGAATATTTATTCCATAATTGGCATAATAATCGTATTGAATTATTAATATTTGTGAGAAATTATTGTCTAGATATGCCTCCAGCCATTGCATTGCAGATTCTTTTAATGATGACTAGACTGATAAATGAATAAAATATAATTGAATGAAATTACTATAAAAATGTTAATATGTGACCATTCAAACGAGTGCGCAAATTATTCTTCGGGCGCATTATGAAAAATTAATGTCACAATAAAACTGCCGAGTTCATTGGTACTGTATCATATACAATCAATAATTGCCAATTTCATGAATTCTTTTCATAGCATATTTCTGGAATTGCAAATGATGCGATCGCAGAAGCCAGAATAACACTACAGAATGATTTACGTGCTTCTGCAGTATAAAGGCAGAAGTCGGTTTGTTATTGCCGTTATATTTTTTCGACGAACGTGATATTTTATCGCATTTTAATAGTTTCTGGAGTTCTCCACTATTCTCGCGGTGGTGAGTCAGTTGTATGATTCATGACAGAGTGACCCACAGATTAAAAAAGTAATATCTACTGATGCAAAGCCAGTGCACTAACACAAGTTATAATTTCATTACATAATTACATAATGCTCCAATCGTTCCGATGATGAATATGATTAGTCATATAAAATTAAACCAATTTTCGTACTGAAATTGTTTTAACGCATTTTATCTGTACGACGTATTTGAGTAAAGTGAAATGTGTTGTCACATTTGCAGTAAAATTATGCCCAGCCTTCTCTTTTGTGATCTTCCTGGCGGTCGGTTCTCGCGCGGGCTAGCAAGAAAACAAGCTTTAAACAATAATGTGCTTTAAGGCGAGGAGTGCTAAAGCCGCAAATCGATGTCTATTACAATTTAATGGAAAATAGCTAATCATCACTTGGTTTTTTATTGCTTTCCCAACTTTGCCACAAAATACAGAAATATTTCAGTGCGCATGAACGCAATGAACGATCATTCCTATAAGTTGCGATGTGGTGAATATCCGTTAATGTATGTTTCCTGGGATACATTTTTGCCGCTAATAAATAATAAATGTTGTCTGGCACAAATCAATAATAATAATAATAATAAACCTTGTACAACATCCGATTCGGGATTTAGTCAAACAAACAAAACGCTCCAAAATAAATCGAGAAATATTGTAAAACATTAAGCAAACACGAGACTTCGAGCATTGCGAGGGAAATAAATTAGGACAGGCTGTGCACACCGTATGAATAGGAATTTGGGGGCCCCACACAGTCGAAAAACGTTGAGAGGATCACGTAGGCATGCACCAAAGTCCGTGAAAACCGTGGTCTAGCAGCTGTTTGTCTCACTGTGAGCCGTTTCATAACAAATGTCTCAATAAATATGATAGTTAGTTTGTTGCTATGTTCAAAAATAAATATAGAGAGACCCCTCAAAATAATCACTTAATTATTGTTTTAGAGACAATAGTAAAGGCACAATAGACCTCTAAAAGCTGCACAGGTAAGAAAATTGCAGCACCTACACAGAGACAACAATCAAATAGAGATACATCAGTTATAAATATAGAAAATGTAAGTTCTCTTGTTTTTTAAGAAGAATACATTTATATTTTCAGGGGAATTAAATTACTTAGCTACGACTGCTTGGATAAGAACCTATTACATCTTTAATTGACCTGAATTTGCATTTGATAATGTAGTACTTTATGTTAGACTGTATTATAATTACACAGCTTATAACGTACTTTCGAAACCATAAAGTGGTACTTTATTGTACTAGTACTATAATGGAAAAGTCATTTCGGAAGACATTTCTATCAAATAAATTAAATATCTATCTTTAGGCGCAAGCATATTTTTGTTATTAAGCCATTTTTTATAATCTGTATACGCACATTCGCAAAGATATTTTTAGTTAGCTGTGAATAGTGATGCTCTAGCATTTGTTGTTATGCTTCAACATCTTTGCTTCGTCATTAAAAAAATATTAATGTATTAATGTTGGGCCTCACTTGTTTTATACACAACGGGTCTACTGATAATAACAATATTATGTCAAAATATGAGTTATACCCGTATAAAGTGTCATACCAAACAACATCCAAATCAATGTAAACGTTCTCCTTTTATAAGTTAAATTTGAAGCTGAATACTGGCTAAACCAAACGCATTTGTATATAGATAAGTTTTGATAAATCGTCTTCTTTTGATCCCAGTAATCTGTAGTTAGCCATTTCCACATAATTTAGAGACACCCTGTATATTGTGATGTTATTTAATAGATTTAATTTGTTATTTTATAGTACACGTTGGATAGGATTTTGTCTATAGAAAATTACACTGAATATATTAGATTTAGGGTATTTAGATATTAATAGGATTACTTAGGTAGTCAAATAGGATTTGTATAGCTGGAATTATAATTAATTCAGGGCACAATTAACATAAAATAATTGTAATGAGTCAGTAATATGTATAAAATTCAATGGAAAATTCAAACTCATCGTACAAAGACGTGCGACATTCGTATAGAAGCAGAAAAATACAAGGATCTCGAATATCAGATTCAAGTCACAATTGGAATTATGATTTCACCGGTATATGGATAATTATAATCATAATTATAATTTGTTGATTCGTTGCCGTGGTTACAGACTGGATTCGGGTAGCGACTCGACAATTTACACGCTTATTTGGATCAACATAGGCGGATTTTAATAAGCGAAAATCACTTGTTAACCGAGGTTTTAAAAACGCTGAACGCCGATAAACAATCAGATTCGCTTTAGATCCCGGAGCATCCACGTCGGTCAGCAGAGAAAAAGAAAACAGTTGTACAGAAACAAATATCGTCGAACAATAGTTATTTACATTCACGCGTTATTCAAAAGTTTGAGTTTGATTTACGTTTTGTTTCCGCGGATATAATCACTTTGAATACAGTAATTATTTGCGTTCGAGCATCTGTAAACACTCGACGTGAACTAGGGAATCATCATCAACACGGAACAGCTGAAAGGAGGTCAAGAGGATTCACCGAGAACTTCAACCCCAAAGACGATTCAGCGAGAACGTCAACTATAGAAGAGGATCTACCGTGGATAGCAGGACTTTGAATCGAGGGAATTGGTGCCGACTTAATCGAATTTACTGATTCGACATCTGCAACCAGGATTGCCGATCACCACTGCGAGTTGCCTACTACTACTCAATTAGGGAGTTAATTGTGCGAATTACGAATTTAGGGAATTATTGCTATTAAATATTGATAGTGTTAGTTTGTTAATTATTGATAGGACTTGCTTTTTATTGTCAAGCGTTCATTTTGTTTCATATTGAATTAGTGTAGTGTTTGTTTTGTTATCAATTATCTAAATATTTAATATTATATAAATATTAATTAAAATTAATATTCTTTGCCTGCCATCTAATTTATTTTGATCCCACTTTTTGACCCTGAGAAAAGAGAAAAACAAAATAATAAAATTCATAACAACAAAAGTAAGTAACAATTTTATGATTCTTAATTATCAACCCAATAATAAATCTACGCAGTTAATAGACTTAGTATAACAGCACATTTTAAACACCCGAACGTGGGGCATTCTCTATAACGTAGCATTTGGCACCCTCAACTTGGCGATGGCAATTAACCATGGTGGTAGAAATAGGCCGTCATTAAATAAACAAAAAATGTTCATTTTATTATTAAATAATGTTATAATCTATAATTTCATAATAAGTAACTTAGTTATATTCCTATTATACAAATGACGATTATTAAGTAAATAAATAATAATAATAATTTATACGAGACGATAACTATAACGTTAAATAACTTATGATTATGCAGCCATGTTTAATAGACATTTTCTACTTAAAATGGCCTCAGGAACATGATGCTTGACTTTGTATGGTACGTTATGCAACATCCTGAATAATATTCAATTTATATTACACAGTGAATAATAGCGAAATGGCCAAGTCCAGGCGACACCGACTAAACGTCCCATTGGCTTATTGTAGGCCACCAATGGTCTCGGCCGGACGCTTTCTTAAGCCCTCAGTGATATATTATTTCTGAAATACTAATAAATTACATTGAGATCACAATTGGCCGATAAGCGTGTCGGATTTGGGGCGAGGACGGCTGCAGCGAGGCGGCGGGGGAGCTTCGGCGAAGGATATGTGAATCAGTGCGGCGGAAAAGCTCCGCGGAAAAAGCTCGATCTGAGGTGGGGCATGCCCACATCGGACTGTAATTGTGCATTCAAAGGTTCAACAATCGTTTATGTTAACCAATTCAGTCTGCATAAGCGATATCATTGTTCAATTGTTTACAGTTAAAAATAAATGTTCCGAGCCGATAAGAAACGTGTGCATTGTTACAGCCTGCGATGTAATACTGTTCGCGCATAAATTTACACCTCATGCAGCCGAATGTAATTTAATTCAATTCATTTTTATATATTGGATATTTTTGTTTCAGAGGACAGGACGTATAATAATATTCAGATCATAACTTATTTATATATATTTATATATAATCATTAAAACCCTTATACCTTGTTAGGTGTCGGCTGTGTGCTACATTATATTTTACATTATAATTTGTACTGATTTTTTTCCACTCTGTTCTGTTTCTTGCTAATTTTTTTGCTTCTTTCCAGTTCTTATCCTTCTTCTGTAGGAGCTTACTTACTTGGTTGTTCTGGTTTGGTCTTCCCCGTTACGTTTCCCTCGCGTTTTCGCTTCGTATATTCGTCTCACTAGTTTTCTTCTTTCATTCTGTGGATATGGCCCCACCAGCCGAGCTGTCTCGGTTCGATGTATTCTAATATTGGCTGTAGATCTTGCCTTATTTGTTCATTTCTTATTTTATCCATTATTGATACTCCTTGGACCTTCCTAAGGAACTTTATTTCAGTAGCTTGTATTTTACTCTTTTGCCTGTTTGTCAGCGTCCAGGATTCGCAACCGTATGTTAGTATTGGTCTGTAAATTGATTTAAATAAAGGGTCTCCCAATAGGAACGATATGCTTTTAAAACATCATAGCAACCATATCTAAAATTGTAGAAATCTCACTTTATTTTCAGTATAGTTTGACAATTCATCATGGCAAAATACACGCTTCAACACCGATTGCTTATTACCCAATTTTTTTATTAAAAGTATCGTTCTTTTATTCAAACTCAACGTGATCTTCGTGAAGATTTTGGTCCACATAATCGCGCTTCTGTGCTTGCTATTCGTCGAATCGTTGAAAAATTCGATACAAATTTCACTTTACACGAGACCAGAACACCAATAAAACAACGAAACGCAAGAAACCAAAAGAATATTGACGCTGTAAGTGACAGTGTTAGAGCAGATGCAAATCAGTCGATTAATCGACGTACTCAAGAACTTGGCCTTTCAAGAATGACAACTTGGCGTATTTTGAGACAAGATTTGGGTTTACATCCATATAAGATTGTGTTGAGTCAAGAACTGAAACCACTTGACCATCATAAGCGCCGTGTGTTTGCTGATTGGGCTCTAGAACAACTTGAAATTGATCCTGATTTAAAAAAAAAAAAAAATCATCTTCTCAGATGAAACCCATTTTTATTTGAACGGCTTCGTTAACAAACACAAATGTCGTTTTTGGTGTGAAACTAAACGACAACAGATTCATGAGAACTCTTTGCATCCAGCAAAAGTTACTGTTTGGTATAGTTTATGGCATGGTGGCATCATCGGACCATACTTTTCTGAAGATGCAAATGGAGATGCAGGAATAGTGACTGGTAAGCGTTATCTATCAATTTTAACGGATTTATGTGGCAAAAGTTGGATGAAATTAATTTGCAAGACATGTTTTTCCAACAAGATGGTGCAACACCACATATTGCCAATGCCACTATGGAGTTATTGAGAAAAAAGTTTGGTGAATCTGTAATCTCCAGAAATGGAACTGTTAATTGGCCTTCAAGAAGTTGTGATTTGACACCTTTGGACTTCTTCTTATGGGGTAATTTAAAGTCGTTGGTTTATGCTACTAAACCTTGAACTTGAATAGACGCTTTGAAATTGAACATCGAACGCTGCATTAATGAAAATACACCTGATTTGTTGCACAAAGTTACCGAAAAAGTTACATAATTGTCATAAGTTGTACAATAAAATAAAGAAAAATGTTTGCTTTTGTCCCAAATATTTTGTGTTTAATTTAATTTTAAAAACATATCGTTCTTATTGGGGAACCTTACTTTTATTTGTGTTTGTTTCGTTATTTTTTTTAAATTTATAAATGTGTTTTTCATATTGTAGTATAAGTTAATTGTTTTTTGTACTCTTTCATTAATCTCGATGTCTTGTTCTCCCATATCATCTAAGAGTAATCCCAAGTATTTAAATTCTTTTAGCTGTTCTAAATTGTTCTTTCCTATTTTTATGTTTAATTTTTCATTTCCTATTGTCATTATTTTGGTCTTTTCTATATTTATTTTCATTCCTTCTTCATTAAGTACTTCATTCCAGATGTTTATATTTTCTGCAACTTGTCTGTACTTCCAGATATTAGTACTACATCGTCCGCGAGAACACTCCTTCCGATATTTCTGTTCTCCATAGTTTTCTGCATCCTAGACACATTTTTGTAGTTTTTTTACCACACTTCTTTATTATTTCATCCATGTATACAGGGTGTTAAAAAAAAGTAAAATATTTAAGGGGGTAGTAATATGAACCACAACAAAGAAATAAGTCTTGATAAATATGGGTCCTTAAAGTAACGGTTTCAGAGATGAGGAACATTATTCTTTTTTACCTCCTTTTTTTTAGTTTGCTAAAACTTGCATTTTCTTATCATAGTTGGGTAATGTTTTGTGAAATAAACATTCAGTATTTGACAGTTGCTGTTAGTGCACAAAGTCCTCAAAGTAACGGTTTCAGAGATATGGAAGATAATTCTTATATGAAACATTTATTTGCCTATTTGCAGTTATTTATTACTTATTGATTATGTGCAAACAAACAAAGGGAGCTTCTAGCAAAAACAAAGAACAGAGTTATAGAAGATGTTCGAAGTGCCCTCCTTCCATTTCCAAGCAGGCACGACATCTTTGTCTGAAGGATATTCGAACTGTTGCTAAAACACCCCCATTGGCGATATTTTACACTTTTTTTAACACCCTGTATATTGAAAAGTGTCAGGCTTAGGCTGCCACCTTGTCTCAATCCTGTATTTATTCTAAACTCGTCTGATAGCATGTGGTTTTTGATGACATATTGTATATTCTTATTGTACATACTCTGTATTATTCTTAGAATTTTCTTGCTAATACCCTTATTTTCCATACTTTTGTTCTTGGCACTTTAACAAACGCCTGTTTAATGTCTATGAAGGTTAGGTGTAACTTTGTGTTATATAGTTTTCTTTTTTCTATTAGTTGCTTAATAGTAAATATGTGGTCTTGTGTGCTTCGACCGAGTGTAAATCCACTTTGTGCTTCTCTTAATTGTAGATCTATGATTACTGTTAGTCTGTTTTTCAAGATTTGTTTTCTATATTTTGACTATCGTAATTCCTCTGTAGTTAGGCCAATCTTTGTGTTCCCCCTTTTTATAAATTGGCATAATGAGTGCTACTCCCCATTCTTCTGGTTATTTTTCTTGTTCCCAGCTTGTGTTTAGTATATGCAGTAGAACCTCTTTGGCGGTTTTGCCCATATATTTTATCATCTCAGATGTTATTTTGTCCTTTCCAGGTGTCTTTCCGTTGTTTAAATTCCTGATTACTTCTTCGAGTTCTTTCATTGTGATTTCTGATGCTTCTTCAGTAACTACGTTTTCTAGTTTCTTTTCTTTTCTCTGTTCTGTTTACTCTCTACTTGGTTCTTCTGTGCCTAATAGTTGTTGGAAATATTCTTGCTATATTTTCATTATCTCTTCTTCATTAGTTATTATTTCCTTTTCCTTGTTTTTGATATTTGTTTCTTTGGCGGGTTTTTCTTTTCTAAATGATTTTAGTATCTTATAAAATAGTTTTTGGTTTTCTTTGCTGTTTGTTTCTATTATGTTTCCAAATTCCGTCCATGATTTTTCTTTGGCTCCTTCATATCGTTTCCTTTACTATATTTTGTTCTCTTTATATACTTCGTATTGATCAGGTGTGTTCAGTTGTAAGTATTTTTTCCATTCTATTTTTATTTTATTCTGACTTTTTCTTTGATTTCATCGCTCCACCACGTTGTCTGTCTTTTTCCATTGTTTGTATTACATCTTCCGCAAACTTTAATTGCGGAATTTATTAGCGTCTCTCTGAATATTTTCCATTTTTTGTCTAGCTTAGTTTCTTTTACGATTACGTATTTCTCGTCTAGCTCTTTGCTTACAATATTTTCATAATTATTTGCCGTCTCCTCATTTCTAAATTTATATGTTCTTTTTGATGTGTGTTTACGCTTTTGTATATTTTCCTGTTTTGTTATTTCTTTTTTGATTTGTGCGACTACTAGGAACTGGTCACTGTATATCTCTGCTCCTCTTTTTACTCTCACATCGGTTATTGCTTCTCGATTTCCTTGTTATGTAGTCTATAATTGATTTTTCATTTCTATTAGGTTGTGCTCTCGTGTATTTATATATTTCCTTGTGCTGGTAGAAGCTGTTCGTTATGATTAATCCATGTAGTTGGCAAAAATCTATCATTCTTTTCCCGTTATTATTCCTTATAGTTTTTCCGTAATTACCAATTACTACTTCGCTTACATTGCTTCATTTACCTACTCTGCTATTAAAATAAAAAGATCTGATAAAGTGCAATAATTACTACAATTATTAATAATATTTAGAGGTACATTGACAACTTTAATGGAACACTTATATGAGGAGGTGCCCAACTAAATTGGTCTATAAAACATGATATAACCATTTTTTTTAAATTAATGGAATTCTAAATATATAATACTAAAAAAATTATAGAAATTGATTCTTAGGAGATTCTTAGGAAAAAAAAAATTGTAAATACATATGTTAATGTCAATGTAATGTTACATATTGTAAGAAATTGAACATAGTAGGGGAAAACGCGACAAATAAACAAAAACAAATTTTATATTGTAATAATAAAAAAATGTGATAATAAAAAAAAGATCATAATCATAACAAAAATTAAACACTTATTACCAAAATTATTAAAAAATAAAGCATGTTATATTTTTTATTAAAAAAAATACTGGTGTGTTTTCCTTTCCCTCTATGATTTTTCTGGAGCGTATTCTTGACATGTCAGATTTTATTTAGCATTTGAAAATTATTTTGTTCGCAACTAATACCATTAAATAAATCGGCAAGAACCTGCGGAAAAAACAGTTAAATAAATCAAAGAGAAAAACTCGGGGGTTAACGCATTTTCGGTGCCATAATTGGAATAAATTGCGTCGTTTAACCGACTGTCAGTTTATTAGATTAATTTGTGTTAAATTAATTTTGATGAATAAATTTAAATATTTTCTCTTTATCGTATTCCGTTTCCTAATATATTTTCGCCAGTTGATTCCGCATATGCCTGCAATTATTTAGATTTTATCAATTACTTACACATTATTAAAAGTAGCTATAATTTCAATTTGTTTCTCTACAAGAATTGTCTGCAGCATATTTTAAGAAAATTACACTGATGATACCGTTGAACACGGCATTAAACGCATTAAAAATCAATAGAACAATAGAAATATGTTCCCTGAGATCAGAGGTCGCCTAGAAGATCCAAGAAGATCCTGTACAGTATAAAATTATTTGTACGAAAATTTGCTACACACGGTTGCGTTATATTTTAGCGAATCATATAAATTATTAAATGAATAAATCGTACTTAGCGATTCAAACTGAATAAACCGAACTCTATTTACCAACGAACAAATTGAATTAGCCCTGATTAAAAACAAAAATAAATACGGATGTTATAATATAAATATGTATGTATGATGCCCCACAACTTCATGGCATAAATCTAGGAGCTCACTAAGAAAGGCAAAATTAAATGAAAATGTATTTTTTTTTTCTAATCGCTTTTGTTTCCAAAATATAGGACCCTAAAGTGTTACTTAGCAAATCAGTTTTCTTATTAACATTTCTACTAGAGTAGACTTGAAAATCTGAATATACAATAATCAATATACATATTCACAAATAATTACAATCATCTGAGTAAACACAGTTCCGTAGAAACAGGGGTTCTTCTATGGTTATTGCTACATAAAAACTTTGAGGTTAGGATTTTTTTAAATCATATACCATTTTTCGGTAAATTAGCTCTATTGTCATAAAAACGGTATACTGCTTGAACTTCGAAAAATGAAGCCTTTCTGAGATATTCGACGTTAAACTATCTACAGTCTGTACTTGAGCATGAGTTCGACTTAAGTCGTACATTTGCGTATATTTGGTTGCTTTTGGTGCATACAAGTTTATAGAGAATACGGGTGATATCCCCTATGTAACTTGTTGCCGCGGTATCGCACTGGTGTGTGGGATTCTTTATATGAGAGGTAGTTTAATTCGCTTCATACTATGGCTCCTTGACTCGGCTTTCGCCTCGTTCAACAATTTCCACCATCGATCGTCCAGGTGTCTATTTTTTGTACAACATACTCTTTTCGAATAATTTTAACAAAGTTAATTTATACTTATGTTGAGTATTTTTATTTAATATTCACTACGACGGTCTATTTATACTGCTGTAACTAATAATATCGTAATATAAAATGTGCCTCTGTTCTATCGATAATTAATCATTTGTAATGAAAACTAAGAACAGTGCTCTTTAATATTATTTTTTCAATAAAATTTTAAATTATTTATACAAAATTGTAGAATTATTAAGGTACACAAAATTTATGGTATTAAAATTTTCACCTAATACTAATTAATTTATGCCTATAGAATATAGCGACTGGTACATCACACAACACGTCATTTCCACCTGTTGCAAGCAATTTAAACTATTAATAACTTACATGCAAAAGACAAGTCAATAAACTTGACTGCCGTGAATAAATTGTATGCCAGTATAATAATAAGTACTACATTACCGTAATTATGTCCTGGAATGTCAAGATTATATATTATGAAGAAAGATTTCGTTGCATTTAACATCAAAACTTGTTAATGCACATAGCACCAAATCAAAAGTACCTCTGTACATTTTTTGTTTCCATTGACTTTGATCACTGATTTCTGAAGAAATATATAGATACGTGTACGACACATGTGAATGAACAAAAAAGCAAATCCTACAGCGCAGAAATGATGTGGGGTATAAGTGGGGTAAAGTTCCACGGAGAGTGACTACTTATGATCCAAAAATCAATAACCAATTATTATCGATCTTGATAATATCGATAAATGTAAATTATTATTGGACTTAAGACCGATCTTTGAATTTACTGGTAAAATCTATATTTATCTGACGGTTTATAGTTCATAAGAAACCCATTGGACAAATAATTGCTAACGTTATTGTGAGTACTATACGTTTATACACAAGAACTCATCCATACCTTTGGAAAGACTGATCCGGAAGTTTTTCCATCATTGTGCCAGTAATATAGATTTGTAGCAGTTGTTAATTTGTAGTATTTAACTTTAAAAACTAGTTTAGACAAAACACCAACAATTAGTATTTTATATTGTAATAGCCTCTCATAAAGATATTCGTATTTCAGTAAATGAATCACAAATCAAGTTTTTTTCAGTTCAATGCTTTTAAGAAGTACATTTCAACTTCTGCCAATAAAAACAATAAATTATTATTACTCTGCACTCAATTCTAGTTTGTTGATTTTTAAGTGAAGCGCAATGTTACGAGATATTTAAACTACATAATTATCCTAAAATAATTCTAGTAACCACAGATATGCGTTTTGTGTATTAAAACTGGACAACGTTATTCCTTAAATGTACCACAGAAAAATTAAAGTTACAAGTACAACATAAAATCATAATAAGCAGCCTCAAGTAGATCGTGTACAAACGCGTTATTGGAATTCCGTCAGGCGTAATTGAATCTCAGTGCTGTGTTTTACGACAGCATCTTCAAACTCAATACAGGCCGTAAATATTGCTTAAGACGTTTCATGTTTATGGGCAGAGCTTTGATGTACACGCTACATGAAATATGTGGTAGTTGCTTATTAGAATGGGGGTAATTTTTATAAATTTCCGCAGGACGTGTAATAACGTAAGAATAATAATTTAAAACGGAATTTATGAGAAGGTAAGTAATTTACGGTAATGTTCTAGATGTGGACGAAGACTGATGGCGGCACCGAGTTATCAACGAAGCAGATGAAGTGAGAAATCATGGAAAGGAATTACATGCATCGCACGGAATTGGGGAATATTGAAGTTTTAAGTGACGAACCATTAATTAACAAACATTTTAATTAATATTATAATATATAGAACTTTATTGATTTCTAGTTGAACGAGTTTTTGTATTCATGGTAATCCAGGAGAAATACTTTCTTGTATCCTTATAAATCTCTTCCAAATTTATCTGAGGAATACTTTTGTTTCAGCATCAAAATATTTAAAGATTTGTAAATTGATACCCGAAGCCGTTGCCTCATGATGGCTCTTTAAAGATTTGCTTCTACTACTACTTCTTCGTCTTGGATAATTTTATATCTACATCATATAGTGAGCTTGCCATATATCAGATATAATTCAATTATTTTGTCATCTACACATCTGACTAAATAAGTAGGTAATTGTTTGTATCTGGTAAAATCTACGTTTAATATCACATTTTTGCCACGTATTTATTTTAAGAAAATTTCATGCCATATTGGCGGTATACATAGTTTAAACGCAAAGTTGGATTTGATGGTGGCAGGATGCCACCTCGACGTGCCATCCAAAATTCATTTATCAAATACTTATTAATTTATATAAGTACCTAATTTTTCACTAATTATTGATTATAATGTAATAATACATAATCCTGTAGAAATGCAATAAAAATCAACAAGCACAATAATTACGTTCCTAGTGACTGGCATATCGTACAAATTCCCGGATAATCTTAAAACAATTATATCTATCAAATCAACCAATCAAAAAACGGTACAAATTTACTTCCAAAACTTCATTACTGTTATCCCATACAAGAAAGTGTATTGTATTAAACTTTATAAACCTACCATAAAGGGAAGCCCTGTGTCACGATTAAATTCCAATAAGAACACTCCCTGCACAATGACGGCATGTAACACGCCCCAGTTAATGGTATTGGCAGCTTTTCCACTCGTTGGTTATTAGCTATTTAATTGAAAATTGCGAGTAACTACATCGGAATGAACTGTCACTTTAAATAGCTCGAGTGCGCAAACGAGGACGTAAGAATAATTTAGTGTGGGCCAACGCCATTCCAACGCAGGAGGCAGGTGCGATATTTTTTCGACATGATCAAATTTTTTAATCAACAGTCAGTTCTACTTAAAAGAAAGGTTGATGCTAAATATACGTACAGATTTTTAATCTGTCGCACTAAAATTGATATTGACTAATATCGATTTACGAGCAGAGTACTGCAACAATAATAATTTTCATTGTCTAAAACCGTAGAAAATATAAAGTTACAAACGGAGAAGAAAATGATAATTGAGGAATAATAGCATCTTAAAAAACGCAAATTTGTGGTCGAGCAATGGTCTGTACTAAACCATTGCTCAGCCAGATATTATTTATAGGGATATTTCAATAAACAGATAGTTCTATAGAGTGGATAAAAAAGATTGTCAGATACATTAATAGATTTGAATGTGTTTAAATTGGAGCGAACATAAATTAATATTGATTTAATAAAAAAAAAACTTCAAGAACTTCACAAAACCGTTTTAAAAACGGTTTAAAATATCAATATTAATCAAATTAATATTGATTTAATAAATAATTTTTTTAAGTACTGCACAAAACCATTTCAAAAACTGTATAACAAGACAGGGGGAGAAACTTTAAAATATGAATAAAAATCGATAATTGTGAAATTAACGCATCTTCTTATGAATAGCTTCTGCACCGCATTCAATGTATTAACATATAAATGTTGAGAGCAACGAAATTTAAACTACTTAATACGAATTGTTTAAATTATAAAAAAAAATATAGCGTTTAAATACAATATTGCAACAATTATATTTTTCTGAAATTGACAGTAAAGTATGAGAAATACTGCAAGTGAGTCGAAATCAGAACTAAATCAGCTCATTATTTTAGATTATGTGCAAATTTGGCTGCACACTTAACAGTGCATAAACAAAAGGGCATGATCAATTGTCATTTGTCTTACCATACATTATTACATGTGTATCTTTAAATGTCTTCAGCCGTATGTCACAAATATTATAATCAAATGAAATTCGTAAAGAAAGTGTAAGTAGGTAAATTGCGGCAAAAAATAGGCACACGTTAGTTGAGCATCACATTGAAATGTCAAATGCAATTATTACATAATTGCATCTGATATTTGAATATGATGCAGCAAATAACGTGTGTCCTATATATATATTTGGCCGTAATTGTACATAAATATATACTAATCTATTTAATACTCCCTGTAATGACTTGTATTAAATGAGTCGTATAGAATAAAAACTCACAATATCCAAAATCATCGAAATCGAGTTAGCAGTCCTTTTTTATTTGAAATTTTGCTCTAAAATCAAATAAGGCGTGGGTTCAAGTCCAAACTTACTATATCCTGGGTAAAATGCTATCAGAAGTAGAGGTTTATAGTCAAAACTAACATTATCCATTGGATATTACTTTTGATACCAATTAATTTTCAACCAATCACAAGCAATCTTATGGCTGTAAACTACACCCGAAGGTTACTATTTATAGCCTATTTTTGGTGCCTAGTTTTGATGGTTTTGTCTGTTTTGCTCTAATAAAATAAATTTTATTGCATATATATTAGATATTTTATTAATTTTATAACTATTATGGAATCAGAAGTAATTATCAAAATCAGATAAGAAACATTATCCACATATTGCTTCCAAAACATGATCCAATTTTTAACTGCTTTTATTACTAATATGCTATATAAAAAAAGTATTTTTTTTTAATTTTACAATTGATTTTGTAGAGCTAACAGGATGTAAAAAAAATCATTTCCTTTTTGGTTAATTCCCTAAATTTCAGTATTGGGATATTGTGAGTTTTGATTCTATACAACTCAAATGACAATGAGTAAAGAAACAATAAATCTTATTCGAATGCAATTTTTAACAACTCAAACCAAAAGAATCACAAAAAATAGCCATTTTAATATACAGATTTTTGGCATTTATCTTATAAGCTTGTTTGTTTGACACATTTTGAACTAATTCTGTTTATGATTTTCGGAGATATTTGCCATAAGAACTTAGTATACAGATATCACAAATTGGGCATTTTTACAAGACCAATAGACTTACGATATAGATGTCAGAAATAGTGCACATGTTTTGCAGACGCGGAGTTGGAAATAGTTTTTACTGCAATTCTGCATTCACTTTTGCATGTAATTTAATACTATTTTATGTAAGCACTATGTTTTATAGTTTCTGCCTTAGCAGATATAGAGCCTTTAGCTATATAGATTTTGAAATACGTACATTTTCGCAATCTTGGCTTTTTGACTACTTTTGAAAACGGGTTTTGGAATTTTTGGAAGATTTAACTTGATTGAATTTTGGATGATAAGTTATAATTATATTATTATTTTAATTTTAATTTATTATTATATTATAATAATTTTCGATAATAAATCGCCAACAATTTCAAAACAGCGAAAAAATGCCTATCTATCAAAATTGAAAGAATTGTGTAATTTTTATATAAGGAAATTTAACTTTATAGAATTTAAATCTACACCAATATTTATAGCGGTTATAGATTTCATACATAGATTGATACATAGATAGATATATTTGATTAATTATAGTTTTTGAATATTGTTCTAATTTGAAAAGTTTTGCGTTATTCAGAATTTTTTGTTTGTGATTTGGTATTATTATTTTTTTTTGCTTTAACCTTACAGAATCGAAAAAGGTAAACCACTTTTGAACCATAATTAAGACATCAAATCAATATTGTAATTACATATTCGAAAAATACATTTAATGTTAACCAATAAAATTGCAATAAAAATGATTCCGAAGAACACGAAAAGTTCTATAAAAATTATAAGACATAAAAGACCAAAATCACTTTCTAAAAATGATTTGTCAGACATATCCGACAAATTTATAACAAAAAAAATATATAATAAAATAGATGCGATGATTTTTGCATGTAATTTAATACAATTTTATGTGAGCACTATTTTTTTATAGTTTCTGCCTTTTTAGCTATATAGATTTTAAAATACTTACATTTCCGCAATCTTGGCCTTTTTGGCAACTTTTGATGGATTTCAAAAATATGTCTTAATGTCTTAATGTCAATATGTCTAAATTTTGGGACGATTGAACATAATCGAATATTAATTTGTTTGATAGATTTGGATATAATTTCTCAATGTTTCGAACAATGTAAAATTTGAAACTTTTAAAGTTTTTTTTTTGTTTTCTGTCGTACTTAGCCATAGAGATTTATATAGGTTTTTCAAATTTTTACCATATTTAGCAATTTCTGATGATTCGTGAAGAATTTGCTAACAATTTTAGTTAGATTTTTATGCCGGTTTTTAATTTAACGAACAACAATATTTATAGTGATTTACGGTTCCACTCTATTAGCCTCAATAATACATAGATTATGCAATTTTATGCTTTTTGAAAACGGTTTTTGGAATTTTTGGAAGATTTAATTTGATTGAATTTTGGAGTCCTCCAATGTTTACAGTAGCTTGCATTTCAGTCGTTTTAACCATATAGCTTTTAATTCATAGAATTAGATATGAGATTATACAGATTTCAGAAATGTTTAGCATATTTCGAAATTTTATGTTTGTATTTGTATGAACTTTTATAATTTAATAAAATTCAAGAAAACAACAATTTTCATAGTGTTTTAGAGTACCACCTCTATAGCCATATACAGAGTGTTCAAGATAAGAATCAACAGCATGGGGATCTCGGAAACCGTAAAAGTTACACAGACGGTTAAATAACAAAAGAGTTGCGCAATTTAGTGGTCAATAATATTCTGTTATGAAAACAAGAAATTTCCGCTTACTTTCGGAAATATTCGACAAAATCCGAAATCGTTTTTATTTTTTTGGTTTCTTCAAAACGAAACGTTGAACTGAAAATTTATAAAAGCTGTCTTATAGAGCTACAAAAGTGGAAATGAGAAAGTGTCTTTTGTTTTTTATACCATTTCAACTAACTTCAGAAAAACGATATTGCAAAATATATTGCAAAAATAAGCGGAATTTTCTGGTTTTCTCAACAGAATATAACTGAACACTAAATTGCGCATTTTTATGTAATTTAACCGCCTTTGTAATTTTTATTGTTTCCGAGATCCCAATGCTGTTGATCGTTATCTTGGACACCCAGCAGATGTTAATTCGATTAAGTTAAGTCTTACTTAAATTACAAGAATAATAAATCGCCAACAATTTGAAAACAGAGAAAATTGCACATATCTACTTTGAAAGAATTGTGTAATTTTGGAAAGATTTATCATTATAGAATTTAAGTCAAGACCAATATTTATAGCGGTTATAGATTTGATACATAAATTAATTACAGTTTTTGAATATTGTTCTAATTTGACGTTTTTGGGAATTTGTGGTTTGTGATTTTGTATTTTTTTTGCTTTAATCTTACAAAATCGAAAAAGGTTTTGAACCACTTTTGAACCATAATTTAGATTTCAAATCAATATTGTGATTACATAATAGAAAAATACATTTAATGTTAACCAATAAAATTGCAATAAAAATGATTCCTAAGAACTTATAACAAAAACATATGTATAAGGAAATTCTATAGATTTAATTTCGACTTATTGTCTTAGACGAAAATCGAACACACGATACTAAATTAGTCGAAGCCTGAACTAATATTTAATAGTAGATTATACCACGAGTCAATAATAGCCATTATTGTGAGTAGTATACTCTACTTTATCTACGACTAAATAGGCTAGTAGAACATTTTCGGAAAATGAAGAGGCCAGTCGCCATTTTGCGTTCTTTTGAAGACACCATTTGATGAAGGTTGTGTACGTTTTATTGTAAATGGAATTCGATGTTTCCGGTATCAATGTAGATGTTGTTGCTGTAGCTAGTTGTACAATTTCTGGAGGTGTACAAGTTAAAAACTCTTCATTTTCATCCATCTCAATACAAATACACGAACACTACGCGTTTGACAATGACACTTTTGAATTTGTGTATTTTGTTTCCATGGTATTATTTAGTTTGAGAAATTTTGTAATTGGAGTGCAAGAGGGAATAATGACTATTAATCCCTAGTCATTATTCCCTAAGGGAATAATATATAGCATTATACTGCAAAAACCTCAAGTATAATACTTACATTACAAATTAGTCGTTGATAAAATATAATATGTATTAAATAATTTGTGTTTCACTTCCGCAGTGCACCAATTGATAAATTCCACTTTCTTACAGGTGACGCTAAAGAACCTGGTCCTTTTCAAATCAAAAATCAAACATTTACAAAGTATTTTCTTCAATATATCATTTTTCAGACAAAATATCTTTTGCAGAAATAAAAACTATTTGAGATTGGTTCGAGGCTATCGATCGATATGTATACATTTTAAGCAGAAAATGATATAGAAATTTGGCAAAACGAAAACTGTGTGGTTAAATTCCAATCAAGTGTATTTTAGTGTTTCCAAAGCGGAAAAGGCAATTTTCTTTATACTCTCTCGCAGAAACGATTTTCACGGAATAAATAACGGCCGGGCGCGGATCTATTCCGAGATCAATGTCAAGGACAATCGACCCACAGATTATATCACTCTCAAGGAAAGCGACGCAACTCCCTAATTTTACTGCCTAAAATTCTCACAGGCCTCCATCGCCAATTAGGATTACGACTTAGAATGGCTAATAATAGTCTCTACACTCTAAAACACGTAAAGTTACATTTCTGTCATAATAAAGAAACATTGGTATTTACGGCTTTATAATTATTGTTAAATAATTTATGGTTGCAATAAAATTCGCGTAACAAGGTTACAGTTTATTGCAGGCAATTGAAATTCACAGATTATTCCTATTCAAATCTGAATATATTATTCGAATTATTTACACACAAAAAATTGCTCTACCGTATTTATGTCCTATACTATCTACTCTATTAGATTATAATTTTGTACACGGATTATTAGGTTTATAATATGTATAGCTGAAAATGCGAACAAAATCGTTTCACATTGATGCAAGCTTTAAAAATGGTGGATCATCGGAATACTTTGACTATTTGGTTTTGACGTGGAAACGCTCAAATCTTAAATTCGTTATTAATTGCAAAGTTGCTCTTTGAAATTTGAAAGTAAATAATGAAATATTTTATATTGTATTTTATATAATAGTAGTTCTAGGCTTTGATGTCATTAGTTAAATTCTCGTCTAGGGCATTATTATAATTTCTCAATTTTCATTTCCCCGTAAATGACTGGATGTATAGCTTTCTGAAAAATTAAAAATGTGTACTTTCTCTAGTTTGTCAGAGATGTGACGACATGTAATCATTAATTAACGTGGTCTTATCAATCTGAAGCCTTAATTTTGGCAAGCGAGTTTCGGCAGCTATGATAACACTTGTTATCGGTTAAAGAGTAGCAAATTTATGTTTGTAGTGCGTGGTGGCGATAAAGGAGTTAATATTGGAATTTCTGTGTTTCCTCCAGTGATAAGCCACAATGTAGTATATGGTATAAAGGTTAAGTTAACACTATTTCAAAGGCGAGAATGATAATTATTTGAGATAAATACTTAAAATAGAACCATCTTGGCGCCGGAATCTAAATATACGTCTTGAATGCGTGCATAATAGTTTACATTGTGAGTTTCGGTAAAGTGAGTGTACGCCTTTGTTTACTCAACTCCCAGCAGCTGCTACCGGAAGCCGGCACTGATTAACAATTTGTTAACAACAATTGCCAGAGCACCCGCCCCTGGGGATGGGCCGAGGGTGGCATCCAGCCATGATGGGAGCGAAAAAAAAATGCGCATTACTAAACTTTACACATAAATTTGACGGGTACAAATGCATGTTAGTGGTAATTTTAAAGTATCTTTACGAGGTCCCGGCGACGTTTAACAGTTGCGCTCTAAGGCCATAACTTCTGCCAATGTGGTCGCGTCGTTTTGTTTTCCGACGAAATGTAAACTTTTATTTTTAAATTGAAATGATCCTTGAGTGCCGTAGTCAGGGTCGGACTCGCCTGCAATCACGCAAAATAGCGATCACATTAATTAACAGAACAGTAGTTGTAATACAATGCACTAACTCATATTACACACCTCCCTCTCGGGAAGTTCGTGTGGTTCATTTTGAAGTAGAAACACGATACACTTCCATTAAAAAAAATATATTTTTTTTAAATATTGGGCATTTGAAGCGACAACAAATTATTAGCTGTTACATCAAAATAAAATAAAATATCATTTACTTTAAAAAAAAAATCTTTTGAAAATCTCGTCACTAAAATAGTGACGCACTACTATTTTTTAAATAGTTACATCTTTGAATGGTTGATTATTGCATCCATTGTGAATTGCACAAACATTTATACAAAAAAAAAAAATATATATAGTTTATACTATGTTGTATACCTACACTTTTTGACCCAACATAGTCCATACTACGAGGTCCTAATATATTTACTATTGCTTCATGATACTCTGTAAGGTATACCTAATATATACAATATTCTTAAGTTACTAGCCTCGCGAATGAAAATATCAATCCTAACTGCAGTTCCACCTCTCAATCTGTGCCTAGTTAATTAAGCTTCGATTTTTAGTCTGTAGTTCGATTCCCGCCCAAACTTGTACTAAACTCCTTCAATTTCAATTATAATAGCAAATAACGCCTTAGATCAATAATCGGGCAACTTCTTGCACGCTGCTATTCTTACCAAGCAATTAAATGTAACAAAAACGCACTCGAGGCTATCAATTACATTCGCACTTCACTGCAGCGGCCCTGTAAGTCGCCATTTTTACGTCAAACACATCCTTCACACCCGCAGTTATTGAATTAGCCTACTAATAAATATTAACGGTGAGCGTTTCCGGAGGCTTAATTTTCTCCAGCTTTCGTCCCATCAATCACCATGCAGGCTTTCATATCACTTGATCCCAAGGACGATAAGCGCCGCTTTCAAGGTGGCCCAAAATGCTAAAAGGATGTTTAATGGTTTAACCCCGACGCCCGCCGGATTAGTCGCCGGGACACCAAGGACGCCCAAACCTACGCAAGAACCCCCAAGGACGAAGACGTTTTATGTTATATAAAATATTCAGCGTTTTTGCCACGCGCGATTCTGACATGTAATAAATTGTATACCGCAGCGCCTTGATGGGGCATCTCAAAAGCAGAAGTTAATTTCGGGATTAGCCCCGAGGATATTGCAGCAGCAATTACTCGGTAATCTAAATGGCATAAGCAATTGCTTTCCCAAAGCGACCGACCCAGTTTCGAGTTAGGAACTCCTCCGAAGATATAAAATGTCTCGAGATTTGATTTTTATTGAAATCTCCAGGTTGGGATTTTTATTCTGCGTGCCCAACAGCCGCATATCGTTTCCGCCACAATTCAAATATGTTAACATAAACTTAAATAATTCAGCTATTTTGTTAACTAAACCAACACAAATTCTAATATTAAATACATAGGATGTCCCAATTTAGTAGTATTGCATGGTTATCTTTCTTATCATACAAGATAGAGGTAAAGTTAACTGGACAATATGTAGTTTTTTATGCTGATTGATACTCATACTAAATAGACAAACTGACAAATGTTAAAAGAAAACAAATAACAGGGGATTGAGTTTGGCCAATGATGTATAACAATCTATAGGTGAATTATAAGAAGTCATGTGTAAGGACCCGATCCATATTTAATATTAATGAAATATAATTATTCTATAATTAAAACGTATATATATAATCAAGACCCTTTTCTACCCGTTAGGGTGTAGGGTATAATTAAAACGTATAATACAAAAACGCATAGGCATAAATGTTTTAGAGGGCACGAGAAGGTATGCGACCACCCGGATTTTCGAACATGCACAATTGAGAGAAAGCAGTCATATATTAATGAGAACGCATCAACTAACGTCAACTTGAATTTTAAACTACCTACATCTTAAGATAACGGGGAGGCTGAGTTCGCCACGGGCATGGCGAACTTGGGTGGTACACATGTGCAGAGATAGATCAAGTTCAGAAAAATAAGCGAAAATAGGTACGGGGGTGGTAGAATGTGGAAGGAGAAATAGTATAAATTCAGAAATTCGGCACATACTCAAATCAGTTAGAAGTAACCACAAGCGCAGAACGTTACTCTGCTCGACGAAGTCCCAGAAGTTGACCATTAATTTCTCAGGTAATTACAAAATCAAATGCACACCTTACTAAGCTACTCTAAAGTCAATTTCCGTACTAATGACAAAACCTTTCTAGCAATGTTGCTGCGCCATAGCGCACGTGTAGTTAATCGAAGTTAATAAAGGTAGAAGAAGACCCACTTTTCACCGTCGCCACAAAATGCGCGGGTAGGCATAACTGCGTTTTATACCTTGTCCTGACAATATTTTCTTCAAGACAGCAAAATATTGTAAATATCATTCATTTTCCTCGTTGCAAAGCATTTGATTTCGGATAATTTTCGTTCATTAAAATTATAACTAAAACGTCTCGCCAGTTTAGAGAAGAAGGTAATCGCAACCAAATATACACCTTATTAAAAGCCTCTAAAGTACTCTAAAAGCCAATTTCCATACTAATGATAAAACATATCTAGTGGTGCTGCTGCACCATAGCGTATAGTTGATCGAAGTTAATAAAGGTAGAAGAACGTGGGTCACCGTCGCCACAAAATGTGCGGGTAGGCATAACTGCGTTTTATACCTTGTCCTGGTAATATTTTCAACAAGACAGTAGAATATTGTAAAATATCATTCCTTTCTTACGTCAAAATATTTGGAAGCAAATATTATTAATCGAGCTGTTTTCTAAAAAAGCTAACTAGTAACGAGTACATATAATGGGTATATAAATCTCTCAATACAGTTAATTCGATGATATTCTGGGTCAATGTAATTTCGTGAATAAAATTGTTCAGCGCTCCGATATTCAAGCAATATCACCATTTCAAACCGAATCAATCGTATGAATGAATGTACGTATGTATAGATGGGGGTAGACGTAGAATTGAACCTGATAAAAATAAACCGTAATCCGATTTATTTAAATAATATGTGGCTGAGATTAATGGTATATTCAAATGCTGTTAATATCATGCGATGATGACACGCGATAACTTATCTGCACAATTTGAAGATGGGTTATGGCATGAATTCATTTATGTGATTTGTTCCTATCCACAAGGTGGCGTTGAAATACATTGGTAGACACACATGCTAATGTTTAATAATAATAATAATTTCTATGCAGTGATGACATGTATTTGAAGATAATTTGGTACATGAAGTAGCTAATTTATTTCACTTTGTAATTCCAATATTGATTATTAACGATAACCAATTTTACAAAATAAAGTCAAACAGTTAACGTCAGAAATTATAAATAAAGATTCAATAATTATTAAATCAAAGATTTGCAAAATTTGAACAAAGTAAATTGAATAAATAACGTCTAATTTGAATGATTAAACAGAATTTTATTTACCTATCGCTTGCAATAAAGTAAATTAAATAAATAAAGTGCAATTTGAACGATGACACTGTATTTTGTTTACCTGTCGCTTGCATAATCTTTCAAAATTTGTAAATCTCACTGAATTAAACGAATCCAATTAAGTTGTCACGATAATGATTTTAAAAATCAAACATAACGTTATGAATATAACGTATAAAATTATCAAAATCTGTATAATACCTGGGTGCGAACCGTTACACATGCAATATACTTAATTTTGGAATTTTACAGTACGCAAACTAATGCGAAATATGATTTGCGCATTACTTGCGCATATACTTACAGGATGCCTCAGTTATCGTGCTCAACATGGGGTTCTCGTAAACCGTAAGACTTCATGTTTTGATTGTTTTCAACAAATCTTGGGATTTGAAATTTTGAGGTGACCCGGAACTTTTTCAAATAAAAGTTTTCGAAAAAAAATCTAGTATGTTTTTTCAATTTTTTGTAATAATTTTTTATCACAGTAGGCTAGTTGTTTACTAAGGCTATAATTGAGTTTACCCATTAATAAAGATTCACTAGCTTCACATATTGCAAAAAGTTTTATTTTTAAATCCACCGAAAAAAATAAAAAAATTACTGAGGTGTTACAATTTCAAGTGAAACACACTGTACATGAACTATGAGTCAGTTTTAATAAAATATTTGAATTATACTCAAAAAAGTTGCCTTAAAAATGTCAAAATTCCATTTCAATATAAATTGGATTGAACGAGCCAGAGAGCAAAATTGAAAATGTATTTCTTGTCGCCTTTTACCAATGGCAGCCAACCCAGACAATTTTTGAAACTTTTATTTCCGCGCCGCAAGATTATTTTGTCTAATTTAACCAACTCCCTATCTCTTACCGTTTACTAGATCTCTGCGTTGAGCACGATAACTGGGTCACCCTATATATGAGCTCATTTTCTACATTTTACAGTTCATATGATACGAATTTTACTAATGAGCCATACTTGCACTTGACATAAAATAGTATATTATGCAACGAGTATTTACTAACCATTAAATGCAAGTTGCATACACTATTTTTTCTACGACAACGCATGAAAAGTGGTAATTGTCAAAATTTATTAAAAGTAAATATACAACACAATAATTTTAATATATTTAACAATATGTTTTCTACGACACAGCATAAAAATTAAGAATAAAAATTGGCAACTGTCATTCATTAAACTTCCCCTATATAAGTTTAATGAATTTTGACAGTCCTTTTCATAACTGTTTGTTGTGTCCCTTTCATAAATATCACACACAAATTAAAAACATAACTTCTAAAGCTATAATTTTATCTAAACACTACTGACTTTCGTTCTCCAATGATTGGATATGCGACTAATTTGTTTACAAGGATAAACCGTTCAATAAACCATTTACAAATTTCAAAAACAGTTTGGAAAGAATTACAAAAATTTTACTTTGGAGCACGAATAAAATCACAAGCATAATTCCGCCGTCTTTGAAATAACAGAAGCTTGTAATTAGGTGCGAATGGGTACGAATACCTAACATAAATACTTATGTTTCGGGGAGATTTGTAATTGTCCCTTTCATGCCACCTCTCCCCTAATATTATATTGAAATACAACAAAATTTTAAAATAATTATATTTTTTGTTGTATAATTATATTCTGGATAGTACAGCTATGAAAATGTAATTGCGAAGGTGAAATATTTGTGGATGTCGATGGAAATGTAAATTTTGATGGAGCTGCAATATTTATTGAATTGTTGGTTTGGTTGTATTCAATCGAATTCAAAGTTTGATTGCCTATGTTTAATTTATTTTGGATTGATTCATCAATGTAATTTTCGGCTACTGCCGTGGATTTCCATCCGCCGTGACGTTTTAATAACATTTTTAGATAAATTTGTATCTTAATGAAAAATTTGTATTTAAATGACTATCATTTAGGTACCGGTAGCGAATGTTTAATATATCAATTAAAGAGTAGGAGTAGAAAAAATATTTTTTAGTATTATTCCTATTATTGACATCCTTACGCCAAAGTAACAGAGAAAGGTGCTATGTTACCTACGGAACCAATTTTAAAAATGCGTTCTGAAGCGCTGTGAAGGGAAATCACTATAACCTACAAATAGATATGCGTTTGACCAGGAAAAACCATGTCTAACCATGTGTGAACTTTATTTCAATAGTATCCCTGTTATTAATATCATAAATATTTTATTTGCGCATTTTTGCGTTCTGGAAGTCCTATTCACTACTAATAATAGTGCATGAAAATTGACTTTCTTTACTGTCGGAAGTTTGCGTCTGCTTTTATGGTTGCAATACGTTTCATGCGCTATCCCGCAGATTCTCCGCCCTTATAAGTTGTTAAAGTGGTTTTATGCAGTTCCTACTTTTATTGACTATCGAACCATGATGAGTTTATTTGGGTATTGATTTGTGCCGAGTTTCCTGAATTATATACAGACACCGTTCATGAATTATATCCCTAACATCGCTTAAAATGTTTGTTATGCGATAGTATGACGTTTCTGCGCACTATTATCCATATATTTAAAACTTTCTTCAATCTAGAGCATAATATTTTAAAAGCAAATTATTTAACTTGTACATCTATAAAGTATTGTTTATTATTTAGAAGTAATCCTTCTGATATTTCTACTTCATCAACAGAACATCATATCCGACGACACTTTCATGCGTAATAATACCAGTAATAATAATAATGTTATAGTTACAATGCAAAAAAGTAAACTTGATGATAATACTTTAAGTAATAATAATATATTCTAGCAGACCTTGGGCTTGAAAAATCCGAGTAGAAATAAAGGTGTTCTATTTAATTTAATCTAGGTATTTTGTTTATGTTTGAATGCTAATAAAGGCATTGCTCTGGGAGATTATCGAATTCACGATACTACGGGACACACTGTAAGTATACGAATACTTATGTTAGGAAATCTTCATGAATGCGATATAACCATATAAATTGTAAATTCGTGTCCTCGGTGCTCGCGAAAGCACATGCTTTAATACAAAATACTCGCATTACACAGGTAAATCTCTTCATTTCAAATTCGACAAGGAGGCAGCTGACGCGGTCCGTACAAAGCTCTCATCAGATTTTCGCCATGACATGAAATTATACACCCCTGCGAGAAAGAACCATGAATTCTATTAGATTATCTCTTATTGTTTGATGTTTGATCTCAAATATCGTTAGGCTAAAATAATACTGTAACATAAAATATGGAAACAGCCTTGAATGCACTTGAATTTTAAAGAACATTCCTCAGCAAATAGTCCTCAGCTTGAATTTTTAATTTATTTATAGAATATATGCTGCTTTTGTACATGGTGGTAATAAAACACAAAGCGCAGCTCTGCTTAATTTGTGACATTTTGAGCGATTCTGTAACTGGCTGTAAAGGATTTCTTCTGGTATGTACTCGTCCATATTGAACAACATTGACGGAATTCTTCTAGATTTATTTTGTTTATCGGTGGTAAATATCAGAAAGTTTCCTTAAAAACTGTACAAGTTCATTATTTCGGTCGCAGTTGCCATAGTAAATGTAATGTTGCATGTGTAAACAGCATAGGAGTAATTAAATAATGTCAAAATTAGAATTTTCTGAATATTTCAATAACTACTTACTTTTTAAACATAATAAAGTACAATACTTTTTTGAAGTAAATTCTCATGCCAATTGCTCTGACAAAAAAGTAGGTCATGTCATTTAAAATAAAAGAAGTAAATAAATAAATCGGACACAAAATATTTCACACAATAGAGCTATCTTTCAGGTATATTTCAAGATAAAATTATCGCTTTTTATCGCAATTCTAATAGAAGTTTAAGCCCTTTTTTAAAACATCTTTTGACGTAAAAATGTAGGAACTGCATTTATATCTCAGAAATTAAAA
Source organism: Othius punctulatus (assembly GCA_951805005.1). Lineage (NCBI taxonomy): Eukaryota > Metazoa > Arthropoda > Insecta > Coleoptera > Staphylinidae > Othius > Othius punctulatus. The sequence goes on along the minus strand of OX638141.1, from coordinate 64,707,208 downwards.
GTACATAAATCTCTACAAAATAAGTTTGAAATTAAGCGGGGAAGCTCAAAACAATACATATAAGATAAATAAAACACTTGGTTGAAGTTTCGCGGAATTAATTCCGTTAAACTTCAACCAAGTGTTTTATTTACTTTTTAATTAACTTGTTTCACCAAGTGGTAACCACAAATACATTTAATTTAACATATAGGGTGTTCCATTAAAAAAAAAAACAAACAAAAGTTGACAGCTATTTCTGTTAAAACTGAAAGTGATAGAAGGTTGAAAGTATTTCACCCAAGGAGAACTGAATCAGCTATGTTTATATGAATTTGTTCAAATTTTTATTTTATTAGGAAATCCTAAACTTTCAAAGGACGGTTTCCGGGAGACACCCTGTATGTTTATGCCGTCCAAAAATATGGGGATCACGGTGCCAATAATGAAAAATTGTTGGGGCAACTACTTGAAATGAATATATTTCTTCTGAGAGCATTCAGCGCACATAAAAACAAAAAAAATATGAATATGTACTTGTCACTGGTAATAAAAAAAGGTAAAAAGGTTCAAACGAGCTGAGTTCTTCGGTCCAATCCACATTCAATTGTCCTCTATTTTCAAATTTAAAAAAATTATTTGTCTTGATTGCCTTTAAAAACGAATGAACGTGAATATGTATTCCTCATTTCTAATTAGAAAATTTGAAAGTTTTTTTAAAAATATTCTCATTTTCACATCAATGTTTAAATCTAAAAGCGCTATAAACATACATTTAATCAAACTCTTACCGACTACCTGTTGTAGGTATAGATAAAATGTTCAATGTTGTCAGGGCTTCAGGGCTGAATACTAACCTGAAATCAAAGAAAATATTTGTTATTATCAATTCAATAAATATTAAATATGTATAATACATCATACAGTTTATATACATTAGACTGTGTGTTAATTATTGTATTGTGACGTTTACATCCACTCTGCTTGTAGCGTAGTATTAATAAAGAAATAATTATTATTACGATAATACCATGAAGTGGAGAAGGAATTAGAGGAGAACCAAAGTGGATTTAGGATTTAGGATTTAGGAGAGGGAGGACTACTCAGGATCATATATTTACCATTCGGCAAATTATAGAAAAATACAGAGCACGCAATAAGGAAGTATTAATGTGTTACACATATTTGGAGAAAGCAGTTGATAGAGTAAATAGGAAAATGATTTGGAAGACCTTGGAAATATTTGGAATAGGAGAAGAATTAAAAGAAACTGTAAGGGGTATCTACCATAAGAATCAAAACTATGTGAGAACAAGAAACATGACATCGGAAATATTTATCACAAACGAAGGAGTTACACGGGGGGGGGCACTAAGCCCACTGCTTATCATAACAGCCTGGATGAAGTTATCAAAAAATCAGTACCTAACATGAAGAAACTTTGTGTCGGATACAAAAACATGCAGATAGTGACCATTAACATATACGCGTTTGCAGACGACATGGTGATATTTGCAGAGAATGAAAGGAATCTACAACACAATATAAATATTCTGGAGAAACAACTAGCCGCCTTTAACCTAAAAATTAATGAAAAGAAAACAAAAGGGATGAGAATTGCAAAAGAGGAGACGGAAAGACACTTAAAAATAAAAATTGAAGGCAAAGAAATTAAGCAAGTATCGCAATACAAGTACCTAGGAGCGATTGTAGAAGAGAGCGGTAGTTTCGAAGGTGAAATTAATAATAGAGTAACAGCACCCTCGAAAGTGTTCCACAGCCTAAGAACTAAGTTCCTAAACAACAAGGAAGTATCCAAGAAAACTAAAATAGTGGTGTTTGACGCAATATACATTCCAACACTCACATATGGAAGTGAAACGTGGGTCACAAATAAAAGACCAGAGAGCAGCCTACAAGCAGCCGAAATGAAGTATCTGAGAAGAACGGAGGGTGTTTCAATGCTGGCCAAATTAGAAACACAGATATTAGGAAGAACATAGGGGTAGCACCGATAAAGAAGAACATAGAGGGAAATAATTAGATGGTTGGGGCATCTTAACAGAATGCAGGAAACAAGACTTACAAAAAGAATATGGCAAGCAAGACCGGTTGGAAAAAGAGGGAGAGGTAGACCTGCAAAAACATGGAATGAAACAATATGTGAAATTTAAAAAAATAGTGGTATAGATTTTAAGGAAGCAAAGACAAAAAGTGCGGACAGAAGTGAATGGCGGAAGTGGGTCAATGACAGTACGAAAGGTTAACAGGACAAAACCTCGACACCCAAAGAGGGATGGATTATGTGTATGACGTATTATTACTCACTTCAGATTATTATACAGTTTTTTTTTAATGTTTTAATCAAGGCAGGTCGATTTTTGTTATTTATTCCGCATGTTTTGACGCACTTATGATGACATATAGAAAAATTATGACATCAGCAATTTTTGACTTATGACGTCATTGACATGTTGTTTAAGTGGAATTCCATTTTTTTATTGCACAACTTTTGTAGATTTCTTCATTGTAAACTATAGAACATTTGTTTAGATTTGCCATGTCGAAAGAAAATCTAAATTAAGTCATAACTCATAACGTATGAGGCAAGTTTTGAAAAAAAAAAATCAACAAGCTTAATCACCAATATAACGAATTGTTATGAAAACGAATCTACAAAACTGATAGAGGACTATGGTCCTCAGAGGCACTTAACTAGGATACAACTTTGGCTTAGACTTGTCTAATCTTCCTTTGGACGATGTTCGGAGCAATTTTTCTAAAAATTCGTAATTTTTTTTTTCATGTTGGCCTTCCCAACCGTTCTCATAAACCTTTCGACACAATAATGACCAAAATTCTTGTATTAGACGAGCTTGGGGAACATTTGGGGGGTTATCTTTTCTCTGTACATAATTAACATTATTCTGTTAAAATCATTCCAGAGTCATCCTGGCATAATCGCACGAAGCGAGATCATCGCAACATACATCGTCGTTCTGATGATGTGTGACGATCTGAATATTGATAAAATTAAGCATTTTCGGTAAACCTTTTTGGATATAAAGCCGAGCATCCTCAACTGCTCCGTGAACTCGGTGAACATAGGGTGTTGAAATTCCAGCCTCAGATCGTTGCAACAATCTAAAACTTTGTCAGCAAATTTCGCTTTTGCTTTCAATTTTACTTCGTTTGGGCAGTTTTCAATGTCACAGGTATAAATCCATCGTTACGGCGTGTTTACATCAATGTTACTACCATGCAATAATAAATCGCAATCAATAAGAGAAGCGAGAGTGGTGATCTCACCTTTCTTACTGGCTGCGAAATGTAAATTTGTTAGCAACACATGTATTGGTCTAAACGAGCTGATAGCTTTCATTTCTCAATGTGACATCGTGAAATATTTCTCATAATCCATTATAATCACATGTTTCCTCACAAAATGTCTTCATCTCAAAGCTCATCAACATCTAGGTATTCTTTTAAGCTGTGCCTGGGTGTATTTGAGACAGTTTCTTCTTTTTCTATAAAGTACTCCATTTATAAACAAAATTCTTTGGATGGTTCTTGAATGAGACCCCAAAACGGCGGACCAGCTTTCGACTAGAGATTCCAATTCTGTCTTGAGCGGATTACCAGTTTATTAATCTTGTTTTATGCCAAAACTTGAGGTAATCCGGTTTTCGGAAAATTACCGCAAGGTATACCCTATTCGCATTCTCATATTGTCATATAAATAGTTGCCTGGCTTTTTTTTCCAAGTTTGTAAGACATCTTGAACTTATTTATTAAATAAATTTGTCATTTATATATAAAACAAAAAAAACATGCTTTGTTAACCGATTTCACGGTAACTAGATCATACATCAAAATCGAGTAGAAATTTCAAGACAAACTTTTTCTCCAATCGTACGTCCGTTAAATTCGTGCAATTTACAAGGTTTGCGTACGTATGCAAGGTATTCATAGTTGGTATGCAAGGTATGGAGGGTTTGTTTCGTATTTTGAGTCACCCATTAAAAGCATGTCGCCAACTTTAAATACGCATTGTGCATGTGAGTCTGTGTGGAAAGTAAATAGTTAACCTAAATTTAATTTGTTGTTGGGACCAGATCTGTAAGAGCCGAATAAAGATCGATCTAATAGTACTACTACTGCTAGGAAAGAAAAACGAATATCTATTGCTTCCTAGGGAAAGGTTCGAATGTGTTTATATCGTTCATGAGTGAGTTTTATTACATGTCTCGACGTCAGTCACTTTCAGAGGGCCCATCAGACATTACCCCTTTTCATAATAAATTGGCTCGACATAAAAAGAGCTTTAGTGAGCCCCTGGAACCGTCCTTGGTGGGCGAATCCAATTCCTAGCCCATAGGCCCCATTTGCATTTCAATCAGTGCCCCCGAATTTCCCATGAAAAGAACCGCATAAATTATCGTGAAACTCGTATCCCCGATAGTGCCGCACTCTATTGATATTACAGGCGTATTGCATAAGAATGAGTCACCGCGGCAATCACTGGCTTTTATGCACAGGTGAGTTTTGAGTAATAAAAATAATGCGCCGTCTGGAGACGTGCGATAAACCAACACGGAATTAAGTACTGGAGGTAGTGGAAACTGTCGATAGTCACGTAACAGACCAACACCCTCTCGGGGGCACACCGGTGGTGCGGATAGGGTCAGGTTATTAAATTAATTAGAAACTGGAGGTGCACAAAAAGCCCACTTTTAAGATTAATAACCTTGTTGTAGTTGGTAATGATGCAACGACGCCGGAAGCGTTCATGTGAAATTGTTTAATTGGCTGCAATTAAAGATATTTCTAGCTAATCTCAGATATTTATATTCCTCTGGTATCAACGAACATGACCTCTTTAGATGTGAACATATAATCCATATGCGAATAAGAATTTGCTGATGCTCCATCCCAGCACCAGCGGAAATGTCTATTGATATCCAAGTTTTTATAGACCCGAGTCGAATGAACGCTTCCTTTCCAATGTGCACGATTGAGTCTGAAATCCGCTAAGCCACTGCGTATCGGACAAGGTCCGAAGTTGGTCCAACAAGATAACGAGTGACTCAATACATATTCCCAAGAGGATTGATTGATGTTTTCAATTATTAATGACGCCCATTTATCAGTATAGTGTTTGTAAACACGGAATAATTTGTAACGATTAAATGCTATTTCCATTTAAAGTGCACGCGTATTTATAAAGCAGCAAATATGTTGTTGCTTGTGACATATCGAGCTTAACATTGAAGAATAGTAAACATCGAAAAATGCAAGTTCAAAAGAAGTTCTCTGAAAAATTCTAAGGAACGATTGCTGGTGGAAACTTCGATAGGCTTCCGAAATTAATCCGCAGTTTTTACAGATGGACATCACTCTATAATAACTGTAAATATAGATGTCCTCAAATACTACACTGAAACATTTTTTTAAATCTATTTAACTACAATTTGTAGGAAAACCTACTCTATATAATGAATTCTTGTTAATAAATCCAAGAAAACTTATTTACGACTAAGGCTACTGACCTCGCGGATATCATGCTCGGCCAAATGAGTAATCGGCGGCGGTGAGTTTCCTTGGTGTTTAATCCGATCAGATAATCGCATTTCTCTGATTAAATTTAAAACGGCTTTCACCCACAGACAGCCCAAAACGTTTAATTACAATTCGATTATTAATTAATAAGTAATCATTTCGTCGGATGAACGGGTCGTAAAAGTGTGCAGTGTCTCGAACACAAATTTCGGTCAAGTGTAATTAGGCGACATAACTCACTGCCGGTGAAAACGGTGCGGTGTGTAATTAGCATAATGATATTGGTGTGTTTTCATGGCAATTGATTAGAACTCATAGATGAATATTTATTAATTTGCAAATGATGATACGTATATTGTAAGCTGACGTGTGCGGTATTTAATAATGTGCATTACAAATATCTTATACTTTACGGTTAATTTCCTTAGTTACTATTGTTAATGTTGAAGCAATTGTAGTAATAGAAACTTAGTTAATATAAATAACAAGTTAATACAAGTTCGCAAGACCAGTTAGTACGTCTACTTTGAAGTATGTATTATGGAATTTGTATGCGCATGTTCACGATCCAGATAGAAGTTTAGAGCTTTCAGAAATTATGGTCTGAGGACCCCTGTTCCAAAACTTGAGAATGATAAATAATATATTTAAGTTTCGCTTTTTTTAACTAAAAATTTGTATGTACCTTCTGTGTGATCCCAAATGAGATAGTAAATTTATTGTTCTCTCGGAATGAAGAAAAACACTGCTTTCCTCTCTGTACGCCCGTGGATTGAGGACAAGCCCTTTGAGGCGATACTTGAGCCCAATGACCACGACACGCAACTTTGATTAACAAAAAGTGGACTGTAATGTAATATTCTTTGTGAGCGAGCCGCGGGGTTAGCTTCTACTTGCTACCACCTACCTTGGTCGACCAGAAGGGCGGCGTCACTTCACTATTGGATTTGGCACTATTGTTCTCTTCTCTCACTATTTTCTGTTGTGTCCTCTTCAACGTACGTTTCGAGAGTCTTGTTCCGTGAGCCCGGGTGTCGCGCGAAATACAACCATCGCACGCGCACTCCAGTCGCGTACCGGCCGCTCACAACCACAATATACAGGGTGGACGTCCGAACATACCGCCCACCTTGGAATATCCTATTCCAAAACAAATTGTTCATTCTAGCAACAACAAAAATTCAAAATTAAAGAATCCACCACAACCGACTAAGCCCCAAACAAAGGAGATAAACCGGTTGGAAACGGTTTTACAACAAAAAACGAATAAACCAAAACAAAATTCGATAATACCAAAACTAAATCTCATTTATTATACTACTCCCTACGAGTAGTATAAAATTCCCGACACTAAATAACGTAACAAATAACCTAGGGTGCTAGGCGATAAGTTGGCTATATTTGGACAGGGATATAGGGTACAGGATCAATCGAACTTCACTCCGCCCGGGCGATAGGGGAGACTTCGCGAAGAAAGGTAGCCCTTAAGTGGATAGGCATGTCAGGATACGACACCCTAGGTTCCCGTACATCCCTATTTATACCTATACTTCAGAAGACCCAGGCAAGGGGCATAATTTTACCACCGCTCGCCTAAGGACACCAGTTGCAGTTTTAACATCAGCAACTCTAACAACTCCATCTCTTCCAGCGTATACGCTTAATACACGGCCCAGTCGCCAGGAAAGTGGTGGTAGATTGTCATCCTTTATGAGGACCATGGTACCAACTGCTAAATTTGCAGAAACTTTGGTCCATTTTGTCCGTTGTTGGAGCGTGCATAAATATTCCTTGTACCATCTCTTCCAAAAGGAACTAACGATGTGTGAAAGTAACTTCCAACGAGTAGTGCCAGTTCCCACAGAGGACTCTGGTTCCATTAACGTCGTAGGAGATTCGAGTAATAAAAAATGGCCTGGAGTTAATGCTTCCAAATCATTGGGGTCCGATGACATCTGAGTTAGTGGGCGTGAATTTAATGTATTTTCGACCTGTATCAGTACCGTATTAAATTCTTCATACGTCAGAAATTGATTTCCAATGGTATGTGCTAATAACCGCTTAGTGGATTTAATAGCAGCCTCCCATATGCCACCAAAATGAGGACTGGATGGAGGGTTGAGATGCCATTGAATGCCTCGATCCGCTAAATGCCCACCTACTTCTCGTTTATTCTCGTCTGACAACAACAACTGAGCCCATGCTTCAATTTTGCGTTTTGCACCAACAAAATTTGTGCCGCAGTCACTGTATATGTGCGCTACCGTTCCTCGACGTGCAACAAAGCGTCTGAGTGCGGCCGTGGTGAGCTCCGATACCAACTCTAAGTGGACTGCTTTTGTAGCGAGGCACACAAATAAACAAATATATGCCTTGTATCTTTTGGCATTCCTAATTTTTCCTAGTGAAATTTCGAATGGTCCACCAAAATCTATTCCTGTGGCCATAAATGCCTTTACGGATGCCAAGCGCGCCACAGGTAAATCCCCCATAATAGGTTGCAATGCCGTCGGCCGGGTACGGAAGCACTGGAGACACCGTTGTAACCGACGACGGATCACATCACGACCAGAGATTATCCAATATTGACCTCGTATAAGACAATGTAGATTTTGTGGTCCCGGGTGCATGTAAGCCTGGTGATAGAAATCTACTATAAGATTTGTCACATGTGATGATTTTGGTAGTAAGATTGGGTGGCGGCGGCTGAATGAAACTGGAGCATGATGTATTCGCCCACCGACTCGAATCAACCCATGGGAATCAATGAAGGGATTAAGATTGCGTAACCGAGATGACACAATTTTTCCCTCTCGAATAGATGACTTTTCCCGTCTAAATTCGCTAGTTTGTACAGTTCTAACGCAGACAACAGTTGCTGCGGCCAATTCCTTCGCTGTTAACATACCCTTACGTCGAGGACCAGTTTTCTGCGAATTATGTGAAAAACGTAGGATCCATGCTACTACTCTCCTCATCGTCGTCCATGAGGAGAATCGTTCAAAGGGGAGGGTTCCGTCTTCTATCGGTGTGTCCTCCACTGTAATGTGTAGAGCGAGCACCTTAGCTTCACAATACTCAGGCTCATGGCCCTCGATGGTCGTTGGATTCCCTTTCTCCTTAGGCCACTCTATCTCCGATTTCGCTAACCACTCCGGTCCTGTACGCCATAATGGATGATCGAGCAACTCTTTGGGAGTGAGCCCTCGGGAACCACAGTCTGCGGGGTTCTGGGCGGAAGGTACATGGCGAAATTGCTCTGGTGACATAATTGACTGAATCTGGCTAACTCTATTTGCAACATATGTTTTCCATTTGTGAGGCGAGGAGCGGATCCAGCTTAATGTGACCATCGAATCTGTCCAAACTACTGACGGTGACATTGTCGGGAATTGCGATGCGAATAATTTCCGAGCATGTTGCACTAATTTGGCGACTGTTACAACGGCACATAATTCAAGCCTAGGCAATGTCTCCCTCTTTAAGGGAGCCACTCGACTCTTTGCAATGACAAGCGAAACGACTATATCACCATTAGCGTGTTCTGCCCTCAAATACACTACCCCACAGTATCCCTTTTCCGAGCTATCTGCGAATCCGTGAAGTTGGATTTTGGAAGCGGGATCAATCTTCAACCACCTCGGTAATTGAAAACTAGATAATGAAGGTAATTCCTCTCGAAATGCAATCCACTTGCGGCAAACGTCTTCTGGAGGCGTTTGATCCCAATCCAAACCCAACTGCCACAGATATTGAATGATCCATTTTCCCATAAATGTGACAGGAGCTATATATCCCATTGGATCAAATAGCTTACAGATATCCGATAAAATGGCTCTTTTTGTGAGTTGATTTGGGCTAACGACAACTTGATACGACATGCTATCCGTAGAAGGGTCCCACACTAATCCGAGAATTTTGGTCAATGCATTCGGATCATCCCCAAATACGAGTGATTTACGGGATATTGCACAATGATCCTTTGGCAATGCTTCTAATACTTCCGGACAATTGCTCATCCATTTTCTAAGGGCAAATCCTCCTTGATTCAATAATTTAATTAGCTGAGACTGTAAATCCAATGCATCTTTTACAGTCGGTACGGACATAACAAAATCGTCCATGTATGTACACTCTAATATCGCAGCGACAGCGTCAGGTAGGTTGGCACCTTCATCCTGAGCTAATTGGTGCAGAGTCCTTATAGCGAGGAAAGGAGAGGCAGATATGCCATAAACGACGGTGGACAAACAATATTCTTTTAACGGTTCCGATGGATCCCATCGCCATAATATTTTCTGAAACTGATGGTGCTTCTCCGCTAATCTAATATTTCTATACATTTGCTTTATGTCTGTCACTACAACTACCTGATAAATCCTAAACTTAATCAATATGTCTACGATATTCAATTGCAATTTAGGTCCCGTATGTAGGATTTCATTCAGTGATGGGCCATGTTTAGTTTTCATGGATGCATCGAATACGACACGAAATTTTACTATATTATCAATGGCTGTGTCGTCAGTACGCTTGAAGATACAGTGATGTGGTATGAAGTACGATGACCCACATCCCTCTTGAGAAGGTGGTGCTAGACTCATATGTCCTTGCTCAATATAATCCGTCATAAACGCATTGTACTGCAACCGTAGCTCAGGATACCTGGTTAGCTTTCGTTCTAATAACTGAAATCGACGCAAAGCTAACTCGCGACTGTCATTCAGATTGAGAACCGAGGACAAAAATGGTAACTCGACAACATATGTACCATTACTCGAGCGAGAGACCGTTCTCTTGTAATGTTCTTCGCACTCCTGCTCAGTAGGGCACGATACAGTTACTGAAGGGAGTTCCTCTACTTGCCAAAACTTCCGAATCAGATTATCCGTATCATTTTGCAGTGTCATGCAAAATGACGATACTGACGGGTTGTTCGAACATCCCGTAGGCGGTGGCTCGATACGACCAATTAAACAATATCCCCAAATTGTAAGAAGGGCACTAGGGGTCCCTTTAGGACCGACAATAGGTTCACCGAGTGCGATATACGGGAACCACTCTGCTCCTAACAAGATATCAACATCGTGTGGTACATGGAAAGCCGTATCGGCGAGGGGTAATCCCTCCAAGTGAGGCCAATTATACTGTTCAATGTGCATAGACGGGCACTTAGTGATGTTTCGAATTTCCATAGCATCTACTTCTAAACAAATATTATCGACAGGCTCAAATGAACACTTAATTGTGCCACTAGAGATCCCTACTGGAACTTTCGCCAATCCGAATATTGGGACTTGTGCGACCTGTGGTGTCAACCCTAGTCGTTTTGAACAGTGCGCACTAATAAATGTACCTTCACTAGCAGTATCAAGTAGAACTCGTACGCGTGTATACCGTCCAGAATGATCACGTACGTATGCTTGGGCAGTCAACAATAACACACAAGACCTAGTGGACGTTTGTAGCGATGATACACTAGGGAGGTTGCGTACTAGGGCATCATTAACGTGCTTCACTGAATTCTCATTGACTTTGGGGGCGGGTGACTTATCCTCCGTTTTTACTTCCACAACCTCTTTATGTGGCATATGGAGTAAAGTGTGATGGCGTTGGCGACATATCCTACATGAGCCTCTAGAGTCACAACGCGCTAGATAATGACCCGGGTTTAAACAATTAAGGCACACACGCTGCCTCTTTGCGAATTCAAATCGATCGATTATGGATTTATTTCTAAATGGTGCACACTGTGCTAAATGGTGATTATCGTTACACAGTGGGCAGTGGGACAGATCCTTTGCATTTGTCTCCGTGCGAACTACCAACGACGTAGTTGCCTTTCTAGCTGAAGTAAACCTTGCGGGGGCGTTCGAGAACTGTTTCTTATTAATTATCGATTTATAATTAATAGAATCACCGCAAGATTCTATTACTCGGCATTCACTTGACAAAAACGATATAAATTGCTTCAATGTACCTACTTCACAATTACTGACGGCTTGTTCCCACTTTTCTCTCAGTACGGGCGTCAATTTCTTCTTAAACAAGTGTAATAAAGGCACCGACCAACTCGCGACGTCATGACCTAACGCTGATAACGCACCAGAATACTCTGTCAGCGTTGTTACGAATTTCCGCATGGATGTGGGATCACACGTGAGCGTTACGTTAAATAATTCATCCAAGTACGAACTAGTTAGTAGTTTCTTGTCGTTATATCTGTCCTGTAAGGTATCCCATGCAACCTGATAATTATTTGCGGTCAACGGTAGCGACGAAATCTGTGCGAGGGCGTCTCCATGCAGTGCCGATCGCAGGTACATGAATTTCTGAACGTCCGACAAATTACTATTGTGCACGGTGGACGTGTACATATCGAAGAAGTTGTGCCATTGATTTAAATCGCCATCGAATTCAACTAATTTTAATTTCGGAAGCGCGACTCCGGAGACGGCGTTTGAAGATTGCGTAATCGGACCCACCGAATGGTCGCGATTGCGATGAAACTCAGGAAATGCCATTGCAATAATGGCTTTGGCATTGTAATAAGACGCTTCTACTTCTTCTATGTCTGGTTGGAGATCTTTCGGTGTTTTTAATTTATTATAACACGCCGATAATCTACCAATCGCGTCATTAAATTCCCTAAACAAATCCTCCAAGCCTTCCGACATAACTTTAAGAAGCGCTATTGACTTCTTATCATCGGGGTCGGCGTCTACCGATTGTGCGATTAATTCGACACGCAAAATCTTTCGACGGGCAGTTTCCACCTTGAATATAACTTCCTCGAGAGACGGCATGTTGCTAATTTTAAACTACAAACTGAGCGAGAAATGATAAGAAGATAAGAAGATTATAAAGAAACCGTCGCCGATAAATATCGACGATCACAAAACATACAACTGTTGGAATCGACCAGATGTACCAGATGTGGTGAGAGAGAGACCACACAACGAGGTCAAGAGAGAACGAATGCTAGAACGATTAACAAAACGAGCGACGGGATCGAGAACTAACGTATTAATAAGCGAAAAACTGTAATTAATACAGCGCTAATTATCACAATATAAACCGAATCCGGTTCGAAGGACCAAAATGTACGCCCGTGGATTGAGGACAAGCCCTTTGAGGCGATACTTGAGCCCAATGACCACGACACGCAACTTTGATTAACAAAAAGTGGACTGTAATGTAATATTCTTTGTGAGCGAGCCGCGGGGTTAGCTTCTACTTGCTACCACCTACCTTGGTCGACCAGAAGGGCGGCGTCACTTCACTATTGGATTTGGCACTATTGTTCTCTTCTCTCACTATTTTCTGTTGTGTCCTCTTCAACGTACGTTTCGAGAGTCTTGTTCCGTGAGCCCGGGTGTCGCGCGAAATACAACCATCGCACGCGCACTCCAGTCGCGTACCGGCCGCTCACAACCACAATATACAGGGTGGACGTCCGAACACTCTCCTTTTTCATGAGACGAAATTATTTTTGATCCCTCGGGCAGTGCATTTTATGACTTTTCTATGCAACCATGAAGCAAATTCTTATTAAGTTTAATCAACGTTTAGTTTTGGTACCTACCATTGCTTCAACAATACTACCAATGAATACTAATTCAAGAAAATGAAGTGTAATTGGTAAGACCGAGTCTAAATATTTGTAATGTACTTCGCTAAATATGCCAAGCTTAAAAAATAAATCCATAATTTGGAATTAAGCAACAGCCTTTTCAATTTCCCAAGGGATTTATTTCTCTAGTTATTGCGATAAACTAGATTTTTAAATTATCCATAGACTAAGAACCACTGCTCTAAAGACTGTAACTATCTAACTGACATGTAACTCATGCGTTACATGAAGTATGGCCATTGAAAATATAGAAAACTATCTGCAGTAAGTACTTGTAGACTGTCGGATATAATTTGGTAGATTGGTAATTAATAGATTAAAATTATATCGATTCAAAACACTGAAGCTGATAATATTAGCAATTATTTTTAAGCCAAATTTAAAATGAAATTACATACTATCACTTCCAAGTAGTAACAGATAAAAAACAACTTCTTAGTAACTTAATAAAATCGTCGGCTTAGTATTATAAGGTTGCATGTAACATATTCTCAATTTTTAGATCTATAGCTTTTCATCTTGTAGGAAGGTTATAATCTGATTATTAAGAATCTGTGATAAAAAAATCTAATTACAGTGCACAATACATCATTTTCTATAACAAACATATTTAAAGTCTTTATTTCCAAATTTCCAAATTTGCACATACAACTTTGTAACATTAAGCCGACGAAATATCAAAATAACTAAATGTTCGTGGACTTTTACAATATTTCAATCGTATAACATAAACTGAAATCATCAGCAAATAAGAAAAAACGTCAGTGAAGTGAGCCGTAATCGACACGAAAAAATTATTGTACGATTTTATGCTAATTGGGTTGCCAACATTACAAACCACCATAATCATCTTGCCCATCTTAAGAGGCCTCCCTACCCCAGCTAATATACGACTTTATTAATAAGCGACAGCCAAATAATTCATGAACGGGTTAACATAATTACAATCGGAGAACTGATTTAGAAAGTTTATACATTTATCTGCAATTAGACAAAGTAGTTTTAAGAAATAAATTAAAGGTAACTTATTTCTGATCACCTAATCGGATTTATGTACAGACAAGAATACTCCATTATAATTCAAGATATTGGAACAAAAAAAAGAAGGTGATTCGCAACAACATTAGCTCCAAATACCCCGAAAGAATTTCCATTATCTGTACCCCGTCTTAATTAAATAAATACAGAATAAAATATTACCAATCGGCTAAACATGCCATTCTTTTAATCAAGATAATAAATCACCATTTTATTATTTCTTAAAACTACTCGGCATAATTGTAGATAAATGTCTAAACCTTCTTAATCAGGTCTCCGATTGTAACTATGATAACCCAGAGTATGTAACCATGGGGATATCCCCCATTGGGCTATCGACTCCATGGGGACAATAGAATATTTTCGAAAATTCTAAGTTTTTATTGCAATTTTTGTGGCGGTTTAATTAATTAAATTATTAGAAGGTTGGCAATTGATTAGGTATTCTACCATATTCTACGTAAAATTAGATTATATTGTTTTCAATTATGACTTATCTTGGCAGTCGTTTAGTAGCTATTCCCTATACCACCTATGGGTAAAGAGGCCTCTTAAGCGACGAAGGGTAGATTTAAATTTAGCAGAGTAACTAAATTACTAACAAATACTATGCAACAGATCAGATATTTTATACAGAGTTATATAAAACTGAGAAAACTTTTCTGTAATTTACATCAATTTTTCTCGTCGATTTGATTATGTTTTTTGACGTCAACTTTTTTTTTAATTTGATTTTGTACAATTCGATAACAATGTCTTTCTGATTTCAGTTGATATTTCTAGAAAACAATAAAATAAAGTGCTAATTTACTCGCAAGCAACACTTAACTGATTACTGAGCAGCACTCTAACAAACGATGTATTACTTATATCGTATATAATTTATGCATTAAATAAAATTTATGAATAATCGATTTCTCTTATTTGCCGACAATATAATATACATGGTGTCTCTTAAAAAACGCCGCTGGCCATAACTCCTTTATTTATTGGTCGATTTAAAAAAAACAAAAAAAAAACAATATTAAACGGCTCCACATGTTCTACAAAGGGACCCTAATTTAGTTTTTTTTGCAAAATCAACTTTCATTTCAGCGATAATCAACTTTTTTTTCAAATGGTTACATATATTTTCTTATTTTTTTTTGTTGAGATTATTTTTCTGAATACATAGATGTATAATAAGTTGGCTTTGATGGAATAATCGTTACAGAAAAAAAAATAAAAGGTTTAAATAGTTTTTCAAGTGTGGCGTGAAAAACAAAGCGAATACAATGTGAAAAACAACATGTAATATTTTATTAGAATAATTCAAAATATGCATCAGAAAATACAAACGTATCTACAAAAGTTGTTCAAACTGACGGCCGCTTTGTTGAATACATTGAATACATACACAACTGACATCTCCTCTTTATTGCATAAGTTGCATTTATAATACAATTAGGATGTATTTCTCGTGATTTTCCACATTGTGTTTGCCATTGTTTTTCACGCCACACTTGAAAAATTATTTAAACTTTTATTTCTGTCTGTAACAAATATTCCATCAAAGCCAACTTGTTATACATCTTTGGATTCAGAAAAATAATCTCTACCAGAAAATCAATAAGAAAATATATGTACCCATTTGAAAAATAAAAGTTGATTATCGCTGAAATATAAGTTAATTTTGAAAAAAAAAAAAAAAAATTAGGGCTCCTTTGTACAATATGTGAAGACATTTAATCTTGTTTTTGTTATTTTGAAATCGGCCAATAAATAAAGAAGTTATGGCCAGAAGCGTTTTTTAGGAGACACCTTGTATATATATAAACAACCTTTATTGGGCTATCGACCCCATGGGGATTCACGGGGATATCCCCCATAGGGCTATCGACTCCATGGGGATCATAAAATAGGTTCTAAAATTATTTTTTTGCAATTTTTCTGGCGGTTCAAAAATTATTAGGAGGTTGGCAATGGATTAGGTATTACACCATATTCTACGTAAAATTAGATTATATTGTTTTCAATTATTAAATTATATTGATGCCTAAAACTCGTCAGCAAAGAAGAGAAGTCCTTAGTGAAATGAGCCGTAATCGACACCAAAATAATCAATTATTGTACGATTTCGTCCAGATTGGGTTGCCATAATTAAAGACATTCAAAACGGACCACCACCATGGGCCTATCTTAAGAGATGGAGGGTAAATTTAAATGTGAATTACTAAAAAATACTATGCAAAGGATCAGATATTATTTGACATTAAATAATTAGGTTATTGCGTTTCATGTCAGACATTTGTTTCTATAATAAGTGTTAAGTTGGTTGCCTATATTGCAGGAATCGCTATACAGGATTGATGCGGTTTTTATACAAGTATACATAGGCGATATAACCCGTATGTATACTTTAATTTAAAAAAATATTATTAAAATCCTGTATATTATTATGTATAATATAAAACAGAATATAGGAATAATACAAATGCGGGAATATTCTATCTAGCTTTAAAATGAAATCGTATTTAATGGATTTAAAGGTTTTATGTAGTTTTAGATTCATTAGTTTGATTTACTGAAATTATATTGCATGAGCGTGCACCCTAATGAGAAATTATGTACACGCCAATGAGTAAGACTTGAGTGTGTTTTTCACAAGCTACCTAAATTGGATTTACATTTAATTAGATGATAAATCCGCTGAAACTTTGCTTTATGTCCACTAAATGAAAACATATTATAATTAATTATGAATTAAACATTCTGCCTAAATATAATACATGAAGATGATACTTTAACAAGAAAATATCATTATCGTATTTCTCGTTTTCCGCCGCCATAACATTTTTTTTAGAAATATTTATTTAAGAGGCATCCGTTACGTAATACATAATTTAATTTCACATTACGTATTTTTTTCTCGGGATTCAAAGAAACTCCTGTAAAATATGTACTTCAATTACAATTTACCATATAATTTCCAATGAACCAATAATGATAATTTAACATAATTCATTACAGAATTAATACATTACGCTCCTGGTACAAGCCGGAGCTAAATTCTATTATGAAACAAATTAAGTAAAACGACTGGCACAAGGATAATTACCTTACGAATTGGAAAATTATTGTGTCAACTAAATAACAGCCATTAGCGTTCAACCATTAAATTAAATTGTTTTCAAAGAACCCACGATTAAATTAATTAGTAAGATTAAGTATTTCACTGATTGGAAAAATATTCATCATACTCCTACGTAGGAACTATATTTAGGAATTTGGTTTTAATGCAAAGGTCGTATGTGATGTAACGAAACATAAAATAAAATAAAGGTGAAAAATATTACTTTTTGTTTGATTTAGGATGCCGATTGTTGTTCGCACTGTTCCTGTAATGACTACTTAGAAGAAGCTTTAGAATATATTCGGCGGCAGATGAAATTTGATAAAGATAAGTCCTATGCTGGAGTACATTCTACAGATGCAAAGAAGAAGTCTTACATCAGTTCCCTACGAGGTGAACATACGAGAATTTTAGAGCTGGAATGAAGGAATGTAACACTTGTAGTTTTAATTCAGAGCTAACAGTTTGCAACTTGAGTCTCAAAAATAGGTTTTTCTTCAGAAGTTTAATTATGAGAATGAGAACAAAATCGTATTCAAATAAACTAAGAATGTGGCCATTTGCACACATTGTATATTATTTTTAGGTCGGGTTATGTTAGATTAATAATCTCACACTTTACAAGAAGAACATTAGCAACAGTTTAATTATAGCATTAATATCAGATTGTCTTAATTACATATACATACCTACATATAAAAAGAACAAATAGCCAATTATTATTACATACAGAAACTGCAAGTAGTTATTCTATTCTCAAAGTAGATCCTACCTCCTCCTCATATTCTATTATTCTTATTATCATGCTATCATTGAAGCAGCTCGGCAAATTAGAAAACATAAGACCAATGCGACCCTCCCTCCAGCACGAACTCATTCACGTGCACTTGGCTAAAATATTTAAAAAAAAAACTAGCAAGATCAAGATCAGGCTTACATGATTCAGCAACCACCTAGTGACCACAAAATCACTGCATCATTCACTGCACTATGGAGCAAGTCGGAAATTGGCACATTTCTTTGGGCAATCGCTTTGCAATCTGTGCACTCTAGGAATTTGGCTCTGGCGAGAGGAAAGAAGTGCACTAAAAATGATCGAAAGGCGCCCTGTCATGCTGTATTTAATTAGAGCTCTGTGAGAAAGTACCACGGTCAATGTTCACGCTTGCAGTTGTGAATGCATCGATAAGGCGTGTCTCTAGGCAACTTGTGAGATAAAAAATAACAGCAGTCAAAAAAATTGTGAGCCACGGATTAGAGATTCGCGTTGTTGAAAGTGACTGTAAATTACTCTCTAATGATTAGACAATTGCAAGAAGTAAATTGTGGACAATAGTTTTGAAAGTTATGATCATTCAAATATTGTAGATAGATGTGGTATATTGAATGTTCAAATAATAATAAAGTTTGCAATTGAATTGTCTTGCTAGCGGATATCTCTTATGTATAATATTTTTATAATACGTGCCCAAGATCTGAGGAGTTTTGTATTAAAATTAACACTAATCAAGTATTGATTCTAATGGATATGTATCCGACAGCTGTAATTTGACCTAGCACAAAATAAATTATTATTATTATAAGACTGTAGAACCATAAAAAAAATAGCGTTGATATAAGTGTCAAGAAAGAGATGGACCTTTGATGCAAAGACCCCTAAAAATTTGAAGGGATGCTGTACTGGTAATTACTGGGAATAACGAGGAGATTAGCTCGATACACATACGATAATTATTATTATACGATAAAGGGAAGGATTACTGTTTTCACTATTATTACAGTTATGTCTAAAAAGATAATAAGTAATTACTCTGCTTTATTTAATATTAATCGTACAATCTATTACATGTATAAATGTAAACTGTAGTGGCCCTAAGTTCCTAATTGAAGTAAATATATGTAGTGAACAAATAACATTAATACGAATATCAGGAAATTTATTAATACATGGCTTGTTGAAAATAAATTTTCACAGTGTGTAGTAGTTGTAGAATAAATTAGGCGATCGTTCCAGCAAATTTGTGCAAAGTTTTTTTGCAGCTCTAACAGCAAACTAAAGGAGACTTCAGAAATGCTGACGAAGTCAAGAATCGCTTAAAATAATAAAGTATCTAAAGTTTGTATTCTGAAGAGTATCGAACTTGCATGCGAATAAAGAGATGAAAAAAATGGCAAAAATAGGATTGTAATAAAAATCTAACTGGAAAAATGAGAAAAAAAAAATAAATATCGTAGATTAAAAAAAACCTTATACTTAAATGGCAAAAATTAGATAGCAGTGAAAATCTAACTAGAAAAATTAGAAAGTAAAAAATATAAATCACTTAACTTAATAATAATCGCAAGATCGCAAAGTCACAAATCAATAGCGGATTTTTTTTATAAGCAATGATTTTTCTTGTCCAGAATTTTGTCATGCCTTCATAAAATACATGAATAAATACAGGGTTTCTACCAATTTACATAAAACCATAGGTTGACTATATAAAATCATACCATATGTTCATAAAAAGTCCATCAGGGCCGCTGATGCGAAAATGTCGAAATTCAAACGTATGCCAGTGACTTGTACCAGATTTTCGATTTTCTGTCAAGTGCCAAGTGATAAGCTAACCTATTGTCTAAGTCTGGTGTGGTAAGTTCACGTTGGTTAAACAACACCATCAAATGTATTTTTGAATAAATGCCTGATTTAAATTAAAATTGATTTTTTTTTAAATAATATTTTTCTTTTCTTATTTAAAAAAAAAAATGCTTCAGGGATGCCAAAACATGTAAATCCCTTGAAATCTGACTTTTTTCGCACGATTATAAGACTTTACCAAGCACAGTAGTGTGATCTAGTAAAATCAAAGTTAATTTAAAAAAAAAAAATATTCAGATAATATTGTAAATCAATTGATTTAAATCACATCCACCATTGCAAAAACTGATAAAAAATATAAAAATATTAAATTAATTAAAAACATCACAATTTTTTGACTTTTAACATATTGTTTTTCTGATTTTTTTTGTATATCATGATTTACTCCAACCCTATATTAATATATATCAAAGACTAAGTACCTACATAACATATCCTAAACTAGCCTTTCTGTAGTCGTAAAAACTCGAGCTGAATTCGAGCCGAGTGAGTTGTATATTCCGCTATGAACGCTACGAGTGTGACTTTTTTGAACCATGGTACACGCAAGGTCAGTTTAAGTTGGTGTGGAACATTGTGCAAATTGGGTTTCATACATAACATAGCTACAGAATCCATAACCTATTATTATCAGATTAGTTGTGTTGTGTATCACGAATATTATTATGAAACCAAATTCGTAATCAGAGCATAACTACGTAACTATTTTCTTTAAAAATATATTAATTTTTAACGAGTAGTTAGTGGGCATGAGGCCACTTTGGCTGACCTGAAATGACCTCTAGACAGTGACCTTGCATGACCTCTAGGAGGGGGTTCTCAGAGCTGCGTCTATAATTTGACTGCTCAAGCAGCTATTTAAGCGGCCCCATTAAATAGCTGCTTGAGTCTAAATAGCTGCCCGAGCGAGTTAAATACCTGCTTGAGCTATCTAAATAGCTGGCCGAGCGGTCTAAATAGCTGCGTGAGCTGCTGAAATAGCAACTTGAGCTGTCTATATACCTGCTTGAGCTGTCTATATAGCTGCTTGAGCAGTGTAAATATACT
Organism: Othius punctulatus; assembly: GCA_951805005.1. Lineage (NCBI taxonomy): Eukaryota > Metazoa > Arthropoda > Insecta > Coleoptera > Staphylinidae > Othius > Othius punctulatus. Next base: position 64,686,196 of record OX638141.1, on the reverse strand, counting down.
CGGGTCTGAGGGCCCCCCTCCTAGAGGTCATGCAAAGTCACTTTCTAGAGGTCATTTCACTATAAAAACACTAAATGTGGAACTAGGCTCTAAAGTTATTTAAAAATATATATTTTACAGCGTTATTACATAAATTACTGTTTTTCATTTTATAATTATGATTAGGTTAAATCAAACACTTGGTTAAAGTTTCACTGTATTAATAGAATAAACCTCTACAATTGTTTCGGCCTCACGACCATTCTCAAGAGTACAGAGACACTAAAACACTTTTTTTAATTCTATTAATACAGTGAAACTTTAACCAAGTGTTTGATTTAACCTAATCATAATGTTTCACCAAGTAGTATCCACACATAGTTTCAATTTAATTTATAATTATGATATAAGAAAAATGAAATTTTTATTTCATAATTATTAGTTTTCGAAGTACCATCGTTAGGGACTTTGTAGATACCACCAAACCATAAAAAATGCATCATCGCTCATTTATTTTAATATAAAAGAGTGAATAAAGGAACATGTCCCCATAAAAATGCGACAGTAAAGTGCACACATAGACATCTTTTTGGCAGAACATCGTAAGTGACATTATTTTTTGCAGCTAATTTCGCCATTTCGTTACCGTAAGTAGCGCTTAACACATTAAGCCACAGCAGCTTCTGCCGACCGACGTATAGTATATTTAAATTTTATAGTTTTAGCCCTATACTTAAATTATTTCTAAAATGTAAGTGTAGCAGTTTATTATTATACCAGAAAAACTAATATAAACGCTACATGTGGAATTTGTTACTTAAGATATTCTGCCAAAAAAGTGTCGACATGTACCCCAGAATATATGAACAAAACTAGAACACATATTGTAAATAAATTATCCGTTTAATTATGAACAAAATGACAAATTTTATAATGACAAAAATATGGAAAACGAACTAAACAATATTGTCCAACTAATAATATCCATTATGTCCTTTTTTCAGTTAATTAACTTTTAGTTTGATTAAGTTTTACATTTTACATTTGTATGCTCGTACATTGTACGTTGGATACATTTGTTTGTGTAGTTTATTCAGCAAAATAATATAATTCTTTTGTATTAAATATAGCAATTTGTTAATTTTCACGACAAACTCAAGCAATCAATCATTTTCATCAGTGTTAATAAATTATGATCATTATGAAAGAGTGTATTATCGATTTTAGATAACCAGATAACAAAAAAAACATGTATTGATTACTTTTTAGTAAAATAACACTTTATTTATAATAATTAAATAGATAAAATTACATATTACAAATGGTAAATTATACAAGAAGGTTTTCCCATGCCAAGTGGACCAGTTTTGAAAATTGCCCCCGCTCGATCATCTCCAATTTTGACGAAAATTAATATGGATCTAGATGCATATTTGAAAGGAAGTTCTGTGAAATTTTAGCTCCAGATATCAAATATCTGAAGATTTTGCAAAGTTTTACATGTTGCATCTGCTCATCTAGATTAGCTATGAATCTGAAATTCAACACCTTAGATCAACTTTTGCTGTGAATACGAAAAAAATAGTACCAACGCTCAGAAAGCAATACACCAATCACAATTTAATCTCAAAGTGGCTTCAAAATCACAATGCGTGATGTTTGTGCCATACTTTGGCAGCATGTAACTCAAAAACGAAAACTGTTGGTAAGTGGTTCTTTTACTGTTTTACTAACCAACTATAGGTCATTGCATTGTTGCAATATAAAACCAATGGCTTACATTATTCTGGAAATATTTGCCCACAAACATGGTGTTAAATACCTAAAAGGCAAATGTTAAATATTTTCGAGTCAAATATCCAAAAAAAACGTACCCTAGAATTCTATTTATCTTAGTACCACTGGAAAGAGCATATATTATTCTACAGGCAACATATTTTCACTAGTTGGCACCTTTTAGGTAAAGGCAAGAAACATTTCTTTGAACATGGTTAAAAGTGCTCATAACTGAAATTGTCGGGACCGAAATTTTCGATCAGAGTAAGTTTATCATTTTAACTAGCCTAAATCTAAATCTAAATCTAAACTAAATCTAGCCATTTGGTAGTTATTTAAGAAACGAGAGCCCGAGAAGCAAATTGTGTGTTCACGCCAGAATTTAACCCTTACTTCCGGCCTCTATACCGTGTAACTATAGTTTTTGTGACAAACTGTGTAATATGATTTTTGTTCAAAATCTTATTTCCAACAACTTTACCCGATATAAATATCTACATTTAAAAAAAGTCTAATTTGACCAAACTACTATTCGGCTGCCCCAGAATTAGTGTTTGTCATTATTACCGTTGATTTTACTTTCAGCTAACTCGTGATACCATTATTAGTATCCATCCACTAATAAGATATATAACTACTATAAGACAAACTATAAGACCAGTACGAATAGTTTTGTTTATGACAGGCATACACTAAATTATTGAAAACAATAGAAAAAAAGATTCCTCTACTCAGTGGCATTTCATGCACGAAGTATTATAAATATTTTAATTGAAGCATTGCCATAATTCATTTAGTTTAGGTATGTAACTTCATGGTTGCGAAACAAGATGTATATTTGACGTGGGTAAATGAATCGTAGCATTAAAATTCAATTGTAAGGGACCCTTCCATCCATCGCTCACCATCAGGTAACCACTACAAATATAATTCGCCGCAATATTACACAATCCTGTCCTGGGATATCAAAAACAGAGACACATTACATTAAGTAAGAAAAACGAGGGCCTTTGCAGAGGCGGAGTTTGAAGCAATGTAAAAATAGTAATCTGTTTTCACTGGGCGATTTATATTTTTGAAATTGTGTAGTACATGCCAATGCATTGGAGTGTGTTTACAAACACCTGTGTGCATAAGCGACCAGTTAATGGAATAAGTTAATTTAAGGACTAATACCACGTGCAAGTTTTGCATATTTTAAATGCAGTGCCTAGTGCTGTTGTATACGTTGATACATTTAACATGGCATTTTGGCATTAGACAAATTTTATAAATAACACATATAACAAAATAATTTTGAGGAAAGTCAAGAATCAGATGACCGAATGTTTTTGTGCTATTTAAATGTATCTCTTCTTAATATTATTAAGATAGAGATTGAACATGTATCTTTACGTAGGTATAAATTGTAATTTTTGGTTGTGTAATGTTTTTTCGTTTTCCACTAATTTTGACATTTGCACATTATGACACTGACGCTGCATGTACAGTACCTTTCATTTCAAGCTTATGCAGAAAAAAACAATATAGATACACATCTATCCAAAGACATTCAATACAGAGGTACTACATACATTATTGAGGACTATTTCCAAGTGAGCGAAGTTTTGATACTCATTACTTGTTAATTTGTAAGGTATTATTCCAATCTTCAAAACATTCTTGTACAATATAATTACTTGAAAAAATATAATAAAATATAAATATAACATATAATTATTTGATTGTAGTTCCAATATATATTTAATCGATGATTACCATCTACTTTGAATCGTTAACTTGACGTTAATCGTTAACACCGATCTATTATACTTTGAGTTTTGGGCAATGAAGATTTATTATATCATTATAGATAGATTATAGACAGATATATTATATAAAGCTGGTCCACAAGCTTTATATCATTTTGAATTAATTTGGCAACCTAAAATTTTCTTTTCTTAAAAGTGTGTGCTTTCTATATCAAATACTCACATTAGAAGCAGAAAAATTATATGTTAAAAATAATCAGAAACATTAGAACGATCTGGGCAGCCGACGTTTGGTATTGTAATATGTAATATACCCATTTTAATGACTAAAAAAAGTCATTATTTCAAATGGCAGGATCATGCATAATAACTCCCATTTGAAGTTCGGTCATTCTATGAAATCAAGGTTAATGATGACTAGCCACGATTTTTATCTGGCCATTATGAATTGTAATAAAATTATAATAGTATATTGTACACTGAATGTTACGTTACAAATTGTATGTGAGTGAAGTTTGTCAAACGCGTCGAAGTGACGAGTTTGGAAATACACGAACTGGCAATTTGTAACTGTAACATGAGTTGTACATCCTAGTTTTTCTATTCCGTGAATGATAAACACTGCAAGTCAGATTGTCTCAAATTTGTTAACAAGTACACGTGATAACTTAGTTAAATATTCTTGTAAAATGGAAGGTGTTCCGAGTTCATCGACAAAACAAAATTTATTAAAATTATCATTATAATTAAAATTTACTTATTCGAAAAATTTTAACCTTTCAAATAACAGGATTTTAAATATCAACCCATTATAAAAAAAACACTGTAAGAATATATTAATATATTTCTGCTTAATCGTGGAACAACCACACCCAAAGTGAATCCTCGTGACAATATAAAGTACTCATTGGAACATTAATTGCCAATTCGTCCAATCCTTATGTTCTTCCTCGCTATTGCTCCAAACCACGAAAGCTTGCCTAGTGGAGTAAGTGAATCCTGCGCAGTAAAATCTACCCTGTATTCGCCAAACGGTACCAGTACAGGAAACATTGTTTCATCAGGTACAAAATCATTGATATTGTAGTGGCCCTTAAACAAAATTATCGGAACTGGAGATTATAAGGTATTGTTTTTATTAGTACAGCATACAGGGTGTTCATCGGAAGTACGCCCTAATAGTAGACTATATTATACGGTGCGACCAACAATTATTTAGATAATAAAAGCCCTTGAGACGTTGGAAGACGTCTGTTAAAATCTGGTGGCAGCAATTCATCATAGGCCTGTATTTTGTAGGGATGCATATCCAAGTCAATCTCCAAATTTTTTTTTGCAGGCTCCGTACACTTATACAGTCATATCCGCCCCTTATCTAAAGAATTGTTGATCGCACGGTACTATATTATTTATTAAAATACAAAGATGGTTATTTGCCTAACAATTAATAATAATTGGGCTCTATAATTAATAGCGTTTAGGAAACGAACTGTCACGAGAATTGTAAGTGCAGCCTGCAAACACTAAAATATAAATGGTGTTTATTAAAAAATAACGTTATTTTAATAAATATCGATGTGAAAATTGCAAACAATTTAATATCAAGAAACAAAAGTTATTTGGTTAAAGGGCCATCTTTTCTATGTCCTCAAATAAAAAGTTTCCGTGAATAAAAAGTTACTTCCCATGGAAACCGTGTAAGAAATACATTCTGTGAAAAGGAAATAATCTTCCATTACTTTAAGAAATACTAAGTTCCAAATTCAAAAATAAAATAAATGTTATTTGAATTTTTTTCGAAATTCAACTTAAATTAAATTTAATAATCAAATTAAATTATTTAAAATTGATATGGACTATTGACTTAAGCAGCTTACTTTTAAAAGTGCAGGATGATGAATCTCGACAAAACAAATGATAAAACAAAAACATTTTTAAAAATATTTTTTTTTTAAATCTAACTTAATTGTTTAAAACGTGAACCTTAAAATAAAATGATTCAAATAAGTCCAGAAATATACGAGGGATGGTGTCCTTTGTATATTATTAAATAAATAATTTGGATGTTGCAGATTAGTCGAACGATATGAACATTTCACCTAAATATCATGTTTGAAGATGTAAAAAAAAACTAAAAATTATTTGGAAATTAACGCCCATATTTGAAAAATAGGGCAATATGTTCATATTGAATTTAATTTTTTAATAAGCCACCTTTCAAAATATTTTGGAAATATTTGGGCACACCCTGTACCAAACATATAAATTATGTTAACGCAAAAAAATATACCGGTGCAATTGGACAAGTTGATATATTGTTGGCTTTCATTATGTCTCTTGCTCCAAGAATATTTAGAAGTATCAAGCGGCATAGATTCTTATCGTTCAATTCCATTAAGGCCAACTTTCTGTAGCGGTTATTTTCAAATTTGAAAGGTGTTAGCGAAACCTAGAAAATCATAATTAGTAAAAAAACAGTAATTAGTAAACAAAAAATCATGGTGAGGTTCGAAGTTACCTCCTGTAGTGCTGTATGGAATAACGTAATGATATAGGGAACAATATCATAAATAATATAATATTTCATATTATTATTACAATAATATTTCATATTATTAATTTACAAATATTTCGTATTATTAACACAATATACAATGTGGAAATGAAGTAGCGGATAAATTCGGTAACTCCGTTTATGTGTATGAGAGAGAAAAAATCTAAAAGGGAGATAGCGATATACGTTACTGCGCATATGAAAATATTTTTTTTTAGATTTAAAAAAACAAAATTCTAAAAGTTATGACGTCATTAATGTTTTTTTTAAATGACAACCTAATTTTTTTTATTTCGATAGAGCTTTTTAATCTGTTTTCAACCATACAACATTTTGAATAGGTTAGATAAGAAAAAAATCAAGAAAACGGCCTCCCTCTAAGATTTTTTCTCTCATACACATTACCGAATTTATCCGCTACTTAATTTTCACACTGTATATGTGCAAGTAAATAAATGTTGTTGTTTAGAAGTGTACAAAAGATGGAATATGTCACAAAATAGCTATTTGTGTGAGGCACAAAATTTATGAGGAATGTTGACATTACTCGCATTTGCCGATGAAATCCATATTTTTTGAATTCGTGAAATTAAATAATTCATATTTTCATCATAACATCATATTTTACATCAATTAAAATCATTTTAGGTTTAGCGTATTTTATGTAAGTAATTAATAAGTAGGTAAACAAATAGTTATTTACTGAAGGGCCAGGAAAATGATGCATTACTTACACGGAGCCACAGTGAAATCCGAGGTAATAATTGCCGAGTAGTTTAGAGGGCTCCGAGTAAAATGAGACATTTTACCGACGAGTCGTGTATTAATGTTTTTCTGAAACCCCCAATTATAATAAAAATAAATATTTATTACGTAATTTCATAAATTGAATGGGCGAATTTCTACGTATATCTGTATATCTGTCAGTATGTTTCTAAGAAAACATAAACACATTACATACATTGTGTAAATGTTTTCGTGAGTAGTCAGGGAAATGCAACTTTCGCGCCGCATTTACGGAGCGAAAATAATACTTTCGCTCCGGTTTCAGATAAAAAATGATCAATTAATTTCTTGTATGATTGTATGTACAGTCCTGTTAAAAAATGCGTTGTACATAGATAATTGGCTATTGTAAGCCGTGTATAAAAATGTGTTCTTCAGAAATAGGTAGTTGGCTGTATATTTTCTCAACGGTAGATATATTTCAGTACTGTCAAAGTGACAACCAACATTGACAAACATTATTATTATGTAATCTTTATATGAAAATTAATTACTCTAGATCTTTAGTGTATTGTTCAGTCTGTTATTAAAAGTTTATCGGTGGTTGTGTTTTTACTCAACAAAGGCTTGCACTGTATCATTAATTAAATAGACGTAGATCTAACCTTTCAAAATTTTTGTATGTACAACACTTTTTCGAACTTTGTGAAATTATGTCACATTCACACAGCAGAAATGTTGTACAACACTTTAATGAACACGACTGTACCTATATATTATGAAGAACATTTTATTGTAAAATTCTTGATTTGTATACCTATCCATTATTATATGGCTACATACCTATAAAATTATTAGTACTATTATTGAAATAAATATGTATCTAGGTACTTGCAGAAAAAATAGAATGATATAGGTTAGGTTATGGATTCCATGTTATGTAGGCAACCCAATAGGCAACCCAATATGCATAAAATTAGATAATATGTCACTTTAGTATAGATTTCGGATTACATTACTGCCGATTTCTCTAAATTTACTGGCAATATCAGAATTTATTTTACTATATTACGATGCTACGACGTGTCGATACGAATTTCATTATGAGACTCGGACAATATGTAAAAAAATGTTGGCCGCATCCTTCCTGAAGTGGTATTCATTACATATGTTGCCATAAATTAAAAACAAAAGTTTTCGCGTTTTACACCTATAAATATTGTCGTTTGACTGGACCACCCTGTACTATATTTGTGAATTGATGAGTGCGAACTAACCTGTATTTTAACCAGAATAAACAACATCATAATTTTGGATGAATTTGTATGGCTCATGGGTATGTGCAGAAATAGACAGTAAATATGTTTGTTTACCTGCCACTTAGAATCTATTGTTTTAAGAAGATCGCCAGATCCACGAAAACTGCGCACTGATCTATTGAACTTTGAATTCAACGCAATTATAGATTTAAAGTATTCCGGATTGTAGGAGTCAACTTTTATATGGTGATGGACGATTTTAATCTCATTTTGATATAATTCCACTCCCTAAAATAGCAGGTTACAATTAAGTATTCAAAATATATTAAAATGTTTCTTATTAATACTTACAATACAGTCGGAAACAAAATGTATTACAATTAGAAAAGTAATATAAAACATGGTCCATTCGCACATACTCAACATTCGTAAATGAACGAACAATAGAAAATCTACAACACATGTACTTAATTAGCTGTACTGGTGCTTACAATCATGCAATTTTAATTGTTTTTAAAGTATGATTTCATCCGGTATACACTTTCATGGGTTAATCGGGGTCAATTAATGACAGACTAATGATTTAATCAATTATCTTATCTGATAATGCAAATCGAATATTTTTTTAATATGTATGTGTGGTGGTCATTTGTGGATTAGTGGGTTATAATATAATCAATCAGCTTGTGCGTTTCATGAAAACGATGATTAAATGTTAAAATACGTGTATTATTTCGCAGAGGATCGCGTCGATGATTGTTTACTCTGTGCCGGCTTGTTTGCTGTGAACGCTTCATTAATTATGTCATCTCTAACTTGATCGTCCTAATGTTATTATCAATTTAGATGTACCTTAAAAATAATATATCAAAAACTGCATGATGGAGAAAATTAGGGCTCTGACTTTCCATTATATTGGTGGCTTATACTCTGGTTCTGGGTAATATTAAATTAATTTATATTTTCATAGGATAAATCTGTTCGAAAAAGAAAGTGATAGAACTAATCGTATCATAGGCAATCCAATCAGTGGTTCTCAACAGAGGGATACCGGAACCTTTGAAGGTACATACCTCAGGCTTGTTTTGTCCGAAAAATCTCCGAATTTTGATGATATTGCTCAGTTTCTGACTTCCTCACAACATTTGTTGTGCAGTCGCTAATATTTGACGTATGGTGTTTTTCATTTTCTTTAAATGGAAATCATATTAATTTCAGATTTGTTTATCTCTCCATACAATTATTCCTACAATAGTCACGATAAAATATATTTTGCACTTTTTATTGTGCAATTTTTTGATTTTAAATCCAGACCCACTACATATAATTTTATTATAATTATTTTAGAATTTTTAGCATATGAACGCCGCCTATTTTTGAAATCAATTACTAATATGTCATGGACTGATCGGCGGATATAATATATAAATATAGAAATATTAAAAATTATAATTACATTTAATCTTTTATTTAAATTCACAAATGTTACCATATATGTAAACACAATTTTTTTTTTTTGCTGTGAAAATCGCGAAATGAAAGATCGAGTACCTGGTCGACTACTTCGGGAGGAAAAAGATGAGAATTGCTCATTGAGAGCTATTATGAAAAATCATTTTATTTTAACGATAATTAAGTCTTTTAGTAAGTAATTCTTTAATATATGTAACACATTACTGTTATAATGTTCCTGACACACATATCCGCCTGTATGGGCGGCTGAAATGAATAAATGTATTGTTATTATTATTATTATTATAATATACCCATGTATTAGTATTTTGTTTGAGATTTTAAATTTCATATTGTGCAGTCTGCAAGTACAATTTAACATACTGCACGAGAAATTACAGTACACATGTCCCTGAACACAATTCGTCACAATGAAGCAATCAAATCTGTTGTTGTGTGCGGTATGCATACAAAACAGAGATAAATTGAATCGTCTGGAGTAATGCAGCTAATAATAAACAGGATAAACGTGGCCGCAACTCCGGCTGGACTTTCTACATATCAAAATACACCTACCAGACTGATTGTTACATTTCATACGAATAGAATAATAATTAAAGCACAAAGCTGTACCTGGAAAACGGTCATAAAATGGGCTGCAGTCATTAAACTGTCGCGGAGAGTGAAATATCACGTGCAAGAAGTAATAAATATATCTAAAGATAATTTAATGCTCAACACACGCATACAATTATTGCAAAATGCGTAATTTGCTTCGGTATATATTAAACAGGACCTAGAAATAAATGCAGTCTTAATTATTGAATTAAAGTCCTTGTTCCCAAGTAGTTTGTTTCTGCATTAAATTCAGTAAATAATATACAAGATTCAATGGCACAAACATGCTACATACATAAATTATGCAGAAGGAACCATTTCGTCGTAGTGCTAAATTATATAGGCCGAAAGCTCTTGGGAATTTTCGATAAACACGACTACAATTTCGCTCGTATTTGAATGATGAGTTCGCAGCAATACCTGACATGTAATATGTATTAATATTAGGACATATAGACGGGACCTGCTTGGGTGTGAACCTCTATGCATCATAGTTATTTACCTATTACTATTTTCTTTCACCGCCCATTGTTTGTGCACAAACGAAATGAAATTTGTGCGGGCAAAGCGAAATTAAACAGATCATATAACTAGTACATCGGTACTGACATACACCTCAAACAACAACCCTAGTTAATTTGGTCGCGACTCTAAAATAACACATGACGAATGCACTTCATAAGTAAACAAAATTAAATAAATTGCTGATTATATAAAAATGAATACATATAAACTGGGTTGTTTAGTGTTTCGATGCTATAATAAGACCATCAATTACCGAAGAACGAGGTGTTGATGCTGCAGGAATTTCAGAGTAATGCATTTCGAGGTAAATAAAACATTCCCAGACAGCCAAGGATCGTAAAAGCCTACTTACCGGCGTTGGCAGAGGTTCTTGGCTTCCGCATTGGAGACGTTTTAATATTTATCTGCTTTGGCTATAAATCTCGCAAATGAATGCAAAATATAAACGAGTGCAAGATGTACCCTGGCGAATTTTCGAAATTATTAAATACCTTTCATACATTAAATGCTGGACGGGGTCCAAATGGCCCGTGTATATTCGGCTTTATATCATAGTTAACGTAATAGCGGCGTCAATACGTATTATTATGTCGCCGCGGTATTCCCAAAAGCCTTGGTCTTAGATTTAGATTAGAAAGTATCGCCGTCCAAAAACAATATTTTTCGGTGTGGTAACCGAATTCAATGGTCAGTTGAGATAATTGTTCTGGATTACGGCTACCGTTATTTAGTTAACAACATAAAATCTAATTTATCTACTATCAATACACAGGGTCAGTCAATATTCACTCCCCAGCCCTCGGATATGTACTCCACAATAATAAAAAAAATAATGTTAAAATCTCGAACGCAATGCCGCTTTAAGATAAAATTGAATTGAATTCTAATTTTTTTAATTATTTTGTGATCTGGATGACGGCGGTTCAGAAATTGTTCCCTGTATAAATGCTCGGCAGCACGGTCGTTATTATTACAAGCGCCTTATCAAACTTTTATCATATTGTATATTGATGCATTTTTTTTTTTTAATTTGCAAAGCCTTCTAAACATTTCCATGTTTTCAATATCAATCGTCAAATAAACATAATAACCTCAAAGTCAAGTAAATCTGGCCAAGTTAATTACATTTAATAACTGTAATTACTGTAAAAGTCGCAAATTGCTGTTTTTAAAATTTCAATTTTACCTGAAATACGCTTTCGAGATTTTAGTATTCTTATTTTATTTTATTATTATTGTAAAACACATATCCGAGGGCAGGGGAGTGGATATTGACTCACCCAGTATATTGTCAAACTTTATGATGTTCACTGAAGATTGTACAGACGTACTTTGACGCACTATTTTAAAAAGAGTTCGAACCTTAAATTAGTGTGTCTACCATCGTCCGGTGATCGTCACTTTACTTGGACGAATCTATCGCTTAAAAAAATATGACACTACACTGAGTGTATTCATTTCTAAAATATCGCCCCATTTTATGGAAAAAATGACCTCCACCGAGGTTTTATTCATTCTACACATACTTAATTATGTTTTTTGTTTGCTGATAAACCAGTAGTAAAATGAAATAAAATGCACTGAAATGTGATTTATGCTGTTGCCAGGGTCCTAACATTCTCAGAGAATTTGCACAGAATATAAAACTTGCACAGTATATCTAAAAAATCATGTTTATGTGAATCCAGGATATACAAATATTTAAAGAGGAAATGGGCAATACTGATAATAAAAATTCGCAGGACTTCAAAACAGAATTCGGCGAGAATTTATTAAGAAAAATGCCAAATTGCAGGAGATTAAAAATTAACAACGGAAAACTGTTAAACGGGACGAAAATCATTGAACTTCTCAAGTAGATAGGTATTTCCTCAAACTTTATGTAGTAACAAATATTTAAAGCCTATTCAAAATTCAGCTCCTTGATTTAAAAGTATACAGAAAATTTAGTTTGGATATTTTCAAATGGTACTTCGCAAAATCATTAAAATGCAGACACTAAAAAATGTTACTTAATATTACATTTTTGAACGCCCTGTATATTTCTTCACAAGTTTGACTAGTGTTGACACTATCCCAAGATAAGCAAATCGTTATATCAATAATGCCCTTGTCTCCGAAATCATAAATAAGACAGTTTATAAGAGTATTTTATTTATTGAAATTAACGAATGTGAACATTGTATCAATAAACCTGTAAATTTGAATGTTATTGACTGAACCGAGATGTTTCAATTGGACACGGTTCAATCATCTAAGTAACTTATGAAACATTCAGTAGCCTTGTCGCTTTTAACTTTTGATAAATGGGCTCTAGGGTAACAGGAAGTCGATTAAAAATAAATAAACAGTACGCTGCGCATAAATTGTTTACATCGCATGCCACCCATCAAGTCGAGAACTCATTGAAGCCGGAATTAGGGGCGTATTCGTACGAATGCTTTGATTTGCCGATTTTGCAAAACGATACAATAAAAGCGTGATCAGATTTATTGAAACCAATAGTAATCAAATAATTTGTGGCTGTGATATTATATTTATTTGCTTATTGTTGTCATTAATTAATTATCTTAAGCTCGAATCAATAGTATTAATAATGCAATGTATTTTTTTTTTAATAGATAACATGAAATAAATAAGCCAATGCAATGTACTTGAACAATATTGTTTCGCGTAACAAAAAGCTTCAGTTCACGTCCATTCTCGCAGATCCAATTAGGAATCAATTGAATGACCTGCCGAAGGCCGAAGGCCAAATGCGTAATCACAAAATGTGATTGTTTCAATTGTATAAGCCAGAACTTCCGAGCTAACAATGATGGCAAAAAACTGTTATTGTAGTGTTTTAATCAATACGTAGTTCAGCTATTAATGAAACATGACTGTGAGCAGTATGACGTTCGATAATTTCTACTGTGAGTCTTGTTGGGCATGTACTAGAATAGTTAATAATTATGACCACCATTCTCAAACATAAAATGATTAGTAAGTCTTATTTAAAAGCCAAATTAGATGTCAATTAATTTAATTCTCTATTTCCCATTATAACATATCAGTTGTGTTTTCTTTTTTACTATCGGAAGTAAAATTTCTTGCAGATTCAAAAAATTTAAACAAAACAACTGTTTTTGGAAAAAATAATGTTGCATTGTCTTCTGATGAATTTGAACTTTATAACTTTTGTCTGAAATAAGTGTAAAAAAATAATATGGGGATGTTCATTACATTTTTCTCGTCCTGTATATAAGTATGAGTCCACATAACTGGCAAAGAACAATTTGCAGAGAGCATAAGGTAATTATACACTACTCATTCACTACACTACACTACACTACCCATACGCAGATATCCATTTGAGTCCGAATTACATTAGAATTGCAGCTTTTTTTGTATACGTAGTGGCAATATTTACGGATTTTTTTAATACTTAAAAACCTAGTTTGGGACTTTGCCAAGCAAATCAAGAAAATGTACGAGTACAGATGTACTTAAGTAGCTAGCACAGACAATCAAGGCTGTCTACACTGCCAAAAACTAAGCCAATAGCTATTTAGCATGACAATTCTTTAAATAATTAACCCAATGCATGTTATTACATAGCTTATAATGAATACAGTTTGCTTGTTTACTAACTACTGTTAAATACTTAGATCGAATTGCGTTAATAAATTTAAAAAAAAAAACAATATTAGCCACCAATATGTTTTTGGCAGTGTTTAAAATATATTAATCCATACCTACTTTGATTTTGGTTCAGTTTGACTTGTGTTATCCAGATATCCAATCAACAATCGGTTGCTACATGATTCGAGTAACAATAAACATTGCTAAACAATTATAGAAAAGTCTAACAACACAGCATCTGAATACAGTCGATTCCGCTTAATTGGCCCGCCGGTTAATCGGGGCAGCGCCTATTTGGGCCAAATCTCAAGGAACGGAATCCAAACTAAGGAACTAACAGTAAATTACTTCGTTTAATTGGGACAATATCCCGCAAAATTGGGACAGAAAAATGCAATAATTGGTTAATTCATACTAGAATCCATTGAGAAAATTCAATAAATTCCACATTAGTACAAAAAATTCCCTGTTGCTAGTAATACGGTTTGTTACTGACCATTAGAGAGTTATAAAAATGAACACTAGACAGAGCTGAGTTCATGTTTACGACTTCAAATATTTAGTAGTTCCCTAAGCAAGTAGTTGTAAGCAATACAAGTTCCTATTGATAATTATCAAGAATTTTCTACAATATTTAATATATTTGTTTTAAAGATTTTACTTTAAAATATATTATTATTATATTTTGTATGTCTCTAATATTTGTAAGCAATATTTTTTTATAAACGCATAAGAAGATAATTAAAAAAAAAATTTATACTATTGCATCATTTTATGTGAAATTTGCTTACGTAACTGAGGCAGCCGCTTAATTGGGCCAAGATGCCTAGTAACGATGTGTCCCAATTAAGCGGAATCGTCTATGTAAAACAAACAGGATAAAGATTCGTATCTAGAAATTAGATGCAGAATCTATAATTATCTATTCAGAAAATAACTTAAAATCGTTTTAATATTAAAAAAAAATTGTACTAGTAAATTCACAATTATTGTCTCTAATATTACAATTATTTTAAATATTATTGAAAAATGCTGAAACTTTCCTCATCATAAAACTCTAAATTCAAAAACATCTTTCAAATCATAAAACAAACAACATTAAATTTTTATTGAATGAAAATATTCATCCAATGATGAATATATTTCGCTTTGTAATCACCTATCCCGCCTATAACACAACGTTATCAACTCCATAAAAAGAAATTCAGGCTGAAAGGCTGCGGCTGATGGCCATTTGAAGCATTGCAGCAAGACCTTCTTTTAAAATTTAATAATGTGCATACAATAACAAATATGTAAATGCTTCAATAAATTAAATCTTATCTTAGAAAATTTTAAAAATAGTTTTGAATATACTGTGATAATTACAGCTCGGATGTTCAGGCACCAAAACATAGTAAAATAAGCAGACAAAAAGACACTAAAGAATATAAAAATAGGCAGTTAAAAATACAAATTAGGCACTAACAAATCTAAAGACAGAAATTGAAAAAGAAAAGAATAGAATAAGAAAAATTGCATTATTATTTGCATGGGTTTATTGCGCTTTTATATAAACAAAATAAAAATCATAGAAACAAAATTATCATTCGTGGGAATTAAAACTAATTATATTTTTTTGTTATTTTCAATGGTTAATGATTGCCTTCTATCAGACAATATATGTTTTAGTATATGTTTACGATCTTTCCACGTCTACGGATGTAACTGGTGCAAATTTGAAACAGGCAATTTCTGTAATCTTGTAATTCACATCAGAGTGTGAATAGATCTCTTCATTTATATTGCCTGAAATAATGTTGGCTAAGCTTTTTACATTTTCAAGTCTGCGTTTGCACTAAACACAGATTCACACTTGTCCCTTATTAAACGTCCCATAATACCTCAAATGTTACAAATATCTTTAATGGTATTATTTATAATATTGACGGCATCACTCAAAGTTAAATTTCTGCTTTCTAAACTTGTTATTTTATTTGGAAGTAGTGAATAATTAGAAGAAATAAATGCTAAATCGTATTGTAAACTTTTGTTTTCTAAAGGATTTTTCACAGTTTTGATGGAAGCCACCGAATTTCCATCCAATTTGAAACTATTTCTTTAATTTTATTAAAGTTAGTGGCATAGTAACAAGTAGCTGAAATCCACGTTCCCCAACGAGTTAGTATTGGTTGGGGTCCAAAATCTCGTTTGTTAAAAAAAACGAATTTGCTTAATTTGTCGGTTTCTGAAGCTCGTATTTTCGGCATCGTAAACTTATGGCATTATGGTAACAAGTTTAAAATGAATGAATCTAAACTAAATTGACATATTCAGTGTTATATGAAAACCATAATCCGTACAGTATTTACGGTAGGCACGGGTTAGGCGGAGAGGTATTGTTAATTGATTAGGGATTATTCCCTATTGGGATAATGATATACAGTAATGATTTTTTTTCTAGGAACAGGGGTTGTTTCTGTAATATAATTTCAATTTAAATTAATACGAACTAGTTAGAATATCAAAATTTCACGTAGTTCGGAGGGTTTATGTAAGGAGGGTACTAATTTGAACCGAAACCCTCCCAACTACGTGGACTTGGTGACAGGTTTACATTGTGAAACAGGCATTGAAATGATACATTTTCGAATACGCCGAGACGCTTCGAATACATTAAGAGTAGGTTATTTTTAATTTTTAGACAATATAGGCACTTATGAGGAATAGAGGCAATTTTCAGTCAAAATTGGCATTTTTAGGCATTTAAGGCATTTTGCCTGAACATCCTCTAGTGATAATAATTGTATTAAATTTTGGAAAATGTCTGTAAAGTGATTAAAATTTATAGAAAAACGCTAAAATTTCCGTAAAATAAATGAGCTATCTATAAAATTCAGAAACTTATTCCTTTCGTCTCTAAAATTTTAGAAACTTATCAGAAAAATGAATATTTATAAATATCCATAATAGATATTTATTGTACAAGTGTTTTAGATAGCGGTTTATTTACGCAAGAAAGTTTAAAACCGAGGTCGAAGCTCGAGGGTTTTATTTTCTGAAGCGACTAAAATACGAATGCAATACAACGTTTTATCCACAATCACTTATCAGTCATTCAGAATCAGATTTCATCAAAAAATGATTTGATATTTCGCTTTTACAGCGGCTGTAAAGTCAAAAATTATTGAAATTATTTAAAAACATTAAGCACTATGCGTTCTGTAACCGATGACAACTACAACCTTGTTATTACTGGAATCGAAGTGAAACATGATAAAACAAACAACGAATTGTCTATTGATATAAATGTTAATGTTAATATTAACAATAAATAAATAAAATGTAATTGATTTAATATTGTATTTTTCATTATTCCATCAGTGCAATAAAGTAATTTCATTATTCCACTAGTGGATAAAGTGGTAATTTATATGCTTCATAAGTCTGGATAAAACTCCAATTATAATGAGATTATGATTAATAGCTATTTATGGTATAGTGTTTTCACTTGAAATTGAAAATGTACCTGCAATGAGGGTTTATTGCGGTCAAGGGTTCTCCATTGTATGGCGTGCTGCGAAGAGCTATGGACTCTGTTCTCTTCCCATTACCCGTCATAAAATTTCGTTCGCACAATGGAGCGCAATAAACACCCTTCGTAGGTAGATTTTCAATTTCAAGTAAAAACACTATATAAGTGAATAAAGTCGAATTTTATCCACGAAAAAACAGTTTAGCGCAATAGGTGCAGCGGAATGCGATAATGTTTTCGAGTGTATAAAATTACTTTACTTACGTGTATCATGAAAGATTTTTTCCAATTCGAATTAAAGAATTTGCGTGATGGGTCACATTGTCAGGTGACAACGAAAATTTGAAGGATAGTGCGAATTTACCCATTTTTTTTACTTTATTCACGTTGTCAATGCTTATAGTGAATAAAGTGAAAATATAAACATTTTATTTACCCATTCGATTAAAGTGTAGTTTCAACGATGAGATTCAATATACATACCTAATGAGCATTTTAATAATGCGAATTGGAAGAAATATAAAATTACAATTCAGAATATTAAAATTTCTGTTAAAAGTACCTAATTATATTCGTTACTGCTCTGTTCTAGTTACACAAGGATTAAAAAAAAAAATGATGTCACTGTATATCATTTACTTAAGTATAAGTGCCCTCATCTTGTGTGGGAGACGGTTTTGATCCATGATCTATCAAAAGTAAGTTTCCTTCGAATATGCGCGACACATTTGCTGTACACTCTATATGGTATTTATGTACATCCGGTGAGTAACATGTTAGCATTGAAACAATGCGACATGAATGGCGTTGGGGCTTCACTATTATAAATAGTCTCTCATAAATATGTATAATAATTAAAGCGCGC
The DNA here is from genome assembly GCA_951805005.1 of Othius punctulatus. Taxonomy (NCBI): domain Eukaryota; kingdom Metazoa; phylum Arthropoda; class Insecta; order Coleoptera; family Staphylinidae; genus Othius; species Othius punctulatus. Next base: position 64,667,553 of record OX638141.1, on the reverse strand, counting down.
ATCAATATAGAGAAGAATTCCAATTCTGTGGGTAAAAGCATTAAGAAAGTACGAAAATCTTCTATACGTTCAAATAAGGAAACGAATGAAATCTTGTTATGCAAAAATGTGACATATTTATTCAATAGATTATACAGTTATACAAAGTAAATAATACGAGCGATGTATTTACGGACGATTATTTCTACGCACTTAGTAAGATTCGATGTTCTAGTGCGCAATTTACTCCAGTAAACAAATAATTACACGCATATTGTAACGGATGCCCGTTATCATACATCTGTACTATGTTTATTACTAATTTATATGTAATTGAAACCTCGTCTACGTATCAACCTACGAAAAAGCGTAATAATAGATTTATAGCATTTTTACAGCCACTAAATCTTTAAGTAATATTGTTCATTCCAGGGTTATGAAAATCAATATTAAAAATTAATTAACGGAATTAAGGTTAAACAACAGAAGAGTTATATCGTCTCCATTAGGGAATGTAATTAAGAGGATTGCATACGTTCGGACGTTCTCGGTAGGTAACTGTTAGGTCCAGTATTACACTCTCCGATTAACATTGGTCGTGTTGAATAGTATTTGAGAAAAATAATCGTCATCGAAATTTATTGGGGACAGAGTGTGTGCAAACGTTTGTACACGCTAAAAGAAACCCCCCCCTAACATGCACGGAAAATTTTTTCAGATCATTAAAATGAAAACTAACTAAACTGATAAAAATAGGACAAAAAATAACCAAAACAAACATGGCTTAAAACAAATTGTTGAGAAAAAAATCCTTCTGTTATAACATTGGTGTAAACGCGCCGTGAGAATACATATTGGATCATTCAAAGTCAAAGTGAAATTAAAGAAAATATATAATTTCCAGTTTGTTGGATACGTTCTTATTTACTTATCATTTCATGCTTCGAACACTTAAAATAGCATCAATGTGTCATTTATATTTTGTAACGTTTGTAACGCCAAAAAAAAAACCACGAAACATGCACGAAACAAATATTTCTGAAAATAGAAATGACACCTAACGAAATTGATAAAAAAATGGGACAAAAACGAACCAAAACAAACATTGCTTAAAACAAATTGTTGAGGAACAAAAAACCTGCTCTTATGACAATATTTTATACATTTCTGCAAAGTAATCAAAATGCGTATCTATCTACAATTCGGTAATCAACTCAAAATTATCTGAAAAATTTTAGAATCAAGTGTAAATTTTCAAAAAAATCAACCGAATATTGTTCAAATTTACAGAATATCATCCGGTTTATAACAATGGAATTATACACATTCCTGCAAAACAAATCAATTAATGAGTCGCTGAAAACCTGACTGTCGTTAGTCCATTTTTATTTAAGTCTAGAAATATACAAGGGACATGTCCCTGGATCCATTTCTGAACTTGTCTGAATTATAAAAAATGGACTTGGTTTTCAACAGCTCAAATTATCAACACTTTATTTTTTTTTACAATTAGAATTCAAATAATTACTGTACAAACATTATTTCTACTGCAAAGTATCCGAAGAATTTGAGAATCCACTGCAAATTATCCAAAACCTTTGAGAATCAGCTGTAAATTATCCGAAGAATTTGTGAATCAACTGCGAACAGTTTTTTTTTACCACAAATTATGAATTTATACGAAATTATTAAGTCTTGCCAGAAAATTTCCGTATGCATTGCAAATTAACTGTGTTCAAATTGTTAAAGAATTGAAGAAAACCCGATAGAAAATCGATAAGCGAAACAGTAATTTTTTCTTCAATTTTTCCGATTCTATAAAATGTAAACTGTAAATTATCCAAAACATTTGAGAAGCAGCTGTAAATTATCCGAATAATTTGTGAATCAACTGCAAACCGTTCATTTTCCCAAAATTATGAATTTATACGAACTCATTAAGTCTTGCCAGAAAATTTCCGTATGCTCGCAAATTAACTGTGTTCAAATTGTTAAAGAATTTAAGAAAACCCGATAGAAAATCGATAAGCGAAAGAGTATTTTTTTCTTCAATTTTTCCGATTCTATAAAACGATACTATAAAAGTATACAGATTCCAACACATTAAATTTATTTTTACGCCTATCTACAATTTGTGATACAAAAGCAAATTATCCGAATAGTTTGAGAATCAACTGCAAATTATCAGAAAAAATTGATAATCCTCTGAATTATCCGAAATAATTAAGAACCACCTGCAAGTTATGTGAATTAACAAGAAAAACTAACGATTTAAAACTGATATTGTGAAATTATAGCAATATTTTCAGGTTTATCTAACGATTTCGGAATTATTCGCAAATAACTATTCGCCGAAAACTAGTCGGTAGGTAAACTAACTTATAGTAACATTTAGTGGGTTCAAATTGATATTTCGCAGCCAAAAGAAACGCATGATACTAACATGGTGAAAACGCGCCGTGAGAATACATATTGGAAAATTCAAAGTCAAGGTGAAATTAAAGAAAATATATAATTTTCCAGTTTGTTGGATACGTTCTTATTTACTTATCATTTCACGCTTCGAGCACTTAAAATAGCATCAATGCGTCATTTAAATTTGCAATGCAGTGTAGTATATCGTAACTTCGTAACAAGAGCGAAGTGGCATATATCTTAATAAATGAACTGCGATCCGTAGGTGTTGGCACAATTATATATTAATATTAAACGTAATGCACGCGAGATATATATGTGAACTTCAGTGTTACATATGAAGCCTGATTTATATGGCTTGCGGTTGGAGGCAGTCAATGCACTCTCTATCGTGGTCTAGGAATTCACTGATAGTAGCACCGATCAATTATTTTTATCCCTGCAGCGATAAAGACGTCCTCTCATACTTTATGAATGGAAAGTTTCATATTAATAGCAGCAAGGAACGTGAACGACTGTTCATGCTTTGATTACAGAGAAATATTTAATCCGCTTAAAGAGATAGACTGGATTCCTTGACTGTCACCTCTATATGTCATATTTGATGAAATGGCATAGATTAAATAATAATTAAAAAAAACTACCTCCGACAATTCCCAATTGCCAAGCTGTGGACTTACTACAGTCATCCTGGAAACGATTATGTAGGTATTGGCACTGCGGATGCTGTACAGTGTAGGTACACAGTACGACAGTAAAATTCTGTCTGGAACTTACCTGAAACAAAAAAAATAACAAATTACACATTATAATTGGAAAGCAAAAGAAAAACAATTATAAATGCAATACAAAGTAATGATAAATTAAGACCTGGTTTAATTAAAAGTTCTACAAATGTACATTCTTATCATGTGTATGTTGTTATAATGTAATAATAGCATTAAAAGAAAAATAAAACACTTGGTTCACTGATTTTTATAAATTTCTCTACAATTCTTTCGGCCTCACGACAATTTTCAAGAGTTATACAAACACTGAAGTGTTTTATTTTTCCTTTAATTCAAATATGTTTCACCAATGGGTAACCACCATTAAATTAATAATTGCATATTTAGAAGAACAAACATACTTTTATACTATCTACTGAGGTTCATAATCTATGAATTACATAGCCGTGGATAAATTATTTGTTTAACCCACAACTTAGAGAATACCAAGACATTCTATGTACTCTCTAGCAGGCATTTGCTATCCATTTCAAACGCCGCGTACCGATAAGGACAACTGCACTTTATCCCCATATAAAGGAAGATGAAAAGATTGTTGCGTTTATATGGCTTCGCCTATTACCAGAAGAGATGCGCCCATCTATCAGCACGAAACGCAACCTATTCTAAGGTATTAAAATAATTGGTGGAATCAATTTTGCTCTGTCTGAATCATAAATAAAAGCTGTTATAAAAGATAAAATGGGAGTCTTGCGTTTTATATTTTCCGATATAAGCACACGAGGGATTAAGTGGATCGTATTAGTTTATGTTGTCTATATTTTAGAAATGGGCACGATTTTTTTGTGGACCTTCAGCTGGAAATCAGCCAATCTTATCTAATTGGCAGAGATTCTTTCGCAAACCGCAATTGCTTATATGCCATAAAATAGAGCGGAGCCATCAAAAGTTTTCTTAACAAATTGGTGGATTGGATATGCTATGCTACGCCGAAGTTTTTAGAAGTAAATTATTATGGCAATTTTATTAATTATAAATGGTGTTACAATTATCTATCTTAATTATAATAATAATAATAATTATTATTTATTCCTGTCAAAGAGTTTACATTTATCAAGTACAATAACTAACTACTAAAAGATACTAAAATGATAAAACCGCATAGGGGGCCACGCAAAAATGTTAATATTAAGATTTGTAATATGCTCTCCCCATAAGATATTTCTCCACAATGCTTATAAACTTCAAACTTATTTTATTGGTCAGGAATTACATGTGAGGTCAAGACAATATAAATTAGGAAAACACTACATTTTATGTAGAAAAAAATCCTGTACTGAATAGAAAGCATGCGCTTTTATGTGTTCGCTGAGTTGCTTTTTGAAACTGTGCATTTTCTGTGCTGCCATTGTACTGGAAGATGATTCAGAATTTTTATCCCCACCGATGTTGGATCTGTAAGGTGAAGTCTATTTGATGGGACGACAAGATGATGTTAAGACCTCGTCCCATATTCATGCACAGTACTCCTAGATGGAAGATAGTTTTCCACGTACGGCATGTTGTAGAATATAGACTGATGCAATCGTCAGTATACCTTCTTGCTTTAATAGTTGTCGACTAGACGTCATCTGTGGTACTACCATTATCGCACGTATAGCTTTTTTTTGCAAAATAAATACTTGGGATGCATGAGCTGAAAGCCCCCAAGCTTCAATTCTATAAGACATGCGACTGTAGAAGATAGCATAGTAGGTGGTTATAGCTGCCTGGATGTATACGATGACATACATTCTTCTGATTGCGTAGATACTTGATGCCAATTTCATACACAGATTTTCTACGTGTGCTTTTCATGTCAATCGACTGTCTAAATGTATTCCAGGGAATTTTGGCGAATCCTTGGATACGTGATGCAGCCTACTGGAGGTAAAAAGGAGTACATTTGTTTTGGCTGTATAAGGGCATAGCTCATTCGCATCGAACCATTCAGATGCATTGCCACTGGCTGTACTTAGCTTTTGTTGTGCTACTTCAGTATTTTTTTCCCATACCAGTAGAGTTGTGTCGTCTGGGAACATGAAAGTATGGCAATTAAGATTGGTCGGCAGGTCGTTTATGTATATGATAAATAGTATCGGTTCCAGTATAGGTCCTTGTGGGACTCCTCGCCGTATGTATTTTGGATTGCTCTTTTCTCCATTAAAATCAACAATTTGTGCTCTATCTTCCAGGTAAGACATCATAAGCCGCAACGAAATGCCTTTGAATCCATAGTGGTCTAGTTTTTCCAGAAGGATTTTATGTGACATGCAATTAAATGCTTTACACAAATCACAAAATTGGGCAAAACATAACTTATGGTTTTGCTTTCCATTGCCTGGTAGATTGTGTCTAGAAGATTCATTATTGCATCCGTTGTATTTAAGTATAATAGTATATTATTTAACGAGCACATAATATATGCTATTATTACACCTACTCATCGACTCGTCTAGCTACACTATTAACTTAATGACAATTTGTTATGAGTTGTAACGGTTTTCATGCTTAATGCTAAAATTAAAATTTAAAGTACCGATTAAACCTAGTATATGACTTGCACAGAATGGTTACTATCCACTTAAATCTTCACCCTAGTGAATAATAGTCTACAATCTACATAATGACTCGCTACGAACTTGGTGTTACGGACTTGGGGCGTAGGTACCCAAAACGTATGTGCGCGCTTTGCTTAGACGGATTTCTATTAGATAGTGCGTAACTGTGGGCACTATTTTTTTTAGCTATATGACCTTTAATTAACCCACCTAACCTAACTTAGGCATTGATAATGATAACATACAATAAATATGAGAATGCGTGAATCATGCAATGCGTCGCACAATAGCGTCGTGTCGAGCAGCAGACAGACAGGTTGGACTGTTAGGTACACTGTTCCATTAATTTTGAGACAGAAATGAGAATTTGAAGTTTTAAGAAATAGCGAATTTAGACCGTACTGAATTCACGGTACCTAAGCGGAGGACGACAGATTGCTGCAAGAGTCGTTTTTAACCAAAGTTGTCTCAAAATTAATGGCACATACTAGTTTAGTATATGGAAGTATATTTCGACTCTGGTAACTCTGGTCAACACAATTTTTGTCCCTTAGACATAAATAGCTGATTCCGATAGAATTTTATTTGCTGATTTCAGAAACGTCAAACAAAGAATTCTAGGACATCAGGGTTTTGAAATATTTCAATTTTAGCAAAATGGCAAAATGTGTAATTTTTTTCGGGATGTTAGACAGATTCCAATATTTTTTTTATGGCAATACTGGATTCAAAATATAGTTTGGCAGTTATTGGTATCAGTTCTCTAACCTATCTTTAACTGAGAACGTAGTTTTGTAAGTAAATAGTGAAAAAACTATAAAAAAAACATGACCTCTAATAATTTATATTTTTGCATTTCGTACATATGCATAGTAAGTACTTTCCTAAAAATGCATTTAAATTGAAGGGGCAATACATTCGTCAAAATTTGCCGACCAGTGTAATAGTCGAATGTCCATAGTATTTTAAATCTTTTTTTGCTCTTCGAGTTTAGCAGATATTTTGAAGCCACTATATTTTTAAACTGTCTACTCTCAAGTCTTCTGAAGCAACTTCTCCGAAAACGCAACAATTAAAAAGCATTTTAAACAAATCGTAGTGTTGGGTTATAAAATAATGAGTTGGGTTAATGCAGATAATCTCTTCTGTACTATTAAAGGGAAACATATTTTGAAAGCTATTCTCATTCTACAACTGACAGAGATCTACTAAAATAGTATTATTACAACGCGTTTACACCAATGTTAGTAAAATGTGTTGCTAACAAATTGTAATTTCGCCGCAAATAAGAATAGCGAAACTGGCAATCTCGTCATTCTTATTGGCTGGAAAATGTAGATTTGTTAGCAACACATGTTACTAACATTAGTGTAAACGCGCCGTTAGAGTCGCACATAACGGCTAGAATTCACTTCAGTGATGTGAATCATCGTGAATATTTTTTAAATTTAATTGCACAACAGGCCATGTAGGCCTAGGGCGTTTAAGGAACCACATTTTCCTCCATTCAACTCTCCAAAAACTCGTATATCATCCTCCTCTACTCCCTACTGTCGTGGGCTCTCTTTCTCCAATCTCCTGCGCCCGTTAGATTTTGTAGGTCTTCTTCCACTGACTGTAGGCATCTTTTTCTCGGTCTTCTCTTTCTTCTTGCTCCCACTGGCCTCCTCCTTAGTATCATTTTCGGCAACCTCAGGTATGGCATGCGCTCTACATGGCCTAGCCACCTGAACCTTTGGGCTTTTACATAGCTGATTATGTCAGGTTCTTTGTATAGCTCCTGTAGTTCCATATTTGTTCTTCGTTCCCAGCCTTCCGGCGTGTTCTTTCCTCCAAATATTAGTATTTTTCTTTCCCATCTTCTCAACTCTTCCTCTCGTGCTTTGTTTAAAACCCATGTTTCACACGCGTAGGTTACAGTCGGTCTTATTACTGATGCGTATAATCTTAATTTTGTTCCCCTTGATACATACTTCGATTTCATGATCGCCCTCATGCTTCCATAGATCTGGATCCCTCTTGCAGTCCGAGCCCTGATTTCGCTCTCCTCGTGTCCACTCTCCTCGATTTGCACCCCTAAGTAGCAGACAGTTTTTACCTTCTCAAAACTGTATTCTTCTCCCGTTAATGATTACACCTTCAGTTCCTTTCCGTCGTCCTTTTCTGTATTGCCCATCGTCATGTACTTGGTTTTCTGCGAGTTTATTTCCAGTCCATAATATTTAGCCACCACCATCACCACCACCACCACCACCACGTAAACAACCAACTCGGCATAATTAAAAATTGGTGCGCTGCCAAAACTACACATAGGCAACCCAACATACACGTCAACAAGTCCTGAATATGCATGGCCCATAGGCAACCCGTTGTACAAATAGGGCTCTTCCATCTCGACGACTTGAAAAAACAAAATGGCTGAAAAGTACTTTTAGACCCCCTATGTTAATCCTTATGGGAAATGGTCACAGAACTGTCCTTGCTTATCTACTTCTAGGAATACCTTCGTACCCTTGAGTTGTCTTTTGGCCTTCATAATTAACTGTTTTGTTTCCCATGTTTCAATTTCTGCGTAAATTATTACTCAAAAAATGTCTTATTTAACATGGCAACATTTTTATACTGTCACTTTGACAATGAAAAGATCTTTCAAAATCAAGAACAAACATAGGGGGTTATCATTTAAAAAAAAAAAAAAAAAAAACAATGGATGACGCCATTACTCAAAAACAAATGATGGTTGAAGATCGACTGTCATGCAAAAATGTGAATTTTTATCGAAGAAAATCGACGTGTTCGAGGATTTTTTAATTTTTTTTTTAATTTAGGTTTTCCTGAATTTATTCCATACTTTAAGCTATCTGCCATATACTATCTGAGTAGAGCTGAGTAGAGCTTTGAATGTGTAACTTTCAAAGTATTATTTTTCGTACTTAGCATAGAAGAGACTTTGAATCATATTTAACGATTTCTTTGAACTGTACACTGTCATCTCATTCTGCCACTACCGAAATTATTGTCGTCCTTTAAAATTCTAAAATACGAAACATTTTGAAGATAATATGATGAAGCATTACCTTAGTAAGATCTATTTTTTAGGTTGTCGGATTGAATGTTTGCGCCTAATATTTTTTTTTATTAAATGAATAATAAGTTAAAGTTTGTTGCAATTTAATTTTCATTTAGGTAATAGAATTATTAAGTATTTGGTTGAGGGTTGATTGGACGTTATATAAGTTCGTTCGGTTACAATACGAAACATTTTGAAGTTAATATGATGAAGCATTACCTTTCTAAGATCATTTTTTTAGGTTGTCGGATTGAATGTTTGTGCCTAATAATATTTTTTTTTAATTAAATGAATAATAAGTTAATGTTTGTTGCAATTTGATTTTCCTTTAGGTTATAGAATTATTAAGTATTTGGTTGAGGGTTGAGTGGACGTTATATAAGTTCGTTAGGTTATCTCCATTTTAAACTCACAAAGTTATCCACAATCATACAATGGAGTATTGTTGAATATTTTTTATATTTATTTTTAGTTCAGTCAACAGTTTCAGTATGAGAAAATATTGCAGTGAGATATGTACAATCTGCATTACGTTGCTTGGGTAAATAATGCGTTGTTTATCTAAATTACGAAATGACAATTAATAACTAATCGAAATGCGCAATAATCATGCACACACTCCACACATACAATTATCAGTAGCATCGTCCCAAGGCCGATGGTTTTTTTTTTAAATAACGCCCAGTGCAAACAGATACTTTGCACTCGTGAAATAAATTTCGCATCCTTCCATACACACATGAATAAACATTGCGCGTAGATGATTAAATACGTTACGGCCGACCACACGTGACTATCATTACTACATGTTTACTACGGAATTTCGTATCAGAAATGCTCTTTATTTATTTTCGTCGTATCTGTTAACGCTGGCGCCAACGTTTCGGACTGTACGACTGCCAATTTTTGCACTGAATGCCCGCACGTGATAACAATAGACGCGACGCGTCGCATATTAGAATTTTTACCCGCTATTGTGTTTAAGTAATAAAATGTTAAATGCATGTTTGCATCATTCTTGGCCACGAAATTAACATAACATAACATAACAAATGCTACTAATAATAAATACTACAAGCAATCAAACTTTATTGTTTAAGTTTGATGTAATTATCAAGGGCATAATATGGCGTTTATGGCACGTGGCGTATCAATTAAACACAATTACGATCGAGGTACATCCATAATGTTTGCTCTCAATCAAATCGAAAACTTTCATTTATATAATTTTTGACTGTAACTGTTGCACCAACAACCAGTTGATTACTAATCATTGATTTACATCTCTGGTCATTCCCAACTTTCAAAAGGAAATTGCACTTGAAGAAGAAGAATTGCACTGTGAGTCACAAAGGCAGACTGAGTATTAATTGGGGTTGAAGTACTAGACAGGCATATAAAGTACTTTATGCGCCCTAGGGAGGATAAGCTGACATTTACGCCTTCAATGAATCAAAGCATATAAATTTAGACTTACTGGATATGTATGGATATTATTTAAAAACAAGATAAACTAAGAAATACTTTTAATAAAGCAGTATAAACTTATTAAGAAATCAATTGTGTGGTTTCTGCGCAGAGTTTTTTTGGACTTTGAATTTTCTTAAAGATGAATGTTTATATTATAACAATATGTCTAGCAGTTTTAAAATAAAAAAAAGGTTGGTTCGAAACTACAATTTGCACTATTATGAGAATGTGTTTGAACAATTAGGGCCATATGTATAGTCCGTACTTGAACTTGAATTCGTCTCAAGTCGTATATTTAGTTGCATTTGGTGCATACACGTTTATAGAAAATACGCAACCAAATATACGACTTAAGTTGAACTCACGCTCAAGTACGGATTATAGATACGGGCCTATGACATTTTATTAAAATAATTCTGTTGTTTTTCTATCAAATGCTGTAGTACACCATTGAGGATTGCTTTTATTTCCCAAAATGTATTAGTTATGCTATTTCGGGCATATTATGGAAATAATCTGGGAAACAAATAGTATCCCACCCATCATTATACTCTTTAAATAAATATTACGAGACATGTTAAACTTTAATAACGAATTTACAACAAATTCGAACACCTTCACATGCAGCACAATACATTCCTTTAACTCGCAACCCAAGTAGTACTACAAGTAAACTTCTAAATAAAACTTGACATTTAACTAATTTCGTACACGGAATCCACGCCCGGGGAGGCGTGTAAGTCCTGGAGCGTCACAAAGAAATCGGTGGATGGCTAAAACTTTGGAGCACAGATTCTCGCTATGTAATGCGAATGCGAAACATGAACTTCTGAAAGTTGTACTATAACTTGATATTAGTGCCCCAATTCGCTAAGGTTACTGTGAGAGTAAGGTGGCGAGGAAGTGGAATTACAGGGACGATCGATGGAATGAATACGGCAAGAGTTAATTGAAGCGGAAGGACGGAAACTCTGTGAAATGTAACTAACAGAAAACAGTAGCATCAATCTTTATTACTTTTAACGGGATCCGCTGTTACAAGTGATTCCTATAGTTTGATAAATGTGGAAATGTATAAAAACTAAAAGTTAAGACATTGTGTGGCCCAACACATAAAAATTTGCAAGCAACGATCTCTGGTAGTTTCGGTGTTACAACAAATAATTTACGTAGTTTGAGAAATGAGGGGGTACAAAACGCGGCATGTAAATTAATTTTGAGATAATTGCGAAAATCTGCCAGAAATTTATTTTCATTGATATTCAGTATTTTTGTTTCCGTTTAATTTATTCTTTGGTCATGATTTGTTAAGATATGTAAAAGATTTAGTATTTGTTAAAAAAAAAGTATTGCTAGAAATGCTAGAATAATACAGAAAAAAAGAGACAAATCCTTACTTTTCCCAACTAAAAATTTCGTATCCCCCCCCCCCCCCCCACATATTCGTTTTTGTTAAAATAATATATGAATTGTTACGTTTTGCACTTAAAACCGTGTGATTTTTGGTAGGAACTGAAGTTTCAACCATATAATAATTTTATTGGACAAAACCAAATAGTGCCTCTATTTGCGCTAGGAAATTAGTCACAAATAACAAGAAAATCTAGTGAATGGTTTCCTCTATTTCTATTGGTTGTTATGGACAAGTCGCTGTTTGCAACAGTAACAACACTTTGCATCTCACTGTAATTTTTAAACGATGAATTGTATTCGGATTTGAATACATGCTAGAAGTATGCAGAAAAAAAAGAGACAAATCCTTACTTTTCTTATTTTGATGTGACATTTCGCATTTTGCATATACAGGCTGTGCCAACTAAAAAATTCGCATGCCCCCCCCCCCCCCTCCATATTCGTTTTTGTTAAAATAAAATATTAATCCTGAAAATTTCAAAAAACCTAAAATTGGATTAATTTGGTCAACTCGCACATCACAAACTTTAACTTGGGACATTGTAGAATATAGATTAGGGTCGTGTGAATTCTGATTATTATCGCTGAAAAATGTAACATCGATGCGAGAGACCGACTCTAGACCTGAGGAGGTAGAAACTAAGAAAACTTGACTAGAGATGCCATGAGATGCCAGTTTTAAAGTGAAGGGAATTTTACTTATAAGGAAATTACACTACATAAATAACTAGAAACAAAATAATAACACTTGATAAATCACTTATTTATTGCATATTTAAGCACAAATCTAATTTACCATATATGTACTAGAATTGTAGGGGAGGATTCACTATGTTCAAAGTAATCAATGCAAAAAAAGCAGAGGACCTAACATGAATAAATTAATATTCACGTGGGTGTATGAACCAATCAAGGGGATAAGATCCAAAAGGTATATAAGGCCTTGGAGATAGATACTCGTGAGAGTTGATCTCAGACTAAAGACGCATCGCCAAAACTGGGACAGTGTACCTGATCCGAGAATAGAGCATCACACAATTGAGCATTATGTATGAGTTAATTTAAACGAGAAGTGACGAATTTAAAATTACTAAAATCAATATTTAAATATATACATAATTAAAATTAAATAAAAATTAAAGGGGAACATTAAAAAATAAATCATATATCAAATAAAAAATTAAATGTAACCTTCTAATCGTGACTTCCGATGGACCTGGGAAAATTAATATTTGCAATTGGTGTTCGATCTTTCGAAGCGTCACTTCCGCTGGAACTGAGGAGGACACCAAACAATTGTTACTATATAAAATTGATAGAAAAATTATGAAATAAAAATAAATTGGAATAATTGGGAATAATAATTAAAACCCTTTTCAATAAATTCATTAATAATAATAAAACAAATTTCAATGGCACCTTCTAATCGTGAATTCCGATGAAACTGGGAAAATTTATATTTGCAATTGGTATCTGAACTTTCTAAACGTATCTTCCTTTGGAACTGAGGAAAATATATTGTTCAATATAAAATTAAAAAAAAAAAAACAAATAAATAAATCTATTGGGACCGAGAAATTGGAACTGGGAAATTGAAGCTGGGAAAATTTATATTTGCAATTGGTGATCGAACCTTTGGATGACACCGAACCATTTTTTACAATATAAAATTGATACATTTAAAATTTATAAATTTAATTGTATCTAAATATTTTTATTTACCTTTGTTATATCATTTTCAGGTACAACTATATTTAGGTGAAATGGGTTACACTCGTTACACTTTCACTCGTGAAGAAAATATATAAAATTCAGTTTAAGATTTTTGCAACTGATTAAGAGCTGCGAGTCCAAGATACTACAACACCCTGTACACATCAAGGTTGTGAAGTATACTATTCTAGCCGCGGTCTGTTAAAATATTCTAATCGCGAGGCACGTAGCGCCCAAGCGATTCAAAACAATAATAGTATTCACAACGGTGGTGTATATACTATTTTTTTACTCTAGCTATTAGAACAATTACAACCATTTAAAATGAAAAAATAAAATGCAACAAACGTAGTCGAGATCGTCAGTCGAGAAGGTGGGCCTAAAGAATCAGTTGCTTATTCAGTTGTCGGCGGTCGGCTGTCGGGATTGGGTTGTGGCAAACCGTAAAGGCCTGAAGGAGGAGCTTAGCCGGCTGTAGGCCGTTGGATAGAAGTAGCCTGGGATTTTTTATTACCTAGGGAGCAAAAGTAAAATTTATAACATCTAGTCATAAAAATAAACTTGACAGTGCTTTGATACATGACAGAATGATGTGTATTTTGCAAAAAGTGCTAATAGTACAATATATACCGAGCGGGGAAACGGATGATTACAGGCAAGTGCTTCTTCGCGCCGAGGGTAGCTATAAGCACGAGGCTAGAATTATTTTTCCCTCGAGGTTTGTATACTATTTTACTCACAATCTAGCATGGTTTATAAAAAAATAATAAATTATTTCATCAATAAGATCTGTGAAATGGTTGCCAAGGGAAAATAACAAATTTGTCAGTTTGACAGATGCAAATATTTTGTCAATCAGTCAGCTACCATATCGACTTCTTACACTCGGCAATATAATTTACAGGAAAAGCATGGCTTGACGTCAACAGTCAATAGCAATCATAATAGTAATGTAACCGTCAATATTCATTGTTCTAAATAGTTTGTCTAAATTGTCTAAATTGTTGTAATATTCATTGTCTAAATAGTAAGCTTGTTCTTAGTTTACCTTAAAAGTTGCGTGATTCATTAAAGTGACAGTGACACTTACTAGCTGGGAAAATGTATTCCCGGCTAACCGGGAAATAAAATTATAAAATGAGTCGCTTCCTTAAACTGAATTTTATATATTTTCTTCACGAGTGTGTAACCCATTTCACCTGGTGAATATATTTGTACCGGAAAACGATGTATATTTATCATTACACCTTCTACCAATTAGTGTAGGTGTTTTTCTTTACATTTCACATTTTCTTTTTTCCATTAGTTTTCTATAAATTTGTTCCATTTCTTTCGGTCGTTTGTCATGTTCTGAACGATTTGCCTATATCGTTGTTAGTCCTCGTTTTGTTAATATCTCTTTAATCGTGTCGTCCCAGGTTTTATTTGGTCTACCTCGTCCGGTCTTCTTGCATTTGGCTTCCGACACAAGTTTTGGTTGTCTATTTTCTTTCATCCTGTGCATGTGACCCCACCATCCAAACTGTCTCTTTTCAATAAATTCCAGGGTCGATTCTATTTCTAGTTTATTTCTTATTACTGAGCTTCTGATCTTGTCGAATTTTGTTACCCCTTTCGTTCTTCTCAGGCATTTCATTTCCACAGCTTGTCTTTCCTTCTCCCTCTTTTTCAGATTCCACGTCTCACATCCGAAAGTTAATACTGGTCTTCTAGATTCTATGCAGTGTCTTGCATAACTTAGTTTTTGTTTTGGTCGATATTTATTTTCTGCGTAGGATGGTTTTGTTCAGTTCATGGTAAGTACGTGTAGCCTTCTTAATCCTCGTGTCAATCTCACTCACTTGTTCGCCGTTACTGTTGAATACCACTCCCAAGTATTTAATTTCCTCCACTTGTTCAATTTTGGTGTCTTTTAATTTGATGTTCATCGCTTCCATACCTCCCACTACCATTACTTTAGTTTTATCCGTATTTATTTCCATTTGGTACTTTTTAAGTATCTCTTCCCATATCTCGAAGTTCTTTTGTAATTTTGTTCCTTCATTCGCCAGTAATACAACGTTATCTGCGAACGCTCCTTCTTTCACACTGATGTTCATTCTTCTGTATCCTATTTCCATTTCTTTTGTTCCCGTTTGGCCTTTTCTTATTATCTCGTCCATGTAGATGATAAATAGAATCGGACTTAGGCTTCCTCATTGTCTCAGCCCGTCTTTGGTCTTGAAGCACTTTGATTCGTTGTTGTACACTATTATATTGTTGTTGTTTTCGTATATCATTTTGATAATGTTTATGATTTTCGCACTTAAACCTCTTTCTTCCAATATTTTCCAAAGTTTCTTTCTGTTGAACGTATCAAATGAATTTTTAATGTCTATGAAGTCCATGTATACTTTTTTTCGGAAAACAATATAACATAAATAAAAGGCATAAATGCACATATTTTCAACTGATTGTGAGTAAAAATATTTGTAACTAACTACAATGAAGTAAAATTTGAGGCGATTTTTTAAAATTATTTGTAGCTTTTTTATTTTATTATAGCGTATCAATGTTATACAGACTTATTGTTGAAAGTACTCCTATTAAATTATACACATGTGCCCTCGAAGACTACACACCGATATGCTGAAATACATTGTGGTCACAAAGATTGTATATATTTGTGGTGCTTACATTTATTATACACGAAACTATACATGCTGTTGTTGAAAATATGCAATAAACTTATTATTAATGTTTATGTGAAAACTACTCAAACAACCAATAAAATTACAAGTGACAATATTTACGTTGAATTCTTGGCGCAGGCCCATCAAAGCCATCAGCAATTAAATGGTTTATGTATTCTCAATTTTAAATCTAACTGCGATTTCATGGTTGACATTTCAAAGTTACTGAATTGCGTGCAAGAATGTGGTTTATAAATAGAAACAGCGCAATGAACAAAACAGTGTTTATCTATTATTAATATAATTGTTATATGTATTGTGTACTTGTATAAGGTGGTAATAATAGGAAAGATAGAACGCAATATTTGATGCGTGGGGAGGATTTAGATTGTGTAAATAAGTTGAATTAATTAAGATTGGAAAAGAACAAAAGTAATGCCTACTTTTACAAATATTAATTTTGGTTTATTTATTAACCAGTCTGCTGTTATGGTTAATTATTGGCCTTAAGCAGGAAAAAGGTCAATCAAAGGATCACCTTTCATTCTTTAGAAATAAGAAAAAAAAAATCTATAAGGGTGCAGTTCCCGTGGGCATCTTGTATATTATTACATTATTTCTACTAACAAAACATATTATAAAATGTATGTTATATCTCTGTTAATACGTACACTTGATATCTATAAAAAATACATTCATTTGAATAATATTATAGATTTAGAATTATTGAACGAATGTTTCTGGTGCTATGGCTAATTGCCGTTAATCGTATTCTAATGTAAATTAATCTGAAGAATATATAAATACATAATTTATTTGATAATTAACAACTTGTATATTATTATTCTATGCTATAGTAATTTATAATAACTGACATGATAACTTTTTACTATGCCGGCAATGCTCATTTAAATTATATCAAATTTGATGTGCAACTTTCTCATTATTAATTAATTAACTATGTTTTGTAGGATACATTAAAAACAACTGTTATTGATGTACGATGTAATAATGAACACTTATCCCATTTTTTTGTTGAGCTCAAAGCTTCCTTGAGACGGCCCTGTCGTAGTGCGCTGCCTTGATAAAATCGAACGTGTTAACAAACCTGCGTCCCCGCGGGCTGTTTAACAGCAATGAGCAGTAAGTAGAGTAATTGCGTCTGTTTCCTGTTGAAACGTGTATCCCCCGGAAATGCGGCTGCTGTGCATAAAAAGACAAAAATGTCAGGAGCGAGGACGTCGATGAATTCGCACACTACGGTCCTGCGGCAAAAGGTCGTCCGGCCTTCGGATTAGGAAGTGTTTGCAATGATTGCCCCTCAGGCAATTGCAGAACACGCTCAGGCAAGTTATTCATCGTCTAGTCACTCGGCTTGCGTAGGCTCCATGCGAGCCCAAGAACTCGAGGCAATGTCAGTTGCGATTTACTATTTACGTCTGGGCGATGGATTTATCTTACAATTTAATTGGAAATTGTCGATTGAGAAAATGAATGCAGGGTGTGTACTAATTAATCCGTTTTGCATAGCATTGGGCGTAAGAATTAATAACGTTGCAAAAGAAAAGGTGAATTTAATGAAAATAAATGTTATTACTTGCCATTTCTCTTATTACAAGAAAATCGTTATTAATTTACATGTAAAGTGAATAAAACAGTATAATTCTCATTTTATAAAAGACATCTAAATGAATCATTACACCGCTATGCGGACATCTCCAGGAGGAATTGAGTTTCTTGAAATATTCATCTAAATTAATAAATATATTTTATGAAAGACTACCGTTTTCACCCAGTGAAAGCTCCTCACCATATAAGGGCAGAAATTTTGCAAGTAAAACATTCGGTAATAGGGAATTCAATTTAATTTCCTAAAACATAAAGACATTTTAAGACAATTATTTCAGCATTTTTTTCATTGTTAACGTTTCGTTCTGTTTCCATATTCCGAGATTTTTTTAACATAAATGAGCTCCCTGATATTGAATTTATTCCTCGGTGAGGTTCCACCCTGTATAAATATATACAGTGATTTGCAGCAAAAAATGTAATAACTTCCAAATAATGTTTATATTTGGTGCTGAATACAAATACGGCATTATTTTTTTGCATGTTAGAATAAAATTTGTGTATTCCAGGCAAGGCAGTTTTATATTCAAGGATGTCGGTGCAAACATGAAACATTAATTTTGTGGAGTAAATTTGTATTCCCATTGTGCATACATATCAACGGATTTAAGTCATTGTACGTAAGCAAATGCAATTGCAGCTTCATTAATGTGTCCAGTCCTTCAGCTATCAACTAAAGATAAGATCAGTAGCGTCATGATTGAATTGAAACCACGTAGGCCGTCATATAATAACTACGGTGGAAGCTTTGATTCAATTCCAGCAGATTGCAGCTTATGTCAGCAGTTTTAACCATATGCTTGAATTGTTCCTGCTTTATCAGTTACCACTAAAATGCGTGGCGTTTGCCGCAAGATAGAAAATTTTAAATTCAGTGGATTTTTATAAGTAGATTTGGAACACAATGCATTATTTATGAAAGCTGTTTGCCTTAATACATCTTTGTATTCAGAGGACGCCTGTTCCTTCCATCATAGAATTTCGGTTTGTGAATACTGTACACGTTATTTGACTGATCATTATATTTTATACTAATTTCTCACAAATGTTAAGGCCTGATCTTACTTTCCGATTGACTTTAATCTAAGGTTAGACCTGAGTTATTTGTCTACATATATCGCCGATTTTTGGATAAGAGTTTTTTTATATATAACGATCTTTATTAAGGGTATCAACCCCAGAAGGGGTCTTTCCGCCCTTTTTTAATATTTTTTTTTATTATGTAAGCATTGGAAATTTGGCAACTGAGCAGTTATACTTTATATAAGTATATTTTTATATATAATATATGTACCCACATCGCCGATTTGTAGATATACAAGGTGTTAGGGAATTCGACCGATTTTTTTCTAGGGGTGAATAAGGGCGCACAATGAAGTCGAATATTCTACTGTGAAACTACATTTCACAGCGCTCATCATTTGCGGAGATATTTTATTAATATAAAAATTAAATTTTGTTTATAATTATTAATAATAGAAGTGAGATGAATTTCAAACAAAGAGTCTTAAACAACATTTTGTTTAAAAAAAAACAAAATTTCATAGCGCTCGCTCTTTGCGGAGAAAATGAAGTTGAAGTTTATTCTTTTGCCTATAATAGCAATAAATAATAGACAGATGAAAAACTGGGCTCAAATCGATGGTGACTGCTAAATTGGTTGTTTGGCTAGTTCTTATTTCTGCCGCTGCGCTGCTGAAAACAAATGCGAAGGTGGCGCAAAATTAATTGTTTCGCTAGTTCTATTTATGCCACTATACCTTTTCAAATTGATACCAATCTATTTCAAATTGAGACCAATCAATTTCAAATTCAGACTAAATAAAATCAAGGTGACACTCAAGTTGTCATGATACATTTTATTTGTTTACTCTCAACTTGATATTGTTTAGTGTCAACTTTATTTGTTTAGCCTCAATTTGAAATTGATTGGTCTCAATTTGAAATTGATTGGTATCAATTTGAACTTGATTGGCCTCAATTTGCAATTGATTGGTCTCAATTTGAACTTGAAAAGGTATAGACGGTGTACCGCGATTGTATCGAGCCCTATAGTTGTAGATGATACCAAAGTGAACAACTTCATATACCTTATATAATGTCCATTAGATTTGAATCCTATTTGACATTGTTAAGTCTTTGGGCAACTGTTTGGTTTTTTAATATTTTAAAAATAAATCAATGAATTAAAAGTTTGGGTGCTGAATCCAATTTTCTTAAGTTTATTAAATCAATATAGCCAAAAAAATCATCTATTGAACGGCCTTGGTACTATATCTGTATTGCTCGTAATACGATGAGAATATAATAATGTAAGCACATGTTCTAAACGTTTGACATTACACTATAGACGTCACACTGCTGTATTATTTACATTGCCATTCAAACATCTGAAACACTACAAGGTGAAGACCACATCGGTATATCCCGTCCAATAGTAATTACCACACAGAAAATCTGGAATTTCCCATAGTAACCGTCGATTGATAAAATTACATGAATGAAAAAATCTGATGTGGGTAAACACATGACTTTCTCCGTATTGATATGAATAAAATGATAAAAGTTAAATCTGAATAGTTTTGTCCTCAAACGTAGTGTTTGTTTCCTACAAAATATATGCGGTTTAAGATTTTCTTTAATTTTATTAAAATATGGTTTTGAAATATCTGCAATATTTTAAAAATTATCGATAAGAACAAAAATATGATGAGTTAACAGAGATAACACCCCGGTGTAAGTGGGTCTCATCTAGATTGTTCTGAAAGTTCTGAAAGGTTTCAAAATTTTATTCAATTATTTTAAGCCGATTTGATATGTCCATAAAAGTTATCACATCCACACACTGTTATTTTTTACTTCAAAAATTGTCTTATAGGCCACGGGAGACCGTAAACCGGGCATTTCCATTGAAATCTGGAATTCGAAACTTTTCACTAACGGTTGTATTCATAAAAACACTGGTCTACAAATAAAAATTAAAAAAATTGACTGGAAAAGAGGAGGATGTTTTTCAAGTAATTTGGGTGCGTAGAATTCAAATTTACCACCAGAATTGCTTCTGGTGGTAAATGAAAAAAATGAATGAAGATTATGCATTGACAGCTCTAAGTACAGTTTAAATGCTCTTCCTTTACACAATGGGAATAAAAAACCATCCGTACCAATTGCTTATGCTGTTAATACTAAGGAAAATTACGAATCAACGACTCAAATTTTAACTTTACCCAAATACTATGATCATAAATGGAAGATATGTGGTGATTTAAAGGTATGTGATTGAGTGTTCTATGTATATCGTAAATTACAAGTTTTTTAATTACATCAAATTTGTTTAGGCCATTGGTTTGTTAACTGGCATGCAAGGAGGTTTCCCAAATTTTGTTGTTTCCTTTGTTTATGGGATAGTCGAGCTACAAGTCATCATTACACCAGAACAGATTGGCCACAAAGAACAGAGTATTCTCATGGAAAACAAAACATTTCAAATAATCCATTAATGATCCTTCCTGCTTCCACCACTTCATATAAAACTAGGTTTTTTCAAAAAAATGGTCAAGGCTGTGAATAAAGATTGTGCTGCTTTTAAACATTTGTTAGCAGTTTTTCCTACAATTTCATATGCTAAAATTAAAGAAGGCATATTTGTTGGTCCTCAGATCAGGAAGTTATCGAAAGATGATTAATTCTCACAATGTTTATCAGAGAAAGAGTCTGCAGCCTGGCAATCTTTCAAAAGCATCGTAGATGGTTTCCTTGGAAACAAGAAAAGTGATAAGTACAGACAAATTGTTACTGAATTATTGAAAAAATATTGTGAATTAGGTGTGCAGGGATGTCACTCAAGATGCATTTTTTGCATTCACATTTCAACTTTTTTCCACAAACCCTGGGTGCTGTGAGTGATGAACAAGGAGAACGTGCTCATCAAGATTTAATGAAAATTGAAAGAAATTATCAAGGGTTTTTGGACAAAAGTATGCTGGGAGATTATTGCTGGACTCTAATATGTGAAACTGGCCAAGATAAATACAAACGATGCTCAAACACTACCATTTACTTTTGAAATTTCATTTAGTTTCGAATAAATTAACGATTTTTTTATTAAAAACATACGAAACAATGATATTTTATATCTCGCAAACCTGACCTGATAGAAAAAAAAAACAGTTACAGATTCGAATTCAGCACACCAAATTATCTTAAAAACTCTATTTGGTTGCAAATATCCAGTCCAAAACCTTGAATACCAGTGAAATTTAAACAGCGATTTAGAGGTGTTTTATCAAACGGTTACTATGGTTACAAGGGTTACGCCGGCGCCGCGGATTAAAGTTTTATTAATAAGACTGTAATGGCCGTCTTCACCAACGTCCTATAAAGCCATTGGACCAACAACCTTTATATGTCATGAAGTTTTACGTGACACTTGACAGATAAACTGAAATTCTACAATAATATTCAACATGACCTTATTTTTTCTAATTCAGATTACAGGTGATAGACAGATATATCACTATTCCGCTGGGGTATTAAAAATACTATATGAAATGTTATTGGACAATTGTTTACATTGCTTTAGCGGGCGTTGGTAAATACGGCCATAATTTGTTGTGAAAGTTTTTCATAACTTAGTGG
Organism: Othius punctulatus; assembly: GCA_951805005.1. Lineage (NCBI taxonomy): Eukaryota > Metazoa > Arthropoda > Insecta > Coleoptera > Staphylinidae > Othius > Othius punctulatus. The sequence continues at coordinate 64,645,226 of OX638141.1, read as the reverse complement.
TTCACCAATTATTATTAAATCTTCAGATAATTTTTCCTGTCTTAATTTCAAAGATGATCTGTTGTTTTGTAAAAAATATATTGACTCTGGATCTTTTTGTTGATCAAGAGCTAACTGTTTTAGGCCAGGCCGTGTACGTTATATTCATAGATTCTTGAAAGAACGTGTGCGATTTTTGGGGCATAAAATATGCCTTATGTGAGAAGTGAGTTGGCTGATGAAATCCAGGTGTCTAATTTATCTAGTGGAGTATTTGTCAAAATTAGATGTTAAAGCTTATACCAACAGTTTACGGTCTGTGAGAATACACAATTCTCGACCTAGTAAATATTAGTATCTTTCAAAGTTAGACATGTGGCTAAGATCTCGCGGCCAAATATGCTATATTTCTTTTGACTTTCTGTAAAGGATTTTGAAAAATAATCTACAGGCTCTGGGAAAACCAGTTGTGGAAATCTGTTGGATGACTGCTCCGACGGCTTCATTAGATGCATAACTTGTAATTGGGTTTCATGACGATGAAAAACTAATAAGGATTGTTGGACCAAACTGTTTTTAATGGCGAGGAAAGACGTGCGAGCGGTAGATGTCCAAATTAATTTTCCAATGAATCCAAGGAAATGTAACAACGATTTGTGATTTTCAGGTTTAGGGAATTTTATTATGGTATCTACTTTGGATTGGCATGGTTGAATGCCAGTTAAAGAAAAGGTGTGGCCAAAGAAAGTTAAAGAAGATAATCCAAATTCATCTTAAATGTAATTAACATGTATTTTTGAATGTTCTAGATGTTCCGATTTATTCGAACTATAAACTAATATATCACCGATGTAAGTAAAACAAAATGTTACGATTTCGTAAAACTGAAACAATGAATCGTTGGAAGGTTTGTGCTGCGTTTCTCAATCATTCTGAAACTCATTCTGGTGAACTCATATATTCCAAAAGGTAGCAGTTTTTGGGGATATGTTCAATTTTTGAAAAAAAATAAAAAAATGTACCCGCGAATATTGTTGGCGAAATCTTGTATGTGGGGTAATGAATGAATATCGGTCTGGCTTGGTTGCGTAGTTATTCAGGGCTCGGTAATCACCGCATGGTCTCCACGATAGGTTGGATTTGGGGACCATGTAAAGGGCCGATGACCAGTAACTTTTGGAAGGTCTGATGAAACCAAGGTTCAACAAATAGTTCAATTCCTGTTTCTCTATTAAAAGTTTTGCTGAGTATAAACGGCTAGGTTGACAAAAACGGGGTGGATAAAATGATTTACGCTCTAATTAATTGTTGAATTTAATTGAAAGGGTTGGGAGAGTGTTGGGAGAGTGGGATTTGAATGAATATAATAATGTAGTATACTTTGTTAATATTGGTTCTATTTAAGTGGATGATTAGATAGTATTGCGATTGTTAAAATTTGTATGTGTGCGGAAGGAAGAATTTTCTATCAATTTTCGATTGTATAATTAATCGAAAGTGGTGTAAAAATCTGCACCTTATATTGAAAAAAAAAAGTCAGAGCTAATATAAACAATATAATATAGTATTTCGAAGGTGGTGATTTTGGTTCCATTGGCTGCTTATAGAAATGCGTCTGATTACGTAAATTGTTGAACTTTTGTGAGACGTTTAAAATGCTGATCTGAACATCAGAATCTACCAAGAAGAAGCGATTGGTATTGAGATATTTAATGAAAAACATTTGGCTACTAAGTACAGCAGGAAAAGCCATATCTAATCTTAGTCGGTTGAGTTTCCCGAACTGTAAGGAGAAACACAACTGCGTGCTCTGAGTCAAAATTGATGATGATACCAAGAAAAGATGGTGGGAGGTTGTTCGTTGTTATGGCTATTGTTATGAGATAACATCTGTGGTGGCTAGATGATCTGGTTTAGGATAAAAAATTATTAAATGTATCTCATATGTGCGTTAATTCAGTTTGAAAAGTTTTGACTTGAAAGATTAAAGATTTAATTTTAGATAGTAAAAGGTCGGAATTGTCATGTGATGTGTAGGCATCTGCGCATCGGAAGTGCATCTTATTTTGGAAGGGTATTTGGTCATGATTGGGTTAGCTATTAGTAGGATCCTCCAATTACTGTAGGTTAGTCTTATTGCGCTGGAAAAAGTGGAGAATTTTCCATGATTCGCTGTCGGGTTGATTGGGCATATATCAGAAGGTTGCGTGTTCAAATCACGTCGGGGTCACCAGTTGTAGTTTGCTTTTTGGTTCGTGGAGTAAAAGTAGGTCTAATGTAGATATAAAATGATACAGAGTGATAAAGAGAATATCAGTAGCAAATCTTTCTTGAAAATTAAATTGTAATATCATTTCTTTTATATTGCATAGTTACTCCAGAATTCTTGCAAAGCTTGTTTTTGATGTAATATTCATGTGAGCACCACTCTGTACAACTGTATAACATGGAACGGATAATTGATCGAGTATCGGAGGTATCTGATATGTGGATACTCGGAATCTGATATCCGAATCCTAAAATATTCAGATATTTGCATTTGCATATTTGCATCCCAAAATCATCGGATATCTGGATCCTAAAATTATTGCATCTTAGGATCCTAAAATTTTCGCATAACTGAATCCAAAAACCGTCAGATATCAGATTCCTAAAATCTTAAGATATCGAGATTAAAATCTTCGCATAGATAGATAGATAGATAGATAGAGAGATAGATAGATAGATAGATAGATAGATAGATAGATAGATAGATAGATAGATAGATTATTTATTTCACGTATTCATATTCATTACATGGATGTGATGTGCCATGATAATATAAAATACATAACATAAAATACAAAATTAAAAATAAAGAACAAAATATACATGTAACAAAATACGATATGAGGAATATTTCATTAGCAGAAGTAAAAAGCAGAAGCAAGAGGAGAAAAAAGTACATCAGTGTTGTAAATTATTAAATTCCTCCACATTGTAAAGACACCGTTCTAGGAGCCAATGTTTGAGTTTTTTTTTAAATAAATTTAATGATTTCTGATTTTTTTAATTCTGAGGGGAGCTTGTCATATCTTGAATGCAAAATTTTATTTTATCTGAATCCTACAATATGTAGACAAGTTGTTTTATACACCACTTTGCAGTAATAAATACATATTAGATATTATTATTATTATTATTAGATTACACATGAACCCCCCACCCCCCGAAGATGGTTCTGCACACCGAGTTCGTGGTCGCAAGAATAGTCGGCATTTTTTTTGTGTACCTTGTCGGGCTTCCAATTTATTGTCCTGTAAATGAACATTGTTCTTCTCAATTGTGCAGCGTATATAGTTTCAATGTTGGCCTCGACAATCATGGTTCATTACTAGCCAATTCAATAAGCGATGAAAACATAAATGAGCCCGAATTATATTATATTATATATATATTATATACCCATATTCACATAAATATTAAATATGGATATTACATATCCATATAAAGATATATATATATATATATATATATATATATATATATATATATATATATATATATATATATATATATATATATACGTTATATTTACGAAAGCTTGTGCACATGATTCACTGTGACAATGATAAGCAATGTTACACAAAATATACAAGTTTCAGGAATGTTGTTATCAAGCATCAAGTGCTTGAAGCACATGCGAAATCTATCATTTATTAACATTAAAAAAGAAAAGAATAATATTTCTGTGCAGAAATATTATTAGAGATTAACGACACCCTGTATACAGGGACACTTTTTAAACTGTGAATATGTTTCCTATTTTCAATTTAAAAAACACAGATCAATGAATTGCGAGTATGGTTTCATAGTCAAAAGGTTATAAGAGTCATTTGGGAGCAAATCTGGCGATCGAGGTTGTTGGTCAAAATCTTCCTAACCAACAAATATCATGTAAATAACGTCATGTAATTCATGTAAATAACGTCCTATCATTGCAGTTGAGTATGGCGAGCTTCACCGATTTAAAACTATGATAGATATCATTTACATTCAAGTGTTGTGCATAAAGTAGTCCTAAGAAAGAATCTAAATTTAAATTTTCGTCAATGGGCCAATTAATGAATTATTGAAAATTCCTGCCCACACATTTACCTTACTACATCACCAAGTTTAAATGATGCTTCGTCTGTAAATAATATATACATATATAAGATATAATTTATTGAAACATTTACATATTTGCTGTTGTATGTACATTATTAAATTGTAAAAGAAGGTCTTGCTGCAATGCTTTAAATGGCCATCAGCCGCAGCCTTTCAGCCTGAATTTATTCATATGGATTGATAACGTTGTGTTTGTAAATAATATTTTTTAATATTTCTTTATTGTTATTTATTAAAATAAACATAATTTCGGAAAAATCAGTCTTTGAATTTTGTTTTCATTACTTAGTTGCTGGTGATTTGTATATTTGCAAGGTTTATATCTAAATTATTGTAAAACCTTTCTGATTGAAAAAGAGAACTCCAAAATAGTTGCTGGTCATTCTTAATGAATACATCGAGTTTTCTTCGGCAAAGCATATGCATATCAAACGTGTTCCTAGAGACATCGACCACCAACAAAAAGAAATTCCCAAACCTCCTCGATAGGTAGGTATGCAACGGTAGGTAGTACGGTGGCCTACCTTGCATACTTTCCCCGTTATGATTTTTCAAAATAGGGCCATTATTTTGTAGACACCCTATACTACAAAAAACTGGGAAAATAATAAAAACAAAAATATTATTTTAACAATGAAAATAAGTATCAAATTAAATTGAATTTCGTGAAAACTTTGCATGTTAGTCAATTTTCCATCCATCAATACTTGATATTTAATTAGTTATACGAGGGCTGTTTGACGGAAGAGTGACTTTTTAATGAAAACGTTATTTTTCTGTAAAAAAAATATTTTATTTTTCAACATAACACCCTTTTAACTGTACACACTTAGCGCAGCGAGTTTACAGTTTTTTTAGACCTTCCAAAAAGTAATCTTTCGGAAAGTCTTCAAAATATGCATTTGTTTCGGTTATCACCTCTTCATTTGCCTAAAATCTTTTACACCCAGCCATTTTTTTAAATTTGGAAATAAGAAGAAATCACTGGGAGCCATATCTGGCGAGTATGGTGGATAAAGCAGTAATTCGTAATGCAATTCAGCCAATTTAGTAGTAGCAATTGCAGACGAATGTGAGGGCGCATTATCGTGATGGAACAACACTTTTTTCTTCATCAAATGCGGTCGTTGTTTTTCAAGTTTGGCATCAAAACGTATCTGCATAATTAGCATAATACTGGCCAGTTATCGTTTTTCCTTTTTCTAAACAATTAATAAAGATTATACCTTTAGAATCCTAAAAAAACTATGGCCATGACCTTATTGGCCGAAAAAAGTGTTTTTGCCTTATTGGGAGCATGTTCGCATGGAGAAATCCATTATTTAGACTGTATTCTTGTTTCTGGAGTATAATGATGTATCCAAGTTTCATCTACTGTGACATATCGACGAAAAATTACTTTGAATTTCGTTGAAGACGGCCAAACATTCTTCTGAATTCTTAATGCGAGCGCGCATTTGATCACCATTAAGCAAACGCGGCAACCATTTTGCGGATAGCTTTTTTTTATTGAAATGTTGATGCAAAATATTGTATACCCGTTCGGTTGAGATGTTTACTTCATTAGCTATCTCACGAACTTTTATTCGACGATTGCCAATTACAAGGCCATATAGTTTATTAACCATTTCTGGAGTAGTTACAGTAAATGATGGTTTCGGACGATCTGCATCAACCGTGCTCATATGACCACTTTTAAAAGCAGAAACCACTTACAAATCATTCCATGGGACGGAGCATATTCTGGATAATATTTACGTAACTTTTCCTCGGTTTCTTTAATTGTTTTTTCACGTAGAAAATAATGTTTAATCAACACTCGAAATTTTCTTTTCTCCATATTTGCACAACAACGAAAACAGTTTTCTTCAAATAAGTATGAAACATAATCTATCGGTCAGATTGGTGCCAAATTTTGACAGTAGACCTCCGAAAGACCTCAGGAGCTAGCAACATAATCATTATAGCGAAAGTGTTACCTACCTTTGAAAAGTCACTCTTCCGTCAAACAGCCCTCGTATATTCCTGTTATATTTTGACATTTCTCATATCACTGTGGCCTGTGGATAAAGTATTTATTTATTTATACATAGCATCAAAATTTAGGCAGGCCACAAAAATTACGTCGCTGTCTACTAGACGGACAGACTGATATGATTTAATCTCGTTTCAGAAGTTCCCGAGACCTTAAGCTCCTTCCCCAGCCTTTGGTTTAAAGTAAGATTAATAAAAAATAAATTCAATTTTACTTCGGAAAGTTTACCATGAATTTTTAATTTGATTACGGCATCTCTCGATATAAGCTGAACGCACGGGCCGCCACTAATATTAATATTTTTTTTATTGCCACCGGTAAGTATTAAATAACAATTAATTATGGCAATAACCTACAGCGAATGTGTCAGAGCGTTGATGAATTAAACCTTACGGATTTGTAAAACCTAGCTTGGCCGTGACATTAAGCCGACGATGCGGGTAGATTAGCCAACTTTCCCCCAAATTATAACAAGTTCCCTCGTACTGTAAGTGTAATTACACGGCGCACGATATAAAAGAAATTGAAAATTTCCACCACCTAGAATCGGCTCCAATTTTAGAGCACGGGAAGCAATTTGCGTTCATCTTTTCATTAGCGAGCCAACCGTGAGTCGATTGCGTGCAGCCAAATGGCGTATCTAATTCTCGATTGGTAATGAACTTCGGGAGGAGGCTCGACAATTATTACCCCACAAAACTTAACGAGGTAGTTTTGTGATGGAAGCGAACAGATAAACCACATTATAACCTGGAATCACGTGAGGTGAAAAATAGTGGACTTACAGTAGTCGGGACCAGACTAACTTGGGTGTGATGGATCAATTGATGTAATTTACGAATATAGATATGATATAATATGTTGTTTCAATTTGCAACACTTCGCAACTCTGCAACTATACGAGGCATGGAACAATGTATAGTATTTTCTCGCTATATTTTGTCGAGAGAAACTTAATGGTCACAGCCAAAATTATTAATCCTCTTTTGTTGTCGAGTTATCATGAAAAGTTATATTTTCCAATACTTTGATGCATGTCAATGTGTTCTTAGCTAGTTAAATAAGAAGAAAGTTATTTATCTATTTATCAGCACTTTGCTGAGTACATTTAAAATATCTTCATTAATTTTCTTGTTATAGCATAAAGTTATGTTTTTTTTAATGTAAAACATAGTTCGCTGTAAAAGTTTTTCTCTCTAAAAATAAATTACCATCATAAATTTAGAAGAAATCTCAAAAATCATTATTTTATTGATTTTTTCTTACACTATTAGCGTTCGAATAAATCATAATTTAAAAAATAAATAAAAAATCAATAGTATTTTTATTTTTTTTCAATATTTTTGATGTGTTTTTGCCAGGGTAGATGTGATTTAAATCGATGAATCAACATCACAATTTAAACCATATGATTTTTGATCATCAATCATCATTCATTTTATTTTATCACACTGCCTGCATAGTCAAGTTGGTAATCTTGCGGAAAAAAAATCAGATTTCAAAGGATTTTCATGTTTTGGGATCCCATGAACAAGAATTGATGATTAAAAAAATGTCATAGTATATGTCAATTTCGGAGTATAACCCTATTGATCGCCGATTGTTTAATAGTATAATCGTACTAAAAATCTAGTTAAAAAATAAGGTTGATAATTATCTTGTACACCCTGTATGTTTGTTGATGGTTACATAACAATTGAAGTAGCTTAGTCTTAGATGCTTTTTATAATAGAACAGACTGTATATTTATTTATTTGTTTCACACGCGTAAATGTCACTCTAACCAGCCTGTACACTTGCCAGGCAAGGTAACCATTCCATGCACCAAGCATGTACAAGTGACATGAGCAGGTGAATATAGTATTTTACATTATAAGACGGGTAAGAGGGTTGTTACTGGTGATTCAAGTGATATATATTTGGAAGTAAATAAAAATCTTTTTTTTCAATTTTTCTTGTTCAAATTCAATAATTTGTTAAACAAAATTCATATTATGCAAATCAATTAATTTAAATTATATTTAAATTGACAAAAACTGATCAGAAATATAAAAGAATCAAATTTATTTGATATATTTTAAATCATTGATTATTGATTTTTTGTAATCATGATTTATTCCAACCCTGCTTGATAGTAATAATTATGATTTCTCTTTAGCCTGACCTTTCCATCAAATATTTCTAGACAATGGAACGATGATTTGTATTTCTGAATTATTTCGATCAATTTTATATTCCTTAATTTGTTATATTTGTATATGTATACATTTAGTTTTCACTGTGCTATTGCACGCGTTTATTAATCCTAAAAAATATATTGGTGTAATAATATATTGATATAAAAATGATCAATTAGTACCATCGGGACTACCATCCAGAAATCCATATGATATAGATAAAAAAATAATCATTTGTTTTCGCAACAAATTCTTTATTTTCCCATAATCTGTAGCAACTGATTTAAAATTTGATAGGTGCAAAATCGATTTAACTGAATTGTGACACGGACTGTTCAGTCTTTTTTTACAAACTACGCCAACAAATGATGCTGTTAATCGGTGTCTTCTTTGATTTATATGGTACACATTATTGAATTGAACTGTAACGACAGAAATTTTGTTTATTTCGCATGTTGTTACCTGTAATAGATAAAACATATACTATAGGAGTATCTAATATGTTCCATATTCAGGGTGCCAAAAAAGTCTGGAATACATTAATTCTTTCGGAAATTAAAAATGTCATCAAAATTCTCGGACACGTCGATTTTAGATTTAAATAATGCACGTATTGTTATATCTTTTAAATTTTTGTCATCATCCATTTTTGAGTTGACGTCAACGACTTCGTTTTAAAGGCTAGCTTAATATTTTATAAATTTAGTTGATAGACCCATTTTTTTCTGGATATAATGGTATACATTGCTTTTTTAGGGAAAATTTTCTTATGTAAAGTATAAACAAAAGTATATCGTCATATCCAGAAAAAAAAGTTTATCAAATAATATTATAAATAATTATATATTCTTCTATACCTAATATTACGATATGCATACCGAACAACAAAATTGATAAAATTATGTTTTCAATTCAATATTCAATATTAAAATATTTTTATGTAAAAAATATCTACTATTGTACTCTAACAATACAATATATTTTATAACTGTGCGTATTTATAAATTATTATACCCACATCAAATTTTATAGAAACTATTAAATTCTATTCAATATTTTACAGCGATTTTTCAAAATGTAATAACAAAATGTACATTTAACTTAATTAAGCACTCAAATAAAATCATTCACTTTTTAATGCTATTATTAATTTGAGATAATGCAGGACTCTTTTTGCCTAACTATTTCGTCTTCAATGCATACTAAAAAAGTATCCCCTTTGTTACCCATTATTCTGATCACGATGTATAATTAACAGTAATATTTTCTACAAAGTAAATTTGCAATATATCGGCAACCTCTCAACTTTGCTAGGTACCACAGCATGTATAATATTAGTCTATGTTACTACTAGCTACAGAAAACACGCCGGACAAAAAATATACCGAGTGGAACCGATGATGCACCGCCGTACGCGAGGTTTTGTAGGTTTGTCCTCCCAGCCCCGGCTCCGGCCAAAACTCCACGCTTGTATAAAGTATCTGTGTAATCTATCTGTGTAGTAGCGTGAGGGGTATAGGAGAATTGTATAGAAGGAAAGCGTATGGAATAAAAAAAAAAAAGATTTAAATGTATAATTTATTTAAAAAAAACATTTGATTAAAATCACACCAACCCTCGCTCAAAAGTAACAGTTTTCATCATAAAATTACATTATTATAAATACAGGAGACATTTTTATGTACTTGTAGGGATAACATATTTCATTCGACTGTTTCTGCACAAGCGAGAGTGGTGTATCAGGAAGAGAAGTGATGGAATTCAAAAATCCAATTAATTTAGTAGAAGTAAAAAAAAAACTACCTTTTTTTATATAAATTTATTATTCAAAATTGTAAATACATAAATAAGTAAAAACTACTTCATTTATTACTGCACTAGTGATGTTAATTGACATTAATTTGCTTTATACGTTTTCCAATTATAATATCATTCATTTGGATTTATTTTCATTAGGTGATGAATTAGTTCATTACTGCACTAGTGAAGTAAAATGAACTTCATACATAACGCTTCTATTTCCACTGGTTGGTTACTACAGCAGTAAGTAATTACGCATATATTGTTGCCTTTTAAAATAATAATTCTCACTTTGACAATGGACAAAAAATTAAATTCTAAATATATTTAAATATATGCAACAGTGTTGTAACAGATAATTGTTTTTTGTATCTAGATACAGATCCAGATACTTTAGAAAAAATGTATCTAGATACATATCTAGATACAAACTTGAAAATGTATCTAGCTACAGATACAGATACAATTGAAAAGTATCTAGATACTTTTAGATACATTTCTGATACATGTAAAACAAACAAAAAATGTTTTCTTTATACATACGCATTTTAAATGCAAAAAAAAATGCTCATAAATATTCAATAAAAAGTGCAAAACTAACATTATTTTTTATCGTCTGCTTATAGTTATTGACATACTCGTCCCGTCCTGACAATGACTCATCGATCCATATTGCATGAATTCGACATACGTTTCTAATTTCATTTCATTCTATTACATTTAGCTTAAGCACACGAACCAGCATTAAAAACGCGATTGTTTATTCGAAAAAGCATAATACTAATAATAATAATGTGTTTATTGTAGTAGACTTGCTACACAAGTATTACAGAGTCAGTACATTCAGAATTACTAATTGATTAATCATTTTCACATGTAGGACATAGTCTTTGCTATGATACGAGGTGATGGATTGCACGCTCAGGTCATAGATAAAAATATATAAGAATACGAGCATTACAATCCCACATGTAATATACAAAATTATATCTATGAACAAATGATTAAAACGGATTCCTGAAATTGAATACACTTGGAATTTTGAACTATTTATTGTCAATTGTAAAACGTTTGCTTACGCATTTTGATTTTCAAATCAAAACAACAAAATGGTTATAATTAATTATTACTCTAGCACCCAGTTAGTGTAAATGCAATGCGTTACATAATGAGTTCATTACATCAGTAGTGCTGTAATGAACTAATATATCACGTGAGGCAAATAAATCTTAATTTCACTTTGGATACGGGTACTTGGGGTGCTGCATATTGGCCTTAATTTAACATACTCACTATCTCTTAGTGTCCTCATGCATGGGTTCCTCACTCCAAACACCCTGTATAAAGCAATCCCGTCGAAAGGTGATAATGACTCACGCTTTTTCGAACTAAGAGTCGAAATATCTATGTGCTCATTCACCTGCTAAAGGTAAATATAATAGGACGAAATGAAATTAGAAATATCGAGCAATGAATCATTGTCAGCTTTTGAGGAGCGCATACACTATTGATCCTAATAAATAACTGCTACGAGAGACACCCAAGTTAATCTGGTGCCGACTACACACAACTGTTATTATTTCGATTACTCATGGAGAGAGTAGCTTTCTTTCTTACAAAAAAAAAAAACTTATATATGTACAGTAAATATTTTTGTCAACGCTTCATAATACCTCCAACCCAGATCCCACGATCGCTTACATACCTACATGTAAAACACATAATTTACGCTCACATATATGTAAAACACATAAATTATTACCTTTCATTTATACGCTGATTATAATACTTGGCCATCCCCGTTATTAACGCCAAGTTCACCTCTAATGTCTTATGGATTGTTCCTCGTGGGTTATTTTTATCTACCGGCGTTTCGCGTGATGATACATCGATTTTCCGGGTATTAAATGAAACTCCACATAAGAATACGTTCCGCAAATATTTCGCTGCCAAGGTCCACCTGGTGGGGAAGGGGTTGTTAGCTATTTTAGGTCCAATTGTCTTGGAGTCGGGCCAAAAAATCCACCACATGTTTGCCGGTATTGATCTTTTTTTTATTACTTTTTAATGAATATATATGACGCAATAGGGGGCCAGGGATTGGAAATCAATGGAAACTCATTAATTTGTACTATAGTGCTCTAATTGAGGACCTCCAGTAGGTAATAACTTTGTATTATTGAGAATGATGAGAAATTACCATACTCTTCGCAACAATTCGGGCTCCTAATCATATCCCCCTCCCCCTTCAGTCCAGATATGATTATCTATTTCCTAACATGAAGAAGAACTTTGGGGCAAAACATTAGATATTATAACCAAGTCCAAACCCAAGTTTCATCATATTATGGCCCCAAAGATATGCCTTTTTTTAGGGTATAAATAAATTATTAAAAAGTTATGAAAAATGTATTAGAGCTGAGGGGAAATATATTTAAAAGGAAAAATACAACCATGTACTTAATAAACCACCTCCCTTTCAATCCGCGAAATTCTTTCCTCCTCAGCCCTCCTAAATAATCTGTCAGAAATTAGTACAGTCATGCTCACATAAATTTAGTAGAAACAATTTGACATTGCTATATAAAATTGCTATTGTAACATAAATTCTTGTACTAGATTTATGTGAGTATGACTATACATAATATTTAATACAATTTATTTGGCTTCCCCCTTTTGTCAATGTGTTTCACAATGTGCCAAATAACTTTCCAGTTTATCAAATGTTGTGTTAACAGTCAAACTTGATTCCATTGTTGTCAAATCAGTATCCCTTTATTTAGAATGTTTTTCCCATATTTGCATGTAATATGTCATATGATGTCACACTTCTACGGAAAAGCTTAAATCTTCATATAATTTATTTGGCTATGGGTGCTGTATCATGAGTTGAAGACATATGTTATGTATAAAGTTCATTCCTTCGTCGAAGATCTTCATGATTTGTATAATGCACGCCATATCCAAGAACACGATACACTTCTCGAGAAAAGGAGCGCTGCTAGCGATTTATAGTCGAGCGGTTTGCAAAATAACTTGTCGATTCTTGCTCCTCGGCAAAATAAAAGAGCGGCTTTGCATATTAACGACTCGCATTAGTCGCGCGGACATAAATTCGCTGCATGTAACCTTGGCTGCCGTGATGAATATTTACACTTCTCGTGTCAAAAGTGTGTATTTCATAGCCTATCTGCACAGCGAATTATGCGGCTTTGTCTACATTTGCCGCGTAATTAAAACATTTTATGAGATTTGTTTGATATACACAGGACTGTTATGGACGTGTAAATAACGCGAAGAGAGGACATTGCATCCTTAACAATGTTTCATTTAACGGTAAATTAAAGGACGGGTAAGATTTTCCTCCAATAACCTTGGCTCACTTAAATGTGATTCACTCGCAAAAGGTCTACTAAATTGCAAGCATTTGATAATAATTTATCGACACGTGTTTGCATTCAAAACTTGCTGTAAAATCGGTAATTTATGGAATGTAGGCTATAACAGTGAGTCAATGTTATATGGCTTGCAGAAGGCCTGCTAACCAGATCTAAACCAGAAAGCCGCAATTCTTAAACTAACCGGATATCCGGATACTTGGCTGTTGGATATCCGCATACACGTTTCTGTCATTTAGATATACATCTATAAATACTTACTGATTTAGATTAGGTATGTACTCGTATATACTGGTATGTACAGTTACACGGATTTCTTTTGACAGTGCCCGTGCGAGAAGGATTTTTCTTTTCCGATATGCTCAGCTCTCTCGGGGGTAAGTACTGTTTGTACGTATTTCGCTTCTGAAATTGTTCTTCATCGGTGACGACCATGCCACCGCTGGCACGGTCTGCACCGTGGAGAGATAGCAGGTATAAAATGTTGCCGGCTTATTTTGCGGAAGAAATACCTTAATTCAGCCTGGACTCTCTACGGCTCATTTTGCGATAGAAAGATGTAAATTCTGCTTCACCTTGTACGGTCATTATTTTAATTGTAATTAGTATTAAATTACCCAATAAATATTTTAAATCGTTTTTTTTAAACAATTTTATTTAATAAGAATAAATAACTTACATATTTATCAATCTTGAATTGTCGTCATATTTATGCATATACAAAATTAAACCTGTATCTGGGTTCGATACTTGATTTCACCCAACTAAAATTATTGTATGAACATATTTGAACTTACGAAGTTTATAATTTTCTATTAATTAGATTATAATAATATAACGTCAATTAGAACATATATCATCCTCTTTCTACGATTTTGTGATAATATTGACAAAAAGTATTGCCTAAGTAAATGAAAACTATTTCAAGTTGAACTAATTATAAATGTTTGAGCATCAATATTATATTGCAACATTGCAGAGAATTAAAAATATAAAATATATTTAAGCTGGATAGTTAATTTCCTGTGACGTAATAATAAATAATTTCAAATTTTCGGAGAATATATCTAGTATATCGAATAATATTTAATTTAATCAAAATAAATATCAATTAAAGATTATTTATTTATCTATTATTAATAAATAAGTAAAAAGGTTGCTGGTTACTTTGTTAGTATCACTTATAAATTAAATTTCACCATTAAAATAATTATAATTAATTGTAACAATTATAAATAATAATAATTTCGTCGCTGTTTTCTTTTGTATTTCATAATCAAAATGTGTATTAAATTACTGTCATAATCATTATTATTGGCGATAAACTTAATAGTAATACTGAATAACATACTACTTCTTTACCACACAAAGTGAATGGTAAAAATAGAGTAGTATTTTATTTAGTGTTTATCTTGTTTTTCACGTAGTAGAGGTCCCAACCAGAATAGGTGCATAAAAAATAGAACTAAATACAAATCCAAGAAAGTATTTAATAATTATAATAAACTCGTATAATATACAATATAATTATAATACATACATTAAAATATTATATATATAAATATATATATATATATATATATATATATATATATATAAGAATTATTTACAAAAAAAAGATTTTGAATTTAAATATACATAGTGTCCGCCAGAAAGTTGACATATGAAAAAATATTTTAATATTAACATCGTAGAAAATTTTATTGTTTCAATAAGTTTCTGCATTATTTCAAACCCGGTAAACAATCATCGAAGTAACATTTTCTGCTTGCAACCATAAATAGTAACGGTTTGAGAGTATAATATCCTTGTTTTTTAAGATATGTGAAAATGTTATTTGGAAAAGTTACTTAAAATTGCCAGAAAGTTCAAACTACTAAATTAGAACCACCTACGGGGAATATATTTTCTTTTGCCTTTTCTGGTTTGAAGATGAGCTTTGTCATTTTCAATGTCAGTTTAACCTAATATAATCAAAATATCTGAATATTTTGACTGAGAATTTATCAACTGAAAATGGCTCCAGTTGTGAGTTTACAACAAACGGCCAATTTTTTTACCAGAAAAGGCCCTCTATCAGTTCTAAGTATCTTTTCCCCAAATAATATTACTTACAACAATAAGACTGGCTTACTTTTAAACTGTTTTACTATTTTTGCTTATACCTGGTATGCGCTAGCAGATAATTTAACTTCGATGATTAATTATTGTGTTGGAAATAATGCAGAAATTTTAGAAAAAACTTTCTGGGGGACACTGATAACTGTAAATGTTTACTACCCTATAAAAGTATTTAAAAAGATGGAAAAACCCGGAATAATTTCACGATGATAATAGAGATGTGAATGACTATTATATATTATTGTAACTATTTTAATCCACAATTATTGGTAAAACCCATTGGTCTTTCAATAAATGGACTACAGTAAACTTACACGATCAACTTAATTATTTCCCAGCTACATTTTTCTGATATACAACATATACACGAATCACATAGTTTTGTTGAGTATAAATAAACAAATTATTAATTATTATTCACTGTTACATTAAACAATTCAAATACATTTAGTTTGTTGAGAACAGACCTATTTTATTTCTTATTTTTCTTCGAAATATTACAAAAGTTGATGGACAGTTAATTATTATGTATGACAATTTATTTGTTCTTTTTAAATGATATAAATTATTTAGGAAAGTTTTACGCGTTTTTCTTGAATTTTTATAATTTAATCAGGTATTTTATTTATATAAATTAATTAATTAATAATACATATCATTGTAATATAATATTCATGCTTAAAAATTTATAATCAGTTCAACTTGAAATAGTTTTCATTTACTTAGGCAATAACTTTTGTCAATATTAACACCAAATCGTAGAAAGAGGATGATATATGTTCTAATTGACGTTATATTATTATAATCTAATTAAAAGAAAATTATAAACTTCGTAAGTTCAAATATGTTCATACAATAATTTTAGTTGGGAGAAATCAAGTACCGAACCCAGATACAGGTTTAATTTTGTATATGCATAAATATGACGACAATTCAAGATTGATAAATATGTAAGTTATTTATTCTTATTAAATAAAATTGTTTTAAAAAAACGATTTAAAATATTTATTGGGTAATTTAATACTAATTACAATTAAAATAATGACCGTACAAGGTGAAGGCAGAATTTACATATTTCTATCGCAAAATGAGCCGTACAGAGTCCAGGCTGAATTAAGGTATTTCTTCCGCAAAATAAGCCGGCAACATTTTATACCTGCTATCTCTCCACGGTGCAGACCGTGCCAGCGGTGGCATGGTCGTCACCGATGAAGAACAATTTCAGAAGCGAAATACGTACAAACAGTATTTACCCCCGAGAGAGCTGAGCATATCGGAAAAGAAAAATCCTTCTCGCATGGGCACTGTCAAAAGAAATCCGTGTAACTGTACATCGTATGTATGTAATATATCCGGTTATCATGTTTGCATTCAAAACTTGCTGTAAAATCGATAATTTATGAAATGTAGGCTATAACAGTGAGTCATATGTTATACAGCTTGCAGAAGGCCTGCTAACCAGATCTAAACCAGAAAGCCGCAATTCTTAAACTAACCGGATATCCGGATACTTGGCTGTTGGATATCCGCGTACAAGTTTCTGTCATTTATGTGACAGAAACATTGAGATTTAGGTATGAACTCGTATGTATGTAATATATCCGGTTATCATATTATTATAACCGGATCGGAGGTGTTAATACTTAAAATATGATCCCACGTGTCTGTTAATTATAACAGGATTTGAAGGATCGGAATAAAGATTTATCAATCGATTCGCATCCTATTTTAATTGTTTGATCTAAGATAGATTTCCATGAGTCATGATTTCCGAACTGCAACACAACTTTCGGTTTTCAGATTCGGATACATAGAAATTGGTTCAGAGGTGTTGAATACTTTCATTCGAACATGCCGTGATGACTAGTTGGGTAGAACTTGAAAGAGCAGAATAAAGGTTACCCAGTCAATTAGTGGTGTGATGATCTAATTGCATCCGTATTATTTTGTTTAATACTTCTATTCTAACGTATTAGACTTTGGAGATATTTGGATCCGGATATAATTTCGGATGCAATTTATACTTTCGAAATCGGATATGTGGATCCGAATAAGTTGAACGTTTCGGTTGCATCTTATCAGATTTTGGAGATATTTTGTTTCCAAATAAGTGTCACATTTCGGTATCAATGTAACGGACTTTGGGAATATCGGATATTTGGATCCGATCCTTTCGTTATGAATAGCTTTCCCTTACCCATTTCACTGAGGGCTTTGCTTGAGAGTGTATTTGTCACTGAACGACTATGAAGGAATGCGTAATTCAGGCGAGTGTGTATTAGTCAGGGCTTTTTACTCGGGACTAGTCCAAAACCTACACTTTACCGACACAGTGAAATGGGCAAGGGAAAGCTATTCGTAACGAAATTGTCATACAAAGAATGGCAAACATTTGGCCGCGCCAGTACAATGATAAGGAGAAATTCCGATAATCATAGAAGATAAATGGTATCAATATTGGTTACCGTGTATTGGACGCACGTACATTATCGTCTGGTGCATCTGAAACCTTTCACATAATCATCCAAGACTAGCGAATTCCTTGAATTATATTTATGATTCACTAATAAAACATGCATTATGAAATTCATTGATTGTATCTACCATAAGTGTTGACCATTTGTACTTTGCATCTGTACTCGATCAATTACACAACCTACTTCAGCATACAGGCAACGTGCCCCATTCATTGCCGTTAATTATTTCTATTGACTATGAGAAAGTCTATTATGCTTAATGATAGGTGTTAAAAAGTTAATTTATATTTTAGAACCTCTCACAATTATAAATGTTAATGAATATTGTGAGAGGTTATCATTACTATTTTATTATATGTATGTATTATTTAAGCCATCCAATTAGCAGTTTTCTCTCCAATAATCCCGACGGGCTGAATAATTATGAACTCAATTAATAAAAGAGCGGTTTAGTGTGTATTTATGTATGCATGCAATTCCATAAAAAAAACGCGCTTGTGAACACACCCATCGTATTGTCATAGTCTGCACGGTACCAGCCAGATGAGTCATGCAATAAAATCCATTCCTTTTTTTGCTCGGCTATTAAAAGATTAATGATCTATTTTGGGTTGCGGCTTGTTAAATAAGTGCACGGGATTACGAGAGATCGTTTATTAAAATATTTCCGGTGTAGTTTTGCTTTTCATGGAAACTCGAATCCAACGCCAAATTTTGCATTTTATTATTATTTGCATATTTCTGCAGCTGGGGCTAATTACCACCGCCAAGTAGTGTACTGACACATTTGGTATAGCCAAAGTGGGAAGGACCCGGCTCGGCGATGTAGCGATTGTTCGAGCGGGTTCAATCACCTCTATGTTTTACTGCCCTAAATTTATTACAGGTTCAATATACTATTAACGAAAAGTTACTTTCGATCGAAAATAAGGAAATGGATGAATTAGGGCAAGTTGAAGTAAACTACTGAACACGTCATTGCGGATATGAATGTATTGGGACTATGATACATCGGGATGACTAGCGAGATTTACGGTTTTTTGCAGAAATTTGTTCAAATTTGTTACAGTTCATGTATAATATAAACACTAATAAACACTATAACCGAAGTTTATTAAATATTTATAACTTAATGTTCCTAAATTCCACGAAGCAAAATTATACAGAAATATTGAAATATTGATCTTTAAAGCATACTGTTTAATTGTAAATATAGACTATAGAGTGATAACCAACGGCCGCCGGATAAAGAAAACATAAGTTAAGTAACTAGATGAGCGGCCAATAACGAGCGTACTGGAACAAAAAGTACATTATTATTATTATTATTATTATTTACGAGCACCGAATAAGGCAAACATATACGTTGAGTGATATCCGGCCCACCGAGAAAGGGCGTTGCAGTACAGAAAAAAATACAATACGAACAAGCGGATAATCAAACCTGAAGGTTGCGAGACTCGATAGCAGAGTAAAAACGAACGTAGCGGAGAATATTGCTGACTTGGTGGAATTCGTTTATTAAAAAAAAGGAGCAGAAATAACCCCAAATGAATGCCGGCGCCCATAATTCCTACTACAATAGAGTTTTAAGTCTCATTTATTTTCTAGATTATTGGTTGAATTTAATATTAAAACAACCAAGGATTGTACAGTCTCGGTCCAAATAGTGAACGTAAATAGGTGCATAATTATGAAAAAACATTGCTGAGTAAGCACATAATCACATGTATACATTTGTTTTACTTGTAAATGTAATCAGTGCTTGTTTATATAGACCACATGTGCAAATATATTACTTTGAGGTCAAATCTTTCTGAAACTGACGAATTCGGTTATGCAAGGAAGTACGGCTTCCTCGAATAATTATTTAACATGAATTTCCGTGAACCATGCAGTTGACCTTACTTGATTAATCCTTGAAGCGGTGCTAAACCCACAACGTGCATTAGGAAGATAGCAAAACACACTCTCCAAAAGTTTGTTCTGTTCAAAAAAACCTTGCCTTTAAAATGACATTAATAATAATTGAGTTGCAAAAATTCCTCACATAAATCAGCACTAGTAATTTAATATTTATAGGTAGAAAAACGGAAATAATGGATTGATGCTTTCTTGCGTTTGATTTATAGGGTTGTATCGCATTTATAATTGCTTCATACGCACCTGGGTCACATACCTTAAGCATATTTTGCGCATTCATCCATTAGAAAGCATTTATATTAAGGAGCACTGGCTTACCATGGTCAGGATGTGTTTAAGGCAGGGTTTCCCAAACTGTGGGTCACGACCCACTGGTAGGTCGCGAGTCGAATTTTGGTGGATCGCGACAAGATATTGAAAGCATATATGTATATGATTTATCGTATTTTCATATTTGTAAGATTCAAAAATTAAAATTCATTAGATATGGCGGAAGTAAAAAAAAAACAATGCGCCGGGGATGAAGTGGGTCCAAAACTTCGAAAGTTTGGGAACCCCTGGTTTAAGTTATTTACTGTCATAATATACAGGGTGTCAATTTGAAAAGTTGATTATTTTTCATATTTTCATGATTATTTTTAAAATTGCTCAAAACCGTTTGGGTGGTTCGAAGGGGGAATCAAAATAACGTAGGTAGTGTCGATCCCCTACCCACTCTTTAAGCCACAGCCACCTCCATCTAAATACATTAAATGGCACACCCCTACTTGTGATACATCGTTGGAAAGCTCTTGAAAAATGCTTTCTAGTCACTATTAATACAATATGATTTGGTCAACTAGTTTTGGAATTAAGTGCAAATAAAGTGCAAAGGGTTCAATTAATTAAATTTAATTTAGTTTTTTTAATTTAATTTAATATTTAAATTTTTTAGATGGGGTTGGCTGTGGCTTAAAGGGTGGTGATTTCTTCGAAACGAAACGTTGTACTGAAAATTTATAAACGCTGTCTTGTAGAACTAAATAAGTGGCAATGAGAACGTGCCTTTTGTTTTTTATACCTTTTCAACTAACTTCAGCGAAACATAAAAACGATATCGCAAAATTTCGGATTTTGTCGAATATCTCCGGAAGTTAGCGGCATTTTCTGGTTTTCTCAAAATAATATTACTGATCACTAAATTTCGCTAAGCTTCTTTCTAATTTAACCACCTTTGTAACTTTTACAGTTTCCGAGATCCCCAAGTGGTTGATTCTTATCTTGGACACCCTGTATACGAAGGCGACTAGAAAAGAAATCTACCTACCTATGAAATAAAAATATGTACAATTTTTTGATAATTTAATTTTTGGATAGTCACTTCCTCCTTACATCAACTCACTTGCGCAATTTTTCCTTGAGAGAACGTATACCGTTGCAAAAATGTTTTTCGTGAGACTGTCAATTGCTTTCTTCACAGCTAGACACATTTCATTTCTAGTGCCCTTCGTAGTATGCCAGTATGCCCCTCGTCATAACTTTAAAAATAAAAATTAGAAATCAGACCATGTTACAAATAACCAAAGATGGGCAAAAATATTGCGTATTTTCCATTATTTTCTTTCTAAAACTAGTTAAATATGGAAACTAACTAATGATATTACAAAAACATCAGATAATAAATCAGTTAAGATTTTTTATACAGGGTCCTGCAACAGTGCGTCGGGCTTTCCTAGCGCCCTTCCCGTGAGAAATAGAAAAAAAATGTATCGTACAAAAAATTATTAGTTTAAAAATCTTTATGCTGTAAAATTATTTTCAAACATGCAGAGTGTCCCAATTTTGCGGAATAACAAAAACCAACATTTTTTCATTTTTTTAAGGTAAGACTAAGTTTTAGCAATAATCTCAGTGTGGTAATAATCAACCTTTTTGTAATGAGAAATTTGAATTTAGTAATACAGGGTGCCCAGAAAAAAATGTCAAACTTTGCAAATTTCAAAGCGGTATAACCCATTTTTTTTAAATGGAATGCCCCCCATTTTATGTCATTATTCGATAGGTCTTTTTCTTCTCTTCAATTTGATGGTGCATAACTTATGTCTGAACCCCATAGTTGTGGAGATATTCAATATTTTTCACGAAAGTAACCATGTTAATTACATGTCTATTCACTGAAGTAGGTCATGCTGAGACAAAACAACTGTCAAAGTAACTTATTAACCACACTGAGAATATTGCTAAAACTTATTCTTACCTTCAAAAAACGAGGTCGCTACGATTTTTTAAAGTTGAGTTTGCTTATGCATGATATTGGAGAAAAAAATTGTAAATTGGCAACACTGTAACTAAATAGACAGCAATGTAGAGGTTGAAAAATGTCATCAGAAACCTGGAATAAATACAGGGTGTTCCGTTTAAAAAAAAAAAAAATTGTTTTTGTGATTCCGCAAAATTGGGACGCCCTGTATGTTTGAATTTTTTTAAACCAATAACTTTTTGTACGAAACATTTTTTTCTATCTCTTACAGGAAACGCGCTAGGAAAGCCCGACGCACTATTGCAGGACCCTGTATAAAATATTTTTGAAAAATCAATATTTGAGAAATGATTAATTTCTCAAATATTCCTGATGAAGGGATTCCTGATTTAAATCAGGAATTTAATGAGTTTGATCAGGTGGAAATGAACATATAGACCGGAGAGCAAAATTAATATGCTCTAAAATAATCGGGTAAACAGGAAAATGCACAAATGTGTTTTTACATGGTAAATTTTGTAAACATGTGTGTATACCTAACCAATTCAAGACTCGGTATATTTTGTAGGCATTTTGTGTTTTAAAATTTATTTTATTACGATTAATCAGACCCGACAAAAAACATCTGGCAATATTTACCACTTGTCTCGCCGACCAAACAAATGATCCTCCAAAGCAGAGGTTCGCAGAAAATGCAAAAATATAGGTGCCTTGCATTAGTGTCAAAAAGGTACACACCGTACTACTGCTTCAACGTGCCTAACAAGTTGTGGCACTCGAAGAAGACTAGCCGCATTTTGATTCCCTAGTTGATTCAATTTTCATTGAAAGATAATAATTATAAAGTTGTCACAGTCTCGTAAAATTGTGCATAATTGGTAATATAGATATTCATATTTCCGTGTATACTCGGTTATACCGGGCTTTTTTTTCGTTTTTACACATATGATTGACAATGTATAACTGGTTACCTGCATCTACCCGCAAGGAATTTCCTATGTGTTATTCTAAAAAAAAAAAAAATCAACTCATTAACGGCGTCGGTGCAGGCAACCTGTCAATTTTGGCATATATTACACAGAGAGGTTATGTTTTTATACAAGACAATACACGAGAGTATTCGTAATGTATCAAGATCAGCTAATATGTCAACAAATGATTATTTTCTTTGGGGTTACCTGAAAAGTAAAATTTTTAATGACGTACAAATACATAACGTGGATGAATTGAATGGCCGTATACGTACTGCATGTAATGGCATAAATTCCACAATATATTACGAATACTCTGCGTGACTTCAAAAACCCTGTCGTGTATTGCCTTGAATAAAAACATAACCTCAATGTGTAACATATGCCAAAATTGACAGGTTGCTTGCACCGACGCTGCTAATGAGTTTTTTTTTTTTTTAGAATTACACATAGGAAATTCCTTGCGGGTAGATGCAGGCAACCAGTTATATATTGTCCATCATATGTGTAATAAGGAAAAAAAGCCCGGTATGTAACAGATATGCAAGGCAAGTAATGCAGTTATTCGCCTTTTTTTAATAACTGTGTGTAGGCGTTTGGGTTAGTTCAAGAACATCGGCCGGCTGTCTAGTTCCAGTGCATATGTGTCGGGTATTAAATGTAAATATAAATTACACAACAATCTAATAACCATGATATCTCAACATTGGGTATAAATTATAAAATATTTTCTTTTAAGTAACGAGAAAACAGCTTACTCTGATTACATCATAAAAATTACCATCAATGAATTTATAAAATGCGACCTTGCTGTGTGCTCGCTAGAAGCTTCTCGAAATGGTATGCTTCAATGTTTAGATGTGCACTTAGTCATTGAAATTACATTTCATTATAATCCAATGTATAAGGAAGTGCATGCCTTATGCTAATGCCCACTGCACAGTATCATTGTTGCTCTTTTGGTAATCAAATTAGTGTGGCCGAATTTTATCACTCCCCAGCACTCGGAATGGATTAGAGAATGATTTAGCAGTATTATGCTAATGCCTAGAATAAATATTAAGTAAGGTCGAGCATTATCCTACATTGTTTTGCGACCGGCCCAAATATAACACATACGTTTTCAGTGTCTGCAAGTCTCGCCCAGTTTTATATATCAAGACATATTTTTACTGCATTTCCAGGTAGTGACACGGTGGGGATTAGCTAACTACACAAAACCAAATATAAGCGCTGATTTGCATAATATAATCCTGACGAATGAGCGATATCACACGTGTTCAAAATTACAGAATCTGTGCTAGTTAATCAATTGTTAATTAAAAGCATGCATATATGGCTCACATAACAGTCAACCCTGATAATGCATTTGAAAATTGTAGGACGTATATAGAAACGTATTCAGTGGTATTAATTTCCCATTTCGTTCTAGATTAACTAGTCCCAATGGAATGCTGGAATAAATAGTCCACTAATGAATGTGGTTACTTTGTGACCGAAAATGTGCTTCTGGTCGAAAATGAAGTCAAGATAAGGTTATTCGAGTTACTTAATTAATCCTTAACGTGTCCAAGTAAATAGTTTATAAAATGCTTGCTCACGCCCACATTTTGCACAAGGTTTGTGCGTTGGAACTTCGGTATACCCAATTGGCTCTGCATTCTGCGAATCTTGCTATATTAAGAAATATATCGAGAGGACAGCCAACTTGATACTTTATATTCCATGGGGTTTTGGGGACGAAGAAAATGAAGTTTATGCACACCGGGCAGGCGGGAATTCCTTACGAGGAGAAGCTTGTTCTTGCCCTTGTTTGCTTTATTGCTCGATTTTAGTGTGTTTTGATATGGACGTGATGCTGAGCGCTGCCTGATTGCTAGACAGTTTGGATGAATACTATACCCAAAAATGCATCCCGTATTGAAATTTTCGCCTTAAATTAAAAATATGAACTGGCTTTAGCCTCCTCGAGAGCAGTCTGTCAAACACATTAAGATACGCTTGGTTTCCATGACTACAGCTGCCTCATTTGACACCGGAACTTCAGATTAATAATGTGTTAGAACGATGAGGTGGAGTTTGTGAAAGTATTGAAGAAAATAAAATACGGAACACTTTTTTCACAATTGCGATAGAAGTTAAGTTTATTGGAACTATTGTTTAGTTGAGAAAATTGTTGACATTTATATATTTAATTAGGAAAAGCTCAAAGCTTATTTTTTTTTTTAATTATTATAATTATATTATTCTAATCATCTTATTATCAAATTATATGAGCAATAAAAGCCTAAATTCTTTGTTGGTAAAATGTGTACATTCTGGTAAAATGTGTACTGAACGAAATACATTACTGACTCCTGAACAAAAGGGACAACGTGATGCTCTTGTACAGGTTTATTTATTCTTTGATGTAACGTTAATTGTAATCTTGTTAGAAGTACCTACTATAAATAACTTTCATGTGTATAAATCATTTATAATTAATTACGCAGATCTCTATTTACGTCGAAAACTCTTATTTTCAAATAAACAATTACACAGCAAAACGCGTTCCTGCTAATTACACAGTTTTATAATTATAATTCAGTTAGAAGCTATCAGACATCTAAATCTGCGTTTCATGCGTAAACCAATTATGAAGTTAATTAATCACTTAACTACATCAGATCAAACCAAAATCTGGGTTTTATAAAACTCTTCACTATAAACGCTCACACTTTCGGTATGCGGAGTGCAAAGAATTAATTAATTTTATACGTTTCTGTCATTAAGCAGCATACACCGCCACGCATGCCGTCATCTCGTATATTTGCCTGAAAATATCTTTAATAATTCATGATACTCTTTTTTCATCACTTCTTCTAGTGCAGATAACTTCTAGCATAAATACTTGATGTGCTCAAATATTCTGCGAGTCTCATTCTGCTCAGCAATGTACTAAAACGTTCTGAGAATAGTTATTGGATACCGAGGAACCGTTATTGCAATGTTTACGCTCGTGCATGATATAGATCAATATGCTGAAAAGGTAAGTGTAATCGATTTTACCTGCCCAGACCATGTGAAGGCAATAAAAGTGTTGGTTTGTGTATTCGCACAAGTTATTTGGTGACGTTTGACTCACCTGTAACAAAAATAAAGAAAAATTAGCTTACAGTACTCACATAATTAATAACGATAATAATTAGTACATAGTTTTCAGTTTTTTAATTAAATTGTTATTTTCCATTATTAAAATATTATTTTGCATGTTGCGTTTAGCCAAGTTGCACAATCTCTGTGTCCCAGATGTAAGATAGTGGATTATTTTTTAACGTATTTCAGTTTCTAATGCCCAGTTGTACGATTGTGGATCATCCTTGATCGTGATCCAGTTTCTATGGATGCCATTGTACTAACAATTGTATCCAAGGTAACTGAACCATGGTCAAGGAAAATTCGCGATCGTACAACTGGGCCTGAATGGTTTGTATCGCAGTTCAGCTTCTATAGTCTCAATAATTGTATCATAGGTAAATTATCCCAGATCAAAGTTAAAGATTATACTGGGCCATGGGTTTCAGTTTTAAATGTCAGTATCACAGTTTTTTTTTTATGGTTGAGCATCAGATTTGTTTTTACACATCACACAAACCCCCATATGTAATCATTTAAAATAACATGAAAAATAAGGAATATTTTTCCTTAATATCTACGAGGTGTGCTAGAAAAGTAATGTGACTGGCAACACTGTGAGTTATCGTGCAACTCAGGACTTCCCCTTCACTTAGCTTGTACGTTAGTACCTCCTAGACGTACAGTACAAGTTTCGACGTCATCCGGTATCTAATTACGTGACCCTACAGAACGTCTTAAGTGAATTTATGTTTTTGTAGTACGTTACGAAAAACGTATATTGAGGTTTTTGAAATGTGGTGCTACAGGCGGATATGGAAAATATCATGGGCAGAGAGAGTGACGAACGAGGAAGTACTGCGTAGAATGGGCAAAGAGCGAGAAGTCATGAAGACTATAAAAAACGCAAGCTGTAATATCTGGGGCATGTCATAAGAGGAGAAAAGTATGCAATTTTAAGACTCATTTCCGGAAAAAGGAGTAAAGAGAGAAGAAGAATCTCCCGGTTGGGCAACTTAAAAAAATGGAACAGTGACATTTGAAGTAAAAGTGTGCCATCAAATTTTGTGTTAAGCTTGGTGATTTCGCGAATTTAACCTGCGAAAAGTTGCAACGAGCCTATATATCCCTTATCAAGAGCACATGTTTGTCGGTAGCATAAAGCATTTTTGGAGGGCCGAGAAGCAGTGGAAGACGACCTCGCTCAAAGAGGCCTTTAACATTGAGAACTGATGAAAATGTGGAAGTGGAAGAAATGTGAAAATGTGGAATTGTTGAATCCGTCGACAAACATTGAGGCTGATGAGTAGTAAGTTAAATTTGAATCGTTTCCGTCATTAGATTTTGACTTCAATAATATACGGTACACAGACAACACTGTAGTAATGGCAGAAAATATAAATGACCTATAACACCTAATGGAATGACTAAATACCCATAGCAACCATTACGGACATAAAGTGAAGACGAATTAAACATAAGTGATGTTGATAACTAAAAAGAAAAACATAGATCGAAGCAGTTTAATAACAAAACCACACGTTGGGCTCCAAAACGTGTGACGTGCCTGATGGGTTTAAAAAATAGGCTCCACGTAATTTAACCTCGTTGCTACTCCAATATAAGTCCACGCTATCTGTGTGGGTTGGCGAAAGATAATTACCGATACTCAAAACTACGAAAATATCGCAACAGATGACTATCTAACGCCCCCGCCACCAGATTTGAAATGTCTCAAAGTGAGAATTGATATTAAATAAAAAATAAAAAAGGAAGTTAAATTTGAAATGAGGAAAAATATTGATAAAATTTTGGGAAATGAAAGTTCTATAACGTCAAAAACTTGCATTTATTTAACACACACAAAATGGCGGACACGGTGTTCTGTCTCCGCCCTGAAAGTAATTACGCCGCTTCCGCTGAACTTGGCCAAATTCCGCAGACACGAATCGCGTAATGTAAACTATTCACGGAAATACCTCTTTTACAAGGGCGCAAGAAACACGTACGATACAATAACGCCGCAATACACAAATATACACACAAGGAATGCCCTAAGTAATGAAATCAATAAATCAAGAAAATAAATTATGGTAATTACAGAAGTTATAGTAATAAAAAAAGTGTATGGCCTGTTTTCGGAGTTCTGGGTGAGTTCCGCTGGTCCGCCGGAACTCTACGAACGACCCTGGTATGCTCGACACCACTGCAACTTTACGAACCGCACTGGTACGCTCGATTCTACGCCGCAGCTGCGTGGCGCTCGCCACGTGGATGCGGGCTGGAAATGTTCGTTTTTCCAGCAAACTCCGAACTCTCACTTCGAACTCCTAGTAGGCTCTGCCTAACCTCTGAATAACCTCTGAGAAACCTCGAAAAACTATGACCTCGCTCAGAGAGGCCTTCGAGAACTGATGAAAATGTGGAAGTGGAATAAATCCACTTTAGCCACTTTTGAATAACCTCTGAGAAACCGCTCAGTTGTTGTGAGCGGTTAGTAGGCCTCTGCCTAACTTCTGAAGAACCGCTGAGTTGTTGTGAGCGGTTAAATCTCTCCTAGCTCTGTATTCAGCATTTAAATCCTCCGAAGAGTAGAAAAGGGTGATTACGATTAATCCGAATATTCGGTTTCGGCAATATAGCCGACACTTAACATAACCCCGCTTCTGCTGTTTACTCGGCCAACGTACGAGATGAAAGAACGGCCACGTGTTCCGGTCGCGCAGATAAGCACACGCCTCGGAATATCGATACGCATGGCTACCAATTGTGCGTGAAATATAACCCAACGCGCCAAAACTATTCATGGTCACGTAAGTACCGTTACAAACGGCCAGATTAAAACGGTTACATCATATAAGTACCTAGGGGCATGGATTACATGGACACCCGAGCAGGATACAGAAATCAGAGAAAGAATTGAAATGGCAAGACAAGCGTTCACATAGATGAAGAAGTCGTTGTGTTGCAGAGACATGGACTTGGATCTTGGAGTGCGAATGCTGCCAAGTTACATGTTTCCACACTCCTGTATGGAGCAGAAGCCTGGACAGTAAAACAAAGTAATATCGATAATATTGAGGTTTTTGAAATGTGGTGCTACAGGCGGATGTGGACAATATCATGGACAGAGAGAGAGTGACTAACGAGGAAGTTCTGCGTAGAATAGCTTGTACGTTAGTACCTCCTAGACGTACAGTACAAGTTTCGACGTCATCCGGTATCTAATTACGCGACCCTACAGAACGTGTTAAGTGAAGTTATGCTTTTGTAGTACGTTACGAAAAACGAATATTGAGGTTTTTGAAATGTGGTGCTACATGCGGATATGGAAAATATCATAGACAGAGAGAGAGTGACGAACGAGAAAGTACTGCGTAGAAATGGGTAAAGAGCGAGAACTTATGAAGACTATAAAAAACGCAAGCTGGTATATCTGGGTCATGTCATGAGATGAGACAAGTATGCAATTCTAAGGCTCATAATACAAGGCATTTCCGGAAAAAATAATATAGAGAGAAGAAGAATCGCTCGGTTGAGCAACTTACGAAAATGGTACGGCTGCACCTCGTACGAACTTTTTAAGGCAACAGTCAATAAAATAAAAATAAGCCTGATGATTTCTAATCTCCGGTAGGAGAAGGAACCCGAAGAAGAATCATTCGACTCAAGATTTGGACATGAGGAAGGTGTATGCCAAGATGGTGCCAAAAAACCCTGTCACACGGCCATCTCCGTCAGGCAGTTTTTGACGGAAAAACGTATATTCCTGTGGTTTCCCGGCCATCCATATTCGCCAGATCTCAGTCCCGATCACCTTTTTTCTTAAAAAAAAAACACTTTCAATCTTCGTAATGTCGATACATTGAAAGGAGCTTAACCGAGGAACTAAAGGCGATTCCAGTTGAAGTCTTTCAACAATGCCATGAAGAGTGGAAACTATGGCACCATCGATATAACTGCCCAAGGGAACTATTTTGAAGGGAGTAACGAATGTACAAAAATAAAATAAAATAGTTGCGAAAACAAAAAATCAGTCCCATTATTTTTCCAGTATACGTCGCATATGGCAATTTGACTAATTAAAAGTAGATGATAATACTTACATACTTCCAAAAGGGCTTCTTATGTACATTCACTAAACGAAACCTAACAGTATTGCCAAATTTAATTTTCTTCTGCTTCGTATAACAATACGTAGAGTTGTTTTAATAGTTTTAGAGTTCTCCCACGCTACCGAAGCCTGGTAGCTGAAGCTAAAGTTTTCTATACAGTTCCTCATAAATTGTTATTGGAGATAACAACTTTAACCACACCGTACAAGAAAAGCTATCTGTGAAGCACAATATAATTTCAGTTTTGTGTTCTTCTTTCATGACAGAAAAGGGTTACATGAAGCTCTAGTGGGGGTTTCGGGACACCCTGTATACGATTCTTTTAAACATTGCATACATTTTAAATATATAAGTCGTCATCTGTTTCGATCTGTTTTCAATCATTATCAAGAATACACTAAAACAATATATTTACTTTTTTATTTTTTTCTAAAACTTTTTCAAGTAGGTATAGGTTTTCAAAAATACTTGATAAAAGTTAGACTTCGTAGTTTTTGTAGGAAACAAAATTTCACAGCGTTTCATGCAAAGGGATGATTTTCATATTAACGGAGCAAGTAAGCTGCCACATATATTTTTTTAATTTATAATTTCATTATTTTTCAATTATCGGTACACAGTTCCGATTATAAAGTTTGGTATCACAATTCAATTCAATATTTCCGACCATGCGGGTACCTATTAACTATTAAGATCTTAATTATTCATGAAATATTTACATCATGAGAACAAACGTTTTGCAAATATTCGCAGTTCATACTGTAAATGTAAATAACAGTATTTGCTTCTAAAGAGTGTATTTAAAGTTATTAATTTTAATTGCCATTTCAGAATTTCAGCAATTATTTTAATAGCGTAGGCGCCGGCATATCCCATTACGCAACTAGATGAGTTTTTTATCAATGAAACACATGATACAACAAAATTTACGTCTATTACTGCAGCACGTGAATAGAATTGCTGCGTACATGGATAAGCAGCAAAATCTTGAACTGCAGATAATAATCAGATGAAAAGCTCAAGCACTCGCGTACACGACATGCTTGAAGATAATAAGAAATGGTTGCCATGTCGCACTAATTGCTGGCTAATATAAATGTTGTAGCTGCAAATATGGATTGGTTGTGTTGGTCGCGCAGCTGCTTCGAATTAGCATCAGCCTGCATTTAATTACAATTAAAACAGGTGACTGTGTGAACGTGTTAAGCTCGTGCGCACCCGAACCTTCCCCATATTAAATTATTCCCTGCGTAAGTAATTTATTAGCTGACGCTATTAACTAATGAATCAGCGCTTCGTCGAACGTGTAATAATCGGTGAAAAGAATTAATAAAATACCAGCACTATGAAGTGCAGCGTGCAAATGCACAGACATGCATAACGACATCGGCGCGAACGGCGGGATTTTAAAAGTACCCAGATAAATCACAAACCCACAAAACGGGTAGGTGTACGAAATGAAATGCAACAGCTAATTCCACATCCGTGCTGCATTAAATGTACGTATGCAAATATCAAAGACTCTGTGGCATGCTGGGTGTGTTTCGATTTCATAGCTCTACCGGGTGTTCCGCGAATTTATAACGCAATAAACTATTATTACACAGGGCGTTTCGCGGATTTATATGGCAATAATTGTGAATTCATGGGTGCTATTTGCAATTTTTTAGTGGATTGCAGAGACAACGCGTGTAGGTCGTCTGACACACCGAAACATTCTCAGATAAACGTCTGATCACATAAGTAGCTACAGAAAATCACAATGTATACGGTGGATTATTAAAGCATATCGTCGGTGTAACCTAAAAACACTATAACTTCAAAAATGTAAATTTTACAGCAGAGCAGTTTAATGTCACAAAAAGTAGATATATGTACAGCCACGGACTCTGGGAATGATCAGTCCGTCCGTCCAAGCAGTCTTCTATCCATGTCTACCGTGCCCTTATTTTGCGGGACCAGATAAGGATAGCAGACTTCTCGTTCTTACGGATGCGCCATTCCCAGAGTCCGTGGCTCTACATCACATACATCATACGAAAATACACATTTCTCAGAATGTTATTACAGGAATCTCAAATACAATCTGCAATTAAACTTATCAACAAAAAGAACAACTCTTGGCTAATACAGGGTGTGTAAGATAAGGATCAAAAGCATGAGGATTTCGGAAACCGCAAAAGTTTCAAAAGGCGGTTAAAATACAGTAAAGTTGCACAATTTAGTCGATAGTAATATTCTGTTGACCTAACTAGATAATTCCGCTTACTTCCGGAGATATTCGACAAAATCCAAAATTTTAATCCATAAAACCGATATCGGTTTTATGTTTTTCTGAAGTTATTTGGGAAAGGTATAAAAAAACAAAAGGCACTTTCTCATTGCCACTTTTTTAGCTCTACAAGACAGCGTTTATAAATTTTCAGAACAACATTTCGTTCGAAGAAACCATCATCAACTTTATTTTTTTAAATGGGTGGTAAATAAAGTAAACCCTGTATTAAATAGCATTTCCTATTACGAATTCAACTAATATGATTTATGATTTATCATGTTTTCATTGAGAAAACAAGCTACATTTCAAACATTTTGGAATGTTTGAAACATGCGTTGAAATGAGCGACGATTCTTGCTAAATTGTTTTTATTTACTATTTTGGTACCTATTCTTGGTAACAAAATTAGGTCATAATTGTTGTCTTCATCATCATTAAATGAACAGAACAATTCTCATACCACAGTAAAAAAATAATAAGTGTGGTTTCAAATAACCACAATGATTCGATGTTCAATAACTATTCTAGCTAAATTATTTTTTGTTACTATTTTGGTACATATTCTGAGTTAAAATTATGTAATAATGTATGTCTTCATCGCCATTAAATGAACAGAACCATTCTCATATAACAGTAACAAATTAATAAGTGTGGTTCTAAATAGCTATAATGTTTCAATGTTTTAGTTACAATTTTGGTATTTGGTACCCTAAATTTTTGAATTCGTAAAAGGAAATGCTATCTAATCCAGGGTGTACATTTGTACGGGCCATATAAAAAAATAAAGTAGATTGTTTCTTCGAAACGAAACGTCGTACTAAAAATGTGTAAGCACTGTATTGTAGAGCTAAAAAAGTGGCAACGAGAAAATCCCTTTGGTATTTTTATACCTTTTCAAATAACTAAAAAAAAAATATATATACGAAATCGCAAGATTTCTGATTTTGTCATATATCTCCGTAAGTAAGCCGTAAGTAGTATCTCCGTAAGTAATTTAGACCACTAAATCGCGCAACTTTTTTTGTAATTTAACCGCCTTTGTAACTTTTACGGTTACCGAGATCCCATGCTTTTGATCCTTATCTTGGACACCCTGTATATGGGGCTAAAACTATATTTTTCAGTAAAAGTGAAGTTACACTGTTTTCTGGTTTCACCGGCGGTATGTCAAACAGGAAGTTACTAGCACTGAAAAATAATTACAATAATAATATCTCATATGGGAATCTCCGTATAATAATGCCGTAAAATTTTGTTTTCTACCAAACTATATTTTTGAAAATCTACTATATTATTTGAGAAATTAATAATAACAAAATATGATAAAAGTAAATCCATTCAAAATTACTTTTGAGGCAGTTGGTACGTTGTTTTATTTTTTTCTTTAAAACTCTAAAATCTAAAGTTTCTTCTAATCTTAATTTCGTACATATTAAGTAAAAATTATGGACGATAAAAATTTTAGCATGCAACTGGTTTACGAAAAGAACATCAAGATGCATTTTTACGCGTACCTCTAAAAATGAGATGTGCATAAAATTTATGAAAATGTACTCATAGGTGGAATTAAAATTTTGTGTTAATTTCTACGAATAACTCGAACCTCTAAAAAACCATTCTAAAATTAAGTCCACATCATTTTGATGTATGTGAATATTTTCACCCAAATTTGAACTAAGAAAGTTTTAATTTTAACGGGTAATTTTTACATTGTCGTGAAAACATTTTGATGGTTTTGCCTATCCTGGCGCACATGCGCCAGGATCAATGTCATGGAATGAATGAAAATTTTGTTCAAAGAATTTTCATGTTATGCGAAATTTTATAATTCAATTTAAGAATTTTCCAAAAATCGGGATTTTTCCTGGGCGCAAATTCTAAGAAATGGAATTCGTATAAATCTCATTATCAGGATCAGTAAAGCTGGTGACCATAAAAATATCGAATATCTCTAAAGAAGACAATAACATTCAAGAAGAATAAGACTTACATTTTACATTTTCAGCGGTTACAAATTTGGCTCTTTATTCCAACGTATGTGCAGTAAGCCTGCGTAACTTGTCGAGAGCAACGGATACGCAACAGTCTGGATGTCTGATAATCTAAAATTTAGAATTTATCGGGTTTGCATATTTGGAATGTTTACAATTCAATTTTATGGATGCTCGAGAATTTGACTTACACACATGTTAAGACAGGGTGTCTAAACAAATAATATTTCCAGGATTTCAGCTGGTGATTCGATAAGCTGTTGTACATCAATTATTCACACAAAAATAGTGAACATCTCCAAAGAAAAATTCAAATGTACTTTTAAAGTTTACAATTTTGACCTTTTTTTTCAAACCATGTATCTTTTGCAAATTGTGTACGGAGTTATTGTTTAAAAGTATAATTTAAACAATCATAAACAACCGTTTGGGCAAATTTACTACGCAATGATAATACAATATAATGTTTGTGTGTGCCCATTGAGAGCTGACGATGACCCATCGCTTCATATAGCCGAATACGACATACGTTTCGTATTTTATTTCACTCTGGTAGGTACATTTACCTGAGCATGCCAATTCGAAACCGCGAAAAATTCTTTGTTCGAAAAAACATGAGTCATTGTCAGCTCTGCTGGGAACTATTTACAACCCTTTTAATACGCTATAATACAGAAAGGTCAGTTCAGCATTTGTTTGTGCATTCATTTTGTAGCAAGTATGCGGAATAATATTTTAAAACCTTTCTACTGGACGTTTTTTATAAATACTTATATAAAATTTGTTGGAATTTATGATAATTGCCCTTATAATTTTACGGAGAAAGTAATAGTATTTTACATTATAAGCCGCGTAAAACAGTTTTTACTGACCATACAAGGAAATGACTGGCGAGCCGCGGGCGAGCCTGTCACCTTGAAGAGCCAGTAAAAACCATTACTCGGCGTATAATGTACAATATTTTATTTGTTAAAAACTTGTAAACAGTAAAATTAAGATAATAACATGACAGTAATAGTAACATTAAAATATATCGCCTGTTAGTGTAAAAATATTTATAAACAAAAAATTTCATAATATGAATCATAATTGCACTTTTATTTTTGAATCGAATGACGGCAAAGTTGAAACAAACACAGTAAATAAAAATAATTGAAAAGTTTACAAGCTATATGCTTGTAAATATCATCCTTCCAGGTTAGTGTACAGACTGGTTAGAGTGACATTTACGCGTGTGTAACAAATAAAAATATTAAATGTAATGAAAAATGAACTACTATGAGTCTGTCTGAAATTGATTCCATGACTATGAATCCATCTTTAAGAACTTAAAGGCCACATTCGAGTAAAACTAAATTCTGCCGAGTATCGTTTAAACTTAAAAATAAAAAAATGATTCAGTACTGAAACAATGATAAATGGGAACAAATAAAAATTGATTGCAAGCTTTCAATTTTATATGTAGAATTTGAGTAGGACTTTAAACTTGTATCTCTTTGCGTTTTACTTTGTTTCCTAGATATCAGCATGAATTTGCATTACACTATTTATTATCCTTTTTGCAGTTACAAATTAAAACAAATTATGGCTTTACAAGAAATCTCGTATGCATGCATTTACATTGGCTTTATTTGCAATTAAAATAAATTCAATTAAACCGCAAGTTGCGGCGAAAAATTGTCTGAGCTTATTCCTGCAGTATGTAGACAAATTAGGCTGAACGTTCATTAATGACCCATATAGGGATACCGAGAGTTGGTGTAGTAACCATTACATTGTTCAACTATTATGTCACTGCGAATTATCACGCCGAGCGCATTAGTTGGTTTGTATTGTGTAGGCATAATTTTGTTTACATTATTGTATGCAGCAATTTTCTTATTAGTTTTCATCAGAAGTTTTATGTAAAATATGTCTGATGTTTCGGTTACCAATGAATGTTTTTAGCGTAACTTTAGTTCTTATGTTTTACGAATACTGTCAGATTGCGTCTTATTTGAAAACAAATGTCTGAAGATGGAAATGATTTTCTTATATTTAACGCTGTACATTTGTATGTAAGAAAAAACAATCCTCGAGTTATATTTTTTAGAAATAACGATGTAGAAGATGTTTCGCATTCTTTGACTTAAACAGAAACAGTAGAGGAGCTGAATGCATACCTGCTGATAAGAATTGGTCCATCCATGAAACACAAATAAAGCATCGTTCGAAGACTAGAAAAAAAAATACCATCTGCAACAAATAGTCCACTGGGTGCGGACAAGATTCCATGAATTTTATAAAAGAAATTTTATTTTCCATTATTATGGTACGACACAATGTTTTTACTTAATTCTCAGTTACATATTTAGTCAAATTTGTTTACTTTGATAATAAAAAATATCCAGTTATGTCACTGGTGTTAAGGGTTTGGAAATATAATAACTACAAAGATTTGTTTTATTGATTTTGTGTCCTAACCAAAACTACATTTTTTCAAATAATATTTTATTACTACTTTCTATCAATCGTTGGTCAGGTTTGTTGAATAAAACAATTTTTAAATACGAGTTGAATACTGGTTATATTAGTTTAACAATTTTTAAACTCTAAAATATAATTATTTTGGGGATTCCTCTGAGGTACAGATATGCGGCAGTTTTCCTATTTTTTATGATATTTTAAGTATTACGTTGATGGTTTATGCTGATTCTAGGTAAGATTAAAAAAACTTTTTTCACAAATGAATGCATTTCGATGTTGTTAAGTATACAAATGTATGCCATCTGCTTTCCCATGATATTTGACTCAAACCAGCTATTGTGGATAGTAATTAACAGTTTGTTTTCTCTGGGTCGCTATAATATGGTGGTTTTCCTATATTTGTCTATTGGAAAGTGGTATCAGAATGAAACTCGTTGTAGACCTTCCTTAGCCCCGTTTCGTAACCCGGTGTCACATCATGAGGAGTGGCATCACCTCGAACCCACATCACGTTGTTTAACTTTCTAGTCCCTATTGCGATTTCAAGAGATAATCAGCATCTGATGCAAGTGATAACTCCAGGTTTTTTGGTAGCGCCAAGGGGACCCGACATGGTACACATAACCACCACCTCTTAGAACTTTGCACATGAACCCAGTCCCGGAATCAGGTGCTGATTGTCGAAATCACGGGCGACCAATGGGTCTTCTGATGGTGGCCTGCGAAGTGGCACACGGACAACTGGGAAAGAGCCGATGGACGTGTGTGCACGTCTTGCCAAGTTCAACTCCGCCGGTGGTGAAATGGAGTTTGCGTTCATCGACCTGGTTTATCCTTGACGATGGTCGTAATGTGCACACTGTCTCGCCGGCACTCTCGCTCATTTCGCTTCCGCCGCGGATATTCCAAGTGGAACTACCGCTGCGACCTGCACCTCCAAGTCTCACCTTGGCTCAACAGCATACAAACTGCATACCTTCGAACGAGCACTAAAAATATTATTGCATATTTTTGTTATATCTATTATCTACTAGAGATGAAGAATGGATGATAATCCAAAATCTCTATCCTACCCTCAATTTTTGACCAAAACGATTGTTTGACAGGCTTATAATGATATCAATACGATTCCCACAGATTTTTTTCTTAAATAATCCCTAATAAATTATTGGTCTAGACCAGTGAGAATAATTCCTTGAGAATAATTATTGTAAATAAGGTAAATCCAATTTGATTTTAAACTTGACCCAATATGTTTGTTATTTAACATTCAATGAAACACAAGGAAATGTTGATATGAGTTACGTTAACAAAATAAGCTCCCACATGCATTCCAGTTTGATGACTTAAAGTGCAAGGAGGTCGTTGACAGTACACATTGTAAATATAGCCTAATAATAATAAATCAATGTGGCAAGGCATACGCAAATCGATTCGCGCATTGTTTATAACTTTGCAGTATTTACATTTGTTACTCCATCATACCATACGGGGTGACCTCAGCTATCAACGGGACTTACGTAATACACGTGCAGTTTAACGACATTTTAGGCGAATGTTTTAGACTGGCAATGTGTGCTATTCAGGCCGAATTTGTAGTCGTAATAGCGATATAGCGATGACCTATGAGTAAAATCTTTTTGTAGAAATATGTAAACCAAGTTTCATTACTCAGTAATCATCTCTTAACAAATAAAAATGATTGTTGACTTAATGATACTTAAGCCCAACTTTAAGCTTGTGCTACTGTTCCTCAAATAGATGAAAAGATGAGAAGAGTTTTTACAGTTTACATTTGAAGTCATCTCCTCAAGAATCATCATTAATCAACTGGCAGATTCAAGGATATCCATTGAATTGTTTACCCCTAAAAGAGAAAAAATATTATAAGTACAAGTTTTTTATGGTTCATAGTTCAAATGGCGAATATTAAAAAGTGCTTTATTCATTATTACTAAGAAATTAAGTTATCTATCTCTTCAGGTTCATAATTAGTTACCTGAATAATTCTGATTGATATTTTCGCCGCATGTTCAGAACTCGGTGTTCATTGTTTTAGTGCAGGGACGGACTGGCCGGAAAAGTTGATACCGGGCCGGCCCATAATTAAAAAATTTCTTGTTTTCTACTTAAATTTAAATATATTAAAAATGCAATTATAACAAAAACAAAAAACCATAAGTCTACAATATTAATTTTTATTTAGAAGTTAGGAGGGCTTTTAAAATGTACAACTTCAAATGTACCAAGAAGTCAATGAACAATATTGTATTGTTTTTATAATTTAATAGCAAACATTATGAACGCTGCCAAATTTAGAAAATTTCAACATTCTGTGAATATCAATGTCATTCAATAAATGAATCTCGTCTGAAAGATCAACAAGTGAAAACGATTTAAAAATAAAGAAATATTCCAGAAAAAAACATTCCAAAAAAACTTCAGGAATAGATACCAAAACTGTCATTGGATAATAATGAATTTTGCTGAGTTTAAGGAGGCGACTGTTTAATTGTGTGACTTAAATTTAGAAATTTTTGTGGTTTTGGTGGAGGGTGTTAAAAAT
Organism: Othius punctulatus; assembly: GCA_951805005.1. Taxonomy (NCBI): domain Eukaryota; kingdom Metazoa; phylum Arthropoda; class Insecta; order Coleoptera; family Staphylinidae; genus Othius; species Othius punctulatus. The sequence continues at coordinate 64,605,430 of OX638141.1, read as the reverse complement.
ATACAACTTCTGAAATACTAAAAAAACCCATTGAACATTAATCATTACGAACAACATTTTGAATGGTGCCCAATTTCTACAATTTCATCATTCTGTAATATCAATATGATTACATAAATGATTTCAAAAATTTCATATTAAAAAAAAACACTTAAAAACATATACTGCAATACCAAAACTATCATTGAACTTTAATGAATTTAATGAAGATCGTTTTGGTGAATATGACTTGAATTTTAAAAGCTAGGTTGTTTTGTGGGTGGGTTTTGATTTTATGTCAAAAATTTTCAGCACCCAATATTATTGTTCCTATACAGTTTTGCTTCATTTTTCATAGAGTATGCCCTGAATTTGAATATATTTTAATGATAATTTCAATCATGAAAGTTTTTTAATGCAAATAAATTCTGAAAGAATTCGAATCGTTTGATGAAAATTTCAGAAAATATGAATTTCTATATCGTTCCCGTCTTATATTCTGAATATTTTTTTATACAATTTTCAAATTGTATACTTGCACGAGAGTTTTAGATACAATTATTTTATTGTGTGTGACTTGAATTTTGAAATTTTGCTGTTTTTGGTGGAGGGTGTTAGAAATTTACAACTTCTGAAATACCAAAAAAGTCATTGAACATTAATGAATTGTCTTTATAATTGAAAAGTACAACATTATGAATGGTGCCAAATTTCTACAATTTCATCATTCTGTAATATCAATATGATAAATCCCATATTTAAAAAAAAAACACTTAAAAACATATACTGCAATGCCAAAACTATCATTGAACTTTAATGAATTTAATGTAGATCGTTTTGGTGAATATGACTGCAATTTTAAAAGCTAGGTTGTTTTGTAGGTGGGTTTTGAAAATTTTAAGTCTTAATTTTCAGCACCCAATAAAATTGTTCCTATACAATTTTGATTCAATTTTCATAGAGTATGCCCTGAATTTGAACATATTTAATGATGATTTCAATCATGAAAGTTTTTTAATGCAAATAAATTCTGAAAGAACTTGATTCATTTCATGTAGATTTCAGAAAATATGAATTTCTATATCGTTTCCCGTTTTATAATCAGAATATTTTTTTATACAATATTCAAATCGTATACGTGCACGAGAGTTTTGGATACGATTAATTTATTGCGTGTGACTTGAATTTGGAAATTCTGCTTGTTTTGGTGGAGAGTGTTAGAAATTTACAACTTCTGTAATACAAAAAAAGTCATTGAACATTAACGAATTAACTTTATAATTGAAAAGCAAACATTATGGACGGTGCCAACTTTCTACTATTTCATCTTTCTGTAATATCAATATGATTACATAAATGATTTTAAAAATTCCATATTCCAAAAATAAAATAAACACTTATACTGCAATACCAAAACTATCATTGAACTTTAATGAATTAAATGAAGATCGTTTCGGTGAATATGACTTGAATTTTAAAAGCTAGGTTATTTTGTTGGTGGGTTTTGAAAATTTTAAGTATAAAATTTTCTGCACCCAATAAAATTGTACCTATACAATTTTGCTTCATTTTTCATAGAGTATGCCCTGAATTTGAATATATTTTAATGATAATTTCAATCATGAAAGTTTTGTAATGCAAATAAATTCTGAAAGAATTCGAATCATTTCATGTAAATTTCAGAAAATATGAATTTCTATATCGTTTCCCGTCTTATATTCAGAATATTTTTTTATACAATTTTAAAATTGTGAAAAATCAACATTAGTTAATAATTCTCAAACTTTATAACAGTTTCACGGAAATTTCAAAACAAAAATATCAGAGACGGTCCTGTAGCGTAGAAAGAAAAATTATGACAAGTCAGGAAGAATACATATGCATAAATATGCAATACAATTTCTATATCGCTTTCCATTTCTCATTATTTACGATATTATGTACTTAAAGGCAGCAGTACATGAAATGTGAATACAACAATTATTTTTCAGCCAAAAATTCTCAAGCTATATAAAGTGTCATAAAAATTCCAGAAAAATCATGAAATTTCGAATAGTATATAAAGATGGCTTACACCGAAAGGTAGAAAGGCAAAGGTATAAATAAATAAATAAATAAATAAATATAAAGAAATTGGTTTTTATTATTTTTAACTTAACTGTGATGCAGATCAGAACAGTGATCATATTCATTGAATTATTTGCTCTAAAAGAGGAGCAGTTAAGCACTGTGTGGTTCTTAGAGTTTTTAAAGCGAGTTTCTATGACCACTAGTAAAACATAACCTTTAAATGAATCGTGCTTAAGTCATTTCAAGTTCATTATTGGTCATATTGACTATTACTAAAATAATGGAATTGTGTTTATGCACTCTCAGGTGTAGGGTAATGAAACATTTTGTTTTATGTAAAATATTTTATGTAAACATAAAAACAAAAGGTTTTATTATCCTACACCTGAGAGTGCATACACACAATTCCATTACCTCATAACTCAGGATGGATCCACACACAATCCAATATTTACTAAAATCATAGATTGTTTTACCCGAAAAAGGTATTTATATGAATCATATCAAATTCATTATTTGACCTAAAGAGGAACATCTCTATGGTTTTCAGAGCATCAAAAGAAAGTTCAGATAGATGCTGAAAAATGATTGCTGAATGAAACGAAAATCATCTCGTGAAACATGAATAAACTGGGTAATTTATTGAAATCATCGAGTTTTCTACTTACTCCCAAGTTACTGAATATTACAATAGCATTTCAAGTCTTTATAATTATTTTCGTTTGAAGGCGCTAAAACCAGCGTTTGAACGCGCTGGCCACTGAGTAACGATGATGTAATGCTGATAATTAGCAAACACTATTGAATTTTGTCATCATGCATTTTGTCATCATTTTGTAATCATTTGTTATCAATGTTGATAATACTAAATATAACGTTTTAGTATTATTAGTTACGAGTTTTCGGCGTATGAAAATGAAATACTGAGTCTTCTCGAGCTATTTAGGACCTACTGCATAGCGGAACTATAAAAAAAAATCAATCAAATTCTTTGGTCCCTCATTGAATTTTACACTAACAATTTAATACATCAAATTGAGTATTCCACCGTTTTTATTGGTCTCGAAGCAAATTCAGTTGACAAATGTTAAAAAAGACCAAATTTATCATGGTGAAGAAATAAAGTCATCTCCTGTCTGCATTTTTTGAGGAGCAGAATAATTTTATTCATGTACATGTATTACGTAAGGTTCTAAGATGACTCGTTTGAGAATTCTTAAAAAGTGAATACAATTTCTTCCTATGGGGTATTTATAAACGCCATGTTCTGTTACAAGGATGCAATTAGCAACACACAGGATCGCCACTTTCAAATCCCCTCCCTTACTTTCATTTAAGACATGATACGAGTACATGTAACTTCGAACGTAAACGGCATTGGAGATACAAAAAAAAAGAGGATTTGTAAGGAATCGCAGTGCTTTGAATTCCAAGGCTATTAATAGTCCATCTCACTTTCAATGCATACGAACCTACGACCTTTGCCATATAAAATAAGTATTATGTAACATAAATAATATTATTTATTATATTAAATAAGTACTTAAAAATATATTGCTTATACATTTATCGTGTATTGGCATTGACGTGATGTCTTTCCGCCTAACTTATCAATTCATTTTTTCTGGTTCAATATCTTGACAGGAAATTAGAAGAAAATCATCGGATAAATAATACTTCATGCAATATCAACGTATCACAATGTATGTTCATTCGTAGCAATAAATGACGTATTGAGAAAGTTCATTCACCTCAATGAATGCATTGTGCTGTTAACTGTACTAAATTAGTATGTATTTACATACAGAGTAACTTTAGTAACTGGTGACATATTTGGTCAAGTTTCCTATGAGTAATATACCCATTTTCGCCGCTCAGAGTTCAACCACTGCAACTCCACTAAAAGCAACCTAATAATTTATACCGTTGCAACAAACATAATCATATCTGAATATCAATTTCTCAGAATTACGATTCGAAGACTCAAGCTTAAGCTCCTCAGCTTCCACCCAGGGCTTCAGAGGTGACGCCTTCTAAACGTTAAATCGAGATCTTATGCAATAAAATGTCATTAGACATTAATCTCGGAGCGCAGCATAAACCAGAAATATTAAAGGAAACTTAACGTGCCATATATAACGATTTAATGGCATTTAATTATTTCTAGGATGGCCTTGCATAGTTCAGGGTTCGTTCACCATAAGTTCAACACGGCTGTGCATATAAGCGCAGCACACATTTTAGGCAAATATCTATTTTCTATGCAGAATGAATTTGTATCAAAGAACCGTTATTTTAGCTGCAATTGAATGAGTGCTTACATGTGTGATAATTAGCAAAACAAATATATGATGTGGGTATCGCATGACTTTCTCCATATTCATTATCGCTGACAGCTTACCTACTTTTGGCCGTTTATGAAAATGCAGGTTGTGTTTAATTGCAAATTTTCAAACAAAAATCTTCTATCACGTTTGCATATCTTTATTTTCATAATGAACAATAGATCACAAATATTGATGGTAACCGCAGCATTCACTATTTTTGAGAGGTATCAGTTCTAAACTTTTTGTTCAATAAATGATAAGTATATTGATAGTTTAAATAATTTAGTATATTCTTCAAAACGAATCATATGGGGAACAATAATCAATAAAAATAATTCAAGAAAATTCAATGGTTACCGAGATAATTGAAAAAAAAAACTCTAAATAATTTTTCCTGGCGTTATTTAAAGAGATATTAAAAACAGTATACACATTTTCATTTCCACCACTTCTCATCTACAACAAGGGAATTTTAAATTTTCTGCATTTTTTATTTTTTTTTAAGTTCTACTCGTTAATACTATTATAATGATGTGCAACACTCGAGGTTTTAATAACTTTTTTTCTATGAGAATAAATAAATATCTACAATTAATACTAAACTGGATTTAAAAATAAAAAATCTAGAGTGCCATGAAAACAGTTGAAAATCGGAACATTGTTACAAACCCTTAAATTGGATCTTTAACATTTTAACAAGAAAATACATTAGTACAATTAATACTAATACTAATACTAAATAAAATTTTACAATTGAAAACGAATTATAGGTGTTACAATAATAAATAATAGTTTTATAATAAATGTTCAAATAGATGCCATTCTGTCTAATGATAATGGGGATGTTATTTACTTCAATAACACTGTTTTTTAAATTTTGATTTAAAAAAAGTTACTGAAACCCACAAGTGTTGCACATCATTATAATAGTATTAACGAGTAGGACTCAAAAATAAAATAAAACATGCAGGTCCATATTAAAAAATTTAGACTTGATGGCTATTGCACTCAGACGAAACGTCTGATCGAAAATAACCTAAAATTCCCTTGTTGTAAAAGAGAAAAAGTGACAATAAAAATGTGTTTCTTTTTAATATCTCTTCAAGTAACAACAGGAAAAAAATAAGGTTTTAGAAAATTTCAATATAAAAAAAAAAAAAAATCTCAGTAAGCATTAAAAAATATTTATATTTTTATTGATTATTGTTCCCCGTATGATTACGCAACTTTGGCCCAATCGACTTCGTTTCTCTGACCGTTTCCGATATCCCCATAGTGATATTCGAATTTGAATAACCCTGTATACTAATTGTTTTCAGTATATACTCCAACCTAACCTAACATAACCCAAACAGCACCCAATTCGATTTAATAGTCATAGTTAACTATTCGCAAATACGTAAGCAGTAAAATTTTTGTACTGATCAGAGTAATGTTCACAACTTATATTATGTACATATTAATATTTTATTATAAATACAGATAATTTCTTTAAAATACCGATTATAATTGTCTGATAGGACTCGATCAATAAAAGCCAATTAAGAAGTTGATTAGCGACTTACTGAATAATAGGCGATAAAAATGCAGTAAGGAAGTAATTATTATTTCAATTGTAAGTGCAAATAATATCTTGTTAGCACTGCATAGATAATTAAAAAGGTTGTAAAAAATGTATCCTCAAGTTATTGGATGAATGAGTAATGCATTATTTTCTAAGGTTAAATTGTGGCACTATAATATAAAATATAAGCAATTAAGCGTATCATGATGGAAGGCTGTAATAATTGTACTTTCAAGATCATTAATAGACAGGCACTTTCAGCCTCAACTGTTGTTAACCTGCCTACATTACTTCCTTGTATTCATATTCACTAATAGTAGCACAGGAGTAATAAGTTAAATTGTAGGACATATTTCATTTTGATGCAAATATTAATTCAATTATTATATAATTTTAACTCCTATATTATGCTAGACACTAGTACACTAGTAATAATCAAAGTAATTATTTCCTATTATTATACGAAATATTTTCCCCTTTCTTCTTCTTCCGTCTTTATGATGGTTTTTCGTGTTTTCTTTAATCTTGACAAAATTAAGTCGCAACAAAGATAACGATCAAACGTTTAAGCGCTTGCTTCCTAATGCCAGGTCTCTGGTTCGAATCCCAGTTTATTTCAGGACAAACCACGTCGATAGTGGCCAAATGGCATAACATCATGCGCCAATAAAAAGAAAAACATTTAACTAGCAAATAGTATGTTATACAATACAGGGTGTTAAAAAATAGTGTAAAATATTTAAGCAGGTAGTAGTATGAACTAGTGATGGGCGAATAGTAACTATTCGTTACATAAGTATTCGTTACATTCAAGTATTCGAAGTAACGAGTACCGGAATATATAAATACTCGTTACTCGTTACTATTCGATTGGTCGCGAGTACCGGCCCAGCCGCACAGTCCCGCATAGTGCGAAAATCCGAACCAACGATAATACTCGTTACTCGTTACTATAGAGAACAGCCGAACCAAGTATTGCTTACCGGGCAATTTTATAAGTTTTCTTTACATTACATTTATGTTGCTGTGGTTTCGTGACTTTTTATAATGTCATCTAGAAAACGAAGTAGTTTATGGTTGCATTTTAGTGCAATTAATAACGAAAATAAATATTGGTATCTGATATATATGCAATACAAAAATTTGTAGTACGATTGTAGTTATAATAGTGTAAATTATTATAAATGTTCATATTTAAATAAATATTTTAATTTCAGAACCCTTTTTAATATATAGACATAGTAATATATAGACATATATAGATCCACGTTCCAATAGAGACGTATGGCCGTCTCGGGTCTCGCTTATTCGTTGATTGCAATGAATCCTCGTAGATCCGCTCGCAGGCCCGCACATTGCGCAACTCGGTAGTCGGTACAATACCGCACATCGTTACTTACTAACTGGATCCGATACGCGATCGGTTCTTACCAAGTACCGAGTAACGAATACTGAGTAACGAGTATTTGTACCGAAAGGAACGATTCGCACGCTCCCAAACCCGCACACTGCGCAACTCGGTAGTCGGTACAATACCGCACATCGTTACTTACTAACTAGATCCGATACGCGATCGGTTCTTACCAAGTACCGAGTAACGAATACCGAGTAACGAGTATTCGTACTGAAAGTAACGATTCGTTACGAGTATCCAAAAGTAACGATTTCGCCCATCTCTAGTATGAACCACAATAAAAAAAGTCTTGATAAAGATGTATCCTCAAAGCAACGGTTTCGGAGATATGGAAGATTATTCTTGTTTGAAACATGTATTTGCCTATTTGCAATTATTTATTACTTATTGATTATGTGCAAACAAACAAAGGGAGCTTCTAGCAAAAACAAAGAACAGAGTTACAGAAGATGTTCCATTTGTGCCCTTCTTCCATTTCCAAGCAGACACGACATCTTTGTCTGAAGGATATTCGAACTCTTTCCAAAATACCCTCATTGGCTCGGATTTGTTGGCACTTTAGATTAATTTTTAGATCCAGCTCCTTGAGGCTAATTTACAAGAGTACTATAGACTAATCACACAATATCTGGTGAATTCTTCCAAACATACGATGTGAAGGAATCTGGCGATTTGGATAAGCTTCTACATAAAACCTCGTGCTTCAGTGGCAATTCCATTAGCATGACCGTACATGAACTGCATGTCGGCTAATTCTGCATTAGAGTAAACAGCCATAGCAATGAAAACTAGTGCACTAACAACAACTGTCAAATACTGAACGTTTATTACTTTTTTATTTACGTTTATTACAAGAAAGTGCAAGATTTAGCAAAATTTAAAAAAAAGAGGTACAAAAGAATCTTCCATATCTCCGAAACCGTTACTTTAAGGACCCATGTTCATCAAGATTTTTTTCTTTGTTGTGGTTGATACTACTACCCCATTAAATATTTTACATTATTTTTTTAACACCCTGTATACATCAAGGTTGTGAAGGATACTATTATAGCCGCGAGCTCTGTTGAATCGCGAGACGTTTGAGCCGAGCGAGTCATGATCCAAGCCTATAATAGTATCCACAACCGTGATGTATACAGGGTGAGTTTTTTTGTCATTTAAGCATTGAAATCTCGGAAACCATAATGCATAGAGATTCGGTTAAATAAGGAAACACTTGTCGTTTTAAGAGCGCAAAGAGCTCAACGAGCACAGTTTTTGAGTTATAATACAAACTTTTGTTTTTAATGGCAGTCATAGTTGGCTTCGACATTTTTAAAAAAGGACAAACTTTTCTGCTTATAACGATACAAGGTTTCCTATACTTACTTTGATAAATAAAGGCAATCCTCGAAATTACCTTTATGAAAATTATTATTTAATTTGACAAATAAACATGATACAGGACTATATGTATTATTGAGAGTAGCAAAAATAGAGTTTGCCATGGAAAACTTTTTTTTCTCTTACGGTAATTACTCAGTTTACTCAGTTTGGGGCGGCAAATTCAGCGTGCGGAAAAATATACCCAGCTATGGAATATTGTTATAATTTTGTTATTTTATAACTAAAGTTTTCAAAAGTGAAGTTTTTCACTTTTTTCACTTCACTCTACTTTTTCACACAAGTGAAGTATCAAAGTAGAAAGATACAGAATTTTGTTATGGAGCTTTATTCGCCTCAAAAACGAGCTGAAATTGTTAAATTGTATTTCCAAAACTTATCTTCGATAATTTCAACTCGACGTGCTTTTAGGAGAGCGAATCCCGATCAAAGAATTCCACACGGAGAAACAATTCCGCATTTAGCAAACACATTTACAGACTGGTGTAGTAAGGGCCGGTTACATAATATCACAGAAAAGTCTCCTTTATGTAAAGCTTGCTTAATATAAAGGTCGACTTTAAAGTCCGCTTCTGTTCCATATGATAAAAGACACTTTTTCGTAAAGTGACGTTTCAAAATCAATTATGAAACACGTTACAGTACTTAAAGGCGCCTTTTCGGTTTAAAGGAAACTTTAATACCATTATGGAACCGGTTGTAAATGACCTAAGATATTCTGAAAGACCTTGTTCATGTCGTTCAAACGAAAATATTGAGCTTGTGAGCCTGTTCGGGCTGATGTTCAGGCAAAACAAAAAACTTCTACAAGAAGACGTGCGATGCAGTTAGAGCTATCTGGGCGAACTTTAAGAAGAATTTTGAAGTTAGACTTGCATATGTGTCCATACAAAATTCAAACTGTGGTCAAACTACCGCCAATTGATGTTCAAAGACGTTTGCAATACGTACACATCGTTGCAAACTTAGTGAAAGCAGAACCCGAATTTTGACAAAATTTGATAATGAGCAACGAAGCAAATCTTTGCCTTTCTAACACGACTAGAAAGGCCATCCGTTAAAAGCCTGTCGCCAAGTTCAAAAACACCCTGAATAGATTTGTGCATTTACTGTACATAAAATATATAATAAGTACGTTTCTGCGTTGCTATGCATGTTCTGAACGATACATGGTTCTTCGAAAGTATATTCTTGGAATTGCTTCCCATAAAGAAATAGTAGTATAAAATAAAAGGAAGTTGATTTTGAAAATTCACGTAAAACACAATAACTAAGAGTTTTGAATGTATCAATTTCATTATGGTCATATCAATGGAAGCTATAAATAAATTTTAAAAACATCGTTAAAGCTCTCATATAGCATTAAATGTTGCAATCGTGAGAGTCTAAGAAAAACGGTATTAGAGGTGAAGGGTTTCACAATTTCATGTATTTTTTAGCGGAGCAAGATTGGAATTCAACCGTACGTATAGAAATGATCGTTTGAGTTGGCGCGAGATTTAGCCAAGTGGGATAACATGAGTAAGTACTATCACATAAAAATATAATGAACGTTTCCTTTAGCATTCCAGAACCGTGTCGCGCAGAGAGAGGAACTAAGAGGAAATTCCCCGTGACATATGTTATGAATGTCGAGCCGTGATTCAGTTGCACTCATCTATATCTGTTTTGGGAATTTCGACTCTCTGAAATTAGACCGTGAATTAGGTGAAGTATCGTGTATACCAAAATAGTCACGAACGAGCGAGCAACTGACGTGAAATGATTATAGACAAATTGCATATTAATGAATGCAAAAAATTAACATATAAAAGCTTATTCTTACATTATAATGCACAAGCAATAAATAATAGTATAATTCGGCTAATTGGGTTTAATGACTAGTATTAGGTGCAGGCTTGGCTAAATTAATGCAACTCATTAAAACTCGATTTTCATTCTTTTGTCCATTCATATTAAATTGTAGCAAATAACTTCTACTGATACTTCTGCGTGTTTAAAAATATTTATTAAAAGGGGTGTTGTGAATAGGTACCTAAAGGTATTTTTAAAATTAATTTTTATTACAGTCTTGCTATTATACTTATAGTACAGGTACCCTATAATATTCTGACTATTTTACTACTTCTGGCGTTTGTTTTAAATTTTTACTCCATCTTTAATTTTTTACTAGCCCTTTACTTGTGCTTCCCCTTCTTAATCGTGCGGTGTTACGGGTGCTCTTGCCCTATGCACTGCTGGCAACTTAAACTTAAACTGCGGAAAGTATTTGAGTAGCACGTGGTAACGTGTTGTTTGTGCCAGGGGCAGTGTATTGTTGGTGAACAATGTTCACTTTTGCTGGGATGGAAACCATAAATCCCATGATCTCGTCACAATTGCCGCACGTTTAAATGTCCGGCCTTTTCCATTTCTACTAGACTAGCTAGAGTGACATTTCAAAAGAATGCATTTGAAAACTTCTAAAAATGTCTTGACGAAGAAATAAGTTAAAAAACAAGTAATTTGTAAAATGTGTAACAAATGGCACACCAGTTAAGTTCAATAATAAACATTCTTCGCTAATGCATATATTTGCTAACGAATAAAGGATGAATATCGTCGATGTGAAATCATATTACCACATAAATTCAATAGTACGTCTTTATATCATTACAAGTTAAATTTAATGGCACATTCAATGTCAATTTGGATTTTTATGAGCGACGGCCGTGCAGTAATATGCCTAGCCGCCAATGAAAGGTAGTGTGCCTTCATCAAGCAAGCAATTGTGATTTGTAAGACAAGCATAATGATGCCGCTCTATGAGGCCAAATCTATTAGTTTTCGTTTTATTTAAATTAAAGAGTCCGAACCGTGGCCGTTGCATAACAAGGGTTAAATAATACATCCGCATGAATATGAATGATGCTTGTTTACTTTGAGCGGTTTATAAACTTGCCAGGGCATAATGAATAATGGACCACTGATATTTTTAGCAGCTACTAGTATTTATTATTACATTATATACCCACAAAAATCAGCAATGAAGTTAATGATTATTAATTTGGAAACTTTCCACACTAAAAAATAATTCTATTTCATTATAATTTCGTATAGAACTTTTTTTTTCTTATACCATATATTTACGTCTATATGCATAGTCTGCTCTAGTAGCTACTAAAGCTAGTAGGCACTAAAGCTAATCAGAATGTGATATATCTTGCAGAAATGGCATTCAGTGATGTAGTTTTTAACCGTGTTTAGCATCTACTAACGTTTGGAAGCTACAAACTTCACTATTTATATGTCTGTTTGAGTTTACGTACCGTAACATGAGGTTACTTTGGTCCTGTGGGACATACATTGCTCCAATTTCTGAATTTACAATTTTTGCTACATTGTGGTAGTTCAACAGAATAGAAAGTGGTAAAGTCTGTTTTCCAGTAGAGGGCACTTCGATATGCATCTAAAATAACGCAGTTATACTTCTCCCCACTTCTTGACCTTCAACACTTGCTTGTTTGAAACCACCCATTTAGACAACAATTATGGCCGGTAAAAATCATTGTGTTGATTTCATTGTTGATTCACTATATCAATAATAAACTAGGCTCTCGGGCTTATAAAAATTATACCCAAGAAACTTAGTAAACGAAGTTAACGAATGACGAATGACGAATGCAGAGAAAAGCAGCACAAGAGTTTAAAATTCCGCGGCGAACCATCATTAATAAACAAATGTAAGACAATATACTTGAAAAGCCTGGAAGACCCACGATATTTTCCGAGGAAGAAGAAACTGGATTTGTAAACTGTATATTAGCCTTCAGCACATTTGGTTTCCCACTAGACTCTTTTGATTTGCGCATAATCGTGAAATCATTCTTGAGCCGAGTTGGTAGAATTGTGAGAACATACCAAAACAATATACCTGGTCATGAGTGGGTTTTAAATTTTCTGAAACGCCATCCAGAGCTCACTGTACGATGTGGTAGTAATATAAAACGCAGTAGAGCATCTATAAATGCTGAAATATTAACGGATTACATCTCAAATTTGGGGGAAGTTGTGAAAGACGTGCCACCAGAAAATATTTGGAACTGCGATGAGTCGAATCTGACAGATAACCCTGGCCAAAAAAAGGTGATAACCGAACGTGGTTGTAAATATCCTGAAAAGATTCGTAATTCATCCAAAACTAGCATTTGTATTATGTTTGCTGGTAGTGCTGCCGGAGAACTCTTGCCTCCAAATGTAGTTTACAAATCTTCTTGCATGTGGACAACCTGGACCGAGAATGGGCCCAAAGGCTGCCGTTATAGCAATAGTGCTAGTGGTTGGTTCGATGCCAATAGCTTTTCAGACTGGTTTGAAAGCCTAATGTTACCAAAGTTAAAAAAACTTCAAGGCAAGAAAGTTTTTATTTGCGACAACTTATCCTCCCATATATCAGTACATGTTGTAAGTCTATGCAGAGATAATGATATATCTTTTGTATGCTTGCCACCAAACAGCACTCACAACACAACCGCTGGATGTGGCTTTTTTTCGGCCAATGAAAATTGCGCGCCGGAAAATATTAGCAAACTGGAAGGAGACTGCAGATGGTGCCAAATACACAGTTCTACAAAAACAACATTTTCCATTCCTCATTAAGAATTGAGCTACACTAAGTGCAATAGTGAAGTCCTTAAAAAACTGGAAATGGCCTGATAAGTCAGACACTCTTCACTATGATTGGAATGATATTATGGGCAGACTTCAAGAGATAAAAAAAGGTCTCGAATCAGGGATTCTTTTCTGTTCCAGTCTTAGACAGACTGTGGGGTAGACAAAGGATAAGATGTGCTTCAGATAAATGTTTCAAACTTACTTTGAGTTATTTTAGTACCTATTGTAAAGGTTTTCATTAATAAGTTTGTATTAATAATATGACAATATATTTTTCCGACACATATATCCCATACCTAGATAACCTAAATACTATTTTGTGTGTGGTACATTTACAAGCCATAATATAGTCTTACTATGCTCCAATACTTGTTGTAAAGCTGAATAACTTACAATGTCTCCGTTGGTGCAAAGTATCTACCCCCTATGAGGGAACATTGCCCCAAAGTAAATAATAATAACAAAATATATATATTCCTTTTTTTTTGCAAAATGAATCTCTAGTGTCCATTATCATACGTTGTTCTAGCAGTTTCTATATTATCAACATTTTATGGAAATGAAAAGGTAAGTTTTATATAAGTACTATTTAAAATTTCAGTTAAAAATGGAGCAAAGTAACCTCGTTTTACGGTAACAATTATAAACTTATCGTAATTTATCATATACCATTGGAATTTATTCAATCGCAATTTAGATAATTTTCACTCTTAAGAAAAATAAAATAATATAAATGTACAAATTCTGAACAAATTTTATCACACTTGTATCAGCCTTTAGATTTTGTATAATAAAATGCAGTTACAAGGAATATCAATTTTATTCTTCAAGAACTTACAATAGATCATTAAAAGTGTAATTAACGGCAAGTAATGACAGTTCAGAAGCCTCAGATAAAAAACAATGCCAAGTTACTTAAAGTATAAAATTCCAAAACAGTTACAATCCTTAGAAATTTCAACTGTGTTATCTTTCTGTCTGGTACACAATAATATGAGGTAACATAAAACACTTTATAACAGCAATGTACTCCCATTAAATCATACAACACATCACTCACACAAGTTTATTGAGCAATTATAAGCAATTACACACCATTACACCTCCAGCATGGATGAAAAATTACTTCACTCATGTGATCCCTAATTACTACAAAATCGCAGGAACTGTTAAATAATTGAAACTCTAACCTGCGAGCGGCTCATCTAATCGCGTAAAACGTTGAAGACACGTTAATGAATTCTATTATTTTTTAACACGAATTTATGGGGGCACATAAATTTCAATTCACTGCTAATTCGTAAGAATGAAGCTAAGCCATTAGATTCAAATTCAGGCCAGTGCGAATTTATGGGAGTGTGTTCACACACAAAAAAGAACTAGTACACAAGCATCATTCGGCAATTACGTTGAATCCTTAAACTAATGACAAAATAATGTCCATGAAGCGCCTCACCTGGCGCGCACACCAGATCACATTCGAGACGGTAAGTTAGAAGTAATTTGTAAGGACAATGTGGATTTAAGTAGGCTCACTTAGTGCGTAGGTAAACTCATATGTAATGGAGAGATTATAGTATTGCATATTAATAACAAATTTGCATTAATTATTTTGTGCGAGGAGGTGAGATTAAATTGATACAAGTGGAAATCAATAGACGCGTAATTTACTGGTGCTGTAAATAACCGATTGCCGACGGTAATTAGCTCTAGCGGTTTAAATAGGCGTTCGTTACTTCAATAAACACACACTAGAATAGACAAGTAAATTATATGTCATTGCAAAAGTGTTCATGCATTCATCAGAGGTTGCAGATTCACGCATACTGCAACATTATTGGGTGTAAATGAATTGTAGGGACAAACTGTAGGGACAAACAAGATTTGCAAAACACAACAAACAACTTTTGTTAATAAATGTGTGGTCATAAAGTTCTAACAACTGCACACCGCAACTGCGGCAGAGCGACAAAACAAACGTTTTGTTCACGATTTGAATGAAGCGTGCTGGGAAAACTTGCTCACCGCTCACCGCTCGACTCGTACTCAAGGCTTTAGTGTCGGGACCATAGCTTACATTTGAATTTGAAAGGAAAAAAAGAAACTTACGTTTTGGTGGAGGAATGAAAAAATACAAAATGGGAAATACAGAGAGGTTTTCGCGTTTTTTGACATTTGAAAACAGAATACTGAAAATTCGAACTAACATCGATTGTGACAGATGGCTGTTTTATAACTTAAAAACACTCGTGTTTTATGAAGGGTATTTATGTATCCAAGGTTGGCTAAATAACAAATGTATTCAACAGTACTACCAAAAGTATTGTAATGATCCAAATAATTTTGTTATTCAATTTTTGGGTGAATTAAAATGTTATACACATTAATAATATTACTGTAATAATATTTCATATAAGTTATAATTTCATACAATTTACAATATCATGCCTCATTTACAGAGAAAGTAACAAAGTGCACTGTCTTACAAAGTGCATATAAAAGAAAACCAATAATTTGAATGAATGACAAATACCTATTAAGCAATCAGGACTGTGCGGAATTAAAAAGTAGTAATAACTACACTGCTACACCTCACTTAAAACTAAAATTATCTTTAAAAAGCAAATGTCACTATTTATTGCACTGCATTATGCATTTGGTGCCTAATAATGTGTAAATTTTTGTTTAATAAAACTTTCACTCTCATTTCGCGACATTCCCAATTTCTAAATTTTTATGCAAGGTCAACTGCAGGAAGTTTACATCTGCGATTTCTAATACTATCGGGCGAAACCAGTGTTCCGACGGGTGTATTTATGTGCGCGCAATTTATTTCAGTCAAGGCTGCTGAAATATATACTCTGAAACAATAACACAGGCGTACAAGTGTAAAGGCAATTCTAAATAGCTTCGAACATTTAAAAGAAAACTATTTCCACAATTCTGATTTATAGGTTTGGTGCAGGAACAAAAGGATATTGAGTACGTAAATTCTAGATTTATTGAAATCAACGTAGTATTGTTTATTTTGGCATTATTATTGGTTTTATTTATTTTTTATTGATTATTTGGATGTGAACATATACAGGGTGTAACAAAAATCATGCACGAAACTTTTTCAGGGGGCTGCTCCTGGAAAATAATTAAACAAATTGGCGAATTTGAAATTTCAATTTTTGGAAATAAAATATTAACATTTCTCACATACCTACTACATTTTCTGATAAAATGAAGTATAAGCAAAAATGCCTTTCTAAAAAGGGTTGCAACCCACCCATGACCATATCATCATATACAGTATGAGGAATATTCTTTTACGACTGATGAAATTCAAATTCGAGTCTTCCTCAAAAGGAAATCAAAACAATTGGACAATTTCGTAAAATGATGGTTGGAGATTAAACTTGAAATATACCTGACATAGTGACTCAATTTAGATAGTTATCTAGTAATAGTTCAGGGGCCTATAATAAAATAAAATGTAATTGGCTCATAATTCTCTGTCAAATAATGACAGTAACCATTTACGACATAGGTGGAGGAGTAGTAGGAATTATTATTATTATTATTATTATTATTATTATTATTATGCACAAATGCTATTGTAAATAATAGATATTTGTGCAATAAGAGCGAAAAGTGGTACATTGTTGCTCTCGGGGGAAAGTTGCGGCGCGGCGCGTAGCAGACAATATTTTCCTACAATTTATTGTTTCATAATACAATCGCTAATTATGCGTATGGCAGGATACAATAATTATGATTGACATTTTAAAAGACATGTAATCGATCGAGCGATCAGGTTAAAGACGCGACATTTGCAAAAACGTCTCTATTTGTATTATTCGCAAGCGACAAAGTGTTTACGCGAACGTTTGGCTTGTAGTCAATAGTAACGCGCGACAAAGTGACGGTCCTCGGAATACGTCAACTTTTCTCTCGCATTAGCAAGCAGAAAAACCTACGTTGTGTGTCAATTGTAGGAAAACAATATTATTGTAAATTTTCCTGATGAGCAGTATATGCTGTAATAATAATAATAATATCTTACACTAATTACGATTAAAATTTTATTAAATATAATAATTACTATAATAAATACATGCTATTTGCTGTATTATTATTATTATAATAATAATGCCTTACAATTAATATGAACGACATTCGTCTGACCCGTGGTATAATTTAATAAACAAGTTGCTAAAAATAGCATCATCAATTTCAAAGAACCGTTCGAATCGTTTTGCACAGGAAATTGCAGGGTTTTTTTTGCACGTCACGTACCTAATCGTCATGGTTTAACGATGTTGTTTGAGAGCCGAACAATTCCTATGCAAATTGGCCTGCAGCTCCGGGATGCAGGGAAAAAGCCGAATCATATTTACTTTTTACATAGTCTGTGATTTGCAACATTCACAAATTGGTAGTTAATTTGTTTCTTACAGTGTAAAGAACTGGCCATCTTGTTGGGCCAAAGGCGAAACACCCGCCTTGCACCCTAAGTGCATAGGGTTGGAATCCAATGAATGATCATTGTATGGATCCAATGTGTAATAATCAAGTTCGTTTGTTGAAATCCCGACAGTATAGTTGGAGTAAACTAAAATATGTGGATCAAAATAATTTCAATATTTAAGAAGAAAAAAAAATGCCGGCGTATATTATAATTTAGCTCTTAAACATTAGTTAAAAAAAATATCTCAAGTTATGAGTAAATCTAATATGAAATTATTAAGGTAAAGTTAAGGTAAATCCAACAATTGGATGAATAATTCGTCTGATGATCATGCAGAAGGGATATTGGACGAGTGGACATGTTTTATACGTAGTGTACAGAAGAATTAAGGTCATGTCTGACTAATTCTTTACGAAAATTGAAGTTCACAAAATTATCTAAATTGTTTTGAATTTCGAAGAAACTAGCTATTTTCCAATTCGCATTATTAAAATGCTCATTATACAGGGTGTCCGGAAAATACGTGTACAACGTTTGACGACAGACTCCTGACGTCAAAATAGGTCGATCTAAGCCGACTTAGTTATATCCAAAATTGTCTCGTTTAGCCGGTAGAGGGCGTCAAAAATTAATATCAATGACGTTTAATAATTTGACAATTAATCAAGTATAATATTTACTCAAGTATACGATCAACATTATTGAATTACAAGTTCATTTTACCATTAAAAATGGAAAATTATACAAACTCTCAGAAAGTTGACATGCTCCTGGTATACGGGTTTTGTCGAGGAAATGGGCGTCAGAGTGTTAGGGTTTACATGGAGAGGTTTCCTAACCGTCGAATACCAAACCACCAAACATTTGCCAATATTGAGCGTCATCTTCGGGAAACGGGCAGTTTTGAGAAAAAGTTTGAAGGCAGGGGTCGTATGCGAACAACTCGAACTGTGGAAACAGAAGAGATGATTCTGGAAAGAGTTGAAGAAGAACCAAGTACCAGTACCCGTCTCTTAGAACGTGAGTTAAATGTTCCTAAAACGATTGTCAATGAGGTTTTAAGAGAACAGTTGTTACATCCTTACCACATACAAAAAGTCCAGGAACTTTTACCGACTGATCCCCCCATGCGGCTTACATTTTGTCAATTTATTAGAAACAAAAGAATCCTTGTTCCAAATTTTTGTAGAAAAATTATGTTTACTGACGAGGCATGCTTTACAAGATCTGGGGTAACCAATCTGCACAACGAACATATTTATTCCGATGAAAATCCACATGCCATTAAAGTTGCACATCATCAGCATCAATTTAAAATTAATATTTGGGCAGGTATTATTGATCACTACCTTATTGGTCCCATTGTTATTCCAGACAGGTTAGATGGAAATATTTATTTAAATTTTTTGCAAGACACATTACCAATTCTTCTGGAGAATTTGCCCATTTTACTTCGGAGGGAAATGTGGTATATGCATGATGGTGCCCCGCCCCATTTTTCCGTTGCCGTTCGGCAATACTTACATCATCAGTATCCCAACCGATGGACTGGAAGAGGCAATGATGCACCAGTAAAATGGCCACCACGTTCTCCTGAGTTAAATATGTGTGACTTCTTTTTGTGGGGCGCTATTAAAACAGAAGTTTACAAGACTCCGGTAAACACACGCGATGATTTATTGCAGCGGATTTTAAATGCAGGCAACCATTTTAATAATCCCGAGACATTAGATAGGGTCCAATATCATTTTTTAAAGAGTGTTAATAAGTGTATTCAGCAAGATGGCGGTCATTTTACACATTTGCTTAAGTAATGTTTTTGTTTTACTTAGTTTCTTACAATAGATACTTTCAACTTTGTTATACTTTTGTTTTTTTTGACGCCCTCTACCGGCTAAACGAGACAATTTTGGATATAACTAAGTCGGCTTAGATCGACCTATTTTGACGTCAGGAGTCTGTCGTCAAACGTTGTACACGTATTTTCCGGACACCCTGTATATATTGCATCCTATCGTTAAAACTACACGTTAATCGAATGGGTGAATAAAATATTTACTTTATTCACTATAACCATTGACAACCAGGAAAGTTGACTCTATTTTCGTCAGAGTCAAATATAGTGGAAGTTAAATTGATTCTACTTTCGTCAGGGTCAGTCAAGTGCAGTGGAAGTTCCAGGCCTTTCATTTGAATTTACATTTACCAAAAATTTTCTTAAAGTCACAAAATGTTTTATACTCTTTTTCGTAAACTAATTTCGATTTTTCTGACAATAAATTCGATACTGCAATCGTAGCTGCGTCCAGAACATCTTCTGGTATGGTTTCTTTTTGGTTATTTGCCATTTCATCAAACACAATTTCGGACTTGAAATCGGCAAATTGAAGAATTTACGTGAAATATCACGTGAGACATGAAACAATCGATGTTCGATAACCCTTCGACGTTTAATTTGTTTTTTTAACTTTATTTGTGTTGTGAATAGCAGTGTGAATAAAGTGTTGTTATAAACATTTTATTCACTATTTTGATTAATTTTAGTCACCTTTATGATTAAAATGTTGTTTTAGTAATGAAATTCAATATATGTAATGAGCATGTTAATAGGCAAAATTGGGAAAAAACTATTTTGTTGTAAACGTACATACGTTGAGGTTACTAAATGGCGTAGGATACACATACAGAGTTTTTTTTTATCATGCAACATAGGGTTAATCATTTTTAGTTAAACACTTCTGTCACAATGACAGCAATGTATGAAAGCGTTCATTTTAAAATGATTCCACAATCTGTTCGTACTAATCGGCCAGTTCAGTGGTTAACATATTTGTTAACCACGGTATTCGGGGATTGAAGGTCGGTATTCCGACCTTAAA
Source organism: Othius punctulatus (assembly GCA_951805005.1). Taxonomy (NCBI): domain Eukaryota; kingdom Metazoa; phylum Arthropoda; class Insecta; order Coleoptera; family Staphylinidae; genus Othius; species Othius punctulatus. Next base: position 64,584,705 of record OX638141.1, on the reverse strand, counting down.
AAAATCAGGGAAATATTCTCTGTCTGACCGACTACATATGGATGGCTTGAGGTGAAAGGCACTGTATAAATGACTTAATATGAATGCCAATATCCAAATTAGCATTTTCATCTGCTCACAACTTGTAAAATTTGCAGATTTTCGCCTGTAAAACTTTGATAAAATTATTCTTAAAACAAATATCCTTATACCTTCAAATGTTCAATACATTCTAAGAAGCAGTAATAACAAAGTCTGACGCTATAATCATTACATATCTATAAATAATGGTGTAAAATGTGTCTGTACATATTTATAAATAATGGTGTAAAATGTGTCTATACATATCTATAGTAATGGTGGACACAGCTTCTGATATCTGAGGCATTTTGTATTCCTGACTTGGGAAATATAGCTGTGACCCGTTTTCTCATATTACAACAAATTTCGCTCCGAGACTCTGAATTACTGATCGATTACCATGCCATTCGCTGGGCGCAGGAAGTGCATCGGAATTTTTATGGCCCAATTAATAAAGCCGTAACTGTTCCTTTTTTATGGCAGAGCGCTAATTGCCAGCCTCGAAATCGCTGTGCTCAGTCAATGGATGCACTTTTCATGTTCGAACGTTCGACCCGATAGTACTATTTTCGTCAGAAATATTTGGGTCACAGCTAAGCCCATTAGACAAACGCAGTTAATTAACAATAATTAGCCCATCATTTTCACTTTTATAGTTAATAAAGTCATCGTGGAAGAAAAATCCACTTTTAAAGGTTAGTTCCGAAAGAAATACGGAATTTAAAATTCCAAAAACTAGAAACCAGTAGCTTCATACTCATTATTATTAGTTATTTGGAAACTAGCCGTTTCAACCTTCAGAATATCATTGACGACACTGACGTCTATAGCAGTTGACATTGACGCAACAAATGCCAACCCTCAAAATTAATCAAAATGTTTCTTACTTTCTCTTTATTTCTTTATTTATAAAAAACAACGCATCATACACGTGCATAAGAGCATTTCAAGCATTATGCCATTAAAAGTTATCCGCTTCGCGTTGTGCTCTCTTGTGCACTTGTATCATAATATACTATTTCATCGCTTTATGTAACGACGACCTATTTTTGGTGGTACGGCTAATTACTGTTGCTAAGCAGCGATCCCTCACACTCAGAAATTATAACGTACTATAAATTAACAACTATAAATATTGGAAAAAATGAAACACAAGTTTTGTGAGTTTTGCCCAAACAACTGTTTACTCTGTATAAATGGTTCACAATTGAAATCACGTTATGATTTCTTGGGAGAATTCCTGTCAACTTTGTAACTTCACTCCCGACGCAAAACATATCGAGTTTCGTTTATTTCCATTTCCTCCCCAACGTTTGATATTTATTGTTGGCGTGCCAAATCGCAGAGCTCTGCACTATGCACACACAGTTCACTTCGTGAGTCACAGAAAGTACATGGCTGTCCTTCCTCTGAGGAATTTAGTCGCGAAGCGATTTGAATGCGCGTTCGTATAAAATTAAATTTCCTTAAAGCGAGATAGGAGAAAGGCGGAATTATTTACGGCGCCGCGATTCCATTAACCCTCTAATATATGTCGCCATTTATAAACATTTTTATTTCCGCGAAAACGCGTTTTTACTTGCCAAATGTGCAGGAGACCTTAATGCTTTCAACGATGATGCGTTTTTGTAGCCATATTTTAAGGGAGAGCATAATTAAGACGGATACTGCGAATGCTTTTGTTTTGATATTTTTGCCTTAAAAAGTAAGTATTACTGGGGGGCGGAAAACGAAATCGTGATTTGTATTTTATGTAGCAAAAAAGCTAACGTGAACAGCACAGGTCTTCCTCCAGAAAATGTGAAAAACCTGATGCGAGTAACACATAATGCCACATTCGTTTATATGAAAAACATATTTTGAAATGAATTTTAACTGCGTTTTTCTCGGAAATCAATGACTACAAGTGTAGAGCCATTCAATTCAAGTTTTCCATATACTCTGCCATACGTTGGACAGAGACAATATGACAATCGCCTAGCCGAGACTGTTTAGAAAATAAATGTCTATTGTTAATGTATGAAGTAACATGAAAGGGGAGCTGCTGTAGAGATCAATTTCGAAAAAAAATTCGAAAAGAGTAATATTTATCAGTTTATGTTATCATTTTGATGTAATTGTGTGTGTGTGCGCGCGCCAAGTTAGAACTTCTGTTTCAAGTTTTGGATGACGAACTTAGTATGGGAGAGGTGGCATGAAAGGGACATTTTTGTTCTGAAAAGTCTAATTGATAAATCAGGAAATAATTTGAGCCGTTACGAATAGAATTAAAAACTTCAATTGTTTCACTACTGAAAAAAATATATAATAATAAACCCTTCTATTCATAGTTGTATATTTTTTTATTTAAAAAAAAAAGAGAGTATTTTGTCCATTTCATCAATAGACAGTATTGAAAGGGGCATAATACTTTATGAAAGGGACAGCGCGTAATAACAAGAAAAATCACCTTGTATACTCTGATTTTTCTAAACTGGCGTGCACGTCATCAATCAGCTGTGCGATGAGGTTTTTTCGTACCAACGTGATTGATTTCGAGAATATGCATAACAATAGTTTAAGAATCGAAATTAATCTGAGGATCATTTGTTACATAACACTAATCGCTGGTGGTTATAAATAGGTAATCGGTGTATTAACCGCGGTCACAATTTTCGCCTGCCAATCATGTAATAAATCATGTTATGTTGGCCGACGTGATATTTTTTCGGCGATGATGCCAGATCTTTTTCACTAACACATGCTCATACATGTGTGCATAACCAAACTTCTTTGACGTTTAACTTGTTACATTTGACTTCGTTACATATTTCACGTTTCGTTTGCCTGCAGCCGGGAATCGAATCTAACCTCAAGATTTTTGTCGCTGTCAGTGTTGGACCCGAATACGGTGCAAACTCTTTTATATTTTGCCATTGTAGATGTTAAACCATAACCACAAGATTAATATCTGTACGAAAAACGGCAGAGAAGTCGACGAATTTGATGCTAACCGCGCACGGTCGCACAAGATTGCACGGGCGCAACAGCTGATTGCAGCCATTTTTAAATACCCAGGACAGCTGGCAACCTTGTAAAATTGTGTCGTCATTATTATGATTATTATTTTGATGACGTGCACGCCAGTTTAGAAAAATCAGAGTATACCTACTGGTATTTTACATTACACATATTAAATAACGAGTGTACGTAGACGTACACGATATTGATTTTTAAAAGTAATATTTTTATATTTTTATATAGGTGAATTAAGAGAAGATGTTTACTGTTAAGTATCTATACTTTAAAATCACATTTTTAAGACTTATTGGAAATCGTCTTATATTTCTTTTCTTAAAGATAATTCAATGAAATTAACACTTACATATATATTGTAAGTGTAAGGATTCAGTAGCAAATTCACTCAATCTCAGAGTTTTTATCATTTACCAAGCCAGAATCGAATTTCATAACCGTTTGTTGGGTCCCTGTCATAAATAACACACACAAATTAAATAACATAAGTTATAAAGCTATAATTTTATCTCAAAGATACTGACTTTTTATTCTCAAATAATTGAATATACGACTAATTATATACAATAACAAACAGTTCAATAAAACATTTACAACATTTCACAAAACGTTTGGAAAGAATTATGAAAATGTTACTTTATAGCATGGAACATCACAAGCATAATACCGCCGTCTATGCAATGACATAAGCTTGTAGTTAGGTTCAAATGGGTGTGCATTGGTGTAGCTACACAACATAAATACTTTGGTTTCGGGAAGATTTGTAATTGTCGCGCAATTAGAATTGTCCCTTTCAATATCAATACGTGTCCCTTTCATGCCACATCTCCCTTACATCGTCAAACACTTTAAACCTTATTCGTAACGATTAGTGCAAGTTTCGAATGCAGGTTTTCGGGCATGCAAACAAGCCTTCCTTCCAAACATATTGCTGAATAATTATGTGTATTCTAAAATTACCTATATAATGTTGGGGATCCATACAAGTTAAATTTCATACTAATAACGTGTTGATCTATAATTACAGCCGCATTAAGTTATAACAAGATCACAATAGCTGTAAATGCGAAAACGATCGCGTGCTCGCGCCAAACACTGCCAAAAGCCAGGTTCGTGCAAAGAGGTAATTTCCACTTATGAATGGGTTAATTTATTTAAGGTATTACCAATTCTATTTGGCTTAGCAGAATGTAGGTCGTAAAATATATGCCGTCGCTGTCGTGTCACAGACAGGATACGCCGCCACGAAAATGTAATTCTACTATACCTCCTCGAAATGGAACTGGGACACTCACCTGTAACAAAAAACAACATACATTAGCAAAATAGTTCAATTATAAATATTTATGTGTTAGTAGGAGCACATAGGTTCATTCATGTGAACATTTCGATCGTGAATTTGTGGATCGCGTATCTATCTAGGACCTAATGAATGAAGATTTCAACCAATCAATCTAAATATACACAAAAGCGATAAGATATTTGATGTGGAAATTTCCGTCCAGTAAATTTCTCATGCTTTAGAAATTATCTGCAATTATTTGGGTTGATTTGTTATCTAATTTTATAAAATTTCTTATGTATAAACCAATAAGAAATTTTGTTCACACAAACTTATTTTGCCACAAAAGTTATTGTTTATGTTACACTTTTGTTTAATCTAAATATCAAAACAGACAAGTTTTCTTATATTAGTCAGGTTTTGTTTTTTGTGCATTTAATACATGAATAGGGGGAATTCGTCTGGACACTCTGTATATTATTATGTTTGTGCATTTCGTACATATGTTATATTGTAGTACTAACGCGGAAAAGTTGATGGTAAAACAAGCGGCAAAGAGTACCAACATTATACTTGTTTTGCAATGGCATTCAGCAATGTTTGTAACTTTTTATTCGCCCTGTTTACCGCGCGTTTTTTTTTATCTCTGAACATAGGCTATGTTCAGTCTTAAAACAACAGTACCAAATTCATTTCTAAAATGCAACGGTTATGCAACCAAATTTACTAGTGCGTGTAAATAGATCATTTCAAATATCAACACTTTTTTGAGAAAATGTATTCAACGCAAGAAAGTACTCAAATATTCCAATTCAAATGGTACCGAGCTGGCAATAGTATACGGAGAAAGTACTCAAATATTGAAATTCAAATGGTACCGAGCTGGCAATAGTATACGGATTTTGAGAAATTTATTTTGATTGCATTATCCTTACAGACGAATCCAATCAATCGAAACAATGTCTAATATAATCGCAAAATTTATTAGTATGTCCATGATGCGTCGCTATTGGTCATCATAAAATAACTAGGAGATGCCATATTTCAACGGAAGAAATGAAATGAAATATATTATGTTATGCCAAAGAAGAACCAATATCTTCCATTTGGCAAATGAGTTACTATTTCGAGATTAGCGGTTGATGATTGTTGATTAAACGGGATTGATGGGATTGGTATCGCAAGATAATGCACTGAAATTAATCTCGCACAATCCGTATACCAGCCAGTTCGGTATCATTCCCCTATTTAAATAGTTTCTTGCGTTGAATACATTTTCTGTCAACAGTTTTGACATTTGAAATGACCGAGTTCTTGTAACGCGGCCTGTAATTTTGGTTGCATACCATTGAATTTTAGCAATGAATTTGATACTGTCGGTTTAAAACTGAACATAGCCTATGCCTAAAAAACGCGCGGTATATCCAGTTCATATATGTATATTCTTTGTAACGAGTTCTTGTAACGCGGCCTGTAATTTTGGTTGCATACCATTGAATTTTAGCAATGAATTTGATACTGTCGGTTTAAAACTGAACATAGCCTATGCCTAAAAAACGCGCGGTATATCCAGTTCATATATGTATATTGTATACTTTTCTAAATTATTCAGGTGTAATGCGTATCAAAAGTTAGTAATAACTTGTACGCAACTTGACACAGCATCACATTCGAATGCCAGATGCTAATACAGTACGTTTTTTATTTCGCTGAACATACGCTAAAATTCTGTATTTAGAAAAACAGGTCAATCTTAATAGAGTGCCTATGCACCCAAACTTACATATGGTAGTGAATTTGTTCTATAGCATAACCTTCAATTCATGATTGGGTTATACAGGGTGTCCGGAAAATACGTGTACAACGTTTGACGACAGACTCCTGACGTCAAAATAGGTCGATCTAAGCCGACTTAGTTATATCCAAAATTGTCTCGATTAGCCGGTAGAGGGCGTCAAAAATTAATATCAATGACGTTTAATAATTTGACAATTAATCAAGTATAATATTTACTCAAGTATACGATCAACATTATTGAATTACAAGTTCATTTTACCATTAAAAATGGAAAATTATACAAACTCTCAGAAAGTTGACATGCTCCTGGTATACGGGTTTTGTCGAGGAAATGGGCGTCAGAGTGTTAGGGTTTACATGGAGAGGTTTCCTAACCGTCGAATACCAAACCACCAAACATTTGCCAATATTGAGCGTCATCTTCGGGAAACGGGCAGTTTTGAGAAAAAGTTTGAAGGCAGGGGTCGTATGCGAACAACTCGAACTGTGGAAACAGAAGAGATGATTCTGGAAAGATTTGAAGAAGAACCAAGTACCAGTACCCGTCTCTTAGAACGTGAGTTAAATGTTCCTAAAACGATTGTCAATGAGGTTTTAAGAGAACAGTTGTTACATCCTTACCACATACAAAAAGTCCAGGAACTTTTACCGACTGATCCCCCCATGCGGCTTACATTTTGTCAATTTATTAGAAACAAAAGAATCCTTGTTCCAAATTTTTGTAGAAAAATTATGTTTACTGACGAGGCATGCTTTACAAGATCTGGGGTAACCAATCTGCACAACGAACATATTTATTCCGATGAAAATCCACATGCCATTAAAGTTGCACATCATCAGCATCAATTTAAAATTAATATTTGGGCAGGTATTATTGATCACTACCTTATTGGTCCCATTGTTATTCCAGACAGGTTAGATGGAAATATTTATTTAAATTTTTTGCAAGACACATTACCAATTCTTCTGGAGAATTTGCCCATTTTACTTCGGAGGGAAATGTGGTATATGCATGATGGTGCCCCGCCCCATTTTTCCGTTGCCGTTCGGCAATACTTACATCATCAGTATCCCAACCGATGGATTGGAAGAGGCAATGATGCACCAGTAAAATGGCCACCACGTTCTCCTGAGTTAAATATGTGTGACTTCTTTTTGTGGGGCGCTATTAAAACAGAAGTTTACAAGACTCCGGTAAACACACGCGATGATTTATTGCAGCGGATTTTAAATGCAGGCAACCATTTTAATAATCCCGAGACATTAGATAGGGTCCAATATCATTTTTTAAAGAGTGTTAATAAGTGTATTCAGCAAGATGGCGGTCATTTTACACATTTGCTTAAGTAATGTTTTTGTTTTACTTAGTTTCTTACAATAGATACTTTCAACTTTGTTATACTTTTGTTTTTTTTGACGCCCTCTACCGGCTAAACGAGACAATTTTGGATATAACTAAGTCGGCTTAGATCGACCTATTTTGACGTCAGGAGTCTGTCGTCAAACGTTGTACACGTATTTTCCGGACACCCTGTATATTTAGAACCGGCAAGTGTTTTAACAGACAAATGATATACTTATCTTATTAATGAGCTTTGTATACTATTTATTACAATATCCGCCTTTTTTAAATAGTATTAATATGTATTTTCCATAAATAATTCATTATTTATGTCATAGTATAACAGAAATGCATGTGACATCTGAATGCCATGCTGTCAAGTTCTTAACGTACACGTTATTGCTAACGTTTTTTTTTTAATTTAGAAAATTGAAGCAATTTTTACAGCCCCTGTATAAACCTGATATGGAATACACCTGACTGCCTCATTTCGAGCCGGTTACAGGGCACGTTCCATTTGATAATCTATTCATTAAAAAGTGAAGCGATTCCGTCTTTAGGAGTAATATTGTAGACATGTTGCTCCACTTATTAGAATAAACTCCTCATTTAACTAGGAAAACAAACGAACGGCAAAAGTTAATTTCGCGTGACTACAACGCTCAACACAAATAGGCCAAGATATTAGTTATAAATTTATTAGGCGAGTATAAGCAAATGCAGTTATTTATTTTTCTTGGCAATGCATATAAAACAAAGTCTGAAGAATTAGTGCTTTACATTTTAAAAGTCAAGTAAATATAATCAAAAAATACTCGGACAACAAATTATTATTTGTTAAATTATTATTAAACCAGTGGTCTACAAGATGTTTTTATGTTTTTATATATGAAATACTTAATTATACTTTTGTTTTGACACATCCACCACACTGTTGTGCTGTTTTATGGGAATAAATTATTATTATTATTATTATTATTATTATTATTATTATGCTTCGGTGGCTTCTTTTAAAGTTTTTCATTTTTGTTTGTGTTTCGTGAACAGCACAGGTCCTTGCGGCCTAGTTTAATTCATGTAATCCTTAAATACGCCCATTTTTTTAAGTCACCACATGTGTCATGCTAGTTTCTGTGTGGTTTACATTTATATGTAGATAGCTTTTTTGTTACTCATTTGCAAACAATTTCAACGGACGTTCAACACATTCCTACTAGGTTATTGCTTCATATGAATCATGCAAACTGAAGAATGTAAAACTAATTAGTTAATTAGTACAGTTACAAACTATTAGACAGAAGAATTATGCAATTATGTTAACATCTAAGCCGAGAGGCTAGTGCACTTCAATCTCGCACCAAGAGTCGTAGGTTCGAACCCTACAGGCCACGGTATGTTTGAGCTATTAAAATTCTCCAACATTAAGGTGCCGTTACTTTGGAGGGGACTGAAACAGGCGATCCGATGTACTGTTAAAATATGTTCGTGCACGTTAAAGAACCGGATATGGATGAAGCGAAATCCGTAAAGGCAACATTTTAAAGCGTGGTGGGTCGCTCCTTAGCGGTAATTGGCCATAGCAGCCGATATAGACCGGTGTTATACCGCGCGTTTTTTAATCCCTGAACATAGGCTATGTTCAGTTTTAAAACGACAGTACGAAATGCATTGCTAAAATGCAACGGTTATGTAACCAAATTTACTAGCGCGTGTAAATAGATGATTTTAAATATCAACACTGTTTTGAGAAAATTTATTCAATGCAAGAAAGTACTCAAATATTCCAATTCAAATGGTACCGAGCTGGCAATAGTATACGGAGAAAGTACTCAAATATTCAAATTCAAACGGTACCGAGCTGACAATAGTATACGGATTTTGGGAAATTTATTTTGAGTGCATTATCCTGACAGACGAATCCAATCAATCGAAACAATGTCTAATATAATCGCAAAATTTAATAGTAGTTACATGATGCGTCGCTATTGGTCATCATAAAAGAACTAGGAGATGCCATATTTCAACTGAAGAAATGAAATGAAATGTATCATGTTATGCCAAAGAAGAACCAATATCTTCCATTTGGCAAATGAGTTACTATTTCGTAATTAACGGTTGATGATTTTTGATTGAACGGGATCGGTATCGCAGGATAATGCATTGAAATTAATCTAGCACAATCCGTATACCAGCCAGTTCGGTATCATTCCCCTATTTAAACAGTTTCTTGCGTTGAATACATTTTCTGTCAACAGTTTTGACATTTGAAATGACCGAGTTCTTGTAACGCGGCCTGTAAATTTGGTTGCATACCATTGAATTTTAGCAATGAATTTGATACTGGCGTTTTAAAACTGAACATAGCCTATGTTCAGCGATAAAAAACGCGCGGTATAAACAGGTTTTAACAATTTTAATGTTTTAAAAGTATTTGAAAATTGAAGAACAAAAAAATTAAACATACATACATATTTACTATTTAGGTACGTAACTGCATTATACACAAAATAAATGAAGGACACAGATCGCACGTTACGGAAACGTAACACAACTACACACTTCACCATTTTGAAATGATACTTTATTATTAATAATTGTGCAAAATATACTGCAGGGGCACTATAAAGGTATAATGAAAATAAGTTCTAACAATAGAAACACATAAAGAAGAGTCTAGAGAGTTTGAGCAAAGATAGCAGTAAAACAAGGATGTGTTATGAGCCCACTTCTATTCTCCGTGATACTGGATGAAGCCATAAAACAAGCGAGAAAAAATATGAAGCCTCTAAAGCTGAGATACAAGAAACTGGAAGAATATCAACTAATTGAAATGATGATTGCAGACAAGATGGCAATAGTAGTAGATATAGTGAAAGACTTACAATAGAACATATAAGTACTAGATAAGGAACTAACAAATATAAACTTGGAGATGTTAAGATGAGAAAAATAAAATAGGTATAGTGTTTTCACTTGAAATTGAAAATGTACCTGCAATGAGGGTTTATTACCGTCAAGGGTTCTCCATAGTATGGCGTGCTGCGAAGAGGCAGGCGTTCAGGAACGTAACAAAATAATTTACTTTCGACGAAGGTGCTACTTAATTGTTTTCTCTTCGATATATACACAATTATATCACTATGATCATAATATAAAAATGATTTATTAATTAAATTGAATTCAATAATCTTACAACTATCTACATCGTTTTTTATGAGTCGGCGGACGTAATTCTTTTTACAATTTTACAATTCGATATAATTACAAGACTACAGACGCCAGTAGATAATTAAGAGCCGTCACCTAGGAAGCGGTTTTAAAACGATTATACATTCGCCCTTGCAATTAAGGTTCATACCTTAATTGCTGGGCGAATATGCAGTCCAGGTAGACAATCAGTTAAGGCTGACTCAAATAGTCTTTTTCTCATATAGTCTACATCTGTCTTTCAGTCGGTGTTAACCTTTACATTTCAACAGTACTCATTTTACATACGTGTGCATATTATCATTTATAAACTTGTGAAAAGGTAGAGTTTATTAAGATGGAAACGTCGTTAAGTGAAACTGCAACATTTATTTCATCAATTTATAATGACACTCAGTTCGACGATCTATTTCAATTATGTGAGGAAATAAGCCATTCAGAAAGTTTTGTTGAAGAATCCCTTCGACTGTCTACAGAGGGAAGCTGTTCTCAAATTGATTTTGATAAATTTCAAAACAACCATCATCAAATGGACACATCTACTGTCGAAAATGAAAATCAGGGATTAATAAAGCATGCTTTTCTTTCAACTGATACTAAAAGGATAGTCGTAAATATTTATAACACCCTTATATGCGAGAATCATGAATCTCCACTGCAAAGAATTTCCATAATGCGGAATAATATTTGCTTGTTACATTACGATTCATGAAAAAATTAACTGATGTTAACGTCGTTAATTTTTTAACGCAATGAGCAGGTCAATAATATTATGGGTAACTTAAGTTATTTCTTTCGCGAATCATACTGTATATAAACTTTCTATGAAATTATAACTACATTTGTAAAACACAATTAATTATATGTACACTTAAAAATACAATGAAAAGAACAATTTAATGATAATGAATCACTAATGTTAATTTTCTACGGGGCACTGAATCTGTATTTTTTTATGCCGGCTCTGGACTCTGTTCTCTTCCCATTACCTGTCATAAAATTCCGTTCGCACAATGAAACGCAATAAACACCCTTCGTAGGTAGAGTTTCAATTTCAAGTAAAAACACTATACATATAATAAAAGTAAATGGAAAACATGAAAAAATGGTCGATTAATGACCAATAACGAAAGGATGAAAAATTTAACATCATTATGCAAAAATGTTAAAATTATATTTATACAGCAATCAACGCTTCTAGTCGAACAAAAATAATTCAAAAGTCGAGCAAAAATAAAGAATTATACAAGGTTATTCACACTATACGGCACGGAATATTGTGGCCAAAATACCTGACTTTCAAAAAGTTTAACTTATGGGATATATAGAGGGTCTATTATGGTTACTTTTTAAAATTAACTTCATATTATACAGGGTGTTCCAAAAGCCCTAAAAAGTAAGCAATAAAAAAATAGTGTTTTTTTAAAGGGAACCCTCTGTATAACTTTGCATGTTCAGAAGTTATTTATTTGTTTATGTGTTTGCAGGCACTTATTAAAAAAATCGCAGGGCACATGGTTTTTGCGACATCAGGTTGGGACTTTGCCTGTGTCTAAACAACTGCTTGAGGTATCTTTTGGTGGCATTGCCGTTTAATTGCACTGTGGCATCACCTTGCTGTGACACATTAAACTTGGTAAACTTGAGAGATTTTTTTGGGGTGATGCCACAATGCAAATAGACGATCTTTGCGCCAAAATATACCCCAAGCAGTCGTTTAGACACAGGCAAAGTCCCAACCTGATATACCAAAAAATAAGTGCCCTGCGATTTTTTTAATAAGTGCTTGCAAACGCTTAAAAAAAATCTGAACGGTTAAAGCGAATTTCAAAAACTAAATGAATGTATAAACCCTAAAAGGGGAAAAATGTAAATATGCAACGTTATACAGGGAGTTCCATTTAAAAAACACAACTTTGATACTTTTAGTGCTTTAGGAACACCTTGTATTATATGAAATTAAATTTCAAAACAGAACCATAATAGACCCCCCATATATCCCAAACGTGAAACTTTTTGAAAGCCACGTATTTTGGCCACAATATTCCGTGCCGTACAAAAGACTATTCAACCCTGTATAGTCTTTGGTGCACGGTACTCTCTGAACTACTGCTACCTAACTCAATGTCAGCCATCCCTTTATCGCCTACATGGTCCATACACCGATCAATTTTACTGTAACATCTTGAGTTGTAAGTGGACATTTATGACAACCACGATTAATACGTTCTCATTTGCTGTTGAACAAGTTAGCAGAACCTCCTCGGAAAGCGGTACTACACGGTGGTCTTTTCGTTCTGGTATTCCAGCTGATTTAGACAGATTTGGCACGATGCAGGCCGTTGACACCTTAAACGTATAGAAAAAATTTGATTCACGGAAAGAGAGTATTCAACCCGCTCCGTTATCCGTGCGTTTTTAAACGTTTCACACTACATTGTTGCAGTGCAAATAAACAGTTCACGACGGATTGTTGGGCACACACAGATTTTTAGTGAGTAAACAAGAAACTATTGCCCCGTGCAGCGGGTAACAATGGCAATGTAGATTTCACGATCTCCAAACACTATTTCGAATATAAACACCACTAGTCAATCGCTGGCTAGGTAGTTACGGTACTAATATTTGTAAATATTTATATTCGTACTGGCCGGGTGACTCACGCCACCAGGTCAAAATCTTCCACAGCAGTCCAACAACTGTTGGCGTCTGCTACGCCCAAGGCTACAGGTAAACAATTTCAAACCGGAAATATCACAATGCCAGATCATAAACGCGTAATTAAATGAAATGACTATAAATGAAAGATGTTTAGTTATTAATAGAATACTAATCTGTGAGATATAAAATATAGTAATTTGCAGTTATGTATTGAGTTTCAAATTAATAAGTAGCGGGGGAATAAAGGACCATTGATTTTACCATAAAACCACCAAATGAAGAACAAATGTTTTAACAAATGAAAGACAGGCAATAGCTATTTGTGCGTAATTTTTACGCACGTACGTATTTTTTTCCGCACAGACGTGGGATTTTTGATTGAGGCGACAGCCGAGATTAAAAACATGCCGTGTACGGGAAAAAATGGATTTCCTACGTGTTGCACACATGAGTTTTTCTACTAGAGTTTGGAAAATAAATTAAATATGGATAATTTTAATATTTTAAAATTATTTCTAAATTAAATAGCGGAGTCAAGATTGTTCTACTATCATTACTATGGAGAAACAATTTTGTTTGTAAAAAAAACAAAGTTTGTGACGTTTGTTGTTCGTTCGAGTAAATTAACGAAAATTTTATTAAAATGTCTGATACAAGTGAATCGTCTAATATTGAAGAATCGGCTGAGTTAGCTGATGAGTCTCTATTATCAGTGAAATCACAGGAAAAGTATGAAAATGCGTATCGACAATTTGATGATTGTTGTAAAGAAAAACGAGTGAAAGAGATCAATGAGGAAGTGTTGCTAGCATATTTTCATCAAAAATCCAAAGCCTATAAGAGTTCTACATTGTGGAGCATTTACCCGATGTTGAGGACAACATTATCCGTGAAGAAAAATATCGATATAAAGAAGTTTGTAAGTTATTAAACTTTCATTAAACGAACGTCGGTGGGACATTATTCTAAGAAATCCAGGTTTCTACAAAATTAGTAATAGAAAAATTCCTGAGAGAAGTATAAGATAGAACCTACTTAATGATGAAGGTACAATTTTAAATTTGAAATTAATCAAAATATTACAATTTTTGTTTAAATTTCAGGTACTGTTGGCTGTTGGTGTCAGTGGAGCGTGTCGACGAGAAGAACAAACTTTTCCTCAAGTTCAAAATATCAAGGACATGGGGTCATTTATTTTGATTGATATTCCCAACACAAAGACCAACGTGCGAAGAGAATTTACTATTTCCAGTGGGAACATAGAAAATGTGGATCTGCTTGAAATATTTCGCAAATAAACTTCTCTTCGTTCCTCACCAATTGAAACTTCAAGATTTTTCTTGGGATATCAAAGCGGAAAATGTACGAGGCAACCAAAAAATTGGAATCAATAGTATTAGTATTGGAGGCATGCCTAAAAAATTGCAGTGTTTTTGAAGTTAATGAATCCTTCCAATTATCGTGCTTATATTGGTGTAGAACAATGTCTGCCACGATACTGGTTGATGCAGGAGCAGATATTACCACTCTTAAGAGGTATGGTGGATGGAAATCTTCAAATGTGGCAGAAGGATATATTGAGAGCTCAGTTGGATATAAACTTCAAGTAGCAAGGAAAATATTGGGCAATAAAGAAGAGGCTAACGTAAATAATAACCCTATTTCTACTTCCACGAAGACCTGTTCCGGAATTTCATTCACGAATTGTGAACATGTTTCTGTCAACATTTATAATAATGATAAAAAATAACTGTACAATTTCAATAAATTGATTTATAACTTTTAATGTTGAAATATTATATATTATACCGAGTGTCTGGGATAAGGGGCGAACATAGGAATTTAACATGTAAAATTATATATGTGTAATTATTAGCTCCCCTATTAATTTTTGAGAAAAATTAGAGAAAAATTACAACCTCGCCTGTTGCAGCCCTCGCTACGCTCAGGCTGCAACTTTGCTCGGTAGAGTAAATCCCGCTTCCTTCTCTTGTAATGTAATATACTATTCACAATAACATCACATTTGTCAAACCGACCGCAAGGGTGTTTATGATACAATGTTCAACTTATTTTTATTATTTCTGAGGTGGATTCTGGTACAAACGAATATTAAATGTATGATACATTTACAGATTTTAATACTCCTTTAATACTACTAAAAATATTCCTTTTGCAATTTTTCTCTAAAATTAATACTGGAGCTAATAATTACACATATTTAATTTTACATGTTAAATTACTATGTTCGCCCCTTACTCTAGACACTCGGTATATATATTGTGATGTTATTTAATAGATTTAATTTGTTATTTTATAGTATACGTTAGATAGGATTTTGTTTATAGAAAATTATACTGAATATATTAGATTTAGGGTATTGGGATATTAATAGGATTACTTAGGTAGTCAAATAAGATTTGTATAGCTAGAATTATAATTAATTCAGGGTACAACGTAAAATAATTGTAATGAGTCAGAAATATGTATAAAATTCAATGGAAAATTCAAACTCATCGTAGAAAGACGTTCGACATTGGTATAGATGCAGAAAAATACAACGATCTCGTGTATCAGATTCAAATCACAATTGGAATTATGGTTTCAGCGGTATATGGATAATTATAATCATAATTATAATTTGTTGATTCGTTGCCGTGATTACAAAGTCGATTCGGGTAGCAACTCGACAATTTACACGCCTGTTTAGATACGTAGGCGGATTTTAACAAGCGAAAACACTTGTCAATCAAATCACACAAACCTCGGTTAGTTTTAAAAAGGCTGAACGCCGATAAACAATCAGATTCGCTTTAGATCCCTGAGCATCCAAGTCGGTCTGCAGAGAAAAAGAAAACAGTTGTATAGAAACAAATATCGTCGAACCATAGTTATTTACATTCACGCGTTATTCAAAAACAGTTTGATTTACGTTTTGTTTACGCGGATATAATCAATTTCGGGACAGTGATTATTTGCGTTCGAGCATCTGTAAACACTCCACGTGAACTAGAGAATCAATATCAACACGGAACAGCTGAAAGGAATCCAAGAGGATTCAATGAAAACTTCAACCCCAAAGACGATTCAGCGAGAACGTCAACTATAGAAGAGGATCAACCGAGGACAGCAGGAGTTTGAATCGAGGGAATTGGTGCCGACTTAATCGAATTTACTGATTCGACATCTGCAACCAGGATTGCCGATCACCACTGCGAGTTGTCGCTATTCACCCGGAATATGAATACGAATGCCAAGTAGAATTTACTAACATTACTACTCAATTATTGAGTTAATTCTGCGAATTAGGAATTTAAGGAATTATTGTTATTAAATATTGATAGGGTTAGTTTGTTTATTAGTGATAGAACTTGCTTTCTATTGTCAAGCGTTCCTTTTGTTTCATATTGAATTAGTTTAGTGTTTGTTTTGTTATCAATTATCTAAATATTTAATATTATAATGAATATTAATTAAAATTAATATTCTTTGCCTGCCATCTAATTTATTTTGATGACACTTTTTGACCCTGAGAAAAGAGAAAAACCAAATTATAAAATTCATAACAAAAGTAAGTAACAATTTTATGATTCTTAATTATCAACCCAATAATAAATCTACGCAGTTAATAGACTTAGTCTAAATGCACATTTTAAACACTCGAACGTAGGGCATTGTCTATAACGTAGCATTTGGCACCCTCAACGTGGGGTAAATCATAATTATTCTGTGAAAACAATTAAACCCTAACAATAACATGGAAATATATATTAAAAACAAAAAATATTATAACTAGAAAAATATTTATTTAGGAAAAGTGAAATATTTCCTAACATATGCGGAAATAATATTTTAACATTAAAAGTTATAAGTCAATTTATTGAAACTGTACATATTATTTTTTAACATTATTATAAATCTTAACAGAAACATGTCCACAATTCGTGAATGAAATTCCAGAACAAGTCTTTGTGGAAGTAGAAATAGGGTTATTATTTACGTTTACCTCTTCAATATTGGAAGCAGAACAATCTTGACTCCGCTATTTAATTTAGAAATCATTTTAAAATACTCAAATTATCCAAATTCTAATAAAAAAATCATGTGTGCAACACGTAGGAAATCCATGTTTTCCGTACACAGCATGGTTTTAATCTCGGCTATCGCCTCGATCAAAAATCCCATGCCTAGTACGGATAAAAAAAATACATTTTTCCACTCCCTGCATGGTAAGTACACTGTTATAACATTGATTTGATGGAAGTAAGCCCCACTTACCGATAAAGCTTTAGTTACTATGAACAACGGGAAGTAAGTAAATACTTACCTCCCTCAGGGAAGTAAGTAAAATAATTTCAATAGCGTTCTTTCTCTGGCACCACTCTTTAAAACACTAATACGCATTTTGATAACACCCCTTCGACTTCTCCGGCAGTAGGAAGAAACAGGCAGCATCTACAGCTTCTTCAATTGCCATTTCTTGTTTATTTTCATTGGAATTTATTTTCCAACTGAATGCAATTTCTGACACTCACACTTTGTTTGAAAAATAGTCTTAGCAACCAAAGCCGCACGGATATTTTGTTCAAGTTGCGAAAATAAATAAATCAAACACAAACAATTAAACCAACTTCAGGAGTGGAAAAACAGCTATAAGCAATTCGAGAGGTAAGTTTTGACCAGTCTAGGACTTTATAACTAGCCCTCGCTGTCGCTCGGGCGTAAACTCGACCTCGACTGATAAAAAATACTTACCTCCCTTAATGCTTAAATAACTATTCCTAACTTATTGCACAAATAGCTATTGTATACCTGATTGCCATAAAAAGTAATTGGTTGCTTGATGTGATCGATGATGTTGTTATAAACACATTTCATACAAAAATATGCTACAGAAAAGTCATATTCGGAGCGAAATTGAATAATTTAAAAACTGCTTTAGTACGATTCTCAGTAGATGAGAATCGTACCCAAACTACATACTAAAATTCGTAACCAGCATTTATTACTACATATAAGATACACAGAAATTATTAAGAAAAACAACATTTCAACAGTTCATTTCAGAATTGATTGAATGTTATTAAAGAAGCTACATTTTTTCCCACAATTTTACACATATGATAAAATTTCAGTTGAAATACAGCGCCTCTTGGATGTAAATTTATGGGCATTGGGCACCGATGGAGGTATTTTCAGGATAACGGCAATAGATTTTTAGATTTTTGAAGTGCATACCATCATTCCTGCACCCTTCAAAACAATTAATAATTTCAGATCGCCTGTAGTCATTTCTAGATGTCTAATTCAGACTATAGTCAATCTGAAAAGACAGTACCCAATCTCGTAGCCTACCAATATGTTGTGATTAGTAATCACATTAGTAATAGTGTCACATTAGTAATAATTATAGTCTTCAGTCAGGGGATTTAGCATTGTCAGGTTGTGATTCTACAACCTCACAGCACAACCTGATAGTGCTAAATCCCCTTACTAGAAAACTTTAAATCAGGATGGATCTTAACACCTACTACAAAAATAATTGTGTTAGGTACATCCCACACCGCTGTGGACAGTGGGCCGTTTCACAATTTCAGATCGCCTGAAATCATTTCGCAGCGTCTACAACGTCAACGGTTATGAATCTAATACCTGCCGCCCTAAATTTCTTATCGCCTATTTTGGACATTCGTCAGCGACAATTATATTGTCGCAATTATATTATAATTGTCGCTGTCGGTATACAAAACATTCTTAATAACATAGTTCAAAAGAATTTTTACATCATTTGTTGTACAATCATTAAAATTTTAATTGTTAACAATTGTCCCATATATCTTATAATTCTCATGTTCTTTTCAAATTCGGTTAAAAAATATTTGAAACAAATTGTAGGCCTATGTATTACTGATGTGAATTAAGGCAGCGATTTTCTGTGTCCTCTCCTTACAGTAATTATCAACGACATCACACGCAAATCAATGAAATTAGGCTACCATGGGCTCTATCACACGCCTAGAACCGGTCCTGTGCCTCATTATCATTTCCACGAGATACACAAGATACTTTAATAAACTTTAAGCTAATTAATTTCGAGGACGTGTCAATTTTTAAAATTATTATCGCGCTTTGCAAATATGTCGTTAAAATTTCGTGCGCCTCTGTTGCACGAGTGCAAGCCAACATTTGCATATTGCCGGGAATACTTCAAATAAACCCCAAAGTTTACGAGAGTCTGCAGGGGCAACGTTTAGAACACCACCAAAACGGCCAATTAAAAGTGAAAAATCGGGCAATTATACGTGGAGTCGGGATTTGAATTTCATCTGGTGTAGATGCAGAGATACACGAGGCGTGTAGTGAGTCATATCTCTGAGTAACGTGATCACATCACAAGCCTAAGCAAAAGACGGGCTGACTTGTCAGTTGTCACACAATCGTTTGACCCTAATTATAACGGCGCCAGACGATGCTCAGACATCACGTATTCATTTATGCGTCCGCGTGTCTCCCTCTCACTTTCGCGCATCGCGATTCGCGAGTGCGCGGCGCGTACGTGCAGGAAACTCTGGCAAACCGACGTAATGCATTTATAAGTATTATACTTGCCTAATCCGTTTTGCGGTTGAAATCTTTTCTATTTCAGGAACCCCGCCGTTATTAACTTTATCTGGCGATACGCTGTAGGATTATCTGATAGCATTTAAATTTCGTCGTTTTCACTACAAAAGCTCTGCTTCCAGAGCTAAACCCACACTTCCTGCCTCTGATGGGAAAATGAAGTGTGCAAATCACGAATTGACAACGTTCCAAGTTTCACAGAGTGCAATTGTATTCCGCTCGTACCAACTGTGCAGCGAGTTAGATTGACAAGCTGGCAGTTTTATTGAACAGAACAACAGTTAATCAAAGCAGATTGGCGATCTCAGCGGAAATACGCAAAGCCTTGACCAATGAATGGCATCTGCTGCGCATTTTGCATTTACTCGTATTATAATGCTGCGAATGTAACCTGAAAGTTTTAATGACAGTTTTAATATATTCTTGAAATCAAAATGAAAAATTTTGAATCAACGTACTAAATCGTATCCTCTTAATATGGCATGCTTCGGCGGACTACTGAAATACATCAATGCATCGAGAATCACTTCAATTTTGTTTTAAAACTTATACAAACTCTCTGAAATAGCTGCGTTATCTAATAGAAGTTCTTCTCGTTTCAGAATTATGATCTAAACCGGAGAGCTACACAAACTCTAAAATAGCCGCGTTATAAAGGGTGTCCTAAATAGAGTAGGATTGCATGGGTATCTTTCTGATTTTTAAAGCTAGAGATCTGGTTAAATAGGCAATGTTATGCAGTTTTGTATGCTGGTTCAAATTATGTTGAAAAAAAAAGTCCGAGCAGTTTAGAAATGATTCTAAGAAAACTAAAAATCGTGATATTCTAAAAACTCCGATGTATCCATAATTATTAAAGATGCGGACATAAGTTTAAAATAAAAGTTACTTGATTCGATCGCACAAACTTAAGAATCAAGTCAAAACAAAAGTCAAGATGGCGGTTTCCGAGATATTAATAGCAACTTTCTTATTTTAAATGGCCGCCATATTGGATTTTTACACGTCGAAATCGACTTTTTTCTCTTTTCAACAATGTATAACAACCTATGCAAAAATAAAAACTATGGGAAATATCAATTGTTCCAATTTTTATTTTTATTCTATAAACTATTTTTAAAACAAATGAATAACAATAAATTATTAAAAAATGCTCAACATGCTGAATTGGCTAAACGGCCAAAAAGAAGCTAAACACAATTAATAGCGTTTAAGAATATTGCAATATTGAATATTGAATATTGAATGTTACTTATCGCAATGTGTTGCGAATAACGCCTTTTATTGCCTCTGTCATTGCTTCACGAAGTTCATCTACATTATTATAATTGAAGTTACTTCCATAAATTTTGTTTTTTAAAGTACCCTACAAATAAAAGTCAAGAGGCGTGAAGTATGCAGATCTGGCTGGCCACTTAACAGTTGTATTAGTCGCTATTACTTTGTTATTAAAACGGCCATTTAAATAAGTAATAACATCTCTAGCATTGAGTAGAGGGGCGCCATCTTACTGGTTCTATATATGAAAATTTTGTGCCAAAGGTAAATCATCCAATAAATCTTATAAGGTTGTTTGAAGAATGTGCAGTTTGAAATATTATAGCATAATGTATATAATTTCCCAATATGCCACAAAAAACATAAAAGCCGAACCGCAGTTGGTTTGGCCGTGGAATCACTATGTGTGGATTGTCATGAGCCCGATAGTGTTCGTTATTATGATGAGTAAATAATCCACAATTAGAAAAGTAGGATGCGTCTATCCATAAAATTGTATTAATAAAATCACCATTTTCCGTAATTTTGTAGATTAACCTTCTGCAAAATGTTAATCTACGGTTGTTATTATTTGTTTGTAAAATGTGAGAAATCTGCAATTTAAAAGGGCGATTTATTTACTTGTGCTTTCTAAAAATTGTTGATGCTTTAGATTAAATACGTTAACTTGATTTTCTATTTGCCGAGTTGAAATGTTTGGATTAGCGAAGATTTAACACAGTCAATTATTTTTGGCCAATAACTGTCAGAATTTTGAGCATTTCTTATGCGTTATTGTTATTTTACGACTTAGTTATATAACTTCTTTTTATATTTGTTTACATTTGTTTTAAAATTAAAAAAAAATGGAATAATAAATACTTTCCAGGGCGGAAAGACCCCCTCCTGGGGTCGATAGACTTAATAAAGATCGTTATATATATATATATATATATATATATATATATACAGGGTGTAACAGAAATACGTGTGTTAATTTTAAACATTGGTAGAACTCGATAAATAAAACATTTTTTCTATGTTTTTTTTTTCAAAAACCAACGTTAAACTGATTTTAAATATGTTCTAGTTTTTCTACTAAAACGCGTACCCGCCTATGGTTAAAGGTGTGCAGCGATAAAATATTTTGTTGTGATGGCAACGGTGTCATAAAGGTACATCATTGCCTGTTAGGCAAAACACGTTCAGGATATTGTGCACTGTACAATCTACGGGCTTCTGCGGCATTTCCAAAGGCTCGGCCATATACCAACACAATATCGGTTAATTCTTGATGAAAATGAAAATTTGGCATTTTGAAATAAACTTCACTTGACAATTATAGTGACAGTACCTGAGAACGGCTCGTTCAGTCAAAATTAGGGGGCAAAAAAATGTAAAAAAAACCTGCAAATTTTGAAAAAGAACATATAGAAAAAATGTTTTATATAACGAGTTCTACCAATGTTTAAAATTAACACACGTATTTCTGTTACACCCTGTATGTATATAGAAATACTTTCCATATTTTTCATTTTGACATAGGTTGTTATACATCGTTGAAAAGAGGAAAACAAAGTCTATTTAGACGTATAAAAATCAAATATGGCGGCCATTAAAATTAAGAAAGTTGCTATTAAAATATCGGAAACCACCATCTTGACTTTTGTTTTGACTTGATTTTCAAGTTTGTGCGATCGAACCGAGTAACTTTCATTTAACTTTTCTTTTCGCATCTTTAATAATTATGAATATATTGGAGTTTTTAGAAAATCGCGATATTTAGTTTTTCAGAATAACTTCTAAGCTGCTCGGACTTTAGGAACATTTTTCAACATAATCTGAACCAGCGTATAAAACTGCACAACATTGCGAATTTAACTAGTCTCTAGCTTTAAGAATAAGAAAGATACCTATGCAATCCTACCCTATTTAGGACACTCTGTATAGTAGAAACTGTTCCAGTCTCATAATCATCGTCATTTAAAACACTCTTGCAACTTGTGAACACACAAGTCCGTGAATCTAATTAATCTTTTAAATTTAATTTTAAAAAATTAGAGAGGTAAAAATAGTCCCATATCAATATCAGTATTGTAACCAGCAGCATTAATTTCTAAGATTCTGAGATAAAAAATACTAACGAAAATTTGGTTTAAAATTTTAAATTTTATGGATCTCTCAAAACTGAATTTCTTAAACTATGTATTGTGGGCGAACTTCAAACAATCGTCATCTTATTCCAGCTAGTCGACCAAAATATAAAACAGTGTTTATCTTGTATACCACTTAGACCCAGTTGTATAGAATAGTTCATTTAAAAAGATACATAAAGTTTTGATCAAATTAGTTATAATCAAAATTCACTGGTACCAGGTGAAACAATAAATTGATTTATTAAAATCAATCGTGAAACTAAAACCTTTTACTTATTTTTTTTTTTTTACAAAATAGAAATTATATTTAAAAAAATAATGAAATATCTTTCACAAATATCTTGTTCAACTCCAACATTCCATAGAAACTGTGTCCATGGAACTAAACAAACATAAAAGACTTCTTAAATTTTGCGGAATTACCCAAGCTTATGGAGATTCTTCATTTTAAAAATGTGTACACACAACTTAGTAAATGAGTGAACGTAAGTTTACATACTGAGTTTTCCATGTATTTGGCATTTTATATATAGGGTGAATAAAAAGTAAGGAACATTGATGCTGGAGCATTCATTATTAGTTTTGGGAGAAAATGCTTGAAAACAAAATTTGACCATTTTCTCAATTCTATTCTCAACCATATTCTAAATTTTATTCTCAAGTCTTATCTTCAGACAATGGCAAAACATTGGAGAAAGGCATCCTGTACTTTTGGTAATAAAATTGAATTGCTTTCTTTACGGGCATGTAAAAATCAATAATGTTAAATAAGAAAAAATTTCAAGTAACATCACGTTTCCCAAATGAATTTTGGAAACTTAAATCGAATAATTTGATTGCACTTTCAGCCATCTTCTTAGATTTAAAGTAAATTAAAAATAATAATAATAGTTATAAAATTATCAAAAGTAGTAACCACATATTGGAATCTTTATAAAATTGTATTCAATATCTTCTAGAATTAAGCACATTCTAGGAATTTGAAATTAAGAAATTTTGGCACATACAAATTAGCCGTTGCCCATTGATTATATTGTCATTATCTCACAAGATCCTCCATAATATCCTAATATTATCTTAATATTTTCATTACATATTTCACTGCAACGTATTCATCGTTTTATCAACAAAGCAGAAGCAAAGAATATACTAAAAGCACTTGTCAAATCATATGACATACGACGCGAAGTTCGTTAGTCGCAATGCGTACCAACTTTGAAAAACAACATTTCCGGTGCGTTCGGCCGATATTATAGTACTGAAACACATGGGTAAACACAGCCAGCAAGTTATAAAAAAAAATATTTTTGTTAAAATTACAAATCAGAAATGTATTTGTCGCTGGAGAAGATTCTCGGATTATACAGTGGGTTGTTCGTATGTCAGGTTTTTTCCCGCTTAATGTATTACAAAACTATTTATAATTTTTCAGTTTTATTTACAGAAAGTTTTGAATATTTGTTCCACGAAATTAAATTTTAACACCCACATTGTTGAACGTGGTTTTAAAAATATCACAGGTCATTTACAGTTATTTGGGATTGCGCTATAAATATAATCACATAAGACATGCGTTTCCATCCACTGATAAAGTTGTGAATAGCTATTTCACGGTTTAAGATAAGGATGATGTGAAATATATTATACATGTAGTTTAAATGTGTAACCTTATAGGAATGATATCTTTAAACTTATTCTGAATATGATGTCTATTCTTAAGATAACTACAACTACCGGAGAGGCCGGTACTTACTCGTCTCGGCGTTATTATTTATATAAAGTATGATGTATAATTATTATTATTCTCATATTTTTGATATAATTTTACTGATATCCTTGTGGTGTGAAAAGATTTTTTTCTCCCACCGTCCTATACACAGTCGTTTCCTTACCTACACGCAATCCATAAAATGTACGATTCCGGTAGTAATGATGGTTGCTATGTAACGGAAAAATAATTGTACTACAATATTTTTATTCTAATGCCAGGAATGCATTTTGTTTAAAGAAGTACAGCAAATAATTTCTTTTTCGTCGTCCATATTTTTACGAAACTGGATGGGAAACTTGCAGATTATTTTTGACAATAGTGTGTCAAAATACAAATGGTAACGATGACAACGCATTTCTATATTTAGTAAAATGTCTTTACTTTTGCGACATATTTCGTAAGATGGGCTTGCATAAATATTGCAATGGAAGAAAAAATAGTATGAGCCGTGGTACCTTCCCGGCCTCTTCGGCTTGCTCTCCTCGACTAACGCCTCAGTTGGGAATTTATCACTTCCTGTATTACCACACAATAAACAATTAATTTTGAACTCAAATCATTATGGGTTCGTAAAATTGTATTTGTAAATAAATTATTTTATTAACATGACTATCTATGATGAAATATAATCAATATAAATATAACGAGAATGCATTGTAACCCGTTAATTAATACCGACGTCAGTTTATCTTACAGGTGTCATCATAAACATATCCAAATGTAGTATAAATATTGCAGTTCGCTGAAGCGAAAAATACGAGCAATAATATTTTAACTGCAAGTTCGCGGTTAAATTCCATTACAGTGATTATTTCACGCACACGCTTTATTTGCTTATATCGCGGTTGATGCGAGACTATGAAGAGGAAATGATATTTAGATGAAAATCAATATTTACACCGCGTCGTTCATATATTTGTGTTTTAATCAATGGTTTGCTAGTATAAGGTTGTTTGTTTGGTCTGCGGTCTAGGCGAATTCTGCATTCCTTAGGCGGTGAAATGCAAATTCTATTTTTATTATTACTGCCATTAATGGTTCCTATTCTATATTTGCGTTGCTTTAACAAATATGAACTATCTCCGACTACATGCAAATTATTTTGTATGTTGATGAGCTAATGCGTATAAGTTAATAGTTACGATTTTCTGCATTCCATTTAGTGTTTCATTGAGAATTTGCAGTGTTCCAATTTCCAAACCAACAAACGCAATATTTATACACTTTCGCGAAAACGTACTCGCCTTATTCATTCATCTACGTCCAGTTCTATCTCCTCCCAGTATTAATATGCCTTTATGAGTGCCAACTTCCTGCTTTAATTATTTCCAAGTGGCCCGTGCTGCAATATCGTACGCTTACAATTTCCTCGATTAATCACCGTATTAAGTGTTTGGCGCGAGTAAAACAAACACAATTTCCTGGATTACATTTGCTCTGATTTATTCAGGTGTTTTGAATGTAATTCCACTCAAAGTAACAGTATAAGGATTGTAAACATTGTAAGAACTAAAATTATTCAGCTGCTGGAATGCAAAATAGATTTCCGCAGGGCATTAAACCAAATAAAGAATGAGATTTCTCAATCTGTGGAGTGCGTGTAGTCTTGACCTTATTTACATGACGATATTGAACTTTACTTTTACTATTCTTTTGATTTCATTTCGTTACAAATAATAATTCAATGACTACATTTTCTTGCAGATGTAGCTAATTACATTAGGCAAGGAGCGAGCATGTGTAGCACACTTGCTAGTTTTGCCTGCATAGAACTTCGAACCTATACCCGTTGATGAGAAGCAAATTACCTGAACTATCATTAAACTGTGGTCTTAAAGGTGCGTTCTGCGATCGTAATACTACATTGATTGTGTCCTCTAGCAAAAAGTAATTTAAAAGTATATAATATTAAAACGATAAATAAACTATTTGTTAATAAACACGTAACCAAATAAATACGTAAACGAAATCCGAGAGTCTAACAATATTTCTTGTATTTTTGATCATAATTTAGATAAAACAATTATTTATTGCATGTTGAATTTCATACAATCTTTGGTAAAAAATTTACACGATATTTTCAGTTACTATTCGGATTTTGATTATCCTGATCACCCATTTCTGGAATAAACCAAAATTGCTCGTTACTTCCACTAATCTACCGGCACTGCAGGTTACCATTAAATCCCACTCGACTGTGATTTCCATCTACTTCCTACTGCCAGAAATGTTATCATCTTGAAATGTTATTTCTAGAACCATCACTGCTGGCTTTAAATATTTTGGCATGTGTCTATAAAATCCCCCTCATAATTCAATTCACGTGTACTTTTTATTCCTTAATGCATCGCAATCTGCGTGCGGGCAAAATATTATTTTAGCCCACATTATAAAAACATGTTTGCATCAAGTACTTATAAGTGGTGCCAAATGACGGCAATCTGTATTTTTTCAATTTTCAACTTATCAGAATTGGCAATCGAAGAACGGTTCTAACTTGAGTTCTGTGATTCATCTGCGACAATTAATAACCATCGAAAGAGCAATAAATCAAGGATATTGGCTTGGATTTTGCAGTTTTGTTCCACCAATTTACATTGAACTTGTCTTAGATGTTTTTTTTTCTCTGTAGCTATTTTGAGCTTAAACGCACTTTGTATTTTAGTGTTTTAGACAATTATGATGTTGGGGAAACAGCTGAATTTGCTATTTTTGTAATTGCTTGCATGTTGTGTGGATTAAAAAATATAACTAAATTTATTTTAATAAGCTAACTTCTAGTTTACTCAATTACTTACATGAATTATAATAATTACATATTTTTGTCCTGTTGTCTCCAATAATACTACACTAAAATTGCTCGAATAAATTAAATTTTACAGCTAACAAAATAATTTGCAATTACGTGAATAATGAATAATAAAAGGACAAAGAAAAATATTGATTTATTTATTTAATTGTACAATATACCTATGATAACGTAAAATCAACTAACATATTTTATAAGAGTACCATAACGCATTAATCACTAGTCGTCACACTTTATTACTAACAAGTTATTAGTAATAACACTGTGTTTGTGAATTTTTGATTTATGGCAGAATGATTACTACTAGGATATTGGATTACTACTGTATTGCGTTTAATTTCCTAACCGCATTACAAATCTATATAAATATACGCTTCACAAAGTCATTGTTTTGCTTCAGTTCCATTATCTTCATGTTTATTGCTACGTGGAAATAAAAATATCGACTTTCTGGTGAAGTGATGAAGAGACTACAATACAAATATTTCATTTAATCGATTGCCTTACTAATTACAACACAGCTTGGCGTAATATGTAGCTTGAATGATGTTTGGAACGTTAGTATATTATTCCTCCATATTGCCGGAATTCGACATACGTTTCGTATTTTATTTCACTCTATTACATTTACCTTAAGCATGCGAACGAGCATAGTAAACGCAAATATTTGTTCGAAAAACATGAGTCATCGTCAACTTTCGTCGGGACTAATATAGAGAATTATTTAATGTAAGTGTAAGTTTTTTAATTTCTAAAATATTTTTTTTAAATAAAAATTTTATCGATCAGAAAATTATATTGAACTGCAAATTGGCCTGGGCTGTTGCCCTAAAGCCCTGTTGCCCTAGAGTAGTTATCAGTCGTTATTTTGATTGGATATTGTCGCACACGTGACTAAAGATACACGAATTTGATTGGATTTGTATTGCAGGAATTGATCGAAAGAGTTTTAAAATGTAACTTTTATATTAATTATTACTTTTCCACTTTGTTAAATGATCTTTTTAAAATCTTTCCGGAACCCTTTCTAACAACCAATTTACCTTTACTACTAGACGTGTGCCTTTGTAGATATATTAATTAATTATCAAAGAGCTACTAGAATTATTCATATTCACATGACCTGTGTTGACCTGTGTAAACTACTTTTAGTGTAAACATCAATAAAGATATTATTATTATTATTAATACATATATTACTACACATTGTTTAATGTTTAATTGTTTAATTTTGAACATTGTTTAATATTTTTGTTTTATTTACTTTGCCTCTACATTATTTTTGCTCTTTCGGCATTATTGTTCTATAAACATTATATTTTGAGTCCAATATTTGTTTTGTTAGTGATTCTCGATGATAGTATTCCGGATGTTACAAATTGGACCCCTACCATAGACATCTTGTTAATCCTAAAAGATAGATGATAGGTTTATTTTTGGCAAAGACGATAAATTCTTAAATTCTAAGCTCAATAAGTATGCATCTGCAAAACAAGATCAGAAATTAAAAAACAAAATGTGGAAAACTGATAAATCAGTCCTTTTTAATTACAATGCTTTTGAAAATACGTTTTCCTTGCAAGATTTTGTTCTACGATCGAGTAGGTGCATATTTTTTTCTACAGCTATTCGATTTTGTTCTATTAACGTCTCAAGGCCACGTTTCTTGATGATACATTTGTTTCTGCGTCGTTGCTATTTAATTTTTTTTAACGTCGACTTATTTTTTTAACGCCAAAACCACATTTGTTTTTTTATATATTTGTTTATACGAAATTTGAATTTGTTTTATTAATGTCAACTTAATGTGTAATAAAAAATAATATTTTATGTATATTAATGTTTCTTTAAGAGAGCCACATTTGTGTTTATATTTGTTTTTCAGATTTAAACGATACATGCCACCAGATAGTTTTCCAAAATTGAACAAAAAAAAAAATACAAAACAAACAAGTCAAAAGTATAAAATAAAAGGCATTTGTAAATTATAAACTTAATTTATAACGTGTTACTATAATAACATGCAAACTCATCGATACAATATCGAACTGCATATCTTTCATAAGATACAAAATTTCAAGGAAAACTAAGTTGATTTTTTTTCATTTTAATTCATATTATACAGGGTGTCCAAGATAAGGATCAACATCATGGGAGTCTCGGAAACTGTAAAAGTTATAAAGGCGGTTGAAATAGAAAAAAAATGCGCAATTTAGTTGTCGGTAATATTCTGTTGAGAAAACCAGAAAGTTCCGCTTACTTCCAGAGATATTCGACAAAATCCGAAATCTTGCGATTTCGTTTTTATTTTTTTCTGAAGTTATTTGAAAAGTTATAAAAAAAACTAGAGGCAGTTTCTGATTGCCACTTTTTTAGCTCTACAAGACAGTGTACAGATTTTCAGTACAACGTTTTGTTCCGGAGAAACCATCATCAACTTTATATTTTTATATGGGTCGTAAATAAAGTACACCCTCTATTAAATAGCATTTACTATTACGAATTCAACGAGTCATATCACAGTATGGTTTCTCATGTTTTTATTCAGAAAAAAAGGCTTGTTAACACATTTCGAACACTTTTGTGTAGTACGCGTTGAAGTGAGCGACGAAGACAAAATTTATCACCTAATTTTTATATTGTAAGATAATTAAATGAACAACAATTCTCATAATACCACAGTAAAAAAATAATAAGTGTTGTTCTAATTTAAAATAACTATAATGTTTAACAACTATTTTTGCTAAATTGTTTTTAGTTACTATTTAGGTACTTATTCTGGGTTAAAATTAGGTAATAATTGTTGTCCTCGTCATCATTAAATGATCAGAACAATTCTCATACCAAGTAAAAAATAATAAGTGTTATTCTAAATAACTATAAATGTTTCAGTGTTTAACAACTACTCCGACATTTTTTATACTACTTTGATACATATTCTGGGTTAAAATTATGAAACAATTTTTGTATTCGTCCACCATTAAATGAACAGAACAATTCGCAAATCACAGTAAATAAAATAATAACTGCGGTTCTCAATAACTGTAATGTTTCACTGTTTAACAACTATTCTTGGTAAATTATTTTTATATACTATGTTCGTACGAATTCTGGGTTAAAATTAAATTTTTTTTTTCTGCGTCGTCATAATTTCAACGCATTCTACAAGAAAAGTTCGAAATGTATTAACAAACCTTTTTCTGCATAAAAACATGAGAAACCATACTGGTTATATAAGTAGTTGAATTCGTAATACGAAACGTTGAATTGAAAATTTGTAAACGCTGTCTTGTAGAGCTAAAAATGTGGCAATGAGAAAGGGCTTTTGGTTTTCTTATACCTTTCCAAATAACTTCAGAAAAAATAAAAATAAAATAGCAATATTTCGAATTTTGTCGAATATCTCCGGAAGTAAGCGGAAATTTCTGGTTTTCGCAACAGAATATTACTGTCCACTAAATTGCGCAGGTTTTTAGTAATTTAATCCCCTTTGTAACTTTTACGATTTCCGAAATCCCCATACTGTTGATCCTTATCTTGGAAACCATCGCCAATCAGATGCATTTATGTCATAAGTTCGAAATGCATTCGAATGTTATGTTGTCAAGTAACGTTCACGTTACTGTTAACCTTTTTTGATACAAAATACACCTGGTTATCACATTTAAAAATTCTACATTACTTTTAATATCGTGATATCGATACAGTCAACCCAAACTATACCTACGAACATTTCCCCTACATTTATCACATCACTATAACCGTATGTTTAACAATACTAGTAACTATTTACGTTGCCTAAGTGTAACATCCAATTTCGTCGTATTGATGTCCAGAATTATCATTTGTTTGTTGTTGTATCGTTGTACGTAAGTATTGTGTTTAATAATTGTGTGGACAAACTTCAAGGTCGTGTTGGTGAACCCAAAACTGATACAAGTTAATATGTATTGTGATGCTTCTTGAACTCTATTAACAAAGAATATTTCTTAAAATTTGATCAGTGGCCATCCACGAGTCCCAATCATATTCTATGCTATGCTATTGTTTGACAAACTTTTATTTAATTGACGACCAGTATTTTATAATTTAAACATTGGTAAGTATCGAAACTTAAGGATGATAAAATAAATTAGAGCTACTTGCTTTTACATAAATAATAATAAAATAAATGAAGTCACTAATTAACTCTTAATTAAATTAATTACCGCGACTAAAATTTGTTATAATAATTTCTTATAAAACACATTTACAATATATGGTTAACTTTAATAAACTCTTAAAAACAAAATAACAAATTTACAGAAGAAACGCAATAAATGTAACAAAAACTTAAGAACAAAACAAAATAATTATAATTAATAGAAGAAAATAGAGAAATCAACAAAACTATTTGTCAAGAAGGACGAAATTTTACCAGACATAAACATGTTGCTGTACCGTAAAATTGGCACATATCTATATGAGCAAAGTATCACTTTGTTGCTCTCGGGGGAAAGTTCCCCGAGAGCAACAATGGCACAGATTTTTTCCTACAACTCATTGTTTCGTAATAAAATCGTTGATTATGCGTATGGCAGGATACAATAATTATTAATTACAAATCTTAAAATTCATTTCAGAATATATAACTACTATAATAATATACTGACACGAAAAATTACACAGATTTCTGAAACAATGAATGAAATTTTGAAAACGTTATGTCCGATAGAATCAATAATATATAGGAATCGATGAAATAAAATTAGGCTTATGATTACCAGATATTCTACCTTTACCAAAAAAAATTAGATTTATAAAACAATGAATGAAATTTTGAAAACGTTATATCAAATAAATTAAATAATGTTTAGCGTTGAAAGAAAATTGGGTTTGTAGATTACCAGACATTTTACATAAAAAGGCTCCACTTCAAGTAAGACAAGGGACGATTTCTGGACTTTCGCACCACTCTGGTTTTCAACTACTCAATTATAACCTGATAGTGTTACACTAGTCAAACAACAGACATAATTTAGTTTATATTATAACAATTTGAATTATTTACTTACAGTTACTTACTTTGCTCTTCTATTTTTGATAATATTCGTTGCAATTTGATAACTCACCTGAAACAAAAAGAACATAAATTAGTATATACGATTTAAAGTCTTA
Organism: Othius punctulatus; assembly: GCA_951805005.1. NCBI lineage: Eukaryota > Metazoa > Arthropoda > Insecta > Coleoptera > Staphylinidae > Othius > Othius punctulatus. The sequence goes on along the minus strand of OX638141.1, from coordinate 64,551,570 downwards.
GGGCTGATCTTTCCAAATGTGAGCATTACGTATCTTCGTGATAAATGTATTCTGATAGGTATCTTAAAACGTTTGTTAACTATGGGCTACATTATCAATAGAAAGAACGTTTCAAGCTGCAGAAGTGCATAATGAACGAGATTAATCGAGTGACTTAAATGAACGAGTTGATCTCTCTCAATGTGTAATAAGAACAGTGCAATTGTTTACTGTGTCTATTAATATTATATCGTATGGCTCAAAACAATTGTTTATATTTCTCAAAAATACTTTTTTTGTTTTGTATATTTTGTTATATTTTCTATAGCATATTCTAAAAGCATATTGGTAACTTTGACGTTTCTGCTGTAACAATGTCATGGCAACGTGGAATTTTCAGTGTACATTTTGGAATATTCATTTAATAATTCAGTACCTATTGCATTGTTACAACAATGTATGAATGAAATATTTACTACAATTTGATAACTTAAGTTAAATAAAAGATAATTTAAATAAATATAAAAATATCGCAGCAATTGATAGCTTAAGTCAACATAAATAACATAAAACATAAAAACATAAAAAACATAAAAAATAATAAAACTAAAACTACTCCATAGTTAACATTGACATCTTCCACTCTGTAGTTTAGATGAAAAATATAATTTAAAGATGAAGAAAAAAATGTCAATGATAACTGCAATTTGTAGCTTTAAGTGAAACAAAAAAAAACAAGCAACGTGTTTAGAACAACCAAATTATTTCAATATACACTCAGATGCAAAAAAAAAAACGGGTCATTGGGTCGTTGTTTGCAAAAAAACCCATTTTTTAATTTGAATGTTAGTGTAGTCCTTAGAATGAAAGTTTTAGTGTTTTATAATCAAAAAAGACCATCAGGGTGTAGAAAGAAACAACATATGATACTTATCAGTTTATTTAATAAGCGAAAATAACATTTAAAGGTATGCGTTCTTCACTACCTATTGCTCATTCGGCATTATGCATAGAGGATCAAGGTGGCTACTGGGGTTGACTTGTTTGTTTTCGATTAACTGTAATTTTCATTATTAATCTCTGTTAAGTTTATTTTGCAGAAATGCATTTTCTTTCGTGTATACGTACATTATCGTTTTCGCTTATGTTCATTAAATAAATAATAAGTAACATATGTTGCTTCTTTCTACACCCTGGCGGTCTCTTTGATTGTAAAACACTAAAAAAATTATTCTATGGACTATACAAACATCAAAATAAAAAAATGGTTCTTTTGCAAACAATGACCCAATGACCCGTTTTTTGCATCTGAGTGTATGTATAGTGCAAAATACTTGCAACTGATTAAAACAGAGCCCTCTTTGAAGTTTATGAATAAGATACTCTAAACTAGACAGAACTTCCGGCCAGTTCCAAGTTGAGTGGTAGGATTGGAATTGAAGCAGACCGGCGTAACTGATACGATGATCTTATGATCTGCATAACTAAGTGCCTCTAATCTGCGAGACGTCGGTTTTCGTGTAAATTCAACTAACCACAAGTCTATCTTACAGGAAGGTTGACTATAGTCGGGTTCAGAACCGAGATTCTCCTACTATCGGTTTAAACATACACCTGCAAATTATTATTTTATAAAGTTATTACGTTTTACGAGAGTAGCGCTAAATTTAAATATATTCTCTGATCTGTATTTGACAGAATAGTGAGTGGATCTTTAACCAAACCTTACAAAGAAACGTCAAAGTATAAAGTGAAATATTTGTTTCGTGCTTTTGGCATTATCAACATTATGGGCATTATATTGGGTATCACTAATCGACATTTTGTTGCGCTTAAAAAGTATCGAATCAATTTATCTTAAAATAAAAAAATAATTATTATACAGGGTGTCCCAGTAGGAGGTACGAGATTTGAATTGCTCGCCATTTATTTTGTTATCGTTTTTGATATTTGATATTTCATATGTGTCACCAGGAATCTGAGGCAATACAAAATAGACCTTTGCACGGCTAAACGAGTTATCGTTGCTAAAATATTTTATGAAACACAGTAATCATTAACAATAACGCAAATAATGGTCAGCGTTACCGTTAGATGGTAATTCACCTTTTATGGCCTAACATGGAGACATTTTTTATCTCTCCAAGACATCTACTTTCGAGATGCCGCAGCGGCTATTTGGTAGATGTCATATTCATGTTTAATTCTTGATATATAAAAAAATATATTTAAGCAGAAAACATATAATTCTCGAGTTATAACCAAAACTAATCTGGTACCTCCTACTGGGACACCCTATATTTTCGAAAATTTACAATTTTAAAATGGCATTGCATTTTCCGTTAATATTCAAACTCACATACTTATTTGGAAATGCCTTAATGACAATAATAATAATAATAATATTAAATACTACGATTTTTGTAATCATTGTTAGTTTATTATCAAAACTATCGTATCTATCAATAGATATTATTTGTAAATAAACAACAGGATTGAAGTGGACCACTTGAAATAATAATAGCAATGTTTATAAGCTTGGAAAAATTTAGGTTATAGTATAATATAATATCATAATGTGCAATTGTTTGTAACTTTATTATACCTTTGACCGATATAACAATGTTGTAATTAATCCAATTCAATTTTCTAGAAGTGAAGTTGTAATGTGTATTTACGCAATAAAATAAAAATAAACATGATTTCTATACTCTAATCTGAAACGCGAGTAATAAAGTAAAAATTAGAGCAAGGTTACATTTGATTAATCAAGATATTATGTAACTCATTATTTCTTTTTTTTTTTAAAGCATGTCTTCAAATTTTAGGATTAGTTATCTGATGGTGAGATGTGCCCACAAAGACAAACTGTTTGGAACGGAAGAAAACCTTTGTTTGTTTCTAATACAAGTGATGCTTATTTCTACCGGGTTTATGACTCTATTCGCCTTTGGGAACTCAATAACAGCGCTTTAGAGATCGCGGAAACAATTCTAGAGTAACAAGCACATGAATAGAATTTTATTTTGAATGCAACATTTTTTGTAATCGAGTCGTTTATTTCAGAAACCCGTCAAGTGCACATATTCGGGAAACAAAGAAAAACGTTATATCTTAGATATCAACATAGATCTTGGCTTGAATTTTTTGTAGTATAAGTTAACACCCATTCAAAGTGAATATTGCCTGTAATTAAATTATAATATTTATCCTTTGCTTGTTAAGAAAATTTAAAAACTTTGCAGTTTAAGGGTTTCTGCACTAAAATACGCGTTTACTGTAGAAACGTGCATTTTTAATGTTAATTTTCTAATTTTGTTGTGGTATTATTATTGTTAATAAGAAAAGATAATTTGAGGTATTATTCTGTACTTGCTGGTATAGTTTTTTTTTCAATTTAATTTTATTATTTATTTACTTTTATTTTACCTGACTAGTTTCAGTTTGTTTAGCAAACCATCATCAGAGGCGTCAAATGTGTTTTTTTGCTGTGTATTTCTCTTGATTTTATTTTATTTTAAATATTTGTAATTTTATTAGAGATAAAAATATACAGACACAAATATACCAAATCAATGCAAACGTTCTCTTTTTATAAGCAAATTGTGTTTTATTTAAATTAACTTTGAAGCTGAATACTGGCTAAACCAAACGCATTTGTATATAGATAAGTGTTGTTAAATCGCCTTCTTTTGATCCCAGTAATCTGTGGTTAAGTCATGTCCACATAATTTAGAGACACCCTGTATATAAAAATATTAGGATAAAACCTTAAACTTAAAGAAAAGATAATGTTATAAACTAAATTGTTTTATACTTGAACACAGAATAAGACAAAACTGAGTTTTTCTCACATTAATAAGTAGTATTAAAACAGTATTAAAAAAAAATTCTACAGTTGAAAAAATGATTCGTATGTACTTTGAGTTTATAGACCTACTCATTTTTCTATTTCCTGTCTACGTTGCACTCAGCTGGAGTAGTATTAGCTGGAGTAGTACTCTACTGGCAGATGTGCTTTGTTATTGATGGGCAATTTTCCAGATGGATACGCCTAACTGTTGGAAGTTCAGGAAAGTCCTAGAACTTTTTTAAGATAAACATTGAGGATTGAGGACGTAAAACCTTCAATAAAGGGCCTAACAACAACTTTGACTAGCTTTTTAAATTCAAATTGTTTATAAGATGAGACTTGGAATTTGATTATTTGGTTGTTAAAAACACCCCTTTCAGATGTTTAATCCGAGAAAACAGGTAGTGCAACAGGACCAAAATTAAGAAATTAGCTTTAGGTATTGCAGAAACGCTATATGATGTCGCTTGGCGGGTTTCTGCATCAAACGCAATATTCATTGTATATAATATCCAATGGAATGGCAAATGGCAGTTGACGGGATAATGCAGAAAAGTATGTATGAGAGACAGTATGAGATTATGATTCCGTAAAAAAAAAATATTCATAAAAATGTCTGTTGACGGGTTTCTGAAATAAACGATTGAATGAAAGAAAACACATAAGAAAAATGAACGTATGAAATTAAAACAAATGTATTATAAAAATAATAATTACGTACGTTTAAACAAAACATTTCTTAATTAGTTATTTGGCTTAGTTATATAAATGTTAAAACCATTTCCAACTAATTGATGCTGCACTCTAATGAAATACAATACGTACTATTCACAGGAATAAAAATTGTCACTGCAATTTTATTTGAGAGAGAATAAACACGGATCCATTTCATCGTCACGTTTTTCCTGAAAATCGTAAATAATTCAAGGATAATATCTAGTTTATGCCAACTGGCTGTTACAAATTGCGCGTCGAGTTTTTTACTTTGAACAATTTGTTTTGTCATTCGAATAATGGGATTTAACATTTATAAAGCGTTTGATTTTTTGTACGTATTGTGTTGCATTATTTTTTGGGTGGGGCTATTTATACATGTTATATGCATGCGCAATTAGCTATTTATACGTATGGTATATATAAACAATTGACTATTTATATATACTTATAACCTAATAAATACATAGGTATAATGTGTATAAATAACTAAATTATATACAGTGCCGTTCGTTTCATCCACTCTGTATACTCTGTCATAAATAGGATTGAGACAATGGACAAATAAGGACAAAATATAATATATTAGTAGGCTGTGTACGTCGATTCGATGGAGTTAAGTAGATGACGTCAAAATCTATCACTCTTTGGTGGTAGTATCTTTTAGTATATATCTATCACTCTTAAAGCTGTCCGTCCACTAGGTACAAAACGCGGCGCACCGGGGTTAAAATCCGTTTGCAAAGGTAGGCTCATTCGCAATAAAACGCGGAGCGGATGTTTTTGAAATATTCTGTCAGCTTGACAGTATGTATATTTACCTATGCAATGTCTGATCTTGACCGCGGCGCGCCGCGTTTCCAACCAAGTGGACTGTCTGCTCTATTAAGCTGTCCTTAAAAAGGTCAGTCGGTGATTAACATTATCCTACCTATGGATAGCTGAAACTGCAAGTTACTGTATAGGTACGTATAGTACGTACTGTATACATATGGTATAGTTTGTATCAATAGTGACACATTTATTGATGTATACTGTAACTGTACATGCATTGTAGATGCGAAAATCCTCGTTGTGTGAATATTTTAATGTAACCCTTATAAGAATAACTGATGTAATCCAGCTGGATACAAGTGTCCTTTGCGGTGGGTATGGATTAAGGCCACATCTGGCATGCTCTAAACCTGTGTTAAATATTAATGGGAATAAATAATTGTCTTGTCGGTTGGTCGTTGGAAATAGTCGTAGGCAGTTATATTACAGATGAATTTAATAAGGAAGCTAATGCACAATAGAATACATAAAAACATTCAAACTAACACATACTACATTTTACTATGTTTTAACCACACAATTTATTGTTAAATATACAGGGTGAGTCTTGAGGATCGCACCGGAAAAACTCAAAATGCTATCCGATTTTTTATATTTTATTTTTTCACTTTGTAACAATTTAATGGTACAAACTCAAAAATATGTGGGAAATTACTTTGGCAATGCACTAACATTCACACGTATTCAAAAAACTTAAAAAAAACTATTTTTGTCAATTATTTTGTGCCTCGAACGGATAGATTAAGATACAAATCCATTTTTACGCTATAACTTGAAAACAAATGAAAATCATAGGTAAGCAGTTTCCATTCTTGTAAATAACAGGAAACTTCGTTAATATCATACAATTTACTGAATAGTGACCGATCATTATCAAACTACTAATATACTCCTCATTGGGTGAGGATGAAGGTACCCATTAAACGAAGTTTAGTGTTCTTATTTTAAATTTAACTGTGTATCACGACGTTAACGCCTACGACATCAATCGAGTTTTGAAAAAAAAAAAGTTTTGTGCACAATACGTTTCTAATACGAGTTTGGTGCGATCCTCCCGACTCACCTGTATATAATAATTTATGAATTAAGTTTCAACGTATCAGGGTCGTTATCAAGTGAGAATGAATGAAAATAACAAAAAATCTATCGAGAAGATAGATGTACTGTGGTCAAAATTAGTGAAATGTCAAATCTGTAATAGAGTCAATTGTTTATAAGTGCATGTTAAAACCCTGTTACTGTCCGTTCAACTTTAATCGAAGTTCGGTGTCTAAGGATACAAATAATTGATTACATTATATTACAAATCGTGGAAACTAACCAGCGTTTAAAGTTAAACGGATTATAAAACCGTGCCTAAATGTCACATTTCTGTTTCAAACTAAGAAAGCTCTGTAATAACTGTACAGGGTTATCAAATCTGGATATTTGTGTATGGGAAAGCTCAGTAACTACAAAAGATATGGAACAATGGATGACTCTTTCTCGATACCTCGAAAGCAAATCATGGTGAAAACCATAATCAACCAATCTTTTGTTATCGAGTTAAGACAACAGTTCGATTCTTTTTGTTTTAATGCATGTCGTTGAAAATAGAAAAAAATGTGTTTTTTGCCGTTGAAGGGAATTTCATTCAACTCAAAAAAATTGTCTCTGGAATGTATTTTTTCAGATTCTCCAGAAATGATCATTTTGAGGTACAGACAAATTTGTGAACCAAAATGGTTTATATTTGCTTATAAAGCTCAGATTGACTTTAGATTAAATTGATATCATACAATTGCGTATGGATCAAACTATTTTTTTTAAAATTAAATAATGATTTCTTCGTCGTCATCATTTCAACGCCTACTCCAAGAAACAGTTCGAAATGTATTAACAAATCTTTTTTTCCGAATAAAAGCATGAGAAACCATAGTGTGATATAAATCGTGGAATTCGTAATAGGAAATGCTATTTAATACAGGGTGTACTTTATTTACGGGCTATATAAAAATAAAAAGTTGATGATGGTTTCTTCTAAATGAATGATTGTACTGAAAATTTATAAACGTTGTCTTGTAGAGCTAAAAAAGTGGTAATGAGAAAGTGCCTTTTGTTTTTTTATACCTTTTCAAATAACTTCAGAAAAACATATAAACGATATCGCAAAAATTTCGGATTTTGTCGATATCTCTGCAAGTAAGTGGAATTTTTGGTTTTCTCAACAGAATATTACTGACCACTAAATTGCGCAACTTTTTAGTAATTTAACCGCCTTTGTAACTTTTACGGTTTTCAAGGTCCCCAAGCTGTTGATCCTTATTTTGGATACCCTGTATATTGGTATAGTTAAAATTTGGCATCGTCTGATTTCATTTGCTGTCTTTTACCAATTTTTCCCCAAATTCTCTCCAGCTCTTCTGTTTTCATTGCAATACCAAGTCTTTAACCTTCTTCCTGTGTTCTTTGTATAGCATTAAATCATTTCCTGATTTACTGTTTAGAAGCTCTTTCCACGTTTCTTTTTCGATCTTAATTTTTTTCTTGATTTCGTTAGTCCACCAAGATGATTGTTTTTTAATGTTGGAAGTCCTACAGATACCACATAATCTTTTTGCCGCTGCTATAATAATGATTTTGAATGTGTTCCATTTGTCTTCAATGTTCATATATCTAGTCATGCCCCTGTTTTTTTTTTCGATTTCTTTACTCACTGCACCTGCGTACTCCACTGCCGTTTTCCTGCTGTTCAGTTTATAGGATCTTATACTTTTATGTATTCGTGTTCTTACCGTCTGTATATATATTTTTTTATTTTCTCCGTTTCCCAATGCTTTATTCTTGCCACCAGTAGGTAGTGGTCACCGCCTATTTCGTATCCCCTTTCAACCATTACATCTATCACAGATTTTCTGTTTTCTTTTTCAACCAATATGAAATCTATAACTGATTTTTCGCCTCTGCTTCGTACTTCTCTAGTAATCTTATGTATTTCTTTGTGTTCGTAGCAAGTAATTGTTATGATTAGATTGTGCCCTACACAGAAATCCAGAAGACTTTCCCGTTATTGTTTCTTATTCTCTCTCAATGTTTACCTACTGTTGATGAGTATACCTGGTCCCTTTTCCCAACTCTGCCATTAAAGTCTCCAGCTATATATACATTTTCCCTGGCCATTTCCATTGCTAGACTCATCTCTTCCCAAAATGCATCTACAAATGACTCTTCGCCTCTGCTTCGTTCTTCTCTAGTAATCTTGTGTATTTCTTTGTGTTCGAAGGAAGTATTTGTTATGATTAGATTGTGCCCTACACAGAAATCCAGAAGTCTTTTTCCGTTATTGTTTCTTATTTCCTCTCCATGTTTACTTACTGCTGATGAGTATACCTGGTCCCTTTTCCCAACTCTGCCATTAAAGTCTCCTGCTATATATACATTTCCCCTGGCCATTTCCATTGCTAGACTAATCTCTTCCCAAAATGCATCTACAATTGACATTTCGCCTCTGCTTCGTTCTTCTCTAGTAATCTGATGTATTTCTTTGTGTTTGTAGCAAGTATTTGTTACGATTAGATTGTGCCCTACACAGAAATCCAGAAGTATTTTCCCGTTATTGTTTCTCATTTCCTCTCCATGTTTACCTACTGCTGATGAGTATACCTGGTCCCTTTTCCCAACTCTGCCATTAAAGTCTCCTGCTATATATACATTTCCCCCGACCATTCCGATTGCTAGACTCATCTCTTCCCAAAATGCATCTTTGTTCTCTGCTTTCAAATCTTCAGAAGAACCATACACTGCAATCAATGTCTTTACATGCGTGCTGTATTTCAATTCTATAACCGGTATTCCGATATGGCTAACCTCCCTATGTAGGAAACATCCTACCCCACCCGCGGCTCTTGTTTCTTCCTTCACTCCGCTCCATATTAGTATATGTTCGTTTTCCAGTTCCATTATCCCCTTCCCCTTTTTCTTTGTTTTGCTAATAACCAAAATTTCCAGTCTTGCTTTTTCGAATTCTCTACATAGTACAATTTATTTTCCATTTAAACTCTTTATATTTCAGGTTCCCATTTTAATCGCATTTTCTGCGCGTACTGAGCTAAGCATATCTCTCCTTTTCAGATTCAACTATAAGTTCCTCTTCCATATTTGATACACTTCTTATGTTCCCTGCATCCATTTTTATTTGTTTTGGTTTCTTGTTTCTCCATCCCTGCTCCTTCCTACGTTCATTGGTATGTGCCGTGTTCTGTCCTGTTCTTATGTTGCCTAGTTTTGTTTCCCTTTTTTTGTAAATTTACTGTAAAGTCAAAAGATTTGACAGCCCCAGCCCAGTGCCGCCCGCGTCATATTATTATTTATTACCATAGTGCCAATTCTTCGCATATAGTTATTTTGTCTTCTGCTTCATAAACATCAGTTCTTATCAGGACTACTCTGAGTAAATCTTTGATTTCTGGTAAGTGATTTGCAGTTTTTAAGATTATAAAATTATAAAAGTTAAGTTTTGTTCTAAATGTACAGAGTTCAAGTGAAATCGCTTTCCTATTGCAATGGTTTTTACACCACAACATGATGCCTTCATCCTGAAGGCTCATTATCGAAGTGGAACACGGGAAGAAGACGGGTCATGGACATATTCATTACAATCGTGTATGAATCAATTTAACGAAGCGTTCCCCGATGTCAACATTACTTACAAAATATTTATCCAGCATAAAACCCGTATTATTCAGCGCTTTGAAGGAAATAATTGTATTTGTAAGGGCAAGTCAACTGGAAGACCGTCTACCTTAACAGAAGAGATTGTTGCCGATGTCCAACAACGGCTTGAACAAAGTTCAACAAAATCTATAAGAAAACTTTCAGCACAAACAGGTTGGTTCTTAATTTTAGGGTACAAAAAAGTTATTTTTTATCATTCATGTGGTCTTTATGGCATACAAATGTTAATGTTTAAATCCGCTTGCAGGAGTATCGTATGGGAGTTGCCGAAAAGTCGCGAAGAAAATTCTCCATTTGCACCCGTATAAGGTATCGGTAGTTCAACAACTTCACCCACTTGATTTTCAAAAAAGAATTGGTTTAATCAGCATTTAAATGATAACGATATGCTGGACAGGACCTTTTTCACTGATGGTGTCATGCGTGGTTTCACTTATCAGGATATGTGAACAGCCAAAATTATCGTACATGAGCTACAGAAAATCCTCATACGTTCATCGAAACAGATTTACATCCACTTAAAATTGGTGTTTGGGTAGTAATTTCGAGACGTCGGATAATTGGCCCAATATATTTCAATGAAACAATCAATGTGGAGCGTTACCGAACAATCATCTTGGGTGCATTTCTTAATCAGGTGCATGATGATGAACAAATAATGGGTTATTTTCAGAAATACGGAGCCACTGCTCATACTGCATTTGCGACAATTAATTATTTAAGGGAATTTTACGATGATCGATTGATAAGCTCATGATTATGGCCACCACGTTCACCAGACCTCACGCCGTGTGATTTTTATCTTTTCGGACATTTGAAAAATAATGTTTTTAAAAATAGGATGCACAACCTAAACCAACTCCAAGAAGCAATTGAAGAAGAGATAAAAAAAACATAACTCCAGAGCAGCTCCAATATGTTTTTGAAAATAAAAAACGTTGAATTAACATCTGCCTTGAAAACGAAGGCCGGTATTTTCTACATTTGTTGTAAACTTTTATTGTAACGTTTAAAAATATGTAATTATGATTAAATATTTAATTCATTTTGTTGTTGTTTTGTTTGTTGTATGCTACGCCACTGGAAAAACAATCTAGGGGATATTCTTTTTATATTTTCAGTTATACCAACGTGCGTATTTGGTTGCCTGCCTATCAAACTTCAAGCATTGTTGCTCACACTGTATTTTACGATATCCTGTTCGTACATTATTTCCTTTCTTTATTTATTCCCTTGCTGATCTCTCTGATTTCTTATTGTACAAGTCTTTCTTCTATAGTTAAGTCATTGTCTAGGAATACCGTCGTACCTTTCAGTTGTCTTTTGGCCTTCATAATTAACTGTTTTGTTTCCCACGTTTCAATTTCTGCGTATATTATTCGTTTTTCCTTATATATTATATGTGCTTTCTCTATCCTAGTTTGTATCTTTAAACTGTTACTTAGAAACTCTCCACTCCCTTCTGTATCTGTGTTTCATCCACTGTTATTCCTGTAACTATAATATTGTTTCTTCTCTTTTGTTTGTCGTCCGTTTCTGCTCTGCTTTCTAGATGTTCTATTCTTTGTACAAGGTGCTTTTTTTCCTGTTCCCACTTTTTGTCTTTCCCTCTCAATTCTTGTTTCAGATCTTCTATTTCTTCTGTTGACGCGTTTGTGTTTTTCGCCATTTCCTTCATATCCTTGATCATGTTCTGCAACATATCTTTAATGTCTTCCATTTTTTCTTCTTCCTATGTACTTTCTTTTGGCTCTTTGTTTATTCTATCTTTCTTCTCCCTTCTGTCCTCCTCTGCTCTTCTTTGTTCCGGCGATCTTATTACCTTCTTGATGGTTTTTGAATGTATTTGTAAACATAGTGAAGTAAATATCTAACTTTGAATTTGGGCTGGTTGTTAATTCGTTCCGATGCATTGATTATATGCCCAAATTTGTTTTTTTCTTAATAAAGGTTCGATGCGCACCAATCACTGAATGCTCTAGCATAAACGGAATCTAATTTCGGTGAACAAAACGTGCAATCAATGTATTCGCTGACAGGCTTGATGATTCCCTTTAATAGGGCGAACTGTGCTTGTTGGAGCGTGTAACAGGTAGTCACAGTCAGGTTTCAAAATTGCGTCACGTGATCCCCATTAGCGATGATACCGCCGGTATCGTGTTTTGGGCATAATGTGCCACGGCACAGCCGGCTGACATGATCACGCTCACGCCAGCAGCCTGCAAAGTTCAAAAGGGTGAATTTAAAAAATGCGACCATCAATCAGAAGATGCTAGCCATTCACATATCGCGGCAACAAAGCTGGAGCGCCACACAAAGCACGTTAAAGAGGACGTAATTTATGGTCCGTAAAGTAGATTAGCCTTATTCATATTGTGCGTTTTATACGTTTCGACTTGTAATTGTGGCGTTTGCAAGAAAGAAATGTATATCGTAAAACTTTGTGTAAAATATTTATACGTGCCTGGTAATAACTACCATCACTGTAATTGCGGTTTGTTAATGGGGCGCCATTAAATCGCGCTTTGGCTATTAATAATTGCGAAGGGCGGCCGCCAAATTGCTACATTACCGCCCCCGCAGTGGAGGAGCACATCGCCACTTAAATTCATCACCGGATCCACCCGCGGTTCGAACGCCGGTTGATAGCAGCTCCGGATGAGTCACGGCGATTCATAAAATTGCAAATTCCGGACCGCTACCGAGAGAGCATGAATGAGTAATCATCAATCAATTGCCAACGTAAATAATAACACGTCATTTTCCGGAATTACAGTTATTTTGCGATCGCCGCGATTTCAGACGTTTTTAAATGTTTTGCGAACCCGTGAACTCGACACGAACGCTGGCAATAGCGGCGAGTTAAAAAAAAGTGTAAGCTGCTTATCGACAAGCCGGCGCCCGAACTGTTGATAAAACGTATTATTATGCATGAGTTACATTAATTCAAATTAATTTTTTTTGTGAATTCATAATTTACCAAAGAGTTCGATGCACATTTACACATATTTATACGCCTAGTCCGATGCACATTTACACATATTTATACGCCTAGTCGATAGCCCATTTCATATATCATGTATCACATCGTATATCATATATCTATCAATCAATCATCAATATTATATTATTATATGTATTAAGTATGCTGCAGATGTGTAATGTAATTGTAAAGGGTTTTCCAATAAGAGGTGTTATTTTGATATTCAAAGAAAAATGCCATTTTTTATTATAAATCATCAGATGTTTATTTCATTACAAAGAGGAAGGTATGCCGTTAATAGTGGAAAATAACATCAAGCAAATGACCACCACGGCCACGCTTACAGGACAAAATCCTTTTCATGAAATTTTCCATAACTAAATCGCAAAGTGGCTGCTGTATGTCCTCGATAGCCTCACGAATTCCATCTTTGAGGTCTTGAATCGATACTGGGCTGTTGGCGTAGACCTTCTCCTTCACGTGGCCCCAAAGAAAGAAGTCGCAAGGTGTTAAATCACAAGATCTCGGTGGCCAATTGTGATCACCTCTTCGAGAGATAACACGGTCCCACCAATTCCTGTATTGCGGTCCGACAAGGTGCTTCACGACGACCCAAAAATGTTCGAGTTTTACGAACCGTCTCTGCCAAATTTTCACCATTTTTATAGTGAATTTTAATAATTTCAATGCGTTGTTGAAGCGTGTATCGTACCATTTTTATTAATGGCGTAGTTTCTACTTGTCAAATGCCAAGAAATGACAGCTTCAAAAGTGACATCTACCGAAATAGCGGGCTATTCAAAATAACACCTCTTATTGGAAAACCCGTTATATGGAATAAATGTTCATAACTATACGCCTAATTTATTTCCAATAATTTCAAAGATGTACATAAAAAAAATATTGCTTTTACGTTTCGTAATGCCTTTATCATATGAATTATTAAATAAATAACTAATCGTAACTAATAACGATTATAATTGCACGGCCGATTAGAAAGAGAAAGTTATGTGGTTTCATTTTTCGATTATTGTGGTATTATTATCGATTTTTTACAAAATATGATATGAAAAAGTAAAAAATTGTATTTTACACTCTACTCTCAACTCTAACAACACTTAACTGAACAACACATAACAGCCCTCTGCGAGAATCGAACCTACGTCAGTAGATTAAAAAGTCTGACCTCAACTCACTAGCTAACTACTAAAAACCTAAAATTCAGACATGCCTGACAAATTGACAATTACTTTGTTTAGGCGAAACGAATACAAACATTATATAACAATGAGTTTAAAAATAGCCTCTATGCTTAATTATTGCAACTTTTCGTGCGCATCCCGTACGAATTTAGCGCACGTACCGTTTTTTTCCTGGTACCGTTGCAGCAGTAAAAAAAACAGTCCTGGTACAGACGTCCCATTCGCATTACATTCGTTTCTAATGGCAGTCACGACAGTTTCAAAACAAACCACTCGTTAATGTATTATTAAACCCGGGACCGTTTACGGATGGCATGCAACAAATTAATGATGTATGCTCGCTGATTTATAGCGCTCGGATAATTTTATGGAATCGATACTTCCTGAGGTAGGAGAGATGGGAGACAGGAACGGAAATATGGAAGAGATGTATTACAGATAAATATAAACGGTCATAAAGTGACGTAAATAGAATTAGGATAGTTTCTAGTTTTGGGGAATAAATGCATTACGAGGAAATATAAAGCGCGATAAAGGTGTATAAATAGAAACTAATAAATTAAACTAATTTTGTTTTAATGCATGTTCCTCCTAATGAAAGTTGTTTAAATAAAACATGACAAAATTTCTACTAGTAGTTATAAAACATATTAATAGCTAGTTATATTCATTATTAAAGTCATTATTAATAAATGGCAATATTATTTTTTATCGCCACATTTATATTTAAAATAATTATATATACGGTTTGGAGGTAAAACTCATTAAGTAAAATTTTCATATTTCTGAGATATGTAAGGTATATTAATAATAACTTGCTATAAACTAACGAAATTACTCAACTTCGTTCTTTCTGCATGAACATTAAAAGTGTAATAATTGTACTTACCTTCTCAGTTTATTATTAAAAAGAGTAAAGCATAAAACATATTGTAGGAACCTAAGAGTCAGTACAGTTAAATATTGTAACAAAAATTATAATTAACGAATTGAGGTTGATAAAACATAGAATGCAAATGCAGTTATAATATGGGGAATGAAATATCAAAACAAATAAAATATTTTAAACGTATTTAAAATGACGAGGTTACGCGTCTGAGCCATATACCGGGTGATTCAAGTTTTATTACCAGGCCAAAAAATGGCGACTTCTAATTGAAATTAAAAAATCCCAAATAAGTACACATGTTTAGATATTGATGAAGCCCAATCTGACGATAAAAAGAATTAATTTTAACCATCCGGTAGTTTATACGTTATTTCACAAATAATTCGTAATTTTATTTATACAGAGTCCTGCAACAGTGCGTCGGGCTTTTATAGCACCCTTCCCGTGAGAGATAGAAAAAAAAGTTTCATACATAAAGTTATTAACTTAAAAATCTTTATATGCTGTAAAATTATTTTCAAACATACAGGGTGTCCCAATTTTGCAGAATAAGAAAAACAAACATATTTTTAAACAGAACACCCTGTATCTATTCAGGTTTTCTGATGACATTTTTCAACCTCTACAATGTTGTCTATTTAGTTTTGGATTATATTGCACTGTTACCAATTTACAATTTTTTTTTTCAAAATATCATGCATAAGCAAGCTCAACTTTAAAAAGTCGTAACAACCTCATTTTTTTTAAGGTAAGAATAAGTTTTAGCAATAATCTTAGTGTGGTTAATAAGCAACCTTTTTGTAATGAGAAATTTGAATTTAGTAATACAGGGTATCCAGAAAAAAATGCCAAACTTTGCAAATTTCAAAGCGGTATAACCCTCTTTTTTTTAAATGGAATGCCCCCCATTTTATGTCATTATTCGATGGGTCTTTTTCTTCTTTTCAATTTGATGGTGCATATCTTATGTCAGAACCCCATGGTTGTGGAGATATTCAATATTTTTCACAAAAGTAACCATATAATTACATTTCTATGCACCGAAGTAGACCATGCTGAGACAAAATAACTGTCGAAAAGAATCAATGTGAGATGAACAAATAAATTTTGAACATTACTGTAGTATCGTTTCTCTTTTGTATTAATAATTTTGTTATCTCTAATGGTTTTGGATTAAAATAATTAATCGTATTACAGAAGTACTATCTACTATTTTACTATTTTCGTTCATATCACATTGATTCTTACTTACATTTTAACAGTTGTTTTGTCTCAGCATGACCTATTTAAGTGCATAGAAATGTAAATAAATGGAAACTTTTGTAAAAAATAATGAATATCTCAACAACTATGGGGTTCCGACATAAGATATGTACCATCAAATTAAAGAGAAGAAAAAGACCTATGGAATAATGAAATAAAATAGGGGGCATTCCATTAAAAAAAAATGGGTTATACCGCTTTGAAATTTGTAAAGTTTGTCATTTTTTGCTGAACACCCTATATTACTAAATTCAAATTGCTCATTATCAACATGTTGCTTATTAACCACACTGAGAATATTGCTAAAACTTATTCTTACCTTCAAAAAAACGAGGTCGCTACGATTTTTTTAAGTTGAGTTTGCTTATGCATGATATTTGGAGAAAAACATTGTAAATTGGCAACACTGTAACATAATCCAAAACTAAATAGACAGCAATGTAGAGGTTGAAAAATGTCATCAGAAACCTTGAATAAATACAGGGTGTTCCATTTAAAAAAAGTTTGTTTTTGTTATTCCGCAAAAATGGGACACCCTGTATAATTGAAAATAATTTTACGGCATAAAGATTTTTAAACCAATAACTTTTTGTACGAAACATTTTTTTCTATCTCTTACGGGAAACGCGCTGGGAAAGCCCGACGCAATGTTGCAGGACCCTATATAGTTTTTGTCAGAACATACTTTAATGCTATTCCAAACATTCCAGTGTAATCCAAGTCAAAAAAATTGCTCCAATTATTGAATTAAATGAATTTTGATATTGCAACAGTAAGATTTATTATTAAATAGTAAAATATGAGGGGTGCTTCCAGTAATAGTCCCTACAATGGATTTTATGGGTTTTATGATAGGGCCGTACCCAATCCCTCAGTCTGCTGGGTGGATACCGACGCAAGGATTTCTTCAGGGCCGGAGCTCAATATTTGCTTAATAATAAAGTCATAAAGCGTTCCAACCGCACCGGCGCGGTCAATGTTTTGTAGGGCTCTTGACTTATAAAATCATAAATCATTCCGAGGAAAATTGGTCAGTAATGTAAGAAATGCTTTAATTTGAAATCTAATCATTTTCGTAAATTTTTTATTTCATAAATGGGTTCTATGAATAAAATAAAACAGTTTAGGGTAAAAATAACGATAGAGAATTTTGCCCGAAAAGAGTTTTTTTTTTTAAATTTTATAACCGTCTATATAATTATATCGAAAAAGTCAAACTACCTTGCCGTAGATTAGTATCAGACCTATATAAATCCAAATTTTCATAGTTTTTGGGCAACTCCAAATACCTAAAAAAACCATGGTAATAAAACTTGAATCGCCCGGTAGAGGTCGAAAAGTTCAAGATTATTAAGTCTGTAGGGCGCGTGAAAAGCGGAGCACATAACCGGGATAACCACTGAGAATTAAATAATTAGGGGAAGTCCCTATACTAAACATATATAAAATAAAAATAGTACGGAAGGGTATAAAAGGCGTGAATTTAGTATATATAGGGAGTGGCTGACCAAATTTCAACCGACCAACATCTCAGGTCATAATTATTTAGGTACGTATTAAAAATTGTGGGCATCGAATGTAGTAGTTATATTAAATTGATTTAATAGTAATATTGAATTAATTTGAATTAAATCAACTGAGAGTGTTAGTGTTACTACGAAATAAAGCTTGATTTTGTTCGTGAGAGTTCGCAACATATCATGTTTTATTTTCAGTAAATTAGATAGGCATTGCCTAGAAATGATATATGGGTGGTATGGGACTGAGTCTCGCCACTTCATGTATTATTTAGGGTTAATGGTAATAATAAAGGTGTTAGTGTTACTACGAAATGAGGATCGATTTTGTTCGTGAGAGTTTGCAACATAAAATGTTTTATTTTGAGTAAAGTAGTTAGGCATTGTCTAGAAATGATATATGGGTGGTATGTGACTGAGTCTCGCCACATCGCTTATTATTTTGGGTTAATGGTAATAATAAAGGTGTTAGTATTATAACATTGTGGACATTGTGGACATGTATAAC
The DNA here is from genome assembly GCA_951805005.1 of Othius punctulatus. Classification (NCBI taxonomy): domain Eukaryota; kingdom Metazoa; phylum Arthropoda; class Insecta; order Coleoptera; family Staphylinidae; genus Othius; species Othius punctulatus. The sequence goes on along the minus strand of OX638141.1, from coordinate 64,533,115 downwards.
ATGTGGACATTCAGAAGAATGCTCCGTATCCCATGGGTAGACCACATTACCAACGAGGAAGTGCTGAGAAGGGCGGGTGTGGACAGACTACTATTCAACACCATAAAGCAGCGCAAGATAGGATACCTGGGTCACATACTAAGGGGGCCAAAATATCGAATTCCCCAGCTCATACTCGAAGGAAAGATAGAAGGCAAAAGGGGCATCGGACGTAAACAGCTATCATGGCTTAGGAACATCAGGAACTGGACCGGAATAAGAAAGTTTGGCGACATATGCCAAGCTGCAATAAACAAAACTTTAACAATTATACAATAAATGATAATTCGCCAACGCACATTGGTGTAAGGCAACAGAAGAAGAAGAAGTATTATAACTTTGGGTTAATGGTGATGATGAAGAAGCATTCGATATAAACAATAATATTAAAAAAAATACACTAAATTTATTTAAATATAAACCCAATGAGTTAATACGAAGAATATAACTTACATAAATTAAGAAAACACGATTCGTTTATACGTATTTTATATGAAATATAAATATTACAAGTAAAGATTGAAAGGAAATGGTTTTTAAATAATATTTGGGAAATAGGGTACGAGACTTGCCATAAAATCAGATATATACCTTTGCCAAACATAACTGACCACCGTGCAAAAATTGTAGGTTGTAAATTATATCATAATTATATGAATAAAAAATCAAATAAAAACAAAAGAAAACATTAAAAAACCAAATGAATTCAAAAGAAAATATAATAAAAGAATATAAAACCAAAAGAGGGGCTTATGTTTAATACACGTCAGACCAGAGGGTTAGGGTATATAAAACATGCTATGAGGTTTGATTCAGGTGATTTAATCGGGCACAGACGATCATCTTGCCTAAATCAGATCTTACTGATCACCTCATAATTGAATGCATAAAGAGCGAAATGAAAACACTCCTCTTCGTTTCCAAAGGGACATCCAGTTTCTCCACGGCTAATGTGGCGATAGCCATCCAGGCACGTCGCAACATACTTATCTTTTCATAAGACATTTACTAAATCCATTTTCTAAGTTTTTTTTTTTTCTGTAAATTCAAAATTGATCAGTCCATCTTTAAATTAAATGTACAGGAAAAAAGTACATTAGAAAAAAAAAACTTGAAATTATGAATAATGAACTTGGTTACTTCCACCTATATACCAACGATATACTATTAATTATGCATTACAAATATACGAATGTAATTTTGATCCATTTCCTTCACAAACTGCGCGTAGTGGAACAACATGTTTTCAGGCATGAGTCAAGACTAACGACATGGGTCGGTCAGGCACACCCAAGTTTATCTGGTCTCGATTATACCATGTGCGGGACGAAATTTACAATATGGACTTAAAATGGATATGGATCTTAAAAATACTTGTTACAAAATAATACAAAATTTTATAATTCTTATGTATCATGTAATGTAATTAACGGACATAAGATGAACAAAAATCAATAGCATGTGCACATTAGGCCTGCAACCCGGATCCGGATAAATTAGGATTCGGATCCTAAACTATCCGGATATCCGGTTAATTAAGGATTCGGATCCTAAACTATCGGGATATCCGGATCCCTGGGTGTCTGATAGCGGATCCATATCCGAATAGTGGATCCGGATCCGAGATTTCGGATAGTGGATCTGGATCCGAAGTCTCTGATAGTGAATCAGGATCCGAGGGTATCGGATCCGGATCCGACACATCGGATGTTTGGGTACTCGGATCCTGTTGGATCCGGATATCCGGATTCTGAAATCTTCGAATATATGCAGGCCTAGTGCACATTGCACATCTAAACATTTTCTACTAGTAGATCAGAATAGTGATTTGTAAATCAGAAATTTTCATTTGTAATTCCTATTATCGCATTGTAAAATCAGAAGCTATGAGTTATATTTCAGAAAACTTTAAATACATTTCTGATAGGCAAATGCAAAAAATCAGAAAGGTGCATACCTCCTCAAAAAAAGAACGTATATGCTTGAAGTGTATTCAATGCACACAACTGTACATACATCTGAATTTCAATTATTACTTTGTTTTATAAATCACAACTTACAATTACAATTCATTTCTATTACATATTTTCTAAAATACAATGGAAAATGTTCTAAACCTTGGAAAAGCGTAGAATATTCAAAAGATGAGGCTTGTCAGTCTTACAAATTTGTTATTTCCAAAAGCAATACTACACTACGTAATAAAGAAAAAAAATTATCACATTTTTTGTGTCATCCCCAATTTGGTAGAATGTTGACACATATTAAATACGACTAAAAACTATTAAAAAACTAAAATTATTTCTCTGCGACAGATACTAAATCGTTTAATTTGTTTTTAGGTTATGTTAGTGGAAAGTTGACACAACTAAGTAAAACAAAAAATTAGAATTATTTCTCGGGGAAATATTCTAATTTCTTCATTTAGTTTCCAAGCTAAGTTAGGTTGGGTTGTTAGATAGTTGAACGATGTTAAAATCTTTTTCTAATGTTGGTTAGGTTAGGTAGGGTTGTGTTAGGTAATACAAAATAGGTTAGTCTTTATTTAAGTTACGTTATATTTGGTTATGTGAGGTTGTATTAAAGTTGGATATTTTTTTTAATTAGTTTCTATCGAAAATTCACTACATGAACACGTTAACTTAATAAAATATATGAAAGAATAAATACAAACCTACTATCGGTTTTGACCCCTGGGTTTGAAATGAAATTGAAACAAAAGTACGGAGTCAAAAAATTTTAAACAAATACAGAAAATATATGGTATATTCATTAATAACGTGTTAAAATTGTAATGTGATTATGCAACTTGTTAAATTGTTATTGCGGAAAGTCTTCCGAAAAGTATGGCATTTCATACATATTATCACTGTGCTGTAACCTAACCTGATGTAACTTTTTGCTGTTACAATATTATTCAACCAAATTAAAAATACAATAAAAGAAATGCAGTAACCCTCAAATGATGTGAAAATTTGGCATAAATACTATTCAACTTATTTATTAATAATGTTTCTGCAGTGTCGTGCTAAGTTCGTTAATATCAATCAAATCGTCCCTATTTTTCGAACATAATGAAGAAGATTAACTCAGAAAACAATTAAATAATGTATTTTGAACAACACACGTTAGATATTGATGCAATTTAAACAATTATTGTCGGCGCGTAGTAAATAAAGACGAAAGATTGGTATCGCCGTACTCATATTGCGCCAGAGCGGCATTTGAATGGACACGTGTATTTGATCCGTGATAGAAAATAAACCACTGTAAATATTTCTGGATGTAACGCTGTTCAATTCAAAACGAATTATAATCGGTACCGTTCATTCCACTTGTTATATTATTTCCAATAATTTTTAATATAATTTAACGTCAAACTCGAACTTTGAGCGATATTATATGGATTGTAATAAAATACCAAAACGCCGCAAGCCAATCATTGTGGCACAACTATGCATGTCGGCGACAACCTCCCAGCGCTGTTGCCATTTGCGTCACTCCGTCCCGCGATACATTTGCATTTATCCTTTTCTAAACTTTAATTGTTGCTGTAGTAATTCTATTTTTAATGATAATTTTGCTTTTTTGAGTAAACTAACTACGACCGATTTACGGTCTTATTGCTCGGCAATAAATTTGCAATTTAATGCGAAAGTATAAACAAATATCATTTGAAAAAATCTTAAATGCCTCGTTAACTGTCCTACAAACATTGACAAAAAATACAATTTTTTGCTACAACGGGTTTTACGAAAAATAAATTCCTAAAGTTGTGTTTTTCTAAATTACAGGAAAAATCCTTTTTTGCAGACAATATTCGATACAGAAAAAACGGTTATGCATAAATAATAAAATTAAAATACGTTACATAGGATTGTGTGTTCTTGCGATATATTTTTTATTTTAGGCTACGGTGGAGTGAGCGTTAGCCTATTCACTCCTAGACCGCAAGGTCCCGGGTACGATTCCCAGGTCTGCATTTCTGGGGTGGTTTTTCTGTAGTTTTGCCACTCCCTTGCAACTAATGTTGGAAATGTGCCTCTGCCATCTATAAGCCGCATGCAGGCGCAGATGGGCAATAATAATAATGCCACTCTCCTCTTAACGCCCGCATAACACGTAATAGTTCAGGGGACTATGGTAAAAAAATAAAATGTAATTGGGTCAGAATTATCTGTCAAATAATGACAGTAACCAATTACGCCATAGGTAAAGGAGTAGTAGGAATTATTATTATTATTATTATTATTTACGTAGTTTCGGTATTATGTACGTTCAAACGTTCAAACACAGGGGTAAAAACTTTTGAAACCGATAGTAGTTGTGTGTGTGAACGTGTGTGTGTGTCGATAAATTTTAGGGCCGCTCTGAATTATTACCAGGTATGCTCATTACATGAATTTATAATTTCTACAGCGAATAATATCTTAGCCACTGGCAAAAGAGGGCATAATTCATAGTTTATTATTCAGTTCAGGTTTCATCACTCAATACCAGAATTTAAAGTAAAACTAATACATAGCATATCGCTTGTATCTTATTAATTCAGGCGCCAGGAACCATATTTGGATTTCTTGACAACGAATGCAATATAAATATATAAACACTAAGAATTTTTAAAGTAATCATTCAATGGATCATTCAGTCTTCAACATTGGGTATAAGATAACTTTCGGATAGACAGACTCACAAAAAGATTAAAACATATTAGTTTTCTTTTTCTAATATGTAAATTGCATTCTGGAAACATACAATGATGCAATTTTTGCACTACGATTAAGAATAAATGACAAAAACTGGCACAGCAAATTGATTATTTGAACCAGTTTTTTTTCAAGGCGTACGATAACTACTGCCATAAACTAAAAAAGTCGTACAAACCGTTCCTAGGTATTTGATGATTTTTTTGTAATTAAAAATGAGCATTGCGATCAGGTTAAATTTCTTACAATACCTATAACACTATAACAGTCATATCTGCAAGAGTTTGATTCCATAAGTCGAATACCGAGATCATTGGTCTTATTATGGTCAATTTCTTCCAGAATAATTTTGCCGAGAATCGAACCTATGTTTATTCATTAGTCCGAGTCATATGTCAATACGTCATGTGATGCAATTGTGCGATATACATTGAATACACGCATAAAAAAAGTACCCGGCAGTACCATCGCCGTGTCAATCTAAAAAGAAACATAACTTCCTTGAAACAGGAAGGTCAAATATTGTACTTTCCAGGAAATAATACACACAAAAATATTGTATTGAAAATTTTGTGTACATACATATATTAATTTGAGTGCCATGTTTTATCTACGTCGCTGGCAACTGCGCGTTACAAGACGCTTATGAAATTCATTTCGTGTCGCAAACATAAGTGAATTGAACAGCAATTAATGATTTTTAATAGAACTTTAAAAATATCCTGAAACAAGCGCAGAGAATTGCGTTTTAATGCTTTATAAATTTAGACCAGCCCATGTCTCGTTCCTAAGAATGATGAAATCTTATTGTCGCCAGCAATGGATGCAGCAAATGGAAAATAAATGGATATTTAAGAAACGTGCATAACTGCAAAACAAGTGATTGCAAGAAAATTGTGTGGTTTTAGGTTTTGTTAATAAAACAGTGCAGTAAAAAAATATAGCAAGAAAACGCAATACACATTTGCGCTGCTCGACTATAAAGCGGTATTAAACTGTAGCCGGTTTAGATAAGGTTTTCATTGTCAATTTGGCCAAGACCAAATGCGGAGTTACATTGTGAATGACACTTTAACATCCAGACTGAAGATTTAAAACGTAATTCTAGAACTACGCGTAATACTCGTGCGGTAATAATCAAGGAGCGCATTTGAAATATACATTTAGCATAAATCAAACTAATTGTAGATAACATATCACTACGAGTTGCATACAAAATTGTATTACCAAGAGCCAACTGTGGTCCTTTAGAAGCATTTTAAGCGTTAATAAATTATATTAAAACTCGTTTAATTATAAAGCCATACATAGAAGATAGGAGTGCATGTACAGGTATTTGCGTAGGTATCCAATACGCAATAAAGATATTATGATCCCAGATTACCATATAAAACAAACAACGTTCGAGTGTTTATCTTCCATAAATACACGCTAGTGCCTTGTAACGGCGTGTGTAAAGTATTGCTATATTGGATGTTTATCATCGCAATTAGCGGTTTATATTGCTGACCTTAGTCGCGAGGAGCATCGAATACATTGTGGCGCGTGAAAAAATAGCCAGAAACGTAATTGGCCCATAGCCAGGCCGATCGTCGCGTTTCGTAACAGTTCGAGAAGAATGCATACACGTCCTACGGTCGAGAATACGTTCGACAGTTTAAGCGACACAAATCAGCATGTGAGAAAGTTTAGCGGGCATTACATTTTTGGCGTGCAATCAAAGTGTTTTCCGCGATATGTAAATATTATGCATAGCTTAATGTTACCGGGAAATTGAACGTCACGGCCACGGCTGAGAACTCCATTAGCAAAAATTCATAGAAACTAAGAGTGGAAACGTGTAGCGTTGCTGCAAGATCTAATCGTCATACACGAACGTTTAAAATAAAACTACTTACTACAAGATAACAGGGCATGGACCAGAAACTGCCAAGGTCGGACGTGGTGATTATTTGTCTTAAAGCTCTCCTAATGAGATACCCTGGTTCCTTTCCAAACTCATCAACTCTGCATTTAATCGTGACATGAGCATCTAAAAGTACCAGTAGCCAACAATGTACAGGCTCTTTTTTGTTGAAGCAATACATTACAAAATAACCAGAGTAATAACCAATGACTGCCGCCTGCAGAATATATAAGAAATAGCAACATGACAATGTGTTGTTGAAGTTACCACGAAGTACACAATTCATAGATCGAGGAGGCGTGATGGACGATGAGCCTAAAAAACTTTTTTATTTTTTCATTGACAAAATACAATTGATTTTTTCTTCTTCTAAAAATAAAGTTTTATTAAATATTGCAACATCCAAAACTATTTGGAGTTTTTTAAAGTGGGATTAAAATTTGTATTAAGTTTTGGAGTTTACTTGTAACTTTTGTACAACTTTCTAAGAATTTGAGGAATATTCTGATATATTACTCAAATTCTCAGAAAATTGCAATATTTTTTTAATAAAAGATATCTAATATTGCTAAATCCAAAACTGTTTCGAATTGTTGTGTTCTGGTCTGATTTAATTTTTTTTATCGAGTTTTGCAAATTTGTTGTAAGTTTCGTGCAATTTTCTGAAACGTTGAGGAACAATCTGAACCATTTTTGTAGACTTTTTGAAAACATTGGAACAATTGTAGTTTCAGGCAATTTACATAATTGATATATTATTCGCGGTGAACGTTCTAATACTTTTGATATATAGATTAAAATTCTGGAATTTGATAAAAAAATCTTGATTAAATTTTCTGATTTTTCACTTTTTACGGTTTCAAAACGTCTGTATTAGGAATTTTAAATTTACCTCTAATCCTTTGAACATTTTAATGAAAATTTTAGACAATTTACCTTTCTATATATTTTGATAATTTTTAGGTAAATTTTAAAACCTTTACAAAACGTTGTTTATTTAAAATTAATCATATTTTATTTAAAAAAATGCCGAAAGTTAGCATATTTAGTTATATATTTTGATAATTATTGCAAATTCACTAAAAATTTCCGGTTTTTCACTCTGTTAGTTTTGTATTAAATTTTTCTAATTTGCCTTGTGATATTTTTGATATTTTGATTGCATACAGGGTGTTCGTAAAGTATGGAATAAATTAATTATTTCGGAAATTGAAAATATTTTGGAAAAATCCTCGGACACGTCGATTTCTAATTTTGAAAATACACTTTTTGCTAACTTTTAGTAAATTAACTGGCCCGTTTTTAGACAATCCATAAACATTTTTTAAACTTGTATAATTTTTATCTCTAGGAATTGTTTACCACTTCTGGTGGTTTTTGCAAATTACATACATCTGCATTTTTCGGTTTCTTAATCACTCTTTCATTTAGTGTTTTAGATATGTTAATTAATAGCAGTTACGAGTATAGAGCGTTTAAAAATGTATATTAAAGTAGTCGATAATTTGTTTTAAATAATACTAATCGATATGTTAACCGTAAACGTAATGACCGATGCTTTTATTCGAATAATTAAAATCGACTTTAATACTTAAAGCTTGCTTTGTTGAGCCAGTGAAATTCAATATTTTACAGTATCAAAAATACGTAATTGTATCAAATAATTCATTTCGATTTTTTAAAATATGATTATATAAAATGTTCAATTTGATTGGTAAACTTTGATTATTTTCAATAATATAATCGATTAATAGAAAAATAATAGAATATTATTTTCGAATTATTTTGATAATATACTGTTTTCCACTCCCTGCATGGTAAGTACACTGTTATAACATTGATTTAGTGGAAGTAAGTCCCACTTACCGATAAAGCTTTGGTTACTATGAGCAACGGGAAGTAATTTCAATAGCGTTCTTTCTCTGGCACCAGTCTTTAAAACACTTTTGATAACACCTCTTCGACTTCTCCGGCAGTAGGAAGGAACAGGCAGCATTTGCAGCATCTTCAATTGCCATTTCTTGTTTATTTTCATTGGAATTCATTGTACAACTGAACGAATGCAATTTCTGACATTCACACTTTGTTTGAAAAATAGTCTTAGCAACCAAAGCCGTACTGACATTTTGTTCATGTTGCGAAAATAAATTAATCAAACACAAACAATTAAACCAACTTCACTAGTGGAAAAACAGTTATAAGCAATTTGAGAGGTAAGTTTTGACTAGTCTCAGTCTTTATTGCTAGCCCTCGCTGTCGCTCGGGCGCAAACTCGACCTCGACTGGTAAAATATACTTACCTCTCTTAATGCTTAAATAATTCTTTTCCACTCCCTACATGGTAAGTACACTGTTGCAACATCGATTTGATGGAAGTAAGCTCCAATTACCGATATAGCTGTGGTTACTATGAACAACGGGAAGTAAGTAAACAAATACATCCATCAGGGAGGTAAGTAAATTAATTTCAATAGCGTTCTTTCTCTGGCACCACTCTTTAAAACACTTATACGCATTTTGATAACGCCCTTCGACTTCTCCGGCAGTAGGAAGGAACAGGCAGCATCTGCAGCCTCTTCAATTGCCATTTCTTGTTTATTTTCATTGGAATTCATTTGTCAACTGAACGAATGCAATTTCTGACACTCACACTTTGTTTGAAAAATAGTCTTAGCAACCAAAGCCGCACGGATAATTTGTTTAAGTTGCGAAAACAAATTAATCAAACACAAACAATTAAACCCACTTTAGGAGTGGAAAAACAGTTATAAGCAATTCGAGAGGCAAGTTTTAACCAGTCTCGGACTTTATTGGTAGCACTCGCTGTCGCTCGGGCGCAAACTCGTCCTCGACTAATAAACAATACTTTACTCCCTTAATGCTTAAATAACTATTTTCCACTCCGTACATGGTAAGTACACTGTTGTAACATTGATTTGATGTAAGTGAGCTCCACTTACCGATAAAGCTGTGGTTACAATGAACAACGGGAAAGTAAGTAAAAAATTACATCCCTCAGGGAGGTAAGTAAAATAATTTCAATAGCGTTCTTTCTCTGGCACCACTCTTTAAAACACTTATACGCATTTTGATAACGCCCCTTCGACTTCTCCGGCAGTAGGAAGGAACAGGCAGCATGTGCAGACTCTTCCATTGCAATTTCTTGTTTATTTTCATTGGAATCCATTTTACAACTGAACGGATGCAATTTCTGACATTCACACATTGTTTGAAAAATAGTCCTAGCAACCAAAGCCGGTCGGATATTTTGTTCAAGTTGCGAAAATAAATTAATCCAACAAACAATTAAACCAACTTCAGGCGTGGAAAAACAGTTATAAGCAATTCGAGAGGTAAGTTTTGACCAGTCTCGGACTTTATTGCTAGCGCTCGCTGTCGCTCGGGCGCACACTCGACCTCGACTGGTAAACAATACTTACCTCCCTTAATGCTTAATAGATATTTAACCCTGTATATATTAATCAATATGTGCGAAAATTTTGATTGAAAAATGGTTTTGGATATATAAACTTATAACTCTAAATACTGTACTCCAAATACTTGAATAGTCGATTCTTTCAATTAAAACATTTTGAGTAATCGAGTATATCGTAATAAATGGATTGATTGGTTCATTCGAATAATTTATCTCGATTATTTTCACGTTTTCTCTTCAATCACACATTATTATACATTAATCGTTTTATTTTTATCAATTCGTTTTTCATCAAATATTTTACTTGAATAATAAAAATTGTATTTTTCACGAATATTTAAATCAATTAAAAATGCATAACCTGTATTATTTTATTCCAATTATTTTTATAATCGATTATACTTAAATCGAATATAAAGGGTTAATTATTTTAAACTTTCAAAAATGATTATATTTTAATTGTATATAGGAACGTGTTTTTTCCGATTAAATAATATAAACTTTTATTGTATTCTAGTATTAACAATTGTAGAAAACATGGAAATAGATTTGGCGGATACATATTTAAGATCATTATGCATCTGCCCGATGAAGACACTGTGTGTCGAAACATGTCGCAGACAATACAATTTTTTCATTACCCATTCATAATTATAGAAAAATAATCGCTTCTTGTATTAGAATAATAATATCAATTACAGTCGATTTAATCGATTATTCTATTGGAATTATTTCATTAATATTAATATTATTGATTTAGTTGTACATAAATTGACAGTTTCGTTCCATTAATGTTAGTATATCGATTATTTTCCAGATTTTAAAATTGGCAATACTTTAATCGTACGTACATAAGAAATTCTTTTATTGGAATACTTTTGATGATCGATTATATAAAATATATTATTCCAATAATAAAAATCGTTCATTTTATGCCTTCGAAAATCGATTATACTCTTAATAATACAATAGATTAAAGAAAAACAATCGATACTTATATTCGAATTATATCGATTATACAGTAATCATACATAAATTTATTGTTTATTATTCGACTAATAATGATTTACACCACTTTATTTTACTGGTAAAAGTAGATTAATTTATTTTATTTTTTAATTTATTTAATTCGTTTGGTAAGCGAATATATGAAATATGTTTGCGAATAATATAATCCTCATAATCCTAAAAACTATTGATTAGTTTTACTAGAATAATATATAAAATAGATAAATATTCGAGAATTTTATTCAAATCATATAATACATTGTTTTATTCGAATAGTATAATCGATTATTTAATTCGAATAATTCTTTATTATTATTTAACACGGTTAAAGTCGAGTATACCTTAATCGTAATAAATTAATTGCCTCGACTATTTATTTTAATTATTGATTATAGAAAAATGGTCGATTCATTTATTTCATTCAAGTGTAGCTTTCATTGAAACGTAACGTAATAAAAAAAAGTAACAAAACTTTGCCATTGCAAAGCTAGCATTGTATGAAACGAATTTAGAACAGCCTCAAGATCATACTACTTCCTATTCGGCAGCAGCTGTAAAATTTGTGTCTGATGTCATCTCTCTGTAAGTACATGGTAACTTACCAATGAAACTGGAAATTAACCTTAATACCCGACCTCTACTACTGTGATTTTAGAGCCAACAACAATATCTACGTATAATTAGCGAGCTTATTTATAGCCCTAAGATGATAGATAAGTATGGATCTGCCAATTGAACCACAGAACAAAATCGCAATGAAATGTCAACCATTCAAGGCAGTACAAAGCGCAGAGACTAAACCGACTATGATACTCATAATACCAGTGGAAATGCGGCTACATTATTCTTACGTGTAATGGCAGTGCACGGCACGCCCCAGTTGGAAAAAGACAATGAAGACATAATCTTGCCGATATTAATGGGCGTAATTTAATTACAACACTTGTGCAGAAAGCGTGAATATCACTTCTGTACCGGCTTGTTCCTATGTTTGTTGCAAAATATATGTCTGAAATATGATAAAATATGACCAAAAAAGACGCCAGCATATCTTGCAAAATGAGTGGACATTCGTGAAGGCTTGGGTTCAAAATTAATTAAAACAGGTACGTATTTGTCGTAATAAGACCTGAAAAGGAGTCCAAGGGGTTTATCGAGTTTTATTACAGGCTGTAAGCTACTTAACACGGTACATACGTAAGACTATCCATTATACCTTTGGTTGCACTATAGAATCTTAACTTCTTTGAAGGATTACCAAATATCGGTAGAAGTTGCAATACTATACTCTAGGGTTTCTTAATCCTTCTAATATCCCATCTCTAATCGTTTGTAAGTAAATGTACAAAGAGATGTAATAAAATTATAAATTCTGATGTTACATTGAGGCACAATTAGTAGTAAATTTGTGATACTATAATGTGAATCTGTGCAGCTGCATATTAAATACAATATGCAATAAAATGTCCAAAATGTATTATGCTGACAAATTGTGACATTCTGGTTTGTCTAATCGAAGTGAAAGAATGAAGATGAAACAGGGTAAAAGTGCCATTAACTCTATGTAAATACGATATATGTAATAAAATAATAGTGATTCCATATTATTGTTGTAAAAATAAATAGCGCTGTGTTAAAACGTTAAATGTTATAAAATAGATACAGAATAGATAGAAACAATGATAGAACAGGTACATGTTGTAATTCGTAGTTTGAGTTGGACACATTAGGTACATTTCAGCATTAGGTTGTCGTCAAAATAATTCTAGAAGCAGACTCAATATCTAATATGGTAAGAAAATTGACATTTGTGTCTAGTAAAGAAGATGCAAAAAAATGCCACAAGAGATATAAATTTTAGTAACTTCGTGAAACTGGAGGACTCTTCGTATGATATTCAAAATTCACTATATAAGAAAGACCTTTTCCACAAATAAACAATTATTACAAAATAATAAGAAATCTATGTTTGTGGTGTTTCAATTTTCTTTGATAGTGAATTTTGGTTAAGATGATACGAATAGTCCTCTATTTTCTGTAAGTAACGTAAAACACAAGCAACAATTACTAATAAGAAACATTTGTTCTAGCAGAACAGTAAAACATTTATTTCTCGCATTTAGTATCGTAATAATAATGTGCCACTTTACTAAATTAAACATCGTTTAATAAAATGGGACTTTGCTGCATAGGTATGTCACTTTACTATAATTTCCTCTAGGAAAAGGACTCTAGGAGTACGGGAAAAATCACACCAACAAATTCTGTACAATCATTCCTCCGAAATATTAACAGCTGAAGATACATTTTGAAAAAGCTCATTATTACCAACATTTTTTTTTTAATTCAACGTTTGCTTATTATTGTTATAAAGCATCCCGATTTAAAAAAAAACTGACATTTTCATCAAACTTGGAAAATTTCAGTTATTAAAATTTCATTTTTTGACGCTTAGTTTCAAAATGGAACTGGCAACGATGCTTGAACTCGCTAGTTCTCTTGTATTTTGTCCAAGTAGGTTTAGATTTGTCAGTTACATTTCTGAAAGTTAGTCACATCTAAATTTATTTTAAATTTTTTTCTGTCATTTTTACCGAACTCCGCTATTGTTATCTAGCAACCCCTCCAGAGGTAATGCACCATTTTTGAATCATCCTGTATAGTAATGTCACATCATTTAATCAATTCAATTTGCTTTTCTGGAAAACTAAAACATTCTTCATCTGAATTCCTGAATGACCTTAGGCGCCTCTAGTTCTTGGTGGTTAAATATATTTTTCTAATTTTTTTATACAACGCTTTCCTTGACATATCGAGCGATCAACAAAAATCGACGACGAAGTTGGCGATGACAATCTCAAGTCATGTCTGCACTGAGATCACATGCGCACACGTGCAATGGTGGATGTCATGTTGACATTCACATTTGATCTTAGTGCTGGAGACATGACTTGAGATTGCCAACGCCAATATCGTCGTCGATTTTTGTTGAACGCTCGATACCTTTCAGCCATACTAGTTTATTGCCATTCTCTATGACTTTTGAAGTAATGAATGTCATATAACAATTTCCTTCACGTGCTCAAGAGACATATATTATAATGAATGTCAATTTTAAATTTTTAAATATGATATGTGTTTGTATAAATTTGTACTTATAAACAGGGTTGGTGTGATATAAATCATAATTTAAAATATGATTTAAATAAAATGTTTTTTTTTTAAATAAATCATTGGTTTAAATCAAAATTTATATATTTTTTAAAATTATGTATTGATTTTGCAACATTTGTGCATTTCAATAGGCGAGCAATTAAAAATATAATGCAACTAGAGAGTTAGCATGGTTTAAACTAGATAATTGTAAATAAATAAAATATTTATCATTTCTTCCATTGATGGTCCATCACATAGTACAGATAGATGCACATAATTGTTTCTCAATCATGAATTCTTGTCCAAATTTAAGAATTTATTAAAAAATATATAGTTTAAATCGTGATGTAAATTCATTGCTTTAAATCATATCTACCCTGGCCAAACCTGGCAAAAACTCCAAATCTGATTTCTTTGATTTGATTTCTTTAAAATAATCATTGATTTTTGATTATTTTTATAAAATCATGATTTATTCCAACCCTGCTTATAACCAGTAATACAGAAAGCGAAAAAATAGTATACACAAACCTCGTAAGAAAATCGTCATGTTATAAACTTATAGCATTTTAGGTTAAGTATAAAATATATTGTTGCCACCAAATTTGTAGTTCTAAAAAGTATTTATAGGAGTTTATTAGTACACTGCCCAAAATTACCATTACCAAATTCCATGTTTGGATCGGTATGTACAACAATGTCGCTATGTAGACTACAATAATTAGCAATACATTTTCTTGGAAAATTAAGTTTTTCTGGAAGAAATTCATAAAACAGATATTTCATCCAATTCAGTTTCAAATTATACTATTCTTAGAAACTTTGTATTTGAATTTAAGCTATAATTATAAACTTCCACTTCCAAGTCTCCAATTATCTGATCACAATTCACGAAATTAAAAACAATTTCTCAAAATAAGCTGATATTTTAGGAAAAATATGTAAACCATGAACAACAACTAAATTTATTTAGAGTCGTGTGTCGTAATTCAACAACAATTGAAACGGTAGTTTGAAGAAGGGAACGAATGCACAAACCATGTTTTGTGAAATTGAAGAAAACTTAATGAAAAATATTTTTTTCATTAACAATTTCCTTCACGTGCTCAAGAAACATATATTATGAAGAAAACTTGCTTAAATTTCCACATAAATAGAATTTAAAGATTAACAACATTATTATTATTGGCTTGGTACGCAGTAACCATATCCTTTCTTTTACGTAAGGTTTTGAGCCCCCCTCAAAACATTTCTTTGCCGAGGAAATTCAAATTTTGAATTTTGAGGCTCTTGATCCCATCTTCAAACTACCGACTGAATGATCGATTATTATTCTTGCACAATGTTTTCCTGGAAAGAAATTTATAAAATAGATTTTCAGTACGGTTCCAAATTGTACTATTTTTCGATGCTTTGGACGACAGTTTCAAAATGAGAAGGAATAATGACTTCAATTTTTATTATTATCGCATAATTCTGCATCCATATTTTAAAATCGTTCGAAATTCAATGATTGTACGACAATAATAGCTATTTATGTAATAAATACAGTCTTGCTCACATAAATCTAGTACAAACAATTTGACATTGCCATATAAAATTGCTATTGTAACCTAATTTCTTGTACTAGATTTAAGTGAGCATAACTGTACATAATTTAGGACTTTATGGATGAGCCTTAAAGTATAAGCTCCGAGCGAGCTTGTGAGCGAGGACTATAAATAGGGCGTATCCATAAGTCCTTCTATGAACGCATAACATACAAAGCTTTATGTTCGACTACTTTTAGCATTTTAGGAATACTTTTGAAATAAAAACTGAAACAATATATACTCGCATATTTTTATCAGGTTGTCACACAAATGTCAGTCATTGTAAATTTAACAAATTGGATGAAATTACATTTGCGGAGGAAATTGCAAGCCAACCATTAGATGCAAGAGAATCACTGCTGTCAACTAAATCAATTTGTATTATATTTGTTTGGTGTTTTCCTGGTTAAAATTAAAAGCTGATATTTCTGAGATTGACAGGCGTCCGTTTTACTTTATCATTCATTATGTACTAGTCCGAAATGTATGAGATTCTGGCCTACTAACAAACATAAAAAGGTCATATTTTCGGACAGTCGAACATAAAATTATTATCGTCTCATTTTCTTTGAATTATTTCTATTATTTCGTAAAAGCTTTACGGAAAATGCAGTTATCCTGTAAAAGCTTCATGGTATAGATTTCTTGTCCAATTTAGTTTTAAATTACTTCATTCTTTGAAGTTTTCGATAAACATTTGATGTGACAATTTATTGCATTGCGCAGGGATATTCTATGCAGTGTGGTTGATTTATTCTGCGAAACTGTCAAAGGTACATTAAAAAAATTATAAGAAACTTGTCATACGCAACCTGGTCTACAAAATGGCGCATTCTTTTATTTTCCCATAACCAATCTATTTACCGGAAAGATACGTATCCAACTTTTATTTAATGGAACACCCTGTATATCTTTACAGAATTTTACACTACCATTGTATTTTTAAGTTATGCCCAATATTTCAAAACACAGAATTATTGTAGTGGCTGTGATAATGTTTTGTGCATACTTGTGTAATTTGTCAGTGTACAAATTGAATCATAAAATAGTATATTATGCAACGAGCATTTAATAACCATTAAATGCGAATTGCATACACTATTTTTACTACGACAAAGCATGAAAAGTGGTAATTGTCAAAATTTATTAAAAAGTAATATACAACACAATAATTTTAATATATTTAACAATATGTTTTCTACGACACAGCATAAAAATTAATAATAAATATTTAACATAAATTGCTTGATTTCGTTGGTCGCAAACGTTTTAGCCTTTTTAGGTTTATATCCTTCAGATTTTCTTTTTAATAATGCATATTTGGGATATTTGGATATATCCACATTATGTTTGATAGCCGACGTAGATTTCAAAATTGAATATTGTGTCCATAAAGTTGGAGATTTCAATTTTTTTGATAATTCGTTAAGATAAACAAGTAAGACGTTTTCGGAAAAGCTGCTGACCTTACTTGTGTTTCTCCAATCCATAAAATTAGAGCAAAATGTGTCGTAAGTTTAAAAAAAAAAAAAATATTTAAATTTAAATTAAATTTTAATTTTCGGGTTAAATTTTCCATATCACTACCACTATTCGACATGTTTAATGATTTTATTTTAAAAAATCAACAATTTATTAATAATACGAATCACCAATTCCCCATGCACAGCTGTCAAAACTAATTAATTTTATATCTGTCATTGTCATGGCTTTTTAGATAAACTTGAATTTTAATGAAAAAAAAATGTATCTAAATGACTATCACTTAGGTACAGGTAGCGAATGTATAATATATCAATTAAAGTGTAGGAGTAGAAAAAAATATTTTGAAACAATAAAAAAACTCATAATTATATTGAAAGTATTCTTTTGCTATAAATTTACTTTCAGATAATTTAAACGTGATACAAACAAATTATAATTTTTAAACCAGTGTAGAAATTGAGTCTTAAAAAAATATTTTCCAATTATAAAAAAATCGTAATTGCATTGAAAGTATTCTTTTAGCATAAATTTACTTTCAGAGATTTTAAAAGTGATACGAGAAAATTATGATGTTAAAACACGTGTACAAATTGAGTCTTTATTTTGGAATACAAGTATGTGTATTTTGTAGGTCAGTTGCATTTAGTATAATTATTTTCTATTGCACTGCCTCGGAGTATAATATATCTACCATCAAAGCAGTTTAAAAGTAAAATCAAGCAATACCTTCTAAGCGAAGCGTTCTATAGCTATTCAGACTATTTAAATAATGATTTCATTGACCTACTGTGATCATATGCTGTGAGTAGTTATCTGTTATACCTATACTAACTGTGGTAACTATACTGAGTGTCCGATAGACTGCTCGATCTATAGTCATATCTATACATTATATTATTTTAGGTTTTTTTTATATTTCTGTTATGTACTGTATGTGTGTTTATCTACTGTTTTTATGTTAAAATAGTTTTTGTATGTTGCTATATTAGTGTTTCCAGATGTCAAAACTGTGATATTTTTCTTCACTAACATACTTTACAAACTATGTAACTTTGACTTGTGTATGCTGTATAGTTCTAAACACAATAAATTTTATTTTATTATTATATTGATTTCGCGGTACTTCTGAGGATGATTCCTAAACCGAAAGAAATACCACTTATTCGAGTTTATCCCTCATTGACATGCGATAAGAGAATCCTCGGTTACCTATTATTTTATGCACAAAACCGGCCTAAAGTAGGATATTTTGGCATGCTAATAATTATCGTTTGAAAGACTAGGTTTCGTGCGTTAATATAATGCAACCGATGATGCTCTCGTAGCATGCCCATATAAAGTTATGGGGAAGCAACAAGCATAAAAGAAATTCAAGAATGGCTGGTGAATTCATACTTTGACCTATATGCAAATTCAATATAAAAACTAATGTAGCTTTAACACTACAGAATTAAGTTAATAATAAATGTAATAGTAAAATTAGAGTAACTTTTTCAACACAATGAATAGAAATAAGTTATAATAAAAACCGTTACTAAATAATTTGTAATTCGTAATATGCAACAGCATTTTAATACAATATGATTACTTTAGACATCAATACAATAGCTAAGCTGGCAGCAAAACTCCAAAACTGCAAACACTATGCATATTCATACCCAAAGCAGATTTGCTGTCCGCCAAATATTTCCCTCCAGCCTTTCGCTTTTAGCAACACAAAGTGATTGATCTGACTTGTACACACCAGATATGTAAAACAGATTACGGATTAGGAGGGCATTTCGGTTAATACTTCCTCCTTAATCACTGTCTGCATGAAACGGCGTTTCTGGCTGGCGCTGGCGCGCGGAACCGAAAGTCGTTCCAACGCCGAAGCCATAATTTGCATGCGGAGGTGATAAGGACATGAATATTTATTTTCAGGCACTTTATTAATATTTAAGTGTAATTTCATAACACTTATCGCAAAGCATAGATAGTGATTGTAATTTTACGCTGAATAATTTAATACGTGCAATGCAGTGAATATTCAAAAAATTCCAGATTATGTTATAATTTATGTATAATTATAGAATAGTGAGAAAATGTTTGAATACTTTTATCTCTGCAATTAGGATGGTAACGTGTGGCGTTTAAAGCAAACGAATTTAAATTTAAGCGCCTTTCAATCATTTCACGTTTGCATGGCTGGATTATATTGAAGAAGGGAAGTAATTTACAAATGGAATTGTGTGATTGTTAGCAAAACTGGTATACTTTTCAGTTTCGAAAACTCTTCAGAAGTTTGCAAACTCCTCTACTCTGTGCAGCGAAACGAATTATCCGTCTTCCTTTTTAGTTGGCCTGTCCGCACGTTTTTGCGTTCAAAGTATAAACAGCCCCATTCACCAATCATTGTTAAGCCCATCATTATAAAACAATGTTTAATATACAGGGTGAGTTTTTTCGGATGTTTAGTATTTCGCTTTCTCCGATCTCGGGAACTATCGGAGATAGAGGAACGATTTGTTTCCATTAGAAAATACTCTGTGTGTAATAAAAAATAAACTTTGTGTCTTAACTCAAAAATTATAGCTTAAATAAAATAATCGGTTAGACTGTATTATTAAGCACATAATTACGTATAACTTTTTCCTTTACACATTTTTTCTAAAGTAAATAATAACAGATCCATAGACACCGAACAAAATAACAAAAGATATATATTTTCTAGTCGAGCTTTTTAGTTTTCTTTTTTCGAGATATCTAGTTAGCCTTGCAATTTGTCCAAAAGACAAAAAGCTCATGAAATTGAGCTTGTAAAACTGCAATTCTTTCCCCATTTAATTGTCCCTCTATCTCTGCTAGTTTCCGAGATCCCCATACTAAACATCCGAAAAAACTCACCCTGTATATAGTGGAAGTTCATAAGAATTACAGATTGTAATCATTCATTCTTCAAAATTGGTCACTATAGTGCAGTCACATTAAGTAAGTTAAAAGTAATACAGATAAGTGCAAATTCAGGATGATATATCCAACTGGATATTCATTAGAAGTATTATTTCGTTAAAATGCACCAAAACATTCGACTATCAAAATTTATAAGGCAAGGAATTGTAAATAATGTGAACGCAGATGATAATTATTGGTCAGTAACAATAAGAGAATAAAGGAATCATAAGAACAAAAACAAAGAAAAATCACTAAAGGGAACACTTAAAGGTCAGTGTTTCATAGGTCGTTCCGAAATCTGACGAAATTCTCTGATACCACTGGTCAACACGATTTCTGTAACACGGATCTTTGATAGCGAGTTTGATAATATTGTTTCACGCTGAATTCAAATCTGCAACCAGAAATTGTCTATCACCCACACTTTTTTCTGGAACATTTTTTTTCTATTACAAAATTTATAGATATTTATTTATTTTTATTTATTGGTAAAATTATTTTTATTTTATTTTACTATTTAATTATTTAATTTCGCCTGACTAAATGGAACCTTAAACTTAACAAAATTTATCGTTATTGTAGAAGTATCAGGGTAAAATAAAGCTCTTTACTCGGGCGAGGTGTAGTTAGGCCCCATATATGTTTATAATTCCGTCCTCATGATTCAGCAAAACGAATAACATTTTTGAATTCTGCATGCTTAATATGATTAGAGTCGCGTATTTAACCTTTTTTGGCACTTTTTTAAATTTTGTATAGCAGTGACTGAAATTCTCTAAAATGGGGATGTACGCTACCAGGACAAGATGAGTTAGCATATGGTTGTCCATTCATACTAAACACGGAGGATAGATGTTATCCAGGTCAAATATACCCTAAAAGTTACACGAAAATTTGTTAAAACATTTTTATAGTAATTTTAATTTCAAATATTCGATTATTTCTGAAACTGTGCTTGTGTATTACTTACAAACTTTTGGTGGTACGCCAAAACTGAAAACATATTTGGGTTCTACATGAAAAGTATAACTACAATCTGCTATCAAACCTTCTGTTACACAAAAAAAGTTTCATTTTGTTGACCAGTGTAATTGTGCCTATACTCTATTTAGTAACTAGGAGGAGCGATTCATATTTGGCGCGCGAATGCCTACACTTGTGATTGGCTGAAAGCACGCAAATTTCACAAGGCACCAAGACGCTGTTTTTAACGCATATAACCTCAATTCGAAGCGTCCGTCAGTCTTATTTTCTTAATATCCAGCAAAATTTTGCAAGTAAACAATCAGTTCTGTTCAGAACTTATCTATATTTGCTGATTAAATAATAGTTGCGTGTACATTCTCTGGTAGCATAGACTTCGGCGATGTCTTCAACAAGTGTTCGACTAGATCGTACCAGCAATGGACGGAGCTTTTGCCAATAACGCTGTCGGGCGTCGCGGCGCACCTAAGTATGGGACAAGCTAAATTTAGAAGCGATCGGAGCTTAATATGTTGCAATCACGACGGCCCACATGCATCATTCCATTGTGTTCCTACACTTAACCCAAATTTAGGAAAGAACGATGACAACTTGATTACAAACTTGGCATCACGTTTTTTTATATAATTAAAAATCGATACTAACGAGAGCGGGGTGTGGATGACTAAAATTGGTTCGTAATGCTATTAGTAAGAAATGTGGGTCGGATCTAGATTGTGTTATTTAGCGGAATGTGCATAAAAAGTACTTGCAGGGTTTAAAAAATTATACAGCAATGGCCGTGTATTGTGCAAGTTTATGGCGACTTGCTCGTGCATTGTAATGGGACTGCGTTCCAACGTGATCGAAAAATTAATCGCAAAATGAATCATAGCTACAGGAAAATAACATTTACCATGTACCAAGCACGTCATTTAGATATGGTTCAATTTGTTAGATTCCTACACGCAAATTTGCAGTGCAGTTATTTGTAGGTGGCTGCAATATTTACCGTGCTATGGGTAATTTGAGGTTAATAAACCATAAGTAAGTGCCTGGAAACTGCATCTTACTTAAGTAGAAAGCACCGGTGATAGTTTTTATAGTAAAAGTAAAAATACCTCGGCGAGCAAATGAACATAAAATCGTAGTCATTGACATAGAAGTGCAAGATTGATGTTTAGAGATCCGTCTGCTTTCGAGAAAGCTCCCTTCCCCCAACATAATGAATTTTCTCTCGGACCTGAACCTGCAGATAACTTACAAACTCAACCCATATAAAAATCATACAGGGTGCCCATACAGTCCCACATTGAAGTGTAACTACTAAAACCACTTTCTCTCGCATTGGGGGTATAATTTGGCAACCGGTTGGAACCTGTAATGTTGTACTCACGAAATTGTATTGAATATGAGACGCAAGGACGTCAATTAACTCCACTTGACCGTAAAAATTATTTTCTATACGCTCAATAGATTACCGTTGCTCCTTGAATAATTCATTTTTTTTCGCGAGGCGTTACAAAAATATCAACGAAAATAAAGAACACGTTTGCTTTCATTACACTAATGATACACATATTTTGGTAACTCTCACTCGCCCGTCTCCAAGCACATCCATGAGTTTTTTTTTAACGGCGCCAAGGCCTGTAGGTCAAGGTTACGTGTCACTTCTCATATCCTACCTACGTAATCCTAAAAGGTAATACGTGTACTTGCGCTCTGCGATGCCAATCTTTTTTTAGAGCTCGGTTATTTTCGACGTTTGGCTTTCCAAAGACATTTTAAATGAGCCGAGTGTGTGACTTGAGTGGCAGAGCCAAGGCTGGCGCTAACGCAAAGTAATGCAATATCCGCAAACCTGCTCATTGATAAGAAGCGAAGCGGATTTCAAATATATTGCAAGTTATTCCTAACATCCAACAACTGATATATTCCGGATACTTCGAAGTGCACTTGTTGGTATAAAAATAAATATATTCGTGGATTCTCCCAGTAACGACACACACATTTCCGAGGAATCAATTTATAAGGCGGGCTATTTCAGCTATGTACTTACATACCAGTCACAAGAACGTAATTATTTTGTAGTTGCTCAGAAACACCGAAGGTTGACAGTTTCTGAACGTTACCCTTCACACCAAAAATACGCAGCTTATATACAATTAGAAACAACAAGGTTCTATGGACCGTGGAAGTGCGATGACAAGTAGAATTTAGGTTTCCCTCATTAATACATGTTCCTAACAACAGAAGTTACAAATTACGTATCATCGCTCCGATAACAGTCAGAAATTTTATATTACTCTGTGCAATGTGGACAAATTTGAATGTTGATTCTTTGATTGTTGTGAATGAAAAATGTTAATTCAGACCATTTTCCTATGATACAATGGTTGAAAACAGATAAAACCTCTATTTAAGAAAGTCACATCGAAATTAATTTACATTTGAAATACATAATCTTATGTTACGAGTATAACCTGAAAACTAATAGGAATTAGAAATTCTCAAGTCTTAAAAATAAATAACTTTTTATTATACGTACTTATTTTAAAACATATACAGTGTTATTCATAAAAATATAAGCCGCGGTTTAACGGTGGTTTAATCTTAGTATCCTTGGTAACCCTTTGAAAACATCGCTAAACCACCGCTAAATCACAGTTTTTTTTAGAATAACACTGTTACAGTGTTAAATCGCGGTTTAACGGTGGTGTAATCTTAGTTACCTTAGTAACCCTTTGTAAAACATCGCAAACCACCGCTAAACCGAGGTTTACATTTTTATGAATAACACTGTTTTTATCCGTTTATACAATGACGCAAATGTGACATTTTCAGAACAGGACACGGAAAACTTTTCCCGATCTGCAATTTTTTTTCCGTGCGTGAGTGGAGTACATTTTCAGTACACCGCCAGCGCACGAAAATATTTTCTAAATCTCAGATTATTTTCCGTGCGCTAAACAACAATTCAACAAAAAATCAATTAGAGTGATTATAAGAATAAGTATAATAAAAATTATCGTTCATTACTCGTATAGAAATGGATTTTTCCGTGCTTGCATGGATGTCCGTGTGAGGCGAATCCGAGAATTTGTCACGCGCAGACGAACAAATCCTTATTTCCAGACTCGTTCACGACCTTTTTGCAACCGAGTTGGCTGGGTTTTATTTTTGTCATGTTGGACAAACTGATTCAGTTATGCAACGGAAATTAATTATTTTGTTATGTGGATGTCTACAGGCATTTGCTTCCTACCACAGTGTCAGATTTATAATTTAGGGCAGCATTTAATACAAATTGGCTATCCTAAGTCTACGCACGATCCTTGTCCAAATTTCAATAAATTGAATGGTTTTCAATGCATTATTTTTCATTTTCTTTCCTGCCGTTCCATTTTTATCTCTGAAAATTTAAACTTTACATCTATCAACAATGTTATTTAAAAAATATAACCTCAAATTGAAAACAACATAAGCTAAAATAAAATGACAAGTTCCATTGGGGCATTCAGTGATTTCCGAAACACTACCAACAAAATTACTAGATATTCATAGACTCCC
Source organism: Othius punctulatus (assembly GCA_951805005.1). Taxonomy (NCBI): domain Eukaryota; kingdom Metazoa; phylum Arthropoda; class Insecta; order Coleoptera; family Staphylinidae; genus Othius; species Othius punctulatus. Next base: position 64,508,320 of record OX638141.1, on the reverse strand, counting down.
ATGACTCAAAAACATCGTGACTGGAGAGTATACTCTACTATATTCTCCCATCGTTATACAATAGCTATTTGTATTACAACGAAGGAAAGTGCAACATTTTCTCCCGCGGATAGTTTGATGGCGGACGCGAAGCGGAGAGCATCAAAATCTAAGGGAGGAAATAGCACTTGAGCTCCTGACATATGATTTTTTCTACGACATTTCACAGTGTTTTGCATAAATATTATATTTTCTTGTGCATAAAAACAAATGTCAAAATATAATATTTAGAATCAGTAAATATTGTTAAAAATTAAAGTATACAGGGAACATTCGAGTTTTAATAAATATAAATTAACTACTAATAACGAAACTGTTTAAATGAAATGCACTGTTATAAAAAATTTGGAAGTTTTTTATTAATAAAAGAAGATCACAAACTACTACTATAGCTATTTAAAGTTTAGTACTACTTACTACTTACTTTGTATTACTATAGCTATTTGATTCCTCCCTAGGGAGGAAAAGTATGACTTTCTATTAAGGCAGGAGAATAGTATATTGTAATAAGAGTGCGGAAAGGGCTTCATTGCAAAACGAGTATGAAAGTTGGAGCACGAGCGCCAGCGAGTGCTCCATTCATACGAGTTTTGCAATGGCCATTTCCGCAGGAGTGTTACATACTATTTTTTCTACGAAAGTGTAGAAAACTAAAGATTAATGTAAATTTAATCATTATTTTAAAATAAATGTCATTGTCATTAATTTAAACGTCAGAAAATTTATAAATCGCTTGTCACCAAATCGAGACTCGAAATTTATACATTAATACTGGAAGTAGAAGAATATCAATAATGGATTCCGATAGTGACGATATAACAAACACTCCGCCGGAACTTGCGGCCATTGCATCCACAGTTTCGTCCGATTTATTGCCTCAAAAATCAAAAGAGAGGTATTGGAGTGCGGAAAGTGAGTGCGGAAAGTACTTTCCGCACTCATATAAGTGCGGAAAGTACTTTCTGCACTCCTTGTAACAAATACCAACTTTCAAGGTTAAATTTTATGACAGAACACGTGTCTTTCAACACTTTCGTAGAAAAAATAATATATTGTATGCTTAGTGCAGGAAGTGATATATTCTCGGCCGATGCGGCAATTGATGTCCGAGCCATTAGGCGAGGACAGCATGCCGAAGAGACCGGCAAGGCACTTCATGTACGAACCGCACATACTATTTTTCTCACATCGCAATATTTTTGCAAGTTTCGTAACAATATACAGGGTGAGTCGAGAGGAACGGACCAAACTCCAGGAGTGTATTGTACACGTGAAAATAATTTAAAAAAAATCATATGTTGCTATCCGATCTTCATTTGTTATCAAGTTATAGTTTCAAATCTTGAATATGCAAATGTGGTGTTTGTCTATGGTTTTTGTAATAGGAGTGCTACAGCTGCTGTTGAAAGATATCGTCAACGGTTTCCACATCAGAAAACTCTGGATAAAAATGTATTTATTCGACTTTTCAACAAACTGTTCGAAACTATCGCTTCAAAACAAATGAAAATCGGATAACAACATTTGAGTTTCTTTAAATCATTTTTGCGTGTACAATACACTCCTGGAGTTTGGTCTGTTCCTCCCGACTCACCCTGTAGAAGACGAAGAAGAAATTATTTGCTGTAGACCACCAGGATTATTTCATTGCCGGCTTAGGTCTGGAATAAAAATATTGTAGTACAGTTATTTCTCCGTTACATATCAACCGTCATCACTAGAGACAGGATGTTCAGGAAAAATGCCTAAAATGCCTAAAAATGCCTATTTTAACAATATTTATGCATAAATGCCTGTTTTACTAATAAGCGCCTATTTTGTCCTATTTGCTTGTTTCCAAGATATATAACTTATTGGCTACCAGTTTCTAGAATTTTCACATTAGTTATTGAAGCTATAACTATGAGGAAACTGTTGTTGCTAATTGTATTTTAAATAGGCAATAAAAACTCTTCCAAGATTTAAACGCTCATTGTATTATAGCGCGATGGCAAAATGCGCCAAAATGTTACCTGCGTCTTTAATCCGACCGGCAAATTGCGCTGAGTACTTGAGTACTTGAGTACAAAATGCTTTTGGTAAACAAAACAATAGAAAACGAATTATCTTTTATTTTAGCAAATTATTATTTTCTTCCTGAAAAAATTACATCTCTAGAAAGTATAGGTTAGGTCTATACTTTCTAGAGATGTAATTTTTTCAGGAAGATGCATTTATGCAATGTTGTTAATATTATTAATACTACAATTACACAAATTTGTGATGTTTCTGGTAACAAAGGTCGACTGATAAAACACTAATGTGAAACTGTATTCAATGTGAATAAAGATTTTGACGTTTTAAAGGAAATTGCCGATACCCTTTCGGGAAACACAAAAGAACAAATAAATTATGATGCAATTGAAACTGCAAGTTTTAAATATGAGCAGGTTACATCGGTGGACGTGGAAAGATCATTTTCGCAATTGAAATACGTCTTATCATACAGAAGACACAATCTTACTATAGGAAACCTATAATAAAGAAATACCTTGTAATCAGCTGCAATTAAAATATGTAACAAACTATTTTGTAAGAAATATTATAAAATCAATTTTATTATTATGCCTGTTACACATTATACACTTTTAATAAATATTTTAAGTGCCTATTTCGTACTTTTTAATGCCTTTTTTTCACATTTTTAGTGCCTTTTTGCCTGCCTATTTTAATGCATTTTAGTGCCTGAACATCCTGTCTCTAGTCATCACTATCGCAGTGGTCCATTTTGTGGACTGCGACTAGGCTAGGAAACGATTGTTTGTAAGACGATGGACTATGTTTTTCATACGTTTTTTTATTGTTTTTGATTTGTTTCTCATATTATCTCTGTACTACGTATTTTCTTTTTTGTAGATATATTTTGGTCAAAATTACGAAATTTCAACTCACCTGCATGACCTCGAAATATTATTTTATTTTATCAAAATTTTGTAAAGAGTATCATTATACATGGTGATTTTTTTTAAAAGCATCTACCACGGATTTCTCGGAAAATTAGGGCAAAATAAAAAACTCCCGAAACACGTCAATTTTTATATTGACTGGGACATCTATTGACGTACCTACTGTTGACATGTGTGTCAGTTTCCCCCACGCCTCCAATAAGTACCTGTCGATTTCATAAATTTCATAAAGATGACCCACCTTGCAACACCTTATTTAAAAAGTTTTTATGTCAGTAATACAGCTGTGCACATTTTATTTGTTTAAAAAACGAAGATATTTTTTTAGTATTTCTTTTGGGTCATCCCATTTCATATTTTCAGCAGGTGCTTATTGCAGAAACTGATATCCTGTAACTGTTTCACATGGGTGAAACTGTCACCCATGTCAACACTATGTAAACAAATGTCCCCCTCAAAATAAAAATTGAAGTGTTTTTATTTTACCTTAATTTTCTAAGAAATCCGGGGTGGATACTTATTAAAAAATCATCCTGTATGTAGTGACATAGTGAAAGTAAGAGGGTGAGATCAACAATAATAAAAAAATATATTGGTTCCTTATTTTCTGAAGCACCCTAACCCTATTATGCATACACTATATACAATTTCGAACCTAATATTTCAGTTTTTAACAAACCTGTGAACATCAGTTGTACAATTTCAGATTAGTATTAATTGTGCCGTTGACAACGGGAGTGGTGTAAAGATTTTTTCCCGATTAATACCATATTGCCATTGATGCGCGCAACTAATTGTTGCGCGCATCAGGTTTTAGACCAATGAGAAGGCTCGCCTCCGGGTCGGCCATCAAACTCAGAATCGTCCTGAAAAATGCACTTTTTTGTCCTCATTACAAAAATAACTATTTATACGCGGGGTTTATTAAATTATACTAATTTTTATTAATATAATAACGTGATTAAAGACTACTGATTAAAGTTAATCGGAAATTGTATAACTGGACTACTCCGACCTGATTTATCCAACGACTGATCCAGTGATAATCCTTCATTGATAACATTTTATTTTTCTACTTAGAGCGTACAATTTTTACAAGTTTATTATATTCTAGGGATATTCAACTATTAGTGCCCTTTGCGAGAATGGAATCCACAGCTATCGAGAAGTCGGAGCCTTAACTGGCATTGGCCGTTAAAAACCAAACTGGAAACAGTGAACATATTGAAATCTCAAACAAGTTAAAAGGAATATCGACTATTGGATATTGATATTGCAACAAAGTTTTTGTAACATAAATAAACACAGGAAATTTGCCTTTGATAACATAGTAGCAGTGTAAACGTGATTGGAGGGGTCAGGATCAATGATCCAAAAATATATTTGTCATATCTCCATCGTACTAATAATAACTAAAGAGCCAACGGTCGCCCGATTAAAATTTTATGTAATTTGAACAGCATAGCATATAAAACTCGCGTGTGGATGATTTGCACTTTTTACACGCGATTTGAACATGATGTATGAAGAGTCAATATCGTCGTCTATGAGGTAGAATAGAAGTTAACGACTTATACATAGCAATAATAATAATTCAAACTTATATTCTGTTAACTTAGTTACATATAAATCTGTACATCGGAAGTAAATGGGTCAATGTCCAAATTGTACTATTTCGTGTTATGTACACCATTCGTCTCAAACTATGGGCTCTATCAGTAGAAGAAGCGCAATCTCGTGCGCTCTATATCAGTCTCAGATTAATAGCAAAATGCCAATCAAATCAGGGCCAATATCCATAAAATTAACGAATAACGAATTCATTATTAAATAACTTTAAAATCAATTCTACATAATTATTTGTATGATATAATTTTGAAGGAAGGTATTATTTAAAATATGCGGCATGATTTACCATATAAAAAGCAAAACATAAAGAAATACATCTGATAAAATTTACTATTTCTTCAAAACTTACAAAATGGACAGTGGCCTTTTGCTTTATGCAGAAATATACAAAGTAATAAATATTAATAAAATATGTACAATTAAGTTAGTGTGTAAATAAAATAGTGCAAATAAAAAATATGTATAAATACAGGGTGTCCCACGAGGTAGTAGGCAGGCTATATCTCGTAAACGGTTAGTAGTACAAAAATGAAATTTGGTAGATTTAAATGGTTCAAAATGCTGCCCCTTTCTGTATACTTATATTTCACTTCAGGTTCTTTATTTAGGGAAAAATGTCACCAACTTCAAAATTTCAAAAGGGACACCCTATATATTTATGGAATTTTATAAGGCTAAATACTGCTTCAGTAGTACAATCTTCTTTTTTTCCGGAGTTATAACCCAGCGCAAAAATAATTCTATTACTGCTACAGTAATATTTTTTTTATGATTCTTTCACATCCCGCATATAAAAGGCAGAGATTATTAAATTTACAAATCAGACGAGTGGTCATTGAAGCACTTCACAAGCAACATCATGAAGTGACAAGCAACATCATTGAAATATCAATTAATCGCTTATGTTTATACTCGAGATTTAGCTACTGATAATACCTCGTGTTTCTCTAATTATATATTCATCCTATTAAGTATAAGGTCATGTCATGGGCACATCAGATTTTAATTTCATGTGTTGTTAATGTAATAAATGTAAACAGAAGTATAAGTAGGTATTATTTCATTCGGTCATGCACTCATTTCGTGTAATTACAATTACACAAGATAGATATGTTTTCATTATTGTATTAATAAATATAATTAAATGGAAAAAAAAAACATATGTGTGTTAAGTTAATCACAATAAATACAGTAATAACATAAGTGTTATCCTGGTTAATACTAAACATGATAAAAACCTAATTACGACGAGCAACTCGTATATTTTTTTGCTTTGTTATGACAATGTTTAATTTAAATGTAGTACATATGTAAAATTAACTGCATGACTTAACACACTAAATATTAACTATTACATTTTTCTGTAGCACTTATTTTTTTCAGACAATTATCTTTGAGTTTTATTAAAATATTCTGCGCGTATATGGTTTATTATAGAAAAAAATGTTGAAAAATAAATACTGATAAGAGTAAAGTCCCACTTCCGGTCTGCCATATTTAATCAAAAACTAACACTTATGCATACATATAAATACAGACTTTTTATGTAAATAGGCTAGCAATAAAACGAGTATTTCCGTCAGTCAGATTTTTTGCACGATTACAATGACATGGGATATGGATATAACAACCCAAGAAATTCGCAATAAAAATGCATTACAACTCACCCGATTTGATGAACTACTTTACAAAGTAGTAAATCATGATTACTGCAGTAACTCGAGGTTGAACTTACCTAGAAAAGAAAATGTACATTTAATTACATGTTATCAAAGCCATTAAAAAAAAGTTACAATGGGAATTACCTAAATTATTACAATATAAACATAAGAAATTATTTAAAACATCAATGGCGACAATTTCCCGACAGACATGAGCTAGACAAATTGCAATGGACTATTTATTATGTAATTACAATATTTAAAAAAATACATTTTTTTGTAATTTTCGAAATAAATTGAGGGAAAACAGGTAGGAACATAATTGGCAATGTTATTCGATTCACTTTGGAGAGGATTTTAAATCAGCGGCCACCTTTTTTTAATTGGAACTGTAAGTACTATTAAAATACATACAGCCAATTTAATAAATTTATATAGTCATTATATTTGCGCAATGATCGTTAATTTATTAAAAGACAACTCCCACTTTTTATGCTGTTTTTGATAATAGTTTGATAGTACGTTTAGGTAGCACCTAGAGTATATTTGCTCGAAATTGAAATTCTTTAAAGAAAATCAAATATCTACAAATGTATACTGAAATATCTATTCATTTTCAATGTATCTTCATTCACAGTTTTCATTATTTTTTTTTTTTTTTAATTGTAGAACACATATCCGATCGCTTGGGAGTAAATATTGAATGACCCTGTATACAGGAATATCTAATTTTTAATGTATTTCATCTGCAATTTTAATAATTTTAAACAAGCATCATAAATCGCGGATTTTTATAAATTTTGACTTTGAAAATTTAAATCAATGTGATGTTTCATTAAATACAATAGAGTCAATCGTGAGCCAAAAAAGGCCGTCTGCAATTTCTATTTTTAAATATATTTACATTTTCAGTATCAATTGCAATATTATGTAATTCACAAATCTGCAATTTGTAGTAGAAATATGAATAATTAATTAATAGCAGTAATTTTGTATAAAAAAAAAACTACAAGAGTGAATAAATTACCAAAGTTCTAGTATCTAGTTTTCAATTTATCTTTATTTACAGTTTTCATCAGAGTTGAAATAAATTCTTTGATGCAAGCTATTACTTGTATGACCGTTCTCGATTTGTAATTTCGTTTGACCTGTGTAAGACATACTAGTGTCATAAACATCAATAAATTATTATTACTATTAATCATAATTTAAAAAAAATCAAAAATCAATGTTTTTTTTATATATCTGATCAGTTTTTGCCAGTTTCTATGTGATTTATATCAATTAATTTACATCACGATTTAAATCATGATTTTTTTTTATTAATTCTCAAATTTGAACAAGAATCAGCACCATGTGATGAACCAAAAAATAAAAGAAAATATATTTTTTTAAATTTACAATGATCTACTTTAAAGTAAGCTAACTCTATAGTTACATAAAAAATTTCATTGTTCACCACCTATTGGAATGCACAAACAGTGCAAAACAATAATTCATTTTAAAAAATCTATTTTTATTTAAATCAATGATTTATTTCAAATAAATCTGTTGATTTAAATCATCATTTAAACAATTTCATTCATGAAAACTACTATCATGAATAGTGACAAAATAAACCGCAATTCCGATTTTTTTTTTCTCCATTCGTAGTTTTTGTGGTCTCGTTATAATCACATAAAAGTTATAAATTTGTATTTAGAATTACTTTTAATTAGGATATTAGTAGCGAGTTGGAAAAATGTATTCACTACAATTTTCCATTACTGGCTATCTTAGTGAAGACATTGTTAGCAAATAATCGTTAGTACAACTGCTAGTTTAAAATTTATCCTCATATACATATAAGTATAATAAATTTTAATGATATAGCATATTACAGCAAATACAATATTTATAATTTGCAGTAGGCAGCGGAAAATTGAATTGGAAGCTCTTTTCCACGAGAAAATTTCTCAAGGAAGAAATGAAAATATGTAATTATAAAAATCAAATACGAATTATCTGTGCGTACACCAATAGGTAATTTTTAAATTATCTTCCTCAATATGCATGATTTTTATTAAAATTGCAAACAAAAATCACAAATCTTTGTTTTTTAGTAGCGACGTTTAAGATTATATTCAATGTAATTTGCGTAAAATTTGTTAAATTAATACACTTTTTGCGATGAAAATAACAATTTCTTTTGAATTAAATGTGTAAATATGTACATAACAAAGTTTATCAAAAACAGAAGTAAAAAGTAGGGGTTGTCAATTTAGCGTTTAAAAACTATAATGGTGTCCAGAGTCCAGAAATCAATGCAGGGACATGTCCCTTGTATACATCTGGACTTTTCCGATTTAAAAAAAGTACTTATACCATTCTGGTTTTCATCGGCTAAATTAAAAATTAAAGGATGTTGTCATTGCGTAAACAGCAATAACGTTATGAATCAACATTTTACGTCAGAAGATGGCATTTTAAAATCTGAATTTTGTTCCAAAGTGTATTAGTATGTATACAGGGTGTTTGTTGTTTCCATAGCGTACTACTTGAAAAGTTCGAAAATGAAAGGGAAAAAATGGTCACAATTTAATTATTTACCAAAATAACTATGTCAAGTGGTATGTCATTAGAATCGTTGAGACATTTTTTATAAAATATATAGCTCAAAAATTATAGCTTAAATAAAATAATCGGTTAGACTGCATTAAGCTACAAGTTAGCTACAACTTTTTCCTTTTCGCATTTTCTCTCAAGTTAGTAATAAAAGACCCATAGGCAACGAACGAAAGACAAAAAAAAGTAGATTTGCGAGATATCTAGTTAGCCATTTTTTTTTGCAATTTTCCCAAAAAGCAGAAATCTTATTAAATTGAGCTCGTAAAACTACAATTCTTTCCCCATTTAATCGTCTCCCCTCTATCTCCGCTAGTTTCCGAGATCCCCATACTAAACATCGGAAAAAAACTCACCCTGTACTATACCGGGTGATTCAAGTTTATTGTCCGGGCGAATCATACCTATTTCCGGTTGTGCAAAAATTATAAACTTATAGAATTAGATACCTACGATATTAATCTACCAATTGGCGGCTTAAAATTTTCAAAATCATTTCAACCACGGCTATAAATTTGGAAAAAAAAAGAGTTTTAGCCCAATGTTCAATTTTTATATTATGATATAAAATAGCCCAAAATGATCCTTTTAATTCATAGGACCAATTATGAAATCCGCGTTTAAATTTTTGTATTGGATTGCAAGTAAATCGCATATTTAATAAATTTTTCTATGATTTATGGTCTCCCACGAAGTAGAAAAGTCAAGTAGTTCCGATATTTATGACAACAATGGTCTTACAGATGCAGAGAGGTATAATTTATGACATAAACCCTCACCGCTCCGCAAACCAATGCTTTCCAGGGCCGAAATAAATATTTTAATACAGCGGCAGGCCAGGCTCGTAAAAATAGGGTGCTCCAGGGATAAGTCCATTTGTAAAAAATAATTTATACCACTTCAATATATCATTTTATAGATTCCTTGCGAAATATTAATAGATATTTACGAAAAAAGTATCATAACGTATCATATTACGATACGAAAATGATCAATTTTGCCATATTATTATTATTATTATTATTATTACTCAATAAGCCATTGAGTATCGTAATATAAAGCTACGATACGAATATCGAACAATGTTATATCTACTATCAATTAAGAGCTATTTTAAATGTAAAGTATTTTTTCCATTACCAAATCAGTAAGTTTTGAAGTTTCTTGTGTCCGTTTTCAGTTCTGACAATACTTGGTGTATGCAATGAGTGACGAAGAAAATATTGACTCTAATGAGAAGCTGCTCTTAAGACTGCTCTTAAGACACAGGTGAGGGTGAAATTGAGACAGAAGTTCGAAAAATACTACAATAAATTCTACAAATAGTATAGCTTAAAATGGTGCGGAAAAGTGTCACTTTACCGCACTAGTGCGGTAAGTACATAATGATTGATAGTACATAAAATGCATTTATTTTAGAAATTGAAGCATATTAGTTAACTGTAATTGCGCTACCGAATGTATCAATATGCGACAATATTATCAGACAAAAATAGATACACAAAACTTCATAATTTCTGAGAAAATGCACAAAAACCGCGCATTTATCAATCGGTTATAAAAATTCGAAAAATTAATCTGAGTGGAAAAGATCAAAGTTCAATTGTACACCATTTTAGATATAAAGTACAACTAATTTATCTCTTTGGGAAGTCGTCATTTTCGCCCTGGACAAAAAACTTAAATCAACCGATATATACAGGGTGATTCAACGACCCGAAATATTTCGAATTCTTAATGAACACTGGTGTGCAAGCTACCGGTTTCTAAAAATATTTAAAAATTATTTATGCAAAAGCTTAAGTATCGAAAATAACTAGCACGTAACTAGCACGTATTTGTTTTTGTTTTATTTATATAGGTAAATATACATTCGAATAATCAATATACAATCGAATAATCGAAATAATTAAATTGGCGTAGTGCTTTATTACAATAAAATAAGCGGATCGAAATCAGTTGTCATATCATAAAATAATCGATTTCGAACAAACTTCGATTTAATTCTGTAACTTGCCGAGCAAGCTAAGCTTGTTTTAATGTTAATATATGACATCGATTTAATGTTTAACAAGCAAATGGATGTAGCAACTGAATGATAAATAATTATATTCTATATTAAGTACAGTACTTTCATAAATATTTAAAAAGAATGGTTGTTGAATGTTTCATGCTCATTCAATCCATTTATTTTTTGTAAAAGTAATTACAAGTATTGCTTGTGAAATGTGGATGGGAATTAATTATTCCGTACATTATAGGTAATTTATCGAAGGAGCAGCTAATCTACATGCATGTGTATATAATTTAAATTCTAAATGTAATAACGTGCATCAAATAAATTAAGAAATATATTTAATTATTGTAATGAAATGTGGCAGAAGCATATAAAAGCCACCTCTTGTTGAAATCGATCACTAAAGAGATGTCAAAGTCCCTGGTAATTGTACATTTGGGAATTAACTTCGGACGTACAGGACTAATGAGACACCGGTCTTTAGTTGACCGGCTAGAGCTAGACAATATCCAAATGTACAAGTATTTAAAATCATAATTAAATTAGTTATTATATTAAAGTAAAATGTTAAATATTATTAAACATCATTTGGGAATTGCACCATAAAAACTTATTGCAATATTAGATATAGCTTAATATAGTATGTATTAATGGGCGCGTTTAGCGAACGCAACTGTTGAGAATTAGCATTCAACCTGATTACTTTGTAATGACAGTCAACTGTTGCAAGTTCGCTGAACGAAGCAGAGGCAAAACTGCTAAATGTGTCACTCCAGTTATTGAGGTTATGTTGTTTATTTTTTATACACGCATGCGCATAATACACGCGTATATTTGAGGTTAGAAAACACCACTGATCATCGCCAACGCACAAAAATTGCGCGCAGGTTATTTAACAGAAGCTGACAGATAGCGCAATATTATTTATTTTCTTATATTATTTATTATTTAATGCAATAACAAAGAAATAACAATGTTCAGGGGGGTGGGGGCAATTTGAAATTTGCCCAGGGCCACATGAAGCCATAATGCACCCCTGCATGCATGATAACATAAGCAAGGCACGTCCTAAATGTATATTCTTTGAACTTTACAGAGAATAAAAATGAAACTGTTATTTTACTTTGTTACGTGTAATATTCGCCAATGTTAATTTCCTCGGCGTCTCGTTTAACGGTTTCTCTGGAGAAATAAAAATTAAAAGTATTAACGCCAAGTGAAGTCTCCCGGAAATAAACGAACCCGCGCGAGTCCACCAAACCAAGCACGTAGATTCTTTTGTTTCGAGCAATTAACTCTGTTAACAGACCGATTGACGAGTGTGTAAGTGCCCAATGGAGAAGTTAAACTGTTATTCGTCAGTCGACAGAATAAACTGGCATGGAGGCGCGTTGTCATCTGATAAATCGCACTTACACAATTTGTCCAATTATCACATCACTGCAGTCAATCGTTGCTCGTTTAAGGTATGCTGCTAATTTTCAAACGCTTCCCACAGACCGAAATTTTAATATGCTCGGTGCGATGTGCCCATCTACTTGACATTTGACCATACATTTTTAATTGTCTCGCTATCATAAAAAGTAACATCTAGGTCATCGAAAAGCGAGCACGTGAAAACTTAACTGATGGATCCTATATTCCGCGGTGATAATCCAGCACCGCAGACTATTAAAACTGGCGCTGTTTCAAATTAATAATTTAATAGTAATGGTCACGTACTGCAGGTGAGCTAAAAATGTTACATTTATACTTGACCAGCGTTTTATAATTACATTTTAAAGCATAAAAAATAGAACGCAACTTGAATTTTTGTTAGGTTTTATTAAAGTTGATTACACATTTGGTAAAAATAAAATAATTGGGTCAGAATATGACAGTAATCAATTACGCCTGCCTTTATTTACATGTTGCGCGAGGTTGTATTACAGATCATACTATCTTACTTTATTATGACAGGGTAAATAACGCACGTTTTGAGTAAAAAAAAAAAAAAAATGTCTGCCACATGTTTCGACACACAGTGTCTTCATCCGGCAGATAAAAAATGGAATTTTAAACTCCAAACGTGCGTTATTTACCCAGTCATAATAATGGAGTTTAAACAAGTATCCATCAAATATATTTCCATATCTTACTTTAACTTGATTAATTGAAATTATTATTTAACATTTAGGATGTCTTTCCAAACTAACTGTCTATTGGATAGAAATGCACACCAAACGAGATTAGTCCATAGTTATCGATACATGGACGAAGATTCGAGGTTGTAGGGCCAATTTCACTAACCATACCTTAAACATGGGAATTGCTTAAACGGTGTGAAGCAGGGCGTCTCCAACTTTACAATAAAATATATATTATTTAATTATATTCGTAGATAAGACTTTTTAAATATTTTGTGTAAAACCACCCAAATATCGTAATGTACCATTTGTGGTCGCTATAAAATGAATGTGAAGATAAGAATTTAACAATAAAGTTTGAGAAATCGGCCGTTAGGCAATTAAAACAGGATCGTAAATGCCGAGCCTTCGAAAGTTGAAGATAAGTAGGTATGCAATTTAGTATCAGAATCTTAAAGCGTCAGATAACTAAAGGTTTTGCATGGACGCAACCACAAATGCCCACTAATAAAAAAGTTTGTTTTATTTTTACTTTAGCTTCGTAGCTTTTGAAAGTTTCTACTTCCGTGTACGGATTTACTACAGGACAAGTTTTTTTTTTCTTAAATCTAATCAAATTCTAAATTCATTCAGGAAATCCTACAAGAAACAACCATTAACTCATTAGGACCATATTATGGATATGTGTTCTTTTGCATGGTCAATCCTCATGTCAACTCTATTAGTATGTGGAAAATATATGCTTTTATTAAAAACCATGTTTTTAAAAATGGAAGCCAAAAACTAGGAACATGTTACACTGGACAACAAAACTAAACTTTTTTTCTTGTTGCATGACATCTGTTAATTGTTGTTTGTTAATTTGTCGCCACTAAATCGGAATCTAATCTCAGCGTTTATCTAGAAGCTCGAGTTTTTGAGATGCAGGTACCATCTTAAAATGTACGAAAAACTCAAAAATTGCTATCAATAGCGTTAGTAACAAACTATATTCGGTACATCCGTAGTGATGCCTTCGTCAACAAGGATCTGTGTAAATAGTAATGATTTTGTGCCATTTGGGCGAATATACAGGGTGAGTAAAAAGTAAGGAACCACCTCTCTGAAGCCTTTACTATTATATTTTGAAACAAAAGTGTTGAACAAAAGTTTGATGGCTAATTACTTGCCACAATTAGATTTTTTTTGTGACGCGTCACTTTTAGAAAATAACGTCATCGATTCTTTTTCTAAATGGTAACCTATTTTTCTATTTACCAAACTTGATAGCATTTGTTTTTCTGTTCGCGAATATCTAAAAATACCACGAGGTTGCATAAATATTGTTTTTTTAAATATTGAGTTTAATGCCTGATGACAAAATTGTGAAAATATAAAGACTGCCTAATAAATGAATGATGACTCGTTATTGTTGGATCATTCAGAATAGTTCTAGTATAGCAGTAATTATTATTATAGTGCTTATTAGTTGTAATAAGTGGACTCATGTCAAAAAATCGTATGAATGGAAATTTCATTCAAATTAGGTTTGTTTAATTATATGTTTATATGTTATATGTTTTCATTAAAAGTCCCTCCACTTCTTATCTTTAAAACTTGAGCTGACACAGGAAAACTGACTAAATAGAAACAGAAATACTACTGGGCTGTGTTATCAATTAAATAAAACTGAATCACCGTCTTCAGAAATAAATATTTGTTAAAATTTATACGCATATTCAACTGTTATGCAGCCACCTTCAGTAGACTTTCGGTTGATACTCGGTATTTAAATGTTTCTATAATTGTAAATTTCCACAAGTCTCCAAATACCTGTTTAAGAAAATGTCATCTTAAATGTCTTTAAATTGCAATAAATTTACAGCGAATTCTATCGTCGTGCATCGGAGCTTATTGCTATATGAAATTGAGGAATTCTCTTGAAATAACTGTTACGTGACAAGTTTATAGAGAATGTAAAATTAGGAAATTATTTCAAAATAAGTATTACATTAATGGAGATGAAATTAATATATGCTACGAATATTCAATAGAAACATTATTTCAATGATAATGTCTTTGCCTTCCTCAACGTTAAATCCACGAAAAAGTTATGCATATCAAACTTTTCGGGACGCTTCTATTTACAACATATGTCGTCTTGATGTTGTTTCAGTTGTCTTATTATCGGCAAGAATTTCGACATGCCATTCAAAATTCTCGCGACGACCGCGTCGTGAATGTCCGGAATGTGTACATATGGCCGCTTCTCTCCAAGAGGATTACGTTGACCCACACTACTCACCGTGCATTTAAAAATATCCGCCCAGGAGAGCGTTTCTGAATCATTACAGACGAGGAATGCTGCAACTGTCATCTTCCAGCACGTAAAACAACAAAAAGCGCGGAGTTAAGGCGCGGATTGAGTTATCGCCGGGCCGACTTTGTGCTAAAAATAGGAAAGCGCCTGCAGATTTATGGCCTGGCTTGTAAATAAGCCAGACTAGCATGACTTGTGAGCTGACCGACACTTTAATACCAGCAAAGGTAAAAGGTAAATAAGTTTTGTCATTTAGGACCGGTCTATCTATCCACTGATAAAGTTGCGAATAGTTATCCAATGTATATTGTGCGGTGTGAATCAGAAACTGTAAGAACTTGCCTAACTACAATAATGCATTAAGGAGGTTCACAATAACAGTGGACGTATTTTAATGTAGACCTCAATAACTAACTACAAATATTGTACTGTTCAAGTGGGTGGAAATTAAAAAAAAAACGAATGAATTTTTATAACCTGCAGCAGCCTGTCACACGCCTCTACTAAATATTAATTATATTTACTAGTAGAAAGTCCCATCACACATCGAACGTGAATAGGACTTATTCACTCATAAATTATTACGACAGCAGGATGAAAGTGGATAGCCCTTGGTCATAATTTTATATAGTACGTGCTGTGTTATTGCCGATAACGATTTTACCATTCAGTTTATTGACAAGAAAATAATCTCGATTTTGGTCTCAGGGCATTTTCGTATTTTACTAGAAAGGAGAGATCTGCACATGCCGATGATTTTTATGCTCTGGCCACATGAGAACCGGTACAAATGGAAATTGTTTACTAGCGTCTTAATAATTAATAATCCGCTCATAATTTGTTATCCACCCTTACTATGTGTGTGGAGAAACATTCCTAATTTGATGTTTAGGATTTTATACTCACGTACAATAATTGCTTCCAACTCGAAAATAATAGGATTTTTACAAACAAATCCTTCAAACGTTTGTTAAGAGTTAATCGTAGAATTCTATATTATAAAAATATACAGTATACCATATACAGGGTGTTAAAAGTTGTTAGTACACCATTGCTGTTATTATTGAAGTTACAAAGTTAGCAATGGTGGACCGACAACTTTGAAGACCCTGTACAGTACACAATATCAAATGTAATTTGATATAAGCAAATTGAATGCAATTTCCAAAATAACACGAACACACTGTGGACAAATGACAGGTCTGATGATGGCCTGCTTAAAATCAAGAAACATTTTCAGTTTTTTGCTGTTAAAAAATATGTATACGTTATGAATCGCCTATTTTATTTTTTATTATGGTCACACTTACAATTGGCATAAAGTCAAAATTACAAGACGACACTAAAATTTACAGAGATCCTTGAACAACCTCTCGCACATATATAGATTACAGAAATATAGCAGAAATAGTAGCTACAAAAAACAGCAATAATGATAAATAAAATTAAAAGTTTGTGATCTGCAAATCAAACAAATCGGTTTAATAATCTCCACTGTGGAATCTGAGGCAATTGCCAAATGACTACAATGTTTTAATCGGGATTAGTTCATGATTTATGAATATTCTTGTGCCAAAAGAGTACGTTCGGAGAACATTTTCGAACAAATTCAAAATTTTTGACCAACGCTAATTTTATGCACCAAATTATTATCCAATATTTCAATGCAGTAGCAAAATAATTCGTTGTTTTTTTTTTCGTGACGGTTTTTCCAAAGTCGACGCTTAATTACACTAGCCAACACGATTTTTGATGACTTACCTTTGACAGTTGAATCTTACTAATAACGGTGTGCTGAATTCAAATATCACGTCAGACCTACCACATCCAGTTTTTTCTCTACAGCATACCTTCATTTGTGATAAAATTACGTTCTTATCATTTTATTTAGAGCACTGATTTTATAATTGATATAATTTCGGTAAAAAATAGGCATAAATCACTTGAGAATATTCATTAAATTGTAATAATAATGCTACACATACAAATTTATGACTACTTTGGTACATTCATATCAACTTTTACTCCAAAACACAGAAACACGGTTTAAGGAGTAAATTTTTGTTTGCACGATTTCCTGGAATGCTGTATTTCTGCACAATCTCTTTTTATAATCCAACAGTAGTCAACCATCATGTGAACTTGATTCCTTGATATCTCACCTCCATATCCCTCAAATCCTGATGGAATCGTTCGCCTTGTTCGTCACTCACATTTGCTAAATTTTCCGGAAATTTATCAAGGTGGCTATTAAGGAAGTGAAGTTTAATGCTCATATTGCATCCCAGATCACGGATTTTTTGAATTAATATGCCAACTAGGTCTTTGCAATTTTTCAACTTTTTGTTTCAATATTTTTTTTTTATAATGACCACTTAAGAATTCCAAGCGCTTTTTTCCCACATCATTCATGGAGCTTGTAAAATAGTCGCTTGCATTAGTGTCCTAATTTGTGGGCCGTCAAAAACACCAGCTTTAATTCTCTCATAACTGAAGCTAGTAAATGTTGTGCATATATGTTTAAAGCTGTCGCCTTCTACGCTCAAAGCTTTAACAAATTGCTTAATTAAGCCTAGTTTTATGTGGAGGCGGAAAGATATATTTTTTTCCCGATCTACCAATGCCTCATCAAGAATGTTTAGTTGTTTTTCCTCACCGGCCAGTTCTTCTCAGTCCAATGCTTGTTTCTGGCTCTGCTATCCCATAAACATATAAAGCAAGGATATTTTATAAATCCTGCTTGTTGGCCGAGTAAGAAGTTTACCATTTTGAGATCCACACAAATGATCCACCTATGGTCATTATATTTGATTAATTCAAATACCCTTTTTACACTTCATAGTTCATAGAATTCAGGTAGTCGTAGTTCCGAAACGTGAAAATGTGAAAAAAAAAACACGAAATAAGCTAAGAAAAAAAAATGGCGTGATATGGAACAACGGTTAGCATATTTGAAATCAGCACACCAAGAGAGTTAAAAACAAGTATCAGACCTAAGTCCCATGAAAAAAAGTTCAAAATTGTTGGCGTGTGTTATCTGTCGTATAAGCTTCCATCACAAAACATCTGCTGTGGGTACCTGAAACGATCGTACTCACTGCTAGTGCCATTGTTCTAACAAAGTGCAGGTATTTGTTTATTTGATATGAATGCTGACGAACCATTCACTGATCCTGTAAACTCCGAAAGCCAAAGACTAATCAACAACAAAGCATAATCAGCGATCGGTATTCCAAATTCCCATTACGAGCATTCCTTCACTGGAATAAATAACATGTATTTCAAGTTGAAGGCATTTTTAGCATTTCTCATTCTATGGCATTGGGGTTTGGTGCACACTCGGGTTTAATGTTGTAGAATAAATTTGAAACAATTTATGTATTAATACATATCTCAGTTATGTATCTATGTTATGTATGTTATCAGTAAACTATCTCCGTTATGGATCCAAACACATTCCAACATATCTTCATTCTTATCAAATTAAAGTTAAAAACTGTTCCCTATCCTAGCCAAGGGACGTGTAATTGTATTTTGACGCATTTCATGCGTTGTAACTTCACATATCACTAACCTAGACTACAGATTTGGAATAAACAAATTTAGAATTTATAAGACGATTTACTCATTAACATATAAAATATGGACTGCAGACAGACTCTAATAGGCAAATTTAAAATTTAAACGGTAATAAATGAAAAAAACTAAGTTGTTCATTTAACGGTGGCCTATATCTGCTGCTATGGCTAATTAATACGAATAATTAATACGAAAGTTACAAGATATCAATTTAAGAGTCGTAAATTTATTCAAATGCATCCGACATACCAAAGTTAAATAATTGCGAAATTGAAAGACGAATTTTCAAAGGTGCAATATTAGATTAGGTATTTTAATTTTTGAATGTAAACATAAGACACACGCTAATTGCTAAAATGCGCAATCGTAATTTTGAGTTTGCTATGCAAAAAACTTGAAGCATTACCCATTCAAATATTTAAATTATTCAATCTCCTTGAGGCAGCCAAAGTAAAATATGCAAGCAGATAATAATTTATTCGGGCGATTTAAATTAAAATTCTTAGGCATCATAATGATAACCGTCGACGGGACAACCTTTGACATATCTCCAGTCAAAGAGAACGTCCCAATAGCGATAAAAAAGTAGCGTGACATATTAAAGGAAAAAATGAATCGGACCTTTCCGAGTGTTAACTTTTTTAAACCGAGTGTTAACTTTTTTGCATAGTAAGCACACAAAAGAGAATAGTGGACAACACTGCTCAATTTATTGCGATGGAATTTGAAATTATATGAATTTAATATATCTTTTATCATAACTGCCATAATCTTTGGTTATCAAAGTAATGAGCATTACAGAATGCCGTCTTTTTGGCACGGAGTGTTTTAAGATTGCCTAGTAACATTACATATATAACAAACCTTGATCGACAATTAACGCCAGAGCGAACTAATTTTCAAACAAATAAATAATAAATGTACAACTTTATATTGCTGGAAAGCAGAAAACTAGAAACTAGAAGCTTCATAGTCATTATTAGTAATTTGGAAACTAGCAATTTAAACGTTCAGAATTTCGTTGATGACACTGTGGTCTCTAGCAGATGATATTAATGCAACAAATGCCATCCCTCCACCATTAAAAATAACTACGCGTGCCTACCTTGTAAAATGAATCTAAATGTTTCGTATTTTCTTCTTTATTTCTACGTTGTGGAGCAGGTATATTAAAAAAAAACAGCGTATGATATACGTGCATAAGAGTCTTTCAAGCACTTCGCCGTAAAAAGCACTCTGCTTCGAATCGTGATTTTAAACCCCGCAAGAGTGCTATACAGGCTCTCTTATGCACTATGTATCATAATATACTACTTTTAGTAACTAATACGCATGAAAAACGTTTTATTTATTATATAATTTATAATAATTATTACTCATTTGGCAGAATGACGTAATCGTTGATGTTAAACAAAAATTTGATTACATAATATTCTTAACATGGAAGATACAGTTATAGTGGAATTATAAGTATATTTCTTGATTCTTGGATTATTTATTTATTTTTTACTCAAAATAAGACATTATAAGTTAAAACCTACTCAAGATGATTGATGATTTTAAATTCATTATACATAATTTTAAGGAAAACGAATCATTATTATTATATGTATGCATTAATCAATTATACACTTTTAGAAATAGTTTTGATTTTTTTGTTGCTTCAATGAAGAAGCAAATGGTCAATAAAAGTCAAAAACTGCTCTCAGGTAATCTCCTAACAGTAATGAAAATTTAAATTTCAGGTATTTAATATATGTTTTGAGAAAACAATTTTTAGAAAAAAAGGATAATTTTATTTATTACTAATTAATTACTAATAGCACCAAAATGATAGTTTGTGAATTATAGTGAAATTTTTATAATTAAAAATTATATATTTTTAGAAATTTGTTTTGGATTGATTTTTTCTAGAAACAAAAAGACAAATTAGTGGACTATAAAAATTGCTTACTTGATTTTCACAAAAATGATCCCTCAAAAACAGCTCAAATTGATTAATTAAAACTTTGCAATTAAGATTTCAGACGGTTTTGAATCATGTGGATTTTCTGAAAAGAATGTTGCCTACATATCGTCGACTGAGAATTATTTTGAACCAAGTCGACATTAATACTAATCTGAGTTGATATCACAAACACGCTTTATGCATTAAAATGTACCATGTCCAGATGGTAGAACAACCTAATAGAACTATATTATTGGCTAAACCGAAGTATCACATTAAACCATGTCCGAAAGTGCACTACTCTATAGAATAGTTTATATCAAATCCAAATACTACACATTTAACATTTTGGCTTTGACTTGATTTAAAATAATCCTCAGTTGACGATATGTCTACCTGAATTTTATAACTGCTTAAGTAATCTGCGTACAGTAATAACAATTTATATTATAGGGATTAAGTATCATCCGTTTTTGAGAAACTGATTTGCAGGTACAATGAATAATTATTATACAGGGTGTCCAAGATAAGGATCAACAGCATGGGGATATCGGAAACCGTAAAAGTTACAAAAGCGGTTAAATTACAAAAAAAAAAACACGCAATTTTTTTTGTCAGTAATATTCTGTTGAGAAAATCAGAAATATCCGTTAAATTCCGGAGATATTCCGGTGTAAAAAATGTACACCGTGTATTAGATAGCAGTTCCTATTACGAATTCAACTATTTATATCACAGTATGGTTTATCATGTTTTTATTCAGAGAAACGGCTTGAATATACATTTCTAACATTTGCTCGTAGTAGGCGTTGAATAATGACCACAAAGAAGAAAATGATTATCTAATTTTAACCCAGAATTGTTCCGTAACTAAAACTAATTTAGCAAGAATTGTCGTTAAACATTGAAACATTATAGCTATTTAGAACCACTTTTACGAGTGTGGTATTTTTTTTCTGTGATATGAGAATTGTTCTGTTCATTTAATGGCGACAAAGACAAAGATTATTTCATAATTTTAACCCAGAATATGTACCAAAATAGTAACAAATATATAACAAAATTTAGCAAGAATAGTTAAACATTGAAACATTATAGATATTCAGAACCACACTTTTTATACTATTGTATGTTGTATGTATTGTTATTGTTTACTATGGTATGAGAATTGTTCTGTTAATTCAATGACGACGAAGACAACAATTATTACCTAATTTGAACCCAGAATAGGTACGAAAATAGTAATTAAAAACAATTTAACAAGAATAGTTGTTAAACATCGAAATATTATACATAGTTAGTGAGAACCACACTTATTATTTCTATACTGTGGTATTATGCGAACTGTTCTGTTCATTTAATTATTTTAAAATCCTAACATTAGGTGATAAATTTTGTCTTCGCTGCATTTATTACAGGGTGTACTTTATTTACGGGCCATTTAAAAATATAAAGTTGATGATGGTTTCTTCAAACCGAAACGTTTTACTGAAAATTTATAAACGCTGTCTTGTAGAGCTAAAAAAGTGGCAATGAGAAAGTGGCTTTTGTATTTTATACCTTTTCAAATAACTTTAGAAAAACATAATAACGAGATCGCAAAATTTCGGATTTTGTCGAATATCTCCGGAAGTAAGCGAAATATTCTGCTTTTCTCAGCAGAATATTACTGACCACTAAATTGCGCAACTTTTTTGTAATTTAACCGCCTGTGTATCTTTTACGGTTTCCGGGATCCCGTGTTCCTTATCTTGGACACCCTGTATACACTGTGCAACAATTTTCGGGTCATCGCTTCCAGTCCAAATGGCTCCAACGCAAAATAAATGTCGGCCAACAGACCAACGAATTCCCCAAGGGCTTTGGCTATATTAGCTCGCATTTGTTTTTTTTATCCTTATGAATTTGGCATGTTCTTAGGCCAATTTTAGACTTTTATGCTATTTATGTGACATTTTTCGCAATGCAATTCGAATTTTGTGTTCAGTAAATTTAATGAAAAAATAAAAAGAAATGAAAAAAATGAAAACTTTTAAATTTATTTATTAGTATTATAATTTATTTTTATTTGTCCATTAATTGATTGTTTTTTAAATTTTAAATTTTAAGTTTATTTTTCAATAGAAAAATTTCAACCATATGTATCTAAGATTATTCTTGTATTGTCTGTTTCTTTTTAGAATGAATTTTGTCGACAAATTTTACGAAACACTCAAACGAAGGGTTAAACTATGTCGTTCGAATTTATCCGCTGCTGGTAAGAGGGGCTCTAACTTATTTCGTTTTATTTATTTTCCTTTGATGTATTATAAAATTCACTGAAAACTAAATTAAATCTGAATTTGTTTTTTTCTTCAAAAATTTGGCAAAAATGCCAACATGCCAAGTTCAGGTTATAAAAAAAATGCGAGCTAATATAGCCAAACCCCTCGGGGATTTTATTAGTTTTATTATTTTTTTATTTTTATTTTATTTTTTTAACTTTCATTTCGACATGTAGCCACTCGGGCTGAAATTTCTTGTTGCACTGTGATATATACGAATTTTTAAACACAGATGTGATAATTTATACATTAAGTAGGTATATATTTATAGAAATTAATTTTGGAATGATTTTATTCTAAAAAGAAAATAACAAAATAGTGGACATTATAAGTCAAAAGCAACTCAGGTGACTAACATTTTTTGATAAAAATTACCTTTTACTAACTTTTTGACAAATTTCTTAATGTGTAAATTATAATTGGCAGTGGAATTATGAGTTATTTAGAAGTAATCTAATTTTTAAATTTAGAAAAAGAAGATATATCTATTTTTAGTTAGAAATCTATTTTTCATCAAAATATCTAAAATTTAAAATAAAAAAACAAATCGCACTTATTATTTTCACACTTCTTATAGTGGTCATTATCAAAATTAGCCAAAAACTGCTCTGGATGAATAGATAAAATTTTGGACTTAAGATTTAAGTAGATTTTCATACAAAACATGAATCATGAGGATATTTCTTATAAAATTGCTGCCAATATTAATGACAAAGTCAATTTGATTACAATTTAAGTAATCTGTCAACAGTACCGAATTTTACCGGTTTCTGGCTATTAAACATCTGTTCACATTAATAAAAGTTGGGTGGTAGGTAAGCCATAAGTGTATCTTGTATGTAAAATGGTAACTAGCTCGGTGTGGGGCCCATTCGCCCCCGGGGCACGCCCCCTTGGTCGACCTTAGGGACGCTACTGGAATTTCCAGAGCGTCCAAAAGTCAACAAATAAAATCTTCTAGTGACATTTTCAATAGTAGTGATTTTAAAAAACCGAGTTATAATTTCGTTAAGGTAAGTAATTCTTGGAATTGCAGGTCATGACAACGTATTGTAATAGTTAGTTATAAGGGAATAAACGGATGTTTTAATCCCCAAGCCGTCTGAAGTCGTAAGTTATTAAAGTAGTCCGGGAATAAAGTAGTTTGGTATGTGTCTATTGTCACATGTATGAGGGTCGGTTAATTCCGGTCGGGCGAAAAATGCAATACTAGTCAAAAAAAACACACCATTATGTATCAAAGCACAGTGAAGTTGACTTTTATGACTAGAGATTATAAATTTTACTTTTGCTCCCTAGGTAATAAAAATTTCTAGGCTACGCCTATCCCATGGCCCAAAGCCGGCTAAGTTTCTCGCACAGGCCTTCTGACGATCTCATCAGTTTAGCGGTCTTAGACGGCAAGAACAGAGGTTGACAGATGCTTGTTGTATTTTAATATTTAATTTTAAATAATTGTAATTGTTCAAGTAGTGCAAATATATATATATATATATATATATATATATACACCATGGTTGTGAATACTATTATAGCATTGGGTCAACAGACCACGGCTATAATACACAATCAATACTTCACAACCTTGGTGTATCATATACCACATATTTTATTGCGTAATGTACATTATTTCTAAAACGAAAGTGGCTCTCGACACCACGGCGGCTTAAAAACACGTGTTTTCGCAGCAAAACCTAGAATAAAGAGTTTATTATTATTCCAGCAAAAACTAATGTAGGTAAATGCCAAATTTGGAAAATGTTTTCTGCAAAATAAACATTGATATGTATTTATTACTTTGTTGATGTCAGCCGTAGCTTTGTCGAGCATTAAATCTAGTTTATGTAAGAAAAACTATGCTGTAATGTTGTCGGACTGTAAGATCTGTTGATGTATAAAATGGTTTCACTCAAAGCTTTCGCTTCAATCATACCTCGATTTAGTAAAGCTTTGGATTAAACGAGTATTAAAAAAGTGGCATTAAATGACATTGATTTAAACGCAAACTTTGCCAGGTATAATTTTAAATATTTTACCACCCGAGCTTATGTATACCTAGAAAGTGCATGCATATTAAAATAATTGCACGCCAGATTTTTCGCACAGACTCATAAATTAGTTAAACAAGTCACATGATAGCCTTGCATACTACACTTTACTATTAATATTAAATAATTTGCTGCATGAAATATGTAGCCACGGTCTCGCCATTTAAATCACTGCGGTTATTATTAAGCGATGTTCGAATAAAATGAGTTTCTCGCTAATGCGTAAAGCATGTAAAGTAGCTTTTAGACTGCATTCCGCAAATAATAGCTGCCAGTACTTCGCTACAACCCACACACTCTGCGTGGTCTCTTTTGCAGGAAAGTATAGTGACTTTGGCACTAACAGCACCGAAGCTCAAATCGCAAGAAACGCATCGGGACCAGACATTGACACCAACGGCGGCTTACAAACACGTGTTTTCCCAGCAAAAGCTAGAATAATATTTTTGTTGGTATTCGAAAATAATTAATGGGGCGCAGCGAACATCTTATTCTTGTCGTTATATTTTCAAGTCTATAAATATAAATTCCATAGCCGCGGGGCTGGATGCACGAATTAGAAATTGAAATAGACGTGCGCGTGCAATTTTAGAAATGCTACGTTGAAATAGAAAAAAAAACGCAATTTAAAGACCGCCAGTTATTTTAATTATTCCCATGCCGATGGGCATCTGAATTGTTTCGGAGTGTATTCTCGAGAAGGGTATAATTAAAACAGTTAAATTTGGAGGTCTCGCCATTATATCGGTAATCAATACGTGAAGGACGCGGTTTGAGACATTTTTCTCTCATTTGGCGTTTATAATATTCATGAACGGAAAAAAACATAAAATTGATTTCATTCAGCGAGGAGTTTATATTTTATTAAGGCTGGAAGAAATACTGTATTCTAAAGTGGGATTGCGAAATTTATGTAATTTAATATATTCAATTAATTAATGTGCTTCATTACGATGTATTCTTTATTTTAATGGCTATTCCTGCCTCTTATCCGTAATCATTCTGCCCGCAATAATATGTTTATTATCTGAAACAATTGTTCTTCATTTTTAAAATTTATTTCCTGACCGATAACAGGCTATCGATATCGGCCCTTCTGCCCGCTATAATATATTCAAATTATTGTGTTTTCACAATTAGGTACATATTAATAAAATTGTGCTGACTTATTATAACCGTGCAGTTTCAACTGCCTGAAATCAGATATTTCATCATCAGTGAGCGTGCATGGAGCAGACTCAAGGTTTCGCATTTCACACCTTTTTATTATTCAAACTACGCGATATATATTCAATAGGTACCTCTAGGGATACTCATTTCTCCGGTTCCTTGAGATGTCAAACAAGATGATAAAAGTAGCGAAACGGAAAGGTTGTCGACAATAAGTCTGTGTTTATGAACACACAAATAATAATGTTTTGCCAATCTGCATAAACCCTGAAACCCAGCATAATTGCATTGCAACTAATTTGAGTTGGAAATAATAAGTTGTGAGTTATTATGCAATAAACCCAGGAATGTATTCAATTGGAATAAAACTAATTTAGACAAAAAAAAAAAACATTTGGCCACCTGGATATCCAGCGAGTTTTCACAAGGATAATGTCGACTGTTTTTGCTTTAGCAAGTTGAAATTGAAATTAAACATGTTCATTATTTGATGACTTTGATTAAAAAATGTCAAGTTTTTGTCACCTTTCATGTGTTAACCCTTTCAACCGCCATTTATTATTCATACATATCAATTATTTACAAGGAACCTGTTTCTATTATTAAAATATAACGGAAATGTATATAGTGCCCGGGCAATACAGGAATTTTCTGTTATTCATTTACCAAAAAATAAAAAAAATGTCACAAGAAAAAGATATACGAAATTACACTCAGATTCCAAAAACGAAGTTTTAGTGGGAAAATTTAAAGTTTTTAGTCTGTTTTAAAAGGGATGCAATTGTAAATGTACGAAATTATTAATTTCTTTAAAAAGACATTGTTACCAAACATAACAGGACATTGGTGTTTATTTAATATCTATATTTTTTATATTCAAGCTAATCATCGTACAGAATTCTATACAGATTGGAAAATTTGGAAAATAGTCCAAAAACGCCCAGTAGTAAAATTGAATTAAATTAAATTCGGAAAACACGGAATATCTACAAATGGAAGGTCCGGTCAATTCTGTGAGGTTGATTAGAAGGTCATAGGAGGTGTCCTAATTAATATCAGTCAAACAAAATTTTCTTGTGGAACGACGGCCATCTGAAAAAAAACATTTATACATTAAAACCGCTGAAAGTATTCCCCACATTCACGAAAATTCATAAAATATTACTTTTGCTTTAGTTTTTTTTTTTTGGTATATGAATTAGTACACTAACATCCCTAAATAATGGCTCTTTTCCCGTATAATAATTATTATTCGCTAATAGCCCGAATTTCTGTGCTACCCAAATATCCATTAGTAATATACATTTTGTCCCCAGTGAGGGCGGTTTTGTTATGGCCCTTTACAGCACTTACAAGGCAATTAGTGTCACACATAAAGACTGTGATATAAAAATATGTGTGTGCTCACAAAGACAACTTTCAAAGTTGTGACCTTATCTTGTGTTATTGGGCGTGCATTTTTACGTCTGCTTATCAGAAATATGAGGCATACATATCAATGTATCCGGTAATAGAAAGTAAGTGCATTCCATGCAACTGGTTAACAAATTATAGGAACGCCGCGGTGTCTGTCTTATCAAGCTTCTCGTTACTGGGAGAGTAACATAAATAACTGTCGTACCACCATCAAGATTAACCGCAGTATTATTAGTACCCCTATAATGAGAAGCATTACTTGCGAAACCTCCACTATTTCAGCGCAGGTTTATAATTAGTGCCGTAACAACGGTTTGCACAATACAGAAAGACGTGCAGCTTTATAAATATATCTCCTAGACGAGGCGGTAAGTGCGGCCAGTTTGAAGCCACGCACAATATGTTTATGCGTATTTATAGTGTGCAACGAGAATATGGAAAGGCGATACCGCGAAGCGAACTATAAATATTATAACATCCAGGCAGATATATGCGGAGATTGTCCTGTAAATTTATTTGCACGCATTCAACGGGTCACTTGGAGCAGACAACATTTTCCATTACCGAAGTGCACTAATAATACGCAGAGCATTAATGTGTACACATAACGCACGCCGTGTTTTATTTTCATTGGCCGAGCCAGACATTTACTACTGTTGTAAGTAAACGTGCGCCATTTATTATGCAAGGTAATGAATTAGAATCCATTAAAATCGTATTAATATGCCATCTTATATAATACTATCAAGTCACAACAATCAAGTGTTCATTTGTAGGGCCTCTAAAATTAAATGTGTAATGTCACAAATTATCATCGATGCAATAACGTGTTCAGTTATATGCCATATTGGGGCGCAACTACACAGCATGGAAAAGCAATTCGAGTAGTGACTCGTATTAAACATAATCCTATAATAAGTGATCACTATTATAGCTTTTTTTACTTGAAATTGAAAATCTACCTACGAAGGGTGTTTATTGCGCTCCATTGTGCGAACGGAATTTTATGACTGGTAATGGGAAGAGAACAGAGTCCAGAGCCGGCATCAGAAAATACAGATTCAGTGCCCCGTAGAAAATTAACATTACTGATTCATTATCATTAAATTGTACTTTTCATCGTATTTTTAAGTGTACATATAATTAATTGTGTTGTTAATAATGTAGTTATAATTTCATTAAAAAATTATATACAGTATGATTCGCGAAACAAATAACTTAAGTTACCCATAACATTATTGACTTGCTCATTGCGTTAAAAAAATAACGACGTTAACATCAGTTATTTTTTTCATGAATCGTAATGTAACAAGCAAATATTATTCCGCACAACTAGATTCATCGCTATCACTTTCACTTTGCACATTAATAATTAGATTTGGTACACTAAGCGTCCTATAATCGTTTTCAATTTTAATCACATGATCGATGCAGTTTTTTCCAAATGGTACTTGAAATGTTGTTGCATTCTCGCTGAACAAGTTCAATTGTTTCTTCACTCATTTTGAGATGTGCATTATTCTTCCGCAAATTTATTTTTAAAGTTGACCATATCAGCTCCGACAAGGTGACCAAATTCTTCTGCCATCTTTCAACCACATACGTTTTTTTGAAATTTTGTTTTTTTATAAGTTCTATTAATGTTTTTTCTTTGCACTTAGGGGAATAACAATACCATTTTGAATGCAAAAATCCGCAATATCGCCTTTTTTGGAAGCGGCGGTTGGGATTTTATTAATTTGCTTTGAGTGGTAAGTTGCATATCCATTACGATTATTGAGTTATTGGGTATGTTGGGCAATAATTGATTGCGAAACCAATTTTCAAATAATTCGGCGTTCATATCCTGATGATATCCTTGATGCAATATTCTTGGCTGATAAGAGCAAACTATTTGATACAAAACCTCGTCTCCTCCTGCATGAAGAATAACAATTCTTGTTCCTCTATTGCACGGTGCTCTAAGGTGACATTTATTTGTATTACCGACCCATCCCTTGGAAACGACGTCGTGAGTATCGAACCATGTTTCATCCAAATAAATTATCGATCTCCCTCCATTTCTATATTCGTTTATTTTAGATAAATATTCTAATCGCTCTTTTTGCAATCTCGGCGATTTCATGATGTCAATTCGTTGACATCTAAAGTTTTATACTTAAAACCCTCACTAAGTAGGTATTTATACAAAGTAGTTTCCTTATATGGAAATCATTTCCAAGAGTTTCCAAAATAAATTGGACCGTGGGAACGTTACCTGATTTATAAGAATTGTAAATTATATTTTTGATCCTCTTGGCGATGTCATCGTCTATTTCGGTAAATTTGGAACTTATTCTTCTTTTCCTTTCTAGAGGTCCTTTCGTAATTATTCTCCAAACCGTTGAATATGATATTCCTGTCAGAATGGAAATTCTTTGCAGTGGAGATGCATAATTCTCGCTTATAACGGTGTTATAAATATTTACGACTATCCTTTTAGTATTAGTTGAAAGAAAAGCATGCTTTATTAATCCTTGATTTTCATTATCGATAGTTGATGTGTCCATTTGATGATGGTTGTTTTGAAATTTATCAAAATCAATTTGAGAACAGCTTCCCTCTGTAGACTGTCGAAGGGATTCTTCAACAAAACTTTCGGAATGGCTTCTTTCCTCACATAATTGAAATAGATCGTCGAACTGAGTGTCATTATAAATTGATGAAATAATTGTTGCAGTTTCACTTAACGACGTTTCCATCTTAATAAACTCTACCTTTTCACAACTTTATAAATGATAATATGCACACGTATGTACTGTTGCAATGTAAAGGTTAACACCAACTGAAAGACAGATAGACTATTTGAGGCAGCCTTAACTGATTGTCTACCTGGACTGCATATTCGCCCAGCAATTAAAGTACAATGAACCTTAATTTCATGGGCGAATGTATAATTCTTTTAAAACCGTTTCCTAGGTGGCGGCTCTTAATCATCTACTGGCGTCTGTAGTCTTGTAATTATATCGAATTGTAAAAAGAATTACGTCCGCCAACTCATAAAAAACGATGTAGATAGTTGTAAGATTATTGAATTCGATTTTATTAATAAATCATTTTTATATTATGATCATAGTGATATAATTGTGTATATATCGAAGAGAAAACAATTAAGTAGCATCTTCGTCGAAAGTAAATTATTTGGTTACGTTCCTGGACGCCCGCCTCTTCGCAGCACGCCATACAATGGAGAACCCTTGACCGTAATAAACCCTCATTGCAGGTACATTTTCAATTTCAAGTGAAAACACTATACCTATTGAGAAAATATTATAATAATAGAATTATATAGGTTGCCAGAAATAAGGAGCCCTTGCTCCTTGCTGACAATTTCATTCATACACTAAAAATCCCATAAGCAGCGGTTTTTTTTGTCATTATGACAGCGAAAAAAGTTAGTCCTAACTTTTCCAGCGACAAAAAGATTCTAGTAGGTCTGCATCATCGATCTCTAGCAACCCTGTCAAGACAACCAATATTGTAAACAAAATTTGTCTCAAACTTGCGTTCTCAGAAAAATATATATTCTGTGAAAATGTTGCGATTTTGAGAGTCTTCGATTGGAGAAATTGAAAAAGCCATCAACAATAATGTGCCTCGCAATACTGTGAATTCAACTACGTCAATTTGGCGACAATTTACGCTGTTATGTGGGGGAAAAAAATGAACTCTTAGAAAAAACATCCACTGAAGAGTTAGCTTCTATTTTATGTCCATCCTTTCGAATTCGTTTTTGCCAGAAAGGATTTGGAGTTAAAAAAAAACTTTCACATGTGATATGGTTTCCCCGTCTTCCCATAATTTAGTGATTTACGTATTCATTAAATTGTCTTACCGAATTACACTCAAGCTTTTTTTTGGGTCGAAGTAAACTTGACATTTCTAATTTGAGTTTTGTTGCCTTCAGGCAATTTAACTCAAACGACTGCCAGAAAAAATTACTCGTCCTATGGACTCGTAATTTTTTCAAAGGCGGTTTTTTTCGTTAAATTGCCAGGCAACAAAATTGTCATTGAAATGTGAAGTTTACTTCGACAAAAAAGCTCTCGTGTATTTATAAGCGAGAAATTAACAATGCAATAAAACTATCTCTCACACACACACACATGGGAAGGAGAGTGAAAGAGAGGAGAAAAGGAAAAGAGAAAGATTTTTTCAAGTTTTGTGATTTTATTCTAACAACAAAATTTCGCATAACAACGTAAACACATAGGAACAAAATATATCTTCTGTAATTGTTAATTATAAGTAAATATTTTGATATTATTATGTAATTTTATTATTATTATTATAGCTATTATTTTGTTGGTAAAATATTTTTTTTTAATTGGCATAAGAACATGAACAGAAGGGAACAAAATATATTATCTTTAATTGGTTATTATAAATAAATATTTTGATATTATTATTATATTATTTTGATGGTATTTAACACGTGACACATTGAACTAATAATAAGAATAATGTTCACAAACAGTAGCTTAATGAAGGCATGTGAATTGTATGGAATTATCATAAATAATTTAATTTGATTGTACACGTGGCTATTGAAAATGGGAATATCAATACCACAAACGGTTGTACCTAAATTATGTTATGAATTGGAAATAAAAGAGGCATCAAAAGGTATAATTTTTGTAACCGCCTGCGTGCCTCTGCAGTGACCCTAGATAATTGGTAGGTCAGTGGACGATGACCTCGCCGTGTAATATGGATACCCCTCCCTCGTTTAAAAGGCAAAGGACGGCATTTAGTTTCCGGTCGTTTCAATTTTTATTTCGCTGCACCCCTCCCGAATGGTTCCAATTAATAATAAAATGGCAAAATTATACTTCGATTAAAGGAATCGCATCAATCGTCGTAATAAAACAACAAATAATTAAATTGCAATAATTTCACAAATTGCAATAAAACATCTCATTTCCCAAGTGTGTAGAAGTATTCTAAATAGTCAGATATAATTGATACAATCGATTATCAAAATCATTCAACTAAAGTAATTGAATATAAAATTTCACTCATTACAATAAAACGTCTAGTGGTAAATAATCCATATCATCAAAATTATTCAAAACAAATAATATTTTCTACATCAAATTCGAGTGATTTAGATATTTACTATCGATTATATAAATGTGCCTGTTAGAATTCATCACAATCAATACACCAATCGTTAATTAAAACTGTTCTAATAAAAACATCGATTATAAAGATTATTAAAAAAATCATATTACTTCAATCGTAATAATATAATTCGAATGATTAGATATTCAATGACATAAATGTACATAAGAAACCATTACAAATCGATTATCAAAACTGTTTGAATACAACAATCGTTTATAAAAAATGCAATAAAATGTTTCAGTGTGTGTGTGGGTGCATCATCAGTGCTCATTCTAATCAAATAATTCATATACTTAATCGAACATTTTTCTACATAACGCATAAGTAATACGTGTATTTAAGTGATTTGGGTATCAGATTGTACTCGAATCCATAAAAATCGATGTAGTCGATTATCAAAACTGTTACTAAACAAAAATATTGGTTATTAAAATCCATTGCAATATGACACCTCAATTCTCATTGGTGTGGCGTTATTAGTTATAATTAAAATTGATACACTCGATTTTCATATATTATGCAACAAGACGATCGAAAATAATCGATTATACGATACGTACTGCCTGAAACACCACGAAACGCGCAGCGACGAGTGGTGTTTCAATATGCAATACGTCGAGATTCGAGATTTTTTTTATTGTCGAGTTGTATACAGGTAGATTATTTCATGAACAAAATAAATTAAAATGTATAGATTTATGCACTCTCAGGTTTTAACAATTTAAAAGTGTAATGTGCATTTGGGAATTACTTTCGCAGACAACTAGAGACCGGTTTTGGCCTACTTGCATCTCGTCAGTCCAGTCCAGTCCGAAGTTATAATTCCCAAATGCACATTCGTATTCATAACGTGCACTGTAATAGTAGTGTGCGAGACCGGCATGTGAGCGCCATCTCTCGTTCGAAAATGAATTAAGGAGATGATTATCATCCCCCCTGCACGGCACATTTGTCTCGAATTGAATGGATCGTATCAGTCGTGCTTGCTGTCTTAATATTTAAAAATGTATGGATCTAGCTTGAGTTGAATGATTTAAAATGTAAAGAATTATGCACATTTTAAAATTGTAATTTGCATTTGGGAATTATTTCCGAGGACAACTGGAGACTGGTTTCAACCTACTTGGGTCTCGTCAGTCCAGTCCACTCCGAAGTTATAACTCCCAAATGCACATTCGTATTCTTAACAATTAATTAATTAAAGAAGTACACAGGAAATCCATCGAATTACATAATCAATATAATAGAATAACTAAACCATTTAAATAACAATAATCCAACTTTGAAAAGTGTTCGATTATCTTAGTTGTATAATTTTTATTATTAACCCTTTGTAGATGCTAAAAACGGTTAGAAAATACATCATTGAATGTCATTTCTGCAAGATAAATCCCACTCTGGTTAGTATTAGTACCTACTGAGCTTTAGTGGCTACTATACTTAGGTCGTCGAACAGATATAGTAATAAAAGAAAAAAGACGGGTTGTAGTTGCGTAGACCGATATACGCCAAAGCCTGATTTACACTTTTACACGAATTTTACCCGAAATTTGGGTTGACCGTGCTGGTTACCATAACATATTTTTTGCATTGTATATCCGACTTTCTGCAACCAATCGCAAGCTGCTATTCAAACAACGCGGGTAAAGGTGGGCGGCTATTATTACTATATATGACAGGGCGCCATGTCTATCGATATTTCAGTAGATATACAGGTTTCTGCTGAATCTACCGATCTACTGAATCATCTTGAAATTCGACCGCTTTTATAATTTTTACTTAGTTTTTAATTATTACAATGTAAACGATCAAATAAAAATATGATTTCCATTTTTGGTATTTTTTCATCTTCAGAGTTAATTTAGGTTAATTATAGGTAAGTTACCTATATCGATTCGAAAGGTTTGTAGAGAACTGCAGAAGACAGTGAGGAATTACATGAATAAAATTGTATCCCGAGGCTATAAACACGACCTAAGCGATGCATTCGCCACTTGTGCCTGTAATTTTCGAAGTTTCTAATCAATTTTCTATGTGCTTTATTAAATCAAAAAACCAGTAGTAAGCCAGTAGCTGGGCCCAGTTCCGGCATTATTTTTTAAATTTTATTTTTTATTTATCATCAAAAAAATGCTTACAAAGTAACATTTTCCACAACAGCCATGGGCTAGTCTGCATACTTTTATATTAACTGTCTTATCCTATACAATATGATCAATCTTAAAATCTAGAATGAAGATTAAAATCTAAAACTTTACACTTTACAATTTACAAAAATTACAAAATTCAAAAATACAGAAATACAAAATTACAATTTGCTTGGCTTTCATTGAATATTATCTATTAACTGTTGTATAATTGTTATTCTCCGTTACGCATTAACTCCGTTAATGTGTATGAGAGAGAAAAAATCTAAAAGGGAGATAGCGATATAAATTACTGCGCATATGAAAATATTTTTTTCAGATTTAAAAAAAACAACATTTTAAAAGTTGTGACATTATTAACGTTTTTTTAATGACAACTTATATTTTTTATTTTTTATTTCGGTAGAGTTTTTTAATCTGTTTTCAACCATACAGCATTTTGAATAGGTTAGGTTAGGTTAGGTTAGGTCAGGCTACACTGAGTAAGATCGATGTGCATGGATCTTCAAACTACAGCCCTCAAACGGTTATTACTTGGGCCGATAATAAAATCGTCAAAATTAGCTTGAAGACATTCTAATGTATTTCTATAAAACTATTTCTATACAGTTACAGGAAGTTTAAAAAAATCGATATTTTTATTTAAAAAAATCGATATTTATATACAAAAATGTTTTTATAATTTTTTTGTTTTCTAATATATGTATACAGGGTGGTCACTTTTACGACGCCCACCATTAGGATCTATTAAACGGAAATATATACAGAGTTGGTCAAATGGGATAAAATTTTCTCATTTTTGTGCCTTTCAATATACTGAAACGAAATCCGGGATATCTTGAACAGTTCCTGAGATATCGCTGAAAAACTGAAAAAGTGCACTTTCCTTTTCCTTTTATAACTGTTTTACTTTTTAAGGAAATTTTACGAAACTTGGCACTCTTGCATTTTTCGACGTGAGCTTTCAGATGACAGTGCCAAACATTTTCTGCGCCAAGTAGATGCCCAAATTTTCATAGTCAACTTTTAATTTTCTTATAGGCGCAATATTGGATTTTAATAGCATTCAAAAGAGCGAAAAATTCCGATTTCAACCAAGAACTATGCAAGATATCCCTTTCAGATTTCAATTTTAGAACATTAAAAGGCATGAAAATAAGAAACTTATCTCGCATATATTTCCGTTTAATGGATCCTAATGGTGGGCGTCGTAAAAGTGACCACCCTGTACCAATACTATAACGGCCCTCGAAAGTTTGTTATGATGAGCTGCTAATAAAATAGTGAAAATTAGCTTTAAAATATTGTAATGTCAGTGTAGTTACTACCAAAATTAAAGGGAATTTGAGTTCAACATTTCAACAAAATTTCGAGTTTACAAATTTCCTCAAATTATAATTCAGCATGTATTATTTCAGAGTTATAGAGTACAGAAAAAACCATAATAGTTTTTTATAAGTTACAGAAAGATATATTCGGGAATCCGAATATATCTATAGCCCCCGGGACTTGCAAATTGCAACCCATGAATCACTGTGCTAAACTTCAATATGAATATTTGTGTAATATGGTATACAAGAACCACCGATTCATATAACTATCCAGCCTTTTTAAGTTTAATTAATGAAATTCTTATCCCCACACAAAATTAAAATTAGAAAATGCATCCTAATAATAGTTTTCCACGATTGTTCTGAAAACTAGGTTTATTGCGCACAGCTGTTCGCCCGGATCGTTGTATAGCGAGTTAATTTTTTAGTCGATTACGGATGCCTCAACACCGTATAAATTGCATCCGCCACATCAGAGCAGATTATGCAATCCAAGCAGTGTTTCCCAATAATCTAGAAACGTAAAAAGTGACCTTTTTCCGGACTAATTCGCCTTAATGAAACGGGCTAATGACCTGTTCCACATCCACCTAAATATAGTTGCCGTGCACCGCAACGTAAAAACAGGATATTAAATGACTGCAGTCATTCCCATTAATTTAAGTGTTAATGCTGGGCGCAATATATCAAAAATCTTAAATGCCAAGGGGCGTCTCTGCTTCCAACGGGAGGAAGCCGGCAACTGTCAGTGTCGGTCTAATCTGGTGTAATATATGAAGCAGATAACAAATAGTGGCCTTGGTCGTCAGGCAATGAGAATACCATCGAGTAGGCTTCACAAAAAAAAAAAACTGTTTGATTATTTATGGAGTGCAGACGCAGCTCAACACTATACAGTGCACTTTGTACTACAATAGCCGTTTGTTTTGAAATGTGCGCGATTATCGATAGGTATATCAAAAACTGTGTCAACAATAGCGCGGAATAATAGCGGAGGAGTTTTCAAGGTGGTTTTAATTTCCAGCTCAGCTTACCTTGAACGAAAGACATAAATGCAAGTATCATTTAAGGCGCTTCCGGTCATTCCACGTATTGCTTTCGGCAATATTTTCCAATCACGTTCAATGACTGTATGTTACCCACCTTGAATGTGTAAATAAGAAAGTACCTACTCGATCTAATAAAATGCATCCAGTCGAGTTCGTTAGAGACTAACTAAATGCTTTGTTAGTTATTTTTTCGTCTTCGCAGGGCTTCGTTTGCTTTTTATTGTTGCGTATCCTGTTTGTCACTGTCCGATATCGTGGTACGGTATAAATGCACGGCATACCTGGCATACCTTATGCGTGAAAATAAATATAGGTAGCCGGGTGTATTTTTGTAGAGGAGCGCATAAAAAATTAACAAGTTTAATAAAAAAGAAGTGCTCTCGAGAACCGGTTATATTTATACTAAGGTCATAGTTCTTGAGATGTCTAAAAATAGTGGCGTTCAGATAGCATTTCAATGAATGGCACAGTGTTAGCAGTGGAATTACCCATACCACAGTGCGCTAGCCGCATAAAAAAAGGTACCATCCCGCCCACAAAAGACCCCGTTAATTTTCCACCAGCTTTCCGTGGAATACATTAAAACGTTCATTATGAAAAAAAAAAAAGTCGTAACTCATGCACCCTTGTGTGCGAAGCAACGGATTCGTGTCGGCGATAATGTGTAAAAAAATTACCATATACATCTGCATGTGTGTAATGTTTAGGCGAGATCCGCCTCATCAAGGGCTAGGGGATACGCATAGCGCCCACACACTAAATTGTATCCAAGTGCGCACCAAGCAATATTTACATTTAAACTAATCACTACATTACTAGTCGCCAGTCATGCGCCTCATTTAATTACTTCAACTCCATTTTCTCTCCAATTTCCATTTTCGTGTTACGCAATTGAATAAGCGATGAGGCATCCTGCAATATTGGCGCAAAAAATACAATGAATTATACATTGTTATCGTCTACTAGAGTACTGGCTAGACCAATATATAAATTTACACCCACTCAAAAAGTACTGAACATAAGTTGGATAATACTCCACAAAAACAGCTATAAAATGTAAAACGCATTGCTTTTACAAAAACTTTCTACCCTAATCATAACACTGTTGCGGTCTTTCAATAATCTGATAAAATTGCGAATAGTTATCTGACGGCTTAAGATATCCCCCTCCCTAAAGATATTATAACAGGATAAATAGTTGTGAGTATGTCCATCTGTATTCTGAAAGAAAGTCATTTAATATCCATACATTTTCTTCTAACCAAGAGGTTATAGAAGTTGCCTGGACTGGTTTGCAGAGAAAACGAAATATTCTGTTTCTAAAGGTTGAAGACCTGTCGGTTGCAACAAGAGTATTAGGTTATAAGAAACTAACATAGTTTTGAAATTAAAGTATTTCCATAGCACCAAGTTTGTTATGTAAATTGGTCATGTACTTATAGTTATTTAAGCATTAAGAGAGGTAAGTATCGTTTACGTCGAGGTCGAGTTTGCGCCCGAGCGATAGCGAGGGCTAGCAATAAAGACCGAGACTGGTCAAAACTTACCTCTCGAATTGCTTATAACTGTTTTTCCACTCCTGAAGTTGGTTTAATTGTTTTTGTTTGATTAATTTATTTTCGCAAGATGAACAAAATGTCTGTACGGCTTTGGTTGCTAAGACAATTTTTCAAACAAAGTGTGAATGTCAGAAATTGCATTCGTTTAGTTGTAAAATGAATTCCAATGAAAATAAACAAGAAATGGCAATTGAAGAAGCTGCAGATGCTGCCTGTTCCTTCCCACTGCCGGAGAAGTCGAAGGGGTGTTATCAAAATGCGTATAAGTGTTTAAAAGACTGGTGCCAAAGAAACAACGCTATTGAAATTATTTTACTTACTTCCCTGAGGGAGGTAAGTGATAACTTACTTCCCGTTGCTCATAGTAACCAAAGATTTATCGGTAAGTGGGGCTTACTTCCACCAAATCAATGTTACAACAGTGTACTTACCATGCAGGGTAAAAATAAATAAATTAGCTATTTGTGCATTAAATTTGGAAATGATTTTTTTTCGGTACTAGGCATGGGATTTTTATGCGATAGCAGAGATTAAAAACATGACAAAAATGGATTTCCTACGTGTTGCACAAATAGCTAATTTATTTAAGTACATGACTAATTTACGTAACAAACTCTACTAGGGTTTGGAAAATAAATTAAATTTGGATTTGTAAAATTATTTCTAAATTAAATAGCGGAGTCAAGAAATTCTGCTTTCAATAATGAAGAGGTTAACGTAAATAATAACCCTATTTCTAGTTCCACAAAGACCTGTTCTAGAATTTCATTCACGAATTGTGAACATGTATCTGTTAAGATTTATAAACAGTAATATGTACTATTTCAATAAATTGACGTATAACTTTAAATGTTGAAATATTATTTCCGTACTTGTTAGGAAATTATTCCACTTTTGCTAACTCAAATTAGTAGTCAAGTGTTAAAATTTTACAAATTCTAGTAGAAAAATATAATTTAGGGTTTTGAATGTATTTGTGTAATTGATTTGTATTTGCATTCATCAAATTTTGCGCGCGTCTCGATGCTTTCATCGTGCACCATAGTTATGACAAACGTCACCGTAATATTGATGACTTACATTTACCAAATTTTGCGCGAGCTCGATGCTTTCATTGTGCATATACTTTATCATTTTTTTCTGCTACCCGAAGTTTTAGAACCACTGATAACAGGCATGACAGCAACCCTGCAACACTTTCTATTCGAAACTTACACTCGTATACAAGGTTTTGGACTGGAGCAACCAAATAGTGTTTTTAAGGTAATTTGGTGCGCTGAATTCGTATCTGTAACTGTATTTTTTTCTATCAGGTTTGCGAGATATAAAATATTGTTTTCGTATGTTTTTAATCAAAAATCGTGAATTTATTCAAAACTAAATGAACTTTCAAAAGTAAATGGCAGTGTTTGAACATCGTTTGTATTTATCTTCAGTTTCACGTATTAGAGTCCAGCAGTAATCTCCAGCATACTTTTGTCCCAAAATAGTTGATAATTTCTTTCAATTTTCATTAAATATTGATGAGCACGTTCTCCTTGTTCATCACTCACCGCACCCAGGTTTTGTGGAAAAAAGTTGAAATGTGAATGCAAAAAATGCATCATGAGTGATATCCGTGCACCTAATTCACAATAATTTTTCAATAATTCAGTAACAATTTGTCTGTAGTTATCACTTTTCTTGTTTCCAAGGAAACCATCAACGATGCTTTTGAAAGATTGCCAGGCTGCAGATTCTTTCTCTGATAAACATTGTGAGAAATAACCATCATTCAATAACTTCATGATCTGAGGACCAACAGGACCCTCCTTTACTTTTAGTATATGAAATTGTAAGAAAAACTGCTAACAAATGTTTAAAAGCAGCACAATCTTTATTCAGAGCCTTGACAAAGTTTTTGAAAAGACCTAGTTTTATATGCAGTGGTGGAAGTAGAACGTCATTTGGATCAATTAATGGATTATTTGAAATGTTTTGTTTTCCAGGAGAATACTATGTTCTTTGGGGCCAATCTGTTCTGGTGTAATGATGACTTATAGCTCGACTATCCCATAAACAAAGTAAACAACAAAATTTTGTGAAACCTCTTTGCATGCCAGTTAACAAACCAATGACTTAAATAAATTGGATTTAATTAAACTTGGAATTTACGATATACATTGAACCTTCAATTACATACCTTTAAATCACCACATATCTTCCATTTATGATCTTCGTATTTGAGTAAAGTTAAAATTTGAGTTATTGATTCGTAAATTTCCTTAGTATTAACAGCATGAGCGATTGGTACGGATGGTTTTTTTATTCCCATTGTGTAAAAGAAGAGCCTTTAAACTATACTTAGAGCCGACCAATGAATAATCTCCATTCATTTTTTTCATATGGTTGGTTAATTTTTTGAAATAAATCTTGAATGTCGTTGTTACAGTAGTGAATAGTGTTTTTCTTCTCAAAATATGCAGCCAATTTCAAGCTTCTTCTCTATAAACTGTTACTTTTGTCCCAACTGCAAGATGTTTTCATTGTTGCATACGTGAAGCCAATAATTCTGCGTCTTGCTTTGATAAATGTAAATCACGAACTAGATCATTAAGTTCAACTTGGGTCACTAAATGGCATTCATTAGGCTCATACAAACTACCACTGCTGGAAACAATGCCATTGAAAGATGATTCCGAATCACTGCTTGTAGTACCAAGAACGACTGGCAATGGATCATGTGGTAAACGTTGAACTGGTTTTGAAACAGATGGAATATTTGCGTATTGCACACTTGTTAGATTTTTCATATTAATCCCATTAACATTTGATAAACAAAAATAACAATCGGTTTGGTGATTACTTTGCTCTCTCCATATTACAGGAACTGAAAAGTCGCAATATTTTCTCCCGCCATTCGACCACTTGTATAAAATAGATCTGCAACTATTGCAAAACAATGTCGGCGTTCACGTTTTGTCTAAATATCTCACAGCAAAACCAAAGTAATGTAAATATGCATATTTTAACGATTCTGTTTTTGCATATCCTTTTTATCCAACCATATATTTACCACAAACAAAGCAGAAATAGCTTCAATCAGTAACACACGATCTACTTGACATATTTAAGCACTATTACTATGAAGATAGAGAATAAATGTGGCTTTCCGTCAAATTACTTTACAGTGGCGCCATCCATGCGACATAAAAAGAACTAGCCTAATAGCGCAATTCTGGGGGTAAATTTGAATTCTACGCACCCAAATTAATTGGAAAACATCCTCCTCTTTTCCAGTCAATTTTTTTATTTTTATTTGTAGACCAGTGTTATCGCAATATTGATGACTTAAACCCAGTATTGATTTTTTTTTCTGTAATATAGGTATTTATTTATATTGTATCGCTGTCTTCATTTAATAGAGTATTATAATTCTCTGCAACTCAAAGATTAATAATCACTTTTAGATATGACAGCACATACCAAGTGTTTGAGGACCTATTGATTGGTTTTTCATTTATGAATATGTAAAGTTGAACAATCTATGTTGTTCAGAAAGAAGTAAAGTAGAATTAGAGATGCAAGTAAATTTTATGAAAATTTTTGTTTACAAGCGATTTTGCTACTCTATTACGTCCATATACGTCCCTAGCTACCCAAGTACACAAGGTAAAAATTAATACCCAAAGTAATAAATAGATCTCATTGGCGGGTGCTTTAATTATTCTAGTTAACACACCAGGTTTTTAATAATTAATTTTAATTTTATGAATGAAAGTGTATGAGTGTTATGAGTAAAATCACTTTTAAATATTGAATTTCAAATTAATTAATTAAATGAGAAGAACCGTTTTAATACATCGTTATAATTTTATGAATAAGTTTAGAGAATTATAACCTTTACTCAAACTATCGGAACTAGTCAAAACATTATGTA
This sequence comes from Othius punctulatus, assembly GCA_951805005.1. Taxonomy (NCBI): domain Eukaryota; kingdom Metazoa; phylum Arthropoda; class Insecta; order Coleoptera; family Staphylinidae; genus Othius; species Othius punctulatus. The sequence continues at coordinate 64,465,344 of OX638141.1, read as the reverse complement.
TTTATAAACTTACTAATTGAGCAAGTAAGAGGAATATTATCTCGTTAATTAATACAGCATACATTTACCAGTTAATCAAGATATGGCGTAAACATTTATAAAGATCACGCACCGAGTACTAACATATGAATAATATACGTGTATATCCTGTACGCGCTGAATTAATTGTACAACACCCCTTATTAATGTTTCAACGTGTGTAATAGAAGACCAATGCTCAGTTAATTAATTTCAGTAATATTTACTAAACAAGTCAAATAATTGCGAAGGCAATTAAAATTAATTTAATTCCTGATATATTTGTATAATTCGAATTTTATTGACCACCATGGTGGTGAAAGCTCCCGCATTTCTCGTAATTGCTGTTGAAAATAATAAATCAAGCAGTAAAGTAAAGTAAATAAATCATCACGCGATTAAAAATTGAATGACAGCAACACCGCATATTCAAGAGTATATATGTATAAATACATTAAAGCATACTTTCACAATTTGTCGGAATAGGAAATTGATTTATAAATAATTTGACTAATATTATTTTAAATCTTATTTTTTTATTGAGTGCGCAAAATTAAAAATAAAGAAATATAATTATATCAGGCGATCGTACATTATAACATTGCGTACATTGCAGAATTATAACTAAATGAAAACTCAATGCTACGATAGGCGCTATATGTATGTTTTATACATGCCTGGAACTTGAAAGTGTATTTCTTTGCAATTTAAGCCATGGCACTCGGGGTCAGTGACCTACAATTTGAGAAATATTGCATTACATTGCATGGTACGTATGGTATATAAAGATCTGAAAATAAATGGCTTGAAAAGATATTAATGTTTGCAAAAACCCTCTCAAAATTACCAATTAAAAACTCTAGACATAACACTATACTCCAATAGAAGAAAAACGAAAATAACTAATCAGGCCAGGATTTGGGGTGGAACTGGCAGATGTTCCGTTTTTACCCCTTAATTTCAAATGCCCCTCTAGTTCCTAGTTGAAAGGCTCCACTTCAAGCTTATAAGCGTAAGTATTGATATGATGGCATTTATAGGTTATGGCTTCGTTAACCTATGTAATAAACGACAGTTACTCGGCATTTGTAAAATCGCCCATAAACACAATAAAACACTCAATAAATCACGCAAGTGTAATATTTCCCGTATTTTATTAGACACGTTTGACTCCGCCAAAAACTTCTTATTTTATGCGATAATCTGCGAACCTTTACGAAACAATAAACACCGAATACATTAAAATGCGGCAGTAAATCATGCTCAGATAAACGCAGCCCATATTCACTTGCCAATATCAGCAGCTTGTACTAAAAATATTTATACATTCATAAACCTTTTAACGGCTTCGGCCGACAATTGTTTTGAAGAGGAAGAAGTGTCTGTGCAGTCATTTAATTCATATTTAATGACTAAAAGGAATGCACATAAAGTGCCCGGAAAATATCGAGTTTATATGTTTTCTACTTTGTATTACCAGACTCTCAGTAATAGAAAACGACAGAACCTCATTACACTCGGATTCTCGGAGGAGAAATAACGTTAGTTCGAGCCTAGTCAACTAGCCCAAAAGTAAAACAGCTGTCCAGGACTAAATATATACTTCGAAAATAAAATTCTAGTCCAGAAGTACCAGTAGTTTTGCCTCTCGATAATCTAGGTATTAGAGTATAGATATTAAAATCACCAGGGTGTCTGGCATGAATATATTAGCATTTTCTAGAAGGAAAAAAATACAGAAGAGAATTATAATTTTTTTAATAACTAACTATCTATGTTGTTTTGCCAAACACCACGGTAACGTATCTAGTAGGTACATACAGCAATCACTCGAGAAAAATATGCGGAAATAATGTCCAGATTGATGTGATCGCCAAAATCCAGAAGTGGGTTGGCAATCCTGTAAAAATGCCTCTTTCATAGTACTTTCCTTAGAACATAATATTAGTCCTTTGAACCGGATGTTGCGCTTGCTATTAGATGCATGTTACAGCTATAAACATTAATATCAGTACATATTTTAATTCAATTACCTACCCTCAACGTTGCACAAATTTATTTACCATCCTCATAAATGATATCTGGACCTACTACAGCTGGCAATATGGGATAAAATAACATTTGCGCATTTTGTATTGAAAAATTCCGCAGTGTTTGTCCCGCAGAGTTGCAATATTCTTGTACGAATTCCGTTAAATGCAATGCCAGTATTATATTGAAATATACTACACTCAGTTTGTTACCTGCACTGCAATATCTCGCGTAGGAATTCCTCCCGTCAAAAAGAAGCCTCAGGTGGCGACCTACTTCCTGTTTTAATCAATGAACCCAATAAAAAATTGAATCAAATATTTGAACGCCAAGAAGCAATTGTTTACAAGCGCATTGACTGCTTGTGTCCAATGCATATTCTGGTGTATACATTTCTGTAGCATATGTGAAATTTCTAAGCAATTATTTAATTAAACGTCCAGGAATGTGAATACGTAATATGGCATACATTTGTAACAAAACTGTAATTATTGAAGTCATAAAGAATAATACTTGCAATAAGCAGTAAGTATGTTATTGCAAAAACATTATAATCTGTTAATAACATTTTTTTTTCCTGCAATTACCAGTAAATTAAGAGAAATCGGTAGTAAAGTGCGCCAAAAACGGCACTAAAATTAATTCATTATAGCACGACTATGTGCAAATTGGGTTCTTATTATAATTTAACCACAGAGTCCATTATGATTCTGAAATTAATAGTAAATTAAGAAAAAAGCGGCAGTAAAAAGAGTCAAAATCGGCACAAAAATAATGTATTATTGTACTATTAAGCGCAAATTGCGTTGCCTACATATTATAATATAACCACATAGTCCTTAACATATCATTAAATCTGTTCTGCGAGGGTCACAAATATAAATCATTAGGGTAACCGAAAATATGCGCTTAAAATATGCTCTTAAAAATGGAAAATATGCTCGTATAAATGGAAAATGTGCTCTTAAAAACGTCCAGGAATGTGAATACGTAATATGGCATACATTTGTAACTAAACTGTAATTATTGAAGTCATAAAGAATAATATTTGCAATAAGCAGTAAGTATGTTATTGCAAAAATATTATAATCTGTTACTAACAATTTTTTTTTCTGCAATTACCAGTAAATTAAGAAAAATCGGTAGTAAAGTGAGCCAAAACCGGCACTAAAATTAATTCATTATAGCACGACTATGTGTAAATTGGGTTCTTATTATAATATAACCATAGAGTCCATTATGATTCTGAAATTAGTAGTAAATTAAGAAAAAAACGGCAGTAAAACGAGTCAAAATAGGCACAAAAATAATGCATTATTGTACAATTAACCGCAAATTGGGTTGCCTGCATATCATAATATAACGACATACTCCTTAACATATCATTAAATCTGTTCTGCGAGGGTCACAAATATAATTACTAGGGTAACCAAACATATGCGCCTAAAATATGCTCTTATAAATGGAAAATATGCTCTTAAAAATGGAAAATTGCTCATAAAAATGAAAAATATGCTCTTAAATGGAAAATATGTTCCCAAAAAGGAAAAATATGCTTAATCTTAATCTTCCGACGACAGCATAACACAATGAAATGAAATAAACCAAACAATAATTAATTCAATTTGTGTAACTACGTACTTTCACTTTAAAACACCCACACTAGATGAATTAATTATTTCGTATCTGAAAAATATAATATAATATAATATAATATAATATTCGGAAATATGCAGATATATGCTGAAATGTGCAGTAATAAGCAAAAATGTGCAGAAATAAGCAAAAAAATGCAGAAATAAGCAAATATATGTAGAAATATGTAAAAATATGCAGAAATATACAGATCATCCATTATAGCTATGAATTGTCAAATTCAAGGTCGACCAAAATGTCACATTGTATAATAATTTTGAGTGTATTTGTAAAAAACTAGTAACAAATATGTCATTGATGTCAACGTGTGTTTTGAGGTTATGGACCACAATGAATAATCATATTAATTACAGAAAAAAAATAAATAGTTAAAATACCCATTGGTGTTCCTAGCAACTTTATCACTAATGCCAACCCAATGGCACTTTTACAATTCTTATCTATAATGGATGATCTGTACTAAAATATGCAAAACTATGCTTTTATGTTAAAATATGGAAAAATATGTTGTAACAAAAAGGGCTCAAAATTCACAGCATCGCATGAAACACATTTGAGTGCAGACCATTTTTTTATCAGTGGCATGAAAAAAGATATGCGTTAAAATATATTTGGTTGCCCAAATAATTATCAAATAACACTTGTAAAGTAACTCGTAAGTACATAATTTTTTACTTTAATAATAAGTATATTAATTACTAATTATTTATTAGAAATATATTTTTGTTTGCATCTCAATTATTTATATAAAATGCCACTAATCTGAAAATAGAAAGGTATATGTACTGATTTTCAAATAATTTCTTCAACTCGAAAAATTCCCTGCATTTGTTCTGATATTTTGAAACACCCTGTGGTACAAATACCAAAATATACACGCACTTAGGACTCTCAGACAATTGAGTGAAAGCTCTTAGCATTCGTCCACGAAGTTCGGCAGTGCGAAACTTCAGCCTCCATTTTCAACTTAGATAAAAACAAGAGCTTTTAAGGTTTGGGATAATTAACCGGGGCGGCTCCGACCCTAATCACGATCTTATCGCCTGTATCTGCATCTATTTATTCCAAAGATTAACGCGATAATTAGCAGGGTAAAAAGGGTTGACGTGACTGGCTTACAGTTTACCTTAATTATCAGATCTGCACGATAAATACATGTGGTGTGTACCACGTTTGGCCAGAAACACATCGATCTGCACTACCCCAGTACGAATAATTGTGCCACCACTCACCAATGTCAGGAATTCTGAAAAATGCTCCTATACAAATCATACGCCGAAGAGATCTTAACTGAATAGCAGGCCCTTGAAAACTGTAATTTATTTCACTGGTTTTTGGGTTTGCAATTAGGCACTTGTTTTGTTTCATAATCTCTATTTCAAGTTTCCTGATACATGTTTCGTTGATAGTTTTCAAAAGGGTAAAAAATTATTAATCTTGCAATCCACAGGGTTTAAATTAAACACTGTTTTGTATCATAATTACTATTTCCTATTCCTAACACGTGTTTTGATTCATGTTCGTCATCAAAACAGGAAACGGAAAATATAAATTGTGAAATAAAATAGTGCTCAATTCAAACCTAAACGTTATAAATTCAAACTTTCATCAACATTATGGAAGTGGAAATAACAATCATTGTGTCTATTCTTTTATAAACGCGCACTTGAGCAATAGCAATAGCAAACCGTTATATATAATGGTTTTAACTACTGTTTTCGTATTTTGTGTTTTTGTTTTATTTTAGCGCTAAGTTTCGTTTTTCGAATTCAATTGTATGTATGAATTCTATGAATGAATTATAATGAATTTTATTTGTGAAAAGTAAATCGTATACTCTTTGGGTTATTTAGTGTTAACGATTTTCTATGCAATCAAGTTATCCAAGCAATGTGAATTACTTTTTTCTACGTAATTAGAAACCACTTCGTATTACATAAGGCTTGCTACACAATGGCTGAAAACACTTAATTGATTGCAAATAACGTTACAAGCAACTAAATAATGTCTCTGCAATTACATTCATTTGAATACTTGTAATTTACGTGGATTAATATTCGGCGTTATTGTTATACCTACATATAATATCGGTAATAATCCCTTAATACGTTAATTATCCTAAGGTCGTGAATAATTACGAAGTGGGCCCGTGCGGCTTAACGAGTTTAGGCTCAGACTAGCAATCAATTTTTAACAGCAATTCCAGCAATATTCAAATATGTATTATATATCATAGGAACTTTTCCAAAACTGGATATGGTCAATATTTTTCTAATAAAGATTATGTCGCTTGTTAATTAATATCTAGTAGATAAAAAAAATTACTAGTGGATAATATTCCTGTACTTCAACAGTAATAAAAAAATAATTACCATGGAAATATAACTCATACCTAAAACAGTGGCGGTATAACAGTGCGGTTTCTATAGTTACGCATGTATTAATAACTGATAATGCAACTAGTTGCATTATCAGGGGTAATATAACAAGTGGTGTTCTCATTATCGATAATGATTTTATAAATACAACGAATTTCAACCCCAACGATGAAAATGCACCGAGCCCGAAGGGCGAGGTGCATTTTCCAAAGTTTTGGGGTTGAAATAAGTTGTATTTTTAAAATCATTATCGATTTTTGAGAACACCACGACTTATATTTAGGAAGAGAATATAATGAATTGATTGAGACATCTAGTAAAGCAGAATAAACAAGATGCTAAATATACAGTTTAAGTACCTATATTTATTTAAATCACTTCATCTTTCAAACAGCAAACCACATTTATTACCACATTTTACTATTTTACTTGTACTTGAGACACACTGACATTTCGGGTTATGTTTTTATCAGCGGCCGACTAGATTGTGGGCGCAACCGATAAATAACACAATTGCAACGATCGTCGCTGCGATTTGTGCTTAACCAAAAATTGTGACAGCGATCGACATTTGTTCGTGGTATTATCCTGAAAATACAACCGTGGTATTATCAACATTCTCAGTTATTAATACATGCGTAACTATAGAAACTGCATTGTTATGACGTCACTTTTTACGTATGAGTTATATTCTCATATATAATACAACGAGTGGAATCATGACTATCGATAATCGAGTTGGAGTTGGTACACGAAACATGTCAAATATTAATTCCATGAGTCTGAAGGACGAGTGAAATTATTTGACAACATGTTGAGTGCATCAACCAATGCTATTATCAGTAGTTACGAATCCAATAGTTGTATTCGTCAGATTATATCCGAATGAAAAATCTAATTGTGACATTTTAGTTGACAGCATAGTACACCAGATGTGCAGAGGACCAAGTGTGATTATCACTTATTAGTCAATTCGAGTTCTGATTATCAGCTATTAGGCGGTCGCTAGGATATGGAAGAAAAGCATTATGAGTGATATAATCACTGAAATGTACTCTACGCCTACAAACACATGTCGGCCGCTGACACATTTTCAAGTACTACACAGCGATTGTAACGGCGACGACCGCATACGAAAATATAATTCGAACCGCTGCGATCCGTTAAAAATAGAAATCACTATCAAAGATAAACAAATATAAACTTCAAAGATGTAGGTATTATAAAAGTACCTAACGACAAAAAATTAAAATGGAATAACATTTGAAAACTTTGGTCCAGTCTTTGAGTCTCCGATTAACTTTCACGAGACGTTTAAATTCCTAGGCACTATTGTAAACGTAATAGGAGTCATCAGCCTCTTCAAGACCGAGCATAAATCTATCGCAATACTGTACCTACACATAAATTAATATTTTAATATTTCCGGAACGTATTTAAAAAATAGATTATTATTAGTGCTAACAATATGTCGTTATAGAACATAAAATTAGACGCTTAGTGTTATTATTTACGACTGATAGTTTGTAATAATAAAATTTCGTGTATTTTATAGTAGGTACATTATAATACTGTGCACATAAATTATTATTTGGTTTTCAGCAGATTGAAAGCATTATAGTGCATCGTAAAATTTAGTGATATAATTAAAAGTAATCGATTGCTGTGGAATTTACAGTAACAGTGTTATATATTCCAGGCCTTTTATTTTTCATGATAGGTGTGGTCTTTGATGTTGCTACACATAATTTTGTAGTTTGTTATGCAATCTTAATTGTCATTAGGTACTTGAAATACATTATATACGTCTATATTTTTAAGGTAGATACAATTCATCGATTCTGTCAAATTCTGGCAAAGTTTTGTTAAAAAAAAACATTTGGAATTTTTTAAGTTTATGGAAAGACTAGATCAATAATTGTAGGTACTTCATTTTATTATTATTTTAATTTTAGTTATTTCTGCTTCTATGCTTAATTACCAACGCCTCTGAACGATCTACCACATTTGCGATATTTGATTATTTTAAATGGCTATAATGGCTGTAATGCGGTATCCCGTCATACTGGAAATGTCTACTAATTCGTATTTTGTAATGTAATTTGAGTAGATTTTTTTCAAAATAAGGCAGTTTCACGATGCCAGATTATAAATGCTGTTTATTTTATGTATTAATCACCCATTTAGCAGATTTTTTTCACGAAACATCAAGAATATATATTTGGGTTTTGAGTAAATGACAAAATTTCAACTATGTAGATGCGGAATACAAGAAATTAATAAATTACATTTCTGTTGAAATCAAATATTTCCACAATCGCAATATTTTCTTTTTTAAGTGTTCTGAGAGTAAATTTTAATCTAAAAATAGACAGATTACTGAATTTGGGTCTGTTCGTAATCAATCTTTTCTACGTAAAGATAAAGTAGTAGATAAAGTAAGAAACAATTAGGCGACTCATTCATAATACTGCGTATGCATGCATAAGCAGGAGATTAATAGATACAATATTAGTAGTATTGTTGTCTAAAATAAGACATTGAAGTGCGTTTATTAAAACATTTAATAATATTACAATTTATATTATTTCAACAAGTTCAAACTCAATTTTATTAAACATTTAAAGTATAATTTTGCCTTTTCAAACGAAAAGAGATTTATGAAATGTACATTTTGACCTAGAAGCGATCTTATTCAGTAGATATATAAAATACTCTGAATACTACATGGAAATACGTTTTGAAAATAAATTATGTTTTTGTGAAAATAGAAAATTGTGATTAATGTCAATTGCAAACATTTCATCCCATTGGACATTTTTTATCTTGAGCAGACCTAGTCATCAGTGAATTTTAATACTAAATTAGGAGTACGTATTAACAATCTCACTAACTGTACTGCAACACTTTAATTCCTAGCGAAGTAAGAATGCCAAGTATTGATTATCTTGTGACCAATTTCGTGCGATTTCACAACATTTTTCAAAACAATGACTAATACTTTTTTGTCTGAAAGTGTTGCCACGCAACGGCGCAACTGTATGATTTGTGCTAAAGCGACATGCTAAGTTCAATTGATTTAATAATGTGCAATTACTCATAATATTGACTGATGATAATGAAACCAAGCTGCGCAAATCAAATTTAAATATATATAGCTCTCACTAGTAAATCTACTAGTAAAATCTGAAATAAAGAATATTATTATTATTATTATTAATAATGCTAATAAAAAACAAACACACAGTTATACTGGGCGACTTTGAATTTGGAAACATTATTACGGTTATGGCACAAGGATGGTAAATAATTGTGGTACTGGCTATGAAGATATCACATCGAGTAACATAATAATTATTTTATGATGTTTACGATCCGAATATCATAAAAAAAATTATATGCAACTGATGAAGAAATGGAATAATGTCTTGACTTTCAACTAACAACGAAAATCCCAAGTATGTTGTTTGAGATGTTTCCTTACTGTGGGTTTATCTTCCATGATTTAATTTTTAATCATGCCCAATGTGAATAACGAAATGTATTCATTATGGTATTGACAGTGTCGAAAATAGTTTTTTTTTAAACAAGATAATTTTGGGACGAGTTTGGAACGAAAACCCCAAGTGTGTTGTTTGAGATGTTTCCTTACTGTGGGTTTATCTACCATGATTGAATTTTTAATCATGCCCAATGTGAATAACAAAATGTATTCATTATGGTATTGACTGTGTCGAAAATATATTTTTTTAAACAAGATAATTTCGGGATGTGTTGCACAATATACTATTTCTACGCTCACTTTTTATTAACTACACTCTTTGGAATTATTTTAGTTAAAATATTTAGAAACATTCACGTGTTATAATTTAATGGAAATATTAAATTGTCTGAGAAAATTATACATAAACAGTATATAGCACGGAAACCACTAGACACATGAACTTTCGTGCATTTTACGTGAATCCATTCAATACTTTCGTGCACCTAAAATGCATACTCTCTTGGGCCTTCGCAAGCATTCATTTTCGGCGAATGTCGAAAATCCAACTTGCGGTGTAACGCATAGAATTTTATATGTAATTAATTAGTCATTACAACTGATATACTCCATCATCGTTAAAAAAAAAAGAAGTGTCGCTGTAAAAGTAGAACTCTGTTAATAAACAAAACACAATAACAAACATGAAAACATGCAAATATTGTTTATTATTAACATAAAAAATAAATCTATGAGTAACACCAATGCGCCCATAACTGATTAAAAACTCATTTTCGCGGTGTAATTTCATAGCATGTCATCGCACTCAGTGCATAAATTGTTACAAGTTTATATACCAACCATTCGAATATAACTGCCATAAATCAAGATATTGAATTAGTCACTTCTAATAACACGTGATTAATTTCATGAATGTTAGTCATTTATTTCTAATTAAACGGTAATTTACCTGAACTTCGTATATTTATTGCCACTTTTAAACATGCATTCAAGTCTAAGCAATTTGTTTTTACAAACCGATTTCACAATAAATGAAATTAGCAATCATTTCAGTCATCTGGATGATTGCATACAGTATTCGAATAATCCGAATAATTATACAGTGTTTCGATTGAGACACGATTTAATAGATTTACTTTTCAGAGAATTAAATTTAAAAGCAACACATTTTTGCAACAACAAAAACACTAACGACCTGACTTGACTAAGAATAAATGACCAAATGGAAACCATATAAGAAGTTTTTCCTGTCCAAGTTGTTTAGAATTTTACGAAATTTAATCTTGACAAGTAGTTCTTATTTTTTTTAAATACCTTCTAAATAATCAATGCTTGCTAGTATTCAAACTGTTATTCCTAAAAATTAAACTTTGTCAATAACTTTCCAGGAGAGTAGTTCTAGAAAATGTTTATATGAAACGGCGGCGAATTTCTAAAGTAACAGGCCCTAACTCAATACATACACTTACAAAAATCATACGGCAGAAGATTGGTCGACAGCCAATTAGGGATAATATCCTTAACACATACGTTCACCATTGAATCACCATTGGATATTGATAATATCCTTAACACATACGTTCACCATTATCTGTTACTTCTTCTTGTAAAATTAATTCAATATACCAATTTATATATCCCGATAGGACGTTTTATAAGTACAATTGAATCGTTTATTTCAGAAGCTGGTCAAGTGCACCTTTTCAAATTGTTGGGAAACAAAGAAAAATATTTATCCTTGATATTTAAACAGATTTTCGCCTGAAAAAATTGCTAGTTATTAGTTAACATCTTCCCGAAGTTGATGCTGTCTGTAATTAAATTATAATTGTTTCCCTTAATTGTAAAAAAAAAAAAATTGAAAATATTGCAGTTGACTCGTTTCTGCAATTTTTAAAATACGATTTTAATGTAGCAACATATATTTTTAATGGCAATTTCCTCATTTTTTTGTGGTATTATGATTTTTAACAAACAACACACTATTATAAACTATATATTTTTTATTTGAATACAAAATAAAACACAAAATTTTCAGTGTTTTCATTAAAATGCAATAAAGAAATTTAAATTAATTTGCTGATTTGTTAAATATACAAACTGCTAAGCAATGATAAGTAATGGTAAATCAATGGTAATTGTAACCATGGTATTAGTATTCTACAACGTACCACAGGATTTTTACTGCAGACATTTAAATTTACTGCAGAAACACGCTATGTGATGTCGCTTGACAGGTCTCTGCACTAAACGCAATATTCATTGTAAATTATATCCCATAAAACGGAATGGCAGTTGAAGTTATATTGCAGAAAAAAATGCCCTGACAATAGGAGATACTGATTCCGCAAAATAAGAAAAATCCACAAAACTGTCTGTTGATCAGTTTCTGAAATAAACTATTCAATTGAACCGTGGAATCGGCTAAGTGCCAAAAAAATAATTTTACGGATTTGTGTACAAACATGAGCTATGCGCCTGATCAAGTTGGGTGTGTCTGGTCATCAAGTCTGGTGACCATTATTTAATAGCGTATTTGTAAAGATGAATTGAAAGAGGTACAAACAAAGCATCGGTTGCTCTTTTTGTAACGAATACTATAACTTTTATTTACATACAAAGCATCGCTTGCTCTTTTTGTAAAGAAGACTATAACTCTTAATCAATTATCTTAAAATTAAAATTTCGGCACTTGCCCGACTTATCCATTTCACTATATTCCCAATTGTATATGCATTAATATGGATATACAATTTTGGTATTACACTGAACCAAAATCGAATCCTCGATTACTGAATAGAAGTATTTTCTAATTTAAGGCATCGACTGCTTTATTATATTAATTTCTTGGATAATGCCAGGGGTAGGTCATGTTCTATTAATTTTTATTCTTTAGACAAGTCATGTACTTTAAATAAATGACTTATGAACTGAATATTAGGTCCTTATTATTACGCTTCGGGTAAGTAATGTTCATCTTCTTACTTATGTTTTAGATAAGTCTTGATGATAAGTCGTGTTCATTAAATAATAGTCTTTTGTGTAAATAGAACCCATAACTACACATAAGACCAACATCATTCCTCTGATTTTAAATCCCAGCGAAGCCGATTTTTAAGGGTTTTATTCGTTCATCAATCGAAAATATGGTGATATGCAATAATTTGTATCATGTGTGTATTTACTGCAATTTGGAAATGTTGCCTTGGGCAATACAAATTGGAACCTTAACTAAGTACACCACACAGTTGACCGTGTTAAATCGAGTACCTAATCTTAGCAATTGTTACAATAACAGCCACATTGTAAACAAATTCCAAACATTTTAGAGTACTATAATGCAGTGTTATGTACAGGGTCGCCCAATTTGGAAGTTTCTATAGGGGATCTCGGTAACTAGAAGAGATAGAGAAAATCGGATGGCGTAACCTCAATCTCTTTTTTCAAGACCAACTCAACGGTGAAAACAAAAATTGGCCATCTTCTTTTGTTTTGAAGTTATGGCCAAAAACTCATTACTTTCCATTTCCAATTTTTATCAACATTTCATTTATTTCTCATTTTATTAAAATAAGCGTTACACGTTCTTCAGGCACTTTTTTACGGTGAATTGAATAAGTTTTACAGAATTTTATTATATTCGTTAATAAACAAGATACAATACAAAGTTGTGTTTTTTTAAATACAAGTCGTAGTTGGCTTTGGCCTTAATAGGTTATTTTTTTCTCTTTTCAATGATATATCACATGTGAATGTCATAATTACATTTTTGTTGAAATCTATTAAAATTGTGTCAACACGTCATATGTTCTCTTATTGGGCGTAGTAGACTGGTAGGCTTGTATTGTTTAGAGTAAAATTATTTATTGAAACTGCACACATTTACCATCTGTAAATTACAAAATACCATGTGAATACAATATTATATATATATTAGAAAGGTTTACAAATAACAATAAGTATCTTATTGCCTTGGAAACTTACAGGCTATATCATCTAAAAGACAACCCAATAAATTGATATTTCCAAGATAAAAGAAAAACCCTTCAATGAAGCATTGAAAAGCAAATACACAATACTTAAATTACAATAAATGTTCCAATTGATGTCCATTATTCAAAATGCATATGTTGCATATTTTAATAACACAAGCAATAACATAAGCATTATAACATAAGCATTAATAACATAAGCATTATGAATGTGAACATTTGAAATTGAATTTATACAATCAATAAAGTGTTGTCGTAAATTATTAATATTATCATTTCTCATTTTATATAATTTTACAGCGGTAAACGTTCGGATTATCTACAATTTTGAGGCTGTACCAGTGGCAAAATCCCAACATTAGTCTTTTTCGAATAATGTATGGTCTAAATTTATGTTTCATCACTCGATTCTTCGAAATTCCAGATTCATCCTCAATATGCCGGCTGGAAATTGCTGGATTCACTATTACAGCTGAAATTACATTAGTAGCAGTTTCTTCGGCGTCTAGAATATAATAAAACCTTGATCTTGGCTACTTGAATGATCCGTGGTTGATATGATTTTCTTTTAGTGCTTGAAATATTGATTTATCCGGTAAATTTCTAAGTCAATTAGTTATTTGTTATTGCTCTGAATAAGGCATCTAACAAATACAATATTTCATAATTTTCGTAGGGCATTGTTCAACACTTCGAAATATAAAGATCACGTCAAATGTGTTAGCTTAATAATCAAACAATTTAAAGAAAACAAGCCTACTACGCCCAATTAGAGAACATATGACGTTTTGATAGAATTTTAACAGATTTCAACAAAAATGCAATTATAACATCCACATGTTATACATCATCGAAAAGACAAAAAAAAAACTATCTATTAAGACCAAAGCCAACTAATCCTGCTATTTAAAAAAACAAAACTTTGTATTATATCTTGGTTATTAACGAAGATATCAAAATTCTGTAAAACTCGTTCAATTCACCGTAAAAAAGTGCCTCAAGAACATGCAACTCGTATCTTACTAAAATGATAAATAAATGAAATATTGATAAAAATCGAAAATGAAATATGATGAGTTTTTGGCCATAATTTGAAAACAAGAGACAACGGCCAATTTTTATTTTCACCATTGAGTTGGTCTTGAAAACAGAGATCGAGGATACGCCATCAGATTTTTTCTATCTCCTGTAGTTACCGAGATCCCCTATTGAAACATCTAAATTGGGACACCCTGTACATACAGACATGTGCATTAGAGAGGCAAGGAGACGTGCCGTGCAACTGGCGGCAATATAATGTCACCACACCCTTACAAGGGTCAAAGGACTGACGAGAAAGTGCATTAAAATTTTCTTTAGCTCTTTGCTAAAACAAATGTTAACGATATTTGTTATATGGCTCAGTTAGTCAATATAATAGAGTACTTGAACTCATTGCAGATGATACCCAATTTGTGCACTGGCCGCAGATACCACAACAGTATTTAATGTGAAAGAGTAATGAGTCACGTTATATTTTTCTAGGAAATTGGCACTATTTCGATATAGGGCTTGCAATTATTGGAATAAAAACCCTTGCACCTTCCGTCAAAGACCTTACACGTTCCGCGTTTATAATAATACTTATAAACATATATTTTATTCACGACCTTTTTGAAACCGACATGGCTGGGTTTTCTTTTTGTCATGTTGGGCAAACTGATTCAGTGATGCAACGGAAGTTAATTATTTTTTTGTATCGATGACTATTAGACATTTGCTACCACATTGTCAGATATATAATATTTTTCACTGCTAGCCTTTAAAGATATCATTATTTTTTTTACTGCATATTCGATTGAATTAATTGAATGTTTTTCAATGCATTATTTTTTATTTTCGTTCCTGCCGTTCCATTTTCATCTCTAATAATTTAAACTTTACATCTGGCAACAATGTTATTTAAAAAATATAACCTCAAATTGAAAATATCTTAACCTAAAAAAAATCCAAAAGTTCCATTGGGGAATCCAGTTATTTCCGAAACACTACCAACAAAATTACTAGATATTCATGGACTCCCCTGACGCAAAAACATCGTGAAATTCTTAGATTTCTTTTTTTTAAATATTTACATGCCTTAAAATTCAGTACCAACTTCAAGATCTACATATGAGCCCATAACGCGATTGGTCAATTATTTTTTTGCAAAAACAAAACATTGCAACTAATTTAAATCAAATGAATATGGTATTTGAAATGATATGATAATGAATATCGTTGAAAATAAATTTCTGGCAGAGGACATGATGTTTTGCATATGTACCATTAATTTTTCATGTCGTTTTATACTACCTAGGCCTCCTGTATGTTTACCAAGCACTCTGATCCATTAGCCTAAAGACAAATTTACCACTACTTGCTGGCAAGTTTGAGTTTTGTGTTGTTTTATAGATTTACGTAACCATTTGTATGAAGATGAAAATTAATTCGGTTGAACTTAGGAATGGGTGAATGAAACGTTTAAAATTCCGATCGGCTTTCATATTTGCCGCATTGAGACGTGTACAAAATCAATTGCGTATAACCTATAGACAGGAATTATTTTTTTAAAGGACAGTGGCATCGGGTAGGTCATAGGTTTTCAATTGCTCTGCTTTATCATAACAAACATGTGCGGTTATAATCTATTGCAGTTATTGATTCTGTTTGTGGGCCTCTCGAGTGTCGGCCTAGCTTTCACGGCCAGCAAGCGACCGACCGGCTTTATTTTCGTTTGTTGCTCGTACGCTCTACCGTGTTGCAACATAAATCTTGTTTATTTACATTAAGCCGTGAATGAGGATGGATGAGGATAGGGCAAATGAACTGCATGGATGTAGAATTTCGGGACGTAATTAACTTCTACGGCCCCACGAGTTGTAACGGCGCAATTTGTCTCATTACTGCTACGGTAAACGAGCGGCCTAATATTCGCCCGACAAGGGGGCACGAAAAACTAACCTAACCTAACAAAACAAGCGACGGCAACCTTATGAACACCGGAGAACATTGGGGCCACCTTGCACAGTGGCGTAGGGGCTTGAACGTCCGTTAGGCGCCCGTACGTTTCTAAGCCAAGCCGGCGCCCATGAAATCCCGAAAGAAGACAGATCCAGATGCCGGCGACGAGAATCGATCCCGTGACGTCAGGTCAGGTGTATTAAACGCATGCGGATATGAACGTAAGTGCAAAATGGCTGCAGAAACGATACATGTTAGGTTAGGTTAGAAAATCCGTCGGCACCATCGGCCTTACGATGGGATAATAACGCAATTGTGGGGGCAATACTAACCTCTTCACGCCGTTTCAACCATCTGCCGCAGGGGCTCTCCTCCAGGATTTCACTCTCATCCTCAGAATCCTCGCCACTCTCCCTAGGCGACTTGTGCTCCTGCTCGTTGCTCATTAAACTACCCGACATTACAGATACTTAATTGTTATAAGTTAAACAGAAACTCATGCAACAACAACTGCTCTTTAGTTATTGGGAGGACGAACGAGGTTTCCATTTACATTAGTATAAGCTAGTCACTAAAACTCGTTAAAATCGGCCTCCGTATGAATTACACATGTACGGGGAATCACATTAACCGCAAATACAATTCATGGGTAATCACTAGAAGGGATGGCACTAGTATTCATTCAAACGCAAGAAAATCCACCTATATGAAACCACTTCATTGTATGTATTCATTTGTTTCAACTACACGAATTATCAAAAGTCAACTGTGCACTGTTCACGAACGCCACGGCTCGACTAGCACTGAAGGCGGCTTATTCGCGTCCACACGACGTGATCTCTGACGAGGATCGTGCGAAAAACTACACACAAATCGGCCCGCACTAACAACGAAAAGAAAATCCACACATCGACTCGGTAGGTAGATGGGACTTCTCTGATGGACTTGTTTGCTATATTGCTACGCATGCGCTCTGCGTTATCGTAAACATTCTGCGGCTTTCGTCATTGCCATGCACAAGGACAAGTTATAAAAATTTTGACTTTTCACACACTGAAATGTGTCAAAACCGAAACAGGTTTCTGCACCGCCACCAGTTAGATTCCCTGTTTTCACGTTGCCATCTGACAGTTACACATGCCAACGTCACACTACATTAGAGAAGAATTCTGTATTAACACTGAATGGTTCGCAACTACGATATATTTTAACCACACTTACTACTTATGCTGCCATTACGGCGGTCAGCTCTATACTAAACAGTTGGCAAATAATTGTCATTTCCTACTGGTGCTGCCATCAATATTAGGCCCGAAGAACTGAATAACAGTGATTTATATCAGGCAGAATAACAGTGAAGAATGAAGAACTGAATAACAGTAGTTACGTGATTCCGCTTCTATCAAAATTGTGTTACATGCACAATTTGGCAATTGGTTTCTGCAAGGGTTTCAGATTCCCTGTCTTCACGTTGCCATCTGACAGTTACACATGCCAACGTCACACTACATTAGAGAAGAATTCTGTATTAACACTGAATGGTTCGCAACTACGATATATTTTAACCACACTTACTACTTATGGTGCCATTACGGCGGTCAGCACTCAGCACTAATCTAAACAGTTGGCCAATAATTGACATTTTCTACTGGTACTGCCATCAATATTAGGCCCAAAGAACTGAATAACAGTGATTTATATCAGGCAGAATAACAGTGAAGAACTGAATAACATTAGTAACATGATTCCGATTCTATCGAAATTGTGTTATATTCACAGATTATATATACCGGGCTTTTTTCTCCTTATTACACATATGATGGACAATGTATAACTGGTTGCCTGCATCTACCCATACGGAATTTCCTATGTGTAATTCTAAAAAAAAAAAAACAACTCATTAGCGGCGCCGGTGGAGGCATCTGTCAATTTTGGCATATGTTACACAGAGAGGTTATGTTTTTATTCAAGGCAATACACGAGGGGGTCTTTGAAGATACGCAGAGTATTACTAATGTATTGTGGATTTAAACCATTACATGCAGTACATATACGGCCTTTCAATTCATCTACGTTATGTATTTGTACGTCATTAAAAAAATTACTTTTCTGGTAACCCCAAAGAAAATAATCATTCGTTGACAAATCAGCTGATCTTGATACATTAGGAATACTCTCGTGTATTGAGAAAAAAGCTCGGTAAATAGATATACTCGTAATCACGAGAGGTGTCTCATGACTCATACATTTGGAATGTATGGTTCAAATTTTCTTGAATGTGTGTCTACACTTATACGCACGCGGTCGGCCAGATGTTTGTTTGCGCAAAAATGCACCTGGCCAATTAGGCCTACGAATTAGTTCATTTGTATCGCGTTAATGTCAAATCTCCAATGCTATAATTTTGCTGTGTAGGTTATGTGTACATAACAAGTACGTAAAGACGAAATATATGTTAAGTTAACAGTGACACTGACAGATTCAATGAATTAACGAAGACATACGTTTTCACGGGTTTCATTTAAAACGTACACCAGACGTATCGGACATTTACTCTCTCACTTTACTTCAGCGGTTTAGGGTAATATAGCGACACCGATTTTGCATTTATTCCTGCATTAAACATTCATTTAGATGAGTCCTGAGACATCTCTCCTGAGTTCGACTATAGGCCACTCTCTGTAAACATCATTTGTCGCGTTTGCGCCCTCTATACATGATAGCTCCGTACCATTTCCTTAACAAAAGAACACGATGGCGCCACTATAGCTTATTGTAGCCAAAATCCACGAGATGGCGCTATATCGTCAAAAAAGCGGGATTTATAAATAAATATATATATATATATATATATATATATATATATATATATATATATATATATATATATTTTTAATTCTTTATCTCAGCCGTATATATTATATGTTTTTGTAATTTGTTCTCTTAGTAGAGAACCGGGTATTCGGCCAGGGTCAATAAAAACACAATATTTGTTTTACACTTCCTCCAAGCTTTCGGACATATGTTTGTGTCCTTCGTCAGGGATGTTACTAAAAACATTTATTAATTATTCCAGCAACAAAAGAAAACAGTATATACACATATGGGTAATTATTTGATTAGTTAAAATGAAAACTTACTATTAATTTGTGTTGTATATGATTAGTGTCATTAATCTTTTTTTTTTTCACCACGCCTAATTTCTACACTTAGTAATGATAACATTAAAATTGGACTCTATAACGTGAACACAATATATAATAAATTTTTCACAAAATTAAAAGATAAATGTAAACCAGAACTACAATCAAATATAGTATACAAAATTCCATGTAGTGATTGTAACCTAACGTATTACGGCCAATCCACCCAATGGTTGAAATCTAGATTAACACAACATAGAAGCGATTGTAAGCTAAACAAAAAATCGTGTGCTTTGGCAATACACTCCAATAATTTTGACCATAGACCTGATTTCAAAAACACTACTGTGATAGATTATTGCAACTCTAAAAAAGGGAGACTTTTTCTGGAAATGTATCATATTAAAAAAGACATCAAAAATAGCATGAATTTTAAATCTGATACCGACGGTCTCAGTAATATTTATTCATTTTTAATAGAATTATCTAGGAATGACAAAATAACACAAAAATAAAGAAAAATTATTATCTAAACATATAATCTAGATATATGTTCTTAAAAACAAATATAATTATAAAATAATTTTTATCTGTCATGAAAAGATTAATGACACTAATCATATACAACACAAATTAATAGTAAGTTTTCATTTTAACTAATCAAATAATTACCCATATGTGTATATACTGTTTTCTTTTGTTGCTGGAATAATTAATAAATGTTTTTAGTAACATCCCTGACGAAGGACACAAACATATGTCCGAAAGCTTGGAGGAAGTGTAAAACAAATATTGTGTTTTTATTGACCCTGGCCGAATACCCGGTTCTCTACTAAGAGAACAAATTACAAAAACAAAAAAAATATATATATATATATATATATATATATATATATATAAGGGTTTTCCAATAAGAGGTGTTATTTTGATATTCAAAGAAAAATGCCATTTTTTATTATAAATCATCAGATGTTTATTTCATTACAAAGAGGAAGGTATGCCGTTAATAGTGGAAAATAACATCAAGCAAATGACCACCACGGCCACGCTTACAGGACAAAATCCTTTTCATGAAATTTTCCATAACTAAATCGCAAAGTGGCTGCTGTATGTCCTCGATAGCCTCACGAATTCCATCTTTGAGGTCTTGAATCGATACTGGGCTGTTGGCGTAGACCTTCTCCTTCACGTGGCCCCAAAGAAAGAAGTCGCAAGGTGTTAAATCACAAGATCTCGGTGGCCAATTGTGATCACCTCTTCGAGAGATAACACGGTCCGGAAACTTTTCCCTTAAAAGATCAATGGTTTCGTTGCTTGTGTGGCACGTAGCGCCGTCTTGTTGAAAGTGAACGTTGTCCAGATCAATACCATCCAATTCCGGCCATAAAAAATCGTTAATCATCTCTTGATAGCGCAATCCATTCACCGTAACTGTTGCGCCAGCCTCATTTTCGAAAAAGTAAGGTCCAATGACTCCGCCGGACCATAAACCGCACCAAACAGTCACACGTTGAGGATAGAGAGGCTTTTCAACAATAACTCTTGGGTTTTCTGAGCCCCAGATGCGACAATTTTGCTTGTTGACGAAGCCACCGAGGTGGAAATGGGCCTCATCACTGAAGATGATTTTTCGATGGAATTCCGGATCATTTTCATGCATTTCAACGACCCAATCAGCAAAGTCACGACGTTGTTGATGATCGGCCGGCTTGAGTTCTTGTGTTAACTGGACTTTATAAGCCTTAAGACCCAAATCTTTATGCAAAATACGGTGTAATGACGTTTGTGGAATACCTAATTCCAAAGAACGACGAGGAATGGACAAACCTGGGTTTTCTTCAACACTTTCGGCTACAGCAGCAATATTCTCGGCTGTTCTTGAGCGACGTGCACGGGTTTTATTCTTCTCATCACTAACTTGTCCCAACAGCTCGAATTTTTCCACCAATTTCTGTATTGCGGTCCGACAAGGTGCTTCACGACGACCCAAAAATGTTCGAGTTTTACGAACCGTCTCTGCCAAATTTTCACCATTTTTATAGTGAATTTTAATAATTTCAATGCGTTGTTGAAGCGTGTATCGTACCATTTTTATTAATGGCGTAGTTTCTACTTGTCAAATGCCAAGAAATGACAGCTTCAAAAGTGACATCTACCGAAATAGCGGGCTATTCAAAATAACACCTCTTATTGGAAAACCCGTTATATATATACTATTTCTTTTACTAACACTTAATATTTCCGAAACAGTTGAAGATAGGTACATGAAATATGTCTAGAATTTTCTGAAGAATCCAAAAATTGAATAATATACCAGGTGTTGCATTTAAAATAAGAAAGTTGGTATTTGCCACGGTCACATGACACACCCTGTATAAAAAGTTTTTATTGAAAAAAATGCGCAACTAAAAATAACAATCGACGTGTCCGAGCGTTTTTTCGAACACGCCCCCATTTATTTATTATCGAATTTATTCCATTTGGCTGATACACAGTGTATATATTATATGGATAGGACCAAATGGAAGTGGGGCGCGTGTGATTGTATGCCGACATGCACCATACCAATTATAATATTAAGTCTAGCCAAGAAAAATATTATTTGGAAGAATTTGCTGAAGTTACTAGTGAAGAAATGGATGTAACGTATGTATATTTGTATTACTCGCACGAATGCAAATTTTACAGTTTACTATAATTGCATATTCAATTGAAAGAGCGACAGTTTATAGCGGTTCAGCGCAAAGAAAATTACGGCTGGGTAGATTTTATTGCGGACTGCGGTGGAAACCTTGGGCTTTTCATCGGATTCTCGTTTCTTTCAATCTTGGAGACCGTATATTTTTTCTCGTTGCGCATCTGCTGTAATATACGTCGGTATGGCAGGCATTACTGGTCTGGATCTACAGACTTAATAGGCCTCGACAAAGAATGCAATGACAAAAGAAAATATGCACTGCAACAAGAAGACATTTCAAACAACCCAGGAGACATAAGACTGAATAAAGTAGTATTTATAAATATAGATGAACTATAACTTCTATTTTAAATAAACGCTTCAAATTTATGGGAAGTTTAAGAACATTTATCTGTGCGATCGAGTTTAGGATCTTTTTGCATCGGTTGCATCGGCATTGATAAGTGTAGAAGTGTATTTCTGATTTAGTTTAGAAGTTATGAGTTTTAATTGCTCTTATGAGGAGCAGTTTTATCTATGTTTTTTTTTAAATTTAACTAAATTTCATCAAATTTCTTGCAGTTAGGTACAAGTTTATCAGCAACAAATCCTGTCCTATCTTATCTATAGGACAAATACTAACGGTCGGTTCCATAATGGTATTAAAGTTTCCTTTGAACCGAAAAGTCGATTTAAAGTACAGTAACGTGTTCCATAATTGATTTTTAAACGTCACTTTCCGAAAACGTGTCTTTTATCATATGGAACAGAAGCAGACTTACAAGTCGACTTTTCTATCAAGCTTTACATAAAGGGGACTTTTCTGTGATATTATGGTACCGGCCCTAACCATGGTAGTAGTGTTAACCCAAAGAGAATTCAGTGTATTATGAAACACTTTTCAGCGATATTTCAGGATGTTCTGCGGAAAATACGCATCGGCGACATCTTACGATGTTGTACGGAAAACACTTTTCAGCGACATCTACGATGTTCTGCGGAAAACACGTTTACAGCGGCATTTTACGATGTCCCCGATACAAATCCTTACAAATTTAATTATTCATTCTATTTCAACTAAAAGATGGCAGCAGGCTGAAGTGTGACGTAGGCAACCAAACTTGATTACGAATGAATTATTTCGTAGAATTTACCCACCGAACACAATGGCTAGAGATTTTTCGTTTCTTGAGATCCAAGAATTTTCTAGTTTAGAGATATGTTCAATCTCAAAAATTCGAGTTTTTTTTTGTCTTATCTCAAGATTGTTGAGAATTCTGGAGATTGAAAATCTCGAGAAATTAGTGTATTTTGATTTTGACAAGAGACATTTTTCGTTTCTTGAGATCCAAGAATTTTCAATATTAGAGATATATTCAATCTGAAGAATTCGAGATTTTTTTGTGATATCTCAAGATTGTTGAGAATTCTGGAGATTGAAAATTTCGATAAATTAGTGTTTAAACAAGAGGTATTTTACTTCGAAATTTATTATATTTGAATTGTGAAAAATAAACATAGCAATACATAATTATATTAAAGAGAGAGAGAGGAAGAAATGTAAGGGTTCGGAATATCCATATTTTGTATCAATTAATTTAACATAAAACCACGAAAAATGACTGATATTAATTGAGACAGTTAGTAATAAATATGAAACAATTTCATACTCAGGTATAAACATTGAAAACAGGTAAAAGCCAAGTATTGTGTTAGAATAGGAAAGGGTGATCATTTGGGGGATTTAATAAGTAATCTGATTAAATATGAATTTAATTTGAATCGATTACAAAGGAAATTACGAGAACTTTTATAATCACTTATTAAGACGCGTTCGATGCGTGGTGACGCAATTATATAAACAATTATAGACGAGCGCCCAGGTTGATGACTAGTTTGGTAATGGTGTGTCAATAACCTTGCTATAGGGCACATGTGAGATCACCGAAATGAAAATTAATGTTGAGGGGAATCACACAAAATCGCAGAGTGAGCGAAATTTTAATATAAATAGCATCGTTTAGCATGCGAAAAGTTTAGTTGGTTCCAGATACGCGAGGCGACAGGCCGTGATTATCGTCATCGTTAGTATACGCGAGGTAATCTTTCCGGTTTCATATACGTGGGACCTCGAAAGCTTTATTAATTTCTGGCATATGCTTTGAACGATGTCGTGGATTTAAATGAGGTAATCTTTCCGGTTTCATATATGTGGGTTTTCGAGAACTTTATTAATTTCTGGCATACGCTTTGAGCGATGTCGTGGATTTCAATGAGGTAAACTTTCCGGTTTTAATATACGTGGGTCTTCGAGAGCTTTATTAATTTCTGGCATAAGCTTTGAGCGATGTCGTGGATTTTAACGAGGTAATCTTTCGGGTTTCATATACGTGGGTCTTCGAAAGCTTGATTAATTTCTGGCATATGCTTTGAACGATGTCGTGGATTTTAATGAGGTAATCTTTCCGGTTTCATATACGTGGGTCTTAAGAGTTTTATTAATTTCTGACATACGCTTTGAGCGATGTCGTGGATTTTAATGAGGTAGTCTTTCCGGTTTCATATACGTGGGTCTTCGAAAGCTTTATTAATTTCTAGCATATGCTTTGAGCGATGTCGTGTATTTTAATGAGGTAATCTTTCCGGTTGCATATACGTGGGTCTTTGAAAGCTTTATTAATTTCTGGCATATGGTTTGAGCGATGTCGTGGATTTTAATGAGGCAATCTTTCCGGTTTCATATACGTGGGTCTTCGAAAGTTTTATTAATTTCGGGCATACGCTTTGAGCGGTGTCGTGGATTTTAATGAGGTATTCTTTCCGGTTTAATTCGCGTTCAGACAGCAGAATGCTACCATCTCCAATTGTGTTTACCTTAGAAGACATGATTAACAATTCTCCTCACAAGCTAACAGAAGTCATAAAAATATCAATTAAAATGAAATAAGTAATATCATTTGAATTTCCTATTCAATAAAATACTGTCATTATAATTTTCAAATAAAGTATAGAGAGGATAATACTGTTCAGGGAATAAGTATAAATTATTAAAATATAACCTAAATAATATCTCTTCGCTAAAGTGGCAAAACATTATTTAATTATGAGTAATTAATAACATGAATTTGAATCAAATGAAGATTTAGATTAAATGAGAAACATTACAGAAATGAAACTAAAGGTTAATTAAATGAAATCCTTAAAATTATCGAAATTGCTTGTTTAATAAATTTCATTCTAAATTTAAAGCTGAAATCTAAAAACGATAATGTTCTCCAGGGAACAAGTATCAAATATTAAGGTATAGTTTACATAATACCTGGGTAATACTGTGGCAAATTATTGGTTGTGTTGTGTAATGACTATAAACGAGTTATAAATAATCATATTGCAAATTCATTAATATCAGTCATACGAACAATTTACAGGATATATTTAACAAAATTGTATCTATCAAAACCTAGTTAGTGAGTCCTGAAGTAATAGATGGAATGTGACATTGGAAGGCTCAAACAGTGACATATTTCATGAAGTGGTGACATGCGTTGGGCAGTTTTGCGGGCAAGTAGAATTGAGCAATGTGTCAAGTCATTGACGTTAAGTACATCTTTATCCAAAACTATCTAACACTTTTTGAGTCAATAAAGAAAGTCATTAAATTCAAGTTGATGTTTAATTATTGTTGCAAAATCCTTCAAAGTGAATAAATTACACTTAATCCATAAATATGTGTATTTATTTTATTAATATTATTGTCACTAACACACGCATTACCTCTAAAAGAAGTTTGAGTCGTCACGATAATGATTTAATATCAAACATAACGTAAAGAAGTACTGCCATTATACGATTACACAAAATAAAACTAAAATGGATAAATCACGAGCCAAAACAAATATCATAAATTATAAGAATTTATGATTATAAGTAAAATATACCTAATTATTAAATATTGGGGAAACCGAAGTCTTACAGAGACAAACAGATTTATTCAAAAACCATGTACAGTCATATTCAAACATGTGTTCTACACAGATAATTGGCTGTTGTAAGTCGTGTTTAAAAATGTTGAGAAATAGGTAGTTAGCTGTATATTTTGTAAATGGTAGATACATTATTGTTATTGGATTCTTTATATGAAAATAATTACCATAGTTTAATTGCCATAGTTATGAATATGGCCAACAAACACAGCTCAGGTGTTGATAACATTCCCATAATTGTATTTAAATCTGTTATTACTTCAATAGCAAGACCATTATGCAACATAATCAATCAGTCTTTTTCTACTGGAATTTTTCCTTCAAACTTTCGTTGGAATCAAATATTGAATATCTCAACAACTATGGGGTTGAGACATAAGATATGCTGCATCAAATTGAAGAGAAGAAAAATACCAATCGAAAAATGACATAAAATTGGGGGCATTCCATTAAAAAAAAGGGTTATTCCGCTTTGAAATTTGCAAAGTTTGCCTTTTTGTGAACACCGTGTATTACTAAACTCAAATTGCTCATTACCGAAATGTTGCTTATTAACCACACTGAGATTAATGCTACAATTTATTCTTACCTTCAAAAAACGAGGTCGCTACGATTTTTATTATAAATTGGCAATACTGTAACATAATCCAAAACTAAATACACAACAATGTAGAGGCTGAAAAATTCATCAGAAAACTTGAATAAATACAGGGTGTTCCATTTAAAAGATGTTTATTATTGTTATACCGCAAAATTGGGACACCCTGTATGTTTAAAAATAATTTTATGGCATAAAGATTTTTTAACCAATAACTTTTTGTATGAAATATTTTTTTCTATCTCTCACAGGAAAGGCAAGATGAGCTCGATGTAATTTTACGAAAAAAAGTTTATAGAAACATATGTAGTATATTGATATATTGATTAGTTTATGAATTAGAAGACTTCAATGTTTGGTTTTCTACAACCAATATAAACTAGTTTAGAAATTAGACAACTTTAAGGTGTTTGCTGTAATGAATTAAAAATATATAAATTAATACAAAACTACGTAAATAATTACCATAATTGCTCAAAATGCTGCGCTACCGCTTGAATACATGCTTCACAGCGATGCAGCAACACATTTTTAACTTGAATTTTGAATCAGATGAAATGGTACGTCTTTAAATAAACCTAACAGTATATTTTAAAAAAACTGCAACTAATTGCATTTAAAAGTAGATGCAGTACATACAAGCCTAGAAAAATTTTGCAAAAATTAAGGAAAATGAATGAAAACACTAATGCTAATTTTTTTTGAAAATTCCGTGTTTTTGTTACATGCATGTTGTAAGGGCCAAATATGTTCATTCTGAAAATTAATTATACAGTCTCCTATGAAACCTGATTCATCGGACCATAGCATTTTCAAAATAAGGTTATTATCTTGTTGATGTTGCTCTAGTAACCATTGGCCAAACGTAAAACAAAAAGTCTTCTCATTTAGGAACTAATCAATATAGGACAAACTTTTTTTCTTAAAATCACATGATTTTAAATTTCTCTAAGTTTATTGGTGAGCTAAAAAATCACCCTGTATACCAAAAGTTATATTAAAAACATTCATGGCAACTGAAAAACATGGCTGTGGAAACTTACAGTATTCTGGGCGTCACTGATTTCTACAAAATTGGGACCTCTCTACCAGCCATTTTCATTTTATTGGAATTTCTCATAAACAAATCGATCGCCAAATCAACTTTTCTCTAGGATGCGACGAAATTTATACATAACATTAATTTTTTTAAATAAATTATGAATTATTTGGTTCCTTTTATTGAAATTTATTCGGTCCAGCGTGGGGCATATTTTTAAGAACATTATTCAGATAACATTTGTTCACACGTGCAAAATTGTATCTAATTGATATTGTAACCAGTTGTGTTATGATAGCACAATAAAGTATTTTTCATGCACCCATACCCATTTTTTCACAAGGTAAAAAAGCAAAATTCTGCAATTATTAAAGAGGATCCTTAACTGACAAAGTAGTCACGTGAAGAATATCTGTTCTCAACCGAGATTAAAGGAAAACTGACAAATTCAACAAACATAGATTAATGCTATATAATTCTGAAATGGCATTAAATATTTATAAAACACGTAGCAATATATAAAAAAAAAAATATATATACATGTAAGAAAAATTTGTATCAAAATACGTATAATAACATGTTGCACACAAAAAGTCAATACTATTAAAATCACAGTATCAGGCAGTAATTTCAATGCAAATATTTCGTTTATTCAATATTAAATATCTCTTACAACTATTCGGAGCGATGCTTAGGAACGTAAAGCATAACACAGGTGTGCTCCCAAATATCCAACGAGTTCTTCTCACCTTTAGTCCAAGTATCCGTTGCAATATCATAGCACTCAATAGCAGCGGTGTCTTTATGGAACATGGCATCATTATGAAATCCACCGATGAAGTAAATTTTCGAATCATGAGCTACGACACCCGTGTGGTATCGAGGTGTCGGAACCGTCGTGACAAACGACCATGTGTTAGTAACAACATCGAATGCGTCAATCGTTGGCACTTGAATTCTCAGTTGTGGATTATTGGGGTCCTCTCGCCATCCGCCGCACACATACAATTTGTAGTTGTAAGAAATCATGAAGTGGTCAGATCGTGGAGTCAGCAGCGGAGCGCAGGATGTCCATACACTGGTTTTAGTGTTGTACATAAACATGGAAGCTATGACACGATCTTTGTGTAAACCACCAGAAATGAAAAGCATACTGGCACCTAAATGAGAAAAGGAAGCCGCTGCGTGCTGCTGCCGGCATTCGGGGAGGCTCTCAATATAATTCCACACCCCTTTCTCTACATCGTAGCATTCAGCTGTTTTTGTAGCCTCCAATTCAAACCCGTTCCCTGTTTCAGTCGCGCCGGCCACCGCATACAGCTTATTATTTAATTCGGTTAACGTAAACCGACATCTCTCCAATAACATTGACCGTATTTTGAGCCATGTGTTTGTACGTGGTTGGTACTTGAATCCAAATGGATGTATTACCTCTTGTAAAGCTTGGTTGAAGCAACCCCCTATAACATACAATTCGTTATTTAATACTGCCGTACCGTAGTTGCATTGTTCCACGTGTGGTATCACAGATAGTTTCCTCCAATGGCGTTCATTTGTGAAGCTGAAGGTAATGTCGTTGTTCAAACCGTTCAGTCCGAAGCCTCCAACTTTCACCAGCGCCAGCTGCATTCCTCGGGTGTTGAATGAATTCTTTAACAGTCGTATTCTCAACAGATTTTCTGGTAGGTGTGAGATTTTCATGATGATCTCGTATAATTCGTTATCCAGTTTGTTTATTTTTTGTTCCGCAAATAATGAATCTAACATGGCCTCCAGTTGTGATGGAATTATTTCGTAGAAGCGGATATGTTGAATTATGTTTTCTGCATGTGTAATCTTGGCACTTATCCTAAAATTAGGAAAAAATTAAAACCATAAGAATTGTCAACCTCTCAGAGTAGACAGTTTTAACTTAAGCTGGTACTAAAGTTCTGGAAGAATTCCGCCAATGAGTTTGGGTAGGCCACTATACCGAGAACTGAACTGTAGCATTTTTGCAGTTGCCTATCCATACTCATTGCCGTGAACCTTCTGTGAGTTTTGTTTTTGATTTCGAATATAATCAGACGAATCAGAAAACGCAAACTCTTAGTAGTAACAGTTCAAAATTGATAATGTTTTATTCGGACATACAACTGAAAATGGAAAAGTTTCAAAGGTGCTACTTTGAAATATAAATATCAAATATTTTTGAACACCTCATGAATTGTGTTTCAAGAATTTAAATGTAGAAAATTTATGAAGCAATGAGAATTGAATTTTGCAATACTACAAACGACTTTTTTTGGTGCTTTGGCACCTTTGAACTATTCCTTTATCAATAAATGTTCTCAAGTGTACACCTTGTATATTATACTTACTCCGACTGATTTCCTTCCAAAAACCAGAGCAAAATAAGTCGAAGGAAATTCAGCTCAGTAACATCAACTGGCATATCACGTGCTACAACATACTGTATTTGTTCAGGGCTCAATCTGCTGAAATCTTTAGTCTTCGTAATCTCCAAAAACGAACTGCTTATAAAATTAAACACATCCACCTTCAAATCGGTCAGACTATAAGTTTCCGCAATTATAGCTATATCGGTGCAGTTTTCGATGTCCAAATTCAGCTTCAGAAATTCAGTGCACGCCTTCACAACCGGGCAAACCTGGGTGTACACAGCGGTGGCCAAAATGTCTTGAACGTTGACGTGAGTGAGTTCGAGTTTCGATGTGTACATATAGTCTAGGAGTGCCGAGAGTCCAGTGGACGTCATGCCGGTGATGTGGGCCACGTTCTCCCTGGCCTCCACCATCTCGTCCATGAACATCGACTGGAAGTAGTAGCTGCATGATGCTAGGATGATCTTGTGCGCCTTGAAGACATTTCCCTCAATGATTAGGGTCACATCGGTGAAGAGTTTCGAGTTCTTGAAGCTGGTTAGGTTGTCTAGTAGTACTTTTCTATGGAGAGCCTCTAATTCGGATATAGGAACTTGTTTTGACATTGTAGAGAAATCTTTCTTCCTGGAACAAGATTGATTAAATTATTTGAGGGTATTAAACATTTTACGCAAAATAGAAATTTTCAAAGGGTATTATTTTACCTCCGGTTTGTAAAGATGAAAAAATCTATAACAGTATTAAAGTAATTATTCGAAACCCTATTAATAAAAAGTTGCAAGAAAAACATTTTGATTAATGTAATTGATAGGTATGTAATACCATTGATTATAATACTATTATAATTAGGGTATTATAATATATAGTAATACAAAGATTTAAAATTAGTATTAAGTATTCTGAAAAAAAAAATGGTTGCAAATATCGTTATTTCATTTAAGTAACAATTCAAAAAGATATTTCTCCCATTTCTAAAAATAGGACGAGATACAAAACTAATTACTCAATGGGTGCCGGCAAACACAAGAACGAGAGGAAGACCGTGAAAGAGACGGAACGATGAAGCGATAGACGACTTACGGACCATGAATTCGACAGAGTGGAGAAGACTTGTGGAGGATAGAGAAGAGTGGAGGCGTGTGATACAGCAGGCCAAGGCCCACCCAGGATTGTCCAGCAAGTGGAAGAAGAAGAAGAAGAAGAAGAAAAATTGTAAACCAAATCAGTTAAACGTTATAAGAATTTTTGTTGATGTACCCTGTTTCTAAGGTACCCGTATCTATAGTCCGCACTTGAGCACGAGTTTGACTCAAGTCGTATATTTGGTTGCGTTTGTGCATAAACCTTTATAGAAAATACGCAACCAAATGATGTCCGACCTGAGTCGAACTCATGCTCAAGTACGGACTAATGGGCTCAAAACAAACCAATGGGGGCGCCGCAAAACTACCTGTTTCGCTAATTCAATTTCTGCCACTGCTGATTCATAGATTTCTTACGCGACGCAACCCTACGATCCTCAAACTTTGGCCATCGAAAGGTTTGTTATCAGGTCTGCTGATAAATTTATATTTTATTTTATTTATTTTTTGTTTTTATTTTTATTTTTATTTTATTTTTATTTTTTGAATTTATTTTCATTTATATTTATTACGATTACTTCTAAAAAAATCAACAATCAAACTCTCTTAAAATATAATTAATTAAAAATAAATATTAGTATAAAGGCTGATTCATAGAGATCTTTCGCGACGCAACGCTACGCTGTGACAATGCTATTCATATAGGCATTCTCCAGCGTATTGACTCTATTGAAAATGCCCATGGCGATAGCATTAGCAATCTTTGAATCAGTCTTAAGTATAATTAAATTTGCTAAATGCTACAACAATAAGAATTTAATCCTTTTAACTTAGATGAAAAGTATTTATTGAACTATAACAATTTAAAAACGATTCTTTCAATTTATTAATTTAATATTAAGACTATGAATAGACTAATATATTTGAAAACGATATTTACGTTTTACGCAGTTATTCTTCAAATTCGAGTTACATAGTTAGTTGACGAATTTTGTAGTACAACGAACTTCTTCCCACGTGAGGGGTGATAAAATCGATACGCGTAGGAAATCTTACAAATGCAAGTCAAGAAACATTCTCATTGGTTGATAAATTGTAATATGTTCGCTTTGAAATTATTTTCACACCCAAAATTTTTTGAAATATTCAGATAACTTATTCGTATTTTTGCCGGTGACTAAGGAGACCGGCCATATGATTGAAGACAAGCAAATAAAATAAATGCTCACACTAGCGGCTTTGAATCAAAACTAAGAAAAATAATATAACTAATAAACATAAAAAATAATTAAAATTAATTACCTGAGGATTAAAAAAATATCATATAATTTTAGCATTTGTAATAATATATCGTAATATTGTAACATCAACTTACATTTATAATAAAATATTATTTGTAGCACGAGAAATTTCATTTCCTGTACTTATTAACGTATAAATAATATACAATTATGAACTGCACAACATTTTATTTTTTCCTAATTACCGTTATATGAATATGCACATGAAATTACTTTTCTATCATTTCGTATAAAATTATTGCGGTAACTTTGCATTTTATTAAATGGATCTGCACTACTTAGTGCACTACTTTTACTCTATGTAAAATTTCACTCGTGTCTGCATGCAATAATAATAAGAAGTGTGTAATACTATTTGCAATGGAGGAAATTGTACCACAAATCACACCTAGACTGTAATTGTTTTTGTTTTTAGGAATACATGCTCCCAGAATCGCGCAAGTATGTAAATTGTACCTCTTAAAATATTGTATGGGATTACAATTGCCTGTGGCTCAATGTCAGATCCATTATATTTATATTACGGTATACTTTCAGTTAAATTGTGCAAGTTGCGTCAGAAAGTATTATTGTTTACTTAGAAAGTGGAAAACCGTTCTTATCGAAGATATTAATTCAGTAAAGTAGTTTTAAGAAATACATGCAGTTAGAAGAAAAACTTTCTTGAAAAAATCCTAAAAGTTATTTGAAAATAATACCAATCTGATATAATAAATGAAATTAAAATGATTTTAAATTGCAAATTTTAAGGTTCTAAAGAATCTACTGAAGTAAAATTGCATCAAAATTAAAGAACAAAGGGCAACATTGGCCATGTTGGTCCGACAATGAGAAATTTGATTCATTGGACAGATTCATGACAATTTTGGTTACAAATTTATGCAAGCATTATAATAAATACCAGTGTATTAACAAAACAAATAAATCTATTGCGAACTTGTTGCTGTGAGTTTAAAATTCGATATTTAATTAATTATGATTAATTTTGGTGTTGAAGGTAGAAGTAAAACCCAAAATGTCGACATTTCATGGCTAAGGAAACCTTAATGTTATAATATAAATGTATTCCCAATTTGTATGTCCATAGTTAATGTATGGTATGAACTCAAAAAGTTTTTGAACGGGGTATCACAAATGGTATGTTGCCATTAAAAAAAAGGCGATAACCTCACTACTGTAAACCAAACGACTGTCACGAAAAAAAAAACTATGGTTATGTGAAAATTTAGGTCGAATTTTTCAAAAATTGTTGGTTTGTATTTTATTCTAATTTTTTTCATTCTTCTAAAATGTACCTACTGGATATCGTCTAATGTCAACGTAAAACGCTCTAAAAGTGTAAACCACATTAGTTAAATATATTGATAATGGGCATTTAGTGTTGCGACTTTCCACATAAATCGTGTTAGATTACATCAATTAAACTCTGTCACATGAAGAAAAATAGTGTATAACATTGTTTGAGGTTGTCTGACAAGGTTACAGCCCTTCCAGTAGAATAAAATAGATGGATTTGCTTCTGTCATTCATGAACAAAAATAAAAATAAGTAGTTATGCAACACAATATAGAAATAGTTGATTTTGCCTTCAAAAAGTGCATCTTGTTTAATGGGTATCCAAAATTTATATTAAAATATTAAAACAATATTATAATGATATAAAAAAAAAAACGAAAAACATATGATATATACGGTTTTGCCATCATACCCACGATGTCATGTACAAATAAGTGAATATATTATATTAAAATATAATTTCAAATATATACAGGGTGTTCAATATAGGATCAAGAGAATGGGGATCTCGGAAGCCGTAAAAGTTACAAAGGCGGTTAAATTTAAAAAAAAAGTGCAGTGTAGTGGTCAGTAATAATCTGTTAAGAAAACCAGATAATTCCGCTTACTTCCGGGGATATTGGACAAAATCTCAAATTTTGCGATATCGTTCTTATATTTTTCTGAAGTTATTTTAAAAGGTATAAAAAAAACAAAGGCACTTCTCATTGCCACTTTTTTAGCTGTACAAGATAACGTTTATAAATTTTCAGTACAACGTTTCAGTATACCCTGTATTAAATAGGACTTCCTATTACGAATACAACGATTTATATCACAGTATGGTTTCTCATGTTTTTATTCAGAAAAAATGCTTGTTAATAGATTTCGAACATTATGGTGTAGTAGGCATGGAAATGCGCGACGATGACAAAATTTATGACCTAATTTTAAGATAATTAAATGAACAGAACAATTCTCATACCACAGTAAAAAAAGTGTGGTTCTCAATAACTATAATGTTCCAATGTTTGACAACTATTATTGCTAAATTGTTTTTAGTTACTATTTTGCTAAATATTCTGGGTGTGAATTATGCAATAATTGTTGTCGTCGTCCCCACTACATTAACAGAACAATTCTCATACCACAAAAAATAATAAGTGTGGTTCTAAATAACTATAATGTTTCAATGTTTAACAACTATTCTTGCTAAACTATTTTTAGAATAAAAATATATTGCCTTTTTCTGAATAAAAATATATTGTGATATAAATCGTTGAATCGTAATAGGAAATGCTATCTAATACAGGGCGTACTTTTTTTACGGGCCATATAAAAAAAAAGTTAATGATTGTTTCTTCGAAACGAAATGTACTGAAAATTTGTAAACACTGTCTTGTAGAGCTAAAAATGTGGCAATGAGAAAGTTCTTTTTGTTTTCTTATACATTTTCAAATAACTTCAGACAAAAATAAAAACGAAATCGCTAGATTTCGGAATATCTCCGGAAGTACGCGGAAATTTCTGGTTTTCTCAACAGAATATTACTGACCACTAAATTGCGCAACTTTTTTGTAATTTTACCGCCTTTGTAACTTTTACCGTTTCCTAGATCCCCGTGCTGTTGATCCTTATCTTGGACACACTATATATATATACATATATATATATATATATATATATATATATATATATATATATATATATATATTAATTTATTTACATACAGTGAGCGATCGAAGTAATAAATTCATTAAAATTGAAACAATGATTAAAGACAAACCTTCGATTTATTTTATAAAAATAGACACTTTTGTATAAAATATTGAAATGGCAACAACGCCATATTTTTGACATGATTGTAACAGATCCTATAATTGTCAAACTGATTGCATAAACATTATAATATTTTACGTAAGAAAATTTTCTAGCAAACCGTAAATTTTATCATCAACAAAATATAAATCAAAACAGATTATTTTATTTTTATTTTCAGATTAAATAACCTATATCTCAATAGTGAGGCATTGCACGGTCATATTGATATGAACCTTTACTATTAAAATGGGACCTCATGTTAAAGCCATAGTCCTTAAAATGTAGAACCCTGTTTTTCAGATGATCAGTTAATATTCTCTTTTATTGTCAATTTCAAATGTTTTATCCATTTGCAGAGGCATCAAAAGATCGCAATATTACCACGTCAAAGGTCAACGAACATGGCATTATTTGAAACGGTGGAGAAATCGTGTTTGACATTTGATAAAAATAATTAATTGCTTGCGAAGAAAGTTGCGAAGTACGAAAGGATATATTCTTGTCGTGACAATCTCATCGTGAATTGTTAAGATTTGTTTGGTGGAGTTTTAGAAAAACCATACCAGAAGATATTTTATTTTCAAATTCGGGTATTCAAATACCACGAGTCAATAATGATAGCTATTATTCCCGTGGAATATTTACAAACCAAGCGGCGAGGGAGTAACACTCCGAGGTAATAATAGCCATTATTGCGAGTAGTATACTCTACTTTATCTACGACTAAATAGGCTAGTAGAACATTTTTGGAAAATGAGTTTGCGTTCTTTCGAATTCGTTAATATTGTAAATGGATTTTGATGTTTCCGGTATCAAGGTAGATGTTGTTGCTGTAGCTAGTTGTATAATTTCTGGAAGTCTACAAGTAAAAGACTCTTCATTTTCATCCATCTTAATACAAATACACAAACACTACGCGTTTGACAGTGACACTTTTGAATATGTGTATTTTGTTTCCATTCCATTTAATTTGAGAAATTTTGTAATTGGAGTGCAAGAGGGAATAATGACTATTAATCCTTAGTCATTATTCCCTAAGGGAATAATATATAGCATTATACTGCAAAAACCTCAAGTATAATACTTACATTATAAATTAGTCGTAGATAATAGTTATTTAAGCATTAAGGGAGGTAAGTATTGTTTATCAGTCGAGGTCAAGTTTGCGCCCGACCGACAGCAAGGGCTAGCAATAAAGTCCGAGAATGGTCAAAACTAACCTCTCGAATTGCTTATAACTGTTTTTCCACTCCTGAAGTGTTGGTTTAATTGTTTGTGTTTGATTAATTTATTTTCGCAACTTGAACAAAATATCAGTGCGGCTTTGGTGCTAAGACAATTTTTCAAACAAAGTGTGAGTGTCAGAACCCATTGCATTTCATTGCATTCGTTCAATAGTAAAATGAAATCCAATGAAAATAAACCAGAAATGGCAATTGAAGAGGCTGCAGATGCTGCATGTTCCTTCCTACTGCCGGAGAAGTCGAATGGGCATTATCAAAATGCGTATAAGTGTTTCAATGAGTGGTGCCAGAGAAAGAACGCCATTGAAATTATTTTACTTACTTCCCTAAGGGAGGTAAGTGTTTACTTACTTCCCGTTGTTCATAGTAACCAAAGCTTTATCG
Source organism: Othius punctulatus (assembly GCA_951805005.1). Taxonomy (NCBI): domain Eukaryota; kingdom Metazoa; phylum Arthropoda; class Insecta; order Coleoptera; family Staphylinidae; genus Othius; species Othius punctulatus. The sequence goes on along the minus strand of OX638141.1, from coordinate 64,427,854 downwards.
GTAAGTGGGGCTTACTTCCATCAAATCAATGGATCAAAGTGGAAAAATATTTTTTAACTCTTGTTATACATTTATCATTTTCCTCAATATTTTCTAGACTATGACAGATATACGAAAGATATTTTAATAAAAGTTAAAAACAATTTTAAACTACATACTTTTTTGCAGGAAGCAAATTATCATCATATGTGGCTTGATTTGCGGAAAAGTACCAATTTTATGGTTTTTGATATTTTAAATATCAGGGCTGTTTGAGTTTGTATGCTATGTCATGCAACACACTGTATGCATGAGATATATTTTTTAAAGTTTAAAAAATGGATTCATATTTTTAACAGAAAACTAGAAACGAAACCTTTGGGGTACAGAGCAACATAAATAAAAAATTATAATTCATTTGTAAGTCAAAAACTAATAGAGGCAATAAGGTAAAATTTAAAAAAAAAACAGTTTTTGTAGAAAACTTTTGATTTGGTAGTATAGTTTTTCGAAAAAAAAACGAGAACCGCAACTGGAGCTGCTTTATTTTTCACATTGGACCATGTACACTATTTATACAATGCTATAGACAATTTCGAAATAATGTTAAATGTCACAAAAATGTGTGAAAAAAATTATTATAGTCGTTTCATTATTGTTTTTGTCTTTTATATATTTGTACATACATTATGGCTATTATTATTGTTTAATTTCTCCACATACATATTTCCTTTTTCAATTTAAGTAATAATTTAATTATTATGATTATAATCGCTCTCTAAGTATGATAGTCATCACATTCTTATAGTTCGTTATCTGTTCCGGATTTTGTTCTATGTTCAATATCCCATGTTTGAACCATGTATGTACTAAGATTTTTCAGCCACGATATCCTTCTTCTTCCAATTCGTCTTGTCCTTGCAACTTTTCCATGTAGTGTTAATTGCAGTAGGAGAAATCTGCTTTCATTACTCATAAATTCATAATATTACCTTAAAGGTAATTGAAACTTTCTGCATTTTATTGTGTTAATCATTACATTACCTTTTTTTTAATTTGTAAAATTAGTGCAAAGGCCTACAGTAAACAGTAGATACTCTCGACACCCAATAAGGGTATAAGAGCAATAGATGAAGAAATATAACCCTTTCAAGTATTCAATTATAAGCATTTTAGTCGATAGAAACGTAAGATGTATGGGGGGTGTAAAACGAATCTAAATCTGTGCTAGAGATATTAATTAATGTTCGATTTTGTACAAATTCGGTCCACTACATAACATAACATAACATACACTCAATAACGTATTATTTTTAAATTTGTTCAGCCATTTGTTATAAATATTATAAAATAAAATTCATTATTCATTAATAAGATTAAGTAGATACATTTTTACTTTAATAGTGTACTAATTGATAATTATAATGATATTATACTTTTATAATAGATACTGTTTACCTCTTAATTCTAACTACATAAAACTACCTACTAACAAAAAAATGATGTTTTAAATTATTCGCGCGGTAGTATCAATGCCACTGCATATTGTAGACAATATTGACAACTATTTTTTCGACTGAAGCAGGTAAGTAATTCGAAGGGTTATTGTTTTTTGAACGGATTTCAGTTAAACTATAAATATGTTTACGTTAACTTACTACTGGATTCTCCAAAATATGCGCTCTTTAGCTTGCACATTCTAATTAACGTTCTTCATTCTGCATCACCATCACTCCACACAGTACTCACACGACTCACTGATGTATTTAATAAAACTGCCTTCCTGGAACTATATATAATCTATTCAATTGTAACTGTACCAATAATAAAATTATCTCATTGAATGGATATACAGTATAATTATATAATGTTGCGTAATACGTCATGCACAGTTACTCGCTATTGCAGATATGTAAATGAAAAAGGTGCACGATTAAAAATTGCAGAAAATGCACAGTTAAGTAAGTCACTCGCGAACAGTTAACGCGTATTGTAAACAAATGTAAATGCAATTCTGCGTGTACAGTTAGATTATGAACAGGTCCGTGCCATTTAAACGGCACGCGGCGCGATATTTTAATAATCGCTTTTCTAGACAATTAAAAGCCTCGCGTTTTTGCTCTAGTAAGTAACGCCCGTGCCATTGTTTCAGGTGAAATTATGAATTATTTAACTTTCCGTGTTCCATGAGAAGAACCTGGCAAATTGCCTTTTTATGGGAACGTGAATAGAGATGAAGGTGCAAACAAAGCAGACATGAGTTAATTATATAATTATTGCTGCTTGTGCCCGTGAAAATTCACAATACAAAATAATCTCAGTTAAGTATGAGATACCCAAAGATTAATTAAAATTAATTTGTAAATCATTAGTTACTCAAATAAAACTATGTTTATTAGGATTATCTTAATTACTACCATTTTTATAATATCATTATATGTCTGCTAATGAATATTTTTGAACACGACAGCGATTGCATTAAATATGCGCAATGGTTCGGAATATCCATATTTTGTATAAATTAATTTAACATAAAACCACGAAAAATGACTGATATTAATTGAGACGTTTAGTAGTAATTTTGAAACAATTTCATACTCAGGTATAAACATTGAACAACACGTAAAAGCCAAGTATTTTGTTAGAATAGGAAAGGGTGATCGTTTGGGGATTTAATAAGTAATCTGATTAAATATGAATTCAATTTGAATCGATTACAAAGGAAATTACGAGATCTGTTATAATCATTAATATAAAACGGGGTCGATGCGCGGTGACGCAATTATATAAATAATCACAGAAGAGGCTCGAGCAGGCTGATGACTAATCATTACAGTTTGGTATTTTTATATCAGTAACCTTAATATAGGGCATTGTGAGATCACCGGAATGAGAATTAACGTTAAGGGGAATCACACAAAATCGCAGAGTGGGCAAAATTTTAATATAAATAGCATCGTTTTGCATGCGAAAAGTTTAGTTGGTTCCAGATTCGCGAGGCGACAGGCCGTTATTATCGTCATCGATAGTATATGCGAAAGTAGCAATAATCGGTACATTCCTACCAAAGTACCAAAAACAAATACCCCGTGCAGTATATATATATATATATATATATATATATATATATATATATATATACATCCTGCATCTTTATGAACTCCTTTCATAATTCTTCCTTATGACGTCCGCGTATATTTATTTTCAGGCTACTATCATTAGAACGTCCGGTTTTCAGTGAACTATCCATAAAACGTCCTGCGTATATATTTTGTACAAACGACTACCATGCGGCGTCAATTTGTATATATTTCCGTTCAGTTAGACGCTTTCAAGAGTCCGACGGTGTTGCCGACTGTCTGGATGCGCTGGGCATAGGATCGCCCCGATATTCAGAGGAGCCGCATCGCGTATATGTGCAATATGTGCAGCGCCCACAGGTGCCAAGGTCACAGAGCGCCCTTGCCAATAAAATCTTTTTTGCTAATTTCCATTGCTACTTTACTACAGTAATGCCGCATCAATATTTACGTCTATAGTTCAAGTGAATTCTGCGCTGTAAAAGTCATTCTATCAGTCAGTTTATCTATCTATCCCTACTTTATAAACATACTTGTACTCGTTCTTATTAATTTCGTTACTAATTTTATTAATGAAGGATTCACGACGTGCTCTGAGGATAAAAATCATTAAATGATCTGTTATCAAACTCTTGTGAGCAAACGAAGCGAGAAGAAAAACGAAATAAAAATATGTACGATTATAACGAATATAAAGAAGAAAATATTTTACGATCTTGCCATTATCCTATTTCAATCAATAATCCCAAAGTTTTGAGACTAACAATTCTATTGATGAAGGTATTGGTGAATAGAACTCCAAATACGTTTCATGCGGTATATATGTATAATATAAAATCTATTTATATGTATACAGGGTGTGCCACGTAAGTTATTGGTTCAAAGATTATGGGGTTCCTTTTGAAATAAAAAGTAGAAATAAATCATACACATGGTTCATCGCGATCTTCCAAAAGAAAATACGTACATGTTTCTATCAATTCTATCAAGTGGCCATCAATTTTGTTATTTCAAATAGAACACGCTGCATATTTTTACATATTCGGATAACTCATTCACTTCTATATATATTTTGTTAAGCCTGTTGGGCACTTATGTTTAGTAGTTTTTGAAGAAAACATTAATTTCCTATATATTTGCTCGCAACAGACGATTTAAAAAATCAATACTTATCTTATGAATGAATATAAACTTAAACTTTCTTGCATACAGTAGCAGCAGCATGGCTCTATCATTACAATGGTTCGTACATGTTGATATTTTCCCAGTACTATTTCAAAAGTTTATTTATTTACATGTACACGTTAAAGAGTCGCCATTTTTTTTAATGGAATGGCATATACCTTTGTATGACGGGGTAATATATAAAACAGTTTTCTACACAGAAGTGTAAAACAAACCTATCGCTAAAATGAGGGGTTTGACAGTTATTTAGAAAATTTCTTAAAAGTATTTTTTTTTTCGGTATTTAATTCCATATGTGCACGTGGCATCATAACAAGTAATACATGCTTCATGTATTTTATATTTTTTACCATTATTTTTCCCTTTGTTTGTTTTTCTCTTCGAATATCTAAAAATTCCACGCGGTTGCATAACAAAAATTTCTAAGAAAATCGACTTAAATACCTGTTAAATGCAAAAAAAGGATAATATTAAAGACTGCCTTGGAGAACAAATGTAAAATAAAAGTAAAAAGTAAGAAAGTTCCTCTCTGGAGCCTTTATTATTGTTTTTTAGAATGAAACGGTTTAAACGGAAACTAACAAGACTTTTTTTAATAGCTTATTATTTGCCACAATTTGACTTTTTTTTGTTTTTCTGAGTTTACTGCTTGATAACAAAATTGTGAAAAATTAAAGATTGCCCTGGGAAAAAAATATACCACTTAAACAAATACGTTTTATTAGTGCTAGTTAGTCAAATGAAGTTGTAAATTTAACTGTATTTGAAAGTATTTCTCAATAATTATGGTGTGTTTAACAGAGATAAAATAAAACGAATCGATATTTTGATAATTTTCAGTTCGCCGAAAAAATATTTTTATAGGATATACATGAAGTAGTAGTAGTATGTATAATTTAATTTCGATAGAAAAATACAATTTTTTTTCGGCACCCCCTGCACTCTGATCCCCACCTGTTTCACATAGGGCTTCGCCGTATTTTTTTTTGGACCCCTGCGGCAACGGGAACACCATTCATAAGAAAATATTAATTACATATTAATTTTCAAAAATTAATCAAAAAATTTGGGTGTAATTTTTTTTATAGGACTCCCTAATAGTTTACTAATAGCATGTTAAATTTAATTACGATAGAAAAATAAACAACAGGGTTTACATATTTTTTCGGCACCCCTGCGTCTCACCCCTTCCTGTTTCACTTGGAGCTTTGCCGTATTTTTTTCTGAACTTCTTTATTTTTTTCGACATTTATCTGCAAAAGATGACCCTCTGCTACAACGGGAACCCCATTAGTCCCAAAAGATAAAATCGTCGGGTTTTAGGTGTAATTCTAGTATTTCAAATATTAATTAAAATTACTTCCTTATAGAATTCAGGCCTGTAATTCTTTATAGGATGCCCTAATAGTTCACTAATAGTATGTTAAATTTAATTGCGATGGAAAAATAAACACCACGATTGACAGATTTTGCTCTCTCAACCCCCTCCTGTTTCGCTTACGGCTTCGCCGGTTTTTTTCCCAGCTTCCTTATTTTTTCTACGTATGTCTGCAAAATATGAACCCCCTGCGATACTGGGAACCGCATTAATCAGAAAAGGTAAAATAGTCCAGTTGTAGGTGTAATTGTAGTATTTATAAAATTAATTAAAACAACTTCCACATAGAAATTCTTACTTCTTACTTCTGTGTATTTATTTCCGATACAGAATTAAATAAAGACAGGGTTGCCAATTTTTTTCATCAACACCCAGGCCCCCACCCCTCCCACCAAGCCAGTTATTTTGAAAACTCCTTGATTTTAAAATTGATTATAAAAACGATCTTAAATCATAACAGACATGTTTCATGTTTTTTATTTTTTTTACCATTATCAATAGCATTGAATTTTAAATTTTCGGTTAGTTACAGCTTCACTAATAGTTTATTTAATGATGTATGTTTAATGATTAATTAATGCACAAATGTAGAAAATATAAATTTATTTAATACAGTATATATATTTAATACAGGACAAGTGTGACAGAACTATTCTTCGAACTTGCAGAAAATTTAATGAAACTTATCTTCATTTACCGTCGGCGAACAAAAATAAATTTGGAATATTGGAACAAAATTTTCTTCATGCTGGACAATTTCATGGGAGAATAAATGTACGAAAGCGAGTTTTCCAAGTGCATCCAAACGCATCGCATTGTTGTCAAGAACATTTAGGCGTTGCTAATCCTTTATTGCAGAGAATTGCTTGATTAACCATGTAAGGGATCGGAATATCCATATTTTGTATGAATTAATTTAACATAAAACCAAGAAAAATTACTGAAATTTATTGAGACGTTTAGTAGTAATTTTACAACAATTTCATACTCCGGTATAAACATTGAACAACACGTAAAAGCCAAGTATATTGTTAGAATAGGAAGGGGTGATCATTTGGGGAAATAATAAGTAATATGATTAAATATGAATTCAATTTGAATCGATTACAAAGGAAATTACGAGAACTTTTATAATCACTTATATAAGGGCACCCTTGTGATTTTGTACTATTTGTGTAAATTAAATCAACATTAGCAGAACTTCAAATTTAAAACTTTTATTGAGCTTCGATTGGGATATTTTATGTTTCTTAAACCATAATAAATTCTGATGACACAAATTTGCTTTAAAATCAAACCAAAATTAAAGAAATATGCACCAACAATTCAAATATTAACCAATATATTCAAATATATTTAAATATATTTATCATTAAGACGCTTCGTTGTGAACTTGATATACAAAACCAGAGCGTTTTTCTTAAAGCCACAACCCTTACCTATAAATTTCATTCACTACAAAGAGCCGCTACTGTTGATGTAGCGGCTTGCGTATAAAGAGAGAAACGTAATTAGGTTCTCACTCTTACAACACGATTGAATAACTAGCTGAAATGAGCAGTCTCGATACAGTGTTGCCGTCAGTCGGATGCTCTATGGTCGCATAATGAAAATTTGTATATCAACTTTTCAATATACGCTTCCAACTACAGCGCCACCAATGTCAATAACGTGAACTAATATATACAAAAATATACAAAGAAAACCATGTGGCTATCCATACCGCGTCCAAGTCGATTTTCGCCAATCGATTCTAAATGGTGCCTAATGGCAATAGAAAAATTTTTAAAGGCGATACATTAGAGCGTCCATATTCGGACGTTCCAAAGCGAAGGACGCCGTAAAAATAACAAAATGTCAATGTGAGGACGGCGTAAAGATAGTGGGATATATATATATATATATATATATATATATATATATATATATATATATATATATATATATATACCTATATATATACATACAGGGTCCTGCAACAGTGCGTCGGGCTTTCCTAGCGCGTTTCCCGTGAAAGATAGAAAACAATGTTTCGTACAAAAAGTTATTGGTTTAAAAATCTTTATGCCGTAAAATTATTTTCAAATATACAGGGTGTCCCAATTTTTCGGAATAACAAACTCAAACATTTTGTTAAATAGAACACCCTGTATTTATTCAAGTTTTCTGATGACATATTTCAACCTCTACAATGTTGTCTATTTAGTTTTGGATTATGTTACAGTGTTATCAACTTACTTTTTTTTTTCAAAATATGCATAAGCAAGCTCAACTTTAAAAAGTCGTAACGACCTCATTTTTTTAAGGTAAGAATAAGTTTTAGCAATAGTCACAGTGTGGTTAATAAGCAACCTTTTTGTAATGCGAAATTTGAATTTACTAATACAGGGTGTCCAGAAAAAAATGCCAAACTTTGCAAATTTCAAACCTAATGGTTATAATTAACCCATTTTTTTTAAATGGAACGCCCCATATTTTATGTCATTATTCGGTAGGTCTTTTTCTTTTATTTAATTTGATGGTGCATATCTTATGTCTGAACCCTATAGTTGTTGAGATATTCAATATTTTTCACAAAAGTAACTATTTAATTACATTTCTATGCACTGAAGTAGGTCATGCTGAGACAAAACAACTGCCAAAATGTAAGTAAGAATCAATGTGAGATGAACAAAAACATTTTGAACATTGCTGTAGGATCGTTTCTCTTTTGTATTAATAATTTTATTATCTCTCATGGTTTTGGAATAAAATAATTATTCGTATTGCAGAAGTACTATCTACTATTTTACAATTTTCGTTCATCTCACATTGATTGTTACTTACATTTTGACAGTTGTTTTGTCTAATGTAAGTAATTTTGTGTAATGAGTATAAACGAGTTATAAACAATAATATTGCAAATTCATTAATATCACTCATACGAACAATTTACAGGACATATTTAACAAAATTGTATCTATCAAAACCTTGTTAGGGAATCCTAAAGTAATAGATGGAATGTGACACTGGAAGGCACAAACAGTGACATATTTCATGAAGTGGTGATATGCATTGAGCAGTTTTGTGGAAACGTAGAATTGAGCAATGTGTGAAGTCATTGACGTTAAGTACATCTTTATCCAAAACTAACTAACACTTTTTGAGTCAATAAAGAAAGTCATTAAATACAAGTTGATGTTTAATTATTGTTGCAAAATCCTTTAAAGTGAATAAATTACACTTAATCCATAAATATGTTTTTATTTTATTAATATTATTATTGCTAACACACGCATTACCTCTAAAAGAAGTTGGAGTTGTCACGATAATGATTTAATATCGAACATAACGTGAAGAAGTACTGCCATTCTACGATCACACAAAATAAAAGTAAAATAGATAAATCACGAGCCAAAACAAATATCATAAATTATAAGAATTTATGATTATAAGTAAAATATACCTAATTTTTAAATATTGGGGAAACCGAAGTCTTACAATGCCTTCTATATTCTTAGCACAGTATTTCTAAGAAACAGGCATAATTCTTTTTAAATGCAAATTCATCTTTCATGTTCACCGATTGACACAGACTTTATACAAATTATGTACAATGACTAGTCGATTGTGCCCAATTTGTTAATTGACCTCAGGATGAAAAATAAATAAGAACCAAACAAATTGTTTTACATTTTTTGATTTAGTCACCCTTCTCATTTGTTACTTATTTACAAGTTTGAATTTAACAAAGTTGGCCTGTATTGTCCAGTGGATAAGCGGTGAAGTGACTAAACTGGAAGTGACTCATCCCTAAATTCCCTTAGCTTACTTATTTCTAATTTGTAAAATATATGCTCGCCATTCCAAAGTTGGAAATGATTTAAAAAACATATATATATATATATATATATATATATATATATATATATATATATATATATATATATATATATATATTTATTAATTTGACCTTTTGGGGTAATACATAACCATAAGTTTAACAGTCGGAAGTTGAACTCACAATTAGCACCTATTTTCTCACTTGTTCTACTCTAGTAACATAATTTAATTTAATTTAAGTTTTAAAAATACTTTCCTTAATCTTGTCAACAGTACATTTATGAGCCTCGTCCTAGTTTCGTATTGCATAGGGGACAAGATAACAAACTACATAATTACGGTGACATTAAAAGAGCGTCTCTGTGAGAATGGAAATTCGGGCCTGTACTTTAGATGACAGTTATAAGTGTACATTGTTTCCTGGATGTGCCAGCTATTAATAGTACAAAAAGACAAGATGTACGACAGTCGTTAAATAGATAATCGCGTGCATAAATTAAATGAGCGGATGTTAGTGAAGGATGACGATGGACAATATGCTGCTCAATACATTTGAGTGCCTATTGAATATTGAAATATTCAATTAAGGTGACGGACGGAGCAGCAATTTGAACAATGATTTTAAAATCTCAATGACAGTCTGCATTAATTTATTCAAGTCGGTCGGCTGGCTTAAGGTCTACATGCAGGTAACTAACATCCAGCACATGTATTTTTTTGTGCCACATGAGAATCTCTCGATCGCACCTTGTTAATAAATCAGTATCGCAAGATTTGTTAAATAAGTAATATTTTTATGAAAGACAAAAATCATCAAGTTAGTTGCGATCGTTACCAAGTGGTAATCCATATTTATATTCATCAAATTTACAAAAATCTCAATTTTAACAAAAATAAGTAGGTCGCTAATCCATATGTAATTAGCGATACCATTTCGGCTTCCGCTACTTTAACAGAACAGATGGCAACACTGGAGGCTCTCAAGAAAATTTCATATATATAAAAAATGCAGGAATTTATTTTGCAATTCGTACCATAATAAGCAATTCCAGTGTTGGGTAATTCAATCATAATAATGTAAAACTAACTTGATTTAATTTATATCTATAAATATCCGATTGTCATTCAACACAATATAGAATATAAGCGCAATTATATTTACTTGATAGCCTTGTGGTTTCGTGTTAAAAGTGTAACAAGTTTGGTAAGCCAGTAGAAATCGCATTTTATACAATAACAAATCACCATAACGTCATCCATTCTCTAATATAGTAAGGTCAATAACTATTAAGAACACCCAGTCATTGGCTTGTTATAATTTAAATGTAGTTTTGGATATTTTTGTCAATTCGAACGCGTACACGTTTCTTTAACTTTAAATACGTATGCACTATATAAAAGTTATCTCATCATCATCTTATATTGATAAAAGTAGATATAGAGTTGCTCATGATGGAACAAATTCATAAAAACTATCAATGATTGTGGATTGAGATTGTAATTTACTAATAATATACATATGCCTATCACATAATATTATAGGATATACATTGTACACTTGCTTAGACATCAAATCGTGATTTTTGTAAAATTTCAAGATGCTTCTATGGCTGTAGAGGTATGTGTCAAATTTTCTTAATAACTCCAAAACATAATACGATAGCTAATTTTAGTTTTCACCATAGATTTTCTCTAAAAAAAAGACATTTAAAATCCTGTACACATATACCTTATATATACACTCAGGTGCAAAGAAACCGAGTCATTGGGTCGTTGTTTGCAAAAAACCCATTTTTTTAAATTTTGATGTTGGTATAGTCCTTAGAATGAAACGTTTAGTGTTTTACAATCAAAGAGACCATCAGGATGTAGAAAAAAACAACATATGATACTTATCAGTTCATTTAATAAGCGAAAATAACATTTAAATCTATGCGTTCTTCACTACCTATTACTCATTTGGGTTTAGATTTGTTTGTTTTCGATTAACTGTCATTTTCATTTATTATTCTCTGTTAAGTTTAACACTAAAAAAAATATTCTAAGGACTACACCAACATCAAAATTTAAAAAAAATATGGTTCTTTTGCAAACAATAACCCAATGACCCGGTTTCTTTGCACCTGAGTGTATAATCACCTTAAATCTTAAAACCTTAACCCAAACCAAATACATACAAATAAAATACAGTTAATGGTCAAAAGTGTTTACATTTGTCCAAAGTTGGGTTTTCTAAAACAAAGGTCCCTAGTCTGCCCAATTTCACTGACAGTATAGCATCTTGAAAAGTTAAGTGTATTTTCGATCAACATTTTCTAAAATTGAACATTTTTTTTTGGTTGTGCCTGAACCTGCAAGGTTCCCCCCTAAAAAAAAAACATGTTCCTAAGATGTGGAATCAACATTAATGATAATGGAACATAATTATGAAAATAAAATTTGACTTGCGTACAAAGAGGGTAGATTAAGTTAGGTTAATTCAAATAACAACACGTATTACAATATTTAATCCTTTTCAAAATTGATTTATTAAATACTCTAATTATTTTAACATTGAGGGTTGACCAACATGAGGCCACTATAATGGGAACATTGAATACAACATATAACTTCAAACATTTTAACTTCAAAACTGAAAATTTCGAAAATTTAGCATGATTTTAAGACATAACGTTGGTTATTGGTTAATATCGTCGGCTTACAAGTGAAATCACTTAAGTCAAAAACTATCAAATGTGTGAAACTGCAATTAAAGTTTTATTTTCTGCTGTTACCTTTCCTACTCAGTCATTTAATGAATTAAGAATTTGGAAGTTCGGCTACAGGACCCTTTACTATACCCCCAGTGAGCCTGAGAGTTGTTACAATTTATACAATTTAGTAAACCATCAAAATAAAACTTAATTAAAAACAGCCAAAAATTGACTAAGTGTTCACTTGTAAGCCGACGATATGTTCTCGTATTATATATTTTTTTGTGAAACTGTAATATATTTATCTTTATCAATTATTGTTGTGGTTTTATTTTTATTTGTTTGTAAGATGTAACATATCGTAGGTTTCCCTGTACATAAACAAATGATAATAATAAATATTATATTATCAATGTTAAAAAACTCATTCAGGTAATACCCACTCAGGTGTATTACCTATCAAACAAACTTTAATAGTAACGTGTTCGTTATGTGACATCACATTCAAATGTCAAATGTATTTATGACATAATAGCATTTAATAGTTGAACGTGATTATGTCAAATAACGTATACGTTACTGCTAAAGTTTTTTGATACGCAATACACCCCATTATTAATGTAAAATTTATTTTTATCTGAATAAACCAAGAAATTGGTTTTGGAAAATAATTTGAAAGTTGCAATGATTCATAAGATAACTTTTGTTAAATTTTTATTTAGTAGTAATAGTAAACGTATTTGTTAGATTATCGAGTAACGGGTCCTTCTGCCGTGTGATTTTGTGTAAGTATAATTTTTATTTATTTGAATGATTTAACATTTTTGTGCACTTCCTCAGATTGTGTTCACAAATAAAAATATTAACAATAATAAATAATAATATGAATGATTAGTTTTAGTAGTGTTTTATCCATTTTTACCAGTTATATTGATTATATTGATTTTTCGTTTTAAACGTTTTATACGTAATAATTTATTTATTACTAGTTTCTCCTGTTATGGCAGCTACAGAAGATATTTTTTATATTATAAATATATGAATATTCTATATTATTATTAAATGCTATTAGACTTTTATATTTTAATTTTGAAGTTTGTTATTTTTTGTTTATTTTATAAAAAAAAAACTGATATATTTAATCAGTGTTGTAACAGATACATGTTATTTTGTATCTAGACACAGATACACATACTTTAGAAAAAATGTATATAGATACATATCGTCGGCTTAGTGTTACAAGGTTGTATGTAACATTTTGTAAGATTTTGAGTATTTGGTATTATAAGATTATACAGTTATGTGTTATAAGCTCTCTTTTGCAAAGGTCTAATAGATTGCAGTACTTGTCTAAGCATTTTTATTTACTGTCGAACAAGGTTGTATGTCAAATTTGGCACTTACACTTTAGTGTAACATAGTTGTATGTAGACGCGTACAACTCTAACCGACTTTGTTTTGAGAGTCTTGTGAAATATGGATCAAATTTGTGAAAACTATGAAAGTGATGATCCTATAAAAGATCGTAAATATTCCCCAGATGATCAAACCTTACAAAATAATACAGATGCAGGCAATTGATTTTAAGACCTTCCAAGAATGCGCGACTTTACTTAACTATACTCTAGTGCCGTATACAACGGTTCAACAAATTAAGTTTTGCGGATCTGTATTTAATATTTACTACAAAACTTCCCATGCTGATGAAGAATTTGTCGAACAAAGCATAAAACGTGCTATTGGTAAAAAAAAAACGGGTGTCAACGGGTCAAACTAAGGTAGACTTCCCTGTACCCAAGCAAGCAAAGGGAACTCTTAATAAGATACCGTAAAATAAGATTAATGTAATCAAGTCAATGTACCGGTGGATGCCTACAGCTGATAAAGACTATTGGACGCAATTCTTATGAAATCGAAAACTGGTGACAAAAAAGGAAAGAATGAAAGAAAAACTATGTAAATTTAACAAATTTCAAATATTGTTATTGAGTTATTGAGTTTAATTAAATGTTTAATTAACCCCATTAAATGTGTTAGTAAATAAAATATTATCTGATTTTGTAAACAATACGTACTGGTATTTTCTTTCAAAGTTGCATAGTTGTATGTTACTAACGAAAACACAAAAATGATATAACAGAGTTGTATGTATTTTTTTGTTTTTTCACAACTCAAAAATTTGGAATGTTGGAAGCTTGAAATATTGGGATTATTAATACTGAAATTTTATGAAAATGTCAAAACAGAAATCAAACGAATAGGAATGGTACGGCACTTTTTGTGCCGTAACACCCCACTATTTAGAATTGATTTTCCCAAATTTATTAAATTTGCACATACAACCTTGTAACACCAAGCCGACGAAATGTACATACAAATTTGAAAATGTATGTAGCTACAGATACAGATACATTTGAAAAGTATCTAGATACTTCTAGATACATTTCAGATACGTGGAAAACCAAAACAAAAATTGTTTTCTTTTTACATACGCATTTTACATGCAAAAGGAAATGCTCATAAATATTTAATAAAATGTGTAACTTAATTATTTTGTATCGTCTGCTTATAGATATTGGTATACTCGTCGCGTCCAGACAACGACTCATTGATCCATATTGCATGAATTCGACATACGTTTCTAATTTCATTTCATTCTATTACATTTAGCTTAAGCACACGAACCTGCATTAAAAACGCGATTTGTTTATTCGAAAAAGCATGCGTCATTGTCAGCTTTCTACGGGCTACGATACGTAATAGATACAAGAATAATACACAATGAAATAGTGACTCAAATTACTGACTCAAATTAAATACGACAAAATGAATCGAAGCCCCAAGGTAAAAATTAAAAAAAAAAACAATAATAATGCTCTCAATAATGAATCAGTAGCTAATTGTATGTAATGAACGCGAAATGCAGTGTTGTAACAGATACATTTCTTTTAATCTAGATACTTTTTTTGTATCTAGATACATTTTATTTTGTATCTAGATACAAATACAGATACTTCAGAAAAAAAATATCTAGATACAACTTTAAGTACTCAGGCAAGAATGTATCTAGATACTGTACCTAGATACATTATAACACTGTATAAAATAAAAAAATCTTTTATTAAACATATAAGTACATATAAAATAAAACAAAAAGAATCAATATAATTCATTATTATATAATTAATAATAATCAATAGTCAAGTCAATAGTCAAAATTGAAATGATTTTTTTGCCTCTATTGTGTAGAGATTTGTTTAACAATACGAAAATATGATTAAAATTTAAAAAACCCGTGAAACATTCGTGAAAGTTATAAAAAAAAATCATAATATTATGATCTGCCAATCAATAATATGTACTGAAATATATGTAAATGAAACATTATAAAATTATTAGTAGGTATCACTCAAAAGTAGTATTTAATTTTTTTTAATTAGTTTAATATTAATAGTATTATGAAATCTAAAGCGTACCATTTAACCAGTGATTTTAAATGATAAACACAATAAAATTTCGAAAATATTTCGCATATTTCTGCAAAATTAAATTATTTAAAATATGTTATATGAAAACATCCGTTGGCCTTACCTGTTCATTCATCTCAACTTTAATCCTTGAAGGAGCCATGTCAGGACAAATGCTATTCTATTCTTGTCCTTATGTTCTCACTTTTATTTTTGGTACTGATATGAATACAAATATGGACATCGCGATTAAATATTAATGTTTGAACATAGTTGAGTAAGCAGTATGTTTGGATTCTCAATATACGTGTATGTTAACTGAGACACAATACACTCTTAAGGGTGCACTCCCGGTATCCAAAAAGGTGCAGCACGGAAAAAAATCGTGTGCGAAAATTGAACAGAAATAGCAGTTTTTTAAATATGCACTGTAAAATTAAAGGTTCAAATTTGGTCAGTATGTCGCGATTATTGGAATATTTAATTTTTTATATATATTTAATTATGTGTTCAAATATAAGCATTATTTGGAGCAGTATACTGAGATATCATGAACTCTGAATTGAATTTTTTTTTCTAGCTGACCCCGTTCCGACTTTTAAGATTGTGATAGTAATTTATGTATATCTGTATTGTTAATATTATATGTGTGGCATGTATTTTGGTTATTGGCTTTCGCAGCTTTTTTGATTACAAATTGCCTGCATTTTTGGGGCTCTTTTCCCGGTCCCCAGACGAGCCACCGCAACGTTCACTCTCAGATTTTCGCTTCATCTCTCTTCAAAACCCGACTGCTGTAATGGCAAGCGGCATGGGCAAATTATGAAATAGTCGATGTTCAGCGGTTATATTTATTGTAACGAATCGCAATATATTTGTTGTAACATTATTATATTTTAACTTGTAGCATTTAAGAATATAATAATGTTGCCGCATTTTGGGAATGCATTAGGGAAATCCAGTCTGAACGAAGCCCTATTGTAAATATTGAATTTCAAATTTATTATAGATTTAAGAACCCAAAATAATTATGCTTTAGATTTAAGCCATGTCGTAAGTACTTCAAGCCATAAAACCTAAGGAGAACGAAGAATAGCGAGCATCTTTGTTCGAAAATGATTAACCATTAGAACAGTTCACTTAGAGCGGATTAATAAATTCGGAGAACTTCATCCTCCCCCCCCCCCACAGCTACCCTTAAATGATAACAAAATATAGTCATTACGAACTAGTCGAGAGTTATCATTCAATATCGATACACTGTTATTATAGTGCACGGTAAAGTTGGTCTGCATAAGAATATTTTATATTATTTGTGTTAAAGTTCCATCTTTATTGAAATAGTCACTATTTCTATAGAAGGTAAGTGTATATTTTCACATTTGTCGTAAAAATTCTTCATTTTCAACCGTTTAGAGCATTTGCAGTAACTATCTCTGCGTTTAAAATTTCTACATTTACCATATTTTCATTTCGTATATTCTGTATTTTTCTAAATACTTATTTTTAAAATGTTTCATGTGTATCAAATAAGTATTACATTTATGATATTCACACACATATTAGGATTACATACGACGATTACATACGAATTAAATGCGGACTTTTCCCGCAAAAATTATATTTTTCATTTACCTACAAACAAGTTATGACTTTTAAAGATTTGAAATTTTTGTGATTTTTCTTTAAAATGGCGCATATTAAAAAATATATAATTACGCACGGTGGTTAACGATGGATCGTGCGTATTTATCAATAAATAACTTCTCATGTAATAAAACATTCAAATTCGTGCGGGAAAGTACATTCCCACTGAACTGTTAAATTGGCGTAAATCGTCAAATTGGTATTTGATACTTTTTTAGAGTTGATGATTTTATCTTTGGAACAAAATTATCTATTCACCCAACAAATAAAAAAAAATAAAAAATGAAGTTTCGCACCAAAATGAGTTTGCCTAAAAATGTGTTATTGCTTATAATTATGTCTTTAAAAATATATAAAAGACGTGTTGTGACATGTTTCTTTCAAGTGAAAAATGCATACGATGTTTCAGCGACAGTGAGGTGTGTTCGGTTGCTATTTAACGACTATTTATTTAGCTTGTGGTTGATCTTTAAAGGTAGTATCCTGAAATAGCAATCCAATAGCTCACAACGAATGCACCAAACCCCTCACAGGTGGCCACCAAATTTTTGCTTATTTATTAATACTAGACAGTTCGCATGAATTTCATTGTAAAGAATTGTTTTTAATTTTTGATTTCGTGTTTTTCTATAACTCTAATAAGATCGTTTAAAATTTAGGATTTGTGATAAATTATGAACAAAAAATGATTACAGAATGCATGTTTGCCTAAAAATTTGTTATTGCTTATAATTATATCTTTAAAAATATATAAAAGACGTGTTGTGACATGTTTCTTTCAAGTGAAAAATGCATACGATGTTTCAGCAACAGTGAGGTGTGTTCGGTTGCTATTTAACGACTATTTAGCTTGTGGTTGATCTTTAAAGGTAGTATCCTGAAATAGCAATGCAATAGCTCACAACGAATGCACCAAACCCCTCACAGGTGGCCACCAAATTTTTGCTTATTTATTAATACTAGACAGTTCGCATGAATTTCATTGTAAAGAATTGTTTTAAATTTTTGATTTCGTATTTTTCTATAACTCTAATAAGATCGTTTAAAATTTAGGATTTGTGATAAATTATGAACAAAAAATGATTACAGAATGCCACCCAAATGCAGAAGAATTATATATTTATTAGTTATGAAATTTTGCTTTTTACTTTTTTTTTTAGAAATTTTCGTTCAAAATTATCACCAACTTGATTAGCAATAAGTTTGAATTAATTAGAAACTTTTTCATTTGAAAATATTTTAGCGTTTGATTTAATTTTATATTAAATAATATTTGAATATCTGCAAATTTACGAACGCAAATATAATATAAATCTTTGATAAGAAACATAGTTTGGGCATTTTTTGTACTAAGATTATCATTGTTTGAATTATGAATAATTATCAACTTATCGTTTTTTCCAAAATACACAGTTAAAAAAATATTTTTTTCTTAATTTTTTAATGTTTTATATATTTCCAATTCTATTGATTTTTTTGGATCTGTTCATTAAATGACTACTTGTTGGAACTATAAAGGGCCGGTCTTTCCACGCACGGACAAACTGAATAGTTATCTGGCGATTTAAAATGCCCACACGATGATTATAAACGTATTTCTAAAACCACCTTGTGGATATATCTCACCAGTAGATAACTTATGCCCAAATTTCGAAGGCCAGCCCGAAAAGTAAATAAATACTCTTGGTGAGTTTTACAAATTTATTAAATTTGATCCAGTTATTTTTATTTAGCTTTATCATTTGCTTTTGGTTTAGTACAGTTCTACGGCATCGAGTTCCTTTAAATACAGGGTGGCCCAAAAGTAGGTATACAGTATATAGGTGTATACAGGTATACAGTAGGTATACACATGGGAAGGTGGACATTATGAGCACCTTAACGATTAAATATGTAATTAAACCTGTAATAAAAATATTGCTGTATAAATATATAAATAAATAAATATATAAATAACTATATACCTACTTTTGGGCAACTCGGTATATTGTCAATAAAATTATAGTATTTTGTACTATGAATTTATTTAGAGATATGCAAATAAAATGGTAGCAAGTTTTTTGCTACCACCAATGAAAGGGTTTTTATATATTCTACAACATGTAGTAGCTTTAATTAATTAAAATTGGGTGCAAATTTTAGAACTCAAATTTCAGGTACAATTCGATATGTATATTACTGAAGGCCAAGTAAAAAGAACAATACCAAATCAAATATCAATAATCTTATTATATCAGTACATACACCTATTATAAGATATAAAAATTACTCAACATACAACTTTTTAAAATTACATATTAACACCACATAATCCTGTTTTCCAACATAACTAAGGGTTAAATTAAATAATTAAGGCAGCCTCGTTTTGATGGGAATTTGTTGCATGGTCCACTCACTATTGCTTAATTTTTCCCGTTACGACGGTGTACCAGTTATTACAAACATTCTAAAACCGGCCAATTCAAGATTAAATTAAATTAAAATGAACCACTCGGTTACATTTAGGTAGTAATTATTGTACAATTAATTATGCCCATGTACGTAAGCAGAATTGATTCAAACAAAAGTATGTGTTGCTAAGGTAAATGTATTTATAACAATACATGTATAGACAAAGTTTATGACTTAACATTTATCAAAACAATAGTTGTGTGCAGAATGAATTACTTACCAGCATCGATTCGTTTATTAAGCACCACTACATCATGTAACTGTACGAACCACGAAGAACAAACCAAGCAGTACACAATTACCACAACCTGGTCTTCATGACTGTTTCTTTCCAATCGGCCGACTGCCTCAGGTGGTTTTATTTGTTTTCCATCTCTTGTTATCCACTGTTCAATGGTTCGCCTTGCTTTCTCTGGAATGTCAGAGATGAAGCATAGGCAATTACAAGAGACGTCGGTAGGTGAGAACTTTGGGTTGCATAGTCAGGGTAACGACACAACGATATGCATTCATGTACACTTTGTATTTCGAAGAATGATATTGCCGAAAACGTTACCTGCATTTTTTTTAAATTGTGCCTATCTATGTTTTTTTTTTTACATAATAATAATGGCCAGAATATTGTAAAAGACTTGCACACGTGCCATGTATAATGGCTATTTATGGTATAAGTGAACAAAATTGCTTTATTCACGTGTATCATACAAGATTTTTTTTTTTTAAATCGTTATCAGACTTGAAGAATTTGCGTGAAGTGTTACACTGTCAGGTGACAACGAAAATTTCAAGGATAGTGCGAATTTACCTATGTTTGTACTTTATTCACGTTGTCAAAGGTTACAGTGAATAGAGCGCAAATGTAAACATTTTATTCACCCATTCGATTAAAGTGTAGTTTTAACGACGAGATTCAATATACATAATGAGCATTTTAATAATGCGAATTGGAAAAGATATATTTTCATCCCATTGTTGATCTTTCGTTAGATTATTTTTATTCCCTTGATCAATACTTCTATTTATCGAATAAAAAATAATCGTTATCACTCTTTCACGTTTGTATTCAAAATAGTTTTGTATCAAATCAATAATGTGTTTCTGTAAAAAAAAAGATATAAATTATATTGGATTTAACTATATTACTTAAATCTTGTATTATGTAAAAATATAAGTAGTTATAAAATAAAAAAAATATAGACATCTCATCATAGATCCTCACAATAAATATGTAATAGAATATGTCTATTTAGATAAATAATTCTTTTCGAGAAGAAAAAAACTTGCTTTAATAAATTTCTCTTTGGCTTTCTGAAAAGTTATCATACTGTGCAAGTTCTTCAGTTTTCGATATTGAGAAAATATCAAACTTAAAAAATTATCAAACAATTTTCAATATTCAAATATGTATTATCACAGATGACTGTGAGATAAGTCATCTGTGGTATTACTACATAATTTACTAGAGAAGCCTGCAATGGCAGTAAATGCATCAAGAACATAGTTAAGTATCTTTGAGAGTTACTCGATAATTTTTAAGCATGTGAAAGTTTGGACAATGAAACAATTTCAGATAATAAAACTCTGAGATACTATGGCTCCGAGTTTCATCGCTTCAGAGTTAGTCGCTAGATGGCATATAGTTTCCTCTGACGTTCAGTACCGTCGAGTGTGAGGTTCAAATAGCTAGGGAGAGATTGCCAAATCATACTTACCTGGCGTAGGGATAACTGTGATCAACAAGGCAGTTTCCCCAGGGTGAGGCCCCTCCATTGCACCTCGGACGGGCTGACCCTTGCGATTATCCCTAATGTGGATAACTCGGGCGCGAAATTTTTGGTAGTCGGGACTGCGTACGCGCTGTCCCGGTGTAATATAATATAAAGATAATTAGTTGTAACAAGACTCATCATATGTGAAGTCAATTAATGAACATGTAAAAACATAATGTGGTTGATAACTTTCTGTGAACATACTGCTGTAAATTTTGAAAGGTGAAATGAAATTACCATAGTGAAAAATAATCTTCCGAAAATGTCAGAAAATTGTCAAAAAAGTTGTCAAAAAACAGTTATTTCAGCCTAGCAGCAGTACCTCTGCAGCAGATGAATCTAAATGTCTGAAATAACTATTTGCGCGCCTGCCTGTAATATGGATATGCCTGATTGATCTGCAATATCTGTACAGAAAGTTGTTGCTGGGAATTTATTCCCGAGTCCAGGGATAAATATCATCATAAAAATGGAGAATTTAAAAATTTTAAGTTATTTTCATTAAAAACTTTCGTGATCATTGTGTATAATGATTATGTATAAATGCAATTCTTACTTTGTTGGTATACTTCGCGCAACGATAGTTTGTTTTAATGACATTGACTTGCAATAAAAATTATAAGGGTGGGATTGTTAAACCACTTCAAGTTAGGTATCATAAAAGTCCAGGTATTCAGTCCAGGCTTTGGCTTGAATGTTGATGCACCAAAGAGTTGCCAGTGACAAAGGGTCGTTCGATACCTGACTTTTATGACACCTAACTTGAAGTGGTTTAACAATCGCACCCTTATAATTTTGATTGCAAGTCAATGTTATAAAAACAAACTATCGTTGCGCGAAGTATACATATCACACTTTATTGGATTACGGTGACTATAGTTTCGACCGAACAGTTGGTCATTATCATAAGTGTGATAATAATTATAAGTTTGATAAAGACCAACTGTTCGGTCGAAACTGTGTCACCATAGACTAATAAAGTGTGATACCAATAAAGTAAAAATTGCATTATTAATTTTATAGTTTTTTATATTTTTGTTAATGTGACTATTTAAAGCAGTGATTATCAAATCAATATATGATTGTTCATTATATGATATGCAGGCGTTTTAATAATTTTAGATTTTACTTATCTACCCATTTTATTTTGAATTTATTTCTAGCAATTTTATGTTGGTTATAAAACAAACAAATAATATTTTACTTAATAAAGTAATATGTACTTGCCAAATTGGTGGTTGTACATGTGTGTTAAGAATATTCATCTGTTCTGCAAATACCGTTACTTTGGAAAACATTGATTTAAAGATATGGAAATAGGAGTTTGTGAAAGTATTGTAACTCAAGTAAAGAACAATTCTTGTTTTTAACAACAAAAAAAAACATATATCTCGTATGTAGTATCTTATAGCTACATAGATGTAAACGTAAACTTTATAGATGCGTATCGTGAATTTAACGTGTCGAGAAATTTTGTTCATCGATAAAGTTTACGCATGACACGGAAGTCGAAAACAGCCTACCATTTTTATATATAAAAATGTCTACCAATAATAATAGATTTGAAACAGATATATACAGAAAAGTCATCCACACACACAATTACATGCAATCAAATGCGATAACATACAATAAATACAAATTATCAGTATTTAACCATCTAATATATCGACTTTATAAAATCCCTCTGTCAACAACAAATTTCAATAAAGAATAAAAATACATACACATGGTAGGGCAACAAAATGGATACAATGTTGGTTTAATCACGAAGATCTATAATAAATATTAATCAAAAGGCAAGTTACAAAAAATTACTACTCTGAATGATAGATCTATCGAACAAAAGAAAAAAGTCTATACAAAAATTACATTCACCACAACCTGCTCAAATCAGTTTCCAAACTTATTTAAAAAAAAAAAAAAATAACCCCAGTTTTTTCTAATAGTCACACGTTAAAAATGTTGCTCGCCTCGGTTTTGGATAAAGAACCAAAGTTAAATAAGTCAGGTATTTATATGATTAAGGGAAATGATTGCGATGAATGCTATATCGGTCAAACACGTAATATAATCACTAGGTTCAAGGAACATTTACATCACGCAAAAATCACACCATGTGGATAGATCCGCAGTTGCGGCACATCTTAACATCTCTTAATTGTTGAAATATTCGAAGGAATACAATCTAAACACCTACGAGGCAATTTTTATGATAAAGTACAGTTCTCGCCTATTAAATTTTGTTCTATCTGTAGGCTGCAAATCCATTACTGGAATGTATACTTTCGTTCTCGGGACTCAAATTCCCGACCCCTTCCTGGAAACCAGCGCCACTAAAATCCCCCAGTTATTAAGCAATGTGATGTTCCGTATTATAATTATGTATTTGTATTTATATTTATAAAAAGTTTTAGATTTATATATTTAAGGAATTGCACTTCCTTTTTCTCGTCAGTAATGTTTATACTGAAGATGATCGCCTAGCGATTGAAATGTACATTTAGATTGAATAAATGTGTTTTGTGAAAAAGGTGTTTTGTTTTTCTTATTTCTATATATCTCGTATCAATCATCTTCAGGAGATAATACTGATTGTTAAGCTTAGGATAGTTATGTATTTGCATATGTTCATAAGTAATTGCATATTTTTGCCAATATTAAGGATAAATACATATTTTGAACGTTTTTTCTTAAATGCGTATTTTGAACATTTTTGGCATAAATGCATATTTTCAACATTTTTTGTCCAAAATTCATATTTTGGTAGGTAGGGACTTAATACTTTCTTAGAAATTTGCAAATTTGCAGCTCCTGAAAACGGAAACTGAACTATTTGAAGGGCGGAAGCCTTAATTACCTACGTACATAATTTTCAACTAATGTATTACTGATACACACAAGAAAATCAGCATTTCTTGGAAATCAATTATGGACCCAAAATTTTACGATCTAGATTAGTGAGAGTGTTAAGGAATTCAAGGAAACAGGACTGATGAATGGGGGCGTGGGGTTTTCAGGAGCATTTTTGTTTCAGTTATTTATTCATTCGGTTGCTACTTGAACTTCATAAGTAAATTTATTGAAAATATCAACATGCCAGAGGATAAAAGGTCCAAAAGTGCAACATTGAGTGATTTTGTGAAGGAATTCGAAGGCTTTCAAACCGATGGAAGCATTTTACTATGCAAATATTGTGAAATTCCGGTATCAGTACAAGAAGTTTAAAGTCGTGCAACATATAAAAACCGCCAAACATGCGAACAACAAAATAATGAAGAAAGGAACTTATCATAATGCTCTAATTAGTACAGCAATACAACGATCTGGACCCAACATGTCAACAATGAGTTGTGCAAAGCTTTTGTCTCGGCAGATATTCCATTGGGCAAACTAAAAAATGAACATCTAGTAGGATTTTGGGAGAAGTACACAGCACAGAAAATTCCTGATGAATGAACTTTAAGAAAACACTACGTGCCCTATTTATTTCAATCTACATTGAAAATGTTGCAAGACAAGGCTAAAGGAAGGAAAATTTGGATTTCTCTTGATGAAACCACTGATGTAGAGCAAAGGTGTGTAGCCAATTTTGTATTTGGAATTCTTGTAGATGAGGCCGAAAGTTCCAAATCATTTTAGTTAATTTAAAAGTTTTAGATAAGGTAAACTACAGTACGATCTGTTTTAAAGCTCCTAGCCGAGTGCAACGTTACCGAGAAAATGTTCCCGATGTTGCACTACCTCTAGCACTAATTGTAACAAGATGTGGCACGTGGATTAATGCTGCAATATATTACGCTGACAATTTTGAGAAAATAAAAATAAAATGTCGAAAAGTTAGATCCGGGAGAAAGTTAAAGTATTCGAGACGTGCAGCAACTATTCTCCTCCAACAAAAGGATTTGTAAGGATCTTATATACATTTTCTCTAACTTTTCACATATTGCACAAACCATCACCAAATTAGAAAAGAAAGGAATGGAATAAATTGAAAGTGTAAATATTATTGAGAGTATTGAAGTAAGTTTGGGAAAACTCACAAACAAAGAGTTTTACAACAAAATAAATCCTTAAAATATGTCCCTATTGTTTCGTGTGATGTGGAGACAATATTTTCATGTTATAAAAACATGCTTGCCGACAACCGAAGAAAGTTTTTATTTAATAATTTGTCAAATTATGTAATTGTCAAATGCAATTCAAATAATTTATAAATAGACAAAAGCTATTTTGCATATTTTCAACAGTTTTAGTGCATATAAGGGCATATTTTCAACATTTTTAGTGCATATTTAAGTGCTAATTTTCAACATTTTTAATACATATTTGCATGCCTATTTTGGGATTTTTTAGTGCAGAACAATCCTAAGCCTACTGATTGTATATATCGATAACCTCATTCTAGTACCACGCATTGAAAAAATCTTAATTTTACCGGAGATCGAAAAACTCCAGATTTTTCAATATAGGTTTATATAAATATTTTATAATTGTGAATAACATTGTAAAATAATGTTTTATAATACGAGGGATTAGAACCATTAGATAGAGCGGAAAAAGCAAGTTCAGTAAAACATTCTCGAAAATTCGTTCGGGTACGTGGTATTAGAATAAGGGTATCGATATACTGTAATATATAATGGAAAATGAGACACAAGTTAACAACTTTCACAGAAACATGTTTATAAATCGATACTCTACAATTTCTTTTAATTTACACCGAAACAATTGCCGCCTAACAACCCAAACAATTGTACAATCTCAATATATAAACATTTTTCTCCGAAACTTATACCAAGTGTTTAATCTTCCTTTATTTAATATATTTCACCAAGTGGTTACCAAACAAACTTTCAATTTAGCTGTAATGTATGTTCACTGAAAATGGAAATTTATATTTAGTGCAAAATATATGTTTTTTTTTGTGAAAAATAAGTTATTGTTGATTTAAAGCAACAACCATTCGATGAATTTGATTATCTATTCTTCCAAATAACTGCAACTGAACGTGTACATCATATGAAACAAAAATTGAAAACCGAAATTCAGAAAATGCCCGATAACATCCATAGATGGCACCGCAATACGTCTCGTAGACATTATCAGTGCATCTAAGGTTAATATACGCGTATTTCGGAAATTTCAAAGTACTCTGGTTTCTCTTCAAAGCGAATAAATCTTTCGCCTTTTACTAAAGATTTCCGTGGAGAGGAACAACTCAAATGAGTCTAAAGACAATTTTTGAGAGCCCGGTATGATGCTGGGCCATAATTAAATATAAAGATAATGGCGTTTAGGATGTATGTGTTTTAGTAGAAAATATTTTTATTGTCATGTACACTCTTTCTAAACCTGTGTGGGTCTAACCTCGTGTAGAGTTCGCATAGACTTCTTCGCTCAAGCTTTCACTCTATTCTTCTATGCATGCAATTCTTGAATAATTTCTTGTTCTTCCCTTCTTCGCTTACACAGGCTCGATTACACCTACACCGTTAATGATATCGAAATGAACCAAACGGCACTGCAAACTAGAGGCCAAAGTGCAGTTTGTAAAATTATTTTGCCAAATACAGGGTGTTCCATTTTTGCAGGGCAGCGTTGGACCTACTTTTTTTTAAATAGCACACCCTGTATAAATTTACATATTTGAATTTGCCCTTTTTGGGCTTTATAAATCCGTTTAGTTTTTGCAATTCGCTTTAACCGTTCAGAAGTTGTTGATGTTTTTCCAAAATTTAATGCATTTACAGGCACTTATTAAAAATATCGCAGCGCACTTGTTTTCTAGGATATCGGGTTGGGACTTTGCTAGATCCTAAACAACTGTCTTAGGTATCTTCTGGCGGCAAGATCGTTGATTTGCATTATGGCAACACCTTGCTGTGGGACATTAATTTTGGTAAACTTTGAAGGGCCATAACTTGATTTTTTTAAATGGCACACCCTATATTTCATTACTTTGTCGTATTCTGCATCTCATTTTACATCTGTTTTGCCACTTTTTCATAGTTTGAGAAAGTTCATAGTTTGAGAAATAATTTGGATTTTGTGAAAAATGAACCCAGATCTCATCGATATAAACTTAATGTACATTGAATATCAATTGTTTCTGTCATCTCAACGTCAAAGTGACATTTATTGTACGACACGTTGTAATTTTTGTCGTGAACATGAAATTTTCGCGTGATGAAATAATGGATATGATTTACACACTGATCGGGTGTACGAAGCAGAAGTTACTACCAGGGAAAATATGCAGGAAAGAATTAGAGAGGCTTTCCGATCATGCCACTTTAGATACAGTGAATGCGTAATTTTTAAAGAGAATTGATAAATGTATTGCACTAGAGGACCGTCACTTTGAACCCTTCTTATAATGTTATAATTATTGTAAAGTTAAATGTTATTTTTGTTATGTTGTAATGTTATAGTTTAATTCAAATGTTTTTGCTATTGATTTGTTATGCCTCAATAGATTCTGGTCACCAGCAACGGTTTGCGCTGTCACCGTGTACATAAACCATTTCCACCATTTCATTATGAGAAAAATTCATTATGAAAATGCGCTAAGAAAAATAAAACATTTCGTACAATAAATGTCACTTTGACGTTGGCATGACAGAATTAAGTGATTTTCATGGCCCGCTAAGTTTATATCGATGAGATCTGTGTAATTTTTTAAGGAAATCAGAATTATTTCTCAACTATCAACTTTTAAGAAAAAGTATAAGGAGCAAAAAATATGTACACTGAGACCCTGAATAAGACTAAGTACTGATATATAGGGATATATGTGCCATTAAAAGAAATCAAGTTATGGCATTTCATAGTTTACCTAAATTTATGTGTCACAGCAAGGTGATGCCACAATGCAGACAGGCAGTCTTGCCACTAGAAGATACTTGAGTCAGTTGTTTAGGCTGAGGCAAAGTCCCGACTCGATATCGATATCCCAGAAACTAAGTGCGCTGCGATTTTTTTAATAAGTGCCTGCAAACGCATTAATTTATAGAAAACGTGAACAACTTCTGAACGGTTAAAGCGAATTGCAAAAACTAAACAGATTTATAAAGCCTAAAAAAGGGAAAATTCATTTAAAAAAAACTAGGTAATTATAATAAAGAAAATAAATTAATGCAGTATTTCCCGGTTATTTATAAGGGAAAAAGACATTTTTTATAATATCAGAATGATAGTATAGGCACAGGTGACTTATAATGTCATCTGTGGTAAAGGCAAGGTGATGGTTAATAATGATGAATATTGAACTATTAATTACAGAATTGGAGCCATTATCTTATGTATTTTTTAAATTTCGGTCGGTTTATTGAGATTTATAAAAAAAACTATATTTGGTAGAAAGTTCATAATAGCATATATACCTAGAACTTTGGGTTATCTTTCGATTGGCGTTTCTTTCAAGAAAATCAAATAAAGGATTTTGCCAATACAGGGGCGTTTAATTTTTTTTATGTGTACAAACGATCCAACTGTTATATATATCACTTAGAGTGACATAAAATTAACACATAACTTCTATTGGTTTGCTCTTTATTTGATTGATTTCGATAAATTACAGATATCACAGCGCTGGAGGTGGTGATTTGGGCGATATTATTTGATGCTAACTGACAACATAAAAGTAAAGGAACTAAATAACCATAAACAATAAAAAACCGTTATTAAAAATTACAATGATGCAAAAAAGTCTGCATCACATGGGATTTTTTTTAATATTCATTTTTCAAAATACTCTTTTACAGATTAATTTGTGCTTCTTAAAATATTACCTTATTAGCCCCTATCAGCTGTACCAAGTGATATTTATTTACCACCTAGAAAATCTCCATTTTCAAAGTGATGAATATCGAAATAGTGCTAAATTTTCGGAGTATCAATGAGATTTTTTTTATTATGTGTTTTAGATTACTAAATATTTTAAAGGTCCATTCCTGATCACCAGAGTTCGATTTTCCAAAACAACTGGATATTTAAAGGTATTTTCTATGTATAAAGAAATTCTATGAGATTTTTTTTATTCCATGGCAACTTGATTTTTAGAGCAGTCCACAGCAGTTCGATTTTTGCAACAAATTTTTAAATTATCGATTGTTGGTAGTAAATAATGTCAGATTACCCATGTGTTATACATGGTTGAAATCGGAATTTTTCGCTCTTTTGAATGATATTACAATCCAATATTGCGGCCATAAGAAAATCAAAAGTTGACTATGAAAATTTGGGCATCCAGTTGGCGCAGAAAATGTTTGGCACTGTGATGAGAAAACTGAAGTCGAAAAATGTAAGCGTGCCAAGTTTCGTAAAATTTCCTTCAAAAGTAAAAAAAGTTATAAGAGGAAAAGGAAAGTGCCTTTTTCAGTTTTTCAGCGATATATCAGGAACTGTGCAAGATATCCCGGATTTCGTTTCAGTATATTGAAACGCACAAAACTAAGAAACTTTTATCCCATTTGACCACTCTGTGTGTATTTCCGTTTAAAAGATCCTAATGGTGGGCGCCATAAAGTGACCACCCTGTATAATAGGAACTAACCATAAAATGTAAACAAAAAAGACATTACAAATCACCCATACTTTTTTTTTTTTTTTTAGCAATTGTAATTAATTTAGTGACTAGTTTACTTGTGCGCTATTTCAACTTTTTAGCACATTATAAAAAAATAACCATGAAAATCTATTGTGAAATAAGGGCCGCTGGACGACCCGGCGATTGTTTGTCTTGTTTTGCATAATTTTCGTTCTACGCGCGTGGTAGGAGGAATTCATTTAAAATTCATTCAGTGCATCGAAGCTCGAACGGTTACAGGCGAAGCCCTTTAAAACCCTGGTACTTCCGTGCTCGCGTTGTGTCCACATGGGCGATGTCGCCCTTCAGGTGTAAAGGTACTCTGTACACAACTGACATGCCTACATTTTATAACCTTAGGTTATTTGGTACGTAACCCTCACCTCTATACAAAGTGTTATTTTTACATTTAGATTATGGCCCAGCTTTACGCCGGGCTCCCAAAAATTGTCTTTAGACTCATTTGAGTTGTTCCTCTCCACGGAAATCTTTAGTAAAAGGCGAAAGATTTATTCGCTTTGAAGAGAAACCAGAGTACAGAATGTTTTTTTTTTTTTTTTTTTTTTTTTTTGAGGAGAGGAAATCTTCTGAAAGACACCCCTTATAGGGGTAGTGTCGGATTCCTACCGACTAAAACCTCTCCGTACTCAGGACACCAGAAGGCGTCCATGAATCAATAATGAGGTACCGGTTGTTCACCATGACCTGCCGTATCATATTGATCATCAGAAATGTTCAGCATTCAGATATGAGCATTTAAATGAAACCCGAAGGTTTGAATCTTTTAGGTTCAGCCAGCGTAGCTCCGGATTAAGTTAATAACCCCTTACTGGTCTTTTGAAAATGCTAACTGGCAGTCAGCAGGACTCAAGTATGTGCTTCGGCGTGCGGTGCTTTATCCATGGGTTATCTGTGTCATATTGACCCAAACCCTGGATAAGTCCATTCGCGCTAGCTTCTGCTTTGCTGTAGAAACCGTGAGTCTGCTGGCAAACAAACTCTTGGATCTGAGGCAAATTGAAGTCGTCATGCAATATACTGTTCCTTACCAAGTAGTGACAACCAGTAAAGGCTCTCAGACACTTGTTCTGGAACACTTGCAGACGCGCCACCTGTACGTCATTATATGCCCATGCTGGACAGGCATATGTCAGTATAGGCCGCAGGAAGCTCGTGTACAGTAATCGCTTACCGTTGTACGAGAGCCTCGAATTCTCATTGATCAGGGGATACAGCTTGGAGAATTGACCCCATGCCTTTCCTATGACCCGAGAAGTGTGGCTTCTGAAATTGAGTCGCCGATCAAGGATGACCCCTAAATACTTGACCTCAGTTTTCCAGGGTATGACTTCGTTATGAAGCATTAAAGTGCCTGGCTGGGCAGGCCTTCTCCTGGTAAACAGGGCCGCTTCGGACTTTTTTACATTCACTTTGATACGCCACATGTCATAGTAGCTCTCAAGTTCATGCAGTTGCGCTTGCAACTTCCTCAGAATGATTGGTACAGACCGGGAAGTTACGAAGTAGGCTGTGTCGTCAGCGTAGAGTGCAACCTTCTGCTCTC
Source organism: Othius punctulatus (assembly GCA_951805005.1). Classification (NCBI taxonomy): domain Eukaryota; kingdom Metazoa; phylum Arthropoda; class Insecta; order Coleoptera; family Staphylinidae; genus Othius; species Othius punctulatus. The sequence goes on along the minus strand of OX638141.1, from coordinate 64,396,229 downwards.
TCGGTACATCATTGATGTACAGTGAGAAGAGCGTTGGGCCGATCACGCTGCCTTGTGGCACACCGGCTTCGATATTTCTGGTAGAGGAGGACTCACACTCCGAGTAAACATAGAACTTCCTGTCCATCAGATACGAGTAAATGATGTGGATGTAAACATCCGGAAATCCCATGTAGATCAGTTTGTATATGAGACCCTCATGCCATACTTTGTCGAATGCTTTTTCAATGTCCAAAAACACTGCACCTGTGTGCTGGTTATCATTGAAGCCGCGCGTTATGCTTTCCGATAACCTGGTTAGCTGCTGAGTAGTGCTGTGTTCCTGCCGAAACCCAAACTGCTCGGGGATCAGAATATCACGCTGTGATATCGTCTCCGTTAGGCGATTGAGAAGTGTTCTCTCGAACATCTTACTCAGGCCCGAGAGCAGGCTAATGGGTCGGTAGCTGGAAGTAAGCTTCAGCGGCTTTTTAGGCTTCGGGATTGCGATAACCTTTGCCGTTTTCCATTGAGATGGAAAGTATCTCAGTGCATATATTCTGTTAAATAGTGATGCAATGAGAACGTGTGCACGCCCCGGTAGATGCTTCAGTGCAATATTACTAATGCCGTCTGCGCCGGGAGCCTTGCGGTTTATCAAGTATTTGATTATCTCACGAACTTCCTTTGGCGAAACCGTCCGGAAGTCCTTAGAGATGGGTCTCGCTAGGTACTCTGCCACAAAATCTGTTACGTAACCGTGAGCATTGTTCTTCGACGGGTTAGGTGTAAACTGTCCCGCCAGAGCCGTTGCAAACAGTTCAGATTTTGCTTTTGGCTCGGTGACCATGACGTTTCCATTGAGGAGAGCCGCAGTTGGAGCCCTCGCTTTTGTCAACCGCCGGGTACACCTCCACAGGGAGCCACCCTGTGTCGTCATATCCACGGTGGCATCACGCCAGCGCTGGTCTCTGTGATCTCGGACTCTCTCCTTGACCTCAGCAGTCAAAGAATTGAGTCGTCTACGGTCAATTGGGCTTCGATACTTCTGCCAAAGCTTCCGTAATCGATTTTTCTCCAGGATTAGATCCCTGATGTCTGCGGGAAGCTCATGAGATGGCAGTTTCCTGCGCATCTCAGTGGAGGAATCCTCGAGACTTGCCTGTATTATTTCTGTGAGTTTGACTACCTCTTGCTCCACAGCATCGCATGAATCACCACTGATAGGGAGTACAATGCGAGCATTGACCCTCTCGCCAAACAATTCCCAGTTGACCTTTGTGTATACCTGCGTGCCGCCTGGGCGGCACCGGTTGATCTCGAGGTCATTAAGCGTCAACAACACTGGGTTGTGATCAGAGTCGAGCTCCGACAGCGACCACACGCTGTGAGCGCTAATGATACCCTCAAGGATCGCTACATCTAAGACGTCCGCACTTCCACAATGGTGAAAGTGGGTGGGTTCTGATGGCGCAATTACAGCCAGGTGATTAGCCGTCGCGTAATTGTGCAGGGTTCTACCTCTAGAGTTTTCAGATCTAGAGTTCCATGCGGCGTGTTTAGCATTGACATCTCCCGCTATTATAGCGGGTGAATGTAGCTTAAGCAAGGCGGTGATGTCGTTTACATCTAGGTGCAGACTTGGACTGTTATACGCTGCAACGAGGAGGGTCTCCTTACCACCAATACTAGCAACAATAGTAGTCGCTTCAACAGTGTTCAGTTGTGGAGTATCCACGTGGTAATGGGGGATGCCCTTCTTTATAAGAATGGCGGTTCCACCCATCCTACCGACTGACCTGTCGTCACGATACGTGATGTAGTTTGGCAGCTTCAGTGACCGTCCTTCGCGCAGGTGTGTTTCGCATAGCAATATAACATCCGCTTTATGTCGTTCTGCTGTGTATCGCAGTTGTGCTTCCTGCCCTTTCACACCATTTGCATTCCAGTAAATAATATTTACTGGTCTGCCAGCATTTGGGGTTTGAGGTCGCACACGACTTGAACTTGTACCACTACAAGCTGTATTGCTAGCCAGACCATTTAGCGTTTCACCGTCTGAGGAACTAATTCCTTTCTTGTTACTAAGCATTGCGACCATGTGTTTATATCGCGAGATTGACAAATGCTAACAATGGATTTAAAATCCATTGTCCGGGTATCCCGGGCACTCCACTACTGCTTGTGTGACCACAATCATTATCTCGAGTGAATTCTCCTCTTGCTTGGCTGCACGCAAGAGAGGGAGGAATTTTGATGCCCATTGACGCATGTCTTTGGGATCCACTCCGCTTTTGAACATACACTCCAGAAGTTGACTCGGATCACTAGCAGCCGTGCAAGTGTCACCTGCTGTCTTATTTTCGGCCAATATGACTTTTGCAGCTTTGGGTTCGGCTGACCCATTTGCATTATCAGGTATCGCAAACGTAACTTCTGTGGTGGGAGACTTTTTGCCAGAAGTCTCCCGTGCCGTCTGATTATTTGCCATTTGCATGGCATTTGCAGCTATTATTTTTGCAGCTTTCTTTACTGACTTATTGTCAGCTTTTGGAGCCTTTGCAGTAGAGCCAACTACAATATTTTTGCCGACTGATGTCTCAGTGGCCGCAATCTTTGTTTGAGGAGTTAGCTTCCTCTTTGCAGACTTATTATCGGCTTTGTGGGCTTTTGCTGCGTTCGCCTGCTTTCTGAGTTTTGGCTCAGTGGCAGACACTTCTGACATGGGAGTTTCTTCCCGTGCTGACTTATTTTCGGCCTTAATGGCGTTTGCAGCGGCGACTTTCGTCGTTTGGGCTGCTGATTTCTCATCAGCCCCAACTTCTGTGCTTGGAGTTGTCAACTCCGGAGCTGGCTTATTGTCGGCTTTGTGGGCCTTTGCAACTCCTGCTTCCCTCGGCTCAGAGTCAACTTCCATAGCGGAAGTATCTTCCGGCACTTTCTTCGACTTTGCGGCTTTAACCTTTTTTGGTTTATCCGCCTTAGTCTTAGAGGTGCCTTTGAGCACACTCACAGGGGCTGTCTTATTATCGGCCTTGTGGGCCTTTGCAACTCCTGCTTTCATCGGCTTAGAGTCCTCCGGCGCTTTCTTTGACTTGACGGTTTTAACCGCGCCGGTCTTAGAGTGGCCTTTGGCTCTCCTTGCCTCTGTTTTGCCCTCTGCCTCTGGAGGCGAGAGGGAGCACGCAGGTTTGGCGGCTTTGGAAGCTTTTGCCGCCTTACCCTTTGCAGACCTCGCGATCTGCCGTGTGGAGGTTTTGGTGGTCGCATCGCGCTTTTTGAGCGATAATGCGACCCGACAGCCCCTGTAACTTGCAGGATGACTTCCCTGACAGTTACAGCAGGAAGCCGGCTCCGTCAGTGGCACGGGACACGACTTAGCATCGTGCTCCGCGCCGCAACGAACGCACCTCCGGCGTGACTTGCAGGCCGCCGATGAGTGACCCCACCGCTGACACCTGAAGCACTGGGCCGGACCTCCACGACCTCTGAAAATCTCCACGTGAATGGAGATGCTGCATAGCGCCTTTAGTTCCCTTAACCTGGTGGCATCGGAGCCTCCAGGTAGGTAAACCAAAAATAGCGGAATTAGTTTTCCGCCAGGCTTAAGCTGAGCGACATGCTTGGGATAAATCCCCGCTCGCTCAAGCCGCTGTTTGACTTGTTCAGGGGCGGTTCTCATGGGTATTCCCCTGATCACCAGCTTAAGATCTTTCTCTTCCTTTAATAAAAAGGAGTGATACTCGATCTCCCTGTCGGTCATTGCCTTTGTGCCAGCGCGGTAGTCCTCGATCGAAGCAAACTTTAATCGAATGCTCTTCCCGACGGACTTCACGCCAAATTCAAGGCCCAGCTCGATGAGTATATCGTACAGCCCGAAATACTCTACACCATAAACAAATACCGGAGGTATCTGTTTATGAGTTACCACCCTGAACCCATCGTTGTCCTCCGAGGAGGCCACTTCTGGGTCAGTGCGGCGGCGCTTGCTCTCAGGAGAGCAGGTAAGCTTACTTTCAACGTCCGTGGACATTGTAAGTATGAAGCGTAGTGCAAGGAGGAGAGTAGCCAGCAACGGGTAGGTGTACAGGTGGCGCCACCCCGAAACGGTAGTTCTACTCAAGCTCCGAGAGCACGTCTGTTCAGTTCGAGAGCGCTGACTGACACCCGGGTGCTACAGAGCACTCAGGGTTGTGATCAGTGGCAAGCGACTGACGAGTACAGAATGTATTTAAATGCGTGAATATAAAGCGCAAGCCTAACTGTAAAGATCAGAAGAGGTATTACACTGCCATCTATGACTGGTATTGCTTACTGCACACATTATGGACACACCAGGGCATTTATTTTAATTATTACATATTATCTATTAAAATTAAGGGAACAAATACAAAACATAACAGTAAATAGAGTCAGTAAATGAACTACCCACTAAATAAACAACTTTATATTTAATATTTCAAATATGATATGGAAATGTATGATTGTTATAGCAATGTGCTATAACAATCGTTTAAACGTGTATGATGCAGTAATTTATAAATATAACAAGTTTTATGCTAAATCTAATACAAAATTAATATTTAAGGTTGTTTTAGTACTTACTTTAAGTAATATTTATTTTTATTTTATTTTATGATTTATTTCTTTCGCCTGACTAGTTTCGGTTATGAAAAACCATCTTCAGAAGCATATCTAATAAATAAATTAGGTTATATATAAATTTAGTGTTTTAGTCGGGCGAAAGAAATAAATCATAAAATAAAAATAAATATTACTTACCAGTAAGTACTAAATATAACAACCTTAAATATATATCTAACTGGTAATTTATGGATAAAATCTTAAACTTAAAAGAAATATTATTTTAAGTCTTAAAAGGCGACAGCAATTTTAAAATAACATCGCTGATTAAAAAACAATAAGCCAAACAATAATAATAATAACAAAAATAATCCCTACAGATATTAAATTAAATACTTCAATATTTATTAAACATCTTTTAAACTTTTATGTATTGTAGGCTATACACTACTCCTTGTAGTACCTTTTTCTAGAAGTTGACAACTCGCCTTTATATACAGAGTGGAAAAAAAGTAACGCATAAATTCGATAACTTTGTTCAAATAAATTTTCTGAAAAAAATCTCGAAGGAGTATAGCGATTTAAATTAAGTGACGTTATACTACACTATTTTCATCTTGTTACGTCATTGTTTTTTAAATTAATGACGCCATCGATATATTTTTTAAACAACTTCCTATATACTTTGTTATTGATTTCGGTAGTACTTTTTATTCTATTTTCAAATTTTTCAAATTTTCAATATGTTGAAAAAAATGAGAAAAAGTGGCTTAATATTAAAATATTTGAAATTCTTCAAATTTGCAGAGTGAACTATGTTACTATGGCCAGGCGATCACCCGCCTAGCCCTATGAAGGACCAGGCGGGTGATCGCCAATTTAAATGATAAGGTAATTAAGACTCGTCGTTTTGGAAATAATGTGGACTATAATTGAATCCGTAACAATAATCAATACACAGCGATGTACACCGGTGAAGGTAACGAATTGAAGTCTCTTCTGCTCTGCACTCTTACAATTAATAATTTTTGAGTTATTGGGGTGGGGTATAATTTGAATTGTACACCGTGAGGGGTGGCTTGAAGATGGTCCCTGATTGGTGCGGCATTTCATTTCGGTAAACCATGTTGCAACACTTGGTTATCACGAGCCTTGGGTAATTCCTCTATCTGGAATTTCTGAGGATTCCTAATGCCGTCCAATAAATATATTTGGGATTTCCCGGTCGCTAATTGTATTTGCCGAAGTGGCAATCCTTGCTCAATGAACGGCTTAAGGTGCCTATTGATCATCATGCGCACCGTAATTTACTGAAGCACTTCTCGGTGAACATAATGGCTAAATAATAGCTTTTCAATCTTAATACTACAAATGTATCGGCTGCAATAAAGGCCGACTACTGCGAATACACTTTAACCGATTTGGGGTTCGACGCTGTGCAATAGCGCCGAAACAAACTAGTTACCTTACAAAAAACATTACATTTGAAAAAAAAAAGAGTTCTTAATAGTATCAATTTGAGTTTAATATTTTTAGAAAACCGACTTTCACAGACACTACAATCCATAATTCATCCAGACATCCATTTCAACAAAAACTTGCCGCTTTTAACTCTGGTGCAAAGAGCCCTAAGTATCCCATTCACTAAAAAAGCACTTGGGGAAGAAATTGATACTATTAAGAACATTGCTGCTAGTAATGGCTATGCAGTTAATCTGATCGACAGTATTGTTTCTAAAAAGCGATATCGCTTCTTAATAAAAGAAATTTACCCAATACCGCCGAAAACTGAAAACAAACCCTTCGTTTGCCTAACCTATTTTGGCAATGTTAGTGACAAAATTGCACAAATTCTTAAAAACAAAGTAGAAATTGCATTTAAAACAGACACTAAATTATCCTCAATTATGTTTAACGCCAAGGATAAAATAGAACCCTTAAACAAATCGGGTGTGTATAAACTTTTGTGTGAAAACTGTGACGGATATTATATTGGTCAGTCAAGGTGGAATTTTAACATCAGGTACAAGGAACATTTGAGATCGTTTCATCTCAGAAAAGAAGACTCAATATTCGCAGAACACCTTCATAATGAGGGCCACGAGCCAGCTGATGACCCCATCAAGATCCTACATTTTGCCGACAAAGGGCTTAAACTGAATTTACTGGAATCGTTGGAAATCTTCAAATCCACACTTTCAAAGGACGGTCATTTACTTAATGATCAGACAGATCTGATATTCTCTCCCCTCTTTAATTGTTATAAAATTTAGGGTATATATTGTGTTTCATTCTCAATTTTTGTACTTAGTTTGACAATGACTATAAAGTAGTCGAAACTGCAGTAACTAAATTATTTTTGTAAAATAAATGTGTTAGTGGAAGCAACAAAGTAAAATTGTTTTATTTCATTCATTTACCATGTTCCACAAAGTAACGGCTACCAGTATACAGTATTTAAGATTAAATTACGTTTGGCAACGTTGCGATTTCAAGGAATTTTGACAAACCGTCTATCAAACTGGCCATAATATTTGATGACAGTGTGCAGCCAAGAGAAATTTGAGAAATGGACAATGGCAATAATTCAATCAAAAAGAGTAAATTTTACTAAGAAGAGAGGACTTTGTTGTCGTCGCTGGTGCATGTGCACAAAATTGTGGAAAATAAAGTGACAAAGGCCGCTACAAACAAGCAGGATGAAGCTTGTGACTCAATTGCGTCCTAATTCAATGCCCAAACATTAAATACGTGGAAAGAAAAAGACTCACTAAAGAATATGTGGATTAATATGACATATTCAGTGAGGAAAAATTGTTTCTTCAAACATATTATTATTGCAGTATATTATATATTAATGTAGTTTAATGTTAGTTAACTCACCGATTGTAAAAATATTCTAAACTGCCTTCAATTTGTTCAAGGATATTCAACACAGCTTCTTTAGTTAAATCCTAAATCTACAAAAAAAATGTTTGAAATTATATTTTTCAAAATAATTATCTTTATAAATATGACGAGGTATTGCTGGCACATGATAATCATCTGCAATATCTGCACCATCTACATCAAATTCATTTATAGCCACGATTGCTAACAAATCATTAGCCATATTTCGCATTAGTTGCAATTAGACGCCATTTTTTGACGCCTTCAAATGTAAGACATTCCTACGATTTTAGGAAGTTAATGGTTGGTGCAACACTTTAAAAACGTCTTATTTATAAAATCGATTTTAACTATTTAAGTATCGTTGGGGAAACTGGGCGTAAGTCTACAAGATCCATATCATTTGACATCAACAGAAATCTTCATATGACTTCTTTCGAGAGCACATTATTCATATTAACACTAGCGATAATCACCACCATAATTAGAATCTCATAATAAGAGCAGTTAATTTTGATCAAAGAAAATACAAAATTGATAAACATGTATTCATAATTTTATAAGTTAATCATACCCCTAATTTTTGGCTTTACTTTTAACTCAAATACATTACCAGTAGATAAACAGGAACCTGTAACAAAGTTCGATCAATATTGGTTATTTTCACATTAGAAAATACAAATTTGACTAAGGAAGAATTAAAACAAATTTTATTAGAAGCATTTGAAATAGATAAAACTATAAATACAGAACACAACATACAATGCCTTAATGACCAAACTAAATTAACATTTAAACCTCTTTGTTAGACGTGGGAAATGAAACTTTATTGCTTAAGCAAACAGCATTTATTGAGAGTTTGTCCAGCCAATCTAAAATGGTACTCGACTGACTGGTACAGAAATAAGACTGATAACAATATTCTTCGTGAAGATCCACCCCGCTCCAACTCCCCGTCGGGGCGCTTAAGAGGGGGTGCAGGCCAGTGGTGGTCACACTCTTTATATATTTTTAAATAATCCATATAACACATAAAACATCAAAAACAATTAAATAAAACTTAGTTAACTTAACTTTTAAAACAAATTAGACATCTATATTTTTCAAATTTCAAATTACAATTGGGACATTACAAGTGGGATTGCATGGGTATCTTTTCTTATTCTTAAAGCTAGAGATCTCGTTAAATAGACAATATTGTGCAGTTTTATACGCTGGTTCAGATTATGAAGATTTTTTTTTAAAGTCCGAGTATTTTAGATGTTATTCTAAAAAAACTAAAAATCGCGATTTTCTAAAAACTCCGATATATACATAATTATTAAAGATGCGGAAAAAAGTTTAAAATAAAAGTTACTTGGTTCGATCGCACAAACTTGAGAATCAATTCAATATAAAAGTCAAGATGGCTTCCGAGATATTAATAGCAACTTTCTTATTTTTACACGTATAAATCGACTATTTTTTCTCTTTTCAACGATGTATAACAACATATGTCAAAATAAACAATATGGGATATATCAATTATTCCAATTTATATTTTAATTTTATTAATAATGTTTACTTTAATTAATAAAGTAGTAAAATAACAATAAATTATAAAAAATATTCAAAATGCTGAATGTTATTGGCTAAATGGCCAAAAAGAAGCTAAACACAATTGGCAGCGTTTAAGAATATTGCCAGTTACTTATCGCAATGTGTTGCGATTAACGCCTTTTATGGCCTATGCGATTGCTTAACAAAGTTCATCTTCATTATTAAAATTAAAGTTACTTCCATAAATTTTGTTTTTTAAAGTACTCTACAAATAAAAGTCAAGAGGCATCAAGTATGCTGATCTGGCTGGCCACTGAACAGATGTATTAGTCGCTATTATTTTGTTATTAAAATGGCGTTATTATTAATTAATTAAATAAGTAATAACATCTCTAGCATTGAGTGCAAGGGCGCCATCTTACTGGTACTATATTTGAATATTTTGTGCCAAAGGTAAATCATCCAATAAATTTTATAATGTTGTTTGAAGAATTTCCAAATGACGTTGTGCAGTTAGAAATATTATAGCACCAAGTAAATAATTTCCCAGTATGCCACAAAATAGATTAAAGCCGAACTGCACTTTGTTTTGCCGTGGAATCACTATGTGTGGATTGTCTTGAGCCCAATAGTGTTCGTTATGATGATTAAATAATCCACAATTAGAAAAGTAGGGTGCATCTATCCATAAAATTGTATTTATAAAATCACAATTTTCGGTGATTCGATTTTCGGTAATTTTGTTGATTCTGCAAAATGTTAATCTACAGATGTTATCATTTGCTTGTAAAGTATGAGAAATATGCAATTTATAAGGGTAAAACTTATGCTTTTTTTTAAAATTGATGATCTAGATTTAGATACGTTAACTTGATTATCTATTTTCCGAGTGAAAATGTTCGGATTAGCGAACATTTAACGCTGTCAATTGGTTTTGGCCAATAACAGTCAGAATTTTGAGCATTTTTTATTCTTTATTGTTATTTTACTACTTAGTTGTATTAGTATTTTTAAATGGTTTAAAATTTTGCATTATAAATAACTTAAAATATGAAAATAAAAATTGGAATAATTAATATTTCCCATATTTTTCATTTTGACATAGGTTGTTATACATCGTTGAAAAGAGGAAAAGAAAGTCTATTTAGATGTATAAAAATCAAATATGGCGGCCATTTAAAATAAGAAAGTTGCTATTAATATCTCGGAAACTGCCATCTTGACTTTTGTTTTGACTTCTTTTGATTTGAACTTTTGATTCTTAAGTTTGTGCGATCGAATCAAGTAACTTTTATTTTAAACTTATTTCCGCATCTTTAATAATTATGAAATTATCGAAGTTTTTAGAAAATCGCGACTTTTAGTTTTTTTAGAATAACTTCTAAACTGCTCGGATTTATGAAAAAATTTCAACATAATCTGAACCAGCATATAAAACTGCACAATATTGCCCATTTAACCAGATCTCTAGCTTTAGGAATAAGAAAGACACCCATGCAATCCCACTCTAGGACACCTTGTATACACATTAAATACGTAAATAAATAATTCTAAATATCTACATATAAAATAACAAAAACACCCCATAAAAAATGATTTTCACACATTTTAATTCTTCCCCACACCAACAAATTACATAAACACCAAATCATTTATACACACTATAACATTAAACACATAATATATACTGTAATAATTGATATTTATACATTTTTGTAACATACTTAACTCATATTTTCTATTTAACGTAATTTATTGTATTCTTCGTAGATATGCCTCTAAAGCTGGTTTTTCATAACCGAGACTAGTCAGGCGATAAAAATAAATAATAAAATAAATAAACAAATACCAGTAAGTACTTATTAAAACAACATTAAATACTAATAATATATAACTGTAATTATGGATACAACCTTAAACTTAAATAATTTACTATTAGATAAACATGAACCTACTATCAGCTTTAAGTTTATCTCACCAGTTTATTTCAACTGGGCGAGGCGGTTCGTGGAAACCAAAAATTGTTGAAAGGGATAAAGATAACGGGGATCGAAAAGTTTATTTCCCAAGACGGCGAAGAAACTTTAAACTTATCGACTTTTTAATCAGCTTATGCAACCAACCAGTCAGCTGTGTGAGAGTACCTAGCATACAGTTTGGTGAGTTTTCGAAGTCGATTTTAAATCTGATAAATTCAAATGCGGTATCAAAATGAGATTCTAATAATAAATAAAAATAACAATAATTTTTATTGCACATACCATATGCGAGTACATACACAAAATATATGTTAATAATATCATCATATTAATAATATCATGATTAATAATAATAATTAATAATAATTATATATAATAATATGTACAGAGTGTTCCTTAATGACGTGCTAATATTTCAGGTCATTTTATAAAGAAAATTTCATATGAACATATATCCGCAACGTCTTAATTTTTTTTGCTGCAGTGTGTTGACATATTTTTAAAATCGTTATTTTTTTTATTAAAGTAAATTCAATGAAACACTAAAATTCGAACAATACCTACAACTTACTTTATGTCAACAATTATTGTTTTGAATAATATTTGTAAAAACTATATTTGTTTCATAGTAACTTGATTTAGTGTTCAAAATGTATTCATCAATATGAATCGGGATATTAAAAACAATAACGATTCAAAAAAATATTTCAACACCTTGTAGCAAAAAATTTAAGCCGTTGCGGATATATGTTCAAATGAAATTTTCTTCATAAAATAACCTCAGGAATTACACCCTTAAATACTAGCACGTCATTAAGGAACACCCAGTATATGGAAGACTAATTTGCAATAGGACGCAACCCACATTGGGTTTTTGAATCATTATAATTATAATTATAATAAGCCATCAAAATACTATTTACAAATATCCTAATTACACATTTGATTACAAACACATTTACAGATCAAAATTCAGATCAATCTTAGCTGAAAATAAAATACGGAATACCTTTTTCACAAGCACATTTATTTTAACTAAATGTACATTTCGGTCGCAATGCAACCGTCTTCAGAGACGGTACATTTTTGCTACTGAAGATTCGCAGAAGATTTCGATTCAAAATTTCGCAATTTCGCATTGAGACCGAAATGTACATTTACTTAAAATAAATGTCTTTGTGAAAAATGAATTACGTATTTTATTTTCTATGTTACTTTCACAAGCTCGGTTTACTCATAGTTACTTAGTATAATTTTTTGTTTCTTTTCAGTTGAACATTCACGTTTATCTCAGGTAGGTATGTACATTGTACATCCTACTAATAGTGAACGTTGTTACATTTTTCATCTACAAATTGATGCAGAGGATTGCTTCAATCATTTTATTACATTGTGAGTAAAACAATAGAATATTTTTTGTAATATAATAAACAATGTCATATTTGTTTTGCCGAATGATATAAATATATAATATATGTTTTTATGTATTATTAAATTACAGTTTACTTACTTATTATAGTAAATTCGTTTCTTTGTCCAAAACTAACAATTTTTATCATTTGGGTAGTTTTCTAAAACGTGCTAAGATTATAATTAGAAGCAACACATTAAAATATACTCTAATACCAGTATATTAAAAAAAAAGGCAAAATTGTTTTTTTGTAAAAAAAAATCTGGATTAAATACATGAGTTTGTAGAGTATTTTATTTTACTGTATCTTGTCATGAAATAAATACAAATAAATATTTTACCGCAATTATACGTGTAACTGTATATCTGGAGCCAATGTTGTACCAGACTGCAGGATCTCCTGAGTTTATACCAAGTCCAATTTTAATAACCTGTTGCAGCCGCAGCAGGTGGTTCTCGTGTTGAAAATTGAATTATCCCTCTGGCTCACCACCGTCTCAACCATCGCAAGTACCCACGGCAGGAGTGGGCCCACCATCGCGACGCGAACCGCTCGGCCAGTCCTTCGTTTCGGCCAGCTGCGTCCAGTTAGTTATTGTGCGCCGCTCTCGATTGCAAGTGTTTGAAAGTTCCGCCCGTGTTTTAACTCTTTCTCGCCCAGTTTCCCTGCGAAAAGGTCTGATGATGACCGAAACCGTGGTAACAGTGCAGCCCAGCCAAGCGCCCAACAATAACACCACCAAGCCCACTGAAAACCAGGCGCTGTCCTGGCTGAAAATCAATTTGGATTACTTCAAAACCACACCTGGGAAGATAAAAATCGTCGAATTGGTGAGTGATTGAGGCGTGGGTGGTGATTACGCCCTAATCGTGCCTTTTTATCCGGTCACCAATGTGGTTCTTTTTTTTTGTAATATTTGTTTAGGTAGGTCAGTACGACATGAAAGGTACACCTGAAGGCAAACTGCTGATATATATTTTTTAATGTATTAACAATTTTTTCATTGTTTCAAATAAATTTGACGTTTCTTTACGATAGATAAGCGGGTCATTAAAAAATATGTACATTATTTGTACTTTTATTATGGCATAGAACTCTGGTCCTTTCGGCCAATTCCAAAATTTGGTGATTGTATAGATTATACACTTCTGGACAAAATTAAGGGACCACCAAATATACTTAAAATAACTTTTCCAATTTATAAGTTATTTTCAATAGATTTTTCACATGTCATAAATTGACGTTTATTAAACACTATCATTATTTGTTAGGAAACACTTGCACTTATATATTTATTCGGTTCATTAAATGTCGTTATCTGGTTTTAAATTTATTTTGAATTTTACTAATTTTGTCCAGAAGTGTATTTATATCTCAACACGTTTTAGAAAATCTGTAATTGCTGAGAAACAGATTTAATATGTATATTGAGTGAAAAGCCAGTTGTTTATTTGAAGAAATATGAAGTTAAATTTTGTTAAACCAAATTACGTCAATATAAACGGTTAAAAAAAGTGGTACCATTCAGTCACTTAACCAAATTTATACCATCACAATAATGTTGTTAAAATACGTGTAGATATATCACACACCTATTCGACCTACAACCAATATGCTTTCTTATTCAAGAAGATTTGCATACCGAATTTCAATAATTTTCCATATTAATCTTTATTGCCGTGCCACTTCATTTCAATGACAAAACAAATTCAAACTTCCCAAAAAAATTTGAAAGTGGTTGTTTCACTTCTGTGCAATCCATCTTCCCCAAAAAATAGAAAAATAGATTTCCATTACTTCAGAAGCATTAATCATCATTAACTTTTAGTAAAATATTTTTCACGCCTCTATCCGATTTTTTAAACTAAATACAAAAATTCAGGATTAAACTCCCACTTCCGGCTACAAGGCCACATATCTCAAAAAATGAGTAGGTATAGGTCTCACAGTTTCCGATTAACTATAATTGATGATTTGTTTCTATCAGTACCATTGTGCGCACAATGGTAATTAGTGAAATTAACCACCGATTAAAGATAACCTGACACTGGAAGGCAGCCTTACCTGCCAGTAGCTAATAATTTCGTAAGGTACCCAGGGTACCCTAAAGTTTATCCTGTTTGAGTGCTTAGTTATCCTGTTTGAGTAATTAAATAATTTGGTTTAATTAATTATAATTATTAATGGAGAAGTATTTATGCACTCTCAGGTGTAGGGTAAATAAAACCTATGTTTTTATGAACTAGTTTCGGCTTGGGGGCCGTCTTCAGCATTCAAATAGTCAATTATATATTTTTTCAAATCTGGTGGTGGTATTGTGATACATCGTCTTTGTTTGAAGACATGTGAGGATGAATTGTGTGATATGAAATGATTGTGATTGTTTTTTAGTGTTTGCAGAAATTTGGCGACATTTGTCTAATTTTACGTTTATAATCATATGACTTGATTTTTTTTAAACTAATAATAGTAATATTTTGACTGCTGTCTGACGTTTAATATTGATAAATTAAAGTTAAAATTTTGAAAAGGTGATCATTAGGATGAATGATGAAAATAAATGGCCGTTTGCTCTACCACATGTTGCCCAGCGTATTAAGTTTATTGCTATTGTGTTATGTGCAATGTAAATGTGTTGGTTTCTGGGTGCTTTAAGTTGTACTTTTAAAGCGGTGTGGGTTCATGGTGGTTCGCAATTTTGAAGATGGCTCCCAAGCCGAAGCTAGTTCATAGAAACATAGGTTTTATTTACCCTACACCTGAGAGTGCATATATACTTCTCCATTAACACATAATATATTCCAAAATTATAATTATGTTAATACATTTTAGCGGAATAACTCATATATTTTATCTGAATTATATTACCTCCATTCGTATGTATTATATTCTAAAATCTTTAGTAATGTAAGAGTATTCGGCACAAATCTGTCACAAATATTACTAAGAAATTAAATCGCCAGTAAAGTTTTTTTTACATTCATTCTCGTTGCAATAAAGATATAATGAAGTGGTATGAGATTTCGTGTTGTATATCACAGTAATATACATGGTGTTTCAAAAAAAGCTACCCAGTTTTCTATGTACTAGCTATAGATGGCACTTACTCAGGAAATTACTTAAATTGGAAAAGTGCCAACATAGTATGAAATAACAATATAATTTTAATGATATTAAAATATCTGCCAACATCACATTCTTACTTATCTATCTAATTACTAAGTATTATAATCTGTCTCCACATCTTTTGTACTACAGCAACAGTATTATTGTCGCTGAAGTTTATACCATGTTCGCTTTTCACTAAATAAATTGACATACGCATTTCAGAGATAGCTGAAAAATGTTCATTCTTTAGTATCAAATCGTCGATTATTACTTTCTTATTTTCAATTATTTCTATCAATGTTTTATTACTCTGATCAACATTTAAATGATTACTATCAAAATTTCAGTAATTTACTATTATACATATTAAATTAATTCTGTCAATATTTCAAAGAATGCTGTAAAAATGCTGATTTTTGCAAGTAGATAACGCAAATGGAAGAACATTCAGTACCATCCATCCAGAAAAAAATAAAATTATATAAATATACAACATTCGTTAACAATTCAATAAGATATGAATCTAAACCAGCACAAAAGTGCAGAAAAATTGGAAATTAATTGAAATTTGAATATTGAAATTAATGTATGAAACTCTGCAGGGAGTTTCAATTTTTTTGGCAATATACTAAAATACAACGGACAAAATTAGAAGGCACTATAAACATTTTATTTGTTGGCAATTTTTTTAATGATTTCTGTCAAATTTTAACAATTCAATAAGATATTAATCTAAACCAGCACAAAAGTGCAGAAAAATTGGAAATTAATTGAAATTTGAATATTGAAATTAATGTATGAAACTCTGCAGGGAGTTTCAATTTTTTTGGCAATATTCTAAACAAAACGGACAAAATTAGATGGCACTATAAACATTTTATTTGTTGCCAAATTTTGAATGATTTCTGTCAAATTTTCGATTATTTCTGTGAAATTTACAACGATTATTGTAAAAGTTTTAATGATTCATGCCATATTTAATTAATCATTTCCGTCATAATTTAATTTTCTAATTATGTCAAAATTTCAATGAGTGACAAAACTTGAGTGACTAAAAAGCAGTATAAAATTTCCGATTCCTATTCCAATTCCAATGGAATTTCGTCATTCATGTTATTTGTATATCCAGACTAGATTATGAGGATGCATATACGTACAAAGTTCTTGACATAAATATATGTAGATAATAATCGATAGTTCTATAGTCACTCAAACCCTATCGATTGTAATCGATAGTCTAAACTAACGATACTATCGATAGTGGTATCAATATTTCTCTACCCATAGTAGGTATGTACCTACAAAATACGAAAAAAAAACGAAATAAAAATAAAGTTTACTCATTTCGGAGTGCTCAAGTTTGGTAATTTACTTAGAATTAATGTCACTGTCAGTCAAAATACAGTATCAATTAGTTGGCATTTTCCCTGAAATAAAGATATTCATGATAATCTGTGTTTTTTTGACATAAGTCACTTCTCACTTGCCAGCTTTGGCATGAATTTAATTTAATGTTTGATTGATGAAAGTTTCCATGCTAATATGTAGGTATATATATATAAATATATAAAACGAAAGTTTATTTGTTAAACTTAAGGCATTGCTGCTTATTGGTCAATATTAGTCTGCTGTATAGTCTGTATCCAAACTTTGAATGAGGGCCACATAAGTATGCAATTAAAAAAAAAGTTGTTCATTAACAAATTTTTATTTTTATTTACATATTAAACAATGACCTATGTCTGCTATTATGGGTATGGAGATTCAATTCAGTGGCTCACTAATTACCGTACCTAGCAACAAAGAGGATTTATTACCATTACGCAGATTTGATTTTCATAATATGTATCTCAAAAGTTTTATATCTATTAAAAGTCCCTAATTTTTGTGGATGGGTATAAATTGAATTATCCTTAACATTAATATTATTTTACCATTTATTTAAAATAGATAGTATCTTATATCTGCCCTGAAATTTGTAACCTTGTGTTGAACATAAAAATCATTGAGCTAGGGTATAATTAAATCTTGAATGAAGTGTTGAGATTAGTAGCGTGAGAAATTAATAAAGGCGTGCACGTCGGTTTGGACACATGTCAAAATGATATTGAGGCAGTGTTTTGCTGCTGTTTGCGCTTAAGCCAATTAAGAACTCTAAACATTAATGCAGTGTCGGATAATAAATACGCTGCTGTAATCATTTTACCGCTATATTAACACAATAGGTTCCATTTTATTTATAATTTTATTACTTTAGAAGTAGGTATTTATCGCGTAGTTAGTTACTATTACTACTACTGACCGTTTATTTTACCCATGTGATCTAAGTGCAGACATGACTTGAGATTGCCAACGCCAACTTCATCGTCGATTTTTGTTGTACACACGTTATAACGAAAATGAGTACAGAGTCGGTGGCAAAAATTGTTTTTCGTGTCCGTAGTAGACACACCAATCAGTATATTTACCATAAATGATGAACCCTAATATACAGTATGTCCCCGGATTGAGTTTACAAGAGGGTTTTTTTTAAATTTTTAATTTTAAGTTAAAATGTTATAGTAATTAAAATTCCTGCTTAGTATGAAACTACCATTTCAGTAATTAAAACAATGATTTATTTATACAGGGTGTTAGCTAAATAAAATAAAATTGAATCTAATTTTGACACTTTAGAAAAATAACATCATTTAAACAATCACCTACCATTTTCTTCACATAGTTCAAGCCTGGTGTGGAACTCCTGAAAACTGTTTTGTATTTCTTCAATAGTTATCGATGCAAATGCCTCTCTTAGGCGACTTTTTAAATTTTCAGTATTATTTTCTGCATTTGGGGGATTGTTTGAATTATTATATTTTTCTATAATGTTGTTAGATATAATCTTAAATTCTATTTGCAAATAGTACATAATTAAGTGTCAAAATAAGATTTAAAAATTTTGATTTTACCAACACCCTGTATAAATAAATCAATTTTCAATAACTGAACTGGTAGTTTCAGACCAAGCAGGAATGATAATTGATATAACATTTTGACTTAAAAATAAAAATAAAATAAAATTCCCTTTTGTAAACTCAATCCGGGGACATACTGTATATAAAACAGAACATTGTACAAGTTACGAAGGCCTCAGTTTACTTCTCTTAGTTAAAATTATAGCAAATACGTATTCAAATAAGTAATAATAATATGTCTATAATTATAAGGATATGCAGAATACACAAACCCTAAGAGGAACCAAGTGATGCATTTTTTTTTATAAAAAAGTTATTTTTAACATCTCAGAAAATTGTCCGTAAATCTGGCATATTTTTGGTCAATTTCACATATTTTTAAGGATAACAAAATATATGTAAATAACTTCTTTGTTTTCCAGTAAAATTATTTTATATTTCTAAAATGTACGAGCTTATTTTACTTACCTATTTAATACATCGAAGATCACAGACCTATAATCGTATTTTTCAGTCAATTATGAGCCCTAGAATATTTAGTATTTTACAAACAATAGTGTACTGTTTTAAGAAGTTCTTGGTTTACCTTTCTTGAGTAAATACACAGAAAATACATAAGATTATCAAATAAGTAATTTGTAATAATTATAATTTATAATCTGCAGTAAACATTAGTTCCTCTCCTGTTCCCTCTCTCCCTAAAAAATAAATTAGTAGTTTTTCATCTTAGAAAATTGTACTTAAACATTCGTATGGGGTACCTAAAAAGTGAAAACAATTAAAAATTAAAAGAAAAATGCTAAAGATATATGCATTAATAATGTGTATTAAGTATTTTTATTGATCTAAAACGATAGATATTTATATGCTACTCTGGCAACTAATCGCAGGTAAACAGATTAGATTCACTAATGTGAAATCATAAACTCCAAAGTTATTTGAAATGTAATAATTTTATTTCAAATACCTTTGCAGTTTATGATTTCACATTAGTGAATCTAAATGTATTCTATGCTGAGATAGTTGCATATATCTATCGTTTTACATCAATTCATACTGACTCAGGATAGGATCCATTTAATTAATAAGTATTTTTATATTGAAAGGTCGATTATTTCTTGTTTGTAATATTTATTAGTTTCTACAGACAAATAAAAAACGACAAATTATTTGTTTTTCTAACGTACTTTTGGTTTTAAGTATTTGTCAATGAACTGTCTACTTGACAGTACATATAAATAAAAATTCTACGAATTTACACCAACTTTTACAATGCTTCATTTAATCGAAATCGATAAAGATAGAATAGTCTCCCACCTAGAAAATGGTAGGACAATTGTGAATCTATCGGTGCAATTATGTTCTGACGTACCGTCAAATAAATTTAACCGATTTCTAAAAAAACTAGTTTCAAATTATGACAAAAGTGAAAAAAACGTGTCATTGTTTTTGGCATTTCCCGTTTCTTTTAAATTCAGCTGTCTGCTGTTCAAAAAAATAATGTATTTTTCTACCTTTCGAAATATTTGCCATAATACTAACCATTTGTGCATCACAGAAACTGGTAGAAAATTTGTTCTTGCCGAATATACCATAGTCCACTATGGCAGCATGAAGAATGAATTAAGAAAGTAAGTTAAAAAATTCATCCATGCAAGACATTTCGGTTTTAAAATCTATTAATGAATACATATACATTTACATGAATATATTTGAATTCTATACAAAAGGTACCTTAAAAATGCAGAATATCATTTGAATATAAAATCAATAAAATGACCCAGAGCGTAAAGTTGAAAATGCACGTTTTTGGTTTTTTGTCAATGGTGGCTGAATCAATTTCTAAAATTTTGATTCTCCTGGCTAGATAGGCCTCGCGATTATTTTGTCTCATTTAAACAACTCGCCATTTCTTACCGTTTACGAGATTCCCTGTTGAGCACAATAACAGGGAATTCTGTATACAGTGACATAGACACACTTGTAAATTGACAGTGTTTATTTTTCAGTGAATTAGTTCTTTTTTTATGAAATGTGATTGTTTATTTTAGATATTTAAGCTTCAAATTTCAGAAAAAAAAATTATCATACCTGTCATAATCTTTGGTTATTTCATGGTTTGGTTTTTCATAAATTTATTAAAACATAACAATTCTTCGGGCCCACTGCGTCAATACTATGCAATCAATTGTTGTGAAAATTTTGATAGATATAAAGTTTGCTCCGATGCAAATTTATTTGTCATTTTACTAGTGTTTTTCTGAATAAAATATGTGATACACCCACAAAATATTGAAGTTGGATCATGTTTATTATTTTATTAGGCAAATTGTGAGAATGCACGTTTGAAAATATAATGATACAAATTATACTATACATCTCTAAATTTACTGGGTGGTCCATTTAAATGAAGCCATCAAAATATTTCTAAAAATTAGCATCGTACGAAAACATGTTTGAGATAAAAGTTTAATGGCAGGTATGTCACGGGACACCCTGTATAGTACCTACAGTTTAAAATTGGCACTATTTTAAATAATATTTATGAACACGAGAATCGTAGAAAGTAATTGATTATGTGATATATTTGAATGGAATCATAGCATTAGTACAACAATTAAAAAATAACCATTGTATAAATTTAGATATTACACTATTAAGTTGACAATTTAAGTTTTGGCAAATATAATAATAAATATTATGGCATGGTAGTTCAACAGCGCAAATTGGTAATTAATATGTTAAGCAGATTCACCAAGGATAATAGTCACGAAACAATATAGATACATACGTAATATTGGAGTAACACTTAACTGATAAGTTAATAGCTGCCTTTATATACAAGAAAGGTAACTGTCACATTCTTAAAAATTTGCTGTTTAAACCTGGCGTCATTGACCCATATTTTATTCAGATAATACTTCCGACAAGTGTTGTTCTTGCTACATAGACAGCGTAATATTAAATAACTTCGAAGAACTGAAGGTGTAACTCACAGCCAATGTTGGTGTGGACAATCATTTAACATTCTTTTGCACGATTTTAATACATGATAACTAAACGAAACTGCGTACAACTGTAATATGGTCTGTACAATTATTGTTTTTATTTCAACTGCTGTTATGATCATAACTTCAATATAGAAACTAAATCCATGCTACACAGCATGGGCAAATATGGTCATAGCTTGTGAATTCTAGTTTCTTGAATTGTAGAATTGTGTATGTTGATTATGTTTTCTTACAAAATTATACATTTTTCATATACTGTGTGTCCTAGTTATCCTGTAAATAGGCCTTGGCCTCAAGAATATTTTGTCTAATTTAAGAAACTTTCTATCTCTTACCGTTTACAAGATCTCTATGATGATACAGGGATACAGGGTGTTGGTAATTTGACATTTAAAATTAAGTGTTATTTGCGTTCGGATTTGTGTAAATAATAATAAATAAAATATGTGAATTTTGCATATTTAATGTTGTACTGTTATGCTAGTCTACTATTTATGAAAGTTCAAGTATTTATGACTATGTACTATTTATGAAACTCTTCAATCCAATAGTTTGGGATTCGATTGTTAAGATTTCAATGACAATTTAATCAAATATTGATTTTTTAGCGAGCAATGTTCACTACAATTCAAATATTAATGCTAATCAAAAAGTGATAACTAGTACCCGATTAATAAAAGCAATATTGTGCCCTTAAGACGAGACGTAACAACCAAAAGGTCGGCGCCTTAATAAAACATTGCTCTACTACTTGTGCCACCCAAGCAGAATGATTGCACGAATTTAGTTTAATTTTGAAATCTTGGCTACTGGCCATATTTCTACTGACATTTGTCACTATACGCTTATAAATAAAGCAATAATGTTGTGTCCGTTGGAAGATAAGCAGTATCCCAGATTGCTTTGTACTCAATTACTAAACTCTACATAAAACAAAAATACAAAATTGAACAATATTTCCTACTCAATTAATTGATTTTTTGTAATTTTTTTCCAAAATACAAGAGCTACCAATTTTACATCGGCATTTCCTAGAAACTGGTTTCACCATGATGTAGGTCGCGTATTTATATACCACTAGTCTTAGTGGTTAAAAAACGCATTAAAAATTCCACACACACACATAGCCAAAGGCTGTAAACTGAGCGCATAGCAAACGCGTGGAACGGCGTATTTATTTCCGTCATTGCAAAAATGCGTTCCAGTTGATTTAAGTAAGCAATATTAAATTAATTAAATTTTGTATAAACAACACCGTAAATTATCAAGGATACGTAGGCGTAATCTCATGGTTTATAATTAAAATGTATAGTTGAAGCGAAAAAAATAGGCGCCGGTATTCTATTGCTTGACATGCACTGTTTCTTAGCGACTTAATTACTGTAATATATAACATTGACATAAAATACAACACTAATTTCACTTAAGTATCATTTTGTCATGATAATTTTGCTGAAAGTTTCATGTTGTGGTCGTTCTAGGTGACACTGGAAATTTCAGCGGATGCTACATTTAGCAGCAGACAATAATTCAACTACAATCAACTACAGTAGACTACAATCTACATATTAACATTAGTAATCATGTCCTTGAGTAACTAAACAATGACGAAGCATACCTATTATAAGTAGTTAGAAATATTGAAATATGATAATACAATAATGTCCTAAACAATTGGCCCAAATTTGCGGCCAAAGCACGTCGCAAACATATCATTCCAATAAGCATAAATATCTGGCTAAATATTTTCCCCTACTCAATTAAGAAAAATGAGTAATGAACACACACATAATGAAAAAGTTCATATGATGTGTGGTTTTGAACTAATAAACACGCATTTTATCTGATATGACAAGTATTTGCTAATGTAAACAAATTTGATGGTATTTGCCATTTGCAACACAATAATATCACTACCGACTTTTTTAATTCTGTGTTTTGAAATATTAAGCATAGTTTTAAAGCAAAATGGTACTTGTGATGCATCATCATAAAGAAAGTTTTGTGTAGGATGTGATTTTTTTTAAATATACAGAGTGTTCCATTAAAAAACAAAAACAAAAGATTGTAACGGTACAATACCGGGGTATCATTATAAATTGTAATTAATTTATAAACGTAGAGTGGCTCGTAATCTAAGTGGCTGTACTTCACCTGTGTTTGATTCATGGAATCGTTATAGTGACAAGATCGATGGTTCGTTGTTCAAGTATTGTGTCTGTTACGGGGAAAATATCAAATTATACGCATACACAAATATCATCATACAGTAATTTATTCATTCAGTAATTCATATGGTTTTACATTTTAATTTAGCAAGTAAGGTTTGGTTCATTTGGTAATGGTAAATAAGACGCTTTACATTTATGAGGTGACTAAGGGTTTATTTAATAAGTAATAACACACAAATAATGAAGAATGGCGATTTATTCTCAATTAAAGTTTTTAAATGAGTAATGATTTTTTACGTGGTTTCTGACTATTTCATTTGGTTATGGTAAAATAATACGATTTACATTTATGTGGTGACTAAGGGTTTATTTAATAAGTAATAACACACAAATAATGAAGAATGACGATTTATTTTGAATTATAGTTTTGAAATGAATTTATCTATTTTTACGTGGTTTCTGATTATATTTCGTGGTATTCTGACGTGGATTAACGTTATAATTCAAATTCTACTGGTTACTAGTACATGCGATTTGTCCCTGCTAATTACGGTGTTTTGGTTATGTCATTCATTCCCCACGCGTCCGTTCATCCATGTTTTTGTCTTTTATTTACTTGATTTAATTTATCCTCAGATAAAGTTTCGCCGTGCATTTCCCAGCACATAACATGCCAGTACCAAGGGTGACGATTTACCCTTAATAACAGTTTCGCAATGCATTTACCAAGCAATAACACCCAAATAATTATATTGCAAATTTCGATCGGTGATTTGTGCACGATGGTCAGTTGTGTCTGGCTAAAGTACATATATCTGATCTCATAGCGAGTCTCATACCCTAACCCTACTAGTCTGACGTGTATGAGACATAAGCCCTTTTGTTGGTGATTAACTCTTTTTATTGTTTATATTATATTTTCTTTTGCTTTGATTTGGTCTCAGATGCATCTTTTTGACTCTTTTTATTTTTATTTTCTTTTGTTTTTGTTTTGATTTGGTCTGAGATGCATCTAATTGTGAGGTAAATTACGATCGGTGATTTGTGCACGATGGTCAGTTGTGTCTGGCTAAAGTACATATATCTGATCTCATAGCGAGTCTCATACCCTAACCCTACTAGTCTGACGTGTATGAGACATAAGCCCCTCGTTTGTTTTTGACTCTTTTTATTTTTATTTAATTAATATATTTTTTTTTTGTCTTCTTTTGTTTTTAATATTTTCATTTATTTTTAGTTTGTTTTTACTTTGTTTTTGTGATAATTGAATTCACTTAGCGGATGTGATTCTGCGTGATTTTGACTTTGATTCATTCACGGATTTATATCCCTTCTTTACACATGCTCATGCATGTCATCCCTTGATTCGCATTCATTCTTAACTGCCGTTATGTTTCGTATTTATTAACTTTATTTCTCACCCGATCATGACTTATGACTTGGACTCATTCAATGATTTATCTATAATATTCACATGCTCGTGCTGCCGGAAAATACTGACTCGCATTCATCCATTTCTCACTCGCTCAAGAATTCAAATATGCAAATACTGACCACATGCATTATCGATGCTAAGGGCTGTTTTATTTCACCGGCATGCAATTACAACTTATTAGTTTGATCACTCACTCGGCTGATTGATTAGTGGTATTAACTATGCAACGCTAATTACAAGGATTTAGTGACTTGGTATGACATGATGATATTTGCTGATTTTTGTGATAATTATTGACCTTCACGGATACCGGTTTTGATTTCCCGTTGCGACCGCTACCTGGGAAATCCCTTGAGTTTATATCTGTTTAAATACCTTCCTGAACTAAGCTCTTTCCCGAATCCCTTGCTAATAAAATATAAATAATAATTAAAACGCATGATAATCGAGTTTTGGTGGTGGTTTATGTGGAGTAGCAATACTTATCATACGTGACAATATTACGAAGAGAACCATACACGTTGTGGGGTGTGATTAGTTAATATGTTCGACCCGAACACATCAAGGGGTTAGAGCGATATTTGTAGTCTGCTTCAAGCGCGCAAATCTGTTTCAAAGTGCGTCGCGAAGCCCACAGATCGCTCTAATTACGAAGAGAAACATACATGTTATCGTATGAGATTGATGACTGTGTTCGATCCGCACATACCAACGGGTAAGAGCGATTTTGTTGTACGGCGTGTGATTGGTGAATAGGTTCGACCCGAACACATCAAGAGTTTAGAGCGATATTTGTAGTCTGCTTCAAGCTTGCAAATCTGTTTCAAAGTGCGTCGCGAAGCCCACAGATCGCTCTAATTACGAAGAGAAACATACATGTTATCGTATGAGATTGATGAATGTGTTCGATCCGCACATACCAACGGGTAAGAGCGATTTTTTGTAGTCTGCTTCAAGCGCGCAAATCTGTTTCAAAGTGCGTCGCGAAGCCCACAGATCGCTCTAATTACGAAGAGGATTACACACCTTTGCGCCATTTTGGGGGTTTTGTTCTTTCGTAACTTTGTGACATGATATTTTCTGGCGGATTGCCGAATTAATTTACTTGACACGCGTACTGACTTGTCTGCTAAATATTTCGCAGTGCCCTTCGAAATTGGCAGTTTGATTCGCGTTACTCGATCATCAATTGCGTCAGTACTCACTCATTAACCGTTTCTCTCTCTTGCCGACTGGATAGTTGTACTGATGTCGTAGTAGCTCGTGCCCTTGGTGTTGATTTGAATTACTCCGCGATCTCCCCGAAAATATCTAACTGGTTCAATACTGCCCTAATTGAATTATCAATTACCCTGACTGTTTATACTAATTGCGCCCCCGTTTACACTCTCGCGATTTGTCTCGTGCCCTCGGCCGTCGAGCACTAAGTGATCTCCCCCCCTGCTTTCGCATATTCTTATATGTTTTACCTCCCCCTTTTCCCCGAGCCATGGGCCCAAATACTGTCGTCGCCGGTCTTCTACGGTGGTCTAGCCCTCCTGGGCAAGTGCCTTTTTCGATGCCTGCGCAATAATTTCTCCCATATGTTTAAGCCACTCGATATTTTGCGGGCGGCTTGTGTTCGCTACCGATACAAATCATGTCCCCTCGTGGTGTGAGTTATCCAGCCCAAATGGGCTCTGTTCTAAGAATTTCGGTACGCGTGCATGTAGCTCGCGCTGTTTTTATGGTACTTAAGTTAATGAATGTATGGGCCGTAATACTATACTTTCGGTTTTGGGACCCCCGGCATTGGTCAATGTCGGCCAGTGGCACATCCCCTGTCTGGTTTCTAGTAATTTATATTTCCATGAACTGTTGATACTTCCGCCCGACTAGTAAACTGTTGTTACCCTTAAGTTAATGGCTTTTATTGTCCCCATTGTTGATAGAATTCTCCCGGACTGGTTCCGGGGGCTGCGGTCCCTCACGAGTCTGTTTACGTAGTTTTACGCCGGAATGCGATACTTATTTAATTATTAATACGAACGATTTTTCAGCAAATAACACCTGTCTTATCTACTCGTTGTTTAGCTAAATAAAACATGGTTTGTCGTGGGTCATTTCAAGATAAATACTTTTACGGAAATAGGTAGGCTATAGAAAATAGTATACTATTTCACGTGGAGGAGAAGTGAGACTTTTCATGGCGCGCCTGAGTTTGCGCACCGACCGAAGTGAGGCGCGTAATAGAAGGCAAGCCATAAAATGTCACTTCGCCTCCAAGTGAAATATACTATATTTTCTTTTAACGTACCGCAAAATACGAAAACTTGTAATTTTGATATATAATTTTTACAAATATATTTAATATCAAAGAATGCATCGTATGGTTTTCTGTTTTCTTGACAGAAACTATTTCAGCATTTGACAGTGACAGTGATAATTTTTAATTACACAGTGACAGATAATAGATTTAATATATTATTAGTGAAAGCAGTATATCTACCAGAAAGTAGGAAAATAATTGCAAAACACTAATATATTTAATTGTTATATGATGAAATTTATAGTATTGCTTCGCGTTATTTATTTAATGCTGTCATTTAATGCTGTCAAATATACTATTTTTTCTTTTAACGTACTGCAAAATAAGAAAACTTGTAATTTTGATATATAATTTTTACAAATATATTTAATATCAAAGAATGCATTGTATGGTATTCAGTTTTCTTGACAGAAACTATTTCAGCATTTGACAGTGACAGTGATAATTTTTAATTACACAGTGGCAGTTAATAGATTTAATCTATTATTAGTGAAAGCAGTATATCTACCAGAAAATAGGAAAATAATTGCAAAACACTAATATATTTAATTGTTATATGATAAAATTTATAGTATTGCTTTGCGTTGTTTATTTAATGTTGTCATAACATTTTCCCTTCTGCCGGCAGGGAAAGGAAAAGAAAACTTCCGCTGGCGGAAATGTGACATTTTTCCACAGTCAACTGAGTTAAATTACGACATCATTTTCGGACGTTTGAATAAAAAAATGTTTACACTATTTTGAATACCAGTTTGCATATGACAAGTTTTCTTATTAAGATATTTTTGTATCGTTACTTTTTAGTAGATACAGAGCGATCCAGAAAGATTGAAGGTGCGAAACTTCGTTATGGTTGCTTTGTTATCAATAATGTTTACCGGACCCACGAGAATTTGGTGTTTATTAAAATTTTCTTCCCCCGGGGCCATAAGCGCACTCATAAAATTTGAAATTTGTGCCACTGTTATTCCTATTGTGATTATTCTAGTTATTTCTGTGCTTTACATAAAATCAACCTTTAGTAATACTAAAGCTGCATATTAGATTACTTTATCTGGCAAATCGACAAATAACAGAGCTTTGTTTGTATAAGAATAAAATTTGAATAATTTTAGGTTAGCATCATGTTTACTGATATCCACAATAAAATTATCTTGGAGATTTTCGGTCTGAGCAACGAGACGAAAATGGCGTTTGGCATTATTCTCAACCTTCTTGCTTCGATGAGTTCCAGCAACAATTAGCCAACAATAATGACATTAGTTACGATATTTTCACGCAACAAGTTCGTCGGATTACTAAACGATTTCATGATACAGGCAGTATCTCGAAAGGCAAATCACCTGACAGAAGGACCGTACTTAATGAAGTCATACAACTGGCCCTAAGTAGACAACACCTTTATTTGAAAGTGGCGGCACATACAATTAATCTGGATCACTCTGTATAAGCTAAACTATTATCAGACACTCTGCAGATATCCTTTATTATTAGGTGAATAATACATTTTTTGTGCCATGTTATATACTGTGCTTATTACATATTTTCAGTCTCCAGCAATAACTTTATCAGATAGTTTTATGTCACCTTTGCACGTTTAGTCACTTAATACAATAATTGCCAGCATATTTTCCGCGTAGCTTATCACTAATCTGCATGGAAAGTCTAGACGTAACATATACAAACAATTCTTAAGCATATCGCGTGCTCTATAGAGTAAAATTTTAAAATGTAGCAAATTTACAAGGCGAGTCAGACTTTAATAAGTTTTATTATCAGATCCAATATTTTTCCAGAGTCTTGTGTTTGCTAGTTTACTTGTGGTAAAATTAAATTTTTACGTTAATTTACATGGAAGTGCCGAAAGGTTAAAGCCCCTTTTAGATAGGAATGCAATTCGAAACTGTGAGAGTTATTAAATGTAAAACTCAACCCCAGTGAGTGTCATAATATTAACTTATTAACTTATATTAATATCATAATAGTACTTATGTTAAGGATCGTATTAGTCATGATTAGTTACGATTTGAAGTGCATACAAAATTTTATCTGCTAGCGTTAATGAAAATAGATTTTAAAATTTAAAATTTGAAAATAAAATACCAAGTAAGGTGTTTAAATTTTACCCTAGTAACGAATTACTTGTACTAACAACCATAACAAATTCATTATGGCACCCAATAAAGTATATCATTATAATATTTAATTTGATATTGGTAATGCTGTGATTATCGTACACTAACGAACATAATTTATTTTTGTGCTGCACTAATTGATCCATCTGCTTGCTGAAGCTACTGTATGGCGAAACAATTATTGTTGCAGGTACAATTAAAAAAAATGAGAAACTCATATGTATATAACATGTGTTTAATTTTCGCTATTTTTGTCATGGAATTTCATCAAACAAAATTGTATTTTATATTTATTTTTTTATTCTTCTGAAATATTACATTGTATTATCTATACATATTCAATTTTATTCCTACAGAGCGTTCAAGAAAGTGGTGGCCACATTTACGATTATTACTAATAGATGGCACTGTTCAATATGCAATATAAATACGTCTAGCAACATTGCTGAAATGTTTCCTAGGATACAAGAAAATCATATAACCTGATTTAACCTAATTTACAATTTACATTGACACCGTTTTGTGATATTACCATATATCACAAATATTTAATGTCAAGAGTTCCATCTGTTGGCACTAAATAGAAAAGTAGACACCATTTTCTTGAATGCTCTGTACTTTTGGTTGTTAAAAGATCGAAGATCGAAAATAGGAATATTCTAGTCGAGGATAAACTAAATAGTCGGCGAAAATTTACTTTTTTTATATAACTTAATTACAACCAGTGTTTAAGATTTGTCGATCGGATTTATTTCTTATTTCTCAAGAAATCACAAGAGAATGCTATTAAATATACCTATATACAGGGTGTCTCTAAATTATGTGGACATGGCTTAACCACAGATTACTGGGATCAAAAGAAGACGATTTAACAAAACTTATCTATATACAAATGCGTTTGGTTTAGCAAGTATTCAGCTTCAAAGTTAATTAAAAAAAACAAAATTTGCATATAAAAACAGAACGTTTACATGATTTGGATGTTGTTTGGTATGACACTTTTACGGGTATAACTCATATTTTGACATAATATTGTTATTATCAGTATACCGGTTGTCTTATAAAACAAGTGAGGCCCAACATTAATACATTCATATTTTTTAATGACAAAGCAAATAACTTAAAAAAAATCAAATTGGACGCAGGCATTCATTATTAAGTTTTTTTGAATCTTTATAGTTTTTGATATCTATTACAGTTTCGACATAAAAAAATAAAATATGAGTGACTGCGCTACACTCGTTTGGAAACAAATCATCAGTGAATAGAATTTTCGGGTTAAAAAGTATATGTTCTGCTCTTTTTTCCTGAATAAATCGGCAAAACGCAATACATAGGTCATAATCAGCTGGTAAAAGCTCTTACACTATTTGGATATCGTATGGATGAAGCAATTGCTATAATTTCCAAAATTTGTTCCTCGTTATTAGGGCTCCTAAAATCCTAAAACCAGCAACATATCTGTTTTATCGGCGTGCGTGTACTTTATATTTATTATTGTGAATAAACCATCATCAACCCGGTAACTAGATTACATTTGTTTCCAAACGAGTGTACTCACTCATATTTTATTTGTTTGTGCCGAAACTGTAACAGATATCAAAAACTATAAAGATACAAAAAAACTTAACAATGAATGCCTGCGTCAGATTTTATTTTTTTTAAAGTTATTTGTTTTGTCATTAACAGATATGAATATATTAATGTTGGGCCACCCTTGTTTTGTACACAACGGGTCTACTGATAATATCAATATTATGCCAAATTATGATTTATCCAACAACATCCATATCAATATAAACGTTCTCTTGTTATAAGCAAATTTTGTTTTTTTTTTAAATTAACTTTAAAGCTGAATACTGGCTAAACCAAACGCATTTGTATATAGATAACTTTTGTTAAATCGTTTTTTTATCCCAAATCTGTGGTTAAGCCATGTTCACGTAATTTAGAGACACCCTATATAATCTAAAATTGGTCAACATATTTGAATCAAATATTAAATTTAAGATTTTCACAACAAAATCTAGATTTCAAAGCGATTTGGAAAAAATCGACAAGTGGATGTTTACTTTTATCAAATTTTTGCTATTTATAAATGATTTCTAAAATGTGCTACTATTTGGAAAATAATGTTAAAAAAAATATGCTTTATAGAAAACAAAATAATAATAAAACTATGTTAAAATGTAATTTTCATCTAGTTTTGCGTATAATTATTAATAAATAATAGTTAAATGGATAATATTTCTCAAGGAAGGGAATAGATAGAACAAAATGATCAACTTAACCTTAACTGAACTTATAAACGAGTTCTGAGAAAATGGTTTCTAAAATAAATTTTAATATTAATATTTCATATAAATTAATACACGGGTAAAATCATGTACTACTCATATCAGAAGTTTTATTGTCATTTTCCTGAGCAAGATATTTACACAGATATTTTAATTATTTGCTCAATATCTAGACAAAGCGAAACGTTTTCATATTCCAAAATCATTATTGTCAACATAGCGCACATGGAAAATGACATTGTAAAAATATTAATAATAATCTTAATTTCCCCTCATATATGAAGACAGATAGATACAAAGAAATAGTTATAGTCGTACACAAATATAAAAGCAGTGTTACTATACAGTTTGCCATAGCTGTCATTTTACAATAGAAATGTCATTAATAAATTGCGATAATGATCTTCCTTCCTTCTTTTTACATTGCGCGAGGTGGTACCTAATATTGTAAAAATATCCATCTAAAAAGTTGTAAAACATATTAGATTCTTTAACATGAGCGCACAATTTAACCGTACACGGGATCGCCTGCTGCATTTCATTTCCATAGGAACGGCACTCTGAAGTTAGAGAATTTTAATCGCCCAAAAATTTTCTGTCCTCGATACCAAGACCTTTGACGCGAGACACAAATGCGCTAACCTCTCGACCTTCATTATCAGTGGATGGACAAAACGGAACTTATACTATGGTTTACGATACTGTTATTTTTTGTGACTAATCCAATTCTTTTTAGGGGGTGAAATAGTGTACTGCAAATTTATTACTTTGAATACAAAAATTAACTTATACAACTAATGCAAAATAGAATTTATTTTTAAATAAATGAGTTGAGTTTCATAATATTATTTGGGTTGTATTATTTAAATGATGCGTTTATGCGTTATGCGTTTCATGCGTTTACCATTAGCATTTATAGACATGCCTACTTAGCGAATTTAAACAAACGATTATTGTCTCATTATCATTTAGTTTGCATTTGATATGAATTTCGCATTTACTGTCAGCATTTACGCACAGGCTTATCGTAATTTTTATATTCACTTTATTAATCAGTTCATAAAGTTTATAATTGTCCTCCACTCCAATGTGATGAGTTCATGCTCATCATACATTAGAGTTTGTATGAGATGAGATCATGGATTTTAATTCTTTCATATGGTTTAGCTGTTGCACATAGGATGGTTTTCATTGTGGTGGTCTTCATACCATTCAATCGATTAGTAATACTAGTTAATATATCGACCATGGCAATATCTGTTCTTGAAACAGCTGTAGCCTTATAATTATTACCGTTTAATAGTAACCGTCATGATTATTAATGTCTTTGAGTGAAATCAACCCTCGTGCTGCAATATTTACGAGCCACGTGTTCCACGTATAAATCGCACTGGTAGATTTCTCACATAAACATTTCAAGCATAGACAACCTTGCCCGATAGTTTCCCAGCCGGTCAGATTCTATTGTGTCCTACTTGTATCACCTGCCCACTAGAACCCAGTTTATCATCATTTGCAGAGGTTAATATTTACCATTTTCATAACTCAATTATTCAACGACAAGAAATGTTGTAAGAAAAACAATAAATAACTTTGAGCCATAGAAAATATAATTATAGCATCAATAACAAAAATATTAAAAAATCTACTGTTTTGCAATTTTTTTTAACATATCAAATTAGGATTATGTATTGGTAGTTAATTATTAAACGTTAATTCTGAGAGGTTAGTTAATAACAAATAACAAGTACGTACTCAACTTTCCTCAAGCTTAATTATTTTAACTGGTACCAAAAGAACATAATCAAAATTTGAAAAATAAGGAATTGATACTGTATTTATATTTTCTGTAGTACTTTCTGTAAATATTATTACTGATGATATGCAATAAAATATATTGTTATCACTTAAATTGTTACGACTGTATGTTACTGCATGTAATCAAGAATAATTGTCACGGAGTAACAGCTTCCACCATCAATTTCAATTATTATTACCGTTGATAAATTCTGTTCTTGTTGCGGCAAATGATGGGTACATATACGGTGATAATGATACGATGTTGATGTGTTTAGTGGTAGTGAAACGTCACGTTTAGAAAATTATGCACAACCGCACCTTCGTATTTCACTTTCAAATCCAGTATCAATGATAAAGCGGCGAATTCCATTCGTCAGAATGAAAACTTTTCTAGCAGTGCCGTAGGTTGTAAATCCCACGTTTGTCCTCATATTACTGCGCGGAACGCCTTTTAGATCCTTCTGTGTACAAGTCAGTACATATTTGTAATATCATCGACGCTGTTACCTAAGATGTGTGTTATGTAAACTGTTAGTTGCTGGATTGCAGAAGATGTATGGATGGAATTGTGGAGATTTCTCTTGTGCGGATTTTACTTTGCCTACTATGTGAATCAATAGCTTATAATAATAATGCAATTTAACACATGGAAATGCTACTGTTGTAATTCTGTCTTTTACTGATTTTGAATGGACGTGTGATTTTTCATACAATTAAGCATTTGAATGTTTTCAATACAACTTTACAAAAAAAAATCATTCCATTAACATAACATTACATTGTTATTTTAAAGGTCTATAAAAAAATTTGTTTAATTTGAAAATATTTTTTTAATAATAAAATTAGTACAGTAAAATAATTTAAGGACTTTATGACATCTTTTATGGGTCACAACAACATATTTATGCTCACGATTTACTTATGAATTTGAATGCCTTTTGTATCATTTTAAGTCATTTTAAACTACAACAAAATTACTAAATAACATACCATAAACGAACATCAAAATTTGTGCAGAAAAACTTACAGCATTGTGTAATCAGTCGAATACAGGGTGAACGTCAAAGCTCGTGCAGAAAAACTTACAGCATTGTGTAATGAGTCTAATACAGGGTGTTTCAACGCTCTGGGAACGGTCAATAACCAATGGGGTTATTAATCAAAGTTAAAATAAAACTGCAACAATAATAAGTTGCATTTCATAAAAATATTGAAATATATACACAGTGGTTCATATGAAAGTTAGAGACTAAGCCTATGATTTTTTTTAATGAAACACCCTATATTTTGACAAAAATTTGAAATGTATCTGGTCATCTATTACAAAAAATTGAGCTCGATTCGGTGAAAACTGTGGCCGTCCATTGAGCCCCCGATGGAACACATTCTTGCAAAAAGAGGCAAGATATGGGCAAAAATGTAATTTTTTAAGGGCCATCACTGAGGCTGCCCCCTTCGCAGCCCCAAATTCGACGGATTACAGGTGAGAAAAAGAACCCACGGACGGCGATTTCGAGAAAATATGTTTAAAAATATGTTTAAATAATTTAAAAGTTAAAAATAATTCTAACCTAAAAATCTGGTACCACTTAAGGCTCTGATTTTTTGCGTATTTCCGACACGCATTTGTGTGTTTTGCCAACTTTTTTTTCACATTTTTGTCTGAAAAAGCGTAAAAATGGTTTTTCCGCATCACTTTTGAGAGGGAAGGGGGATGAGGTCGAGATTGTCATAAGGAGGGACCTCGTCGAGATGGTCCCCTGCTATTGTTTTTCAAGAAAATTGGTATGACTGTTTTTGAGAAAATAACGTTTAATAGTGAAAATTTTCACTTTTAATGTAATTTTACGTAGGTAGCAATGCAATCGAACATTTTAAAATCTCTAAAAATCCCAAAAAAACGGGGGTTTTTTTTTTAAACAAACGAACATTTATAACCCGAAATAAGCATCAATACTACAAAATTTAACCAGGACAAGGAAAAAATCATGGAGTAAGTCATGAAAGAATCTCATGAAAGTCATTAAAGTTTTAATTTTTGTTAATAAGATTTATTTTTTGTTTCTCCCTCCTCCTCCTCGATCCGTCACCCTACGAAAGGGTTTGGTGACATCATGATATGATCGTCTTAATTTCCTTCGACCATGTACTCCGATCCACTGCAATATGGGATGCCTCCTGCAGGCTGTGGCCGGTGAGTGACTTCATCTGGTCTATCCATCGGGTAGGTGATCTTCCCCTAGGCCTGCGTCCTTCTACTTTGCCTTCCACGATTAACCTCTCTATGGAATCTTTCTTCCTTGCTATATGGCCAAAGTATCGCAAAAATGTTCGGCTGATGGTGGTGGAGAGTCGGTCTTTGATATTGAGTTGCTCTAGGATAGAGTCATTCGTACGATGAGCGGTCCACGGTATGCGTAACATGCGTCTATAAACCCACATTTGGAACGCGTCTATTCTACGGGTGTCGGGCTTTTTTACTGTCCAGGTTTCCGCAGCATATGTGGCAATGGGGAATATTAGTGTTTCTATAAGTCTCAGTTTGGTGTTTCGAGTTATCGCTGTGTCTTGCCATATTCTGGTGAGCTTTGATGTCGCGCCCCGTGCCATAGCTATGCGTCGTCTTATTTCTTGTTCGCAGCTACCATTATTCGTTATAAAGGACCCTAGGTAGTTAAAGTTGGTTACTACTTCTAGACCTGCAATCGTTTGTATGTGGGCTTGGTTATTGTCAGCGCGGTCGACTACCATGACTTTGGTTTTTCCTCTATTCAGCTCAAGCCCGTATTCTTTGCTGGTGTCAGTTAGTCTATTCATTATTTCAGCCAGCTCTTCTTCACTTGATGTTATTATGAGAGTGTCGTCTGCATATCTTAGATTGCTTATTCGTCTGCCTCCCACCGAGACTCCTCCTTCCCATCCGTCCAGAACCTTACGCATTATATGTTCGCTGTATATGTTAAATAAAATCGGTGATAAGATGCATCCCTGTCTCACTCCAGCTTTAATGTTAAATTTATTTGACTCTGTTTGATTGACTCTTACTTTTGCTGTGCTGTTTTCATAGAGGTGTTTTATCAGCTGAATTAGGTGGCAAGGGGTACCCATTTCTTTTAGTATTTTCCACAGCGATTCCCACTTAACGGAGTCGAATGCTTTCGAATAGTCCACGAAGCAGAGGTACATTTTGATGTTAAATTCTCTCGCTTTTTCAATCATTTGCCGGACGTTCAGTATTTGCTCCCTTGTACCTTTTCCTGGTACAAAACCAGATTGTTCTTCTGCTATTTGTGGCAATAAGAAAACTTTAAGGCGTTCATTAATGATGTTAAGTATAATTTTGCTTGCATGTGGTATAAGAGCGATAGTTCGGTAGTTGGAACAGTTGGTTGGAGAGCCTTTCTTGAATATTGGTATAAATATCGATAGGCACCACTCATCGGGCCATTTGCAGGTGTTCCATATTTTCTCGCATAGTGCATGCATCACATCTATACCGACGTTTCCCATTGCCTTGAGTATTTCTGCTGTTATTCCATCTGGCCCTGCAGCTTTGTGCCTGTTTAGTTTTTTTACAGCGGCTTCTATTTCAGATTTTAGGATATTAGGTTCTGTATATTGTTGTGTTGTAATAGTCTGTCCAGGTTCAGGATCTGCGTTGCTTAATAGCTTGCGGCAGTAATTTTCCCATACTTCTGCGATTCCATCAGCATCAGTTACTATGGTGCCGTTCTCGTCTTGGATGATTTGTGTTCGTGGTTTGAATTCTCGTGAGAGGTATCTGACTTTATCGAATAATTCTCGGGATTCTTGGCGGTTTGCGTGTCGTTCGACTTGGGAGCATATATCATTAATTTGTTTGTTTTTATCAAATCTGCAGGCGTGTTTTATATCCCTACTTAGCTGTCGTACATTTTCCTCCACTAGCTCCTGGTTTAGTATAGTCGTCTTCAGTTGTCGCCTTGTTTCTCCCAACTTACACATAATTAATAAGCTTATAGTTTTTTTTTCTTCTTTTGTTAGTACGGTCCTTTCAGTCACGCTATTTTCACAAATTGGCCCTCTTCAAAAAAAGTTTGCCCACCACTGCTTTAAGTCAATACTCTTGAAATAAATGAAAACGTAGTTTTAAAGATGCTTTCAGTGCACATATTTATACATATTATTTTTGGTTATAGGAATATATGTAGGCAATAGAGATATTTAAGTTATCCAGTTCCCCAGCAGTCTAACTTCCCAGATTTCGTTGATAGTTTTGATCCTGCAGATTATTCTGTGTTATAAACAGTGAACAAGTCTTGATTTTCGCAGTTTCTTCTCACTGGCTCACAGTACATCCCATGATATTCAATGGTGTGATCACTTGTAGATATTACAGTGCTCGATATACACCAAGTAAATCACGAATATAAGAACGGACAAAGTCACAAAAATGCAAATCTGAGCAAATTTGAATAAACCTTCCACGTTTAAGACTACAGCCAACAAAAAATTTACAGGTGCAGTGTACAGTCGAACTAAGACCAAGTTGTATAATCTCGGTACATCTTTGATCATGGTTCAGTTACCTGTGATACGATTGTCGACACAATCGAATACCTATAAATTGAACCACGATCATAGATAAACCTGTACAACCTGTACAACTGGGCCCTAGTTTGTATCTTATATTATCTAGCAAAATATACAAAAGAACAATTTTTGAGTATTGTACTTGGAACATTTTCAGATTTGCAATTCTAATACGAACACCAACATTTTTTTGAGTTTTCACTAAATGTTTCAATTTTTCATTATAAAATTGGGAATCTTTCGAAATATTCGTCCACTAAAACCCAGGATTCCAATGTAATGGTGAATATCATAAACATAATACACGACACCGCAATGAAATAAGACCCTCTCGTCAAAACAGTACTTACTTAATGCAGTAATGCATTCAGGCATAGCAATATACAGGGTGTCTTAAGATAAGGATCAACAGCACGGGGATCTCGGAAACCGTAAAAGTTACAAAAGCGGTTAAATTACAAAAAAGGTGCGTAATTTAGTAGTTAGTAATATTCTTTTGAGAAAACCAGATATTTCCGCTTACTTCCGGAGATATTCGACAAAATCCGAAATCTTGCGATTTTGTTTTTATTTTTTTCTGAAGTTATTTGAAACGGTATAAGAAAACCAAAGGCACTTTCTCATTATCACATATTTAGCTCTACAAGACAGTGTTTACAGATTTTCAGTACAACGTTTCGTTTCGAAGAAACCATCATCAACTTTATTTTATTATATGGCCTGCAAAAAATGTACACCCTGTATTAGATAGCATTTTCTGTTACGAATTCTATTCCTATTACGAAACTATTTTCATCACAGTATAGTTTCTAATGTTTTTATTCAGAAAAAAGCTTGTTAATACATTTCGAACATTATCTTGTAGTAGGCGTTGAAATGATAACGACGAAGACAAAAAAAACAATTTTAACCCAAAATAGGTACAAAAATAGTAACTAAAACTAATTTACCTAGAATAGTTGTTAAACGTTGAAACATTATAGCTATTTAGGACCACACATATTATTTGTTTACTGTGATAAGAGAATTGTTCTGTTCATTTAATGGCGACGAAGACAAAAATTATGACATAATTTTAACCCAGAATATGTATCGAAATAGTAACAAAAAATAATTTACCAAGAATAGTTATTAAACATTGAAACATTATAATTATTTAGAACTACACTTTTCTTACTGTGGTATTATGAGAATTGTTCTGTTCATTTAATTATCTTAAAATCATAAAATTAGGTGATAAATTTTGTCTTCGTCGCTCATTTCAACACCAAAATTTTCGAAATGTATTAACAAGCTTTAGAAATCATACTGCGATATAAATCATTAAATTCGTAATAGGAAAT
Organism: Othius punctulatus; assembly: GCA_951805005.1. Taxonomy (NCBI): domain Eukaryota; kingdom Metazoa; phylum Arthropoda; class Insecta; order Coleoptera; family Staphylinidae; genus Othius; species Othius punctulatus. The sequence continues at coordinate 64,356,710 of OX638141.1, read as the reverse complement.
GCTATTTAATACAGGGTGTACTTTATTTACTGGCCATATATAAATATAAAGTTGACGATGATTTCTTCGAAACGAAACGTTGTACTGAAAATTTATAAAGCTGTTTTGTAGAGCTAAAAAACTGGCAAAGAGAAAGTGCCTTTTGTTATTTTGTACCTTTTGGTACAACCTCCGGATTTTGTCTAATATGGAAGTAAGCGGAATTTTCTGGTTTTCTCAACAGAATATTACTGACCACTAAATTGCGCACCTTTTTTTTAAATTTAACAGCTTTTGTAACTTTTACGGTTTCCGAGATCTCCATGCTGTTGATCCTCATCTTGGACACCCTGTATAATAAGATTCCCAATAATATAAAGCAACCAAAACCGCCAAATATTTAAAACACGGATAAGAGAACCCGTAATTGACGAATGTTTTTATAAGCTGTCTGAATATTTGCATGTATAGGATGTTTTGTGTTTTCTTATTGATGATGATTATTATTATGTATTGTATTCTTATAGTTCATTTTAGTATTTTTATTAGTAATTTTAATTTTGACTGTCACATCCACTACCAGATGTAAATACACTGTACACTGTACTGTACGTGGCGACGTGATTAAAGACAGAACTCATAACCCAATAGTTCGAAATGTAAACTGGTCTTCAAAAGTTCCATTGACTTACCGATATTCTCAGATTCTTATAATTTTGCCAAGTAATTTAGAAATCTGGCAATGTATAAAAACCTTTACAGCGTATTGACTTGATATTTTTCTTTAAATTAAACTTTGCTACAATTTGCTCCTTGAATGTTTACCTGAGTATCAAATATCTTCGCACCTATCACCTATCGTGCAGTTTCCCATACAGTAACAAACCTGCTTATTGGCAAGTGGAATTAAGACGGTAGTGTAATTAAAGCACTCTAAAAGCGGTGCACAATTAAAGGTGAAGTTCCCACGAGGAACAGTTAGAATATTATTATAACATTAACGCAAAATTCTTATAAAGTTGCCTGTGGTTAAAATAAATAGTTTTCAATATACGTTATTTAGATAAATCACTTGTTAATTCAAAACTTATCTTGCAATGATATATGGTATATAAAAAAATCATATTGGGAGACAAATGTAACAGTTTTAATACAGTTGGCTGAATTTTGTTTTTTACAAACATTACATTTTTACAACACCATTAGCGCTAATATCCATTGATAACGAGGCATTTACAAATTAAAAAAACAGACGGTCCCAAAATTCCCTCAATAATTACAAGAAATGTACTTACATAACTTGGTAGTAATAAAGGACGAAACAATGAACTATCAAAATTTAAATATTTTTCATTTGGAAATCGAATACACGACTGTTGGTTAAGCAGTTAAGCGTATAGTGCAGTAAGTTAAGGCTCTGCCTAATGAGTCGTAGGGAATTCGATTCTCTCCCAGGGCAATATTAAAATTGTCCAATGTCTGTCAAAAATTTATAGTCCATTCTAAGAAATTGAAGCATGATGAGCCCAACGGTCATAGCAATCTACGCAATAAATTTGAAAAAAAATCTAAGGGCGCAAATTTTTTGTTCAATTTGTACGCTGATATAAATTTTGTATGGCATATTTTACGACACCTACTATGGTATGTGCTGGTTCTGCTGCTATGTATAATTAACGTTGATAATGGTTTGATAAATTTTGTACTTAGTGGTAGTTTTTGATAATTTAAAAAACACACATTTGCAAAAACTAAATTTTGTACTGTACGTACAAAATTCACCAATACCTTTAAATTTATTGTTGGTTCAACATTATTTATTATTGTTCAAATTAGCACAGCTACCAATTACACTTCAATAGCCAATATTGATCCATTCATCCATTTAAAGGTTTTAAACAAAAATTTACTTGGTTCCAAAATGAAATTTACAAATATCTTGCTGATGTTGTAGACTAGACGTTCTATTATTGCTGTGGTAGGAGGGAATCTCGCAGCCGAGAACTAGTTATATATATATATATATATATATATATATATATATATATATATATATATATATATATATATAGACATATGCACGGTCATTGTGAAGCCCTTTGAATATATTAACCGACATTGTGCAGCCCAAAAGTACGTTGTTTAGCCCGGTCCCGGGCTACACAGCGCATCGTTGTTTATTTCAATACCACACATGGTAGGAATATCATGTTATCGCAAATATACATTTTTGTGTGGGCGACATTAGGACATATTTACATATACAAGATACACCTTGTAGTTCATATTAGTGTACTCCGAGGGCGCGTCAGTAGATACTTATATACAGTGTATACCTATGCGCACATGGATGGAAACACTGCGTTATGTAGCCCGAGATCTGGCAACGCTGAAGTGTCACCTTGTGACTACTCGGTAGCTCATTCAAGGATATTTTCTTATATTTTGCCGCGGCAATGCACACTTCTCATTATTTCGATTTTATTTATTCTGCAAGAACCTGGCAAAAACGGAATGATGGAACGAAAGAGCTAATATAGTATCGTTAATCTGAGATCTGCCAGTACATTTCAATTTTTGTCAATCATTTCAAAAATATTAGATAAATGAAAAATACTTTAATTAAAGCAAAACGAGAATCTTCAAGTGAATATTTTTTTCAAAAATACTATAAACACACAAAAAAAATTTAAACTTTTTTTTTCCCTTAATATATATATATTTAAAACGAGACAAACATTGCTATTTATTTATTGCTATTTCATTCTCAGAACATAAAAATGTGCCTTTATGTTAAGTATCTCATAAATTAGATATTAAACATATAATAATAACAGCTATTAAAAGTAAAAGCATATCACGAATTTGGTACAACAAAATATGGTTTATTATATAAATACTACATAGGTATTAAACACACAGAAAAATTGAAGAAATCCTATTTACGAGTGAACACTATTACAGAGATTACACTATCAGGTAAAGTTAAAGTCGGTCTTTAGTTTACAAGGACTAGTTTAGACCGGGGGGTGATGTCGATCGTCCAAATCTTTATTCAACCCCAAGAAATTATAATAAGAATTGGTGAAGGTACATTTCTGTTGTACCTGTAAATGTACTAATTCTTATTAAATTTTTTTGGTGTTGAATAAATATTTGGACGATGCTGATGACGACCCCCGGTCGAAACTAGTCCATGTAAACTAAAGACTGACTTTATCTATACCTGATAATGCTAACCTTCACTCATGAATTCACCTATAATCAGAATGGATCTATATACTTATTAAAACCTATTTATTTTTGTAGCAATTGTAAACGAAGGCTTTGATTTTGACCCAATTTTTTTCTTTGAATAATTGCTTGTGTTTTGCAAGGAGCTCTTCAACTTATTTTTTCTCGGGGGGTTTTTTCGATTGTATATGATTTCTAAAAAAATTAGTTATTATAAGTCTTTGCTCTTCGGTCCATCTGATTCTTTCGATTTTTGCCTTCTTATATTTATCTTTAAAAGTCGTATCTGTAAATTAAATAGATGAAAATGATTGAACAGAAAATTATTAAACAAATAAATAATAGATAAATTATAGATTTATATATTAACTTTACGAAGATTAATTATCCCAATTTTTCCCAATCATCCCAACATAATTTATTTTATTACGCTACCTGAAGGTGTAGAAGAAGAGCAGGCAATTTCATCTTCTAGCTCAACGTCATTTTGTGGTCCACTCGCAAGAACATCCGTGTTTTCAAAATTATCGCCATCCATTCTAGATATATGCTGAATAGAATCGGAGTCTGAGTCTGAAACTGCAGCATCCGAAAACTCTATTTCGTCCAAGGATCTACCCTTATAAAGTGCAATATTTCCTTTATTTATCGCCATTAATAGTTTAGATACCTTTGCAGTTTGATAAACGTCTTGTGGCAATCTAAAAAATAATATAAAAATTCATTGTATTTTAATATTTGATTCACTTTCTTCTTATACTGAGAGTACTTTCTTGCGCATTAAGTGTAGTCAATATTTACCTATAGTATGTTTCATGAGTTTTTTTTGTATGACCCATGAATGCCGCAAACTGCTCTATTTCTGCCTCAGTTAGATTCATTACTTGCAATACAGTGGCTATTTGTTATCTAAGCGGTGTTGAAGTAAACAAATCTGGATCCTTTACACCAGATCGATGCGCTATTTTTTTTATTACATGATATCCACTCAACGAACTATTTTTAGTCGCTGGATTTCCAAACAGGTATTCATTGGTATCCGATACACATTTATTTCTAGCATTTAACATTACACGAATAAATTTCTGAATATTCTTTGGAAACAATAAAGGGACTGGTTTCGAGCCTTTTCCTCCACTTATAATTCGTTTGAAGCTCTTAGTGAGAATCTTTTCACTTTCGGACAGTGTTTGTAAAAATTCTTCTTGCTGGCTAGGTGGGACCTCGGAGTTATAAGTTGTAACCTTTAAATATTGAACTTCGCCAATTCGTTTTCTATTGAGAAGTAATGTTAATGCTAAGACATTTTCAGAGAGTATTCTATAGTTCCTCTTAATTAGGTTTCCTTGTAAAATATTTTCACTTGCTTCCTCAGCTTCTTTTAATGCAAATTGTTGAAAGTGTATCACATCACTTGTTAGCGGCATCAATTTTTGCTTTTCCCAATGCTTTTCGTTTAAATCTTTTAATGCTAGACTAGACACTTCCGAATTCCAATTATTAATAATTAGGTTTCTAAGCCGTTTTATACATTTTAGTGCACTTTCGGGTTCGTCGCAAAGTAGAAAGCGACTCTTTTTAATAATTAATTTAGTCGCTATGTCGCAAAGTTGTTTTAATGTTGTGCCCATATGCAAAGCTAAGCTGCTTGCTTTGTACGTTTTAGTTTGCTCATCATACCCACTTATGACTTTCGTAGCCGAAACTATGTTGTCAAAAAAATCAGGTTTTAATATGTCAACAAACCGTTTTACACCAGTCATTTCTCGTAGTATTATTAGAAGTCTTCCAAGTTCTCTCATTTTATTAGATATGGTTGTTCTAATCTGAGGACGTTTATGTTTACGTAATATACTTTCAGCGTAACTACAAATAAGTACATCGTTCATTGCCACCTGTGACTTCTCATCCGCTCTCATAATTTTGAACACCTCTTCTTTTAGTCTTAAGGTGTTATAAAATTCACTGTATGCACCTGCACAAATTGTAAACATTTGTGACTCTGATAAATGATTTTTACGTTTAGATAAATCTTTATTCCCTGAACGTAATTTGCAGGAATTCCTATGCCTTCTTAAAAAATTTCGTTTGAAGTATCCGAAACAGTCTAGGCATACAACATATTGATCTTTTCCGTCTTCCTTATTTTGAGATGCAACCCTATCAACATTTCCATCATAAGATTCCCTAGGTCTTCTCACCGGACGCACTACATTCGTTTGATTACTGAGAAAATAATTTCCTTGTCTTCGAATAATGTTGAGTAAATCTTTTCTTTTGGGATCTTTTAACGATAAAGCTAATAATTCTTTAACTGCACCTTCGCTGGCATGGTTTCGCTCTAAATGACGAGGAAAATGTGTTACTTCTTGAAAACAATAAGGGCATGCATTTTTCTTTGTCCACGGTCGTGCATTTCGATAATGCTCAATACCATCTAGAGGTTCCTGCAAATATTATTACATTATTTTATATCCGATAAACCAGATTTTTAATCCTGCAAGTAAATTGTTACAATATGTACTTGTACTTCTCTAGTAATGTAAGAGGTTTGAACATTTTTAGCAGTAATTACGAGATTCAACAACAAAAATTAAGAGAGAGTATCATATTATTTATTTTGGCAACTTACTTGTACTATTTTACCAAATTTCATAATAACTCCATCAATGTTCTTTTTTAAAGTACTTGTAATTTTGCAAGGCGTCTTATTTACGTTACAGTTGTTTATTGGTAGATTTAGATTATCTACGATATTGACAGAAATCTGAAATTATAACGTATTAAATATTGTTGTAAATACAAAACAAATTAAGTATTTACTTCTTTTATGCATGGAATTGGGAGATCTGATGTATGTGATTCTGGACTAACTGAATCTGAACAAATTGACATCACGTCATTCGGACCCGTTTCAATATATGTTAAAAGATTGAATGAAGTCCCATCCAAATTTTCACTGTTGTGAATATCTGATTCATTTTCCTCCTAGAAAGTCAATAAGTTATAACAAGTTATTACAATCGTTGTTTCTGTCTCAGAAAAATATTTAATATTATTCATACAGTATTCTTACTGGTGATCGAATTTATGGTATGGTTGTGGCGACTGATAACAAATTTCGCAAGTATTGTTTCCAAAAGTGGTATCATGTTCGCCGTTAAATAAGTATTACAGTTAGTTAATTACTTGATTTGACCTGAAACAGCGTATTATTTGTTTCAAATTCAATTGGCAATGCCGTTAATAGATCATGTCGGATTGAATATGATATAAAAAATATTTCAAAATTGTAGAACTAAATTACAAATTTTATATAAAATAAATTGCAAAATCAAATTATATTTTAACTTACAAAACTGTTCCTCGATTGTAACAGTAAACACAGCTGTTGACAAAAAATAATGTCGAAAGATAATTTTCTAGAAGAAATGTATATATCACCCGAGCATACCACTGGGAGAATTTAAATTACGTACCGTTTGTAAATGTGATGAAGGCACATCTGACTGATATGATTCAGAAGTTTCATTTGATAAACAAGAGTAGTCAACATCTTGTGATGAATCTGCAACGCTTTCTGGACTGTCAAAATTATTTATGGCATAATTTATCTAAAAAAATGTTCTTATATGTATTATTATGTATTATTATATTCGGAAGAAAAATAGTTATTTGTAGGACTATTATCCGTTTCAGGTTTTGACAACCGTGTTTGAAACAGATCGGAGAAAAGAGTTTGAAACAAAAACAGGTATTTTTTTTTTGATTTTTCCAAAAACTTTTCTGCGGAATTAATTTAGACTTAACAAGTGATTTGTATTTTCCTACAAAACCTTGTTTTTCAAAATTATAAAAATCAAAATAGTGCTAATTTTACGAAATCACCCAACGCAATTTTACGATCATATCAATGAGATTTTTTTATTGCATGTTAGGTTTAGATTACTGAATAATTTAAAGGTCATATCTTTTTGTTTTCTGTACCTTTTGCAAAATACATATACTGATTCACATGGGAAAATCGCAATTTTCTCATTTAAAATAAATGTACATTTCTTTACATTATTAACAAGAAATAATAAACTCACCTGTGTTTCTTCTCTTAAGTTATATTTCTTTGTTGGAGGAGAATTTTCTAAATAAAAGAAAATGTGTGTAGGTACTTTTAGAAAAATCTAAAAAGGTAATACATGAACTTTTTGCTAAAAGTGCGTATGAACATCAATTTGGTTGTTAACCTGTGTAGGACTTAGTTTCATAAATTTCGATACCCATAAGAAATAAATATGTTTTAAACTTCTAAAGTGTCGCTTTGATATTGTTTTAATTGAAGGGTCGGCCGGCATAACGTTATATGTAGCAAAAACATTGAACGGAGTAAATCGACAAAAAATTGCCCAGGTAACAACTAAGAACTAGACCTTCATGATTATACACCTATTTGCATACAAAGTATGCAAATGTTGCAAATTTGAAAATGCTGCAAAATCACGTTCCAGAAAAATGTTACTGACAACTTTGCCTGCTGACCCTTCTAACTAATTATATATCTAATGTAAAATGCGAAACAAGCGTAAATAGTAATTTTTATAGATAACCCTAAGTTATATATGATCTAATTACTTACCTTTGTTCATATTCGCTAGATGCACTAACATTTTACCTCGACTCTCGTTCATTTTTATGCATTCACTTGAAACTACACCGCGCACGATGAGGGTATATTACGAATGAATATTGCGAATATTGTGCACAATCAGCATTTTACTCTAGCAACGCTGTCGGGCTGTACAACGTGCTAATAGTTTGTATTATATACAACTGGGCCACAGAAGAACCTATTCCTATATCGGGGATTCGCAGCGTACTATAATTATATAGAATAAAATAGATGTGAAAAAAGTTTCCCCTCATTTGATGCCTTTAATTTCACAGAGATGTAGTTCTTAAAAATGAAATTCCCACAATTTTATACACAGCTAAAGTGCCGGGTGGAAGAACGACCTGTTTATATAGTGGGCCACACAAGATACCGTTTATAAGTATATATATATATATATATATATATATTTTAAGTTATGTAGGTGAGTGGAGATCAGATGACGGTGACTAGGAAATGCCACATTTTCTACGTGCACTTGGACACGACCTTGAAATGGTGTTCGAGGCGTGTTCATTTATAAGCGACGCATATATCGTGCATACAGGTAGGTGTAAGCACATATTTTGCTTCAACTTCGTCAAACGCGATGTTTTCGCTCTTGCTCTTCATAAACATTCATATTATTCATTATCTTTATAGATAACTCGACAAATATTCGGCATTCAAATGAAATTAGATTTATTAAAATAGGAGATTAGAAAATCTTGCTCAATGATAATTTATGACAATAGAGTCGGTCTACTCAGTGATGCACTACGATCAGTAACATTAGAAAACTTATTATCGACCCTATAATCGATTATCATTATTGCAAATGGAACACACCAAATCAATGTTTATAAAATCTATAAGATATATCTATCTCAATAAAAGAAAAATATAGTGCTTAAAGTTTGAAATGTAAACTAAATTTTGGACACTCTGTATAATTTATATCAATCAAACTTGGTTAACGGGACTGTCAGACTTTATTTAATGTATAATTGCCTTGTATAATTTTATTAACGAGGCACTTTTCTTATGTTTTTTTTTTTAAACAAATGGATCAAAACTTATTTTTTTTAGTTTTTATTTATTTTTGCATTGAACCGTTTTCAATAAAATATTAGGGGTATGTAGGTAACTATAAAAGGCACCCAAATAAGCAACAAAATATACAGTATGTAATCTAAAAATATATATCATGACGTCATACTTTTTTTGGGACGCCCTGTATAAACAAAAATATTTTCCTTAAATACGGAAATCTAGGATGAAAGTAAAGTCGGGAGGTGAAATCATTCATCAAAAACACCGTCATAAAGCAAAATACTGAACACAACTAACGAATTACTAACCGTAATAAAGAGCAACATTCACCCCAATCCCAATAGACCGGAAGCAAGCGAACAGCAGCAGCTGAGCCGAAGTAGGAACTGAAATTCTATGTACATATTGTAAATACTAACTCAATGTCAATGTATTATAATATAGCAACAAATAAAACATTTTTTTTCTTTCTAAAATGGGATGTTTGATAATAATAATAAAGCATAGTGTAATATTTTATCAAAATTCGCCAACTTGTATTTTTATGGAAAGTACGTCTATGCATTTTCCTCACATATTTTAATTTCGATATTTATTACTGCAACGTATTGTGTAATATTTTATCAAAATCCGTGTTATTATAAATAGTAATAAATAATTATCATTATCGGCGGAAAGTCAGGTTAGGTCGATAACTGAATAAATATTGATATACTACTACTAATTATCATTATTTTAACTAGAAAATAATTAAGTTAAAAATGTGTAGAAACTATGGATGGGGCATTTTGAGATATTATATTTTTGAAATATTTTATTTTTGAGGTACATTTAATAAAGTATTAATAAAAATTTATAACAATGCTTTTATAAACAAAAATTGTTCCAATAAAATATTAAATTATAATAATTATAGCAATGTGCGTAAATAAAAATTAAGGAAAATTGCAGTATGTTTTTAGCTTTTCAAATATTCTCAACATCGTGAGATTAAAAAAAGATATATCGTCCACTTGTATTTATACAGAAAATACTTTCCTAAAATGTTTAGAATGGGTTCTTTACATTGCAGGAAAGTGTTTTATTGAAAATTGTGGAAAATCTGATGACCCAGTCTTAGTTTAAGTAAGTTGTGCGTTTCGTAAATAACTAAATTATGATAATAATAATAATAATAACAATTCCTACATACAGGGTGGCATACTTATCCTCGCTCGGACCATTGCTGCTAGACTAATGAAAATTGAGTAAAACATCCGATTGGACACTTCTCCATTTAAAAATGAGATCAAATATTGTGTCCCAGATTTATGTACACTCTGTATATTTTTTATTTTTTTAATCTGCTTCATGTGGGCTTCACAAATCATCTTCAGATCAGATGCAATGTTGCAAAGTTATTCACATTTTAATCAAATTTAACGAAAAATTATGGATCTGGAAAAAAATTCAACAAAACCTTATTATAAGAGATCAATTTAAGAATCTGGGTATGCAAGTACCCAAGCAATGTGCCAAGACATACACAATATTTGGATCACGTTGAATACACAGGGTGTTCTGAAACAACGATCGAATTTTGCAAAAATTCATAATTTTTTTTCTAGGGAAACGAAAAAAGTTTTTCGCGGGAAAAGTCCGCATTTAATGCAGAGTCCGCGGAGCCGCAAAGCCCAAAATTTTCATGCTTGGGAAATTTTTGACCCAAAAAAAAGTCGAGAAGTAATGGAAATGCTCATATACAGGGTGTCAAAATAAAATCAAAAATAAAATATGAGTGACTGCGCTACACTCGTTTGGAAATAAATGTAATCTAGTTACCGGGTTGATGATGGTTTATTCACAATAATGAATATAAAGTACACTTACGCCGATAAAACAGATATGTTGCTGGTTTTAGGATTTTAGGAGCCCTAATAACGAGGATTTTTTTTTTGGAAATTATAGCATTTGCTTCGTCCATAGATATCCAAATAGTGCAAGAGCTTTTACCAGCTGATTATGACCTACGTTTTGCGTTTTACCGATTTATTCAGGAAAAAAGAGCTGAACATGTACTTTTTAACCAGAAAATTCTGTTCACTGATGATTTGTTTCCAAACGAGTGTAGCGCAGTCACTCATATTTTATTTTTTTCTGTGGAAACTGTAACAGATATCAAAAACTATAAAGATACAAAAAAACTTAATAATGAATGCCTGCGTCCGATTTGATTTTTTTTAAATGGAGTTGCTTTTGTCATTAAAAAATATGAATCTATTAATGTTGGCCTCATTTGTTTTATACACAACCGGTCTACTGATAATAACAATATTATGTCAAAATATGAGTTATACCCGTATAAAGTGGCATATCAAACAAAATTCAAATCAATGTAAACGTTCTCTTTTTATAAGCAAATTTTGTTTTTTTAAATTAACTTTGAAGCTGAATTCTGGTTAAACCAAACGCATTTGTATATAGATATGTTTTGTTAAATCGACTTTTTTTGATCTCAGTAATCTGTGGTTAAGCCATTTCCACACAATTTGGAGACACCCTGTATATTTACAATCATATCCCATTCCACAAATGAAAACGATATTGAAATGTATGTAAATTTGTATAGTATAATGCTTTCAATCAGCTTTTTATTTTGCACCTTAAAATGTTCAATTATTAAGTATTATCTTTGTTTTAGGTGAGTTGATCCTTCTTCTACGATTCCAGAAATGTAAGTTACTAAAATAAATTGTTTCGTTAACATTTTCGTCTACAGTTACAATTATAATGGCATAATAATTAACCAGAATGAGTGGCAAGATAATGCTCCCATTTCTAATCAATAATATTGGTTTCGATTCTCGCTCGGGAAAATTTAAAATAGGTTCAAATTGCCATTGCTCGATATTTTTTTTTTTGAATATTTTAAGAAAATGCAGTATTTTTGTGTATTTTTTCTTCGATTTTTTTAAGGTTTCGTAAAAAATCTTATGACAGGTATTCACATGTTTGTTTAGAGAATCGTAAGAACTACCAAAAAGCCTAGTGCGTAGCTATTTATAAGTAATATTTGGTGAGGTCATAACAATTTCATGGTCAGGGGTAAATAAAGGCAAATAACACTAAAATTTAAATTTTGACAAATATTAATTAATCTATATTGGCATTTACCAACAAACCCAAATTACAATTTTATTGTTTCGATTTTTTATATACTCGGTATTATACATATGTTACCTAAATTTTATAATTTCGTTTTGCTATCGTCTGGGTCTTTAAGAAAGTTGAGAATATATGCCCTGAAATAAACAAACTTTTACATTGCATTTTCCTTATGCAAAGTTTCTATTCGAATATATCTATTATATTACAAATTGTCAGGCATCGACCTCAATTATGATAATGAATAATGATTTATAGTAAATGACTGTCTAAATGAAACAATTAATAAGCACTCCTAAGAGAATTATTAATTCAAATTAGTAAAAATAATTTAACGAACATTATGCCAATTATTATTAATTTGGAGTATAAAGTTTTCTGCGAATTAAATCGAAATTTGACTGATGTGTTTTTTTTTAAATTTGTATTATTTGTTTGAAATAATAACTGAAGGACGAATTCTATATTTCTTTAATCATACAATCGTTTAGGAGAATATTTAACTCGTCCTCAATTTTAAGAATCGATTTTGTGTATCAATGAATAATGATTTATAGTAAATGACTGTCTAAATGAAACAAGTAATAAGCAGTCCTAAAAGAATTATTAATTCAAATTAGTAAAAATAATTTAACGAACCTTATGCCAATTATTATTAATTTGAAGTATAAAGTTTTCTGCGAATAAAATCAAAATTTTACTGATGTGTTTTTTTTAATTTGTATTATTTGTTTGAAATAATAACTGAAGGACGAGTTATATATTTCTTTAATCATACAATCGTTTAGAAGAATATTTAACTCGTCCTCAATTTAAGGAATCGATTTTGTGTATCAATCGTGCCAATGTATTTATAATATTAAAAATTAATGGTTCTATATTAAGTAAATTAAAGTTGGTCGTGCTCCATTTAAAAGGCATGTTTATTTAATGAAGGCAGAAATTACATTAACAGATAATTTAAGATAATATACAGTGTCCTCCAGAATTTTCAGAACATATGCAAGAATATTTTGTTATCAACTTCTCAGAAAATTTTATTCTTTCAAAGAGTTTCTGCATTATTTCATACTCAATAAATAGCCATCGAAGTAAAATTATCTGATTCCATATACGATGTATAACCAAAAATAGTAAATCAGCTTAAGAGTAAACTACCCTTGTTTTTTAAGATATGTGAAAATGTTATTTAAAAGTTATTGAGAACTGACAGAAGGTTCTAAATACAAAATTTGAACCAACTAGAACAAATATTTTCTTTTGCCTTTTCTGGTATAAAGATGGCCTTTGTCATTTGAAAAGTTAGTTTAACCTATTATAATCGATAATCAAGTCATCTAACTATTTTAACGTTGTCAAAATAATTTGTCTAAACCATTATAAATATTTTATGAATAATTATTTTAACTTAAAGTTAATTTATCAATTGAAAATGACTCCAGTTTTGAGTTTACAAGAAATTGTATTAATAAAATAATAAAAATATTGAAGTGTTTTGATTATCGATTATACCGTCTAATGACAAAGCTCATCTTTATAGCTATATTATAGCTTTATAGTTTATATTTACTCCAATGATTGCTCATTGAGTTTGAAATAATGCAGAAACTTGTTGAAAGAATAAAATTTTCTGAGAAGTTAATAATAAAATATTTTTCCATATGTGTCCAACTTTCTGGCCGACACTGTATATTATATTTGTGTTGAATTATGATAAAAAATAATCCATCTGTCTCTCTGTTAAGAGAAAAGGCAGAAATTGTATTAATAAAATAATAAAAATATTCAAGTGTTTTGATTATCGATTATACCGTCTAATGACAAAGCCCATCGTTATAGCAGAAAAAGGTATCATTTTTTTTTGTTAAAGGTGGTTCTAATCTTGTGTTTAAAACCGTCTCTTAGTTTTAGTAACTTTTCCAAATAACATTTTTACGTATCTTAGAAAAACAAGAGTAGTTTATTCTTAAGTCACTTTACTATTTTTGGTTATATCGGGTGTCCCAACAAGAGCGCCGGATTTTGATTTGCCGCCATTTTGTGAATACGAGTTGTACGGTGATTTTTTTTACAGTTGTCACGTACAGACCACGCGATTTAAGAATTTGGAGAAGTATTCAAACCAACAACGTTTAATTATTGTAAAAACACATTACAAAAATGGTGAAAGTTTTGCGAAAATAGTTCGCCAATTACGTCAAGTTTTCGGTCGCAATAATGCTCCAAATGAATCGACAGTGAGGCGTTTAATTACAAAATTCGACACCAAATTTACTCTGATGGATCAGAAGATCATTGTTGGTCGTCGTCCTTGTCGGTCACTCGAAAATATAGCCACAGTAAGGAAATCTGTGGCCGAGAATCCAGGAACTTCCATTCGGCATCGTGGTCAAGAATTAAGAAGAAGAATTGAAGCACTATGCAACGAATTTTGGTAAAGGATCGGCATTTGCACGCTTACAAGGTTCAATTAGTGCAAAAAAAAACAAGCTAAGGGACCATGTGCAGCACCGTGAATTTGCTGATTGGGTGTTGGAACAACATCAAATTAATGCGGATTTTTCGAACAAAATCAGTTTTTCAGATGAGGCACATTTTCTGCATCGGTTCTGAACACCGATTGACTTTTTTCTTTGGGGCTATGTGAAAGAAAATGTGTATGCGAATAAGCCTGAAACAGTTGAACATCTTAGAAAAGAAATACGGCGCGTTATTGGTGAAATACAGCAACATTTATGCGAAAACGTTATTCAAAATTTCAACAAAAGAATAACCCTGTGCCAGAGGTTTCGTGGTGGCCATTTGCCTGATGTTGTATTTCACGTTTAATCGGAACTATTTTTCTTTATGTTGAAAAATTTTTTTTTGCTTAATTCAAAAATAAATGTGTTTTTCTTTCAAATTAAATCCGGCGCTCTTGTTGGGACACCCTTTACCTAGCATACATACGCAAGCAGATAATTTTACTCCAATGATTGCTCATTGAGTTTGAAATAATGCAGAAACTTGTTGACAGAATAAAATTTTCTGAGAAGTTAATAATAAAATATTTTTCCATATGTATCCAACTTTCTGGCGGACACTGTATATTATATTTATGTTGCATTAAGATAAAAAATAATCCGTCTGTCTCTGTTAAGAGACACATGGATTTATTAGCACACCTTTACTATTATACCTTCCATATGTGAAATATTTATCCACGATATTTCGAACAAATTAGATATAAATATAAAAAATATGATTACAATGCCAATGTTTACCATGAAACTTTAAACTAGATAAGTTAAGTTTTTAATCGTTATATTATAATACCCCAATAAATGAAATTAAAATTTTATATTTACTCCTTAAGGAGTCTAAAACCAGTTAGTCGTCGTGTGATTGTCTAACTTATCAACTACCAGTACTGAGCCATTGCTCGGTCAGTAGGTACTACTAATCACTGGCCATTATTCGGCCAGACATTGGTCAGATTTTATTGGGAATGATTGCATATTTGAACCACGTAGGCCCAATATTAATAAAGACAATAAAACTCTGCCACCAAGTATCCTGTTGCCCAACAAGTTCCAAGAATATGAATTGTAAAATATAGATTATATTAGTGTTTGTTTGTGTTTCAATGCTTGTGTTAACTTATGATCAACACAATGAGTTTAAATTGTTCAACACTTTATATCAAAAGCATTAAATATTGATGAGGCCTAAATTTCTTGTATCATTTTTTGTTAGTCGTGGTGGTAAACTGAGAGAAATGAAGAGCAAAATATCGATTTTAGCCTGTACATTTTATATCTAGATAGTTCTGAATAATGTGACATTTAAATAAATTAAACACGGCAACGTTTTCATTTGTAGTGGTCGTTAGAGGTTTTTTTCCATCCCCTTGTGGGTCATAATAATGATTAATTTGCTTTATCAGATAAGAATTGCTCACTGTGTCCATAAAATTGCTTTTTTTATATAGCTGGCGAAAATATAATGCGTTACTCTAAGTAACTAAGTTTTGAACAACTGTAATTTTTACAGTACTTTTATTTTGTCATAGCATTGGCTTTGCCGTTTTCGAGTTAGAATATGTTTTATATTTTTATATTATTTCCAAGAGAGATTCAAGTAATGAGATGGGGACATTGAAAGAACCTAGCAACTTTGTGGAATTTCATTATTTATATAATATTTATTTGAAAATATATCATTTGAAGTAATAGTTAGAAGGAGCCGGGAGTATGGCGCAGTGGGTTAGGCATCCTTCGAAGTAAGTTAAGTCGTGAACACCGTGTACAAACTTATACATATACAGGGTGTCCAAGATAATTATCAACAGCATGGGGATCTCGGAATCCTTAAAAAGGCGGTTAAATTAAATAAATATCGCAAAATTTCGGATTTTCTCGAATAGCTCCGGAAGTAAGCGGAATATTTTGGTTTTCTCAACAGAATAATACTGACCACTAAATTGCGCAATTTTTTTCTAATTTATTCGCCGTTGTAACTTTTACGGTTTCCGAGATCCCCATGCTATTGATCCTTATCTTGGACACCCTGTATATGTGTAATTAAATACCTGTATATGGACAAAGTCATGTATCAACATTGTTTTTATAGTATTTTCCTTTTGCTTTTCCCTTTTGTCGATTGTGTTTAACTACTTTCACTTTATATTATATGCTTTTTCCGTGTATATATTAAATATGTGATACAAATATGGGAAATGCATTGACACCACATGAAAGTGATTTGACAAAAAAGGAAGGTAATTTGACACGTAACGTTTTGACATATGATAAAGTGGAAAGTTAGATGGCAAAATGAGAATTACAATTGATAAAAGGGGAAAAGCAAACAAAAAACACTGAAGTTTGATTTTATGATGACCATGATGAAGTATCAAGACCAACTTTCACTCTATAAAGATTCTTTCGAGTTCCTCTTTTAGATTAATTTTGTATGGGACAAACAGTGAGCTAATTTGAGCCGGTGTCCTTAGCAACAAGACTACAAAACAATAATTTGTTGCATACACAAACATTTCATAGTTACATGGACGTATAAAAGCATGCATTACATGCATGTAATAAGTAGGAAGAAAAGAGTTAATGGCTCGTAAATCTAAACATAATTTGCATGGCAAACTCTACTCGTTGCACTACAAGGACACAGTTATTTAACCATTAATCAATAATGATATTTTTACTTCCTGCGTTAATTAGTAGACAACATTTACAAACGTATGCATACTGATGTGCAATCACTATTTCGTATTTCAATTTCAACTAAACACAAAGATGATGCGTTCGCATACTTCAAGAATTGCGTCGTCCATCTACTCATCCTTCACGCCTATTGAAATAGAGACAACAAGACGTCACCTTTTCCCATCATTTTTGTTTATTATAAACACCGGCGAGATTAAAATTGCCTAATTATTGAAACATTTCAGTGGTTTAGTCAGTTCTAAAAATAAATTGTAAATTTAAAGGTTATTTGTGCGTTCCGACTGCAGTTTATTGCATCACTATAATAAATAAACATCAGTTCTGGAATGCGCGTTCTATTAAATTCTCTGCTAAGCAAATAGTGAATTATTGAAAGCAAACACTAAAAATAAACGTGATGAGATAATGGGCGGACAATTATGGGTTCGCCTCAATCACAGACTGGCATACTGATTGCATCTATTGCAATATCTGTACAATATAATGTACAACATAATAATTTTATATCAATGTGCTTGTTAAATATAATTCAAGTTGTTGATACACATCGATTACTTTTAATTTACCGAATAACTACTGATGTAGCAACGAAATTTGCCCAATTATCTCAATCATCTATTAAATGGACGCCGTAGTCAGGCATGAGGTTGATATTATTGTTACTTATTGAGGTAGTAGATCATTCTCAACATTGATAACCTGATTTATCCACAATATATTGTTTCATGGTGGGGGTACTATTTTTAAAAACTGGTATAACTTGATATGATATTGTGGTATGTGATATGGTATTGTGTGTTATGGTGTATTGTGATATGGTATTATGATATGATATGATATTTTTACAAAAAATTATGAAATTTTGTACTGACTCCTTGGGATTCCTTAATGGGATTGTTTTACTCAAAGTTGTGATGTGAGTTGTCATGTATTCATAGCTGAATAGTGGTTGCAAGAAATTTAAATTTTTTATTGAAAAATTGCAAATTTATAACTTTTAGAATATAGTAATGTTTTCGTAATATGAGAAAGTCGCCTACTGAAAACTATTTGTTGTTATTGAAAATGATACTAATAGTGGTTTCATTTAAAAAAAAAAAATTTAAGATGGATGTTTCAAAACTGTTAATAGTTATCTGTCGGTTAAAACCAGGTTTTATAGTCTCCAATTGCTTTGATCGATAATTAGTTTCTATCAGGCCTTCAAAGGGTTATTTTTTCATTTCGGTTTTCGTTCCTATTGAATTACAAAAAATGATAACAATAATATAAATAGTTTTTTTTTTCATTTTCCGGTGTTCGGTTCATTTCCGGTTCGAAGCTCTGAAAAATAGTTTGACAATAATTTGATTTGATAAATAATTTCTTCAAATAAACAACAACAAAAAAACTGTGAACGTACACAAAATCTGCAAAGCTGAATAGATATAATCAAACTAATTAGTAAAACTAAATTAATTAAAATTCTAAACAGGGCATTTTTTTGGATTTTGCAATAAAATAATAAAACATTATTTTTAGAAAATTTGATAATAATATCGAAAAAAAACGATTTATTTTGGATCGGCTTCGGTTTCCATTTGTACAAAAATAATGGTTTTTCCGGTATCTTGTTTTCAGATTATGTCCATCATTTTAATTACATATAAATTTCAAGGAATTGAAATAACAATAAAATATAGTTCTTTATATTACATATATTAATTTGAAGAGATTTTACATTATGTCAATAATTGTAGAAAAAAGTTAATAATTTCTCAGAAAGTTCTAGTCAAGTCAAGCCAGTTCTAAAATGCACAATAGTATTCAAGGAAATTAACCCTGATAAGAGTTAATATGGGGCCTGCTTATACATTTTTTTTCAAAATTAATGTGGAGACTATTTACTATACAGGGTGTTAAAAAAATAATGTAAAATATTTAAGGGGGTAGTAGTATGAACCACAATAAAGAAAAAAAGTCTTAATAATCATGGGTCCTTAAAGTAACGGTTTCGGAAATATGGAAGATTATTCCTTTTTTCCTCCTTTTTTCATTTTGCTAAAACTTGCATTTTCTTATCATAGTTGGCTGATGTTTTGTGAAATAAATATTCAGTATTTGACAGTTGTTGTTAGTGTAACAACTTAATTACTAACTTAATTCAGAATTAGCCGACATGCATTTTATGTATGGTCGTGCTAATGAAATTGCCACCGAAGCATGACGTCTTTATGTAGAAGCTTATCCAAATCGCCAGATTCCTTCACATCGTATGTTTGGAAGAATTCACCGGAGATTGTGTGATTAGTCTACGGTACTCCTGTAAATAGCCAATAGCCAATGAGGGTGTTTTAGAAAGAGTTCGAATATCCATCAAACAACAAAGATGTCGTGCCTGCTTGGAAATGGAAGGAGGGCACTTCGAACATCTTCTTTAACTCAGTTCTTTGTTTTTGCTAGAAAATCCCTTTGTTTGTTTGCACATAATCAATAAGTAATAAATAATTTCAAATAGGCAAATAAATGTTTTAAATGAGAATATTCTTCAATCTCCGAAACCTTTACTTTGAGGACTTTGTGCACTAACAACAACTGTCAAATACTGAATGTTTATTTCATAAAACATCAGGCAACTATGATAAGAATACTTACGCGCGTGCGCACGGTGAAAGGTTCGCGAGTGCGAATTGTAAATTATTATTACTGGCTGTTCCTATGGCTCTGGGAATTTTTGGGGATTTTTAACTTCACTTTTGAAATTTGACTTTTCACCGGCTAATTCTTAATAATCATCCTACGTGCGGCGTTAATCGCAATGCGTTGCGTAAAGTAACTGCCAATATTGTGAAACGCTGTCAATTGTGTTTGGCCAATGACTGTAATTTTCAGCATTTCCAGCTTTTTTTATAATTTAGTATTATTTTACTACTTAGTTGTATTACGTTTTTTTTGTTTTGTTACATTTGTTTTAAAAATAATTTAAATAATAAAAATAAAAACCAGTTATTAAACAATTAATATTTCCCATATTTTTCTTTTTCACATAGGTTGTTATACATTGTTGAAAAGAGAAAAAAAGTCTATTTAGAAGTGTAAAAATCAAATATGACGGCCATTTAAAATAAGAAAGTTGCTATTAATATCTTGGAAACCGCCATCTTGACTTTTGTTTTGACTTGATTCTTAAGTTTGTGCGGCCGAACCAAGTAACTTTCATTTGAAACTTTTGTTCATATATTTAATAATTATGCAAATATTGGATTTTTTAGAAAATCGCGATTTTTAGTTTTTTTAGAATAATTTCCAAATTGCTCGGACTTTTGCAAATTTTTCAATGTTATCTGAAGCAGCATATACAACTCCATAATATTGCCCATTTAACCAGATCTCTAGCTTTGAAAATAAGAAAGCCTCCTATGCAATCCCACTCTACTTAGGACACCCTGTATGGGAAGTATCATAAATCATACTACTTGCAGTGTTGCAACAGATACATTTTTTTGGTATCTAGATACAGATAGAGATACTTTAGAAAAAATGTATCCAGATACAATATCTAGTAGTATCTAGCTTCAGATACAGATACATTTGAAAAGTATCTAGATACTTCTAGATACATTCTTGCTTGAGTTCCTAAAGTTGTATGTATCTAGATACATTACAACACTGACTACTTGTCGTTTTTCTAATATTACGAATTTGATCTTTTCGTGTATTGAATTCAAAAATTTCAGTTCAAAGTTAAAAATTATCAAATGTGCTGTAATCGAATTAGATATTGCTTATTTGTTCCTTACTGCTATCATCGACATTTTTAACGTTTTCAAAGTTATGACAAAAAATAATAATTCTGGACACGTGTCTATAGGGATTTTTTCACAGTTTTGTAACATATGTCACGTTGGTGAATTTGGTTAAGCATTTCAGCTACACCCTGAATATGAAGTATTGACTGATTACAATTTTTTTAATTTAATTTTAGATCTTACCGTGTAGAATGCTGTAAGGCATTCTTCAAATAAGCGTAGGTATATGAAATTGTGAACAAAAACTATGCTCGATATCTAAAATTTATCTTTTAAATATATTTAAATAAGAAACTTAGTACGCGCGATCATGCTATATATTACAAATAGCGAGCAAACGTTCTCCTGCAGGCCTACAATTAGGCAATTTGTTTGTGTAGGAGTGATGTTAATAATATTATGGTGGTCAAAATAGATCTAATCTAAATGCTCGACGAGACGTGTGCCCTTAATTAGTGTTATAGCTGTGACGCATTGATGGAATGCCTTGCACGAGGAGTCGCTATCTAGGGATACTGTACGAGTTCTGTAAACGGCCAAATGGAGTGACCACTTGCTGCTGCGAAATCCTTATACGGCCAGCCTGTGTTTAGATGCGAGTTGTGGCGCAAGTTCGGATTCCGGTTTGTCAAAGGTCTGCTTATTGAGAGAAAATGAAAATCAAACAAGTAATTGTGGGGTACATAATTAAAAAGTAAATGTCGTTTATATCGTAATTAAATTACAAATTGATATAATAATCTCATTCATTTACTGAAGAAACTATTGATTAATTTTCAATATCAATAATTTAAATTAGCGAATCAATATACTATGTAAACATCCTATGTGACAATGTTATTACCACATGACTTTATAATACTAATTGAGAGTATTGAGAGTAAATACACGCAATCAATTATTGTAGTATTACAAATAAAACCATATACGAATAAAGTAGAATGTTACGGCATATTGGAAGCGGTTGATGTAAAAATTTCAAAAATATATTTCTCTATAAGTCAAGAATCCTACGCATTTGTTTTTTCAAAAAATATTCAGTTTTAATCTTTAACTTTTATTAAAAGATTTGTCACGTACCTTTTCTATTTCAGAAAATATTGATAGGAAACAAAATAAACATAATAATTTTCCACTGTTAGATATGCAGTGTGAACTTAATTTCCTTCCCGTTCTTGAGTTATTGTATGGACACAATTTATGTACAATAAATGTTAAAATTTTAGAATTATTTTGTCTTTGATTAGAATAAAAACAACCTTTTTTTGTGAAGACATAACGATTTTATGTTTATAACCCACTGCCCACTACAAGAAATCATTAAGTCAGGTTTAATAGGTTTTGAAATTTTTAATTTCAACCCAATGTTCCAGTTTAATGGCTTCTAAAAACTAGTTAATTGCAATCAATTTTAACCTAACATAAGTTATGCATGACTATACGGATTCCCCAAAGTAAATTGGGGACCTATTTAATTATTATCAACACTAAATTAAGTATTAGAGAAAACCATCTAAATTCAAATCACCAATCACTTGCTTAAAAACAAAATTATCAACCAAGAACAATATGCCTACCAACAACATTCAGGAACACACATCGGCCACACAAGATCTCATACACCACATATCATCTAAGATGGACAAGAAACAACTAGTATTAGCTATATACATTGACATGAAAAAAGCCTTCGACAGTATAACAAAACCAAAATTAATCGAAAAACTTAAGGCAATAGGAATAACGGGAAAGGAGCTAAACGTATTGAACACATATTTATCAAACACAACACAAAAAAACCAAAGTAAATAATGCCGACAGCCAACTACTTGAAGCTGAATATGGAATATCACAAAGAGGAAACCACCACCAATCTTATATATTATATATACAAACGACCTGCTGGAAATAAACTTGAAAGGAAAACCACATATCTATGCAAATGATACCTGTATAGTTTACACAGGAAAAAACTGTAGAAACATAGAAGACAATATGAACGAAGATATAAAACTGCTGGAAAACAGGCTTTTCAATAACTTGCTAACAATAAACGAAGCAAAAACTGAATATATGATATTCTCAAACGATAAAACAACAAAAGACATAACATCACGATCGAGAATACAAAAATAAAACAAATAAAATAAGTTAATTATCTAGGACTTAAAATACAAAGCAACCTGGAATGGTATCAACACATAGAAGCGCTTTAAAAAGGGAACTCTAAAACTATCGCCGCTATAATGAAAAACAGAAACTACGTACCGGAAGAGAACAAGAAACAAATATATCATGCACTGTTTACATCAAAAATCAACTATCTCTGCAACATATGGGGAAACACAACTGAAAAACACCTGAATAAACTACAAACACAACAAAACAAAATATTAAAAATACTCTACAAACTGGACCGAAGAAGAAATATAGCAGAAATATATACGAAAACAAACGAGCTCAATGTAAGAAATATGATAAAACTATGTAATCTACTACTAATATATAAATTTAAAAACAACCTAACATAAACGAACATGACACTAACAAATACACAATTCCATCAACACAATACAACAAGAAAGTCAGATCTGAGTACAGAAAAATATACAACAACTAAACATACACAAAACTTAATAACGAAAACAATAAATAAATATAACAATCTGAACGAACACATAAGAAAATTAAAATACATACCTTTTAAACTAAAAATAAAAAACCTAATTTTAAATAACAAGATCTAAAACATCCTTCAATACCATTAACCCAGGAGGGGTTAATGAGGGGTTAATGTAAATCCCCGAACTCCCGAGATAAAGACAGAAGGAAGGATAAAAAAAACACCGAAAACATGCAATATTTTAAACAGTATTATTAATGATATTATATAAAATGTTATTTATATGAGCTATTTATTGTATTGGTATAAATTTATAATAAACTACTATTATTTAAAATAAAACATAATAAGTTCAACTCTATTGCACAAATCAAACTTTTGAGCTGGCAGTAGTGTTCTTAATTGATTTTTCACTAAGTCAAATCATAAAGGAGATGACTTAGTGAGTTATTAATGTAATAACATAATATATCCTTGAGACTATTCTGTGGGTTCAAAAAACATATTTTTTTTAAATTAAATGAATGCAAATTAAATGTAAGGTATCCTTATGGTACTCATTTTACCAAAATTACTGGTCTGTAATGATTTTAATGTTTTGATATTTTGAATTTCTCACTTGAGATTATTCACTGTATCTTTATTGCAGATTGTTTGTGTATTTCAATTGCTTACAATTTTATGTTCACATAAACATAATGTACACACCCAGCATTTTACACTACTCAAATTTAAACGAGATCACTTAAAGAATTACTTAACCTTTTAAAGTGGGTAGGTATGTTCGGTATGTAAGACAATCGTCCCCGTGGCATTCAAATTCTGCTGTGTGCAGTTCGCAGTGTCGATTGTTCATGCAATTCACGCCATGACTTTAAACCTGGTTCCACAGACTGAATCTTTAAATTGTATTACATCGTTCATTATTCGTTTCGATATCAATTATCAGTGCTTCAATTTTACAATGAGGTATCTCTACGAAACTTCTCTTCAGGTGCTACGATATTCTTTTTATTGGTATTATGTCCTCACAGTAGAGGAATTATTTCACCACGGTCTCTCTCTCTTTTGACTTTATGAAAGTAGTAGTAGTAGCACTAATAGTAGTATCAGTTTAGTAGTAGTAGTAGTAGTAGTAGTAGTACATTGCATTTTTGAATGTAACAAACTATAATCATATTTTCGCTACAGATAAGTGATAAAGAACGAAAAACAATTATTGTATTATTATTATACTCTTTGTTCTTTTACGCTTTCGGGTGTCGAAGTGGTGTTATCTTTTCTGCATGTATTTTCTTTTATCATTTGGTTCCACCGTTTCTTGTTTCTTGCTATTTCCTCACTTGTGCATTGGTTATCCCCCTGTTATTTAATATATTTCCAATATATTTGTCCCATTTCTTTTTTGGTCTTCCGACTTTTCTCTTTCCTGTTATCTTTGTTTCCCATATCTTCTTTCTTTGGTTGTTGTCTTCTCTCCTGATAGGTGTCCCATCCATTGTAATTGTCTATTTTCTATCTATTTATTGAGTTCTACCATTTCTAGTTCATTTCTGATATCCACATTTCTCACTCTGTCTAGTTTTATTACTCCGTATACTTTCCTCATTTACTTCATTTCATTTGCTTTTTATCTCTTGTTGAGTATCCTCGTTTCACAGCCGTATAGTAGGGTTGGTACAAATACTACTATGTACCTTATAATTTTTGTTTTCTGGGATATTTTTTTGTTGTTTAGTATAATTTTGTTAATCGTGTGAAAGGTTCTTGTTGTTGCTTGTATTCTGTTGTTTATTTCTGTTTCCATATTTCCTTTCGTTTCAATACTTTGTCCTAAGAATTTTATATGTTCTACTTGTTCTACTTTCTCGTTATCGATTGTAATGTTTATTGCTTCTTTAGTTTCTCCTATTTTCATTACCTTTGTTTTTGATATATTTATTTTTAATCCAGATTTTTCCAGTTCAGTTTCCCATATATTAATATTTGTTTGTAAGTCTCTCTTATTTTGTGCGATGATTGCCACGGCGTCTGCGAAAATACATTCAGTTATTGTTGGGGCCACACAAATTCTCTTACCATTTTATCAAACGCTTTTTCTAAGTCTACAAAGCAGATATAGCAGTTCTATTGCACAATGTGCTTTCCTGAACTTTCCTGCTTATTGTATTATAACTAATTTGTTGTATCCTATCACTGTTTTCTTTGTCTTGGTTTTAATCTTCTTCATGATTTCATCCATTGCTATTATGAACAAAATGGGGTTTAGTCCACCGCCTTGTCTCAATCCATTTGTGGTTTAAAATTTCGTTGTAGTTATGTCTCCGGTACTGATACAATTTTCTGTGTTGTTATATATGCTTTTGATTGGCCTCCTCAGTTTAGGTCCTATTTGTCTATCATTTAGTGTCTGCCACACAAATTCTCTTACCATTTTATCAAACGCTTTTTCTAAGACTACAAAGCAGATATGCATGTCTTTAGTGTCTTATGGTCTCATGTATTAGGTTTCTTATTGTAAATATGTGGTCTATTGCACAATGTGCTTTCCTGAACTTTCCTGCTTATTACATTATATGTATTAATATCACTTATTACTACTAACCTGTTGGAGCCTATGATATGAAGGTAATGAATCAACATACCAATTTCTCACCGGATAGAGGCGTGGGTGTTAGAAGAGGTTGCATTAATGACACAATACGAAATGTATCCTCATATAAGGCTTGGATCTGCTGTGACGACATCGGCGGGTTTGCACAGACACCTACCTGCGCTTCGCACTCACCAACGCCCATATTTGTTTATAACGAAACTTTGTCGATTATGTCGATTTTCGCGCATAAAATAAGTGGTCAGTTACATATACATCTAATTATTGTTCTAAGGTCATTATTTATTAATCGCGCATGTGGGCGATTGAATGCATAACTGCTTTACACAATACGTCACTTCGAGGTGCAAAGTAGTCATGGCATTAATTAAGTTCGTGAGTAATAATGTTATTAGCAGATGTGATGCGTGACTTGGTAGTTGAATTGTATAATTTCTTATAATCTTCGACGTTCATACATTTTCAGTGATGATTGGTCATCACAAGTCTGAAACTTATTAATTATGCCCATTTAATAACTAATTATTAGAAATAAGCAACAATTTAATTGTACTGTAACTTAGGAGTTAATTAGCATTCTGGGTCTCTGAATCGCCGCAAATGAAAAACAATACCTGCAAAATACGCAAATGTTAAAAAATGTTATGCTGTTCATACAAAACTATGCCATTTACCTGCAAACGTCTTAAAAAAAAGGAAATATTTTAACTTAAAAAATCTTAAATCAGACGATGGTTACTTTATTTACATTACTTGACGATGACGATATTTATAGCCTGAGGACTCAAGTGCTCTCGTTAGCGTGCGAAGAAACGTACATGTTACTGTGCAGGAAGCGCGAGTAGGGTGAGCACATATCGCGAGAATTAGATTGGATGGATTGCGAGCGCGGAACACCTGCCATCGATTAACTGCTTTATCAATGTAAGTGTTGTCGCACGAGCTCCAGTACCACGAAGTACTGAATATGGGAGTCAACTGGATACTACGAGAAATCCAGAAGGGTCAGAGACCACCCGCAGATGTTTTCGGGAACAGATAGACCGATTCACAAATCCCCCACGCGTCGCGGCAATGTTGCCATTTATGAGTCAGCCCGGAAAGTTCATCAACTTTGGTTATACTTTCTGGGCAGAGTATCGGTATATTAAATATCTCTATTTCTAATATTATAGATGGTTTTCTAGCTTCGCATGCAAGATCAAGAACTGATCTTACACACGTATCTTACAGTTTTTAACATACAAAATTAATAATCATTACATCAAATTTCTAGGTTGTACTTATTTTAGTTTTAAATATCTATGAAATTTTAAACTTTCGTCCTAGAAATTTAAAGTACATTCAAATTCTAGATAATTTTAGCAAATTTTCATAACATCTTCGTTACAATACACAACATATCTAAAATATATATACCAATACAATATTTATTTGGCTATCGGCCCTATCGGCGGAAATGCCCCACGCCTAAAAAAATAATAATAAATTCATTAAATTAAATTTTTCAAGCATAAATAGAAAAATGGCATCTCGGCAAAATATCTTTAGCATATCATTCTACAATATCAGTAATATTTACTTCAAATTTAAAAATGTCAAGCGTGTATTAAAAAGTCCCATCTCCGATTAAAATCTCTATGAAATGTAAAACTTTTATCCTAGAAAATTTGTCTGTCCAATTTCGAAACGAGGCTAATATAAATATGATCACGTGAACGGCTACAATTTACAGGGCCTATTCTACACAATTCGAGTTCAACACGAGGGTAGCGACCGTAGTAACAAAATATCCTTAGTCCGGTCTATCCGGAGACTGCGGCACGACCAATCGTGTGCTTGTGTAGAAGTATTCACGTGCCGGCCACGGATATAACAGTATTTATATTAGCTTCGTCTCAAAATTGGATGGACTAGGTATAGTTGTAGATAATATCATTAAAAATCCACAATATACAAAAAAAATCTCTTGACTTGATTAGTTTATCTTCTAGCAAGAATTATGTCACAAAAATACATGCAATTTTAAAATTTTAAATTTTAAAATATAAAGAATTTACAAAAGTCTCATCTGACTTTAAAATGTCTATGAAATGTGAAACTTTTGTTCTAGAGAAATAAGGTAGTTGAAACACTAATATTCCACAGACAATTGCAATAAATTTTAACATAATGAAGATAATTACTATTCCCTTGCTTGATAATGAGCTTTCTGAACACTGAACACAAAATCAAAAATACATCAAATTGGAAATCTCTACGAAATTTGAAACTTTCGTCTAGAAAATTTTAAGTAGATATAAACTAATTATTAAAAATAAGCTACAAATTTATTGAACTACAGCCTATAAATTAACCCTCTACCGCCCCTTGTGACTTTAAAGTTACATACTACATTTTCCTTATTATTATTGAAATACGAGTTATAAATCCTTTGTGGCCGGCTGTGACTTTTAAGTAACATCATGGCTTTATAGTGTCATACACATTGTGTCATCTAGAGGATATCTTTGAAGACTTTAAAATTATATTTCATGTGACTCACCAGTAATGGCCTCCAACTGATGTTGAGCAAAATATCAGTCGTAATTAAGTGCAAAACAATTATTATATTTGTTAACAAAAAATATTAGTGATTTGGTGTAGATTTAGTTGTTGTGATAGTAATAAAAGTAATAAAATTATATAAACTAAAATATCTTTATATAATAAAATATAAAATACTTACCTACTACCTGTAAGTACTGCGAAAGAAGAAGAAGAAGAAAAAAAATCATTATAATATAGTTCACAGTATTGACAACATTAAAATCGATCTCAATTTCAGATCATCCGTAGTTCACTTGATGTCGAAAGTCGCCGATGTATTGTTTTTTATATACCCAGTAGAAGAGAATTTCCCTTTTTATGTTTTTTAATGATAAATTGCATTGTCTGCATTTTATTTTACTAGTAAAAAAAATTATACCGTCAGACATAAATTTAAAAAAAAACATTTCAAAGAAGATACATCTTTTGCAGTCTTTTTCCTATCAGACATGGGCCACTATCACGACGATTCTTATCTTGTTGACAGCTGCTATAGTTAGCTTTTAAAATTTTGAGATTATCTTTTGCCGCAATTATTCCAGGTTTGCTCAGGTAATCGGAAAATATTGGTGAGTCGCGTAATGCAAATGTAATTCTTGAAGTTCTTGAGAAAAGTTAAAACAACTAGGCGTATTCGTTTAATTATCAAGTAACATATTTTCAAGTAGCATAGTCTCTTCTAAAGCTGACCTCAATATAAGACCATATTCTTCTGAATATTTGTACAATTTGAGGACATAACTGTTTCCGTTATTAGCGTACGACTATCTATTTGCATAATGTTAGTGTGCTGAATATTAACGTTCTTCATCAACTGAATATAAATCTGTATTAAAATACAGTGGCCCCACCATTATATAGCCTGTACGTATCTTTGGAATATATATTTTCTCCACAATTTATGGTAATTATAACTATTTTTAACATCTTACAACACTTAAATACAAGAAATAAACTTGATTGTTATCTAGTCCGATGGCTCTCATCAACAATCGCCGACTTTCTAGGGATGAATGATGGTGATTTCCGATGAGGGATACCCCATTTTGAGATTGTGAAAGCAAGGCCGAATACCATTACTTAGGTAATCCAAGTCTATCTAACCTAACCTAACCGAACCCATTTCGATAAAACCTAATTTAACCAATCCCATCTCGATGAACCTAATCAAACTAGATGCACGCGAATTTAATCTAAACTCATCCAACAGGAATACTGTGCTGACGTGGAATGATTCTATTATGGGACGATGTTAGGATTAATTTTCGATATTGTAATTTATTTGCATATATTTACTCTTTATAATTTTGTTATCAGTTGAATTAACTTTTGTAGCATTTTAACAAAGCGGTATGTTTATCTAAATTAACACAAGCTAGTTGTTGTTAAACACAGCTCACGGTCTATTTTAGCTAAATTGGCTGGATGTATGTTTGATCATGTACTATTGTAGATAAGATATATCTGTAAAAAGTCTGTTCATTCAACTCGTGTCTTTCGCTCGTACCTCGCTCATGCTTTAATAGCCATTCCTTACAATACATGGACTTTATACTCTTGTATTTTATTACACTGCTACTCGTAACAGATTGAAAATTAATATAATTCAAGAAAAATATGCCATGTCAACCAATGCATGCACAATATGTAAATTGTAAAATGACGAATACTACTATAAAAAAATATTTAATATCGTGGGCGAACGACATCCATCTACCAATCTATATAAGACGATTATCTGGATGTGGTATTATTACAATCTTGGACGTCATCCAGGATGAGACGTTAAAATAGTACCACTTGGTTTTATTCACATTGGGATGGCCACAATAGAGCTCA
Organism: Othius punctulatus; assembly: GCA_951805005.1. Lineage (NCBI taxonomy): Eukaryota > Metazoa > Arthropoda > Insecta > Coleoptera > Staphylinidae > Othius > Othius punctulatus. The sequence goes on along the minus strand of OX638141.1, from coordinate 64,325,983 downwards.
ACATGACAAAAATAAACATGGACATGGGCAAATTAACGAGGCGCTGCAAATATATGTTGCAAATTGGACTCATTTGTTAATGCACTCGGTTGACATCCTTTACATAAATTATGTATATATTTATAAATTCATTTCCGCCACACTTTCCGATTGTGGCTGTGGGTATGCGCGCCGGAAATGCGAAGGAAGTGATCAAATATGTACGATAATGCTTGATAACTACGGCTTCTGCAGAGAAATCAATGGTAATCGGTGTTGTAATGTTAAGGTTGTCTTAATTTACACCAACCTTGAATTGTGTATCAGACATAAAATTCCAATTAGCAGTATTGTTGTTCTAATATTAGATGACGTACACTTCATGGGAATGCGCACCAGGTGATTTTATGTTCATACATGTGTCGTTTGTGGTAATACAATATCACTTGCTAAGTTTTAAGATAAAGGTTCTATTAACCTCTTCATTTTTTTTTCTGCAGAGTGTTAAGGCGGCGTCCAACGTAAATATGTTTCGTCAATAGCATAACCAAAATTCTTTACACATACAAACATTGGTGAGATTCATAATTAATTTAGCAGAGATTCGTGACTTATTTTCAAGAAAGTGCCATTATCCTAAAATATGCCTCATTATGTTATTTGTAGCTTTCGTTGTCCTCCATTTGTAACCTGAGACAAATTATTAATTGTATAGAAATTGCAGAAATCACCACGCGTTAATTGTCAGTCAAGTCAAATTATGGTCGCAATTATTTCGATCATATGGACTCATGGACTCATTTGGACGTAGCAAATGATACAAATTAATTACACATTTAACAATTTATAATTTTTCAATTAGTTATTTGTGTCTTAATAAACTTTAATGAGCTGGCGAATGGTAATTCCATTTATATTATCACTGGTGTTTATAATAGTCTAACAATTTCAACATCTTGATTTTATTACATTATTATATTTAAATGTACAATATATCCATCGACCTGTGTACGTTTAAGCGTTATCACAAAATAAATTATTATTGTTATTATATCGTTTTTCTACGTGTAATACCACATAGGTGTTCGAGTATCAATGTTTGGGTTTTTATTCCTTTCTTCTAACCGACAAATGACATTCAGAAAATATAATTGTTTGAAGTTGTTGGCTACAAACTGATGATTTTTAATCTAGATTTTTAGTTTTCTATGAAGATATATAGAATATTAGATACGAGGTATCACGTTTAAAACGACATTGCTTATTAATACTTCCTGTAAATATTTATCATAAGCAGTAAATGTTTTAGCAATATGTTAAAATGGAATTATTGCAATATTAACTCACCAACACCATATCTACTCATACAGTTATTTTAAAGTAGAGTAATTACATTATCTACACACAGTGTATGGTATTGATAGTTTATCAAAGGATTCAGTCTGTGTTTTGTTAAAAACCTAAAATACAGAAAAAAATATATTCATCACGGTTCCATTGTAAATGTTTTTGAGGCTTTTTGCAATAATAACAATTTATAAAACTATTCTGTGTTCATTTTGGAAATTCAAATAAAATACAAATAGGGCAATATAAATATTAATCTCTTATTCCTATTTCTATTCTATCTCTAAGGGATTAAACTTAAACGACTATCATCCATCAGTACAGAAGAAGTTTAGAATATCATAACATAACACCCTGTATTGCATTTCCAAAGTGAGATGCAGTGTGCTCTCAGACACTGAAAAATATAAACATATGTACTTTATGTTTAAATAATTTATAGATTTTATAAGTGTTTTTCAATTTTTATTTTTAATTATAATTATATTTCTGATATAAAATCAAAATCCCCGGATAAACCTCGGGCCGATAGCCACATTAAATTGAAATATAATAATAATAATACATAATCATGTATTCCCATAAAACAAAATACAATGCAGAGGATGTATAAAAAAAGGTAAATACGTGTATAATACATTTATAAGTAAATTTATAAATTGATATACATAATCGTAAAGAATTCGCAGTTTATCTGGAAAATATTTTTGAACTCTTGAATTCCATACCTGAATTTCGTTATTTAAATATTTGTTTCCACGTTTATGGTATAACTTATAATACATTGCGGTATAATTATTATAAAATAGTATATTAATTAACAAGCACGTAATGTAGGTTATAACTCACGAGTATGAATTTTAAGTACGAAATCATCCGAGTGAATTATAGCCAAATCGAGTCAAATGCAACTTTTGTTCTATAACTTTTTAAATAAAACAATTCTTATTAAGAAGAGCGTTGTATTTTAACAGAATATTGACTTGATTTAACAGTAAAACATTGCGGTGATGACAGGTGTTTTATTTTCACAATACAGGCATGTGTAATTATGAACAACATTATGTTACCATAGTTACATAATGAATGTATTATTTATGACTCATTGATAAGGGGATACGCTGATAAGGGGTTGTCAAGCTTAACACATTTGACAATCGTAATAGCAATACATTCTAGTCGGAGATTTCAGATATGATAATTAAATCGGTGGACGCTGATAATCATGGTCTCAACAACGACACAGTATTGCGCATCTGTCTGCGAAAAACTTGCAAAATGCGGATGCAAAGCAAACATTAATAATAATAATATAAGGGGATAAGGGGCTAAGAACCCTAAATAACAATGACAAATTAGATTTAATAACACTCGTTCCCCAAAACGCACATTATAACACAACGTCGATTTTTTCAAGCCAAATACTAAAAATAATTGAAATACAGTGTTGAAAATTATAAAATTTACTGTTATTATTGTCGTCACTTTGGCATATACCTACATTGCAAAGCCAAAATCCAAAATAAACTAATCTGTGTGGCATCCGATATTGTAATTCGCAAGATATTTCAGGAAATTGAAGAATGTGGATTCTTTTCCCTCATGATTAGCGAAGCTCGATGTTACAATAGCTCGATGTTACAATAGCAAATGTCCATTGTAGTTCGATACGCCAAAGGATTAGAGATAGATGCACGTTTTTTTAGGTTTTGTAGACTACTCTGTTCTCAGGGCTGCATCTGGTCTTTATTCTTTAATAATTAAACATCTGAATACTTTAGAACTAAGTGTTTCAATTATAGCTCAATCGTATGATGGTGCTAGTGTCATGGCTGGAAAAAATGAAGGACTGCAAGCGAAAATAAGAGTTAAAAATCCGCAAGCAATTTACACACATTGTTTGGCGCACAGAGTGAATTTAATTGTAGTTGTTGATACGTGGAAATCAATATCAGGATCAACACATTTTTTTATGTTATTGATACCCATTTTTCGGAACCCTGGAATCATGAAAAATTCGAAGAAGTTCATAATAAGCTAGGATTAAAACTAAAAGAAATTCATAATCTTAGCATAGTTGCCTAGATGGAGTTGCCGGTTCAAAAATTGTGACAATTTAATTAAAATGCTATAAAGCAATATCTAGAGCAAGAAATCTCGGAGGCAAAGACTGTGATTCAGTGGAAGCTATAGGAATACTCACATGTATATGTAACGCTAAATTTGTGGTTTTCTTTTTTGTAAATCATCTTATTCTGAGCATGGTGAACCCTCTCAGCCTAGGATTTTAGAATCCAAATTCTACATTCGACAAGACAAGTGAAGAAATTAAATCCACTGTTTCAGCATTGGAATCTCAGTTTTGTGTGCAAAGATTATAAAGTTCGCTGAACAATTTGATGTACAGGTGAATTAACAAAAAACAAACGGGAAATGATTTTTTTTTCTAACTATGTTTAAGTATTTGGCAATCAATTGTCTGCTTGTCAGTACATATCAAAAAATGTTCTACCAATTTACACCAATCTTTACATTGATAGATTTAATCGAAAAAGGTTTTCTAAAATTTCTAAAATCAATATAAAAGTTATTTCAAGAAAACAGAACAGACGTTTCAAATGCAATGCATACGGATTTTATGCACACCGTGCAAAGTACTTGCTCCTTTTCTTGTTCAAAATAAAATTTGCTTCCTCCCAATATGTATGCTTTGGTCAACCACCACTCATTTTTAAAACAATTTCTCAAACAAATATTAAAAAAAGATAAAGGTAGAATAGTCTTCCACCTAGAAAATGGTAGGAAAATTAAGAACGTAGCGGTGCAATTATAAAATAATGTATGTGAAATAATGTATGTACTGACATACATAGGTCAATTAATTCTAACCTGCTTCTAAAAAAACCGTTTGAAATTCCGTTCTATGACAAAGTTAAAAATAAACGTGTAATTTCTTTGACATTTCCCTTTAAGGGCATTTTAATGTAAGATTTAGAGATCTCAAGTTTGCCAAACGTGTTGACAGTGTTGAATCTGTCATAAGAAGGCGGTAAAGCCTTCTTAGAACATTATTGAAAAATTGTTTAAAATAGATTTAGAACTTCTCCGAGCCGAAATTAAAATACAATACCAAACAAATTATTAAAAACAAGCCAAATATTGGGCTAACAATATAAAAAAATGATGAACAGGGTTGGGTAGGTAGAATAGACTATGTACATTACACGGTTTTCTACACGTCGAACACTGTGTAATTTACATGGACAGTTTTCTACATTTTCTTATAAAACTATAAGAACTATAAGTAACTGTAAGAAAAGGTTGTAAACATTTATAAAATGTTAAAAAAATAATCAAAAACTTGTAGAAAACGTTTTATTATTCATTACTTAATTTATAAATATAACTCACGGTTAATAAAGAACGAATAAACATTAAAAAAATATTATCCATTAAGCATTAGTTAACTAAAATAACAAACAACTACTAAGGTATTGTTTATACAGAACATTAGTTGAAATTTGTGACATACATTGCGTGTATACATCATATAATATCTCAGTATTCATCAGTTTTGTTACTGTCATATAGCCTGCATGGAATTTTTACAAACATTTCTAAAATCAATAAAAAAGTTGTTCAAGAAAACATAGCAGAAGTTTTAAATGCTGTTTTTACCTGTGTGCTTTTAATCTGTTTTTATATGCATTTTTACGGATTATATGCGCACCGTGCAAAGTGCTTGACGCGCTCCCAATATGCATGCTTGGGTCAACCACCACTCATTTTAAAATAATTTCACAAAAAAATATTCACAAAACAAACACGTTTTAACAACTAAAAAGATGTACGAATTTTGCTTTGATGGCAAAACAGTTTTCTACACATGAGTATTCTACGTAATTTACATCAATACTGTTTTCCACTGTGTTTTGTACGTGTAATGTAGAAAACTGTTTTGTACGTGCCATTACCCAAAACTGGTTAATTTTTTAAAACTCTTTAAACTTTTTAAACAATTTGCTATATTGCTTCTTGTAAGTTCTGCAGGTTGAGAACGCAGTTTTTCAGCCTTAAGGAGAATAATGTTCTGGCTGAGAACTAGAATGAATCAGAAGAGATTTCATATCCTCTCTGTTTTACATATAGAAAATTACCTAACAAAAGCAGTTGATCCAAAAGAAATTTTGAATATTTTTTCGAAGAAAAGAGGAAAATACAAATTGTATAATTAATAAGATTTTGCTAAATCTATTATACCGGTGGTGATTCGGACAATGTACCATAGGGATTTACAAGTCAAATTTTATATCTTTAAATATTGTCTTCCCTAATTATTTTAGAGAAAAACTATAATGCAAATTCTTCAATTCTGACAACGAATTAGAAAACAATCTTGTATGATACACGTTAATAAAGCAATTTTATTCACTTATGCCATAAATAGCTATTCTTTGCTTTTTATTTTCAATTCACCTATAATTTTTTTAAAGGTTAACTTCCATTTATGGATAATGAAAACTAAAAAGTAATAGCATTAGTTGACGCAGTATTTTTTGTTCTACAATGGAGTTCATAACAGTTGTTCTTTAAAATAATTACGAAAGTCAATATTTAAAGATTTAAATTTGTATAGGAGTATATTATACATGGTGTCCAAGATAAGGATCAACAGCATGGGGATCTCGGAAACCGCAAAAGTTACAAAACCGGTCAAATGAGAAAAAAGTTGGTCAATTTAGTGGTTAGTGATATCATTGTAATATTTTGTTCAGAAAACCAGAAAATTCCACTTACTTCCGGAGATATTCGACAAAATCCGAAATTTTGCGACATCGTTTTTATGTTTTGCTGAAGTTATTTGAAAAAGTATAAAAAAACAAAAGGCACTTTCTCATTGCCACTTTTTTAGCTCTACAAGACATGGTTTATAAATTTTCAGCACTACGTTTCGTTTCCAAGAAATCATCATCAACTTTATATTTTTATATGGCCCGTAAATAAAGTACACTCTGTAATAAATAGCATTTCCTATTACGAATTCAACTATTTATATCACAGTATGATTTCTCATGTTTTTATTCAGAAAACAAAGCTTGTTAATATATTTCGAACATTTTGGTGTAGTAGGCGTGTAGTAGACGAAGACAACTTTTATTACCTAATTTTATGAGTTTAAAATAATTAAATGAACAGAACAATTCTCATAATACCACAGTGAAACACATAATAAGTGTGGTTCTGAATAACTATAATGTTTCTATGTTTACCGACTGTTCGTGCTAAATTGTTTTTTGTTACTATTTTAGTACCTATTCAGGGTTAAAATTAAGTAATAATTGTTGTCGTCGTCGTCATTAAATCAACAGAACAATTCTCATATCTCACAGTAAAAAAATAATAAATGTAGTTCTAAATAACTATAATGTTTTAATGTTTAGCAACTATTCTTGCTAAATTATTTTTTGTTACTATTTGGGTATATATTCTGGGTTAAAATTATGTAATAATTTGTGTCTTAGTTGCCATTAAATGAACAGAACAAATCTCATATCACAGTAAACAAATAATAAGTGTGGTCCTAAATAGCTATAATGTTTCAATGTTTAACAACTATTCTAGGCAAATTATTTTTAGTTAGTATTTTGGTACCTGTTTTGGGTTAAAATTAGATAATTTATTTTTTCTTGGTAATCATTTCAACACTTACTACAAGAAAATGTTCGAAATGTATTAACAAGCCTTATTCCAAATAAAAACATTAGAAACCATACTGTGATATAAATAGTTGAATTCGTAATAGGAAATGCTATCTAATACAGGGTGTGCATTTTTTACGGGCTATATAAATAAATTAAGTTGATGATAGTGTCTTCGCAACGAAACGTACTGAAAATTTGTAAACGCTGTCTTATAGAGCTAAAAAATGTGGCAATGAGAAAGTGCTTTTTGCTTTCTTATACCTTTTCAAATAACTAATAAGTAACTAATAAATAATTATTTAAAATAAAATATTTCAGAAAAAAATAAAAAATATATCGCAAGATTTCGGATTTTGTCGAATATCTCGGGAAGTAAGCGGAAATATCTGGTTTTCTCAACAGAATGTTACTAAATTGCGCATTTTTTTTTGTAATCCCCATGCTGTTGATCTTTATCTTGGACACCCTGTATATCGTATATATACAGTACGGTAGGCCATTTGAACCATTCCAGGGAAAACACGCCGAAGGTTTGTTCGATAGCGAAAATTGACAATAACAAAAGTAATATGGATATAAGGGGGAGAACTGAGGATGATCTTTAACTTGACCTTGAAGGTGACTTTCAAGGTAATTCCAAGCCAACCCTAAATATTTTTTAAATGGTAAGCCTAATTTTGAATTTTTCTTTTGAAAGAGGGCATCATATTAGAAGGTATAGTTGTGCAAAAATTTCAAAACCTTACATAAGAAAATTTAAAAAAGACTAATTTAAACCTGCAAACGTTCACTTTCAAGGGAAACTAAAGATATTTCTGACATAATAAAGCCGTAATATGGCAAGCCGTTGACAAAAATAAATAATAAACAATAAAGCAATTATAAGGTTTTTGAATTAAGAAAAATTAAAAAAAATATGCTCAAAGAAATTTCCATTTTGCTGGATACATAAATTAATTTGACAATTTGACAATCAAATTGTCAACAGTTTTTTTAAATTAATTTAATCTTATAATTGTTTTCTTAATAATAAATCAAAAACCTTTTTTAGGAAAAAAATTGTTTATTCTTCATTGTTTATTGTTTATTATGATCAACGGCTTGCCATATACGGTTTTATTATGTTGGTAGCCGGAACTATTGTTTAGTTGCTATGAAAGTGAGCGTTTGAAGTTTTTAATTAGTCTTCTAGTAAACCATTCTTTTTTTTTTCTCGAAAATTTTCTTATGTAAGGTATTACAAATTTTACACAGTACTAATATGAGGACCCTATTTCAAAATAAAAATTTAATATGTAGGGTTACTATTTAAAATTTTCAAATTGGCCATTCAAATGAATTTGAAAGTCAACTTCAAGGTCAAGTTGAAGGTGAACATCAGATGCCACTCTTGTAGCCACACAAACTTTTGTTAGAGTCAATTTTCGCTACCGAAAATATCTTAATTACACCACTATACACGGTATAGTGTATAATAACAGAATATAAATAATTGTATCCAATACTGTTTCCTTTCCGTTTATTTTAATAAAGCATGTAGTTTTGCAAGTATTTTCGATAATCAACTCAGGGTTATAAACAAAATTTACAAAACATTTATTAATTGCCATCGAATTTATTTTAGTCTATAGCCACCCCCGCCAAATGAAAATCGTTCCGCCGCCACTGAGGGAATAGGATAAAGAATGGTCAAGGGAAAAAGACTTACAAACTTTTATCTCTTTCATAAATCGATTTCTAAATTTAATGCTGTTCAAAATATTTTATATGTATCTAGAAATACAATGATGCATAGAATATAAAATAAAAATAAAAATTGAAACACAGAATGCATTTTGCTTTTATTTACTTTACTTTATTTTACTTTACTTAAACATGCCTTTATGCAAAGAGTTATATCCTTTCTTAGATGACCTGTATACGAGTCTTGTTGTAGAAAAGTATGCTGGGTGTGTTTTGGGGATGTCTAAGTTGGGTCATACACTTTCTTAATTTTTGATGATAATTAATTAATACATAGTTATTTATGAATTAAGGGAATAAACAAAGGTTTTAATCCCGAAGCCGTAAGTTATGCCTGAGCGACTGTAGGAAGCGAGGGCATTTTCGACTGAGGAATTATTGAGGTTAATTCCTGAATTTCATACAACACCGACATTTCTCCCGGTTCTCCCGACCGTTAAATTTACTTTTTTTTTTCGATTTTCAATTTGATAGTTGAAATACTCGTTGAAATTATCATAGCGACAGCATAGCTATATAGCATAACTGTCATATTGACATTTTTAACGTCAAATTAGCAAGAAAAATCGCAGCATATTATGTTCCATAATCTTTTCACCTTTCTAAATTTAGACTGCCATCTTTATTGCATTGCTGCATCCCGACACTATTCAGTGCCGTTAGTAAACATATTCTAATTGTAGCAACAATCAAAGATTGGAAGGTACAAAGAAGTGGAAACTGATCCATTACTCTCCATTACAGAGAGGACTATACACGCTTGGTTCCTTTCAGAGCATGTAATTAGTAATTTATAGTACATTAGGTAATGTTGTTAGAAAGCTCGCCGCAGAGGATCGCACACATTCGGTTGTTGTCGTAAACATTTGGTGACTTTCTATTATGTTTACCACCAGGTCCGAGTGTGCGCAGTTCATTCCAGTCCATTCAATTGACTCGTTCGGTTGGATAACCGGTGATCTCCGGTTGACAGTTAAAATTTTTAATTTGTAGTTCTTTATTGTCAGCATTTGCCGAAAAAATGTGCATAGAAATTTTGAACCATTGCAATTTTTCGTCAAATTTTCATTTTCCTTTACAAAGTTTTCTCCTTCGCATGTTTGTAGCAATAATACCTATCTCTATATTTCTTATTTAAGAGTATAATCATACAGTAGGATTGAATGTGTGATGTCACAAAAATGTCAAACATAAATTGTTAACTATCGTATTTCTTTCTGTGACAACATTATTTTAGTCATTATTCAGACATTTTAAGAGTGCGGCCCAAAGAAGACACAAAAACGTGCACGATATACATCCAATTAGCGACGAACACAGAATAATTTGTTAAGCTACACAATTAGTTATATCCAGGAGTTTTTTGCTGTAAATGAGGCTATCTGCAACATTCGCCCCCGTTTCCATCCTGTGATAAACTTGTGAACACGTATTTTCTAACCTTGTGAATATGTCTGTCCGGCAGATAACTAAGTTCATCGTAGTTTGTCAACTAGGTTTATCTAAATATACATAATTTAGAAGGTACTATTTCCACAAAGTTACGTTGCAACGTCTGTTGTTGCAATAAATAATATTAACATCAATTACAATCTCTTACTAATTGCAGTAAATTGCTTCTCGAAATACCCAGTTTTTTGTCTTTTCATTGCATTCACCTGCAATAGCATAGCTTCACATTTGCATGACTAAATCAATTATCATACCGATATAAAATGCAAATTACACTATCCATGTGATTCTCATGAGTGCAGTATAACTGTTTTCAAGGTAAATAATCATTCGTGTGTAATGCATGCAGATTGAAAGAAAATAATTGTACTACTTGCTGACGTATTTTTAGATCCATATGCTTGTAATGTGGAACAAACGAGAATTTGTTATGATTTTCTAATAGTGGACTGCATCTGAGGTTTTTACTTTCTCCATATTACCTGCGTGGGAAAGTATGGTTTCATGAAACTTCAGTTTCCTGACAAATATAATAATTTTCATATATTATGTACAATATATGAACAGTTTTATGTAATAACCACCGATTTTTTTTCGAAAACATTTAGATGTTCAGGTGATTAGATCTAATACAGTATGTAGTATGTATTATAATATAGTACTATAATACACATTTAGGTTCAATATCTGATGTACTGTGACTAATCTACTGTGATGATCTTTGCGATTGAAATGTACATTTAAATAATAAATGCTTTTTTTTTGGGAAAATTGAAAACTGTATAATACTTCAAACTCACAACTATATTAAGTCTAATCGGTTCAATACTTCTTAAAACAAATGAATAAAAGTTTGAAATTAAGATTATTGAATATATAAATTCGATATTTTTACGATAAAAAGTCGAAAACTTCTACCAAGCGGTTACTCTGATCTATTTTGGTTTTTTGTCAATAATTTGGAAATTAATAATTGTAGATAAGATATGTTTAAACGTACGGTACTAATTTCATACATTACATTTTCAGCTTTAGATTTTGAATTATTTTTTTTATATTCACATTATTCACATTAAGAAGCAAACGAGATGGTGGAGAGAAGAAATGAAAGAGGAAATAATAAATAAAAAGCTGGCCTGGAAGCAATACCTAAAACAGAAATGATAAATCAGAAATCAGACGAAAAATATGATTCGGAAAGCCGAAAGAAAGTCAAAGAAGTAGTACTAAAAGCGAAACAAAAGTCATGGGAAGAATTTGGAGAAAGACTGGAAAGAAATAGCAGAGAAAACCAGAAGTTATTCTATAATGTTATCAAGAGCTCCAGAAAAGAAAAACAAAAAACAGACAAACTATGAAATCAAGAACAAACAAGAAAATATATTAAGGGAAGATGAAAAAATTATGAACAGATGGAGGGAATATTTCATGGACTTATTAAATGCTGAGGAAAACAATGATAGAGAGATAGAAGAAATTACACAAAACAAAAAACAAAACCGAGAACGAAGAGATGACAGAAAAAGAATTAGACATAGTAATTAAGAGCCCGAAAAAACGGAAAAGGACCAAATATCAGCAGAAATGATGAAAACCATCGGCGAAAAAGTAAATAAACTACTATTTAAAGTATATAATGGAGTATGGGAAGAGGAGCGAATACCGGACGACTGGAGGACCGCACTTGTGGTACCAATATACAAAAAAGGCGACAGAAAAGAATGTGGTAACTGTAGAGGCATCAATCTAATAAGTACTGGAATGAAAATATTAGAGAAGATTATAGAAAACAAAATAAGGACAACAGTAGAAACGACATAACACGAGGCACAACGTGGTTTTCGGAAAGGGAGGAGTGTACAAGACCACATTTTCACAATCAAACAGATCATAGAGAAGAAACAAAAACAAAATAAAAAAGTATACATGGGCTTCATAGACATAAAAAAAGCATTTGATACGGTCAACAGAAAGAAACTTTGGAAAATATTGGAAGAAAGAGGTTTCAGCGCGAAAATCATAAACATTATCCATATGATATACGAAAACAACAACAATATAATAGTGTACAACAACAACGAATCAAAGTGCTTCAAGACCAAAGACGAGCTGAGACAAGGAGGAAGGCTAAGTCCGATTCTATTTATCATCTAGATGGACGAGATAATAAGAAAATGCCAAACGGAAACAAGAGAAATGGAAATAGGATACAAAAGAATGAGGAACATCAGTGTGAAAGAAGGAGCGTTCGCAGACGACGTTGTATTACTGGCGAATGAAGAAACAAAATTACAAAAGAACTTGGAGATACGGGAAGAGATACTTAAAAAGTACCAAATGGAAATAAATACGGATAAAACTAAAGTAATGGTAGTGGGAGGTATGGAAGCGATGAACATCAAATTAAAAGACACCAAAATTGAACAAGTGGAGGAAATTAAATACTTGGGGGTAGTATTCAACAGTAACGGGGAACAAGTGAGTGAGATTGACATGAGGATTAAGAAGGCTACACGTACTTACCATGAACTGAACAAAACCATCCTTCGCAGAAAAGAAATATCGACCAAAACAAAAACTAAGTTATACAAGACACTGCTAAGACCAGTATTAACTTTCGGATGTGAGACGTGGAATCTGAAAAAGAGGGAGAAGGAAATTATACAAGCTATGAAAATGAAATACCTGAAAAAAACGAAAGGGGTAACAAAATTCGACAAGATCAGAAGCTCAGTAATAAGAAATAAACTGGAAATAGAATCGACCCTGGAATTTATTGAAAAGAAACAGTTAGGATGGTTGGGTCAAATGCACAATATGAAAGAAGATAGACAACCAAAACATGAGTGGGTAAAAAATGAGGTAGAGCAAAGAACACCTGGGACGCCACGATTAAAGAGATATTAACAAAACGAGGACTAATAACGATACAAGCAAAGAACATGACAAACGATCGAAAGAAATGGAACAAATTTACATAAAACTAATGGAAAGAAGAAATTGAGAAATGTAAAGAAAACACCTACACTAATTGGTAGAAGGTGTAATGATAAATATATACAGGGTGAGTCAATAGGACGGGCAGGCTCGATTACACCTACACCGTTAATGATATCGAAATGAACCAAAATACACTGCAAACAAGAGGCCAAAGTGCAGTTTGTAAAATTATTTTGCCATATACAGGGTGTTTCATTTTTGCAGGGCAGCCTTCGGCGTAGTTTTTAATGGCGCCACCTGTATATATTTAGATATTTGAATTTGCCCTTTTTTGGGCTTTTTCCAATCATTAAGTGCTTGTGGATATCTTTGAGTGGCGTTTTCATCTCCGGATTATAAATTAATATCTTCAAGATAAGTGATCAAAGTATTGTCTTCACACATCAATTTTCCTAAATTAAAATATTTTGCTGCAATTTTACACATTTGCTCGTTTTTGGTTGAGAGTCATAGTGAGAGTTCACTTTAGCAGTAAATGGTTTATTTTTATTTTTAGAATTGTTGTCTTGACCTAGGCAACTGCTGTGAATTCTGCAATAAGTAGTTTATATCCGACATTCCTGGCCCACTCCCGTATTTTATGGTGGCCCATTAATGTATGTCCCGGTGTACGAACTGGTATGACCGGCATACCAATTCAATCACCAAATAACTTGTTTCGAATATTCCTTTCGGTTGGCTTGGGTATGCGTACACATGTACTGATAAGAAGCAACGAGTTACCATAATGTTATGACTGAAACACATTTCCTAATTACGTGAGAAAGTTGTGCTCCCGTTGAAAGTTTATCCAGCTCGAAGATACGAAACATACGCGCGTTGCAAGATTGGTGCCAGTGGAGTTGGTTGACCTCTTCCATAACTACAGGTGTGGTGCTGCACTCTCCGTTACGCCAGACACTCGGAAGTGCTATTGTTATCACCGGAAGCGGTGCCATTGTCGCACGGATTTTCTTCGCCATCTTAATCCATCCGGAAGTTTCCAGAGTGGATTCCACCTCGAATTCTGTCTTCGCACCGCTCACGTTAACATTAGGCACAGTTGATAGTTTCGTAATGAGCTTGGGCCTGGTTTGAATTATTAAGGTCACGAATAATTAGTCGCCATAATTGTACGTGCGCGTACTGTGCAATGGACGTGGCTCTTTATATGGACATTTTGTGCCGTTAGAAAGTACGCATTATGAGGGATATGCAAACGCACGTAGATAATGAAATCATAAAAAAAATATATAAACGGTGTAAGTATTTAAAAACTATTGCCGACAAGAAGTGGCTATCGTAAACATAACGCTTGCTTTAAAATTTTGGTTTGAAATGTGGAATATGGAGTACGTATATGTTATAATTAGAAATAGCAACTGCATTAAAACTTATCGTTCTGTTAAGTGCGTGGTGGTTAGAACCCACTTCCTTCTATATTTTATCAAAGGCTGGATAGATCAAGCACTTGAATTAAATTTAATGTAGTACCTGATTAAGGTTAATATTAGTCCAACTGTCCAACGCTAATTCCTTGGTGATGTGAGGTAGAAAGCAAGAAGTAGAAGAGTACTGCTAAAATACTACGAAACTCTATAAATTGATTTAATCTGCTGTAAAACAAAATACATTTTTATGATTAAAAAATAATCAATAAACTGCCTTTAACTAAAGTAAACACAATGTAACTCAACTTTTTGCCCATTAATCACATTTGAAGTTAAAGAAAAACACTATCATTTGGGCTTTATTTTGATAAAGACGATTATCAAAAAGACATTCTCAACATCTTCAACAAAATCAAGCAAGAGTGAGACCAAATACTTCATCCAGTGCATAATTATAAGATGCAGTATTTTCTTCTTGTGTTATTCTTTTCTGTTGATTTTTTTAGGTGTTTGCTGCCATCCTTTTTATAAAAAAAATATCTCTAGTACATAAATTATATTGAAATACGGTATATTAATAGAATATATTATATTAAAATAAAATATTGTTCGGTTGAACATCATCTCCATAGACCGGTACAGATCAAGAGGGTTTCGTCAGTCCAGTGTTGTCCGTAGATGATCCCCAACGGCACAATTTAAATAGTTTTTAGATCCTGCTAAACGTATCAGCATGTAACTGCTACACATTGTCGAAATCAATTAGAATATATTAGATCGAATAATAGTAGTAGTTTGAACATTTATTCCATATATATATATATATATAATTTACAACATGCTTAATATACATACATATAACATAACTACATTTATAGATAATGTGATACATGATATATGGAATGGGCTATCGACTTTCGTTTTTCGGCCCATGAAGTATTGTGAATATGAATGATTGTCTAATAATATTAGTTCGTGAGTTAGTTACTGTCTCGATCGTTTGTCAGTCTTACGTACCATGTTTGGGGGGGATATACTCTGATTTTTCTAAACTGGCGTGCACGTCATCAAACAGCTGTGCGATGAGGTTTTTTCGTACCAACGTGATTGTTTTCGAGAATATGCATAACAATAGTTTAAGAATCGAAATTAATCTAAAGATCATTTGTTACACTGATCACCGGTGGTTATAAATAGGTAATCGGTGTATTAACCGCGGACACAATTTTCGCCTCCCAATCATGTAATAAATCATGTTATGTTGGCAACGGCGATATTTTCTCGGCGACGATGCCACATCTTTTTCACTAATGCTTCAAACTTCTTTGACGTCTAACTTGTTACATTTGATCGATTATTACAATGCATATTTTGCCATTGTAGATGTTAAACCATAACCACAAGATTGATATCTGTACGATAAACGGTAGAGAAGTCGATGAATTTGATACGAACCGCGCACTGTCGCACAAGATTGCACGGGCGCAACAGCTGATTGCAGCCATTTTTAAATACCCAGGACAACTGGCAACCTTGTAAAATTGTGCCATCATTATTATGATTATTATTTTGATGACGTGCACGCCAGTTTAGAAAAATCAGAGTATATTTGAATTTAGGAGTCTGGTTGATGTTTCGGGTATGGATGAAGGGTGTAATAGAGGGAATGTTAGTTGCTTTGTGGGTGAGTCTAGTTAGAAGCACTTCGTGTCTGAGTGACAGTAGAAGTATTTGGGGATCGAATAATAATAATAATAATAATACTTACTCAAAAACTATATGTTTATGGTAATATTGAAGTTTTTGATGATACAAAAACGTTAGCTGATTCGAAAATCAATTTATCTCTCTGCGTTGCTTTTTTGCAAATACATTTTTGTAATGTAATTTAGCTTCATGCATGTACGAGCAAGTAACTGTACAACCGTTTACTTACTTATACGTTATACGTATTTCATATTGACTTCACAGAATCCCAGTAACGCCCAGCGGCATCGAATGCGATTTTCATGTAAGCTGGTCAAATGACCTAAAACAACTTTCATGAGACGAAATGATAAAAGCATTTAATACTTTCATCTATAATACGCGACATTTTCTTTAATATAATTATGGGTTTATGCTGAAGGAGTCCAATTTAATTTGATTAAAGGTCAATGTTCCGTCTGAGTATATGTATGTGTCTTATATGTGATTTAAATGTAATTAAAATCTAAAGAGTGGAAGGAAAGAAATACTTATAAACTTCCTCAAAATTGGAAACAAAATATATCTTATGTAATTAATGCTGCTTCAAAATGTACTTATAATAATTAAATGTAACATGAGTTAACATATACATCTAGTAGTTCCCCCTGAAATGTTCACCGTTTTTAATATTCATTCTATCCCAAAATTTTCCTTCGATAGTTAACCACATGTTATAAATTATCTAGAACGCAATCTACTAATATCAGAAAATTAATTGATAATTTGTCAGTCAACAAGTCTCCTAACGTAATAACGCTCCTTTCCGGATTGGCATAATACCAACTAAAATATACCGATAAATTATTGCTAAGATTTGCGTCATAAGAACAGAAAAAAAATCTGCGTGTGCGTAAATAATTTGCCGTATGCTTCTATTTACTTTAACCGATAGTTTGTATACAGGTGTACAGTTTTAGCTATTTTATGATATTTTCAATGTTCTCCAAAAACATGACATGTTTATATTATACTGCATGTTACCAACTAAATTGCACCTACTGAAATATTCTTTCAAAAGAAAAGAAAATCTGCGTATGTGTAAATATACATGGTGTTCAAAGTCCAACATTGCTAACTCAGTTATTATTAATGTTGCAGAGTCGGATAAATTAGCAAAGAAATATTATATTAACTTTAGGGTAGTAGTGTACTAACATTTTGTCTTTACATTTAAATATACAGGGTGTCTCTAAATTACGTGGACATAGCTTAATCACAGATTACTGAAATAAAAAAAAGACGATTTAACAAAACTTATCTATATATAAATGCGTTTGGTTTAGCCAGTATTCAGCTTCAAAGTTAATTTAAAAAAAAACAAAATTTGCTTATAACAAGAGAACGTTTACATTGATTTGGTTGTTTGTTATGACACTCTATACGGGTATAACTCATATTTTGACATAATATTGTTATTATCAATAGATCGGTTCTGTACAAAACAAGGGTGGCCCAACATTAATTATTCATATTTTTTAATGACAAAGCAAATAACTTTAAAAAATTTAAATCGGACGCAGGCATTCATTATTAAGTTTTTTTGTATCCTTATAGTTTTTGATTTCTGTTACAGTTTCGGCACAAAAAAATAAAATATGAGTGACTGCCCTACACTCGTTTGGAAACAAATGTAATCTAGTTACCGGGTTGATGATGGTTTATTCACAATAATGAATATAAAGTACACTTAAGCCTAGAAAACAGATGTGTTCCTGGTTTTAGGATTTTAGGAGCCCTAATAACAAGGAAGAAATTTTGGAAATTATAGCAATTGCTTCATTAATACGATATCCAAATAGTGTAAGAGCTTTTACCAGCTGATTATGACCTACGTTTTGCGTTTTGCCGATTTATTCAGGTAAAAAGAGCTGAACATATACTTTTTAACCCGAAAATTCTATTCACTGATGATTTGTTTCCAAACGAGTGTCGAAACTGTAAGTTTTTGTGTCGAAACTGTAACAGATATCAAAAACTATAAAGATACAAAAAAACTTAATAATGTATACCTGCGTCCGATTTGATTTTTTTTTAAATTATTTGCTTTTGTCATTAAAAAAATGTGATTGTATTAATGTTGGGCCTCACTTGTTTTATACACAACCGGTCTACTGATAATAACAATATTATGTCAAAATATGAGTTATACCCGTATAACGTGTCTAACCAAACAACATCCAAATCAATGTAAACATTCTCTTTTTATAAGCAAATTTTGTTTTTCTTTTAAATAACTTTGAAGCTGAATACTGGCTAAACCAAACGCATTTGAATATAGATAAGTTGCGTTAAATCGTCTTCTTTTGATCCCAGTAATCTGTGGTTAAGCCATGTCCACATAATTTAGAGACACCCTGTATTTTCAAATATGTAACAATATACCGGACGTTCCATTTTAAACAATGTTGTTTCTTTGAATAACTCGAAACCCTGATGTTCAATTATTTTTCTGATGTTACCATCTTAATCAGCAGAAAAAAATACCAAGTTCCTACTTGATTTTTCTAATTTGACCAACTTCGTAACTTCAATAATACCAAAGTTAGCAATGGTGGTCCGATAACTTCGAACACCCGGTATATGCCATATTTACTTAAATGAACAAGAGTAAATTTATTTAACAGTTTTATTATTGTTTCCCATTTTCCCATAAACATGACAGTTTCAGTGAACTTTTCGAAATATCATTTTTGTAAGAAACGCCCATATCAATAATAATCATAATAATGATGGCACTATTTTACAAGGTTGCCAGCTGTCATGGGTATTTAAAAATGGCTGCAATCAGCTGCTGCGCCCGTGCAATCTTGTGCGACAGTGCGCGGTTCGTATCAAATTCGTCGACTTCTCTGTCGTTTATCGTACAGATATCAATCTTGTGTTTATGGTTTAACATCTACAGTGGCAAAATATGCATTGTAATAATCGATCAAATGTAACAAGTTAGACGTCAAAGAAGTTTTGTTATTCACACATGTATGAGCATGTGTTAGTGAAAAAGATGTGGCATCGTCGCCAAAAAAATATCACGGCTGCCAACATAACATGTTTTTTTACATAATTGGCAGGCGAAAATTGTATCCGCGGTTAATACACCGACTACCTATTTATAACCACCGGTGATCAGTGTTATGTAACAAATGATCCTCAGATTAATTTCTATTCTTAAACTATTGTTATGCATATTCTCGAAAACGATCATATTGGTACGAAAAAACCTCATCGCACAGCTGTTTGACGACGTGAACGCCAGTTTAGAAAAAATAGAGTATACATTCGCACCGCATTAGGATGTCTAATTCATGGTTCATTTTAACTCTACAACGGATTTATTTAATCAAAATTCTACGTTTCGCAATTTTTCATGATAAATATAAAAATATTTAAAAGTTTCTAAGTAATTCAACCGAAAACTCGCAATAAATTCGCAATCGAAATGAAATTTCAATTACAAATATGAAAAATCTGAAAATATATCAAAGTTGACCAAACATTGGATATTAAACTTCGCAATAAATTTCAATATTTTGGAGAATTTCCATTAAAAATCGGCAAAATCTAAAAATATCTATAAATTTGTTAACTATTGAACCGAAAATTAAGTACCTACTAAAATTCTTCATTTCGCAATATGTTCCCAAATTTCTCCGAATTTTCCATTGGATTTATAAAAAAATCTAAATTTCTGAAGTATTGATCCGATATTCTGCGTTTTACAATTTTCGATTTTAAACATGAAAATATCATAAAGTTCCCATAGTAATTTAATCGAAGAGTTTCCAAATTTCTATTGGAAATTTTTATTGGAAATATATAACACATTCGAAACTTCTATGACATTTCCATTGGTTATTTGGATACAAAATGTTACTCAAAAAGTTGACTTAAAATTTTATAATCAAATTCGCAATAGGTTTGAAATATCAATTAAAAATATAAAAATATCAATAGTTTCTACAGCAATTTAACCAAATTGAGAGCCGACATTATTCTATTCGCAATATGTACAAAACTTCCATTGGAAATATCAGAATCTGTATATTTCTGAGGTATTTAAAGAAAAAATTCTACGTTCGCAATTTTCCATTATAAATATAAAACAAGGTTTTAAAGTAATTTAATCGAAAATTGTGTGCTACTTTATGTTTCGTAATAAATTTCCAAAATTGAGTACTAAACTCTTCGTTTCACAAATTTCCAAATTTGTACGAAATCTAAGAAATCTATAAGTTACTGGAAAATTTAACCGAAATCTACGATTAGCAATTTTTCATTCAAGAACGATGAATATGGTTCAATATTTATATGTAATTTAAACGGATCTAACGGATCTAAAGTTAAACTTTTGTCAAACAAAAAATTATGAATTTACTAAATAACTAAATGTTTGTTGAATTACTAAAATACAAGATTTTGCAATGTGATCCAGTGTGGTAAGATTTAAATATAATCTGGATTATATTAACTTAGGAATTGTCCACAGCAGTTAATTGTTAATATCGATGCTAATGATGTTAATCTAGCGATGTAAATATCGAATATTTTAGAAATTCGATACAAACAATTACTAATGAGGAAATATTGACAACCATTTTTTAGAGGTGCTTCATGGGCACTGATCTCCACTTGTATTATTTTTCATTGAGCAACGGCTCATCCCAAATTAAAACACCTACAATAGCATAACCATCAAGTAATTGGAAAACTGGAAAGTGTCTTCATAATGACTAGAAAGTAAATAAGTAACCATTTCAGTGAATTATTTAATTATTACTTAAATTATACGTTATGAAGAAATATCAATTATTCAGTTTCAAAGTAACAAACGTCAAGCTCAATGTACTTCCAAGTACCAGCATTACCAAATACAATCTTATCTTTTCAACGCTATATCTCTTTGTGCGCTTCGTTTTTTACACAAACCAGCAAGTGCGCGATTTCCTTTACAACACTGTTCTGTCGCAATTGCAGAAATGTTCATTCTGTGTAACTTTCCACACAAAGAAATGTACAATTATGGTAATGAATTTCGGGCACCCTCGAAGCGTGATGCTTTCCTCTTGAAATATAAAAAAAAAATTATAAATAATAAAGGAAAATTATGCTGTTTCATTGAGCATGAAGTGCCTTCCTATGTAATAATTACTAGATCTTCTGTATGCCACAGGAGAACAATAACACTGTACAATTGTTTTGTGTATTCTTATTGAAACAATTGCATCGTTTATGCAATTATGTATTTGACAATAATAAAATATATAACTGCGAATGTGAAAAATGAAACTCGTGACATTAAACATTGTTAGATTGTTAAGTTAAATTTGGTTTGGAAGTGATATACAAAACTTTCCTTTATAGAGAAATATCTATTTGTATTATATCATTTCCTCCCGCGGATATTTGATGCCCCACGCGAAGCGGAGGGCATCAAAATCTAAGGGAGGAAATGGCACTTTGCTCCCGAGTAATACCTCCATATATTTTTTTCTACGACCATTCACAGTATTTTGACCTATCACATATGTATGATTTAGCAACGTGAATAAATAAATGAATATTATTATTATTATTACTATATAATGGTTTCATGGCATGGGGAAATATAATATGTAAAAAACAGGTTTTTTTTTTTGCTTTTTGCTCTAAATGTGAGTAAATGTGAAAGTGTTTAAAATATTTTGTTTGATTCAAAAAAATTTGTAGATATCCCATTAAAACCGCAAGTAGTGAAACAATATATATTAATTATTATTTATAAATGCTGAATGGAGACATTACGGTCTTTCTTCATAGAAAATATTATTTGCCATATGTAAATCATGAAGATTTGAAAGGTGAATATTATTCACGTTTCAAGTTTTCATAATAGGTATCTTTTTTTTAGAACTGTAACAAAGGTCCTCAGCTTCCCAAGTCTAAAATAAAAAATACTGTTTCATATTTTTATTTGCATACAGTTGGAACTAAAAAATATGTATTAAAATGTTATTTTCGGCATGTAGTTTTCTATTTAGACGAACACGATCTAGGCGGAGTCGTAAACGGTTCATAGCGTGAGATGCTGGGTAAACAATCCTCTCAATTTAGATTTATAGAAGATCCAGCTGGTCAAAACAAAATTATTATAAAGTAGGACGGGCTCGTTTGGCGGTGCGTATATTTAGAATTCAAGTTATATGTCCACTCTCTTCGCGTTCCAGATTTCATCGAAGTCAGACAAACTTTCTTCGCATTTTATTAAGTGGTTTTTATACGCACGTGATTACATGGCAGTAACACAAGTATGATTTTCTTTTATTGCTAGCGCCGAGGGTTATATGACCCGAGGCTGTAATAGTATTCACAACCGTGGTGTATATGTATACTATTTTTTCACTACTAGAATAATTACAATAATTTAAAATTAAATATTAAAATACAACAAACATCTGTCATTACATCAATCAAAATTTGACATTGATGTATTCAACGAATATAGGCGATTTACATCAAGGCGGCAGCGCCACGCTGGCGCATTTACGAACTAGCCATGGGGGGTATTTGAAGCTTCCACTCATGTGTTCTTATGTGTTTCTTGTGCTAAAGTGTGCGATTTGTATCAAATTCGTCGACTTCTGCCGTTTATCGTACATTTATCAATCTGGTGGTTATGGTTTAACATCAACAATGGCAAAATATAAAAGGGTTTGTACCGTATTCCTCCAATGCTGACAGTAACAAAAATCCTGACGTCCTATGTGTTTGTTGTGCTAAAGTGTGCGATTCGTATCAAATTCGTCGACTTCTGCAGTTTATCGTACAGCTATTAATCTGGTGGTTATGGTTTAACATCTACAATGGCAAAATATAAAAAGGTTTGCACCGTATTCCTCCAACGCTGACAGCAACAAAAATCTTGACGTCAGTTCGCATCGATTCCCGCCTGCAGACAAAATGAACGTGAAATATGTAACGAAGCTGGCAAACACCGAGCTGACGGATATACAAAGAGCATGGAAACTCAAATGAAGAATGGGCATGAAAAAGCATGTACAGTCGTGTTCATTAAAGTGTTTACATATGTATTCCAAACATTTTCTTCCTGAAAACTATTTTCGAATGAGAGAAGGTTTGAATTTTCTCGTGAAAATACCAAGTTGCTTATCCATCGTATATATTGCAGTATTCATCGTACAGTTATAATGCGCGTATCAATCGACGAACTGGATACGAATCGCACACCTTTTACCTGCAGCCGGGAATCTGTGGAAACTAGCGTAGAATACGGTACAAACCCTTTTATATTTTGCCATTGTTGAAGTTAAACCATAACCACCAGATTGATAACTGTACGATAAACGACAGAATTAGACGAATTTGATACAAATCGCACACTTTAGCACAAGAAACACATAAGAACACATGACTCGAAGCGTGAAATGCCCCCCAAGGCTAGTACGTGAATGCGCCACCGTGGCGCTGCCGCCTTGATGTAAATCGCCTATAGTGAAAATGCGGCCACCCAAGGCCGGCTAATTGTGGTACATGTACTTAGCACCCCAAAACTACAAAAAGGTTCCATAAAAGACGAAACCTTGAACAGCTACATACACCGTTGCAAAGTATGTATTCAGATTTATTTTAGTTAGCTGAAAACGTTCAACATAATCTCTTACGAACCACACACCCTGTTTTACTATTTTTATTTATAAAAAATCGTACGTTTCTTATATACTTTGAATTTTAACAATATACTTATTCTAAATATTATATTTTGACATTTGGTTTTTTAATTGTCATGCACAAGAAAGTATTATATTTATGCAAAACACTGTGAAAGGTCGTAAAAAAATCATATGTATTACCCGGCAGCAAAGTGCCATTTCCACTTTGCTCGTTTGTAATACAAATAGCTATTTCCATACATATTTTATTTCCGAAAATATTCATAAACAACAAAATAACGACAAAAGTAAATGTACACTTTAGATTCGCTATTTTCAATCAAATCCTGGGTTAAAAATCAGTGCCAATTTGCGACACTGTAAAATATCAAGGCTCAACCTGAAATTTCTCCTTACTTGAGTTATCGAGTAGACTAAATTCAGAGCACATACATTGGTACACAGTTACATGTACACCCAAACATTATTTTAGGAAATAGTCTCATATTATTTTAGATGGATACCGAAATTTTGGATTTCGAAAGAATTGTTTAACTATCAGGGATTTTTTTTTAATTGAATCAATTTTCCTGGCAACCACTTTAGTCGACGTTGTCTCCCTTTTGTGAGGAGCCTTTCGTAAAAGGTTTGTAAAGAGGGCACTTTGTCATCATGCCGCTTTTTTGAAGCTGCTGGTAATATATTTTTAATAGTTTCGTTCGCAGCCATTTCGATCGATGGTGGAGTAAAATCCTACTCTGAATCTTCCATAGCGTATTTGCTCGAATGTTACTTTACGTTATTAATTTTGACACTAATCAGTCATTAATTTTTGTAAAACTTTGAAAATGTAGATGGCGCTCCAGGTTTTCATTATACAACAAGCATTGTATTGAAATTATCATTCGTGTTTTTAAACCTTAATGCAAATAATTACTTTCTATGCTAGGAACCCGTGTGTTCAGTAGTATTTTACATATGGACCATAGAAAAATGTATTTTGTATAATAAGCCATTTTCTTACATTTTTATGAAACATTGAAGAAATTTCGGAAACATCGAAATATATTTTCTAAATCAATAAAAACATTTGCGTTTGTATGATACTTTATAAATTTAATAGTATTTAGAAAGATCTTGTAGTTCACATGACATTATAGAAACGTTTTGGTTTATGGCATTCTTAAGAAATTTTTAAACCAGCATGGAATTTTGTACAGATAATAAGATATTAAGATATAATAGATAAAGCTATTACTAATTAACACTTCAGGTTTTTACTTCTTGATATACGATGTATAAATAAATAATGCAATTTTTACTCTGTTGATCTTACTTAAGCTTTCTTAACTTACTTTACTTTATTTAACGTACTGAAAATAAGTTTGTTAATGACCAACTGTTCGGTCGAAGCTATAGTCACCGTAATCTAATAGACTGTGATACCAACAAAGTAAGAATCGCATTATTAATCTATAACCAATAATTGTAGCAGCAGGAATGGACTTTCCTTAATTTTAATTACTGTTATTATTAAAATAATAATTGTTTAGTCAATAACAAAATTAGTTGAAACGGCTGCAGAAATGAGGAGAAATATTTATTATTATTATTATAGATACCAACCGTTGATATTCAAAATTATGAAGAAAAGGTTACTTTTTTAACTTCTATAATTTTCCAACTAGTTACCTGGACTAGATTCTCCTCATAAAAAAGTTACATAGTAGCCTGTTG
Organism: Othius punctulatus; assembly: GCA_951805005.1. NCBI lineage: Eukaryota > Metazoa > Arthropoda > Insecta > Coleoptera > Staphylinidae > Othius > Othius punctulatus. Next base: position 64,300,261 of record OX638141.1, on the reverse strand, counting down.
AGAGCTGACAATGATTCATCGCTCCACATTGCCTTATCGAAATTTCACTGTAATACATTTACCTTAAGTATGCGAACGAACATAAAAATCGCGATTATTAGTTCGAAAAAGCATGAGTCAATGACTGAGTTTTAATCCGCGATTCAACGATTAGAACCGCTAGTGAATTTAATCGAGATCTCTGCTGGGGGTGAGTTGGAACTCTTGTTGCTTAACAACTGATCTCGTCAGATGACTAACCCCATATTAAATGGAGACTTTCGGATCTTTCGAGAATAGTTAGAAAATATTAATTAAATTGGAAAATTTAAATTCTAATTCATGAGAAATTAAAATATTGATGGCCTTATTCATTACTCGACTGATGCGAAAATTGATATACAAACTCCGAATTGTGTGCAAATATTTGACCAGGAGTTTTTGAATAACCAATCCCTAAATGCGCTTACAACTTTCAGCATATTTGATATATTTATGGCGTTATTATTTGCTCCAAAATGATGACAAAAAGTATACTCAACATATTTTGTTCTTATGGTGGAAAATGTACTCTGAAAGCGTTCATTGAAAGAGAATTGTGGCGAATATTTTCTGGAGGAAAGTGCTACATGTATTTGATATATGTGTGGTAAAAATTACTCTGACATGGTAATACAGCTGTATCCATCATATCAAATATTCGCAAACATAGATTGCCACTACCGCTACATCCTAATCTAATCTAACCTAACCTAACTTAACACAGCCGTAACAAGATAAGAAAGGAAGGGCCTCCGGGCACTTCATAATCTGCTTTCATGGCGTACTACTTATTGACGTCGTGTTGGCCCGAGTTCGGTTAGGTTAGATTAGGTATGTGCACATGTTTGCAGACATGCAAGTCTGTTGGCCTAATTTAAAACAGCTCTGTGACTTTTTCATCAAATAAATGCTTTAAAATCGTTATAAATTTATCATTTAGACTGTTTCAATTATTTTAGATTATTGATCGTGTTTTAAATATATAATTCTGAGTACTTCCACTTTAGGTTGACTTTAGGTAAATTGTAAGATAAAATGGTATATCATATAGACTATTATTAACTTTGTAATGCCATAATACTATTTATTATACCCATATCTAATACAAGATTCCGGGTAATTTATAGGGTAAAAGAATAGCACCCAAAAACAATTATATTTTGTAACATTATGGCTTAATTCCTACTTGTTGTAGGTATTGCCTATTAGATACCATGAAAAAAATGTGTTTACATACCCACGTTTAAAACATAATTCCAGGTAAAATGTGTAATTCCATCAAAATCAACTTTTTTTCACGTTTTCAATATAAATTCTCATAGTACAAGTACAAGTACAAGTATTGAAATCCGGGAAAAAATAGGTTTTTAACAGATATAATAACATAAAAAAAATATATCTTCAGGTAATAGATTAGTTTTGCCTGATGATGGTCTGCATGCAGACCGAAACCGGTAGCAAATAAATATTTTATAATTAATTAAGTACATTTATTTTACCTGCAGATACTTACAAAAAAAAACCTTAATATGAGAAACCTAATGAATATAAAACTAAATGACAAACATAGTTAAGTATTAAATATTATTCGTGTTACTACAAAATTTATTTCAGTCAATATTCTCAATGTAGTCGAAGCATTTATTAAAATGATTACAATTATGTTAGGCATGAAACTATGGATCCAATGTGGATCCAAGGATATTAATCACGATGTAATTACATAATTATAACACTTTTAATTCATTGTGGTACTTAGTAAATAATAATTGTTGTTGATTAAAGTGACAAATGTTTAATTTTAATGATGAAGACATTAAGTAATTTTAGTGTTGATAGAATTATGTTTTATAATACTTATACGTAATTCGTGTAATAAAATTAAATTAGTTACAGTCATGCTTAACTTGTCTGTATGTTCATCAATTTAATGACGTTGAAAAATACATCAAAACGTGCATTTGTGTTATTCAAGCTCAACTTGTCAATTCTTCGACTGATGTAGATGTTTTATAATTTGTTATTACAAATATATTCCGTCTCCACCTCACTAAAAATTGAATTGAAGTTTATAACTATCATTACTGTTTCTATCTAAAATTGAACATGGCTAATCAATTGATTCAGACAAGGTAGTAGAAAATTAACATAGCTGCATCACAATATTTGGTTGTAGAATTAATAAGCATTCCAGAAATTGATTGAGTTAGTTAACTAAACTTCAAATGGTATCTCCCCAACTTAAATCAAATAAGCACCGTCTTTCTAGCACGACGTGTTTTAAGATTGCCTAGTAACAACACATTTATTGGGTAACCTTGATCGACAATAAACGCCAGGCAGTATTATTTTTTATTCAAATATACAGGGTGGCCCAGCGAAACTCGCTCGGACCATTGCTGGTAGACTAATGAAAATTGAGGAAAAAATCTCATTGGAAGTAGCACTTCATGTGCTACTTTTTGCGATTATTTTCGAGTGTACAGAGTGTACCATAAATCCGGGACACAATATTTGGTTTTATTTTTAAATGGCATACCCTGCATATTCTTTTATTTTTGGAATCTGCTTTATATGGGTTTCACAAATCATTTTTATTTTTAGGGATCAGATGCAACGTTACCAAGTTATTCACATTTTAATAAAATTTAACGAAAAATCATGGACGTGGAAAAAAATTCAACAAAATCTTATTATAATAAGGTGCCAAAGAGATCAATGAAATAATCTGAGTATGCAAGTATCTAAGCAATGTGGCAAAACATACGTTGAATACATAGGGTGTTCTGAAACAACGATCGAGTTTTGATATTTTCAAATGGCTAAAACTTATTGAGATTGATCGTTATTTACCTATTAAAAAGTATTATTATAACACAGTCCTTATGCTACCTTTGAATAGCTCATTAGATGTGCACTCAGAATTACCAAGTTATTCACATTTTAATCAAATTTAACAAAAAATCATGGACGTGGAAAAAAAAAACAACAAAATCTTATTATAATAAGAGATCAATGAAAGAATCTGAGTATGCAAGTATCTAAGCTATGTGGCAAAACATACACAATATTTGGAGTCACGTTGACTACACAGTGTGTTCTGAAACAAAGATCGTTTTTTTTCTATTTTCAAATGGCTAAAACTTATTGAGATTGATCGTTATTTACCTATTAAAAAGTATTATTAGAATACAGTCCATATGCTACCATTGAATAGCTCATTAGATGTGCACTCAGAATATAACGGTATATACAGGGTGTTCCATTTAAAAACAATAAGTTTTAGCCGTTTGAAAATACCAACATTGTATCGTTCTTTCAGAACACGTGTATTCTACGTGACTCAAAATATTGTGTATGCTTTGGCTCATTGCTTGGGTACTTGCATACGCGGATTCTTTCACTGATCTCTTATAATGAGGATATGCTGATTTTTTTTCCACGTCCATGATTTTTCGTTGAATTTGAATTTGATTAAAATGTGAATAACTTGGCAATGTTGATTCTGACCTCAAAAAATTCAAATGATTTGTGAAGCCCACATAAAGCAGATTCGAAAAATGAAAGAATATACAGGTTGATCTATTTAAAAAAGAGACCAAATTTTGTGTCCCTGATTTATGGTACACTCTGTATACTCGAAAATAATTTTGAAAAGAAGCACTTCAAGTGTCCAATAACTTCCAGTCTGATGTTTTCTTCAATTTTCATTAGTCTAGAAGCAATGGTCCAAGCGAGGATAGATGGACCACCCTGTATATTAAATGTACACTTACGATTTCTGGATATCTGAAAACCCAGAAGCTTCATATTATAATATGCATATGTTATAATCAACCAGTGATTTATACATGATTGTTGTAATTGTGTAATTGAAGGTACCATTTTGCAGTTCTTTACCTGGTGGTGATAATGTAGTATTGAAACTGGTACCAAAAAAGCAGTAGACTAAATTGAAAAGTCATTTAACACGAGAAACGCTCCTTGCTTTGAAAACTTTCGTAAATCAGACGACAAAACTCAAACTCCTATGAGCCATCTTATCTATGAATTATCATGCAGATAAATGAGGTTTTGCACACCAAAAAATACGGATCTTGAAAAAAATTTTGGTACATAATTTTATTTTATATTTTACTTATACTTGACTTATATTTGACAATTATTTATATATTTTGACACTAAATATATGTTTAAAGATAAACCTACATACCTACATCAAAGAAAGTGCTCACATAGATTTGAATCAATATAAGCACTGTATTTAATTATAAACATAGCACATTACGTTTACATAGCCATAAACACATCAAATTAATTAAACACCAATAGAAAGTAGATAATTTAACTTCACCTAACGACAGTTTTTCTAATCGTATACAGTTTTAAGAATGTTCATTAACTTTTATTTTATCTTCTTTCCAGCTATTTGGCATAATATGCATGGCACTGGCGTCACCTGCTTACCTATCGGGGACACACTGGTTCCTGTTCGTCGTCACAATCAGCTTCATAGGCACATTGATCTGGGTGTTCGTGTACCTCCTGAGCATCAGAGAAGCTCTGAATCTACCCATTGACTGGCTTCTATCAGTAAGTATTAGAGCACGTAATTTACACACCTGTGGAGCAATGTAAATCCGGTAGCACTCCGACAGGAAACGATTATTGCGCGAAAGTTGATACTCCAGTTTTAAACGGTTTCCGTGTTCGGTGTTAGTAACTTAATAGGCATGCCATGTTGTGAATCTTTGCGTAATCATTTAAATGGATATGGTATAATGCTCATAAGGAACTCATATACCGCGCGTTTTTTTTAATCTCTGAACATAGGGTATGTTCAGTTTTAAAACGACGGGATCAATTGTACGCTTAAATTGAATGTATATGCAACCAAATTTACTAGCGTGTGTAACTCAATTATTTAAAAACAATGACAAATTCATAACGTATTTAATAAAACGTCAAAACTGTAGACAGAAAATGTATTATACGCAAGAAAAGAACGTCTAAGAGACCAATACCATCAATCGGAACAATTTGTAATATGATCGCCAAATTTAAAAGTACATGATGCATCTCCGGTAGTCATCATAAAATAACTAGGAGATGTCACGTTTTGACTGAAGAAATGAAATTAAACGTATTATGTTATGCTGAAGAAGATACTGATGAAGAAGATTTAAATATTTTCTTGCGTTGAATACATTTTCTGTCAACAGTTTTGACATTTTATACGTTACGTAAATATATGTTATCAATTTGGCATTTTATTTAAACAATCGAATTACACAAGCTAGTAAATTTTGTTGCATATGCGTTGAATTTTAGCATACATTTTATCCCGTCGTTTTAAAACTGAACACACCCTATGTTTGGAGATTAAAAAAATGCGCGGTATATTTAAAAATATTAAATATATTAACTGTACAGAAAAAAATAATTTTTCCATAGAATTTTGGATCAAAAGTCTGGACCTATTATTTATTTATTCTCAAAATATATGAACACGTTCCAATGGGCATATTATAATTCATCAAGAAATATAGCAAGTTTTGATGTCCGTTCTTTGGTGTAACTTTTCATAGAAATTGGCGCCAAAGAGAATTTATTTCTCATATAATTTAAAAAATTGAAAATACAGAATTTTTCAATGGTATTATTATAATCCGTCGAGAAATGCAAGTTCTGGTACATGTGAAATTTGTTCGTTGGTAAATAAGATTAAGGATAATATTTTATGACTATTTCAGGAGCTGGCGAATACGGGCATCTGTACTGTCCTATATTTGATTGCATTTATTGTGCAACTAGCCATATGGTCCGCACCTTACGCCCACTACAGAGGAGTGAACATAGCAGCTGGAGTAAGCATCTTATAATAAATATTAAGATAATCCTACTTATCTTTATCTTATTTTCAAAGTATCCCTAATCTGCTATTTTATAATACAAAATAATTTTGTTAATGTGTGACATTTAAAAAAAATTGAAATATATTTTCCAAAAAAATATATCACTAAACCAATATTCTATAGGTAATATTTTATAATACAATATAATTTTGTTAAATGTGTGAATATCCCAAGTAATCTAATAATAAATGTAAATACGAAATGAATCAATGCGCAGGTTTGTGCAATAACTATTATTATTTCTTCCATATTTTCGAATAAGTATTGTTTTATAGAATTATATAATATAATAATTATAATTAAATTGTATGAGGTAGTGGTTAATTCTTGGTGAAACATTTTGATAAGATGAATAAGTGGGTTCCATCAAGTATTTTGCCTTATTAACCTTAATAATTATAATTATAATAAAAATTCTATAATTTGATCCCCAATATCTGCCCATTTAATATATTGAACACTTAAAAAAAATTTAATGTATTTTCCAAAAAAATATATATTACTAAACAAATTTGCTATAGGTACTACAAAAAATAATACAATACAATAAATTAAAATTAATAATTAGAATTGCTATAAATTCAGTTTAATAAAATGAAAATATTAGATTTAGATCCTAAAATATCTAAAGTCTAAGGTTTACTTGTACATAACTTGCCCATGAAAATCACAAATACGCCAAAATTCTGTTCCTACTCTAAAACCCAATCAACATTTGATACAGAATATTTCGTAGTCCCAAAACTACGAAAAAGACCACGAATCTGTAATATGAAATTTCATCGGCATTTACTAAAAAAATCTAAATTTTCTTTTACTCCCCAAAATGTAAAATTTTTCACAAATCTGCAATCTAAAATTCCATTACTATTTGCTAAAGGCTATTATAAATATCATATAATAATACAAACTTGCTTTTACAAATACCCCCCAAAATGCAAAAATTACCACAAATCTGTAATTTAAAATTCCATCGACATTTGCTACTGTGTGTATAGTTTTCTATTGGTCCCTAGAATATAAAAAAAATTGACAAATCTGTGTTCTAAAATTCCAATATATATCATAATATTATCATAATTTACCAAATCCGGGCCCTAAATTAAAAAAAAAATATTGCCCCCAATCTGTATTATACATAAGTTACATCTACATTTGCTACAGGTTATACATATGTATGTATAAATAATATTTTTTTTCTTTTAAGGTGTTTGGTTTGTTTAACACGCTAGTGTATGGATTCGGAACGTATTTGCTGCACATGGAATGGAAGAGTACAAGGACAACAAACTGAAACCACCACTTGTAAATTATTTCGCTATTTATTCGACTGGTCGTGCATCAGCAATCTCCGTGTCTCACGCTGGATCTGTCCTCTTCAAAATGATCAACAGTACTTGATTCAAGTATACATTTTATATCGCTTAACATAACAAGTAATTTTAGTTGATTGATTTAATATAAACTAGTATAGATCTTTAAGTCAAATGTCACTAAAAAGTAAGGATTTACAGATTTTATTATGTATAATGAGTTGATACAAATTTATATCGATGTTGTATAATGTACGATTAAATATAATATTGTTTTTATATGTGTACGTTTTGTCTTCATCTTGTTTCGAATTGGTTTTGAAGTCTATAATTATTCAACAATATGGCAATTAACGTTTTCTGTTGAATGCTCATAATCTATATAATTAATTCAAGTAAATATCAGCTTTTGAGCTTGCATATATCGACATCCATTTTGTTTAATTGAAACAATTTATGGATAAACGTCCATTCTGGAAAGTTACAAAAAATCTAAAGTATTTACGGATTTACGAGTAGAAAAAAGAAAATACCATAAATCAATTTCGTGTTAGTACTAAACAAAAAGGTCTCAACAAATAGATAATAGTATGTTGCAGTATGTTGTTGTAAGGAACATTTTTCTTAAGTTAGGAATACAGAGGAAACAAATAACAAATAAATGGTTTATTTAAATTTTTGCCAATACATTATGATAGTGCCTGATTATAATCAAAGAATAAAAATAAGTTATTTTTATTATATCATTAATATTATTATTTATAAACATATTGCTTAAATATACAACTTTTAGGAAGTTATATAAGTGTATACACTTATACAGGTTATATCATAAAAAAAGCGCCTTAAGCTTGCTTAACTGTAATTTTAAGTTGGATTTCGAAAAACAAAATAAAACAGGAAATAATTATTAAAAAAAAACTAGGAACAGCCACTATATATATTTTTTTCTACCAAAGTTGGGAAAACTTTACCATTTGAATACTAATTTGAGTTAGGAAGAGTGAAATATTTCCTTACAAGTGCGGAATAGTATATTAAAATACCAGTTGAAGAAGGCTTCTATTCAAGCACGAATTCGAAATTTCGAAACGAGCTGCGTAGCAAGAGTTGAGGAACAAATGAGTGCCTGAAGGACCTTGTGCAACGAGTGTATACTATTTTGTCTATTTTGCCGCATCATACTATTTTATAAATTAAAAAAATAAAATTTTAAATCTTGGGAAGTTTGCGGTGGTTGGTGACATTTATGTGGCGTAAATTTAGGCGGCTGTGGAAAAAGAGACAAAATCTTCTCAAGAAGATTCTCAAGACAAATCGCTTGTAACTGTTAATGTGTATAATAATTGTACTTTCCATGGTAATAATTTAAATTAAACTTCGTTTTCATTAATTTGCTGTTCTCTGTGAAATTTATATTTTGACGTATGTGAGTTGACAGTTCAACGTCAACCGTCAACGTTACCACTACCAACATCAATGCAGTAAATTTTACTAGTCTATTCTAGCACACCAACCACTTATTCTACCACTCAAATGACATCATTTGGGTGCTAGAATCAACTTATTCTAAACACAAAATAGAATAGTATATTAAAATACTAGTTGCAGAAGGCATTGATGCGGTGGTTGGTGACATTTATGTGGCGTAAATTTAGGCGGCTGTGGAAAAAAAGAGACAAAATCTTTTCAAGAAGATTCTCAAGAGATTCTCAAGGCAAATCGATTGTAACTGTTAATGTGTATAATAATTGTACTTTCCACGATAATTATTTAAATTAAACTTCGTTCTCATTAATTTGCTGTTTTCTGTGAAATTTATTTTTTGACGTATGTCAGTTGACAGTTCAACGTCAACTGTCAATGCAACCACTACCAACATCAATACAGTAAATTTTTACTAGTCTATTCTAGCACACCAACCGCTTATTCTAACACTCAAATGACATCATGTTGGTGCTAGAATCGACTTATTCTAAACGCAAAATAGAAAAATAATATTTCAACATTAAAAGTTATAAGTCTATTGAAATTGTACATGTTATTTTTTATTATTATTATAAATCTTAACAGAAACGTGTTCACAATTCGTGAATGAAATTCCAGAACAGGTCTTAATGGAAGTAGAAATTGGGTTATTATTTACGTTAACATCTTTTTTATTGCCCAATATTTTCGTTGCTACTTGAAGTTTATATCCAACTGAACTCTCAATATATCCTTCTGCGACATTTGAAGATTTTCATCCACCATGCCTCTTAAGAGTGGTAATGTCTGCTGCTGCATCAGCCTATATCGTGGCAGATGTTCTTCTAAAGCAATGCCCCGTATAATTGGAAGGATTCGGTACATTTTAATAAAATTTCCGTAAATTTACTCGAATAAACAACTTAAACTCCGTCACAAACTTTGTTCTTTTACAAACACATTTTTTTCTCCATAGTAACAAAAGCAGAACAATCTTGAACCCCTATTTAATTTAGAAATAACTTTAAAATATTAAAATTATCCAAATTTAATTTATTTTACAAACTCTAGTAGACAAAATCATGTGTACAACACGTAGGAAATCCAATGCTTTTCCGTACATGGCATGTTTTTAATCTCGGTTATTACCTCGACCAAAAATCCCATGCCTAGTACAAAAAAAAAATACATTTCCTAACTTATTGCACAAATAGCTATTTCTACATCAACTTTGATGCCAAGATGGCCTACAATATTTTTGAAATGACTTTGTATATTTTCATAAATTTACTATGGTAGTGTTTTTTTTTTCTTAAGAGGCCTATTTACCCAAACGCTGTATAGGGAATTGCATGTAAACGATAGTCAAGATAATTCATGAACGGGTCAACATAATTACAATCGGAGACTTGATTTAGAAAGATTAGACATTTATTTACAATTGAACTGAGTACTTTTAAGAAATAATAAATTGGTAATTTAGTATGTTTATTAAAAGAATTGCATGTTTAGCCGATTTGTGAAATTTTCTTCTGTATTTATTTAATTAAGACAGTGTACATAAAATGGAAATTCCGTCAACGCATTTGGAGCTAATGTTGTTCTTTTATTGTTACAATATCATGAATTATAATGGAGTACTTGTCTGCAGATAAATCCGATTAGGTGATCAGAAATAAGTCACCTTTGATTTATTTCTTAAAACTACTTTGTCTAATTGTAGATAAATGTCTAAACTTTCTATATCAGTTCTCCGATTGTAATTATGTTCACCCCTTCATGAATGATTTGGCTATCGCTTATTAATAATGCCGTATAACTATACGGCTTTGTATACTAGCTTGGGTAAAGATGCCTCTTATTCCAATATTGACTAACAATTAAAATATTAAAAACGATTTTTTTGGATTACCAGGTTTGTTAAAGTAGAGGTCAAAGTCTTATCTAGTAACATTTCTAATTTGAAATATGTACCACATTATGGTTGAGGGCAAAATAATACATTGCACATATAGCATGTTTGGTTGCCTCCTATGTAAGCAATGGCATAGGATATTTCTACGCAAGCAATTCATATGTATCTGGTTCATTGGATATAGCATTGTATAGCAATTTTTGTCTATAATCTCATAACTACGTAATAATTGTTTGCTAACAACTTTGCATGATATTGAGAATAGTTAGAAAATAGAACATTTTCTGGAGGAAAGTGCTAGATGTATTTGACATTTGTGTTGTAAAAATTACTCTGACATGGTAATATAATTGATTATAATACCCTTAATAATAAGGGTATTATAATCAATGGTAATATATACAGCTGTATCCACCTTATCAAATATTTGCTAATAATAGATTGACACTACCGTTGTAGAATAATCTGCTCTAACCTAACCTAGCTTAACAGAGCCGCAACAAGATAAGAAATGAAGGGCCTCCGGGCACTTCATAATCTGCTTTCATGGCGTACTACTTATTGTAGTCGTGTTGGCCTGAGTTGGGTTAGGTTAGATTAGGTATGTGCACATGTTTGCAGACATTCAAGTCTGTTGGCACAATTTAAAACAGCTCTGTGACTTTTTCCCCAAATAAATGCTTTAAAATCGTTATAAATTTATCATTTAGATTGTTTCAATTACTTTAGATTATTGATCGTGTTTTAAATATATAATTCTAAGCACTTCCACTTTAGGTTTAGTACCTTGATAGATTTTAATCAATATCAAGTCAATGGTTTTCAACTTCTAAAGTTCATAAAATAAAATAATTATCACATCATTAAACATTGTTTTCAGTTATTTGTAAATAAACCAACATAGATAGGTACCTCCAATTCAGATTGAATTCTTCCCTTTCAAATCTCTTATTATTTTAGGTTGAAATTTGAAAATAAAAAAATCCGTTCGGATTATTATACCGTGTGTTTGAGATAAGGGGCAAACATAGGGACTTAACATTGTTTTGAACATTTTTGCGAATTCTTGCTCTCCAGTTTAACCCACAGAAAATGTTTTTTCGTCACGCAATAAACGCTGTTGAAAGTGCCATTAGCGATAGCATTGTTACAGGTAGCTTTGCGTCGCTTAAGAAATCTATCAATCAGATTTGAGTCTTACAAACTATATAGATATTAAAAATATGCCACGTCCGGCAAGATGTATAGTATTATTAGAAGCAATGAAATTAAAAACAAATGCCTTCTGGAATTTGCTGAAAATTAAATAATAAACATAATACAATTTCAACATTTTGTACGTGCCATTGATAAGGTAGTAAACCAACTACAAATCCTCATCAACAATACGCAGAATGGTTATTTAACTGGCGGCTAGCACCAAACAAAGCAAAATGTCACATTCTACTACATCACCAACAAGTAAAAATTGATTCACCTTACCTCTTATCACCCTCTTAAATCAACAAGTTTTCCCTGAATCATCGGTTAAATATTTGGGAATAACCATAGGCAGCACCACCACATTGCAAGAACACACGTCATGGGCCAAGAAACAAATAACATAACGAGCGAAATTGTTCAGCAGCCTAAGGCTAAACAACTCTGGCATAAGTATAAAAACGGCTTCACGCATCTACGAAGTCACCTGCTGACCACTACTGGACTACAGCTGCACACCGTATCAGAACATCAAGAGCGCCCTCGCCAACTTAAGAAGAACAGAGACCATTGCACTACGCAAAATAACTAAACTGAGACATCCCTATAACCCAGTTCACAGCCCATGCAATCAACTCCTCTACAACAAGACCCTCATACAACCCATCCAAGAAAGGATAACATTTTTATCACAGCGATTTATCAACAAAGACAAACAAAAACACCACAATAAAATTCTTATTATTGTTCTCTTCATATTTTTAATAGAAAAGATATCAGTAAAATGACAAATAAATTTGCATCGTAACAAACTTTATCGCTTACGAAAAGTCTATCCAAATGTTCTCATTAATTTATTGCATAATACCTACCTAATGTTCCCTCAGAATTGTTGCGTTTTCATAAATTTATTAAAACACAACAATTTTGCGGGCATATTGCGTCGATACTATGTAATAAATGTTTTTGAAAAATTGGATCGACTTTCCATAAACCATAAAGTTTGCTCTGATGCAAATTTATTTGTTATTTTACTAAAGGTTTTTCTAAAAAAATATGTGATATACCCACATAATGTTGAAATTGCATTATGTTTATTATTTTACTAAGCAAATGTGAGAAGGTATTTTTGAAAATTAAATGATACACATGATACTATACATTAGGGTGGTGCGAAAAAACTTGTTTTTTAAATTCGATAACGGCTAGTGCGCAAAGACCCGCAATGAGTGGTTGAAAATTTGCACAAAAAATTTGGGATATTTCGAACAACTGCTTGGGTTGCCGCATTAACCTTCAACTTTTATTATAGAGGAGCACAGTTAACCCACATGAATTAGCCTTGTAACTTGTTATCTATAAAATTTTTTGTTAGATGTTTGAAATATGCATGCCTAAAGCATAGTAATTTAATAATGTGGTCAAGAGGAACACATTGTAGAAGATTCGAGATTAGAAGAAAAAATAAAAATTTGAAAAAGCAATACAACAAGAGCAAAATATCAAAGACCGGCCTATTTGAACCATCTATTTCGATGGAAAGAAAGACAACGCGGTTACTCAGACAAAAGTAGATGACAAGTTTCAAAGGAGAGAGGTAGACGAAGAGCATGTGACGAAGAGCATTCTTCTTGAACCTGGGTCAGAATACTTGGGCCATGTAATCCCTGATTCTGGATACTGGAGAGAGAAATATAAATCACTCCCAGGGGTTTTAAAGTCAAGTGGATCTGATACTTCCAAATTAGCAGCGATGGAGTGCATCCAGAATCCAGAGTTACATGGCCCAACTATTATGACTCAGGTTCAAGATAAATGATCACATGCTCTTCGTCTACTCTCTCCTATGAAACCTGTCATATTATTTTTTCCAGGCCAGGTATACCCAATAGGCCATCCTAGGCGATCGCCTAGGGGCGCCAAGTAAATAGGGGCGCCAAGTAAATAGGGGCGCCAAAATGTATAATAATTTATTATTATAAATTATAATAATATATGTATTATAATTTATAACAAATATTCGTGATTCTTTCCAATTAAATAATATTGTTTCCGATGCTCGAGCTCCTAAAGCCCGCAACCTCACAATTTCGGGCGCAGACTGCAAGTGCAGCTTCAAACTGAAACCTTTAGTGTTCAAATGACAAAATTAAATAAATTTAAAGTACGCATGTATCAAAGTTAAATTTGTTTGCAGAAATATGTCGCGTAAATTATCTGGATATCAAAATAAATTACGAAAGTTGGAACAAAATGACAAAGTACCTAAAATTACTTCATTTTTAGACCCCATGCGGTCGATAGCCCAATAAAGATTGTTTATATATATATATATATATATATATATATATATATATATATATATATATATATCTATATATACTTCAATTTTTTCTTCAAAAAGTGAGGAGTCCAAAGTGCAGTCCTCACGACCCCTCGTTACCAGGATCAAGCATATTTTGCGATGTTACAAATTTGCCTTCAATGTCTCATGGAAGCACCAATGAAAATTATAATTTACCAAGTTTGGTGACTAAGACCACAATTAAAAATGAGAACTTTGCATCGACGTTGACAGAAAATCAACCAATTTCTGTCACAGATTTGTTGGACCCTTCTAAGTGGAGAATCGATAATAATTTTGTGGATTATATCATTCAAAATCTACCACAACAAAATATGAATTAATTAAATTTTCAAATCTCTAAATGATCATATAATGATCGGGTGAGATATGCTTCAAAGCGTTTATTTTTGCACCAATCCATAAATGGATTGGATAAATGGATATATTTATATACATATATATATATATATATATATATATATATATATATATATATATATATATATATTAATGTTTAGATGGAACGAACGCAAGTGGAAAGATTTAATTCATGTTTGACAAATGTAGGAAATAAAGCCAAAGAAATGGAAGTTGCCATTTTGAAAACACTAGAAAATCTAAAAATCAATATTATGGATTGCAGAGGTTAATCATATGACAATACCAGTACTCTGGCTTGCAAGCTAGAATGAAAGCTCACAATAAATTAATACATTACATACCTTGTAAACTATACTCTTTATATTTAGTTGGTGTATTTGCTGCCGAATGTTGTCTGGAAGATACTGCTTTTTTCATGTTGGTTCAGGAAATTTATAATTTATGGGCTTCTAGATCGAACATATGGAACCCATAGATGGAGCATTTTAAAAAACTGTTTTTCAAATAATAATTAAAATAACTATCTGCTTCAAAAAACTCTGTCGGCAACAGAGCAGATGCATGCAACGTTATTTTTGGGATATTCCTGTTTTAGAGATGCCTTTGAAGAGATATTGGACAACGAAACTGAAAAACCTCAAACACACGCTGAAGCAAATGGATTACTTTCTAATTTTCATTTATTAGAAACTGGTTTCCTTACTGAATTTTGGAATAATATTTCCAATGCTTGCAATAAAACACTGCAAATAGTTAATATAGATTAAGAGTCGTTGTACAAATGTATATTTCAATCATTTATCATTTATACATTTCATTTATACAATGTTTAATTGAATATTTAACAGAACAAAGATCTAAATTTACTCTTTATGAGAAAGCAGGAAAAAATAAATCCATCTGCAATGAATAAAAAACAATAAATAACCCAAAATCGTAAAAGGAAACTCCAATCTTTAGAACCTAATAATGATATGAATTTTAATGGGCGTGATAATATGAGAATTAATACATTTTATGTCGTAATTGATAACTTAATTCAACAATTAAAGCCTCGTAAAACTGCATACACTGATATAGAAAGCATGTTTGAGTTTTTGACGAGGTTAGGAGAAGTGGAGAAGTGATATCATTGAAGAAAAAACGAAGGCGTTTATAACATATACCCATCGGGTCTTGGTCCCGAATTTACGGGAGAATGCAGATATTTTAAAGAGTTATAAAAAATTTTGGTGGTATTAACAGTATGATGGGCAATCAAGTGTTGTAAAAATGTTCAAACTTATACAAGAGAAAAGATTATAACTACTTTTCCGAATATGGATGTTATATTAAGGATTTATTTATGCGTTCCTGTTACAAATGCCTCTGGTGATCGATCGTTTTCCGTCTTGAAACGAATTAAAAATTATTTGAGAAGTACCCAGTCCCATGAAAAATAATCAGGCTTGGCAACTCTTGCAATAAATTCAGAAATGGTAATGGAAAAAATATGTAGTAGGTATAGTATACATATAATAATATGCCTATACATATGTATTACAGTCAAACCTATACTTTTTTATGTACCTACTTGTAAATACAGTGGGTACGAAGCTGTACAATTAAAAAAAATCAATTTTTAGGAATTTTTTCTATGAAGTAAAATTATAAATAAAACAATTGAGAGTATTAGTTTTTGTCTTGAATTTAGATATAAATCTTCTTATTCCCTCTGTATTTAAGCCAACGTTTTTTATTTGAGCAATATTATTTATTTATTCTGTTTTGATTTTTATTTCAATGAAACATTGTTAAATATTATCTTACATTTAGGTACTTTAACAAGTTTGTTTTTATTTTTTAATGTTTTTAATACTTTTTTAATAAAATGTGTTTATTTTGTACAATGTTTTGTTTTGTTTTTAAAATTGTAATAAAATTTATCAATATAAAAATGTCCTATTATTACAATACCTGCATCACCTTAGACATTAGCAGCTAATATTTCAAGAGGCAACACCTTAAAATCGTCTATTGCGCCAACATTTGTTAAACCGGCCCAGATTATGCCGAAGAAAACGTGTTGTCTTTCGTTCCATCAACGTAGATGCTTCGAATAGGCAGTTCTTTGATATTTTGCTCTTGTATTGTTTTGCTATTTTTGTGTTTTCTCCTCTAATCTTGAATATATCTACGATGTGCTCCTCTTCACAAAATTATTAAATTAATTTTAGTGTATACTTCAGGCATGATTATATAAAATATCTAACTAAAATTTGACCAGTAAAATGAGTTACAAGTGCTAATTCGTGAGGGTTGTCTATATACTTCTATGATGAATGTTTAAGGCTAATGCGGCAACGCAAGGAGTTGTCAAAAAAATCCCAATTTTTGTGCAAAGATTCAACCGCGCGTAGCATATTTTTCGCAATAGCCGTTTTCGACTTTTGCCAAAAAAAAAATCGCACCATCCTACTATACATCTTCTCAAAGGTGACATATTTTTAATATATGTTTAATTTGTTAGAGTCTTAAGGAGTAGGTACATATTGCTTGTTTTGTGCCAGATCTGCCGTGAGGTCTCCTAGAGAAGACCAACATTCAGTCGCGACTGTTCGACTCTTGAGAATCAATTATTCGTGGTTCGTTATACGTAGTTCTAACGAGTGCAATAAAATCGCACAGTGGCAGACTGGCTGGCGATGGGTAAGTGTATATCCAATTTAATCACTGCACCCTCAATCTATATTTTGCATAATATTCCGAAGCAAATTTGAATATCGACCCCAAATGCATACAACTTACACTTCTATAATGTATTCAATTAAAGTGCATTACAACAGTTCCTCCATAACAAGACCAAAACTTCGATCGCGGTTTACAGGTGGACCACCAAGCTACTTTTATCGACAGACTTGTGGTACTTTATACTTTAAATATGTATTAAGTATATACAGACAAAAGAGTAAAAGTAAAATAAAAATCTGCAGTACATGGCCCGAAGCTATGGATGGCACAAATAGTGGCAAATAAGAATGAATGTAAAATAAGAAGAAAAGGCAAAAAGCAATTACACTAATAAGCAAAGCGCGGATTTATAAGCATAAAAAATTACAAAATAGCCCTTAAAAATGCATAAAAATCTTAGAAAATAAGAATATAAAGATTAGAATAAGCACAAAAATGCAGAAAAAGCATGAAAAGGCATATTTTATTTTTTATGAAAATACAGAAAAACAAAACAAAACAAATTTTATTAACAAGAACGCACTATTATAAAAGTAATATTTATTTAATTTAATAAAACTCGCCAAACCCTTAATTTTTTTGACAAACCTGCATCACATTTTTTTAAATAATATCTCCTATAGATCCCCTTACGTTTGAGACGTCGTTCCTAAAATCTACAACTATTTGAACCGCATCTACCAAAGTTGTGTCCTTTTGAGTTTGAGTTGAGTTTATCAATCGCTTTGCTTACGAAACTGTAGTTGGTTTTTAGGGATGCTAAATTTTGTAAAACCCTCATATCTTTAAGAACTTTGTGGCATTCTTTAATTGCCTCTAACACATTTTCGGGAAACTCTAACACAAGCTCCTTAAATGAATTGAAATGGTCGGCATAATAGCAGGCAGCATCTAGCCACATACCCCATCTAGTTATAACCGGTGCCGGAGGAAGAATACATTTGGCATATTTTCCCTAAACATTTCAACCCTCAGTGGAGCTTTTAGGAAAATTTTCTTCCCGGTTTTTATCAAATCATTGACCAGGGGAAATTTCAGTCTAATCATTTTAGCAACTCGATTAAAACCATGTGCCAAACAGGTGCAATGCATTAATTGCTCATAAAATACTCTTACATTAGAATATGCCTTCAACATATATGCAGCGGCATCAGAAAGCATCAATAATAATTTATCATTTGGTACGGGGTTTGGCAAAAAAAAAGTGTTAATCCATCGTGAACGAATTTGGCAACGGCATTGCCATTGTTTTTTTCTAACTGCATGGAACTAATTAAAAATGCATTGATGGAGTCTTCGTTTAATATTCCAATCATTAAATGATCGATGTACCGACCACGTGAATCAGTAGTTTCATCTACACAGACCTATATGCAATTGTTGCCTATTATCTTTTTTATTTCCTCAATAGTGTGTTTATATACTTGCTCGACATAGTTTTTGCGAATGGTTGATTTGGCAGGAATATGTCTACCGGTGCAGTTTTGTAAAAAAGATATAAACATACTATTATCCAGTTTTTTTAACGGAATGTTAGAAGATACCATCGTATTGCATAAATCAAAGTAAAATTCATTTTCATTCTGTGTAGAAAAACTCGCAAAAGACTCGGAAATAGTTTGCTTAATACTCAGGGTACTGCTTGCAGATTTGTGTTTTTTTTTTTAATTTTCCAGGTAAACTGTTGTTTTGATATGTTGTGTTATGGTATTTTTTTTCTCGTAGTTAATCTACAACATAATACATGCTTGTACCTAGGCCAATAGCAACACAAAATAAAACTTACCGGTTTGATACAAGCCCTGGAAATTAATTTGCCGTTTTCATATTTTAATACAGAATGTCCACGTATCAATTCATCGACGGAAGGTTTTACTTTCGGAATTTTATACAAGAAAACTTATAAACACGTAATACACACAAGGCACAAGCACAACGCACTGAAGATTGAGATAAATTGGACTGAATTGATAGCACACTTGCCCCAGATGCGTTCTGTGCACGAAAAAATAGGGCAATCCCCGAAATAATCAAGCTTTGTTTACCAAATATCACGTACGCTCGCTCGCTTTGTTGATGATTTTGTGGTAACCTAGCACTCTAGACGTAACGGAGAAATATTAATACTGAATTCTCATTGCAATAATGTGCAACAAAATATATTCCTAGCTAATATAAATAATATGCTATAAAATTGAGAAATAAGCAAATAAACACAAAAAATAAGGAAATTTGCACAACAAATTCATTAAAGCAATTATAAGCTTACTAACTGAAAATATGCATAAAAGCACAAAAAAAAATTGTCACGTTACTTCATTTGCTGAAATTCGTATAGATACGAGGTCATCTTGGTCTGCTACTAAAACTGATGTATAGCATAATACCTAGAAATTGGCGCCTTGCTAATAAGTCAAGAATAATAATAATGAAACTACCAAAAAATTATTGAAGAATCTTGTGTAGAAAGACCGAAAGAGTACCAATGTGGGTTTAGACGAGACAGAAATAGCATTGATCATTGTTTTTATATATTAAAAGAATTACAAGCGGAGAGTTACGTGTAAACCAAATCACAATGGTTCTCGTCATTCTCTTCATGGACTACAAACAAACCTGCGATAAAGTAAATAAGATACAACTTTATAATGAGTTAATACAATATGGGATTAGTAATGAGCTGTCGAATATGATCAAATTTATGTTGAAGGAACAAAAAGCATGGCTAGTATAGATCATGAAACATCAGATGAATTTAAAGTCAAAGAAGGAAATCGAAGAAATGCGAAGATTATCGAATCTATAATCACCGATGATTCCATAGCTGACTCTATATCCAAATTTACGGAACACCTTTAGCAAACACCCTGTGGACACCAGTAATAAAAAATGTGAAATAATGACATTAAGTAATATTACTAATATCGAACAAATGAGATTGGAGGTATGTGAAAGAAAGGTTCTCAGGAAGATATTTAGGGGCAAGAAAATTGAAGGTAGGTAGATAAGAAGCGCAAATGAGGAACTGGAGGAACAGTACTAGGAAGAAAATGTAACTGGAGTTATAAAAGCAGAGGCGTTCGTTGGTTGGGACGGGAAGAGGACGTCAGTGGCAAGAGTTCCTAAAATGGTAATGCCAAGTGTATTAAGAGGGGAGAAGAGGACGACTGACTAAGTTGGAGAGATTACAGAAATTATCAAAATTAGTGATTAGAAAAGTAAATCTAGAAACAGAAACATGAACTAGCACAATTTCCGAAGTCATGGGCTAACTGTACTCCAAGAGCTAATTTATTATTATTATTTATAATGTGAAAATGTAAATGTAAATGCTTCAACATTTTCTTCCAATATATCCATAATGCTGACACACAAAATTTGTAGGTTTAATTACATCAGGTTATGTTAGGTTAATTTAGGTTTACAACTACAACGGTGTCAGAGGCTTGTTCTCCAGCCGTGATAACAAGCGTCTTGTGTACGCGTTATCAGTGTGAACCTGGCAGGAACTTCAATAAAATGACTGTTTAGTTATATTATGTATATAACTTACAACACGTGCTTGAACGAAATATTAAATATGTAAATATTAGATAAAGATTTGATGATGATGATGTCTTTAATCTGCAATCTAATATTTAGTCTTTGCATAATATAACGTCCATGCACGAAAACATTGCGCATATTGGGCGTGGTGGAGGAAAACGCTCGGACTGTTGAGCCGCTCAGTGCGCGTCCAGTCGTGAAATAGTGTTGAGTCTGGTGATTAAAAATAGTTTATAATAAGGTACACAGTAAGTAAATTATAATAATCACCTAATTAATAAATCTTATATTTAAAAATATTATGTTTTTACACTAAACCGGTATTTTAAATGAACTAAAAGTGACTATTGATTTATCAAATACCTACGACGCGTATCTCGTGGGTCTTGGAGTCATGACACCCGACAATTTTTTGCACACATGTATTAAATGTCTAGACTCATATTTTAGCAGTGTACATTGCGAAAACGGTCTTATTGATTAGAGCAGGTCACACGGGAAAACTTATCTGGAAATAGCGATAAGTATAAACACTGCTTGAGTCATTGGCTATAAATAGTGCACTATTGTCAGCTTTGAGTAATTTTCAATAATATTAGTTCGCTTTCTACTACTACAGCATCATTTATTGCAACAATAATTGATGCAATCATTACTGCAGTTTACTACAGTACGCCTGTAGTGGCCCAAACATTTGCAATAATATAAAAATTAGGTTTTTTTTGCAAATCCCGTTCATAATTGAAAAGTTTTTTTTTAATTTTTTTCATAGTCGTCAAATATGATTGGAAATTCTACAGATCCTATCGTATAATCCTAAAAGTAGAATAAAAATGTTTCCATGTATATGTAATTTATTATTTACAATAGATTTCTAACCAAATTAACCATAGGATGAATACATTTATTATTATTATTATTGTTATTATAGTAGGAGGAACAAAATTAATAAACACGTAAACTTTAGCAAAAACTAGGTTACAAGTACACATTTTTGTGCAAATCCTAGTTTTAAAATGCGCATATTTTAGAAATAAGTAAAGTTTAACCAATGCCTTCTATTGAAGAGATATTGGAAATTCTTCACAAAGAATGGACCAATTTTATTAATTAGTTGATGTGTTAAAGGTAGGCACATGATCATCAAAATTAAATATTAAACAGTTTTTTAATTGAAATGTAACACTTACGTTCCATTATTTATTAATCAGTTTCGTGGAAGTATGAAAATATTAAACCTCGTGTAATATTTAAACTTAAAAATAATGAATAAATAATTATTAATTTATCATTCATCCCATCTTAGTTGACCATATCCAAATTTTCTGGGCTGGTTTTACTTTTATATTGAATAACAATCGCGAATGTGTCTGTGTGTCAGAAGAAGGACTAAATTGTGAAACCTTTTCACTTGAATTTGACCTTTACCTGCAAGAATGAACACAAGGCTGTGGACGTGAATCTTTATGGGCACAATCAAGGCTCCAGTGCGTCCTGTGATACGTAAATGGGGTTATTCATGATGGTCAATTAATTGAACAATTACATGTCTGCATATCACAATTGCAATATTTACACCAACCCATGCTTGCTGTACCGTCACAAGAAGAATACTAAATAGGTACACACGTTGGGATCATTGTTGATGTTATCTGTGATGACCTGGTTTGTTCGGAGTCTCTCATGTCTACCGGAAGTTGCTGTTCAGTTTAAATATGAAATGGATGTATTCGAGATTTGAAATTAATGAATTCGGCGTTCATAATTAAACTGCAATAATTATAATCATAAAAATGTATAGATAGAAATAATTAATGTAGATGATGTATAACTGCATAAGTAGATCCAGACAGTTTACTTTAGGGAGTGGAGCATTCGGGTAGTAATTAAAGAGAGCGAGCAAAATGAGCGAACAAATCGCACATCGGCTGCTAAACTGACACAACACAGCAAGTGTGTATACATTTGTAATAAATACGTAAAATAATTTAGTTTCATAAAAGATTTAATAAAAGTGTGAGAAAAGCGCAAGAGAACAATCTCTTGTTGAAATAAAAAAAAAAAATATTTTCTTTTTCTCCAAATTAGAAATTTTCAATAAAATCGCATGTGCTACTTCTTGGGATCACAGTGCGGTAGTAATCCATATTTTTGCGAAGGGTACGCTTTAATATGGATGACACAAAGATGGGAATAGTTATCTGACTTTGTGTATCTGACTGTTGTTTAAAAAATGAGAAAGCACTGGGCAGATAGTATCTCACTTCAGTCTGAGTATATCTATCCGGTAGATGCCATATAATCAAATGTGGAAGACACTTGTGGTCGGTCAAATTTGTGGATAAGGTATCTGCCAGTTAGGTAAACCCACATGTTTATAAACTAAATACCCAAAGTCAACTTATGACTAACGTTAATTTCCAGAAAACTATTCCCAAATCAGTCAGTGGTTGGAAAGACTGATCCTAAATGATCAGTATCAAAGTGTACTTCATCTATTTGTGTAGTAGATAGGTTGATTGGTCGTGTTTATTTAGTAATTAAAATCTTCACGCATACATTAGCAATAAATATCTATTGGCGAAGAAATGTTACTTGTATTTAATTCAATATGTTGATTTTGTGAAAAATTTGCATTTATTAATAATATTTGTATGTTTGCAGTAAACGCTAACAATGTCTCATACAGTAACAGTAACAAGAACGACGACGACGACGACCACATCGGCAATCATAATAAACACTGGATATCTTAAAACATGGCCTGGAATTTTAAAATTCTTCCAAACTGTAAGTACTTTTTTTGTGTATGTGGTGATGGGATGGGACCATTAATGTTTTTCATAAAAAACGTGTTTATATATTTTTTTTATTAAACATAATTGTGTTTTTTTGAGACATACGACAATTTAGCAGTATTGAAGAAGAATTCCAAACCAAAACATATACTATATGATACTATACATACGTAATTTTTGTTGACTTTGAAAAAAAAATCACATGTGGATGCTCGATTCTATATATACATATATAATCGTTTCCAATGAGATAAATTTACGCGAGTATGTTTTTATCATATTTTTCAAATTTTGTAACATATTTAAACATCAATATACTTTCAAAGATATTAAAACACATTCTGTTAACATTTGTACAGGAAGTTTCAAATACGGCGGACAAAATCAATAAAATTGTTGAGAAAAATATTTGAAAAATATGCTCGGACAGGTCGATATTTATTTTTAAATTGTTATTCAGAGATGTAATTTTCAAACTCTCACCCCTCAACTCCTAAGCGCTGGCTACCCTAACTTAAAAAAATCAAATAGCAAAGTTCCCCTTCTAATACCTCATTTGATAGTCCGTCAGTTTGATAGACCTCATTTTTTTATATTGAATAAAATTCAAAAGTTTTGAAAAATTGGTTAATAAATAAAGGAAATATTTACCGAAATACATATATTCAAATGCAAGTGCCATTATTCCAGACTCGGCTACGCCTCGTCCGGAATCAGTAACGTTCCATCCAATAAAACTTCATTTTAGATGCTTGTAACAAAAATAGCTATATTAATTGTTACAGTAACACGTAAAGTAGTAAAATGCTTAATTCAGAAATGTTTGTAATACCTACGTTAAATAATTCCTAATCGTAATCCTATTTAACTCCATATATGAAGTATTTGAAACTTTCATTCACATATAGCTAATAGAGTAAGTAATGAATTTTAATGAAGCGCGAAAATGTGCTGAAAATATAACTTAGATAAGTATCAACTTACATATTAATTATTTCTTAGTAATTATCTAAGTTCCTACAACAATAAACTGAATGTTATAATAAAATATAAATTGACGAGGCAAACGACATTGGCCTACTTCCTTACTGCAAGCATACGTGACTCCTGTATGGTGTCTGAAATATTATTAACGATGACTTCACTAAAATGCAATCTGGGGAATATTTGCATCGCTGGATATGTTGGATTTTGCGTGAAAATCACAACTTTTAAGACCGCTATTTCGGTATGCGGCTTGAATCTCTGCTGACCCAAATATGCTGCCTGCTCTTGCCGTGATAAGTCACACCCACATGTATTGCTTCTATTTTTGACGTATGAATTAACTCGCTCTTAAGTGATTATAATCTGTTTGAACTGCGCGGAAGAATAATAAAAACTACATTATTCCTGAAATATATGCAAATATATGTAAAAAGAACAATTATACAATACAGTTCTTATGGAAACAAATAGTGCAATTAAAAAAAATGAGCTAATCTTAATGGATTTTCATTAATATTCATTGAAGATATTATTTTACAATATAAATCCAACGTACCAAATTGTTGAAAGAACATACACGTTAGGAAAAATCTGGTGTAACCTAGTAGTAAATATTTGATATTTGATTACTGTTTAATGCCTTACTAGTTGTAGATTTTTCTTTATCAAACTATATCCAATGTACTTACCAAAATATTGAAAGATCAAGTTTACAATTATTTGATGGTATTTGTTCAAACTGTCACATACGCGTGATGACTGAATAAGTTGAACCTAATTTTAGTAGCCTTAAAACTAACTTATTAGATACCTACACCTAATTCAGTATAAAAAAGGTTCTGATCCTTCAAATGTGGTGACATAACATTTCGACCTCTAGTCTGTAACATTGAATTAGATTCTCTTACGGGACTCGTATACTCAAATATTTAGAACACAAGTTGGATCTTATGGTTAGAGCAACGTATTCAAAGTGATTCGCAGTACCCTGGGTATAATTAAATGAGAAAATAAATAATAAAACTACCAGAAAATCTGATAAATGAAAAAAATAATAAATGCAATAACGTCTGCCTGATGAAGATTGATTTATCTCTCCCTCTCTAATACAAAAAAATAAATATTAATTATAATACATAATGCATAAAATTTAATTTTAAGAATTTTCTATACAGAGTGTTACAAATTAAACCACCTAAATTGTCATTTCCATCCACCAGATGTTTGATCACACAAGTTACATCTTCTGGTTAGAACAACGTATTAAAACTGTGTTTCGCGTACCCTGGGTTTAATTAAATGAGAAAATAAACCTAAAAAAATTACCAGATAATCTAAAAAATTATTAAAATAATAAATACATGTAGGTTATATACAGTGAGCTTCAAATTAAACTACAAAAAACGCATTTCCCTTCTCCAGCGGCAGTGTTTTTTATGTTGAAAAATGTAAAACACATAAGTTTGGCAATGTGTATTTTTTTTCTTATTTCAAAAGTGCCAAAATGTCACTGTCAATTAAAAACTATTGTATATAGTTTATGTTTTCAATAAATATGTCTAGAATTAATTTACATGAACGAGTTTCAATGGTGAAGTGGTTGTATCAATTCCAATAATACACAATTAATGAACAAATAACATTGGTTTATTATAAATCTTCAAACTGCAACTGATGACTAATGATATGACAATAGATAGATATTACAAACAACTATTATACATTTTGGCTTAGTTACCTGATTATTTTTTTTTAACACTAAATAAGGTTCATCTGGTGGATGGAAATTGCAATTTTGGTGTTTTAATTTCAAACACCCCTGTAGGATAAACCCAACCTAATTTAACCTAAATTAAGCAAAATAAAGTTCATAAAGATTGAGATACCAAGAGGAAAAACTTTTTTATTTTTGATTTCACAAAAAGTTTCTACAAATAGTCCTGCTTGTATGCAAACCTCCTAAAAGCTAATCATATTTTAAGTATGTGCGATGATTGCCAGAAAAATGACGAAAATGCAAAAATTTACATTACGAGGTTGGCATCAAAATCGCCATATAACACATTACAAATTGAATCCATTGAACTATATTAAGTAGAAAGGGCCATTGCTACACTTCAGTACTTCATACCGTTAGGCGCATAAAACAAGAAATCATTATGTGTGTATGTATGTGTATAAAATCTAATAATTACTCCTATAATATATTTTTAAATACTTTTAGTCGTGAACGTTTTGAATTAATTGCAATCATAATAACAAGTTTGTTTGTAAACACTATCGTATGAAGCATTCAACAACAAATCACTTATGAATTTGGTCGCATTCTTACTCATACACACTTTTGCTTTTCAAGCACGTCGGTTTTTAATCCCGTGCTACACTTGGAGTAGAACACATGGCAGTCCCACGAAAATGCATGCGCAGTGGTACTACGTCAACTATCAAATTAAAAATCAAAATAATTCGGAAATAATCCTCAATAATCCCTCAGCTGAAAATGCCTTCTCTCCCTACGCTCGCTCATGCATAACTTACGGCTTCGGGATTAAAACCTTCGTTTATTCCCTTAATGCACTAATAACTATTATTTTAACATACTACGATAGAACCATAGATTTTGAAATACATTCCTCAGGTTGGTTATCAAAGTTTAAAAACCACTGGACAAATCGAGCAAAGATAAAAATTGATATACCTAAAGATAAAATTTGAATATATTAACTGATAATTTTTGAAAAAATAGAAATATATTAGGCTGAAAGGCTACTGCTGATGCCTAATTGAAGTAAGGAGTACCACCACCCACCATCTATTGATAAAAATTATGATAAATGCTGTTATTTCTTATGTACCTTACTTGAATAAATATGTTGTATATAGAAATATATTTTTTACTTTTGTAACTATTTCCAATTACATAAGTCATAAACATCAATAAATTTAACTAATTGTATATCTATATTATGAATTAATGAGAAATTTAAGACACAACAATCAAGTAAAATTTGAGAAAAAATTGTATTGTTTTTTTGTTACATTTCATGTAATTCTAAAGTACAAAATTTGAATCTTACAATGTTTCATCAAAAATCCGAAATTTGAATAAACACCCAGGAGTGCAAAAAAATACTGTAAAAAAATTTAGTGATTTTTAATAATTAGTTATTTTTTTATTAGTAGTAGTAACAATATTTTATAGGTTATCGACCTGCGGTCTTTCCGCCTATACATTCTAAATATTTATGTATATACAGGGTGAGTCAACAATGCGGGATCGGAGGATATCTCGTTTAATTGCGAAAATACAAAAAAGAAATTAAGTAAAAGTTTTAGCATCATGAAAAGTGCATATACTAAAAGTTGTTTGAAATATACAGGGTGTTCGATAATCGGTAAAATCAATATAATATACTTTTTCTAATAGAGCATTCTGTATAATTTGGGATATTTTATTGCTGCACAATTTTGATAAATCAGAACGTTATTTTTATTTTAAAATATAGTACAGGGTTTCCAAGTTATTTAGATTTTTCTCAAAAACATGTTGAAAACAAGGGTCAACAAAAAAAATGTTCTGGGGCTGTATTTAAAAATTAAGAAAAACGGAATTGGTGTGAATGAATACTTATAGGCTCTACTCGTGTAATATTTCCCAAAAGTCTTAAATTTTGTCATTTTAATGGCTTTTATTGAACAGGCAAACTTGATAAATTTGAAATCATAGTTCGTTTTTTATTAAATTGAATGATTTTTATTCCACTCTATTTCTCATATTTCCTTTTTTTAGTTTTTTTTTAGTGATAGTCTGAAAGTTTTTAATTTATTAAAAATCAGCAGTTAAGCTTAAAATTAAAATTGGCTTTCATGTTTCATATGAGAAACATATTGTTGCTTATCAAAGCTGCGAAATAAGAGTATTCGTTTTATAATTTTATTAAAACAAAGGTTCCAACTTCTGGGATATAAAAATACAATAGAGTTACCAAATTATTCCGGCACCCCCGATCACCACTCTTCTGTTTGACTTAGGGCTACGCCATATTTTTTTGACCTTTTTTTAATTTTTGTACGTACGTCCGCAAAATATGGCACTCCCCCGGAATCTCAACTCTCTAAAACTAATGCGGAAAATGATAACTGACTATGATATCGATTTACCTTTATATCGATTCCCGACATATTTCTTCTGAAGATTTAAATATTGTTTTGAATTTATGATACTTAAATATTGAATAAATTAAATATTTTCAACTATAAATTTATGTTTTGCCCCCCACCCTGAAACAAAAATCTGCGAGCCCCCATGGTTTAGAAGTAGAACTATATTTTATATATACTGTTCTGCCAAAAAGGTGTGTAAATGTATTTTTTTCAAAATAATTTTAAAATAATTTCAAAATGGGATAGCATCTTATACAATGTATTACTTCAAGTACTAAAACCATTTTTTAACTGAAAATGAATTTAACTGAATTACTTGATTTTAATCTTTTGACCCTTCAACAAGATTTTGTTTCATTATAACGAATGTTGTCCAATTTATTTATTATATGTATTAAATACATAATACCCTAACCCTATTCAAAATAAAAATAAGTGGTAACAATCACATTTCTCTATTTTAACTAATTAACCTATCACCAAAAAAAACGAATTAATTTTAAATATTAAAATTCCTTAAGTTAATATGCAACTTGCGTAGTCTGTTAAAAACTTAGCATGATTTTGGCGAATATAGATTGGAGAATACAGAATGTTTGCTGGATGGTGTGTGATGACTATTTTAATAATGTTTGCAGATTTTGGGTATCGTTGTTGTCGGACTAGTTTCCTACTACTACAACAGATATTACAGATATAATCATGTTCCTGAAACATTCTTCCTTCTCATGGCCGTGACCTTCCTGGTTGGCACGTTTCTTCTACTGCTGTCATGCTTAATCTCGATTTCTACAGCCTCCATCATCTCAAAAACTGTATTTGTAAGTATACATTCAAATTATGGCATCGCAAAGTAACGGAGTAAACAACAATTATTATC
This sequence comes from Othius punctulatus, assembly GCA_951805005.1. Taxonomy (NCBI): domain Eukaryota; kingdom Metazoa; phylum Arthropoda; class Insecta; order Coleoptera; family Staphylinidae; genus Othius; species Othius punctulatus. The sequence goes on along the minus strand of OX638141.1, from coordinate 64,270,597 downwards.
TTCCAGGAAGTGGTATACCACAGTGCTGCTTGTATTATGTACGTAGCAGCCGGTCTCACTCTTCTAGTCGAAGTGAACAACAGGAAAAACACTTACTCGTCTGTCTACGACTATTACATGGCGGCTAGTGTAAGTAAATAATATTAATATTGCATTAAATTATACATGGTGTCCACGTGATTTTTTACCGATTTGTGTGGTGAATTGCACCAATATTATAAAAAAAAATCATACAAATTCTGTAAATACTGAGATGTCCAGAAAAGGTGGAACACTGAAAATTACATAGTTGATAACTTTAGAGAAGTGTCACAGACTGTACATTATAAAAATGGTGTTATGTCATGTCCTGTAACGTACCTTAATAACCAAAATATCTCTTACAACCAACACCAGACTGCTCGCATTTTGGGCATACAATAATTTGATTTGCATATAAATTGCATAATTTCCTATTGAAGAACTCTCATTTGATTTAAAGAAAATTTGCATTAGATGATGTGAATAAGTTCTTGCCATTTGAAAAGAAAACAAATCAATAGCATCTATAAAATGGCACAAGTGATTATAAGAACAAGTGAAGGGAAGTCGCATCATCTATTAAATTGGCAAAGGTAGTTAAAATAGGCCATCGCCAAATAAACAAATTTAAAAATCAACTATTAAAGAAGCGAGCCATTTTAATGGAAAACGAATTGCGCAAAATTAACGGCTACTGACTCATCTGAAGAGAAGAGCCGGAGAATATCAAAATAGATATTATCATTTGAGTGGTACAGAAATCTACTATGAAGAATTGACTACTTTGTTATGAAGAAGAATTACTTACGATTACGATTACCAAGTAAGTGGTTGTAATCTGATCAGATACGAATTAGCGTCGGAGGATGTCAAACGATGTAATGCTATTTGGGTGCCGAAGAAATCATAACATTTACTACGAAAAATTAACTGTAATTAGTTTGCTTGTCTTTCTGCACATGATAAAAACTGTTTTTTGACGATTAAGGCTGCAAAATAAAAGATTTATAATATCTACTATTAGACAAAAAAAAGTTTGAGCAACAAAATGTGATAATTCGACCTTGGTACCCAACTAGGCAAAGTTTGTATTTTATTATCTTTTTGCGTAACTATGACTGCATCAGTGAGTTAATGATGCATTACAAGAGGAGTAATGTTTATTTTAGTGCTCTTGCATATGTACGAATAATGTGCTTATTTTAATTTGTAATTTTATATGTGACATAATAAAATTCTTTTGTCGTTACAGATCATCGGATTGGTTATCGGCGTTCTCTACCTTCTAAGTGCAATATTTGCATCCAGATCATACAGAGGCTTGTAATCTAAATATTTCGACGAATAACCGTTATCGCTGGTTACCAATAGATTTTGATCAAGAACGTGGTGTAAATGTTATTGATTGTGTTATTTGTAATTTTATAATTAAGCCACATATGATATAATTTTGTTTGCACAGCAGCTAACATACAGCTTGTTCATGCAGTTTTAATTTATTGTAGAAATTTTAGGTAACAATGTGTAACAGCATTAATGTATCGGAAACTTCAAACCATAAAGCTGTTTTTCACAAAACGAATTTTTTGTCAGAAATTAACTTATTTTACTGCAATATAATTAATCAAGTTTTAAATTTTCTGCAGTGAAATAATGAAGTTACAAAGATATCATTGATATTTTCGGCCAGAGTTCAAATTAAGAAATGTTTGCTTAAAAAATCTAAAGACAAATTTAGAAACAAGCTATTCGAATATGTCGTATGTCTTATATATTCAAATAACATTTGGTAGTGTACATGCCAAATTATTCTATGTGCCTTAAATGTCTGTCTTTAATGTATTAACTTATTTTTTATACGTACTTACAATATAGGAGTAATATATTTGTATATTTTTGTTTTGCTAGGTGTTTTACAATAAAATACAGAATGTATTACTTTTTTATTTTACCGTCATCTATCATCAAGTTGTTTATTTAACGTCGTCCTATTTTTGATGCAACCTTTCAATTTTGCCCCTACTGATAATATTATGGTCCGACATAAATATCTTTAAAAGGGATATCTACAAAGGTAACAATCTGACATTAAATTTTTAAATTAACTTCATTAATAGTAAATAATTCGAGCAAAAACAATGTCTTTAAAACAGAAGAGAATAATTTTGCTTTTTTTGTAAATTCATGAAAAAAAAATTTAATCATCTCTTACTACAAACATTTATAGCGTTTTAACGTGAGAACCTACTATTGAAAGTGCATATTATTGATTTTTTCTACAAACATCAATAAAAGTTGAATTTTTAACACGGCATACATGAATTAAAAATGGATTATTTTCCCACTAGTGTTAAAAGTTTATAATTTAAACTTTTTATTTTTACTTTTAATACTCGTGTTAAAAGTAAACTGACAGGCTTTTGTCAAAGTCACATATATTTTATTGAAATATTACAAACATAATACATCTTACAATATTGGGTAGGCATCATATTTAAGGTTGTCCTAGGTTTGCTTCAATTTCTTTCGGCAACTCTTCATGCATAGTTATTATCGAGACTTTTTATTGTTTGACACACGTGTCATGCAAAACGTAATCTGATTTACATACTTCTTAAATTCCACAACTCACATATTTGATTGAAAGCTAATTGCAACCTTTTTAAAGAGCTTTGTGTTGCGTTTAATGATGTTTTTACAAACAATATTCGTGGGGTGGCTTCACTCGCTTCGCTCGTTCCGCAAACTTTCCCCACTCACAAAATAAAATTTAACTTTTAACACTTATATCATAAATAACTATTATATTAGCGCTCAATAGAAATTTTTGTAGTTCTAAAAAAACCTTAAATATAGCCATCTAGTAACAATATCAACTGTGTTTGCATTGTTTTCTACTTCAAGCACTGAATAGTATAAAGGTTTATCAATTTTTGTAATTTCATGAGTTAATTCTTTTAAAACTCTAGCAACTTGAACATTGAGTTGATAAATCCATAAAAAAATGGATGTGATAATGTAGAATGTCAATTTTCAAAACGTCCACAAGTTAGTTTCTTAGATAGATGGATAGATTATTTATTTATTCAGTTTAGATAATGTTACAAATCGAACATAACTACACTGAAGGACCTCACGATTTAGTAACAATAAAATATCGTTACCTAAAATTCAAAATGTACACAGAAAAGACACACAATAATCAAACTTCATCCAAATGTGTATAGTTATTTCTGTAACAGGAACTCTCCAACCTTTATCTTAAATTTCACGACATTAGATATACTCCGTGTGCATTTCCTTCAATCTGCCTTCAATCTGTTGAAGAATTTCATAGTAGCATACTTTGGACTTCTCTCGTATAAGATCAACCTATGGTGAAGAAAAGTACAGATGAGCGTGTCTGGTGCCGTATTAGTGATCGCTTAGATATTCTGCAAATTTTGCCTTATTTTTAAAGTGAAAGATCAACAACTTAAATATATACAGGGTGTCCTAAATAGAATTGGATTGCATGGGTATCTTTCTTATTTTTAAAGCTAGAGGTCAGGTTAAATAGGTAATATTGTGCAGTTTTATATGCTGGTTCAGATTATATTGAAAGTTCAGATTATGTCTAACAAGTTTCAAAAGTCCGAGCAGTTTAGAATTTATTCTAAGAAAACTAAAAATTGCGATTTTCTAAAACCTCCGATATATTCATAATTATTACAGATGAGGAAAAAAGTTTAAATTGAAAGTTACTTGGTTCGGTCCCAAAAATTTGAGAATCAAGTCAAAACAAAAGTCAGGTTGGCGGTTTCAGAGATATTAATAGCAACTTTCTTATTTTAAATGGCCGCCATACTGGATTTTTATACGTCTTCATAGACTTTATTTTCCTGTTTTCAACGATGTACAACAACCTATGTCAAAATGAAAAATATGGGAAATATTAATTATTCTAATTTTTATTTTTATTTTCTAAATTATTTTTTGAACAAATATAGAAAAATTTAAAGAAATGTAATACAACTAAGTAGTAAAATTAAGTTATAAAATATACTCAAAATTCTGACAATTATTGCCCAAAAACAATTGACAGCGTTAAATGTTCGCTAATCCGAACATTTCAACTCGGCAAATAGAAAATCAAGTTAACGTATCTAAATCTAGAGGATCAACAATTTAAAAACAGCGGAGTATTTACCCTTATAAATTGTATATTTCTCATACTTTATAAGCAAATCATAACATCCGTAAATTAACATTTTGCAGGACGGTTAATCAACAAAATTACGGAAAATGTTGATTTTATAAATACAATTTTATGGATAGATGCAACCTAGTTTTCTAATTGTGGTTTATTATATCATAACGAACACTATTGAGCTCAGGACAATCCACACCTAGTGATTCCACGGAAAATCCAAGTGCGGTTCGGTTTTAATGTATTTTGTGCCATATTGGGAAATAATTTACATGTTGCTATAATATTTCTAACTGCACAACGTCATTTCGAAATTCTTCAACAACCTTATAAGATTTATTGAATGATTTACCTTTGGCACAAAATATTCAAAAATAGTACCAGTAATATGGCGATTGTCCATGCAATGCTAGAGATGTTATTACTTATTTAAATGGCCGTTTTAATAATAAAGTAATAGCGACTAATACATCTATTCATTGACCAGCCAGATCTGTATACTGACGCCTCTTGAGTTTTATTTGTAGGGTACTTTAAAAAACAAAATTTATGGACGTAACTTCAAGTATAATAATGTAGATGAACTTCGTGAAGCAATGACAGAGGCAATAAAAGGCGTTAAACGCAACATATTGCGATAAGTAACTGGCAATATTTAAAAACGCTGTCAATTGTGTTTAGCTCCTTTTTGGCCATTTAACCAATAACAGTCAGCATTTTGAGCATTTTTTTTAAATTATTGTTATTTTACTAGTTAGTTGTATTACGTTTTTATTTTATTTTCCTTTTGTTTAAAAAAATAATTAATAGAATAAAAATAAAAATTAGAACAATTGATATATCCCATATTTTTTATTTTGACGTAGGTTGTTGTACATCATTGAACAGAGAAAAAAAAGACGATTTAGCCGTGTGAAAATCTAATATGGCGGCCATTTAAAATAAGAAAGTTGCTATTAATATCTCGGAAACCGCCATCTTGACTTTTGTTTTGACTTGATTCATAAGTTTGTGCAATCGAACCAAGTAACTTTTATTTTTAACTTATTTCCACATCTTTAATAATTATGGAAATATCGTAGTTTTAGAAAATCACAATTTTTAGTTTTTTTAGAATAATTTCTAAACTGCTCGAACTTTTGAAAAAAATTCAACATAATCTGAACCAGCATACAAAACTGCATGACATTGCCCATTTAACCAGATCTCTAGCTTTCAAAATAAGAAAGATACCCATACAATCCTACTCTAATTAGGACACCCTGTATTTGATTTATTCATTTATAATTTGTGCACATTTTTTGCAAGTTGCATTGTATTGGAACAAGACATAAAATAAATATAAGAATATAACTAGATTGCATTTAAATGATTGCTAGTTATGTGAGGCACAGGTCCTAAGTTAAATTATAGTTTTTGAGTGTTTGCATTCAAATGAAAAGTGAATAGATTAATTTTGTAATAGTTAAGTTAAAATGACATTCTATTTTTATGGAATAGGAATATTTTGATTTAGTACGTGTATTTTTATGAAAATGAATTTAAAGCGTAAGATAGTTTTTATGGTTCACGGATTATATCAACACTCAATTTTATGATACTTTAATTTCAATTATTCAATTCAACGCTGCCGATTGTGTTTAGCTTCTTTTTGGCCATTTAGCCAATAACATTCAGCATTTTGAGCATTTTTTATATTTTATTGTTATTTTAGTACTTAGTTGTATTACGTTTTTTTAAATTTTTTTACATGTTTTAAAAATAGTTTATAGAATGAAAATAAAAATTGGAACAATTGATATATGCCATATTGTTTATTTTGACATAGGTTGTTATACATCGTTGAAAAGAGGAAAAAAAAGTCGATTCAAACGCGCAAAAATCAAATATGGCGGCCATTTAAAATAAGAAAGTTGCTATTAATATCTCGGAAACCGCCACCTTGACTTTTGTTTTGACTTGATTCTCAAGTTTGTGCGATTGAACCAAGTAACTTTCATTTTAAACTTTTTTCCGCATCTTTAATAATTATGAATATATCAGAGTTATTAGAAAAAACGCGATTTTTAGTTTTTTTAGAATAACTTCTAAACCGCTCGGACTTTTGAAAAAAAAACAGGCTTGGCCTGAAAAACGTAGATCTTGGTGTAGATCGCAATTACAAGGGATACACGATATATCTGACCAAATCTATGTTAAAAAGGTGTCAAATACATGTTATGCCAAACTGATGAATTTTAAGCCAAGCGACCCAGCCGTTTGACCTGAGCTTAAAAATACAGTCAGGTACATGAATTTGAAAAACGTATATTTCATCTAAACATTAAATTAATTAAATATACGATTGTCAAATTATTATTTTTCTCAGTACAACCTTTTTATTTCAAAAATGGTGCCCGATGGTTTTTTTTCCCGAGTTTGGATTCGGACTCAGCTCATTTAAAAATATGGGAAAAGGGCAACATTTCTCAAGGGAACGAAAAATGGTGCCTGATGGATTTTTTTCCTGAGTTTGGATTCGGACTCAGCTCATTTGAAAATATGAGAAAAAGGCAACATTTCTCAAGGGAACGAAATACTTTTTTTGCAGAACAGTATTTTTAATGCATTGAGTTCTTGTAAATATGCAGATGCAGATGCTGATTTAATAAGTATAAGTTTAAAAATCTCAAAATCAAGTTTTGAGCTAGAATCAAACTCATCACACATCTTAAAAGTCAGAGCCTAATGCACACTACATGAAATTGTGATGATTTTTATAAGAAAATGTGTGGGAATGGATGTGATGAATTTATTACGTTTCCAGAGGAGTTCAGAACAAGCAATTTAGAGCTCATTTAAAGGGATTGCTGGATAAGAGCACGTCTGTCAGATGTTGAAGCAAAAAAAAGCAGCCATTTTTAAATGTGCTTTGACGGCATACTGGAATTCAGCATTCGCACACATTTATTTTTAAATCATCCGTACATACAAACTGAAAAATAGAAGAAGATATCTTAATCATATAGTATTCACGAGTGTCGTTCAAGCTTGAATGAGACTTGGCGTATCAAAAATTGCACTTAGCAAATTTACTGAATGCCAAGGTTAAATTCGGTGTTAGTGTATATGGATTGGAGGACTGTCTGCATTTAACAATTACAGAAATAAACAAACCTTTAATGAACGGATGTGTAAATAACGTTCCTAAAATAGTTCCCTCCGCGAGTAGTCACCCCCATAATGGCAACGCTCTCCTGGAAAGCCAGATATTTGTGTCCTGCATCATCACGGTGTGAAGTGTGCTAAGGCTGGGACGCATCTGCCGATTTGCTAGTTGTAATGCAATCTCGAGGACCAGCTGATATCAGGATAAACGGGATGATCAGTGATAACGTGGGCATCTCGTGCTGTTGCTTCAAATGCTGCACGTGCATCAACGTCAACTTCGTCAAATCAGAGGCCGGTATCATCAAAATGACTGAAGTGGTTAGTAAAATTCAATGATTTTTATATGCATAATTATTGTTCTAATAAATAATATTTAGAGTAAATGTTTTTGTGATTTTGAGTAAATTTTGCATAAGTATTATACGACTAATTTTAAAATATAAAATAACTATGTATTATAATAACATATAGATTATTGGCAATGTTATGCAGTTTGGCTGGTTGATTTGATGCGTTCAGAAAATAGTTGAAAAACAGTAATCTGTGCATTTCTCAAATCTCCAATATTTCACTAATCTAAATCGAAATAAATCTAGTTACATTATTTACCAAATTATATTATAGTACAAGGGCAAACTTACAAATTATAACAATAATAATTTATTTTTATGCTTACAAACAAAAGTTTTTACATACGTCAATAAATGTGTACACATAAATGGAACATCAGCTGAAGGTATATAATTTTTATGATTTTTTAGGAATTAAAAATTATATATTATGAAATTTTAAACATTTCATGTATTTCTTCAAAAAGAACGCACATAAGAGAAAATTTCTTGAAATGTATTATCAAATGAATCAAATGGATGTAACAATTAATAAATTAAATTTACCTAATATAAAAAAATGTATTAAAAATAAAATGAACTCTCAAGGTAATAATGAACAAATAAAATACTATGACTTCGAATTCGAAATTCGAATTATTAAAAATTCAAAATTTTGTTTCCATCAACTTTACCCGATATAAAAAAAATAAAAAAATCAGGCCGGTGAACCGAAGAATTAAACAAGTTCGCCGTTTGTGGGGGGGAGGGGGGGTTATATTAAGTGATAGAGCCCCCGGGGGAGGGAGAACTCGGCGGATATTCGATTCATTCGATTCGATTCAATATTCACACAAAGTAAAAAAAAAATACAAACTAAATTTATGTAAAGAAATAAACTGCAAACAGGAAAAGGAACATACATTATTAAAAAATATTTTTTACTGTATTCATTTACAATCTATATTACGTTTCAGCCTAAACATACAAGGTGCAGTAATATCTCAAAAGTTGAATTTACTTGGTAATTTTTGACAATGTACTGCATTGCTACATAAGCAGTGAAAACAATAAAAATTAACAGTGTTCTAGATTTGTAACTCTCTTCACAGTATATTCAAATAAAATTAACACATAAAAAATGTACTACACAGCTTGAAGAACAGATTTTGCAGTGACAGCAAGAACTGTTAATTGTGATTATTCATTAGTCATTATTTTATATTCTCTCAAAGTACTAACCAAGTACTAACCAAAGTACTAACCAAAGTACTAACCAAAGTACTAACCAAAGTACTAACCAAAGTACAAAGTGTAACCTCTCCTAGCCCACAACAAATAAACAATGACAAACTAAGTTGTCATTTTTTTAAGTTTTTTAATGTGCCTCTCTTTTATAACTGCAACTTCTCTTTTCATTGTTTTATTACATTTTGTATCGTTATATTATAAATTTAAATAATTTATTCTAATGAACATTCGTTACTTCAAAAATAGTTTTAATATAATGTAAACTGTTATACTTTTGAGGATTTCCTTTTGCAATTTTGTAGTAAGATTTTTGATTTTTTTAGACGCCCCTATACTTATTAAATTCATCATTTAGAACCATTACGGTCATTGTAAATTCATGTTTTGGCTTTGTTAATCCTCCAAAGGATATACGAGGGCTGTTTGACGGAAGAGTGACTTTTCAAAGGTTGGTAACACTTTCGTTATAATGATTATGTTGCTAGCTCCTGAGGTCTTTCGGAGGTCTACTGTCAAAATTTGGCACCAATCTGACAGATAGATTATGTTTTATACTTATTTGAAGGAAACTGTTTTCGTTGTTTTGTAAATATGTAAAAAAAAAAATTCGAGTGTTGATTAAACATTATTTTCTACGTGAAAAAACAATTAAAGAAACCGAGGAAAAGTTACGTAAATATTATCCAGAATCTGCTCCGTCCCATGGAATGATTTGTAAGTGGTTTCTGCTTTTAAAAGTGGCCATATGAGCACGGTTGATGCAGATCGTCCGAAACCATCATTTACTGTGACTACTCCAGAAATGGTTAATAAACTCTATGGCCTTGTAAATGGCAATCGTCGAATAAAAGTTTGTGAGATAGCTAATGAAGTAAACATCTCAACCGAACGGGTATACAATATTTTGCATGAACATTTCAATAAGAAAAAGCTATCCGCGAGATGGTTGCCGCGTTTGCTTAATGGTGATCAAATGCGCGCTCGCATTAAGAATTCAGAAGAATGTTTTGCCGTTTTCAACGTAACTCAAAGGATTTTTTTCGTCGATATGTCGCAGTAGATGAAAATTGGATACATCATTATACTCCAGAAACAAGAATACAGTCTAAATACTGGATTTCTCCATGCGAATATGCTCCCAAAAAGGCAAACACACTTTTTTCGACCAATAAGGTCATGGCCACAGTTTTTTGGGATTCTAAAGGTGTAATCTTTATTAATTGTTTACAAAAAGGAAAAACCATAACTGGCCAGTATTATGCTGATTATGCAGACATGTATTGATGCCGAACTTGAAAAACAACGACCGCATTTGATGAAGAAAAAAAGTGTTGTTCCATCACGATAATGCGCCCTCTCATTCGTCTGCAATTGCTACAACTAAATTGACTGAATTGCATTACGAATTACTGCTTTATCCGCCATATTCGCCAGATCTGGCTCCCAGTGATTTCTTCTTATTTCCAAATTTAAAAAAATGGCTGTGTGGAAAAAGATTTCAGGCAAATGAAGAGGAGATAACCGACACAAATGCATATTTTGAAGAGTTTCCGAAAGATTACTTTTTGAAAGGTTTAAAAAAATTGTAAACTCGCCGGGCTAAGTGAGTACACTTGAAAGGGTGTTATGTTGACAAATAAAATATATTTTGAACAGAAAAATAACGTTTTCATTAAAAAGTCACTCTTCCGTCAAACAGCCCTCGTATGTTTGACCCAATTTGGAGATTCGTAGTCATGGTCTGCTTTGTCAGCTGTGTAAGTATTATCACCTAAATGAGGATGTGATTTTCTTAATTATTTTGCTATCCATCCTGCCAAATATTCCAGTCCATAATTTTCAGAATACTTTCGTATAGAATCATATTCCTCTGAAATGTTAGTTTCGATATCAGGACAGGCACTCATTTCACTTGAACTACTTTCTATACATTGTATATTATTAACAGCACCAGTTTCTAATAAAACTCTACCGACGATAAATTCATCATGACTTTTATCAACTGTATTAGTTGTAGATTGTAAATTTGTCGATTGTCCCTAATATTATCATTCTAAATCTATACAAAGCATTGAGTGGTGATGGATGGTTACGGTCAGTTAAACCTCCTCTGGTACGCACCTGAGAAAATAAGTTTTCTAAGACGTCCTCATTTAATCTGTGTGTTAATCTATAAGGCATGTTATATTTTGAATGCATATCACGCTGTAACATTTTCAAGGAATTAATAGACATTATAATACCTTTTTGAAAAATCTGCAATGATAATTTTCCAATACAGCGCATATTAATGTTAGTACTATAAACACTGTTTAGTATTTCATCTTGCACTGGTAAATTTGTGCTGTATGCTGCTTTTGATCAGTGTTGTAATATATCTAGATATATGTATCTAGATGTATCTAGCTACATCATCTAGCTATATTTCAACTATCTAGATACATTCTTGCTTGAGTACCTAAATTTGTATCTAGTTACATTTTCCAAGTATCTCAGATACTCAGATACACCTTCCGTATCAAATCAGTGCTGGTGGACAAATACTGACACCCCGTCAAAATCGTCTGCTAGACGAACTTTTTGAAACGTTATTAATTCTACAAAATTAAACATCTATCAAATTTAAAATTACATTTTAAATAAATTCAAGATATATAAACATTAATTACATATGCCTCTGAAGATAGTTTTTCATAACCGAAACTAGTCAGGCTAAAGAAATAAATCATAAAATAAAATAGAAACAAATATTACTAACCAGTAAGTACTAAGTATAACAACCCTAAATTAAGTTTAGCGTTAGTTTCTCGCCATATTTAAGAGGCCTCAACATAATTACAATTGGAGACCTGATTTAGAAAGTTTATACATTTATCTACATTTGTGCTGTGTACTTTTTAAGAAATAATAAAATGGTGATTTATTATGTTGATTAAAATAATGGCATGTTTAGCCGATTTGTGATTTTTTTTTTCTGTATTTATTTAATTAAGACAGGGTACATATAATGAAAATTCCCACAGGGCATTTGGAGCTAATGTTGTTGCGAACCTTCTTTTTTTTTGTTCCAATATCATGAATTATAATGGAGCATTCTCGTCTGCACATAAATCCGATTAGGTGATCAGAAATAAGTCACCTTTGATTTATTTCTTAAAACTACATTGTCTAATTGTAGATAAATGTCAAAACTTTCTATATCACTTCTCCGATTCTAATTATGTTAATTCGTTCATGAAATATTTGGCTATCGCTTATTAATAATGCCGTATACTAGCTGGGGTAAAGAGGCCTCTTAAGAATAATAAAAAGTTTGAATATTTTGTCTATGATTAAATTTATTTCAGTTTCAGTTTCACAAAGAAAACCATTTATGCTTTGGTTTTCCATGTATATGAAATATATCTAGAAGTAGGTATCTAGATACTTTTCAAATGAATCTGTATCTGTACTAGATACATCAACAAATGTGTATCTAGATATGTATTTAGATAATTTTTTTCTGATACAACACTGCTTTTGATGGATTTAATTTATTGGGTTCGTAGAAGTTCATAATATCAAACCATGCATTTATCAACTCTATGAAATCTGCTGTGTCCGTGGCTATTTTATCATTAAAATAATGTGTCAATGTTATTGCCGTGGAATGTGACAGCAATTATGATGTTAATGCAACATTTTGTCTCTTGAATCCCTCACAAGTCAGATGATTATTATTTATTTTAAAACAACTATTAATTTCTGTATTTGTGTGACTTAGATCCTCCAACGGTTTCTTAATAATGACGTTATTGTTAATGTGAAACCCTGTATCTAATAACTAATTTCTAGTTAACTTCAAGAGATATGGCGCATCTGCAAAGAAATATATGTTGCTATCTACGCACTGATGTGTTATATAAGGATTTTCATAGGTAACTCCACATTCCTTCCATAAACCTACATTCCCTCCTCCACAATCGCTTACACAAGCGACCATTGTATTCCCAATTCCATACAATTTATTAATAACATCGTTCAATAAAGACAGTGTCATTTTTTGTCAAAGTTAATATATAGTGGTTGTTTCCATTTCCCAAATAGTCCTCTTGCATTAAGAACTAATCATATTGGAGCACAACCAATTTATCCGTCACCGACATTGTTTTACTTGCAAATTTCCAAAAATCCAGTTAATAAGCCAGTTTGCACATCAAATTTGGATGCCCATTTCTGGAGAGTAGACAAACCTATAATAAATAATGTTAAATTCAAGATTTCTGGTTAATATTAACAATTACCAGGTAGTACATAATTTAAATTCTCCCTTAAATAAACATAACTTCGCTTGCCTAAATATCTTACTGTAAATGCTCGTGTTATATCATCTTCTTTCCAGTGTACATTCTTTTTAATGAGTATAATTGACATGGGTAAATATTGTCTGAAGTACATTTTCAGCTTGTTTTTCAAACTCTATTTTTTCCATAAGCGATCTATTGCGCCTACGTTGTAATTTTTCCGTATGAAATGAATTCATTTTCTTCTGCATTTCTGCAATATCATACTCTGATTAAGCAGTATTTTCTTGAATATTGTGTTTTCGACTAGTAATTTAATTATTTCCGACTAGAAAATGACAATTTCATTTGTAAATGTCGAAGAAATTGGAGGAATGTTTTCTCCATTTGTAGTGTCTTTAAAAAAAGACTCCTTAGGGTTCTCCATAAAAATTCCTTGAATGGATTTCTGGGTTTCAACATGCTCATTTCGGACTCTTATACGATGAGCACTGAGGTTAAGCGAAGGTATTGATCCAGATTTCAGTACCAATTTTGCAGGCAAATTTAATAATTCCGCCTTCAGGTTCCCTTTCAAAATCCTCTCCTCGAAAATGCAATGAACACACACGGCTAGATACTAGACGGCTGAGGAAACATTTTATAGCCGCATGTATACAACTTAATTTACGTGTCAATAGATTGGTGACCAAGATAAAATTTCGACGTATTGTTCGGCCAGAAATAATAGAATATCCCCTATTTAGAGGTCCGTTAACTTTAAGGGTCGTTTATGACATTGCGGTAGTAGTCTTCATAAATATAACCATATTTTTACCTTCGCGGCATTTTTCCCAGGGTCGTATTTTAACTAATAAATGCCCACAAATTTATTTATATGTATGTAATATAATCACAATTAAAACAGCAATATTTTTGGAATTTTACATATTTGCCAAATCATTGCACTCGTTATCACTTTAATTGTCACCTAAAGTAATGATTTATTCCTGTACATTGTTATTTCTGTAAGAATTTTCACTTTCAATCGCATGCCGCACTCACTGCTCCCAGTTATTGGAAGATATATTGCAGGGGTGGGGGGCATCCTGCAGCTCGCGAGCCACATGCGGCTCTTTGAAGGATTATTTGTGGCTCTCGATAAATATACCCGAGTTCCCTTTTTATTTTTGTGCTGTTATATTAAAAAAAAAAGATCGTTCCGTATGTGTTTCAAAATGTCTTTTAAATTACTGACAACAAATATGAAAGACTAAGTGCAACGTAGGAACAAATTTCATTTCCGTCCAAGTTAAGAATAATATGACTCATCTAAAACTGCGCGAACGAACATAACAGTGGCGTAAACGTACGTAATCGACCAACTCCAGACCGATTTTGAATTTGTAAACTTTCATTGCAACGGACAGTTGACATTGTGCTCTGGAGGAAACAATTTGTATCACTCTTGCTACGGATATAATTTGTAATCTGGAATTTTTGGTAAGTGAACTGAATTTATTTCGTAGTATGTAACACGTGTTGTTATTGTTTTAATAACACAAAACTTGTATTTTCTAAATGTCTATATTTATTTCCAGTTCTTTAAAAAATTGACGACAGAAAATGAAAATAAAAAAATAAAATACGAGCAACAAAATAGAAGTTTTAATAATGAGTGGGACGAGAATTTCTTCTTCATTAAAATAACGGAAAAGCGTTGTGTGTTATTTGTAATTCTACGGTCAAAAATTATAAAGCTAGCAATTTACATCGACATTATGAAACCAATTATCCTCAGTTTTCTAATCAGTGTCCACCAAATTCCAAATTTACATCAGATAAACTTGCTTCTTTAAAATCAAATTTAAATAAACAACAGTTAATTTTGATGATCATTGGCAAACAAGCTAATAATGTGGCTGAAGCCAGTTTTGTTATGGCCTGGAATATTGCTCGTGCAAAACGCCCGTACGGAGAGGGAGAGTTTATTAAAAAATACTTGGAAGATGTACTTAAAGTTTTAGATCCAAATAATGCAGCATTGCACAAAGTTGTTCCGCAAATTCCCATCTCGAGACACACAACCGAACGACGCATTACTGCAATTACTACATCTCTTGAATATAATTTAAAAAATGATTTGAAAAACTGTATTGCATTCAGCTTAGCCCTTGACGCATCGACAGATATCACAGATCTTCCGCAATTGGCAGTTTTCATACGTTTTGTTTCACCTGACTTCGTTGTTAAAGATAAATTATTAAATTTAGTAGCACTTCAAGAGTTAACCCGCGGCGCCGATATTAAAAATGCATTATATTCCATAATAAAAACTTTTGATGTGCCTCTTAATAAACTTGTAAGCATTGCAACTGATGGAGCTCCGGCAATGCTGGGTAAAAAAATCGGTCTTATTGGGCTTTTAAGAGATGATTCTCAAATTCCACAATTCATACCGATTCACTGCATAATTCACCGAGAAACATCTCGTTACAAAATATTTAAAATATCCTGATATTATGAAAACAGTATTACATATTGTAAATTACATTCGCACCAATGCAAAATTCATCGACAATTCAAAAATTTCCTTAAAGAATTAAAGGACGAAGAATTTCCAAATGACATTAATTTCTTTTGCATTGTTAGATGGTTATCTAGCTACAATGTATTAAATCGTTTTGTAGATTTGTTTGATCCGATAACTGCATTTCTAAAAGAAAAGGAAATAACCTATTCAGAACTATTAGACCTATTAGACGATGATGAGTGGTTACAAGACTTAATGTTTTTGACTGATGTCATGGAACATTTGCAAACACTGAATTTACAATTGCAGGGAAAAGATAAAATAATATCTGACCTCTAACAGTGTATATTTACTTTTCAAACTAAATTACAACATTTTCAAAAGGACATTAAATATTAAACATTTTGTCATTTTCCTCGAATTAAAAAAAGTTGTTCCAATATTAAACAAGAAGAACTCTACGAGTATATAAAAAAAGCTAGAAGGAATATTGACGGAATTCCAAAAAATATTTCAAGGCTTGAAATTTTTTAAATCGTCTCTTGAAATTTTTTCTGAATCAATTTGAAATTAACATAATTCAAGGTGAGTTTTCCATTTCCAATATAATTATGACCCAAAAAGCATCTGGAGAATTTGAATTAATAGAGATGCAAGAAGATCAAGCTCTACAATTAAAATATAAGTCGACGTCGATTACTGAATTTTGGAAATTTGTACCAGAATCGAAGTATCTCGAAGTACATCGAAGTATATGAAATAAGAAAGGCTGCTTGTCAAAATATTTCAATATTTGGAACAACGTACTTATGTGAATCATTTTATTCCACTTTAAAATGCGTGAAATCCACCGATCACACCGATCAGTATTAACTAACCAGCATCTCAAAGAATTACTGAGAAATGCTGTCACCATTTATTCACCAAATTTTAAATAATTATCAAGAGAAGTATTTGCTCTGATATTTAATATAATTTCCGGAGCAATACAATTGGAATAAAAGTACCATAAATTTGGGATCAACTCTTTCCATAGCTCATCGTCTCTAAATATTTCTGCTATAAATATATAATTTATATCTTCCGTATACACTACAAAAAAAAAAAACTTTTGCCTTTGTAATTGACAGTTGTACTTGAACCTTACTTGCTTAAAGATAAAAAGAGAGTATTAATTTGCCCGAGTAGCATCAATAGCCCGTGAATTTGACAAATTGTGGGACCAAGATATTATGGAAATGATTCTTCCGTCTATGAATAAATATGCAATAATTATGAAAAGACACCAAACAACCACATAGAAGATTTAGTAGATACAAATGCATAACAATTGAGCTACACAATGAGTGAACTCAAACATTTCCTTGAAATTTGCAATACAACGGTATATCAATTTTTAAAATCTGTCGATAAGTTTTAAAGAAATTATTTTTTTAAGGTGAGCAAAGTACAAAATAAACATGTATTGTCAGCAACAAAAATGTATTCAGCAACATACGTACCAAGTGCGAAACTGTCAGTTTTACAGTACTAAGACGACTTATTCAATTGCAGAGCATTTTGAAATTGTAAGCATTTATTTTAAAAATAAAGCCAGAGCTGCATCTCGCGTTTTCAACCAAAATGCTCAAAACGCTCTTCAATTGAAAAAATCATCTTAGTGCTGTCAAACTGACAGTAACATCCTAGATACGTATGTTGCTATATAGATATTTGTTGCTGAAATGACATGTTTATTTTATATTTCGCTCAACATAAAAAAAAAATTATCTTCAAAATACATCGACAGATTTTAAAAATTAATTAATATACCGTTGTATTGCCAATTGGGCAAGCTTTCAAATCAGCTCTTACCCGACCCCTACTCCAATTTAAAAAAAATAGATTTACCTCCCCTATGGCCACGGGGTTAAACAATAGAAGAGTATTTGCCTGCCAAAAGTTGTCCCCCTTGAATTAAAACTTGTCGAGTTTCAGCGATTTCTTGAAAAACATATATTTTCGTAGATATTTAGGGTGTTACCTTTCTCATCGGACACCCTGTATACTAGATTTACTTTCGAAAATGATTTAGATAAGTATATTGATTTTAGTGAGATCATTGAAAGCGTGTTGTAATGTATCTGGAGACAGTATCTTGATACATTTCAAGTATCTAGATACATATCTAGTCTGAAAAGTCTGAAAAACAACTGCATTGTTTGCTCAGTTTTCAAAAATATATAACACTATTTTGCCTTCCTTGGCTGCCGTAGAGAGGCTTTTCAGTGCTGGTGGACAAATTCTGACACCCCGTCGAAATCGTCTACCAGACGAACGTTTTTACCATTATTAATTTTACAAAATTAGACATTTATCAAATTTAAAATTACATTTCAAATAAATTCAAGATATATAAACATGCCTCTAAAGATGGTTTTTCATAACCGAAACCAGTCAGGATAAATAAATAAATCATAAAATAAAATAAAAATAAATATTACTTACCACTAAGTACTAAATATAACAACCTTAAATTAAGTTTAACATTAGTTTCTCGCATTATTTATGAATATTGTATAGTCTGAACATTATATTTTGTCTATGATTAAATTTATTTCAGTTTCGGTTTCACAAAGAAAACAATTTTTGCGTTGGTTTTCCATGTATCTGAAATGTATTTAGAGGTATCTAGATACTTTTCAAATGTATCTGTATCTGTAGCTAGATACATTTTCAAATTTGAATATTTGTATATTTGTAGATATGTATCTAGATACATTTTTTCTGAAGTTTCTGTATCTGTATCTACATACAAAAAAATGTATCTGTTACAACACTGATTGAAAGCATTGCGTCGAATTGGCCAGAAAATATACTTTATGATAATATTTGATACTTCTATGGGTATCAAGCACTATGGGTACATTAGCACTAAAAGAAAGAGGGGCCGTCAGAGATCCCGGTCCGGGGGTCTGGACTAGAATGTGGGGGCCTTGGTGGAAGAAAAATAGTATTAATTTTCTCATAATGACCGTAGCGTTCTTATAAATAAATCATTTCCGTAGGGTCGTTATTGCGTATGTAAGACACCTTAAAATTGGATATTTATAATCAAATAATATACTGGTAGTGGTAGGACAGAGTAAATTAGAAGTGTTAAATTACTTTTCACGTAAATTTTGTGCAATATTTCGAAAATTAGAAGTAATTCGAAGATGAATGTTTATTTCTTAATTTGTTCTTAATTTGAATACATAGGTTCCAATTGTTTCGTAAACCAGAAGTGGGAATTGAATATGAATACTTGAATCTTATAAAATTAAACATTCGGAACAAACGAGTTTATATGTAACATATTCCTAAAGTTGATACATATTGAGTTTAGAAGAAAATATGCATGTCCCTGATTTTCTCATTTCGTTCAAGTGTGTTCCGTCATGCGGACTCATTTTTTAGGGTACCAGCCGACCCAGTCACTGTTATTGTAGGCTGTTTGCATGACCTTGGTCTATAGGTCTATGGTCTATGGTCTATAGGTCTATGGTCTATAGGTCATTCTACGTTCACAATATCGCAACCTTAATACTTGTACATAATGGTAGTAGAAAACTTCGTTAGTCATCGCACAGAGGGCGCCACCATGCGCACCCACGTCGTTTATTCATGCCAGAAATGATTTTGCTCACGTTTCGTGCATATTTTGCTATTGTGTTTTGAAAATACACACTCATAAAGGGTTTTTAAACAGAAGCAGAAACAAAACTAAGTGGTGTACCAAAGCTTCCTTATTAAAATTATGTTCGTGTACAAAAATAATGATATCGAATTTTAATGTGTTGCATAAATAATTGATGTTGCATTTAAATTCATATTGAATTTCAATGCGCGTGTGTTGTGAATGGATGTTTAATTTTAATTAATGTATAATTATAAAGCATATCTCATTTTAATGAACCTATGAACCTATGAACCCAACAAATTCAGTTTTAAAAAGAAAATATAATTTCATTTCTAGTTCGGTATAAACGAAGTACAATTTTAATAAAGTTTAATTTAAATAAAGTGCCATTTATTGCAAGAGTATTAAAAATGAAATGTAATATTAATTCAGACGTCTTAAAAACAATCGTTATTAAAATCGTGTGTTCTATAAATAATGCATTATTTGTAATAAAAATTAATTATAATTTAAATTCGAGTTGTTTTTTACAAGTTCCATAAAAATATCTTGCATATTAATTGAGTTTCATATAAAACAAACCTTTTAACATGTGTATAGAAAACTACGTTTCATTGGAACAAATAAAAAACGAATATGAACATTCTTACATGTCCGGTTTACAACATAAGAAGCCTATTTATAATTAAAAACAATGCAATTTAAATTGAAAGTTATATAAATTACATTTTAGATAATTGGAAAATTGGTTTTTAAATTATCGCGTGTGTAATTTAAATAACACTTCTTTAATTTTACACATGAAGATTTTGTTGAATAAATAGTAAAACGGCGATCCTAAATGGACCTTGACCGATGACAACCAAAATAGAAACCTACTTCAGTACATGCCAGTAAAGAAGATGCCTATATTTATTCGCTGTTTTATTTTCATTCAAGATGCTCGCTACAGTTGGCAATCAGCTTGAAGTTAACTCGTTTCCACACGTGAAGCGTCATGAAGTGCGCGTAAAAAAGTGACGTTTCTAAAAATGTGAATAAAAACTGTTTGTGTACTGATTACAGTTGGGATAAACATCCCGCTGTAGGGTCCGTTACATATTAAAGTGTAATAAAGCAGACTATCTGCCTTAAATACTTTGCAACCAAAGTGAACTTATTTGGACATAATGGAGAAGCCACTTATAAGCAAAGAGAAATCCCAATCTCCAGTTGGAAATGATAATACCAGTTCAGCATCAGCTAAATTAGATCAAGTGATACCCACACTGAATCTGACCCCCGAGGAAAGAAGCAATGAAATCAAAGAGCAAATCGATATAAACGTTCAGCAACAATCTGAACAAGTTCCTGTCGAGTTGTCGTGCAGTACACCAGTAAAATTAACTGCCTCAACTGAACTGTCAGTATCGACTACATCAGTTGCAGGAACAGATAAGCCACACGAGACTGTTAAAATTATGAATACGGCACGTAATACAAATTTGGATGAGGTTATGGATCCTTTGAAGACACCATCTATTACAATTAATGATCCGCCATCTATTATGGCCACAGCAATTAATAAGTTGGACCAAGTTAAGTATCTTCTTCAAAAGCCACATTTAACAAACACGGTGGTTAATAACGATCCTCTAACATCGCAAGCGGTTGCGAACGCAGCACTTATTGCAGAGTTGGAGAAAGTTATTGCTCTTCTATCAGCACCGGCTATTACGGACAAGACACCTGGTAATGAGTTGCAGGTGGAGAAACTTAATGATCCTTTAAAAGCGCCTGTTACGAATATGGCATTTGATAATGTGATGGACTTGGATAAAGTTATGGATCCTCTAAAATCATCATCTGTTGCAAATACAGCACTTAATGTTGGTGTGGTCAAAGTTATGGATCCTCGATCACCATCTACTAGTAAAACTTCGCATGGTAAAGACTTGGAATTAAACAATGTCGTGGATTCTCTAAAAACGCCGTCTATGGCGAACACAGCACTTAGTGGTGAATTTAAAAAAGTTGTGGATACTCCTAAACCACCATCTATTATAAGCACTTCATTTGATAACATGTCAGAATTAAGCAGTATAAAGGATTCTCTACAAACACCATTCATTATTACTAAGTCACTCTGTAATGAAGTGAAGAAAGTTACGGATCCTCTAAAAACACCATCAATTGGGAATGAGCCACTTAACTGTGACAAAATTAAGGATACTCTTGAAGCACCATTGATTTTTGACCCGTCTCTTAATCATAAGTTAAACAATGTTATGGATCCTCTAATAACAGCATCTATTCAGAATGCGATAGTTTATAATGCATTGAAGATAGACAAAATGAATGATTCTCTAGAAACATCAACTGCAAACATACTTGCTAGCGAGTTGACATCCAAAGTTGTCACAGGGAATGAAGACTCAATTAATTTGGACCCAATTCTACCAAAGAGATTGAGGCGACGTGGCCGCAAGAAACGCCGTAACCAAATTCAGAAACTGGCTGAAACAGAAAAATCCTTCCCTAACCAACAGCCTTCTCCAGCAACGCCATCTATTATGAACAAGGCATTTGGTGATAAAATTGAGCATACTCTTGAAGCACCATCGATTTTTAACCCGTCTCTTAATCACGAGTTGAACAATGTTATGGATCCTCTAATAACAACATCTATCCAGAACGCGGAAGATAATAACACGTTGTCGATAGACAAAATGAATGATTCTGTAGAAACATCTACTGCAAACATACTTGCTAGTGAATTGACATCCAAAGTTGTCACAGGCAACGAAGACTCAATTAATTTGGACCCAATTCTACCAAAAGTAATACAAAAATCGTTTTCTAACCAACAGCCTTCTCCAGCAACGCCATCTATTATGAACAAGACATTTGATAACAAGCTGGATAAAACTAAGGCTCCTCTAAAAATATCATCTACTCATCACACACCAGTTATAAATGAGATGGATGAATGTAAGAACATCTACCACCATCCTCTACCACAATCTACTACTGAGACTTCGCTTGGTAAAAACTTCGAATTTAACAATGTTGTGGATTCTCTAGAAACGCCACCTATGGCGAACATAGCACTTAGTGGTGAGTTAAAAAAAGATATGGATACTCCTATAACATCATCTAGTACAAACACTTCATTTGAGAACATGTCAGAATTAAGCGGTATAAAGGATTTTCTACAAACACCATTCATTATTAATACGTCGCTCTGTAATGAAGTGAAGAAAGTTACGGATCCGTTAAAAACACCATCAATTGGGAATGTGCCACTTAATTGTGACAAAATTAAGGATACTCTTGAAGCACCATCGATTTTTGACCCGTCTCTTAATCATGAGTTGAACAATGTTACGGATCCTCTAATAACAGCATCTACTCAGAACGCGATAGTTAATAATGTATTGAAGATAGACAAAATGAACGATTCTCTAGAAACATCTACTGCAAACATACTTGCTAGCGAATTGACATCCAAAGTTATCAAAGGCAATGAAGACTCAATAAATTTAGACTCAATTCTAGGGAAACCAATACAAAAATCGTGTCCTAACCAGCAGCCTTCTCCAGCAACGCCATCTATTATGAACAAGACATTTGATAATAAACTGGATAAAACTAAGGTTCCTCTAAAACTACCATCTACTCACAACACAGCAGTTAAAAATGAGTTTGACGAATGTAAGAATCTCTACCACCATCCTCTACCACAATCTACTACTAAGGCTTCCCTTGGTAAAGACTTGGAATATAACAATGTTGTGGATTCTCTAAAAACGCCATCTGTGAAGAACACAGCACTTAGTGGTGAGTTAAAAAAACTTATGGACACTCCTGTAACACCATCTATTATAAACACTTCACTTTATAACGTCTCAGAATTAGGCAGTGCAACGGATTCTCTACAAACACCATTCATTATTAATACGTCACTCTGTAATGAACTGAAGAAAGTTATGGATCCTCTAAATAATACACCATCAATTGGGAATGTGCCACTTAATTGTGACAAAATTATGGATACTATTGAGGATCCTTTAAAAACCCAATCCTATATTAACACTTCAATTGACAATGTATTGGAGTTGGATGAAATTAATGATCCTCCAAAAACACAATCTGTTACTTACACAATGGTTAGCAATGAGTTGGAGAAAGTAAACGATCCCCTAATAACAACGTCTATTATTGACACATCACAACATAACATGTCAGAGTTGGACAAAACTAAGGACCCTCTAAAAATGCCATCTATTCAGAACACAACAGTTAATAATGAGTTGAACGAAGATAAGCAACCATTAAAAACACCATCTATTGTGGACACTTCAGTCCCTGACAAATTAGTATTTGACAAAATGAAAGATCATTTACCAACAGAATCTATTTTGAACACATCACTACATAATGAGTTAAACTTAGACAGCATTAAGGATCCCCTAAAAACACCATCTAATACGAACACCACATTAAATAAAGAGTCAGTGAAAATTCAAGATGTTCTACAAACACCATGCATTATGAACACGTCTCTTAATAATGTGTTGGACATCGTTGAGGATCCTTTAAAAACCCAATCCATTATTAACACTTCAATTGACAACGTATTGCAGTTAGATGAAATTAAGGATCCTCCAAAAAGACAATCTGTTACTTACACAGTGGTTAAAAATAAGTTGGAAAAAGTAAACGATCCTCTAGTGTCAGAGGTAGGCAAATTTACTGATTTTGAAGAACCATCATGTGATGCGATTACTGTATTTAATATCGAGTTGACATCGAAGCCTATCATTGGCATTGAAGACACAGTTCGTTTGGAATCACAAGCACAACGGCGAACACGCGGACGACGTGGGTTAGAGAGTACGAGGAGACAAAAGGCAAAATATAGGAAACGAAGAATGCTGAAACGTGAGATGTCTCAAAAAATACAGAATTCATCCTCTAAGAAAGACCATTCTCTAACAACACCATCTCTCAACAAGGCATCTGATAACGAGCAGGATAATACTAAGGATCCTCTAAAAGTATCTATTCAGAACACAACAGTTAATAAGGAGTTCGACGAAGATAAGAAAATATTAAAATCACAATCTATTATGGACACTTCACTTAATGACATGCTACATAGAGACAAAATGAAAGATCCGTTACCAACACCATCTATTTCTGACAAATCATTAAAAAACGACATAGAAGACTTGGATAACATAATGGATCCCCTAGAAACACCATGTATTACGAACACCACATTAAATAACGCTTTGGTCAGTATTAGAGATTATGAGTCAGACATAGTTGAGGATCTTGTAAACACCCAATCCGTTATTAACACTTCAATTGACAATGTATTGGAGTTAGATGAAATTAAGGAACCTCCAAAAAGACAATCTGTTATTAACACTTCAATTGACAACGTATTGAAGTTAGATGAAATTAAGGATCCTCCAAAAAGACAGGCTGTTACTTACACAGTGGTTAAAAATAAGTTGGAAAAAGTAAACGATCCTCTAGTGTCAGAGGTAGGCAAATTTACTGAATTTGCAGAACCATCATCTAATGCGATTACTGTATTTAATAACGAGTTGACATCGAAACCTATCATTGGCATTGAAGACACGGTTCATTTATATTCACAAGCATATCAGCCAACACGCGGACGACATAAGTCAGAGAGTCAGAGGAGACATCAGGCAGAAAGATGGAAACGAAGAATGCTGAAACGCGAGATGTCTCAAAAACTACAGAATTCATCCTCTAAGAAAGACCATTCTCAAACAACACCATCTCTCAACAAGGCATCTGATAACGAGCAGGATAATACTAAGGATCCTCTAAAAGTATCTATTCAGAACACAACCGTTAATAAGGAGTTCGACGAAGATAAGAAACTATTAAAATCACAATCTATTATGGACACTTCACTTAATGACATGCTACATAGAGACAAAATGAAAGATCCGTTACCAACACCATCTATTTCTGACAAATCATTAAAAAACGACATAGAAGACTTGGATAACATAATGGATCCCCTAGAAACACCATGTATTACGAACACCACATTAAATAACGCTTTGGTCAATATTAGAGATTATGAGTCAGACATAGTTGAGGATCTTGTAAACACCCAATCCGTTATTAACACTTCAATTGACAACGTATTGGAGTTAGATGAAATTAAGGAACCTCCAAAAAGACAATCTGTTATTAACACTTCAATTGACAACGTATTGAAGTTAGATGAAATTAAGGATCCTCCAAAAAGACAGGCTGTTACTTACACAGTGGTTAAAAATAAGTTGGAAAAAGTAAACGATCCTCTAGTGTCAGAGGTAGGCAAATTTACTGAATTTGCAGAACCATCATCTAATGCGATTACTGTATTTAATAACGAGTTGACATCGAAACCTATCATTGGCATTGAAGACACGGTTCATTTATATTCACAAGCACATCAGCCAACACGCGGACGACATAAGTCAGAGAGTCAGAGGAGACATCAGGCAGAGAGATGGAAACGAAGAATGCTGAAACGCGAGATGTCTCAAAAACTACAGAATTCATCCTCTAAGAAAGACCATTCTCTAACAACACCATCTCTCAACAAGGCATCTGATAACGAGCAGGATAATACTAAGGATCCTCTAAAAGTATCTATTCAGAACACAACTGTTAATAAGGAGTTCGACGAAGATAAGATACTATTAAAATCACAATCTATTATGGACACTTCACTTAATGACATGCTACATAGAGACAAAATGAAAGATCCGTTACCAACACCATCTATTTCTGACAAATCATTAAAAAACGACATAGAAGACTTGGATAACATAAAGGATCCCCTAGAAACACCATGTATTACTAACACCACATTAAATAACGCTTTGGTCAATATTAGAGATTATGAGTCAGACATAGTTGAGGATCTTGTAAAAACCCAATCCGTTATTAACACTTCAATTCACAACGTATTGGAGTTAGATGAAATTAAGGATCCTCCAAAAAGACAAGCTGTTACTTACACAGTGGTTAAAAATAAGTTGGAAAAAGTAAACGATCCTCTGGTGTCAGAGGTAGGCAAATTTACTGATTTTGCAGAACCATCATCTGATGCGATTACTGTTTTTAATAACGAGTTGACATCAAAGCCTATTATTGGCATTGAAGACACCGTTCATTTGGATTCACAGGCATATCAGCGAAAACGCGGACGAACTGGGTTAGAGAGTAAGAGGAGACATCAGGCAAGAAGAAGAGAACGAAGATCTCTGAAGCTCGAGATGTCTCAAAAAATACAGAATTCGCCCTCTAAGAAAGACCATTCTCTAATAACACCATCTCTTAACAAGGCATTTGATAACGAGCAGGTTAATACTAAGGATCCTCTAAAAGTATCTATTCAGAACACAACAGTTAATAAGGAGTTCGACGAAGATAAGAAACTATTAAAATCACAATCTATTCTGGACACTTCACTTAATGACATGCTACATAGAGACAAAATGAAAGATCCGTTACCAACACCATCTATTTCTGACAAATCATTAAAAAACGACATAGAAGACTTGGATAACATAAAGGATCCCCTAGAAACACCATGTATTACTGACACCACATTAAATAACGCTTTGGTCAATATTAGAGATTATGAGTCAGACATAGTTGAGGATCTTGTAAAAACCCAATCCGTTATTAACATTTCAATTCACAACGTATTGGAGTTAGATGAAATTAAGGATCCTCCAAAAAGACAAGCTGTTACTTACACAGTGGTTAAAAATAAGTTGGAAAAAGTAAACGATCCTCTGGTGTCAGAGGTAGGCAAATTTACTGATTTTGCAGAACCATCATCTGATGCGATTACTGTATTTAATAACGAGTTGACATCAAAGCCTATCATTGGCATTGAAGACACAGTTCATTTGGATTCACAGGCATATCAGCGAAAACACGGACGACCTGGGTTAGAGAGTAAGAGGAGACATCAGGCAAGAAGAAGAAAACGAAGAATGCTGAAGCTCGAGATGTCTCAAAAAATACAGAATTCGCCCTCTAAGAAAGACCATTCTCTAATAACACCATCTCTTAACAAGGCATTTGATAACGAGCAGGTTAATACTAAGGATCCTCTAAAAGTATCTATTCAGAACACAACAGTTAATAAGGAGTTCGACGAAGATAAGAAACTATTAAAAACACAATCTATCATGCACACTTCACTTAATGACATGCTGTATAGAGACAAAATGAAAGATCCTTTACCAACACCATCTATTTCTGACAAATCATTAAAAAACGATGTAGAAGACGTTGATAACATTAAAGATCCCCTAGAAACACCATGTATTACAAACACCACATTAAATAACGATTTGGTCAATATTAGAGATTATGAGTCAAACATAGTTGAGGATCTTTTAAAAACCCAATCCATTATTAACACTTCAATTGACAACCTATTGGAGTTAGATGATATTAACGATCCTCCAAAAACACAATATGTTACTTACACTGCGGTTAACAACGGGTTGAAGAGAGTAAACGATCCTCAAATGTCAGAGTCAGGCAAAATTACTGATCTTGCAGAACCATCATCTATTGCGATTACTGGATTGACTCACGAGTTAATATCCAAACCTATCAATGGCAATGAAGACACAGACCATTTGGATTCAGAGCCACGTCAGCGAAGACGCGGACAACGGGGAGCAGGAAGCAAGAAGAGAAATTCAAAAATATATAGGACGAGACGTCAAGAACAAAAAAAAAATTTAAACCTTAGGCAGATATCTCTAGAAATACAGAACAAAACGGATCCTCTAAAAATATCATCTATTCAGAACATGACAATTAATAAGGAGTTAGACGAAGATAAGAAACTATTAAAAACACCATCTATTATGCACACTTCACTTAATGACATGTTAGATATAGACAATATGAAGGATCCTTTACAAACGCCATCTATTTCGGACAAATCAATAAAAAACGCCTTAGACGACGTGGATAACTTTATGGATCCCCTAAAAATACCATCTATTACGAACACCACATTAAATAACGAGTTAATCAACATTAAAGATTTTCTTCAAAAACCATGCATTATAAACACGTCTCTAAATAACGAGTCAGACATGATTGAGGATACTTTAAGAACCCAATCCAGTATTAACACTTCAATTGACAATGTATTGGAGTTAAATGAAATTAAGGATCCTCAAACACAATCTGTTACTTGCACTACGGTTAACAACGAGTTGAAGAAAGTAAATGATCCCCTAATGTCAGAGTTAGGCAATATTACTGATATTGCAGAACCATCATCTTATGCAATTACTGTATTGAATAACGAGTTGGTATCCAAACCTATCATTGGCAATGAAGACACAGTTCATTTGGATTCACAGGTATATCAGCGAAAACGCAGACGTGGAGCAGGGAGTAGACAAAAAAAGTTGAAAAAATTTAAAATGAAAAAACGAGAAAAAATAATTCAATTAAAACTTCTGAAACCATCTACTGCAATGCCGAAACCTATCAAGGGCAAAGATGTTAAGAGTAAAAACAAACTGAGTGTGCGGCAAGTTCAAGAAAACTATGAACAGATGATAAAAAAAATGAAATTAGACCTAAACCAGCCGTCGTCCACATCTGTAATAAATAAACAAATATTGCCCAGTTCCTCAAAAACACCATCCGTAGGAGTTTCGCAATCAACAGTGAACAAACAGGTACAGTCACAATTTATCATACCCATGCCGGAGGCTGTATTTCTGGTGAAGAAAACAGAAACCTTACCAACTCCTGGATCTTCGTCTAAGCAAGTACAACACTCCCTTCCGGAAAAAAACAAACAATCTTCTGGTTCACATCTTATACCTTCTTCTTTATGTACCAAGACAAAATATCCTCTATTTCACGGATCTCTGGTGAAGAAAACAGAAACCTTACCAATTTCTGGATCTTCGTCCAAGCAAGAACAGAACCCACTTCCGGAAAAAAACAAACAATCTTCTGGTTCACATCTTATACCTCCTCCTTTATGTACCAAGATGAAAAAACCTCTATTTCACGGATCTCTGGTGAAGAAAACAGAAACCTTACCAACTCCTGGATCTTCATCTAAGCAAGAACAAAACCCGCTTCCGGAAAAAGACAAACAATCTTCTGGTTCACATCTTGTACCTTCTCCTTTATGTACCAAAACAAAATATCCTCTATTTTGCGGATCTCTGGTGAAGAAAACAGAAACCTTACCAATTTCTGGATCTTCGTCCAAGCAAGAACAGAACCCGCTTCCGGAAAAAAACAAGCAATCTTCTGGTTCACATCTTATACCTCCTCCTTTATGTACCAAGATGAAAAAACCTCTATTTCACGGATCTCTGGTGAAGAAAACAGAAACCTTACCAACTCCTGGATCTTCGTCTAAGCAAGAACAAAACCCGCTTCCGGAAAAAGACAAACAATCTTCTGGTTCACATCTTGTACCTTCTCCTTTATGTACCAAGACGACATATCCTCTATTTCACGGATCTCTGGTGAAGAAAACAGAAACCTTACCAACTTCTGGATCTTCGTGCAAGCAAGAACAAAACCCACTTCCGGAAAAAAACAAACAATCTTCTGGTTCACATCTTATACCTCCTCCTTTATGTACCAAGATGGAAAAACCTCTATTTCACGGATCTCTGGTGAAGAAAACAGAAACCCTACCAGATCCCTTATCCCTTATCCCGCTTCCAGAAAAAGACATACAATCTTCTGGTTCACATCTATTTACTATTTCTAAAAAACCTCTATTTCACGGAAAAATTCCCTCTTTCATACCCAATGTTCCTCCTTCAACAATTTTACCATGTTTACCTAAAGTAAATCACGGAACTGGGATGAAGTCTACACCACCAGTGCCCGATGTGGCCGTATTTAATGGGCAAATGCGGAATTTACCCTTCATACCATGTTCCACCGTCTTGCAAATAAATAGTGATCATCAAAAGCAGAGTCATGCCTTGGCTGCAACACGAACAGAAACCATTCCTATTGCCAAATATAACTTTAATGCTGCAGGTGTACCTGTAGGTAAAGGTGCACCTTCAGCAAACGTCACAAAGAATTTGAATCCCAAATGTGGAGCTGAAACTACTTCTACTCTAACCTCAACGCCCACACCCTCAAATTCAACCAATTCGGGGATTGTTGGCAAGAAATCGCCGACACCTTCCATCCCAGCTCCAGAATTATCACGAATATCAATCGATCAAGCATGGAGAAAGGCAGTAGACAGATTATCACATCTACCAATGGCCAAGAAATCAAAGCCGGTACTTACAAGTTCTACTAAAGCTTTGATTACAAACAAATTGACCAGGGAATTCCGCATTCCCTTAAAATCGCACGGCGGATATAAGGCACCTACAAGCAGACCACTAGTTAATCAGCCTCTACTGCGGACTCCTCCAACCACACCACAATCAACGCGGACTCCCCCAACCGGACGGCCACCAAGAATGCCTCTACTACGGACTCCAACCATACAGCCACTTCATCAGGCTTTTCGAGCTGCACCACTGTCTAACCCACTTCCACAAGTTCCTCAAACCAGATCACCATCAACAAAGCCGGTTTTACTGGCTCCTCCAGCCAAACCATCATCAACCTTGCAACATCTACAAGATCCGCCAGGCAGCCCACTGTCGACGAAACTACACCGAAATCCCAAGCGAAAAGCTAATTCAAACAGTCCACTACCAGTAAAACTGACGGTACTACCGAAAGCTTCTCCGGCTCCCTCTTTTATATTGCCAACTGGATTTTATTCTTTTTCTAAACGAGCTGCCCCTGATACCATGAACAGTGCCAATCGAAGTTCCACGCCTATTACAGGTGAAAGATGGCAGCCGAGTTCCTCCCCTTGCATCACTTCACCAGCTCGTCCAAAGAAATGGACACTGCTGGGAGCAATTCCCACTCCTGAACAGAGACTGAAAAACTCAATACCTTTTCAGCGTGATCATAATAGTTAGAAAAGTGTCTCCTATTAAGTATATACGTGTATTGTATTATATTTATCATTATCAAATATAGCCCCGAAAGTTTATCATTTTTAGTTGAACAGTGATAAAACGCAGCTTTAAACCCTTTGGATAGAACTGTCGTGTACGTATCGATGGTGTATACATTTCTGCTCCATTATTCGGAATTTACAAACTACCATCTATCTATCAACAATGTATAATGTTTCTATCAAAATTATGAAATATACTTAACTTTCTTATATACCTAGTTAGAATTTTCCTCTCTAACAACAATGTATTTTATTTTTATTTTCATGCATGTAGTAAGTCTTTAATGCCCTTAAATTTATTAGTTATATATTTTGTAACATAATTGTTTCATAATTTTGTTATCTTATAAACAAATAGAGTTTAAGTAATATTTAAAGTTAATAAATAATTTATAAAACGTCTATAATATAATTATTGAAACATCACATTTATTATTTGTTGGTACCTACTAAGCACCTACAATTAATATAATAATTTATTAATTGATCTCCCGATTCCTTCCAGTATTTCAGCCTGATGAAATTATCTATCTTTGTTAGGATTATGTTTTGGAATCCAAATTATTTCTGAGCTAATGTTTAACGAATAAAAAGCCTTTTAAGACATGCCAGGAATTGTAATAGTAATGCGGACAACATAAATATCAGATATATGTATAGCGGTAAATTATTGTGTAAAATTTACAGCATTTTACATTTACAGTTCTTAATACCTTTGAAAATTAGAAACATAATTTGTAGAAAACTCGGTAGGTATGTTTCTTATCTCATTAATGATTTATTTATTGGGTAGATTTAGTAATAAAACATACAATTCGGGATTACAAAATAAATAATAATAAAGAAAACAACGTTTTATTAATTTTTTTAAATTTAATTTAGTTCTAATATAAAATACAGTAATAGTGTATTGTTGTTTCTTAATCTTATATCTACTTATAATAATTCTATTACCTAAGCTTACATTATTTGTACTTTATAAGCTAATTAACATAGATAATGCCACGAAGTTTTCTAATTTGTGTGTAACAAATATAAGAAGTAATGAAGTAAGTCAGTCAATGAGTATATAAACCTTTTATTTGTTTTAGTGAAATAAATTGTTTCGCAAGTTAAATAATAATGAAATTTAACTTGGCGAAAACTAAATCATCGTGTCAAAGTATGTATTTAGAAGTACCTTTTTGAACTTGTTTATTTTCGTAATCAAATTCGTTAATATCTGATGTGCACATGGTTACTTAAAATTAATGTTTAAAATTTAACACGATGTTTGATTAATGCATCAATATTGATTGCAGTGATTTCAAGATCGATTTTATTATTAATTTAATTGTTTTGTCCATGTTTACTACTAGTTTTATAAACCAGAGAAAAGAGATATTTTTTCCAAATAAGAATAAATATTTTACAATTAGGTAAGTTACCGTTATGTTACGATAAGTTAACAACGCGCTTTTTGTGATGCTCTGACTAAATTACCGTTGCCAATAACCATTCTAGCACAGTTGAAAATTTTGTTTATTGATTTCGCTTCATCCATATCTGGTTCTTTAATGTATTTACCTGCAAAGACAAGATCGAAACAGAACAGCTGTCGAATTGTGAAATAAAAACCAGTTCATCAAGATGGTTGAGAGTATTAATAAATTGTATCCATATTTAAGTACAAACAGAAACGCTTACCTACTATGTATTAACCACAGCATGTTTAGCCTTAATTTTCATTACTTATAATACAAACTTTATGTTGACCATCTACAGCAATTTAGTTAATTAAATATAAGAATTATTTCGTAACAATGTATGTTCATTAAACACAAAAATGCATCCTCATTTCAATGTCCACCTTGGACTGTTCCCACAGACAACTTATATCCCTGTGGGACTATATCCTATGGGACTGTTCCCATAGAATTAAGGTTAATGCTCGAGCTTGTAATAACTAATTAAACAAGCATTCAAATGTCTCATATTGTCAATGTTATATTTTATAGGCATTGGGGTCGATTTGCCAGACTTTGGCTGTGAATTTCGGATTAGCATATGCCAATACTATGGGAGGAGCGTACCACGGATTTCTGACGACAGCATCCTGGTGCTTGATGACCACTTTCGTGCTGCTAATTTGTTATGTGTTTTCACACAATTCCTACAGTTTAATTAGACAGTCACTTTTCGTAAGTAGTGAACCAAATGATTTCTTATTTATTTACGTTATAAATGTATAATTTCTTAACCAGTCTACACGTAAATATATAAATCTTTATATCTATCTACCTGTCTATCTATCTTCTATCTATATTTATATCTACAAGGTGTGTCAAATTATATCACCTAAATCACCATTTCCATCCATCAGATGGCAGTTTTCTGTAAAAAAAAACAGAAGTTTGGCAATGCGTACATTTTTAATTATTTCAAAAGTGCCCAAATGTCACCATGCCAATTCCAAGGTAGGTCAAACAGATAACATTGATTTATTATAAAACTTGAGACTTCTACTGATAACATTGACACTTATGATTTGACAATAGATATACCGTGACATTTTTTAACTCTGAACATAGTCAATACAACGTCCCTATGTTCAATTTAAAAAAAAAAACACAGGTCAATGCGTGGATGTTATCAAGTGACCAAGGTAACGTCAAAATAACTATTTGATGGGTAATCAAAATAAATAGTAATCAAAAATACTATTATTGTGCTAAAATATATTAAAGAAATGTATTTAACAGAAGTAAATATACAAATAATGCATTTATACCATGCAAGTCAGAGCATAAGAAATGTGCGTGACGTTTTTTTCAGTCACTTATCCCAATAGACCTATTCTATCAATGGGAACAATTTTTAACATTAATTCAAGTTGTACCAACCACATATGCGTTGAGTATAAACACCACAAACGAATTAGAACAAACTATGTCTTAATACAAAAAACTATGTTAAACATCCTATGCTATGCAGAAGAAAACATACCTTGGAGTTTCGTCTTCTTCAATCAGAAAGGTTTTTAAAGAATTTAAATATAAACCTTACAAATTTAGACAGAAAGATTTTTAAATAATTTAAATATAAACCTTACAAATTTAGAAATCACCATCTACTAACTAATGACAAAATTAAAAGAACAAATTTTTGTTTAGTGATGTTTAATTTAATGAATAACAATGAAGAAATATTAGAAAAAGTAGCATTTACAGACGAAGCATCATTTACATTTACAGATTTGATGGTTGATTATCAGTTAGTCTCTATTGATTGATCATATCCTCTTTCCTTGTAATTCCTTTCCTTACAGATATTGATCAAGGACTAATCCGCACCTCCAAAATTTAACAAGGACTCAATACAACAGTGGGGTTAATGTATGGGCAGGTGTTATTAATAATACGTTAATTGGCCCATTTTTCATCGACGGAAATTTTAATTCTAATTCCTTATTAGTCTTACTTCGTACATAAATAATTCCACAGATCCAAAACTTGAATGTCAATGATGTCTTGCTTCAAATAGATGGAGCCTAACTTTCCACTGCAATGATAGGATGTTAGGTACATGAACTAGTTGCGGAGCGTTGGGTAGGAAGATTTGGGCCAACAACTTGGGTCACCAGGTTTGTTCCCAAATGACCTTTTACTTTGGGGGCATCTAAAAACTAAAATTTATAACAATATTATAATAAATGATATTGAAGAACTAAATCATCGGATAAGGCATGCTTGCAATGAGCAAGATCCCAATTTCATTAGAAATTATGATGAAGGTTTTTACAATAGGCTGACATATTGTCTAGATCATGAAGGTGGCCATTTCGTATATTTATTAAAATATCGTATCAATACTTACTTGTTCCTGTTACCTGATTAATTAGTTGTTCTAATTCGTTTATGATGTTTATACTCAGCGCATACGTGGTTCTTAAATTTTTAAGTAATGTTAAAAATTGTTCTCATTGATGGAGTTGGCTATCGGGATAAGTGGCTTAAAAACGTCACGCACATTACTAATGCTCTGATTTTCATGGTATAAAATAAATTTCACAAAAATTACTTGACTTTACTTGAATGATCTTAAATGACAGCTAGCTCGATAGAATATTTACAGGTTTATGGTATAATCGGTTGCATAGCTAATACTCGCAAATTTTTGACATGTGTTTTTTAAAATTGAACGTTGTATTGACTATGTTCAGAGTTAATAAAATGTCACGGTATATTACAAATTCCTATTCTAAATTTTGGCTTAGTTGCCAGTTTTACTTTTTTTTTAGCTTAGATAACCTCCATCTAATGGATGGAAATGCCGATGTGGTTGTTTATTTTGAATACCCTGTATGTGGATTTAAATTTCTCTATCCACGTATCTATCTATCTATCTATCTACAATATCTATCGATGTATTATCATAGTCTACTTACTTATACTCTGATTTTTCTAAACTGGCGTGCACGTCATCAATCAGCTGTGCGATGAGGTTTTTTCGTACCAACGTGATTTTTTTTCGAGAATATGCATAACACTAGTTTAAGAATCTAAATTAATCTGAGGATCATTTGTTACATAACACTGATCACCGGTGATTATAAATAGGTAATCGGTGTTAACCGCGCACACAATTTTCGCCTGTCAATCATGTAATAAATCATGTTATATTGGCAGCCACGATATTTTTTCAGCGACGATGCCACATCTTTTTCACTAACCATGCTCTTACATGTGTGTATAACTAAACTTCTTTGACGTTTAACTTGTTACAGTTGTTCAATTAATACAATGCATATTTTGCCATTGTAGATGTTAATCCATAACCACAGGATTGATATCTGAACGAAAAACGGCACAGAAGTCGACAAATTTGATACGAACCGTGCACTGTCGCACAAGTTGCACGGGCGGAACAGCTGATTGCAGCCATTTTTAAATACCCAGGACAGCTGGCAACCTTGTAAAATTGTGCCATCATTATTATGATTATTATTTTGATGACGTGCACGCCAGTTTAGAAAAATCAGTCAATCAAAATCAGAAAAATTCAGTTCAATCATATCTGTTGATTTATCAATATTTTTAATTATACATATAACGCATAATAATACACTGAATTGTTTGGATAGTCATAATTGATTTCTGTTTTAGGAATTTTTATTTAATGCAGCGGCGTGTTTTAGTTACCTGAGCTCTAGTTCGTATTTAGGGTTTGCAGTGAATACGTTTCTGTATCCTCAGTATATAATTACACCATATTTTCAAGTGTATCCAGCCATGACCGCTGCCTATGTAAGTATTATTTGGATATTTTTATGCAAAATTATATTATTTTGCCACGTTTGCATCAAGATTTTTTCAATTTTACTTTTTTTAAATAATTTAATTAACAATACACGGATCCATTTTTCTTTGAATATTTAATAAATAATTGATTTAATATTCATTATGACAGTAATTTTGATTGGTCGTATAATTTTAATTGAATTACATGCAATATTTTATCATTCACTAATTAGGCAGCAATTAATTATTTTATAAGAGTATCAATTAAAAATATTGCATCATTAATTGTCATTGTATTGTAGTAAATTGTTAATTATTTGCTATAATTAAATAAAAATCAATGACCTCGACAATAATTTCAAAATGTGATGGCAATATTTGAGTTCATTTCATAACTAGTATTGTACTAACTTTTATAACTATACTCGTATATTAAAAAATCATACAAAAATGCATCATTTCTCCTCCGCCCACAGTGCAAACTCGTGATAATGCACATCAGGACAATGGCTCAGTATTTAAATTCATTCAACCACGTTCACTTGCAGTATGTAATTATATGTAAATTATTTAAATATACCTATCCTATCTATTAGAATCTAAAAATGCATTCCTTAGATACCAATGATTTTCGAAATGATATCAAGCTACGTCAACATTTTGATTACTCTTAAAAAGTAAATAACACCAACAAATATGTATCAAAATTTATTTAAACTACATCGCATAAAACATACACTATTTGTTGTAGATGATAATAATGTTACTACTTTTGTTAGCTAAACAACAATAACAAATATGTATGAAAATTTAATGAAATCTTGTTTATTTTCACTGGAATTCATTTTACAACTGAACGAATGCAATTTGACACTCACGCCTTGTTTGAAAAATAGTCTTAGCAATCAAAGCCGCACGGATATTTTGTTTAAGTTGCGAAAATAAATTAATTAAACACAAACAATTAAACCAACTTCAGGAGTGGAAAAACAGTTATAAGCAATTCGGGAGGTATGTTTTGACCAGTTTCGGACTTTATGCTAGCCCTCGCTGTCGCTCGGGTGCAAACTCGACCTCGACTGGTAAATAATACTTACCTCCCTTAACGCTTAAATAACTATAAAATATCTATTCAATCAATCAACTACACTACGTGAATAAAATAATTGGAAATTAAATACTCGTATCTTATTAATCGAATATATGTAATTATTTTTCTTTTTTTTTCCACGATAAAATATTGTGCAATGCATATTATGTTTTAATGCATTATTGACGCATATGTGTTTCTCTTCTTCAGTCCCTCTACAACGATGTGGCTCTTTGATGTTGGATAATTTTGTCGCTCAATTTCTCGGGACCACGGAGTTAAAAACCTAACAACCTAACAAAACCTAAAGTCGATAGCTAGTTGATTATAAATATTGTAATAAAATGGTCACATTTTTTTCAAAATCACATTTTAAGTTCTAATAAAATTCATGCATACAACTTGACAAAAAAAAAATGACCAGAGTAGATTGACTATTAGTAATAAAAACTATTACTACGATATTTAAATAATCGAATCATTATTATAAGTATTTTTAATCGAATGTTGTATTGCAATAAAATAATGGATGATTATTAACCCAATACAATATTAAAATATCTTATAATCATTTATGGATTATATTTAATAGGTAATAACAACTATTATCGAGTTTCTGATGGGATAACACAAAAAATCTATTATTATTCGATTAAAGTTCACCAGTATTTTATAGATTCGATAAATATTTTAATAATAAATATTCAAATTTCATATTGTTCGTATAAAATGCTTTGGTATTTTAATCGAATAACAATAATCGATTGTATCAATCACTTAAAAAATCCGAGTGTTTTATTTCTTTAGTAATAATCGACTATTTAAATACATATTCGATTACCAATAATCGATTATTTAATATACTAAGTACTCAAATATTCCAGTTTCGAATAACCGAAAGGTCTAATAGCCTAATATATAGTACTTACATTCCTTCTTCTATTATTAAAATATTTAATTAATCGAAAAAATTATAGTTTATTTTTTATGTTAATTTAAATTATGTTAATATTTTTATATTGAGCAAACATAATTCTGATTTTATCTATTTGCGGAATTATATAATAAAACCTGGTTAGCTGTAAATGAATACTTCGTATTCGTGTTACCACAATCATGCTGATAGATAATTCGTAACCCCTGTGCAAAAACCAGAAAAATAACAGATAACGAATAGTCAACGTAATAGATTGCCCGTCCATTGCGTAACACGATTTCAAATATGGTGTTTCCAGTGTCAAGTATCGCTCTCGAATTTCACGCATGAAAAACGCCGACAATTATTATTTACAGCAATTATACAGCTATTACAAAATATTATTTACAGTAAAGTACAGTTGCTTTCTGAAAGAATAGTGTAAACTTCGTGATAACCATATATTACTTATTATGACGGTTTAATTCAAGGTCGGACTTTTTTTTCTAAGGAGAAAGTACTGACTAATCGAAACTGACACTATATTGAACCACGAGATCTTCTTCAACTTCAGTTGTGCACTGGAAACAGTGTCACTTATCACACCTCGTTTGACATTATTTTTTAAATATGTCAGATAAAAGTAAAATTTTGCGGAAAATCACGTTCATCATTTAAAAAAGTCACGTTTAAAAAATGCCATTGTATAGATCGGCATTTAAATAACTGCAAATGATGAAAGCCTTAAAACAAATGTTGTAGTTATTCAAACATCTTCAAAAGTGAAATGATGTGACTTTGACGCACATGGAAAATGAACGGTTGACTTTTATCAAATTAGTCATGTAACTTAATAAAAGTCAACTCGCATCATTTGTAACGGTTTTTTTTTGCACGCATGGTCACGTGATGGCCTAGGTTAATTCCCTAGCGGCAAGTTACTGTAATTTTCCCCCTTTCCGCATCGCGATTTCCGCGAGACTCGAATCCATTTGTATTCGAGTTTACACGTCGGTCGGCCGTGAATTTTGTCAAGGACAAAAATCCGCTTAATTGTTGTGATAAGCGACCGCCATTAGGGAGAGTCCACACTAAAGGGAGAGGGAGTGTATCACTCCCTCAACGTCAGCTGAGTGCTGGATTAATTACGATCTCGAATCATTATGCTTAGCGGCGGGTATCGATCTTTAGGTAATATTTAGCCCTTTTCCATTTTCGTTAGTGGTACTTACAACATCACCTACTCTCCATTCATGATGTTTTTGCGTCAGGGAAGTCTATGAATATCTAGTAATTTTGTTGGTAGTATTTCGGAAATGACTGAATTCCCCAATAGAACTTGTCAATTTGTTTTAGGTTAAGTTTTAGGTTTAAGAAAAATTGAAATACGCTTAATTTAAGTGGGCATTTTATCTAATGACATTTTTATATGACTAATTGTCAACATTTTCAGCTGCAAATTATATCAGTCATAGAGGTACCTTTCAGGTACAATTCGAGATAAATTTTCTGTTTTTATCTTATTAGTAAGAGAAATTGAAGCCATTTTGAAACTGCTTTTTGAAGCAGCTGCCAATTGAAGCTGCAACATATATAAGTCATAGAGGCACCTTTCAGGTACATTTCGAGATAAATTTTCCGTGTTTATCTTATTAGTAAGAGAAATTGAAGCAATATTCATAATGTCTTTTTGAAGTCAAAGTCTTAGAATTTAATTTTTATCTCAGAAAGTTACTAGCCGAAATTTTGTTTTTCAATTTTATTCTGCGGTACCCTTTATTATAGTTCCATTTGGTGAGAAAACATCTTGTGCTAAGTTTGAAAACAACAAAATTAATGGAAAGCGTGCCGCTTTCCTATTTAATTTCGACGATTTCATGATTTTCTCGAGTGCATTAGAAGATTTAAAATAAATGTTTTCAAATCGTATCAATTATTTCAAATGATATTATTACTTTATAAGAATTTAAACATTATATTTAACGTAAATAAAATATATCTTACCTGAGAAATCTCACTCTGCGATAATTGTAATTTTTTGTTAAAGAATACGTCCAAGCTTGATTTTCTGCAGCTGCACCGTACGACGATCTTTAATTTTTGAAAAAACTGTACGTTTACAATACATTTACATTACGTTTACATTACCAAACCGTAAACGCCGAATTATCGAAAATAGTTTTTTTTTCAATACAAACAGTATTCAATCAATACAAACAAAAAGAAACATGGTCGATTGTTTATTTGCCTTCGAAGCCGAATTTGCAGAGGAACATGTCAGAATTAAACACGTAGAAGTAAGGAAAACGGAAATATCTGATTTTTTACTACAAGGTATCGAACATTTCATAACCAGCGACAGGAGAAAATGTTTCAAACGTTTGGAACTAGAAGATGATTGTCTCCGACAAGATCCATAAAAATGGAGTAAAAATTGTAATTATATGAAGCAATGGAAGTTGTGACGAAGCTACAAGTAGTAAATGATACGGCAGAAAGAGGAATAAAACTTATTGAGGATTATAATAAGATTTTAATCAATAACGAAGAGCAAAATATAAGCAATATATTTTGAAAGTTGTAAGCGACCATCACCGTCTATTTCCTGATACACAAGTATTATAAATTTTATTCCAATTATAAAATCGCATTTCTTGCATAAATACAATTTTTTTAAATGTATCTCTAAAATCGAAAATAAAATCATAAAATGGCACGTTTTATCGTTATCCAATAGGGCTCAAATTTTGCACAGACTAATTATTCATCACATGGAATTATTTTAGGGGATGCCTTATTTTCCATTTTCGATTTTTATCAATATTTCATTTATTACACGTTCTTCGGGCACTTTTTTACGGTGAATTGAATAAGTTTTACAGAATTTTAATATATTCGTTAATAAACAAGATACAATACAAAGTTGTGTTTTTTTAAATACAAGTCATAGTTGGCCTTGGCCTTAATAAATAGGTTATTTTTTTCTCTTTTCAATGATATATCACATCTGAATGTTATAATTGCATTTTTGTTGAAATCTATTAATATTGTGTCAACACGTCATATGTTCTCTAATTGGGCGTAGTAGACTGGTAGTAGGCTTGTATTGTTTAGAGTAAAATTATTTATTGAAAATGCACACATTTTCCATTTGTAAATTACAAAATACCATGTGAATACAATATTACATGTTAGAAAGGTTTATTAAATAAAGAACAATTATCTTATTACTTTTGGAACATTACAGGCTCTATCATCTAGATTCTAGAAGGCAGAAAACCCAATAAATTGATTATTCTTCTATAATTGATTTTTCCAAGATTAAAAGAAAAACCCTTTAATGAAGCACCATAGACACAATATTTAAATTACATTAAATGTTGTAATTGATGTCCATTACTCAAAATGCATATGTTGCATCTTTTAATAACACTTCTGTAAGCATTATGAATGTGATGATTTGAAATTGAATTTATACAATCAATAAAATGTTGTCGTAAATTATTAATATTATCATTTCTCATTTTATATAATTTGTCGTTCTATATCTTGGTCGTTCAAATGGCGTCTTTGTCGAATAATATATGGTCTGAATTTATGTTTCTTCAAAATTCTAATTACTCGATTCTTGGAAATTCCGGATTCATCCTCAATATGCCGGCTGGATATTGCTGGATTCACTATTACATCTCAAATTACATTAGTAGCAGTTTCTTCAGCGTCTACAATATTGTAAGACCTTGATCTTGGCTACTTGAAAGATCCGTGGTTGATAAGATTTTCTTTTAGTCTTTGAAATTTTGATTTATCTGGTTGTTTTTTTCTGGATAGCGACTAAAATATGTTTCTAAGTCAATTAGTGATTTGTTATTGCTTTGAATAAAGCATCTAACATATCAAATATTTCATAATTTTCGTACGGCATTGTTAAACACTTTGAAATATAAAGATCACGTCAAATGTGTTAGCTTGATAATCAAACAATTTAAACAAAACAAGCCTACTACGCCCAATAAGAGAACATATGAAGTTTTGATAGAATTTTAATAGATTTAAACAAAAATGCAATTATAACATCAACATGTGATACATCATCGAACATAGAAAATAATAACCTTTTTATTAAGACCCAAGCCAACTACGACTTCTATTTAAAAAAAAAAACAAAACTTTGTATTGTATCTTGGTTATTAACGAAGATATCAAAATTCTGCAAAACTCATTCAATTCACTGAAAAAAAGTGCCTGAAGAACATGCAACTTGCATCTTAATAAAATGATAAATAAATGAAATATTGATAAAAATCGAAAATGGAATATAATGAGTTTTTGGCCATAACTTGAAAACAAAAGACGATAGCCAATTTTTATTTTCACCATTGAGTTTGTCTTGAAAAAGAGATCGAGGATACGCCATCCGATGTTCTCTATCTCTTCTAGTTACCGAGATCCCCTATAGAAACATCCAAATTGGGCCACCCTGTACATACATCTCTACAAAAGATGTTCCAAATTAAACGGGGAAGCTAAAAACATAATAATATGTAA
The DNA here is from genome assembly GCA_951805005.1 of Othius punctulatus. Taxonomy (NCBI): domain Eukaryota; kingdom Metazoa; phylum Arthropoda; class Insecta; order Coleoptera; family Staphylinidae; genus Othius; species Othius punctulatus. The sequence continues at coordinate 64,227,283 of OX638141.1, read as the reverse complement.
GGTGTTTTAACATTAACACAAATGTTGATGGCTGCTTCTGATAGAACCAGAAGTGATAGAAGGTTGAAAGTATTTCACCTGGAGAGAACGGAATCAACCATGTTTGGATGAAGTTTTCAATTTTTTATTGTATCGGGAACCACATAAACTTTTAATGGCGCATTAGCGTGGGAAACCCTGTATTCCCTTGATGCAAAATCGACAGCCGGTTACTGAGATTACTGCCATTTTCTTTAAACATGCCATGTAAAAGATAAAGTCTGGGGCAATTGAATAATTATATTATTACATTGAACAAGAAACGAACCTACGACTATTGCTTGGTCGGAGCCTCAACTTACTACCCTATACGTGAGACAGGCGTGAATATTATTTGTAAAATTACCCCACTCTGGAATATGTGTACATATTTTAAGTTAATTATGTATAGTGTGCGAATTTTGTATGTTCAAAGCAAACACCGACACATTCCCCACGCTTAAGTAGAATTGTTGCAATTATTGTATAACAATATACTATACTACAACTTATCCAACTAAATTCTTATCAATTCTTAGTACGATATTTAACCCTAGAATATACAAATACATCGCGTCAAAACAAAATTATAATTATTATTATTGGCAGCACATGGCAATAACATAATTTATAAATATATATATATATATATATATATATATATATATTTACGTATCTAACGTATTTGTTTAGATAAAAACAATTAAATGTACATATGCAGGCCTTGAACATTATAGATTAACAATAAATAAAATAACATTACGCGTGGTTTTATATTATTTCTGCGAATTTGATAAAGTTATCAGCATTGCACACTCCAAACATTCAAACCAATTTGTAGAACTGTGGAATTTTTATATGACACAATTTGGTAGTAAGCTTCGTTTAACTTTTCATGCAGATTTATACACATGGATGATTAATCAGTAATTTTTTTAGTAGACACATCTGAAAGAAATTGCTGCAATTTACTCATGCATATGTAACCACATTCCTGATTAAATGTTTTCATTCGCATGTGCCTCATCGTACACACTATAACTATTGCATTTTATCACTAACGGTCTGAATGGTTGTGTTGAAGTGGCCTTCGGCACGGTTTTAACGGATTAGTTTAATGTAAATAAGTCTCGCATTACACGTGTTTATTGTAGGCGCCAATCGTTCTATTTTGTAAATAACAAAACTGTTTTCGCGAACAACATCCTTCTCGATTATTCGAGGTGAAAGCACCTTTGAAGCATGCCAAAATTAAACACAATAGGTAGTAAGAAAGCCAAAAATGATAAGTCAAGAAAAAAATATTACATTTTAAATAATAATATTATTTTAATTGATGAATTCGCGGAATTGACATAAGAATAAGGAAGTTTTAAATGAAGGGATGAAAGGGATTACCAGTAGATTACGAACCAGCACTCGAATAATCATTCGAGTTGGAATATTTACGCTCGTAATTTCTCGTAATTCGACTCGGCACAACGCTAATACCAATGTAGGAACTTGGTGACGAATATCAAAGGAAGGAAAACTGAAACACATAAACGAAATTCTGAGATTCACATTTGATGTGGGGTTGCATCACTAGGTATCTTCTTAGATTAAAATGATAACACACATAATGCTAAATCATGTGGGGAGGTCGCCTACGTCTCCAAATGATATATGGCACTCACAGAACTTTCCTCCGAGATCAACAATGTATCACTGTGCGCTTTTATTGCACAAATAGCTATTGATACGCAATATACCCTATTAACATATTCAAAATGCTGTGAAATTGCTTATACCTAATTTTATGTTTTTGTTTCAGATGATAGGAACATTTGTTGGGATAATTCATGGATATGACGCTTATAAGGCATACAAGTTTTACAAAGGATACAGATAGATTTTGTAATGTACTACTCTTAATCCTGTGTAATCTATTTATTTAATATTATTTATACTTGTATTTTTTAGTTAATTATATTTTGCACGAAAATGTTTTATAAAATAAACGTTTATTCATGATGATTGAGCAGATGGTTATTGATACATGAAATTATGCAGAAATACCTTAAGATAACTACTACAAAAGCAGTCGCTGGGGATGACAATAAATTGTTAAATTGTTACACACTTTTTTACTTTCTCCATTGTTTCTTTGAATTTCACATTTCAAATATCCGTTTTTAAATCCCCGAGTAAATTAAGACCATTGTTGAAAATGTCTGTGTGTGTGGATGTGATTTTTATTGTGAACGGCTGAAGATTATTGAGTTAAATTTTGAAATTATTATTTTTAGAACAAAATCTAGATTTAAAAAATGTTTTGATAAAACAAGATACAAAATAGGTGTTATACTCTTACAATATTTTGGTTTCTATCAATAATTTTGCAAATATTAAAATATTGATAATCTAAAACCTAAAACATATATTTTGTAGGCAAAATCATGATAGGTCGGCACAGGTAGCAACGTTTGATATTTTTATTACATGGTCTATGGTTATTTTTAAAACCCAGTATTATTTTGTGGTTACAAAAGCAAATATCAGGCATTGTGTACTCCTCTGAGAATGTTTTTCTCTTATCAGGCAGAAAAATAATCGGGTTGATAGCATGGATATATTTTTATGGTAAATAAAAAATGTTTAATATGGTTTCGTATCATCGAATTTTGTGCTCACCACTACTGCAATGTCGGAATACAATGTATACCATTCCCAAGCGATATAGTTCGTATGTCGCATACCAAAACTAAAACTAACTAAAACAGTAGCGTTGGCCTATAAATACATTTTATTATAGTACCCTGTATATACCCTGTTATAACAAAAGCAATACGAAACCAAGTTAAATAGTTTATTTTTTTCATCATGATATACTACGACGAAGTATCGACGTTTCCATGGATTTCATACTTATAGATGTTTATACTATTATTGTTACTACCTAACAGAGCAGGGACAAAGACAAGGGTGCGGCAGAGGAGGTATTTGTCTCAAGTGAACAACGGGCTAGGGTGCCAAATTGGCAAAAAATCAAAATTAATAAACGGCAAAATAAAAAAAGCGAAATGTATCTTGTAATGTTCGTCAAATATTTTAAGTGAACTAATGATTTTCATTCAACGCTCTCCCTCGATGCAATCGTTTCCTATGATATCGCCTTAGGAAGCTAAATATAGTGTATTCCAGTTGCAAAATTCGCAGTTTTGACACAATTGCTGTCGAGGTTCAAGAAAAGATGATTGAATTTGAAGAAACACTCTACCATTCATGATCAAGAAAACAGAAGCGAAGTTGAAGAACAAGAAAAATTGAAATACGAGAAAATTCGTCATAACAAGAACAAGAGGCATTTAATTCTGGTAATTTCAACGGTACCTTCGTGGTCCCCTATTATGGATAAAACTGGATGCGCTATTATAATTTAACATATGAACCAGAACAAGGAGAATTTTAAAGGAACATGAAGACAGATTGTAGGGAATCTGCTAGGAATGACAGGAGAATTATTTTGAATTTTTGAAATGGGTTTTCTTTAAATGTTCCAATTGAGAGCGAATCCACATGCACATGTTTTCAAAAATATCTACATGCATATTTGGTTTGGTTTCGTTTGGTTTTAGTATATTTTTTTGGTAAAGGAACGTAGTTACGTTTTCTTTTGTTTTAAATGTCATATTTTGAAACTTCATCTGCTGCATGCCACAATTTTCATTCTTACACCTTTTACTTGATAAAATAAATTGTCATCATTTCTCTTAAATTGCAAACATTAATGCCATAATTTTAAAATTTCATTACGTGTTTTATAAAAGTCGCATTTTGATATTCTTTGCTTTTGTTTGCTGCACGTCATAATTTTGAATTTTCATTCTTACATTTCATACTGGCCAAAATGAAATTGTCATCATCTCTATTAAATTGTATACATTAATTAGCCTTGACATTAGCATACTTTTAAATTTTGATATTTTTACCTTTTCAATTATTCAGGTATTACATTTCAATACTTTTATCTTTTAAGTAGCTCAATTTTGGTATTCTCGCCGCATCATACTTTCAACACTTTGTTTTCCAATACAAAATTTTGTCGTTTTCATAGCAACTTGGGTCACTTTATAACTTTGAAATTTCATACTATTATTACGTTTTTCAAATGCCACATTTTGGCATTCATGATACATTGATATATGATGTCATAATATGCAATTTTCAATCTCAGACTTTCTACTAGATGAAATAAATTGTCATCTTATATCTTAGATTGCAAGAATTATTAAATAGCCTTGACAAATACAAATACAAATGTTGAAATTGCATCATTCTGAAATTGTATCATTACTTTTCTTAAATGCCAAATTTTGTAGTTTTCTCAGTAGCTTCGTGCCATAAACTTGAAATTTCTAAACTTTCATTACTTATTTTTAGATGCTAAGTTTTCTCATGATTGCTAAAATTACATGCTCTCACTAATTTTATTAAATGTTACATTTTGCAAAATTTTAGTAATTTTGAGGTACCTGCTGCATGTCATAATTTTTAGATTATATATTTTGGCGCATTGTTTGAAAAGACAAATTTCGTTATTCTCACACATTTTTTTACAGTTGCTGATAATAATTTCAAATCTCCGTACTTTCTTCATTTTAGTTTTCTAAATGCTAAATTTCGCTTACGATTCACGAAAACTTATAGTTCATCGACTAAATACATAGGGGCGAAAATTCATCCTGTGGCCTCAAAATACCTCTGCGCCCGGCTCTGCGTATTTAATGTTTGATTTTACGCTTCGATTGGTACTCATTGTTGTAGTCATTTTCTAAACAAAATAACATAAAAAGAGCAATAGTATCAAAAATAGAATTACAACAAAACTCCAGATGCCAATTTGTCTATTTGGTTAAAAAAATAGAATCTAGTATATTGTTAATTTAGTAAGTGTAATCAAGTTCGAGTTATTAACCAAATGTAATGTAGTACTTTATCAAAAATAATATGTGAACGGAATTCATGTCCCACGCAATAAAAGACTGTTTCCGCCCGGGTTCGAACCGGGGACCTTCTGCGTGTGAAGCAGACGTGATAACCACTACACTACGAAAACTTATATGAAGTGCTGTCAGTAGCCCAGTATACATATACCATGTCCTAAATAACTGCTGGTTTTTATGATATAAATATAATTCAAGAAAATCTGCATGAAAAACATAACTTCAGGGCAGCATTTTTGTTTTCCGCACAAAATGACGTGGATATTATCAAAAATATGTTGCTGTTCACATTACATGTTTATATCAACAGATTTAAACGTTATTAATTTTTATTGTTTATGCCAAATTACACCAACACTAGAGGATGCGCGTATCTGGATATTAATGAAGAAATACTTTCGCATGTTCTAAGTAATTAAATTATAACTAATGTGCTTATATTTTTCTGAAGCCTCTAGTCAATGAATCGTAACAGATTAGCCTAATTAATTAACATGGTTTTAGTTCAATTAGTAAAAATAGTCGTTCCCATTCATTAGGAGATTTCTTCCATGCAATTGTCCTAATTACAATTCCTCCCAAGTAAGAGATTGTAAAATGTTTAATTTTTGTGATGGAAAGTTCATCTACAGTGAAAGTAAAAAATTAGAAAAGTTGAAACATATCTAAACGAGGTTTCATGTATTTAGGTACGCGTACATCTCAAGTGCCAGCATTCAAGTGTTCCATTCACCGTTGAGGATTTTATTGGAAAATATTCGTAAAGCAAATTGTACTCGGGTATAGCTTGACTATAGGATAGATATTTGATTGACTCTTGTTTAGGGTGTTTAAAAATATGTTCGGATGTTTACCCACTTCTAGATCTCATAGATGCGATAAATTTGATTTTCTAAAAAATAAAATCGAAACCATAATTTGCCATTTTAATTTATCATTTCTGATGTCTATATTCCTCACTCCGTCTAGTTTTGCTACTTCATATACTTTCCTCGGGAATTACATTTCAAGGGCTTGGATTTTGCTTATTTGTCTCTTGTTGAGTATCCACGTTTCACAGCCGTATAGTAGTATAGTAGGGTAGGTACAAATAGTACTTTGTACATTATAAGTTTTGTTTTTTGGGATATATTTTTGTTATTTATTTCCATATTGCCTTTCCTTTCAATAATTTGTCTTACGTTGTTTATGTGTTCTATTAGTTCTACTTTCTCGTTATTGATTGTAATGTTTATTGCTTCTTTAGTTTCTCCTATTTTCATTACCTTTGTTTTTGATATATTTATTTGTAATACAGCTTTTTCCAGTTCTGTTTCCCATATGATAATATTTGTTTGTAAGTCTCTCTTATTTTGTGCGATGATTGCCACATCGTGGCAATCATCTGCGAAAATACATTCAGTTATTGTTATGGGTATTCATTTGTTGTATCCTATCACTGTTTTCTTTCTCTTGGTTTTAGTCTTCTTCATGATTTCATCCATTGCTATTATGAACAAAATGGGGCTTAGTCCACCTCCTTGTTTAAATTATTGTTATAATTTAAATGAAAACTATAACAGTTTTTCAAAAATACAAAAACAAAATATATTATATTATTAAGATAAAATATTAAGGTTTTCCTGTCCTGTGTATTAATATTACCCAATTTGGCTGGAAACTCTTGGCAGGAGACTAAAATAAATGTTCCATGAGTCATCATAAAACGTTTCTCTAACAGTTGTGACCGGAATCTCCGTTATCTGTATGACTAATCTAAATGTACACGTTATCAAAAATGATGAGTCAATAGTCATCACCAACATTAATTGAAAGTCTGTTTACTAACTACGAATCTTTTATATCGGGGAAATCGATTAGTCTGGAAAGTGATTTTTACTTAAACTTAAATTGACAATTTATTGCATAATATTTAGAAATTTATTTAGTCATATCTGTTATACAAATAATATGGACTCATCAAAATTTAATTTTCATGGTTGATGAAAAATTTGAAAATGAACAAAAATTATTATTTGTTTTTTTAATTTTATAAAAAATAGGCATTTTAAGAAATATATATTCAAAATAAGATTTTAGTTATGTTTTTTTTTTCAAACTAGGCTGCTGGCTTTTAGATTTGTTTTGCTATGTAAACATAATCAATAATTTATAGGAGTATTAAATAAAAAAATACTTAAATATTATTATTATATGAGTATGTAAATTCAGAATAAAACACTACTATGTTTTAACCACACAATTTATTGTTACATATATATATATATATATATATATATATATATATATATATATGTATATATATATATATACATATAAGACTACATATATACACATTTAAACCGTAAACCGTATATAAGTAGTCTTATATGTATATATATATGCAACCAAGTAACTGGAAAGCATTGCATGATGCCTTTACGCGGAGCATTAATAAACAAATGCCATCGAATAAAAAATAAAGGAATTCTGCAATTAACATGGAAATCTCTATTTAAGGAGTCATAAAACAATAATAAAAGATAATGAGCTTCCAGTATCCAATTTGCATGCAGCCATAAAATGTTTAGTACATACTTATATTAACCTTTTGTACTTTAAGTAATCAATACAACAAAACATGCGTACAATCAAGAACTTAATATTTATTTCAAACTCGATATATATTCTTCAAATAATCAATGGCTCAATGGCATGGAATTTTTTATCCCACAGCTGTCAATTAATTCACTTGCGTCACGGCAGGAAATACTGAACTTAAAGCATCATGTAATATAGGTTTCGTGAGAAAAATGAATTTTGAATTACTTAAAGACGGTAATCATTTAGTTTCAAGTGGTTACAGTGTATCTATTTACCAAACAAATAATAGGTCTAAGCAGCGTTACTTCAAAATTTGGATCGTCATGGTATTGCCCAAACTTTAGTTATTTTTTTATTAATAAATATGGCAAAATCATGAAAATGCTGAATTTATTGCCAAACCCCGCATATCTACTTTGCATTTTTATTGTTTTGCTCCTAATTATTTTGATAATATGATACTTTATTCGCAATCTCAGTTGATGACAACAACACTGCAATACATTATGATATATACATTAACACGTCATAATAGTATATAACGCCATTAGGCCGATATGTAGCAAATAACAGGCGCGGGTTGAAGTTTGTAAACCGAGGCGAAGCGAAGCGGAGCGGAGCGCAGCCGAGGTTTATATTCAACCAAGCCTGTTATTTGCATATCGGCCGTATGTTGTTCGATACTTTTTGTAATACCTAAATTACAAAAACTGGTCAATTTATCAATATTAAATTTCAAAATTAATAAACTAGTTATCCAGGCGCAATTTGATACCATAGCAACATCAACGGTTCAAATACAAACAAATCAAAGTGAAATTAGAAAAATAATGTCAGATGTGCAAAGTTCTTCGTTTTGTGGTATCCCCGAAGATGTACTAAATGAAGCAAATGCTGCCACAATCGATTTACTTCCCCAAAAAAGCAGCAGCAGGTATGAGAAAGAATATGAAGACTTTATTGCTCATAAATTTGCGTTGTCATTTAAATAACGTCCACGGCCGTTATTATAACGGCCAAGGCCTTTACGCCTGTCATATCGATCAAGCAGACAGTACTGATAAATGTCAATAACACAGAGGTATTACAAAAAGATACATATCGATAGGTGTCTGGCAAAATAACCTAAGTGCCACAGATGATTTCATTTCGTTAACGTAGGTAGTATTAGTGTGGAAGCTCCTGACAAAGTATAATACGTCTGAAATTTAGTTTTATCCATAACATGCATAATTTCTAAAACACAAGTGTACCAGTTTATTATTATACCGCAAACTAGTGTAAATGCCAAATATGGAATCTGTTATTTTCTTTACCCTGCTAAACATGTGTCTAATGTATAAAGTATTTAATAAATTTGCTCCTAATTGTTAAACAATAGTAACATTAGTATTTTACAGTGAGTAATAAGTTATACATTATATAAAAATTAACAACTAAACGTAACTTGGACTTAATGTATTTTAAGAAAAACAAATATCGTACGGTCATTACATTTTATGAAACTTCATTTTAATCCATAATATACAGGGT